>LR994599.1:13524062-14806562 GCA_905187575.2 Celastrina argiolus | reverse complement strand
CAATTTCATATGTAAGGACCTAATATATAGAGCAATTATATAAAACTAGATGAAAATAAAAATCGAACGGGTATTAAACAAAACTTTATTAATCGATAATAGCATTTATTTATTTCCACATTTCGTCATACATTCAAATAAATCGGTTTGTTCTTGAAGCTGTTTTTCCATATTTCGAACAGGCATATGGTGGAGTGGAACCGGTAAAAGATGGCCAGGGGCATCGACACGTGGGTGATGATGGTCCACGCCCAGGGCCCGTAGAACGCGAGGTGGGCTGGACGGAACTCCGCTCGGTTCTGAAAAAAGAAGTTTTGAAAAAAAAAACAAAACGTATGGGATTTGACATAATGTTCGCTAAATGGCAAGAGAATTTGTATGTCACTTAGAGAACCTTACGTCAAATCCTGTACATATTACCACTTACGAAGTTCGTAAAATGTAAGGGATTTGATATAAGGTTCGCCAAGTGACATACGAATTCTCTTGTCATTTAGTGAAGCTTATGTCAAATCCCATACATTTTGTTTTCGAACTTCGTAAGCGATAATAGCGATGGCATCTTGAATCAGGACCCTGACGTAATATAAAGCAAAGTCATCCGCCTCTGTCTTTATGTTCGCGATAAACTTACAGACTACTGCACCATAATATGTTTAAATTCACTTATAAGCGATGGCATTTTTAACTTGGACCACCGCAACAAAGATACTCGCTTCCTAATGTTTTTAAATCTACCCACACTGTCGACAATTATTTAAATATTGATTGTATTTATTTTGTTCACATGTAAGTGACGACTGTTTTAATGAGAAATAAAGATCTTAAAACCGAACATTTTGCCAAATCTCAAACGTTTTGTTTACAAATTTCGTAAGTGATAATATGTATGGGATTTGTTGTGAGGTTCACGAAGTGACATACGAATTATCTTGTCATTTAGCGAACATTATGTCAAATTCCATACATTTAGTTTACGAAGTTCGTAAGTAACAATAGCGATCGCATCTCGAATCGGGGCCCAGGACAGAATACAGAGATGACAATATATCACGCTGTATATACATACAAAAATCTCGCCACAATTCAAGTTGCGATTTCCTCGAGATCCGTGCACGAGAAAACCATTGAATAAAACAAACATTTGCGTACGCTTTCAATTCTTTAGTCGACTTTATAACGAAATACGGGAATATTTTCGATTTATATTAGGTTCATTGTGGGGTTTGGATGAGCTGTGGCGGAATACATATCGTGTCCGTAACAGACTCCCGCTTTCAACTATAATTCGTGTAACGATGTAAATGTTTTTGAGAAGTAATCGAAATTAACGTTGATTTTTTAGTTGAATATATATGACTCCATGTTTCCGACTGAAGTGTTTGTTAAGTATGGTGGACATAGAACGGAACCTTAGGCTTAGTGATTAGCGCGTTCACGTTCTAACCGGAATTTGCGGGTTCGAATCGCGAAGGGGGGCAAAATGGCTTTCAATGTTACTGAGATAACTAATAACTATGTTCTCTATATGTGTGCATAGTGTGTACAGTGTGGTTTTTTTAATGGGCATGGTGGCAGAAGATAGTAATGCTGAAAGTTGAATAGTTGCGAGTTCGATTTTGATAAAAGCTAAATACTTTCCATTGTTTGGACTCCATAAAGCCAGTTCTTCGGATATTTATAATGGACTGACGTGGTGTGAAGCACACATTATTGGTGAGTGGCAAATGTGTAACAAACCTTCTCCAGCGTGTTGATAGCCCACATGGCCATGTTGGCCACCAGCAGGAAGGTGACCAGCTGCCGGCCGGGTTTGTTCCGCCGGTGCTCGGAGCTGCTGCTCCTGCGCCACCACGCGTCTATGATGAACAGAGTCTGGAGAATTGTCTGGAAGTGGGAAGAGAAATGAGTCGAAAGTAGAATTAAGCGAATCGACATGAATCATAGCTGAGATCACCTCAGCTGTCAAACAACCACGGACAGATCCGTCAAACTTATAACACCGCTCTGTTTTGTCGAGTGTTAAACGGCTAATCAGTTAACGATAGTTAAATTTCGTGTAGCTTAAGTCAAATGTTGTTCAGTATGACAATACTGCCAAGCAGTGACAGTCTATGAATAGGTAGAGATGCTACATTGACTAAAAATAATCGATTAATTGATAAAATGAATAGTCGATTTTTCCCATTCCCATAAAACTATTTCTGAAATCAATATTTTTTTTGAGATTATGGACAAATAAACAATTTTTTGATAATCCGTACTTTTTCTACAAAAATACCTTGTCTTTAAATAGAAAATGTTGATACGAAAGGTTTACATAATTATCAGAATAAACATCAATGGAATCAAAATAGAACGGTAAGTATAAGATATAACAGTACAAGGTATAAGACAACTCAAAAAAGGGGTAGGCTGTGTTACAAAATAATCGATAAAAAAACGATTAATTTGAATTCAAAAATCGATTATTTTTTCACACCCCTAAGAAAATATCGTCACCGAACTTTACTTAAGTTTCAAAGTTGCGTCCATTATTTAATGTTCGCCACAAACCTGAATCAAGGAGAGGAACTCGGAGAAGAACCCGGTGAGGTCGGTGCCCTGGGTGCGGTGCAGCGTGTGGTGGCAGCCGATGAGACTGAACATGCAGTAGACGAACATCCCCGACTGCGCCAGGATCAGGAGAGATGTGTCCAGACCTAGCACAGCTGCAAGACGTATGACATTGAGTAGCAGTGACGAAGATTTTCTTAGAATAAAAATTAACTACCGTTAATTTTATTTACATACTAGCTTTGCCCGCGACTTCGTTCGCGTGGTTATCGGAAACACTATCACGATTATCTTTTGATTGCTCACGTTGGTTTTTGTTATTATGATTAATAAAAAATAAAAATTCTTTCATACATATTTTTTGAGTAGCTCAAACCGTGTTTGCAGCGTAAACAACGAAAGTTCTCAAATGTGAATAATTTTCCCCGTTTCTGCAACATTTCTCACTGACGCTTCGCTCCTATTGGTCGCAGCGTAATGTTATATAGCCTAAAGCCTTCTATAAAATGATTATCCAACAAAAATTATTTTTTCAGATCGGACCAGTAGTTTCTGAGATTTAACAAACAAACAAACAAAAAAATAATATTAGTATAGATTTGATTTATATCGTTGATAAATAATGGGTTAATTTAGATTATAGGGCGATTTTTTGTGACTACTAAGATGAGATATGATGAGGTCTAAATACCATATTAATACGTTGTCTCTGGTCAAAAACAACATTTTAACTTTTTTAGATTAAACTCTTAATTTAAGTAGTGAAGTGTTAGTTATCCTAAAAGTGACATAATATGTATGATGTATTTTGTGACGAGAACGTGCCGTTTTATTGTTCTCGCACGTAGAGTTACCTTGTGTTTTTCTTTTGTACGGGAGCACTCTCATTTGCTTCAGGGCCGCCAGCGAAGCAGTTATAGCCAACGAATATAAGATCAGCTCACATATGTTGACCTCAAATATTGCATCCTGAAAGAAATATTAATAATTATTTAGGATAATTCAATGCAAAGTTATGAGAGTTCAAAAAAACGACGAAATGTTTGAGAAAAGGTAGGTAGTGCACTAGCGCTCCGCTAGGCTCGTCCTGGCGGGGGCACTCCCGTGCCCCTAGATATTATATTTTGTTGAAGTTGCTAGGTCTAAATAGTAATTGCTTGAATCTTAAATAAGATATTTGTTATATGTTACTGTAAGATTAACCTCGTCACAATACATAATAATCCTCCTTAGTGCTTACTAATAAAAATGTTTACACTATGTTATACAATGTTTCCTCCTTGTCTGATACATAAGAAATGTCACCGGATAGACAAGGAAAAACATAGTTTATGTATGTATTTTTTTTTAATATCTATGGACGCTTCACACCACGTCAATCTGGCGGGATTCGAACCCGCGATCTCTCGCTCGAGGTATCAACGGGTCGACAACAAAAGGTCGTCATTTTTATTAGTAAGGGGGTTTATGTCACAATTTGCACTTACGTTAATAGTGGTCTTGTTGTTCGCGAGTACGAAGAACATGATCAGCGATATAATAGTGAGTACGATGAGCAGTATACCGGCGATCAGTCCCCTGTGCGCGTGAGAACAGTCCACTGAGAAGTGGTGCAGCGTGTTCCGGCTGCCCAGGGGAGAGTGGACTCCCAGCATACCAGCTACAAAAAATATCAAAGTTAAAGACCATCACTGCAAATTATCTATATCTATTCTAATATTATAAAGCGGAAAGTTTGTTTGTTTAAACGCGATAATCTCAGGAACTACTGGTCAGATTTGAAAAAATATATTTTTGATGGATAGTCCATTTATAGAGAAAGGTTTTAGGCTATATAACATTACGCTGCGAATAGGAGCGAAGCGTCAGTGAGAAATTTTGCAAAAGCGGGGGAAATTAGTCACATGCGTACTTTCGTTGCGTATGCTGCATAAACGGTTTAAGTCACTCAAAAACCTCACGAACGAAGTCGCGGGCACAGCTAGACTTATATATAAAAAAAAAAAAAATACAGACGAATTAGAACCTCCTCCTTTTTTTGGAAGTCATTAATTGCTGTTCGTAAGTCTCGCTAAAACTCGAGAACGGCTGAACCGATTCAGCTATTTTTAGTCTCGAAATATTCGTGGAAGTCCCGAGAAGGTTTCTATGCTCAACGAATTGGGCACGTGTCACTAGCTCACAGCATCACAGACTAGTGTCTTCTTCTTCTTCTTCTTATAAAAAAAATATTAAAATGAAGGTAAGTATGGGATAGCGAGCGTCGGCGCGTCTTTGTTTTTGACGTTTATACTTACCCGTATTTCATTCTATTTTTTTTTGCATAAAATATGCCTATATACAAGTTTGTAGTACAATTTGAAACGTTACTTACCAAACTGTTGTAAAATTTTCTCCGGAGTCACCGAGTTGTTTCGTGACTTGTTTTTCGCACCATAGTTGAATTTCTTTTCGAAATCTTCAGGAGTACATTTAACCTGGAAATTAAAGTATTAGGTTATTTAGAATCAAATTAAGAACACTGTAAATAGAACTCTGAGCTAAAAAAGCTAAAAATCGAACATACGAGGCTGAAATTGTCAAAAATGATCGAAATTGGCAACTACACTTAGGTATTTCGGCACGACTTTAAGCATTACATTAAATTTTTTCGATCTTCCCGATTCTGAAAAATTTCAGAATCGGGATCGAATTCGTAAATACGAATCCAATATTATTCATTGTCTCATGGAAATGCAAAAGAATACATTACCTCTTTCCACATTTCGTACAAGATCACAGCACAAATGAGTGAATACTCAATAGTGCAGGGGAACAAGAACGGTGAGGCGTTCTGCACGAGGGATCCCATGATGTTCGACCTTCGACACGGCTCCTCCGTCACGTTGTGAGCACCACCTTCCTCCACCATCATGGAATGCTCCAGATGATGTATCTCGTGCTTCGTCTCCTGCACCAGCACGAACAGCCACTCGCAGAGGTTCGTCGCGATCATGTGCATGAATCCGAATCTCTGTATCAGCTTGAACTTCCCCACCTCTATGTCTTTGTTCGTGAGGAATATGAACTGCATCTGGGCCAGGGTCAGAGCCATCCGAAGGGCGGGCGTGAGCGCGGCCAGCACTGAGCGGCACCGGTCTTTCTTTTCGAAATATTCCCCAAAAACGAGTCCGCTGTACACCATCGATCCGATGCCGAATGCTGGAAATTAACAAAGGTATTGTTTGTCCATATCTATCACCGTATAAGCCTATAAGCCAATATTGATAACGTACCTATGGCTCCGAGCCTCAAATAAAAACTGCCGTACCGGGAAATAACTTCTTTTCGTTTTGTTTTCTCGTTGGGTGTTGCTTTGCCTGTGCCGTTTTTATCTTCTTTTTCCACCTGGCCTGAAATTAATAACATTTAAAGCTTCGATGTGACATGGTGGCTCGTAGACATGGTACTTCGTATCCAAAATATTATGTTTAATATTGTATATGTATCGAACTATTGCAAAAAATATCAAAGTATCTAAATGGTGAATGATTCTCTTAGACAATAATTAAAATACGTTAAACGAGGTTTTATTTTTAACAGGTGTTCTCGAATCGTCTAATATCAATTTATTATTCATAGCAATTAAACAAACGACTGGGGATGTTAGTGGAATACAAAGAAAAGACGATATTCTTCGCTGCAGTAATTATGCAAACGAGATGCGATTTTAATGTCGTATTTTGTAACGCAAATGCGACTAATTAGGTACAGTTTACATACAAACGAATTTCAGCGGGGCCTGACGTAGTTTAGGATATATTACCTTGATTGCTTATAATTAGGTTGAACGCCTTCTCTCGCATGAGGTTGGCGTATTGGAATATTACGAACAGTAGAGACACTAGATACAGGTATAAGTAAAAGCCCTGGAAAAAAAGAGATTAATTAGCAGTCTAGACCAGAATACCTACTTTTAAATCTGTTTTTTTTTGGCAATTGATATTTAAACACGATAATGTAGATGAAAATGTAGATGAAAGTTTCCAAATTGAATGTAAGAAAATGATATGCAGTAAAGTGTGTAAAAAGAACTCAGGTCATATTTCTTGTCAGACAATCAGGTTTTGATTGAAAACATCATTATTTGTTGTACCAACCCGGGAATCGAGCCCACGACCTCCGGGTCGAGAGCGAAGCTAAGAACCATTAGACCACGGAGGCGCTATGAGAATTGAGAAGTAATAAACAGATTTAATTTAACAGTTAAAGTTTATGTGCAACTTCTGTAGAGCCCTCCATACCATAACGCATGACCTTCGAAATGTGTGTTGCCTATACAGGCTGCAATATTAATGAGCGATAATACTTTAGGGCTCTATTGGTCCCGTACATATAGAAGTAACTGTGAGTGTACCAGAGCTGAATGGGTTTTTTTTTCAAGTGGAGTCGGAGGTACTTGAAATGTATAAATATAGTACCTGATAATACGCGTCAGGCACGCCGTTGGCTATCACTTCAGTGACGGGGAAAGCCAGTCCCAGCACCACTAGCAATTTCGCGTACAGCGCGGATAGTGCCTTGCTTAGGGCTTCGCTGAAAAGAAAAATTCACGTACTATATTTTCCATTTCGCCGTCTCGACATAATCCCGAGATTATATTCCCGTGGACCTTTAAATGTGACGTCACCTAGTTTAATCACGGCGAAGCCTCTAAACTCTCCACGTCTCTAATTAATTTTAGGTTTGTTGTGACTCGCGTAGCGTAGTTGCAGGTATAGTTTCGGAGCAAAATGTGTAAACGCAAAATGAGCACCTTACGCAAAATGAGCACCGTACGCAAAATGTGCAAATTGCAAAATGAGCACTATACGCAAAATGTGCAAATGGCAAAGTGAGCACTACGCGCAAAATGAGCAAATCACACAAGTTCATCAAACATATAAAAAAATTAGTTGTATGAATCTGAGCATAGTTGCTCTTTGCAATTTGCATATTTTGCGTATGGTGTTCACGTTGAGTTTTGCGAGCGTATCTAAGGGATTACATATTATATGACTGGATTGATAACATGTTGAAGTTTTAACAGTAGATATGCTTTAAAGACTCGTTATATGTCACATAATTATTGTAGTACATTCGTGTACTTCAAGTTGTAAACCTGTTTTATAGTCTTAAGTCCCGATTTCATCAACGATGAAATGAATATATTGAGAATGATTAACATTCAATTGTTGAATTTAATTTTAATAATTATTTACAAACGTCATTATATTTTGTTTTTAAGGTTGAGTTTATCTAGTATCTTCCCCAAGTATTTCATGCGGGGCAGTTGCCTATACTCGCCACGCAAGACAGGTGGGTTGGCAAGCGCAGTGAGATAATTACAGTGTTCCCGAAGACGCTGCAGCCAATTTCCGGATATATATTCCCTCTGTCGCCTTTTACGACAACTACGGTGCTATTAGCGTTGGTGCTCGGGCCGGAGGTCGCGGGTTCGAATCCCGCCGAAGGTACAAAAAGTTTGTATTAAATATGTGTATAATATAATAAATATCTTAAATAGGTATGTGTATAGTGTAAAAGTATTTAATATATTTCCGTTGTCTGGTAAATTGTGTTACACACAATTTCTTCGGACACTCAGCCAAGGACCGGATTGACGTGGTGTAAACGCGTCCATAGAAAAAAATTCTGCTTAGTATTTGGACTTAATTTTGGGCCTTAGGCCTCAGCCTTTAATTTTGCGGGCAGCGGGGCGGGAGCGGGTAACGAGCACCGTTCCCGCGCTGCCGCCGCTCCCGCCCCGCTGCCCGCAAAATTCGAAACCGAGGCCTTAGAGATAGGGCCTTATACTCACTGTCCCAATATCTCAGCCGCGGATGGCGGCGGCTCGTGCGCGGTGGAGGCGACCGACGCGCGGGAGTTCGGCGACAGCTCGGACAGGAACCGCCGCTGCGTCGCCGCGCACAGTGCGAGCGCCTGCGACGGCCGGCGGAACGCTGCGATTATTGCCGACGGCCGTCTGAAAAAGTCCTTATATTAAATAAAGCATGATAAGACTAGGTAATGACGCGCAATTTCCGAAGCTTCGCTCATGGATTGATCTCACAACTCTCTAGTCAGCCCGTCATATGCCAAAAGAAGAAACATAACATTTTGTAGAATTTTTTTTTTGTCGACTATAGATAGTAATTGAATAGGATGGAAATATTTGAAGATAATAATAACAAAATATTAGCAAATGCAACAGTTGGTAGGTACCAAACATTAGTTAAATCAAATAGCATCTCTAATGGTGGTCGGGTTCATTCTGTTTCATTCTCATGAAGTTTATTTTATGAAATAGCATATTTTTCATATAAATCTGAACTAATAAATCTTCATACATTTCTCTATTAAAGGATCCGACGTAGACAAGTTTACCTGGTGTTGAGGTTGGCGGCGAGTTTGGTCTCTATGTCGCTGGACATACGGCGGCTATTCGGCTGCGAGTGGGAGCTTTGTATTAGGGGCTCGACGGCGGGGCCCAGCATCGCCCTGGTCCTCTCCCGGAGGTGGCCCAGGTCCGAGTAGGAGGACTCGATGCTGTAAAGTTATTGATTGCACTTCAAATGTGTAGCTCTAAATCAGTGTTTTTTTGTCATGACCCGCCGGCTGATTATGTAAAAAAAAACATATATACGGTCGAATTGAGAAACCTCCTCCTTTTTTGAAAGTCAGTTAAAAATAGCGTTAAAAATCGCGCGATGCTTTATTTTTGCTATGACACTAGCGCCTAAAACAATTGAGATACAATCATAGGAACTATTAATTAAATGTCAAACAAACATTGACGACAATTTCATTTTTCTGAATTTTAAAATAACATACTACTTTTTGGCGCCTATTTATTACCTTTAAACCGTCGATAAAGTACAAAAGTATTTTTTTGCATTTGTTTTACAAGATACGTTTTATAAGTTTAAACTTAAGGTGGTTCCATTAGATTTAATTATTCATATTTTTTTCAGGTATAATATTTATTACACATTAATTACTACTACATAATTATACAATGTGTAAAAAGAACAGTCACTATAACTTTGAGATACGATTATACTACCTTTTCTCATTTTGGAAATGTATTTTTTTTATATTTTTTTTGTCAAAAACTAAACAATTATTCTTTTCAAAAAATTGTTTAGTTTTTGACAGAAAAAATACAATCGTAGAATGAGAAAAGGTAGTATAATAATATCCCAAAGTTATAGTATATGTACTATAAATTATAATACATGTACTACATGTACGGTAAACCGACACGACTGGCGAGAGAACAGGCACAGGACCGACTTTTTACATGCTCATCCGACGCATGGATCATCTTCTCAGACAATCAGGTGATCAGCCTGCATTGTCCTAACCAAACTTGAAAACAACATTTTTTGTTGTTCCAACGTGGGAATCGAACCCACGAGCTCCGAGTCGAGAGCGAGGCTCTGAACCACTAGACCACGGAGGCGATAGGTTGGAGAAATACTCGTATTATGGGACACAAAGTGGTCATATGAAACGTCATAAATATTCGTTCATATCTGCGAGGCGCGGTGCATTGCCGTATTAAAGCGTGATAAAAAATATTGAATGGTAAAACTCCGTTTATTCTTCTTCTTAATATTAGAAGTATGGATAATATACAGTGAGAATATGATTGGATTCGGAATTAAATGTTGAAAAAAGATTTTAATATTAATCTATAATAATAATATAAAGCAAAAGAGTTTGTTTGTTTAAACGCGCTAATCTATTGAACTACTGGTCCGATCTGTTTTGTTGTCCATTTATAGAGGAAAACTTTAGGCTATATAACATTACGCTGCGACCAATAGGAGCGAAGCGTCAGTGAGAAATGTTGCAAAAACGGGGAAAATTATTCACATTTGGGGACTTTAGTTGCGTGCGCTGCATGAACGGTTTGTCACTCAAAAACCACGCGAGCTAGTGACTGTTAATACTTTATGGTGTGTATGGTAGGGTATCGAGAACCGGTATAGTTTTAGGAACCGGGATTTTCGGTACCGGCACTAGTCAGAACCGGGAATTCCCGGGATTTTCGGTATTTTCGTGATTTTTTTCTTACTTGACTAAAAACAAATACAATGGCTTCGAAAACTACTTTTTATAAATAAATCACACATTTTGGCATGTCAAGTTATAGTATGATACATTCATTTGCTATACAATGATTAAAAAATCGTTATAAATTAACCTTTGATAAAGTTTTACATAGATATATACATATATTTAATTTAACGTCTCTAATATTATGGCTTTTTCCCGCGGCTTCGGGCGCGTAGAATAGTATTCGTAACAAAAAGTTCTTTATCAAATGACTCTATGGCTACAGTACGATGAAGATAATGTTTTACCAATAATCATATGACTATCGACTATCCAGTTTCTGGCCAGATCATACGCACTACAATATTTTTTTCCGAGGCGTATATTATGTATAACGATTTGCCAGCCTATAAGGCACACTTAGCAGATTCCCTCCCGCTCTTGCAAATTTATTACTTTTGAATAGGTAAATAAAACATTGCATATTATATCTACGATATATCATGAGCCAAAAAACTAATTTACCGGTGTAAATCTATTAAAACTTATAATATTGTAAAATACTGTGTAGTACAAAAAACCCAACCAAAACTGAGGAGTTTAATAAGTTTAAGTATAAGTAATTATATTTTGTTAGTAGGAATCAACATCACGTTATACACGTGACGTTGAATCCTACTTTGCTCGGTAGTTTTGCCTCGGCGTCGATAAGTCCTATTTATTATAAACTTATCGCCGTACCAAAATTAAACCAAATCGGTAAAACGGTTCATGAGTCTTAAAGTAACAGACATAGTTAGTTTCACGTTTGAAATAATATTAAGTATGGATAAAACATTTTAAAATTATTTTTCTGCTCAGCCAATCGCATGAAATGCGGTATAATGCTTGGCCAGAAATTAAAATTTTAAACGCAGATATTGTGAAAGTATGTTTTTACCCTTTGAATGTAATATCGAAGTGAGTTTTACTGGCTAAAAAGGTGGATCTTCCAATAATGTTAACAACTTTATCCAACAGATAAATTGATTCAACAAAAATTCATAGTTTAAAGATATCTTATAAAATTGGTTTATGCGATTTTTATTTGTAAGTAGTAGCAAAAAGATAAGATTATTTATTTTAATTGTTATATTTTAAAAGAAATCAGAATACAGATAAATACGATGATACAAAAAATCATAATTTATTTTTGTTTTATAAGCAAGTTCAAAAATACAGCTTTTATAATTATGATCCCTTGGGACCCTTTTGTTTCCCAACAAAAAAAATCCTGTTATTAAATTCATGGTCCAATCTACCTTAGTGCCGAGTTTCATTTAAATACGTCGAGTAGTTTCACCGAAATACCATCAAATAAGTAGTAGCTACTGTTTTTTGAAAATCCAACGGGCACCCTTTCATTTTAGGGATAATAATATCCTACATTACCCTTTAGGTTCGAAGCTATCGGCCTGCTAAATTTCATTTTATTCCATTATATTATTATAATTTAAATATTGAAAATTAAAATATATTTCTATAGGCCTTAATTAAGCAAGGTAACTAAATAAGGCCATGGAACGTTTTAAGTACCATAATTTGCTTAAGAACATTAATCAATCTTACTGATAATAAGTACTAGTAGAGGTAATCAATTTCCCTGACAATTAGGAAACACAAATACGTCTACATCACTTTTTGTCAAGCCTTTGGTAACTCGTTGATCTTTATAATTTAAAGCTTTCCTACGTGGACGGTCCTTTACAACACTGTAGTCATACATTTTTGGAAATCAGTCTTCTGCAATTTAGCCAGAGGTTCTTCATCTTCAGTGTCTTCGCCATCAGACTTAGGTTAAGTAACGTTGTTGGGATTTACATTTGCGATGTTACACTCTGTTTCTGAAGAAGAATAAATTCATAAATGTTTCGGTGGTCATCATTTAAAAATGATTAAGATGATCAATCTGTTAACAAACATAATAAAGTAAAAAGTGAGTGAATTCCTAATAAGGCCTTATTTAGTACATTGCAAAAAAGTAGGCCTTATTTAGTACATTGCACTTCATAAATATTAAAAGCAGTACTTAATTCGCATATTTTGAAAATTACAATTTGAAGTCATAGTTACCTTTTTGATGAGTTATATTGTAATCCGATAGGTTACTTGAAACAAAACTTTAAAGAATAACATATTAATATTCGATATAAATGACGACAAATTAATAGCGTGCAATGAAAACACCCATACTCGACAGACAATTGGCCTTTACCGTCGTTGTGATCGCGACCGGGCCTTTCGGGGATTGTTTTCAGAATCGTGGAGCTCTTGTTTATGTAAGTGTGAAGTATTTTTGATGTAAATATATTTTAAAAGACTTTTTCCCACTATAGGCCTTATTTGATTATAGGCCTTATTTGTATCACTTACCTTATAACATTATCTAAACCATATTGCAGCTGTGGTGTTATTTGGTAAAGAACTTTTTGCTACGAATACAATAATTGTTTATATCTATGTAAAACTTTAATGGAAGTGAATGTATAACGATATTTTAATCATTGTATAGCAATAAATATATTATCCTTTAACTTGACATGCCATAATGTGTAATTTAATTACAAAAGTACTTTTCTAAGCCCGTTGCGTTTATTTTTTGTTAAGGTAAAAAAAATCCCGAAAATACCGAAAATCCCGGTTCTTTTGCGTTGAGAACCGGTTCTATAACAGTAGTCAAAGAACCGGGAAATCCCGGGATTTTCGGTACCGGGATTTCCCGGTTCTGAACCCTAGTGTATGGGCCCGTATATACAGTTTACTGTGAAAGTGTCAGCGCTGAAAGATGTACTTTTTTCAAGTTATTGTATGGCCCAATTTATAATATTCAGGCATTTTTCATAGAAACATGAAAATCAAAAGTAAGTCTTTCAGCGCTGGTACTTTCACAGTATACTCTACATAGGAGGCACTTACACATCCTAAGGTATTATCACTCATTTATTTTACACGTTGTACATAAATCACACTGTGTTTATATTCGACGACCTCCATAGCGCAGTAGTTGAGCGAGACGGTGGTCGAGCGAGAGGTCACGGGTTCGAATCCCGCCGAGGGAACAGAAACTTTACAATGTTTCTGGGATCATGGATGTATATAGTATAGTAAAAATCTATACATATAATAAATCTGTAGAGGGGTCATATCTGTACATTAAGAATATTTAAGTGAAAATTAAAAAAAGGGGGTCTATAAAAGCCACAGAACCTAAAAATAACATTTTTGAAAAAAATGTCTGTCTGTCTGTCTGTCTGTCTGTCTGTCTGTCTGTCTGTCTGTCTGTCTGTCTGTCCATATGGGAATGTTTGTCGTCGCATCACGCTAAAACCACTGTATGGAATGAAATGAAATTTGGCAGGCAGGTATCTTACGACCTGAAGAGCATTATAGGAAATTATTATCCTGAAAAACGAAAGGGTTCCTGTGGGATCTTCAAAAAATTGTAGCCACCTATTTGACGGTATTTCAGACAAACTACTCAACGTATTTTAATTAAATTTGGCAGGCAGGTAGCTAATGACCTGAAGAGCATTATTGAAAATTATTATCCCGAAAAACGAAAGGGTTCCCGTGGGATCTTCAAAAAATTGTAGCTAACTATTTGACGGTATTTCAGCCAAACTACTTAACGTATTTAAATGAAATTTGGCAAGCAGGTAGCTTATGACCTGAAAAGCATTATTGAAAATTATTGTCCCGAAAAACGAAAGGGTTCCCGTGGGATCTTCAAAAAATTGTAGCCACCTATTTGACGGTATTTCAGACAAACTACTCAACGTATTTTAATTAAATTTGGCAGACAGGTAGCTAATGACCTGAAGAGCATTATTGAAAATTATTATCCCGAAAAACGAAAGGGTTCCCGTGGGATCTTCAAAAAATTGTAGCTAACTATTTGACGGTATTTCAGCCAAACTACTTAACGTATTTAAATGAAATTTGGCAAGCAGGTAGCTTATGACCTGAAAAGCATTATTGAAAATTATTGTCCCGAAAAACGAAAGGGTTCCCGTGGGATCTTAAAAAAATTGTAGCTACCTATTTGACGGTATTTCAGACAAACTACTCAACGTATTTTAATTAAGTTTGGCAGGCAGGTAGTTAATGACCTGAAGAGCATTATTGAAAATTGTTATCCCGAAAAACGAAAGGGTTCCCGTGGGATCTTCAAAAAATTGTAGCTACCTATTTGACGGTATTTCAGCCAAACTGCTCAACGTATTTAAATGAAATTTGGCAGGCAGGTAGCTTATGATCTGAAGAGCATTACTGGAAATTATTATCCCAAAAAACGAAAGGGTTCCCGCGGGATCTTCAAAAAGTTAGCTACCTATTTGACGGTATTTCAGCCAAACTACTCAACGTATTTTAATTAAGTTTGGCAGGCAGGTAGTTAATGACCTGAAGAGCATTATTGAAAATTGTTATCCCGAAAAACGAAAGGGTTCCCGTGGGATCTTCAAAAAATTGTAGCTACCTATTTGACGGTATTTCAGCCAAACTGCTCAACGTATTTAAATGAAATTTGGCAGGCAGGTAGCTTATGATCTGAAGAGCATTACTGGAAATTATTATCCCTAAAAACGAAAAAGTTCCCGCGGGATCTTCAAAAAATTGTAGCTACCTATTTGACGGTATTTTTGCCAAACTACTCAATGTATTTAAATGAAACTTGGCATAAAGGTAGATTGTAACACGAAATAACCAACACAATATTTTTAACCGACTTCCAAAAAAGGAGGAGGTTTCTCAATTCGTAAATATATGTTTTTTTTTTATGTTTCTTCGCGGGTATCTTCATCGTTTATGAAACGATTTTAATTATTTTCTTTGTATTGTGTAGGGTATAATTTAAATTTGGTCCCATTGTCACCAAAATGGTGACCTGATGATGGGATCCGTGGGGAATCGAGGGAAATCCTAAAAATTTATATGGAATAATATATTGATTTTGATTTTTTCTGAAGTAGTCTAAGCATATGTTACCAAACAGTAAGGTTTTGCACCATATCCTTGATCTAAAAGTACTGAACAGAACTTCTGAGTCCTTAGAGATACAGGTTTGAAGATTTCAGCGTTGTTTAAAGGAATGCAAGCATATGCGTCGTAAGCATATACTACGTCAATTACATTCGAACTTGGTCTCATATTTATCAAAGTGGAGACCTGATGATGGCGTCGTGAGGAATCGAGGGAACATCTCGAAATTTATAAGGACACTCATAGTAATTTTGTATTTGTTTCGAGTAACATAAGCATATCCGACTAAAAACATAATTTTGAATCAATTATTATCAATGTAATACTACTACTATTTAGTCTTAGAAGATATACGTTTGGAAATTTCGACATCGCTTATACTGCAAGCATATTATTATGTCATTTACAATATATATATATTATCAATTACAGTAGTCATCACTTCACCACCCCTGTCTTCACCAGATAGTAGGTATCCATATATACCATCATAACAATATGATGAAATAGGCAAGTTTTAAAAAAGGAGAAAAAATAGTTTTAAGTCAAATAAAAGAATGTAAACCGACTAAAAATAATAAAAGAGTTCTATTATAGAACTCATTATATCGAGTTTGGCTGGTACCGACATTAACATTCTGAAAATTTGTATCTCATTTTATAGTCAATCTACTTGATCTATATATAAACTTTTCTTCTTATATGAACTATACATATAGGTATATTAGAAAATTTTGTGCTGCTCTGGCTTACGTCAGAGCAGCGATGAACTATATATATAGGTATATTAAAAAATTTCGCGGATGCTCTGGCTCACGCCAGAGCAGCGATGAACTATATAAATAAGTATATTAGAAAATTTTGGGCTGCTCTGGCTTACGTCAGAGCAGCGATGAACTATATAAATAGGTATATTAAAAAATTTCGCGGATGCTCTAGCTCACGCCAGAGCAGCGATGAACTATATATTATATAGGTATATTAGAAAATTTTGCGCTGCTCTGGCTTACGTCAGAGCAGCGATGAACTATATATATAGGTATATTAAAAAAATTCGCTGGCTCACGCCAGAGCAGCGATGAACTATATATATAGGTATATTAAAAAAATTCGCTGGCTCACGCAAGAGCAGCGATGAACTATATATATAGGTATATTAAAAAAATTCGCTGGCTCACGCCAGAGCAGCGATGGACTATATATATAGGTATATTAAAAAAATTCGCTGGCTCACGCCAGAGCAGCGATGAACTATATATATAGGTATATTAAAAAAATTCGCTGGCTCACGCCAGAGCAGCGATGAACTATATATATAGGTATATTAAAAAAATTCGCTGGCTCACGCAAGAGCAGCGATGAACTATATATATAGGTATATTAAAAAAATTCGCTGGCTCACGCCAGAGCAGCGATGAACTATATATATAGGTATATTAAAAAAATTCGCTGGCTCACGCAAGAGCAGCGATGAACTATATATATAGGTATATTAAAAAAATTCGCTGGCTCACGCCAGAGCAGCGATGAACTATATATATAGGTATATTAAAAAAATTCGCTGGCTCACGCAAGAGCAGCGATGAACTATATATATAGGTATATTAAAAAAATTCGCTGGCTCACGCCAGAGCAGCGATGGACTATATATATAGGTATATTAAAAAAATTCGCTGGCTCACGCCAGAGCAGCGATGAACTATTTATATAGGTATATTAAAAAATTAACGATGAACTATATATATAGGTATATTAAAAAAAAAAATTTGAAATTTTTAGAAAAGTTATGTCAATAAGTAACATTTATGTTTTTCATGATATTTTTATTTATTAGTTTTCATGCTAGGTACGACTTGGGTTTTTTCTTTCTTTTGGACTTTTGTTATTTTGTCGTCTAAAGGAAGTTAGTACTTTAACCGTAAAGTCCCAAAGTACGACAGTTCATAAACTAAAAATGTATTTAAACTGCTGCCCTAAATCACTTTTCCACGCGGACGAAGTCGCGGGCACAGCTAGTACTATATAAAAATTAATTGCTGTTCGTTAGTCTCGCTAAAACTAGAAAACGGCTGAACCGATTTGGCTTATTTTGGTCTTGAAATATTCGTGGAAGTCCAGGGAATGATTAGACGGTTTGTATGCCTAACGAAGTGGCCATGGGTCAGTCGCCTTCTTGCATATAAAAATTTATTGCTGTTCGTTAGTCTCGCTAAAATTCGAGAACGGCTGAACCGATTCGGCTACTTTTTATCTTAAAATATCCGTGGAAGTCCCGGGAAGGTTTAAACGGGGGTGGTTTAAAAAAATAAAAATTTCGTATGCTCAACGAAGTGGGCACGAGTCAGCTATCTTAAATATGTGTATAATATTTATTACAGTATAAAAGTATTAAATATATTTCCGTTGTCTGGTACCCGTAACTCAAGTTCCTCGGATACTTAGCACGGGGCCAGATTGAGGCCGTGGTGTGAAGCGTGCATAGTTGTTATATATACCTACAGAATTCCAATGAACACTATAGATCTACTCGGACTAGAAGACTGAGCGCAAAATCTCCAAAATGTGTATTTCTTCTCGGAGATATCGGCGGACTATCCTTAAGCTTTGTGTAACTGAGCGTCCGAGATATTTCAAATGTGTTTCATTTTATTTACAATTTCTTGTTCTGATAGGTTTGTGTTGTAAGAAATATACCCGATTAATAAATAGTACAACATATCCTGCAAATAGGGTAAATAATAAATAATAATATTTATGGACGCTTCACACCACGTCAATCTATAATAATAATAATAATCTATGGACGCTTCACACCACGTCAATCTGGCCCCGTGCTAAGTATCCGAAGAACTTGTGTTACAGGTACCAGACAACGGAAATATATTTAATACTTTAATACTATACACATATTTAAGATTTTTATTATATTAATACACAAAATAATATAATACACATCCATGACCCAGGAACATTGAAAACTTTTTGTTCCCTCGGCGGGATTCGAACCCGCGACCTCTTGTTCGAGCACCAACGCGCTCAACCACTGCGCTACGGAGGTCGTCAATCTGGCCCCATGCTGAGTATCAGAATAACTAGTGTTACAGGTACCAGACAACGGAAATATATTTAATACTTTTGTACTATACATGTGTTAAATATGTATTTAAGATTTTAATTATATTATGGACAAATTGAATACATATCCATGACCCAGGAACATGGAAAACTTTTTGTTCCCTCGGCGGAATTCGAACCCGCCACCTCTCGCTCCAGCACCGTCACGCTCAACCACCGCGCTACGGAGGTGGTCGAAATTCGAATACAATGACAGTGTTTATGTAAAACGTGTAAAATAAATTAGTCATAATACTTTAGGGTGTGTAAGTACCTCCTATGTAGAGTATACTGAGAACAAACGCCCTCAACCACTGCGCTACGAAGGTCGTAGGAATATAAATACGAAAAATATAATATTTTCCTGATTCAAATAAAATAAGTAAGTTTAATATTATTATGATGTGTGTGAAAATGCATTTGAAATTCAGTGTTTGAAGATAAATATAACAATAGTCGGTCAATATAATTTTAGGTAAATAGAGTACTTTATAACACTTTACCGATTATTGCTGAATAAAATCCGAATTTTTTAGGACTACTAGTAGTGTAGCTTTCCAACGGAGAAAGAATTTTTCAAATTTATTCAGTGGTTTCAGAGTCAAACAAACAAACAATCAAATGTTTCCTCTTTATAATATTAGTAAAGATAAATGCGTCGCAAAGGATTTTGTTGAGAAAAACATATCACGATGTTTTAAAAATGTTTTTATGAAAGCGGAGCGACTCGCGGCGATCGCTTACGAGATAACACAACAACGGCTGAGTCAACAACTAAAATCATATATAAAAGAAACTTTAATTAAACACCAGCATGTATTTCTTATGCCACTTTGAAAGCAGTTTTATACTTTGTATAATTAAGTTGAAGAAATCTATGAAACTGTTATTATAAATTTTTATAAAATACTTTTATAATATGCAACATTCACAAAATAACATTTAGTAGCCAATTAACAATACATTAACAATGAGTATTATTATATATTATAAAGACGCATACATGTTAGCATAGATGACTTTTGAGACAAGATTTATAATTTTAAAATTAAAGTTTGTACAAACATTCAGATTATTTTGGACTCTGACTAAGATAGCGTTCACATTTAATATTTTTTACTGATTTGCTTACTTTTGAAGCTAATTGTATCGACATTGGGGTTGGATTATAATGATAGCAACAAGTTGCTATGCAATTGAGACTAGCAATGAGTTTAAACTTACCAAATTCCAATCTAATCACAGTCATGTCTAATGTAATCCTTTAATTAGATTAAATATTAGGCATACTTTTTTTTATCCCCAATTTAAATCGTAAAAGCGTTTTCATCCACACAGCGACATTCCTTTGTCATACCAACTTGTGTTTAAACTAAGAATATAAATTCCAATTAAATTAGATTCAATATTACGCCTAATGTCGCCAATTTAAATCATAAAAGCGTTTCCATCACCGCAATATTCCTTTGTCATAGCAACAAATGAAAAAAAAAACTATATTCCACAATTGAATTATATCGATACAATAGTTGTCACCTGTCATTGTCATTCTCTTCCTGCACGGTGTCCATGTCGGTGACGGTGACGCCCGGACGCGCGTCGCTCGCCTCGCACAGTGTGCTGCGCTTGCCCGGACTCATCTGCAAACATATTCACTATGAAGCTTCTTGTTCTAAACTGTCCTGTAACTATATTGTAAACTAGATTTTTTGTTCGCATAAATACATTTTGACGTTGACTAAGTATTTACCATTAAGTCAGTATCATTATATCTATACAACGTTTAACAGAAATGAGTAATACATTTTGAGTCATATTTTGTCCGAAAAATAGTGGTAAACAGCAGTTACAAATAAACTGTACGAATTTGAAGAAAAAAATAATCTAAAATATTGCAAAAAAGATTTTCTGTAAGCTAGTCAGATTATAACTATTAAATCTTAATTGCTAATTATGATTTAATAGATAAATAATTATAATAAGAAAAAAAGATAATGGGCCGATTAGTTTGCTATAATATATTTTTGATTTACAACATTGATTGGTATTAAAAAAGTATTGAAGCCAAAAGTAACTTTTAGTGGTGCTACTTTCGAAACGACCCGCAAAAGGGCTCCCCTCACCGATTTCGGTGTCTGTGGCCGATTTCATTGAAACCAGGCCGCAGGAGTTAATTTATAGTGCCCAAGTGTGTGCGCAATACACAAAGACACTCTCTCTTACTTTTACTCTCATAACCCAGTGGGACGGTAAACCGACACGACTGACGAGAGAACAGGCGCAGGACCGTCTTTACATGCCCATCCGACGCATGGATCATCTTTCTTGTCAGACAATCAGGTTAACAGCCTGTATTGTCCTAACCAAAGTTGAAAACAACATTATTTGTTGTTCCAACGCGGGAATCGAACCCACGATCTCCGGGTCGAGAGCGAAGCTCTGAACCACTAGACCACGGAGGCGATTTCAAAATAAATACGTTGTATATAGGTCGACACGGAAAAGTGTTCGTAAAATAGTTTGGTATAAACTTTGTCATAAGGTGTCCAATATAATGGTTTAATGGCGTTGGTGCTGAGACATAAATTCTCGCGTGTCAGGTTATCCCACGGGAGCATCGAGAACACATTTTATATTTTACCCGGACCCTAAAAATAAAACCTAACATAGACCTTTCATTGACATAGGGCCAAAGCCAGCAGACTGGAAATTAGGAATTTCTAAAAGAGTCTCCAACACGGTTAGGAGATTTTTTTTGCATATTTCAACCTCGTCGCTTAAAAGCTAAATATAAGTGGGCAATTCAGCTTTTTTACTATAACTATTTTTATATTTAAAAACACTTTTTTTTAAAATCATTATGTAAAAAATTATAGTATCCTTAAATAAGAGTAGTTACAAGCAGTAATGCGTAGTATCTACAACAGTATTTGTATTTATGCTACTGGTATATTTACTTGTGTAAAAGTAAGATAATTTGTACATGGAAAATAATATTACAACACGAATGTAACAACTGCAAATTGAACTGTATTAACAAATAAAAAAGCTATCCATTGTTACTATCGGGACTTAACGTACCTGTCTATGAAATGTTTTCTAGATTTTTCCCTGCAATATTTTTTCATTGCCCTAATCTTCGCGGAGATATTGGAGCGCTCAGCGTTCGTAATTGAATTGACACGGCACATCCAAATTGCTTCCAGCAATTCACTTTTACATTTTTTTCAACCTAAGACTAACGTTGTTGCGCGTTTCATCGCTGCGAGTGCACGGTGACGCCATCTTGGATCTAGATAATGGTAATCCTATAATATCCTGTATTGAGAAGTTAATGCCGAGACACTTTACAAGCATTACACATTATGATAAGAGTAAAGATTGGCCTATGGTCTAAATTTGTCCACAATAATTCAGAATATTTTAAGCCTACTTTTTAAGCATTCTTTGACACTTTTGCCTCTTAGAACAGAAATGTTGGGACAGATTAACAGAGTCTACTCACGTAGACTCTGTTAATCTGTCCCAACATTTACGATTTGTACACGTAGATAGTCTAATCAACGTTGTTATTTTATTAAAATTATGTAGGTATCTCTAAGCATACTTTAATTCTAGCTTTTTCCACACCTTTCTTTACACACTTTCACTGTATCAAATTTCGTTCTCCTCTGTTCGCAGAATTATTATAAAAGTATTTCAAAGTTTTTGATTCACGCGTGGTATGTGTTCAGTGTTTACGACGTAGCAAGAAACTTAGCAAGATACCGCGAAGGCTTGCCGTCAGGATGTGATAAACGGCATTATGTTTCATGTTTAAAGGACATGGATTACGCTTCATACAAGTGTAGGCCACAATGTCAAGTAACGGGCAGCAAAAAATAAGTTACGTACAAGAAATCAAATAGATTTTTTTACTATAGCAATAACTCTTTTTCTAGTTGTTCTCATTGTAAAAATTTACAGTTTCATTTTCTGCACAAATCATGTTTTTAGGATTCCGTATCCAATGGGTTAAAAACGGGAGCCTTCTACTAAAACTCCAGTGTCTGTCGGTCCGCGCTGTATATCATGAACCATGATGGTCACATAATTGAAATTTTCACAAATTATGGATTTCTGTTGTCACTATTACTATAAATACTGAAACCAAAATAAAAAAAAATATAAATAGTAAATCAAATCAAAAAAAAAAGTACAACAAACTGTTTTTGGCTTTTGTACACGAGCGAGGCTTTTGGGAGCTCTTCCTGTACGAGTCCAACTAGCACATGGCCGTATTTTCATTGGCCGGCTATTTGACAATATGGCCCAAAATATTTGTCTCCTCGATTCCCAAAACACAGACTCGCCAGAAACCCAATAATTCACTCGTAAAAAACGCTTTTGCGTTTAAGTTTATTTTAATAAAGACAAAGATTAAAGAGTAAGTTTGTTTGTCCCGCGCCCGCCGTCCGCTGCGGGCGCGAGCGGGGGCGGGCGCGGGCGCGGGGGAGGAGCGGTCCGCTCTAAGGTTGTTAGGTTGTTGAATAAGTTTCTGAATTAAGAGAACTGAAAGTTTTCTCATCTCGAGATTACAGCGAAGTGTTTACCGTTTGGCTCTAGGATGCCGCGACGCGACACCCCACTTGTAATGTACGGTCGCAGACAGATTCGAATTACCATTTTCGACTTTATCACGTAGCCATAAGGCCGATTGCACCTTTTCGATCTCATCGCGTAGCTATAGAGTCCAAATGTGGTAAACCAGATCTTTCAACGACATTTTACATAGTGGTCGATTTTAAAAATACGTAAAATTACTTTGTTACGTTTTAATATATATCCGTTACGTTATTACATTGTCTTGCGAGTAATAACGGCAATTAGCGGAAGCACGACTTGGAAACTGACTTGTATCGATAGACGGACATCCCTCAGGTGACCGTACAATTGTCCCTCAATTCAATGGACGAAGGTCATATGTAGCAAAATTCTGATTCTGAGATTCTTGAGAAAATTGAGTTCAAACTGTCACCGAACTTTTTAGCATACGTCGTAACGTATTAATTTAATCTAAAGATCCATCTCTAGAATCAATGTACTTAATATGTTACTACATAACCTAAAATGTTTAAGTGACAGTTTAAACTCAATTTTTTGGGTAAAGCTTTTTTGCGACATCACCTTCAGCGATTCATGTCTTCAATTACGTTTGATGGTTTGTGAGAATTCAATATTGAGTAGAAAGTCATACTGATCATCAGTTACACCGTCACATATTAAAAGATAGTTTGTCAGTCACGACTGATAATCGGAGGACGACTTTTTGTAAGTGAAAAATAGAACAAACTGAATACAATAGTGCAACGCACACGACAGTCATAATATAGAGAAAAAATCGATTATCGTACAAAAGGCCGGGGACTGTGGTGAAACTGACAGCAAAACGTAACGTGTAACATACCCCTAACGCCGTCTGTATTTTCATAAAATATTTGCGCGAGTGTACCGCAGCTGGGCCGCGTGTCGCTGCACTCGCTTTGATTTACGCAAACAAAAAGCCGCTAACAAATACCGAAGGTAACCGCGTCTTGGAACAACACGATATATCGCCGTGTGTGGACGCGCGGTCTCGTTCATGTAAGTAAGAGTTATTTTTATGATATTTACGCTTAAATATTTTTTTTTGTATCTATGCACGCAAACATCACGCCAATCTAGCCGTCAAGTATCCGAAGATTATGTTACAGGTACTAGACAACGATATCTTCTTGACTGCTCGTACCAAGAAATCGAAAATCTCATTAAGGTTACTGCATAAAATCAGATATATACAACAACAAGCACACACACACACGCATGCACACACACAGACACATACTCTTTCATACAACACTTACATATGTTTAGTATTATAATAGGTAGGTATATTATATTATAGTAACACTTAACATTATGTAACAATATTATGTCTACAATATTTAAACTTTGTTCTGGATGTCCCCACAGGACAGGCATTGCCTAGTGTGGGGATCTGTTTACCGTTTGTTGTTAAATATTTTTTGGAAAATAAATATTTGTATTTGTATATATTTAATACAGTTATACTCAATACTGTATTAATAAAATAAAAATCTTAAATATATTTAAGATTTTTATTTTATTAATACACAAATGTAATACACATCCATGACCCAAGACAGAAAATTATTTTGTTGCGTAGGCAGGATTTGAACCTGCGACCTTCCTCGAGCACCAACGCACTCAATCACTGCGTTACGGAGGTTGTCGATTAGGTTTAGAATCAGTATTAAAGGGTTTTATGACATTATTGGCCGGTTTCCGATGCAGGTGTAGTTGTAGGTGTGTAAGGAATCTTAAATATATGTAAGCATAGTATTAAATAATATGTTTCTGTTGTCAGGCCTCAGGGGGCTGATTCCAGATGCCATTGCTAATTATCGCTTACAAAGTTCGATAACAAAATGTATGAGATTTGACATAAGCTACGCTAAATGATCGCGATTTGGTATGTCATTTAGCGTACCTTATGTCAAATCCCATACATTTTGTTATCGAACTTTGTAAGCGATAATTAGCGATGGCATCTTGAGTCAGCCCCCTGGTCCTCGTGATCAAGTTGTTCTGATACTCGCGGGCCAGATTGACGAGAGGCGTTTATCTACATCTACATCTACACTAACATTATAAAGAGGAAAGATTTGTATTTTTGTATGTAACGACTTAACTCAAAAACTTTTTCAAACTCAAAACAATTGCTGTTCGTTAGTCCCGCTAAAACTCGAGATCAGCTGAACTGATTCGGCTATTTTTGGTCTTGAAATATTCGTGGAAGGCCCGGGAAGGTTTACACGGTTTCCATGCTCTACGAAGTGGGCTCGGGTCAGCTAGTTTTAATATAAAGGTATAAATGTATTTTTATTTATATTTACTGTTAAAAACGGTTAAAAGTAAATATACATTATACAGCGCCGGTTGCAAATGCGGGAAATCTCGCGGCTTAAGTTTTCGTTATTTATGCACAATTCTGTGCGTTTTTGTGCAGCGGCGGACTGGGGACTTGAATTATTATAAAGTGCTGTTTCTTTTTCAACTTTTCTCTGATTCAAGAGTAATTATTTGTGTTACATAATTATTAGCTATGGACGAACACGATAGAAATTTATAGTAAAAATAAACAAAGATACTTGCACTTTTTCCACTTTATTGAAAATGTATTACTAATTTATTAAAATACACGACCACGATTTAACGAACAAGTAATGAATAATTAATGAAAACTTTTGGAATAACCTTAAACCCTCATGTAATAAATAAACTTCCTTTTATCCGACTGTGCGATGCAAAGAAGTGGTAATGTGTTTAACAGCCTATGTATGTTCGCTTAAAGCACTATACAGAAGCCTGGGCCGATGTTTGAACTGTCTTATAATAATAGATTCCGACTGTTCAGCTGTTATGTTCCATCTTCTTCTCTTCTCTCTTATATATAAAAATGAATTGCTGTTCGTTAATCTCGCTAAAACTCGAGAACGGCTGAACCGATTCGGCTATTTTTAGTCTTGAAATATTCATAGAAGTGCCTTTTAAGTGCCAGGAAGGTTTAAATGATTCATCACAAACAGTTTGTATGCTCAACGAAGCGGACACGGGTCAGCTAGTATATTGTAGAGTTCTAGACCACCGGACTTCTAAGGGCTTTTTTTTCTTTTCAGTTTTTATTATGTACGCAGTTTGGTTAACATTTTATGCATTTGGGTATATTGTTTATATATTTTTTTAATCCTGTGGGATAGTTTTTACGCTGATGATGCCGCCGGCAGAAGGTACTTAATTATAACTAGCCTATCCTGTTTCCTAATAAAATTAGCTAATCAAATAGATTCTGGGTATATTGTTTATATATTTTTTTAATCCTGTGGGATAGTTTCTACGCGGACGATGCTGCAGGCAGAAGGTACTTAATTATAGCATACCCTGCTTCATAATTGGCTAATCAATTTCTTTACCAAATGTAGACAAGAAAGAGGAAGTTACGTTAGTAAGGAGAGAAGGAGGAAGTTACGTTTTATAATATTATAATACCCTTTATTTGAGCACAATTATCATGAAGTGGTGTAGTGCGACTACTTTAGCACATTAGCGCTTCGCGGCGTGACCGACGCCAATTTACAATCGTTTATTTGTAAATAAGGTTTGCGATTGAACTGGTTGACGTGAGATTTGAGTTTTATGCTTCTGATGTCAATTAAAATAGGGACCAGGTCCCTTCGATTCGATTCTCGATTGTGTCAGGAGTAAGCCTGCTGTTATGCCATTGATTGGCTATTAAGTGTACTCAGTTTGTAAATATTTTCATATGTGCTTTAATTATTCTGTAACGCGAAGCAATAAAAATATTTTTTTACATGACAACTTCTTCTACGTAATAAATACGGTAATTAAAAACATGGAAAACTCAACTGCCTTTTTCATCAATTATACATACAGAAGGATATGTGCTTTAATTATTATGTAACGCGAAGCAATAAAAATATTTTTTTACATGACAACTTCTTCTACGTAATAAATACGGTAATTAAAAACATGGAAAACTCAACTGCCTTTTTCATCAATTATACATACAGACGTACATAAAAACGTAACACTCTTTAATAATAATAATAATTTTAAAGGACTCTTCACACCACGTCAATTTAGCCCCATGCTAAGTATCCGAAGAACTTGTGTTACAGGTACCAGACAACGGAAATATATTTAATAATTTTACACTATAAACATACTTAAGGTTTT
This sequence comes from Celastrina argiolus, assembly GCA_905187575.2. NCBI lineage: Eukaryota > Metazoa > Arthropoda > Insecta > Lepidoptera > Lycaenidae > Celastrina > Celastrina argiolus. Next base: position 14,778,995 of record LR994599.1, on the reverse strand, counting down.
TATTATACTAATACACAAATTTAATAAACATCCATGACCCAGGAACACAGAAAACTTTTTGAACTTCGAACAGAACACCATCGCGCTCCACCACTGCGCTACGGAGGTCATTCTGGTGCAGTCGTACAAAATTGACAGTCAAAATTATCGTCTTGCAGTAGGTAGATGCCTTTTGCCCACATTATATTACTACGGTATAATTACCTGTGATATATAAATATGTATTTATTATATTTGTCCTAAAATATACGAGGTATTTATAAAAATACCTCGTATATTTTAGGACAAATATAATATTACCTCGTATAGAAATAACAGTCACAATGTTTATGAGCTAAGCACAGTTATTAAACTTGCTTTGAAAATTCCACGTGATTTTAATTTTATCATTTTAATAATGTCGGGTTACGTTGACGCTCTTTCAAATTTTAATAGCATGCGTTAATTTTGTAAACGTGATATTATAGTTTAGAAGCTAGATTAGCCACCTGGTAGTCGCGAGCACAACTTAGTACTATCACAAAGTAGATATATAACAGAGACACGATCTAGTACTAGAAAATGGTATCACCCTAATACTGGCACCCTAATAATGGCAAAGAGTGAAGTCCTTAGAAATTCCGGAAACCGCCATCTAGCGCCACTATTGGAAAATACTAATTACTAATTTCGTTTCGTATCTTCTTCTTAATTAAGGAGTTGAATTTCGCTTAATGTGATGTTATGCTTAAAAAATATGCTTATCTTTATTTTAATGTCAATATTTGTACTTAATTCGGCATATTTACATTTTATAATTTACAAACGTTAATAATAGTGACATCTATTGCATTTTTTTTTGTATTAAAGATATATTGTACTGTATGGGATGGTAGGCCATGGTATTATATCAAGTAAAATTATAACTGTATGATCTTTCAATTTGCTAATTTCAACATAATACAAGGGGTTAAATAAATGAGTGATAATACTTTATGGTGTGTATGCATCCTATGTACTGTGAAAGACTTTTTACTTGCATGTTTGTATGAGAAATGCACCAACATCATAAATTTTCCCATACAATAGTTTAAAAAAAAGTTACAGCTCTGGTATTTTCTCAGTAAACTCTATATACGGGACCCATTAACCCTACAGTATTACGAGTCATTTATTTATATATCGAAACATACTTTTTAAAACAGCTGATTTGTAAAAATATGTATTAAATGAATTTATAATGAAACTGCCTTTTTAAGTAGGGTATTTTTATGATAATGTCACACAACTTTTTATACAATTTTCCACTTTAATTAGATTTTACAACTTTGTGATAACAGTATTAACAGTAAATATTGCATTTTTAAGCACCCGACGGTTTATCCGATACAAAATTTAATCGAAACCGAGTTATTTATATATATCGGGTGTAAAAAGAATTGTCACTATAACTTTTGGACATGATTATACTACCTTTTACTATTCTTGAAAAAAATATTTTTTGTTTCTTTTTCGTTATTCTTGCGACAAAAAAAAATGGTAAAAAACTTTTTTTAGTTTTTAACATGCCTATTTTTATTCCTAAATGAGGAAAGTATAATCGTATCTCAAAGTTATAGTGAGTGTTCTTTTAACACCGTATATAACTATTGAAAAACGTAAATAAAGTAATGTATAAAAAAGCTTTATGTTATTAAGAAGATCATATCAGGAACCAACAGCGCGCTTTATAATACTTATATGTTATGTCACAGGGCATTTTACTCACATTGCGTTGATATTCGTCGCACAGCCGGCCGCTACAGCCATCCTACTTGCTCTACTTCTCACTGATTTTTGACGACAAGTCCACAACTTTGTCCGCTTCGCTAATTAAAATATAAATTAATATTGCACGACTCACGTTGACGTAGTATGAGGTAAGTCCTAGATGTAGTCACGATATAATAAATAGTTTTTTTAAACTTAATAAGGTAGACAGTAATAATACAAAAACTACTTATATATATTTTTATTTATTTAAATAGGTAATACGTAAATACTTATACAATACAAGGTACATATAAATATTATCAGACATTAATTTTACACGCTTTAGAGATCTACCTTATAAGTGTACTGTAGGTTCTTGGTGTAAATTCATGTAACACAGGCATAATACACAAACTACTTGTACTTTTTTCAATTTCGTTATTTATTTTACAAAAATTCTTTGTTTTACACGACCGGTTTCAACTAATTACATCTGATGAGGTTAGGTTAGTTACTTATTATTTGTATTAATTTAATTTTTAAAACGAGTACCTCCGGTCGGCGCGATGGCCCATTCTCTCCGTACAAATAGTCGTTCAAGGTTGACCTGTAAGTCCAAGTTTCGTATAACACCATTGATGGCCTCAAGCCTTAAGGCCATTATTGGGTTTAAACCCGGCCTCAGTTTTGTTTCAGTCTGTTGTTCTCTTCATTTTTCTATTCGGGCCGAGTATAAAACGAAGTAAGTCGACACGAAAACCGTAAAAGATTGATTCGGAAAATAGTTGACGAGCTCCAAGTTCCGTGAGGCCGCGGACAAAGCGGGGCGGCTCTGTGGCTCAAAGAGCTTTGCTGTCCACCACAGTCCGCAGTCCACAGTCCACGCCGCTCGCGCGTCAACATTTTACCCACTTTTTCAGGTCCAAATGTTTTCTACGAATAAAGTCAAATTTATTACAAGCCAGGGAAATGAATTCGCTTTAAAAATGTTGCCCTGTCATCTCATAATAAGGCTTAATTTTATTTAATGCCAAGTAACGAGGTAACGAGGAAACAATGGCCTTCTTAAAAACCTCGGGGTCTGCGGGACACGGCGCAAACGTCACGGTCGCTTTGACGGTAATGAATTAATTTAGGCCCCCTTCGGTGGTCACTCGAGGCAGGGCGTCGCAGGGCATCGCAGGGCTCCGCAAACAGTGCCGGCTACAAAGGCCTAGGAGTTTATTCACAAAAATCGTCGCTCCTTTGACGTCGAAGGTGTAATTCGATTCGCCGGCTCTTTTAAAACGAAACTCGTTGGTAATGCTATTTGTGGGTTAACTTGCGTTTGTTGATATTTCAGTGCGCTGGCAGCGCCTAAGTGATTCGATACTCGCTCAATATGTTTCATTAGGAGGCACGGGGCCCACTTATTCAATCATCGGAGCGCGCGGCCCGAGTGCCTCACTCTATTCTTACATAATCAGTTTTGCTTGCTCAAAACGTTATTTATAGGGACTCACATTGTCTAAGCATGTTACATTCGAGTTTTGTTGAGGAAATACAAGGATGGCATTCGTGTAATCGACTTATTGGTACACTCCACAAACTCTACATAATCATATTTCGAGCATGCGCTTTCTCGATGCGGAGGACAAACGAAACCTTTTATTGTTCCTTACATTTTATATATATACAATAAAATAAATATTTAATATATATTTTTTTGTATTTATTTACTTCTAGTGATTTAGCTGCGAATGGTGGCACTAACACCTAAGAATACATTTATTAAATAAATAAATAATTAAATTTTTTGCGCTCTTCAAACTATACCATAATATATTCAGTAGTAATAATCAATAAATCAATGATTTTACAATAAATTTCCACATAGTATTCCCGCGGTGCGTTTCCGCGACTTTTCTGAGACGGCGTCTGCGTCCTGCGCCGGCGGAAATGGTAATTACCGCCTAATCTCGCCCCGAGCGCAGGGCGGGCGGCGCCCGGATATGAACTTCCGTTATGAACAATTTAGCGCGCGAAATTGGACGTCGGTACGTCCGTGACGTGATCACGTGACTGCATCGTGCACGTCGCATTCACGACGTTCACACTGTGAATAATTTAGCCGGTGTCCACTCACACACACATGGGCACTGAACTGTATAATTTCTGTAAGTTGCAATTTGGAATCGTAGAAGTCTCGAGGACATCTACGATTCCATATATTAGTAGCTTGTATTCTCAATTTTATTGCAACAACTTCACACGATTTACTAGGGAACTAAAAAGTAAAACTGTGTAATGTAATATTTGTAATATAAATGTAATTTATAAATATTTAAAATACTTTTACATGCAGTTACTTCATTACAAAGGTGTACCAACATTTAAAACATAAAAAAAAAAAGTATAAAACAATTCGAAACACGACTGTTCACTAATTAATAGTAACAATAATCTATCACAACTTACAACAAAAGTTAAACTAAACTTTACCCGGGGCTTTGTGGTAGCTTAATTGGATATCATAACGTATTATGAAAATAATAATGGTTAAAACATTTATACTAATCAACTAAAAATCCATTTTAATAATGCCTCCCACATCGATTTGGGTGACGGTGGCCGGTTTCATTGAAACCAGGCCAGCTACGCAGGAGTTATTTTATAGTGCCCAAGTGTGTGCGCAATACAAGCACTCTCTCTTCCTTCACTCTCGTAGCCCAGTGCGACGGATAACCGACACGACTGGCGGGAGATCAGGCGCAGGACCGACTTTTTACATGCCCATCCGACGCATTGATCATTTTTCATGTCAGACAATCAGGCGATCAGCGCGCATTGTACTACCCAAACTTGAAACAGCATTTTTGGTGGTTCCAACGCGGGAATCAAACCTACGACCTCCGGGTCGAGAGTGAACCTCTGAACCACTAGACTACGGAGGCGTTTTAATATAATAATAATATCTATGGACGCTTCACACATCATATTGTTAATTGTAAATTTAAATACTTACGTAGTGCCGTGTTTTTATTTCAGACATCTCGGCATCTTCCCTTCTCAGCTCCACAGATAATCGCCGAAATGTCTGGAGAAGAACAATTTACCACGTATCCGTAACTGATTAAATATACACAAATGATAAAACCATAAAAAATTGTAAACCAGAATACTACTATTCTATTTTTACAACATAATCTACACAAACAATTTTTAAAACAAAAGGAAATCTGGTAACATAACACCTATGAATGAGAAGCCATGGTATTTTTACAAGCCGTTAACACTAACATGCGTTGGTGAAATCGGGGCTTAATATATATTATTATCCAACCACAACCGGCAAGCAAATAAGTATGTGTATAGGCAATTTATTAAAGTTATTAAAATATTTCCAATCATATTTGTCTAGTTACAGTTTAATATAACCGTCTGCCGTGTGTCGTGTCCACGCTAACGATGATCACGGCCTAATCACGTCCATTCATCGTGATCTGCGCTGATATGGAGCTATTATTACCACTACAAGCTGCCATTTGTCGAGGCGATACATGGATAGACTAAAGCTGGCATCACACGGGTCAATCAAATCTAAACTATTAGCATTGAAAGCAATTGAAGACATGTATGGATAAATATGTAAAACAAAATCGTTTTATTTTCAAATGAAACTTAACAAGCTATATTCGGAAAGTCTACAAGAAAAAAAGCTACCACCGGTTCAACCCTAACCTGCCGAGAAGGTGATATGTAGCAAAATTCTGATTAAAAGAAAATTGTATTCAAACTGTCACTTAAACATTTTTGAATACGTCATAAAGTATTAAGTACATTAATCTAAAGGTCAGTCTCTAGAATCAATGTACTTAATACGTTACTACATAATATCCTGAAATGTTTAAGTGACAGTTTAAACTCAATTTTCTGGGAATGTTTTTTTTACACATCATCTTCATCCATTCATGTCACCTTCAACGAAGACGTATAAATAAATAAATAGTTTTTATTCGAATTTTCAACAAATCTTTTTTTAAGGGCAGTTTTCAAAATAAATTACAATTACCATTTACCAACGGTTCGTTACCCTGGCCCGGCGAGAAGAACCGGCGTAAGAAACTCGCACGAGTGCCACCTTTCAACATGAAGTATTTTTTATGTACACTAAAATGTAAATAATCAATTAACAATCATTTAGATAAAAAATAATATTACAGTAACTAGGTAAAGACTTACATTATTAAGCTACTCCACTGAAATTGCCTCATAGGATCACTTTATTCCGAGGATGTGCCATCTTCAATAAAATCAACAAATATACAAACTACCTGAGATTATCACTAACATTTTCATACAGTAATCTGAGCAATAAACATCAAATAATATAATCACGTTACCTTTTTACTTTTACAACATTTTGAAAGCCAAACATAATATGCTTATGAAGTTCAAACTTAAAAGTGAATTATTTTAAGAATATTTCAACCATAGAGCAAATTGAAGTAAAATCCTTTAAGGTATATTTAATTAAACTGAACCGTGTAACATCTGCCTAATGATTCAATCGGGGCTATTGATAGATACATCAGAATTTATTATTCAATTACAAATGTTAATTGAAAGCTGATACACGCACTGTAGTTGTCTAATTGTGTTATAAGAATTATTGCAATGTTTAACACATTAGGCATTATCATAGTCACACAATTTTCGAAAAGAAAAATAGAAAAAAAAACTTCTTCAATAGGCATGAACACGAAACTTAAATCCAGATAAAAAACATTAGATGTTTTTTTTTACTTTATACTGGCAGTAATATTATTGAGTGACAATACTTAAGGGTGTATGGGTCCCGTATACAGAGTTTACTGTAAAAGTATCATCGCTGAAAAGGTTACTTTTTTTAAAATTATTGTATTTTGTGATGCTGGGACATTTCTCATTGAAATATGAAAGTCAAAAGTTAGTCTTGGTACTTTCACAGTAAACTCTACAAAGTAGGCACATACATATCCTAAAGTGTTATCACTCATTTATTTTAAACCTTGTTTAATTTACAATAATATACAATCGATACTTACGAATATTTTTTTACAGTTTTTTTTAAAAGAACGATGTTTTAAGTTTAAATTAATCGCAAGCTTTCATTTACGTTCAACCTTTTTTTTATATGGAGTAGCAGGTGTTCCTTGTTCTCCTGTCAATTAGGCTCTCTTATAATTAAAAACAGCCTACAAGTTTCTGCGCAAGAAGTCAATTCTAGGAGTCCCTTTGGCAGTTTTAGCTGTGTCAAACTTTTTACTCCATACAATATAAATAGTGTAAAACCAATAAGAACTATGAACCTCTAATACAAAACGAACAAAAGGAACACCAGAATTGGCAAGCAGTGAGCAAAATGATGAAGAATAATAGCTAAGAACGCCAAAGAACACGCCAGCTTAAAAAAAACTTGAACAAACTCGGTTTATCCTTTTGGGACCCACATTTAGTCACAAACACATACCTACAGCCCGACTGTGAGTCATGTGCAATACTTACGGAGAGTACTCGGTACTCGATTCCAATTTAAAATTTTTAACTTAATTTTCCTTTAACTAAATGAATCATGGATACAATGAAAATTACGCGGCTTGGCAAGTAGTATGCAGCAGGCGCGGCGCGGCGGCGTGCGACATCAACGTGTAGTACGGGCGCGACCCACGCATGGTGTCCATGCGTTGGGTAAATAATTATTCGAGCTTAAGCTACATTTACTCAGTGATTAATTGATAATTTTTTTTTTCATCTCATATAATCACGTCAATCACGATATTTATCACGTCCTCAAGTATTGCTCATGTCTCACCAGTCACACTGTATATAGACACTTCAAACGTATCCTCCGTTTTTGGTTTAAAAACTTATACTCCATAAAAAATAAACCGCGTAAAACCAAAAAAAAAATCGATAAACGCTTAGCCCTCAAACTTTTTGGATAATTATCCCGGATGCAAAGGCACAAGCCCTGCGAAATATGAAATGTTCCGTCCAAACCCATTCATTACGGACCGAAGCGGCGGCATGTGTAATTAACTTATCGCGGCTGCACGATAAAAATCAACGCAAAATTGTCAACGGTTAAATGTAATTCCGAGAGACAGGTTGATATTCAGAACGCTCGTATTGTCGGCGCTAAGAGCGGGTACACATTAGGCGCTTTCAAACGCGCGTTTTGAGAACCAGGGGGCCTATTACAAGCTCTTAATTCCAGGCAGTTTACGCCATACAACACGTCTGCCTGGAATTTTCGTATTACGATCACGTAATAACTGCACGATGACAGCTAGTTAGCGGACACGTTACACTTGTCAGTTGTCTTGCTTCCGAATGTCATTTTCAGACTACCAAACTAGGGTGGACCCATTCAGTTTAACATGTCGCTGTAATATGAAAAAGAACAAGGCAGTTTAAGACCGTATTATTGAATTGCCTGGAACCGGGCTGGTATTGTAAAAGATCATAATGCAGCCCCAGGAGTTCTGTACAGACAGTGTACTCTGTACAAATCAAGCGCGCCCTTTTCTTTATCAAGCAACGCGTGCGTCAATAAGCGCCTAATAGTCAGGGTTCCCCCATACATCGTTTTCACTTGATTAGTATCAAGCTAATTTTTCGTGAGTACCTTCATTTGGATGAGTCGCCCAAGAATTTCTTGCACGGAACTCTTGTCTGTGGTAGCTAACAGAGATAGGAAGAATAAAGTTTGTGAAATTGGTGATTCCAAAATATCTATTTTTTTTTTATGAATGTCAAGATAATGATCTAAATTATCCGAAAACATATTTGTCCTTCAAAATCTATGGTTTGATCAAAGAGTTCCCTCTTGCCAACTTGTATCGATAACGAGGTCATCTTAAATTATTAGTAACCAGCTAATTTTGTTTTTATTACTTAGTTAATATTAATGTAATTCAACAGACATAACTGTCCTACAAATTGCGTGGTACGTTATCCCGGTCCTACGCTCGAAAGTTGAGCATGTTTTTTTATCCTCGGTAACTCTGTTAGCTACCACAATCGAGAGTTCCGTCCAAGAAATTCTTGGGCGACTCATCGAAATGAAGCTACTCAAGAAATAATTTGCTTGATACTAATCAAGTGAAAATCATGTATGGGGGAACCCTGACTATAATGTGTACCCGCTCTAACTCGTTACCTATCGCTCGCTGCCCGCTGCCAACCTCCCGCCGTCCAATTCCGATACTTTACAACACAATGGCGACGTAAGGCGAACTCGCTCACCTGTCAAATTAAAAAAAAAGCTCCCGCGTATTCAAAATAACCCGGTACAAGGTGCGTCGAGATACAGTTTTAATTTGTGCAGAGTAATTGAATTCTCTTTCGCGTTGTGGAGCAGTCGCTGAAACTGATATTGGACCCATTAAGCTATTGAAAACATTTAAAACAAAGGATTGTATTTTCGATTTTAAAGAACAATGATCTCTTGGTGGCATAGACATAACACTATCGATTCTATGGCCGTTGTTTTTATTCCTTGCTGTCCTTTAATTTGTTTTTCAGGTTACAATCCGAATACAGAAAAACATAATTCTCTACTTCCTATAATATTGAATTTCTATTTTACTAAAGAAAATAATGAGCAGTTGTATACTAGCGGTTAGGTGAGTCAGCTTTGTTTGTATGAATAAAACGTTATTACTATTAATGGACCGGGTAATTTCATCATCAATTTTTTGTATAATACTAGCTGACCCGTGCCCACTTCGTTGGGCATAGAAACCGTTTAAACCTTCCCTGGACTTCCACGAACATTTCAAGACCAAAAACACCCAAGTCGGTTCAGCCGTTCTCGAGTTTTAGCGAGACTAACGAACAGCAATTCATTTTTATATATAAGAGAAGTGTATAAAAGCATAAGGTCACTGACTGACTCCTCACGAAATCGCAGAAACTACAAGTGCTAGTCAAATTTTGCACTGGAGTTCCTATTAAGACGTATATGCTCGGTAATATGGGATTTTGTGAAATTCAACACCTAATAAAACGGGGGTGCAAAATTAGTATGAATTTTGCCGTTTTCGAAGTTAGCGAAATTAAATTCAAAACCAACGAAATTCAGGGAATGTGTTTAATTTTTTTTCGATTATCACCTGTTAAAAGTAAAAAGGGGGTGTAAAGTTAGTATGAAAGTTATCAGATTTTCAAATTTATGTTAATGAAACGTTGTGTTTAGGTTTTAAGTTCCTAATAATGATTATTGCCGACATGTCTTTTTGTGAATATAATCTGTGGCAAGCTATGTATGAAACTTCTATAGTTTTAATAGAAGGGTTTTTAAACTAATAAAGTATCGTTACTATTTAAAGAAATTAAAATGTAAGTACTTAATATTTTTATAACACAGTTAACCTATCCGGTAACATCAATATTTACCAGCTTTCTAGCCGCATCTGAGTTTGGTTCGGCTAGAATGCTGTGTACTACGTTAAATAAATTTAAAGAAATTAAAATGTAAGTACTTAATATTTTTATAACACAGTTAACCTATCCGGTAACATCAATATTTACCAGCTTTCTAGCCGCATCTGAGTTTGGTTCGGCTAGAATGCTGTGTATAGCGAATAAATTTAAATAAAATGTAGTGTCCAGTCGAACTCTTTTGTTATTATTCCTTGTACATTTTATCAAGCTATGATATAGGTCGTCTCTCTTATCACATGGCTTACCTAGTCAGCTATTCTTATGAAAAACTCCTACACACTACATACATACTACATACATCCTGAGTATAAAATTTAAATAAATTATATCTAGCAATATCCCGCGAAACAATTATAACCACAACCTGCAAGCAGATGAGTGAGTGTACGCATAAGCATGCGTTTAATGCACCTCCCTCCTCCCACACTGCCTATGCGTACACTCGCAAGCAAAAAACGTGAAAACACCACCACCACACAAGCAATAATGTTAACACGATCGTGCAAAGTCCCACCACCATGCAGGTTGCAAAACTCAGGCATCTTCAGGATGTTGACTCTGGGAACAATGTTCGTTAAGTCATTAATGACTTAACGAACATTGTTGTTAAGTCATTAATGACAATGATGTTCGTTGACTTAACGAACATTGTTCATCTGCTTGCAGGTTGTGGTTATAATTGTTTCGCGGGATATTGCTAGATATAATTTATTTAAATTTGATGCTATGGATTTCCGCAAAGTAACGCCTGATTCCATTAACCATCCTGAGTATGTTCCGGGGTCGGAGCGAAACACGCGTCGAGTCTTCCAACCTGCTTGGTGGTGTGGGGCTTTGCACATTGCTTGTGTGGTGGTGGTGTTTTCATGTTATTTGCTTGCGAGTGTACGCATAAACAGTGTGGGAGGAGGGAGGTGCATCAAACGCATGCCTATACGTACACTCACTCTTGCAGGTTGTGGTTATAATTATTTCGCGGGATATTGCTAGATATAATATATTTAAATTTTAAAAACTTTTTACTAGGGATGTGTGCAGATCTTAGTCTCCCCACTCTGGTTTCTGGAATGCTACTAAAATGTATGATCAACTAACATGGCATTCAAATTAACAACTAACAACCCATATTGAACGCTAATTGGTGGAACATTATATGACAGAAAGGAATGGACTGATATTATACCTATATAATTACACCACTCTCACACTTGCAAAGCTGGTTAAAATTCCACAGATAAGGTTAATTCACCAAAGCCGCCGGTTAGTTGACATACTATTTTAATCAACCTTATTCGAGGAATTTTAACCAGCCATGCAAGTGGGAGCGTGATGGTATTATAATATATGTCCCTTCTTTTCTCACAAATAAATGTTCCACCAATCAGCATAGTTGATCGAACATTTGAATAGTGTTTCATAAGCCGGGGGTCTATATGATCCCACCAAAAACATTTTCATGTAAAAATGTTGTCAAGACGAGTAAACATAGCTTACCCTGTGAAAAAGTTATCAGATATCGTATAAAGCCAAGCTCTAAAGACTACACGCCCTAAATCTACAAGCACCTTAATCAAAATCTATCAAAAAGTGTTCAGATCTCATGGAGAACCAAAGTTCTTGATCTATGCGCCCTTACTTTACTAGGCTTGGCTTCACTTACTCTACATTTCAGTTAAAACGTAATGCTTGGCCGTTTTATTTCACACACGATAAATGAATGCCTACGAAATCTTCGTAACGGTAGCAAAACGGTCAAGAATCACATTTTAACTGAAATTTTTGCAAGTTGCTTAATATACTTTTTTGAGTTCAAACATAACCTATTTTGACCCCGGGCAATTACTTTCGCCTTATCCTTCGTCTGGAATTAAGATAATTTATTGTATTTCTCTTTCATTTGATACCCATATTGTGGAAGTACCTGTGAAAACGATAAATCGCTATTTTGGATTAAAAATGGCGGCATTCATGAAATCTTGTATAAATTGTATTGTAGGGGTTGATATGAAAACGATAAGTCTCCGTTGTCGCTGTGTAACACTGAACTTCAATTAAACACTTCACTACTGTTGAACTCTCTATATTCTTGTTTTATTTCGAAAGTGCTATATAACTATCCGGCTGGCTAGTTGTTTAGTCATAAGCTTGTTTAATCATTTTAGTGTTTACTAATATAATAATAATCCCTCCCACACCGATTTCGGTAACGGTGGCCGGTTTCATTGAAACTAGGCCAACTACGCAGGAGCTATTTTATAGTGCCCAAGTGTGTGCGCAATGCATAGAAGCACGCGCTCTTTCTTCACTCTCGTAACCCGTGGGAAGTGGGAGTGGGACGGATAAGTGATAACCGACACGACTGGCGAGAGATCAGGCGCAGGGCCGACTTTTTACATGCCCATCCGACGCATGGATCATCTTTCTTGTCAGACAATATTAGGTGACCAGCCTGCCTAGTCTTAACCAAACTTAAAACGTGTTTCCAACGTGGGAATCGAACCCACGACGACCACAGTCGAGAGCCAGGCTCTAAACCACTAGACCACGGAGGCGTAATAACTAAAATTGTATAAATAAATTGATCGTGTAATATTGAAACTTAAAACTTTGTCATGCGCAATTCAATTAAAATTTGATTAATTAATGGTCACAAATTTTTTAAGTATCGAAGTTTGTACAATTTTAGACTTACAAATCTACGCTCTTGGAGTTTTATGTATCGTTTGTTTTTCGTTTATAGTTATCATTGTATTAATAAGTTATAACGTTACTGACTGTTAAATGTTTGTGTTTAGATGTTTCAGAGTTCTAAACATAGATGTCACTGTTAGACTACTGCATCGCGCTATTAAAGTGTCGAACAATTTTTATATAAGATTATATGATTATGATATCAACATTTGCTTAATTTTTATTCTTACATCAGATTGTTGTTTTATTTAAAAACAGAGGGAGCTTGTGCCGGACCGGTTTCATACACCTTTTTACTATTATATATATTCGCGATATTTTTAAATAAGTGAATAAAAATCAAATTTCCTCTCATAAATATATATTTTTCATCTTCGGTAAAAGTCAGTCAGTCTACAAAAGTCGGTCACCGATTATTAATCGGTGACCGACTTTTGTAGATGAATAATAGAATATACTGATTGCAGTAGTGCAACGCACTCAACATACATAAAGTCGGACATAAATTATATGGAGCAAAACTCTGACCGATTATTGGTCCTACAAAAAGTGGGTCGTAGGTTTTTTATGTACTTGTATATTATACTCCTTTTATGAATTAAAGATCATCGGATCCTTATAATAAATAAACATCCATTTGAATCCAATACCATGGTGGTCCACCATATTGGATTCAAAATGGCGGCATTTACATTTTAATAATTTTTTTGTTGGTTTTGTACCAATAACAGCTTACATACATAACTTCAGATTTCTAAGATTTTCGCAAGTAACCTAAGAATTTTGATGATCTATAAATGAGTCAGTGACGAAATCCGGGGTTTTTAGCCATCGATAAAACCTAAAGTATAATAGCTACGACATTCAAACTTTGTATGTTTCATGTCGTTACCGGTGTCATTATAAGTTGAAATTTTCAACTATGTAGCATGATCCAAAGCAAAGTTATGAGAGTTCAAAAAAACGACGAAACATTTCGAGAAAAGGTAGGTAGTGCCCTTGCGCTTCGCTTGGCTCGTCTTGACGGGGGCACTCCCGTGCCCCCAGATAACAATTTGCTGTCTATTAAAATGGACCCTATAACTCAACAGGGTTGTATCGTGTTGTTGCGGAGCTCTTATGGCCTTCCAGCTAAAGCATCTGATCAGCTCATGTTATCGTAATATTGCACAGTCGCATTATGTATAAAGTTTTTACTGAATTGGACTGGGGGATAGGTCGTATTTAAAGTGTAAAGATATCATTACACACACCGGGACAGGTAAAACTAAAAACATTTTACAGAATTCGTTGTAGTTTATAGGTTAGGTTGATGTACAGCCTTTCAGGGGATATAGTTTTATGATTTCTGATAGTATCGCGTATAAACGACACAAAATTTTACTAATTTCGTGTCGTATCTTCTTCCTTATTAAGGAGTTGAATTTAGCTTAAATTCAAAATTATTATCACATTGAATCCGAATGGAGTATAGTTGCAGTAAAAGTTAAATTACAATAATATTAACTGTAACTTAAGTGAAGTGATTTATAATTTTTATCTGTTGTAGATTGAATGACCTAAGTCTTAAAACCTAGATAGTTTTTTTTCTTTTTTTTTTCATATTATATTATTTTTCCCTAAATCTAGTCCTGCATTATGTGTGGCATTATTACCCGCTATAATTGAGGTTATGCTGGTTTTATATGAATATTAGTTTACTTTTGATTATAGGGTACTTAAAGTCTCAGTTATCTTTGCAATGTAAATAATCGTTAGGCGGAGGATAATCTTTTATTTGTTTTTGGACCCAAAACTGTACACTAGGCTTTATAATATAGGTATAAATAAAACAATAAGTATACTTAATTAAATTTATGTTTAAGTTACTAGGTAGGAAACATTCAACAGCCATCAATCATATAATTATTACGAAACGATTAAATTTGTCATTTTCGATTTCACCATCTATTAAATTATATGCAAAATTGAGGCTATATAAATTATATAAATATATTTTTGTAATCAGGACCAGCATTTCAATTCTTCAATTGAATTTTAATGTACTTATTTGCCAAAAAGCAATTGAATAAAATTTTCAAAAACAGTTTTAAACGTGTCAAATTAATATGTGAATAGTAGGTATATATAATTATTATATAGTTGTCAGTATCAATTAGACATTATCAGTAACGAAAATTTTGACAACAATATAAATTTTTGCTTATGTAATACCGTTAAGGCCGAAAAACAGATTCAATTATTTTTACATTACATTCTCAGCTGATTTTAAAGTAATTGTAATACAATATAGGTTCATCGACCTTTTGAGAGTCGTAGAGTCTTTTATGCTAGATATATTTTTTAAATTACATTTTGTTTCTGCTTTAACTTTTTTCCATGTATAGTAGTTTATTTATCCGAAGGTACTTTAATTCATTTTGCTATTTTTTTATATACATATATTTGGTAGCCTGCCCTTCGACTATACGATGTAAGGTGACGTGAAACTTTACATCGTACTTTAAGTTGATCATTTTTCGTAAAGAGGAACAGTAATAGATTAAAATATTTTACAAGTAGGTATAGGCGGACTATTACAATATTACGATCTTTTTAAACAATAAAATCATCGTTTTATTTTTTTTTTATTATAAATCTTTATTAAAATAATACCTGAAATAATTTAAAAAATGGAAGCAAAGAAATAAATATTTTTTACAGGTAATTTTTTAAAACTAGTTTTTCTTCTCTTCAACTTTAACACTAGTTGTTTTATTCTTCACTACAAATCGGAGAGCTCCGCACATTTTGCAGGTTTCGTCGACAACGAACCAATTATCGTCACGGCCACATTGTCACGAAACCCGAAGTATGTGCGGTTTCTTCTTGTGTGCATTGTTATATCTTCTAATCCGCAGTCTTCAATATGGCGGCGAGTGAGGCAGCGACTGAGGCGGCGAGCGGGGCAGCGACTGAGGCGGCGAGCGGAGCGGCGTGCGGGGCAGCTAGCGGAGTAGCGACTGGGGAGGCGAGCGACGCGGCGCAGCGAGCGGGGCAGCGACTGAGGCGGCGAGCAGGGCGGCGCGCGGGGCAGCTAGCGGAGTAGCGACTGGGGAGGCGAGCGACGCGGCGCAGCGAGCGGGGCAGCGACTGAGGCGGCGGGTGACGCGGCGCGCGGGGCAGTATACATATATTATAATATAAACGGCCTAAAATTACAATTTATGCATAATATTTTGAATTACGTTAACATTTTCTGTGCGCAAATGGTTTACATTCTAATACACGAGACATATATTAATTGTATTCCGTGGCGATACAATGCATTCTAAACGATTAAATTAATGTATAGGTATTGTTATATTTTATTATTGCGCGTAGTTTACAATTATATCACAATTTATCGAAACACAGCATGAGTGCATTAAAATTGAGAAGGACATACATAAACTAAACTAAATTACAAACTAGTCAATGGACTACTACAGTGGTATTGATTACGTAGTGATGGGGGAAGAAAACTTTATCATATTTAGTTAATAACATGAAACCTATGTATTTTAGTACATTATACAATAGAATAGAATCATTTATTTGCTTTTTTATTTGCTTAGGATGGAAAAATCGGCCCTTAAATAAGGTACAATATTATGGTGTTACAGGTTTTGGTACATCGTTCTCTTATTTTGCCTTTATGTAGCAAATTTTTTATATCTACACTTCTACACTAATGTTATAAAGAGGAAAGATTTGTATTTTTGTATGTAACGACTTAACTCAAAAAGTACTGGACCGATTTTAATAATTATTTTATCATTAGAAAGCTACATTACTGAGTAACATAGGCTATATAAAAATCAATTGCTGTTCGTTAGTCTCGCTAAAACTCGAGATCAGCTGAATTGATTCGGCAATTTTTGGTCTTGAAATATTCGTGGAAGTCCCGGGAAGGTTTACACAGTTTCCATGCTCAACGAAGTGGGCACGGGTCAGCTAGTTATTTATAAAAGTATTTCCGACATATCGAGTGAAGCGAAAAATGTTCACTGGCATACATCACCGCTCCACGCTCCATAGTAATTACACTTACGAAGACACGGTAAGTGTATTCAGAAATGACCAATTGTTCGCGAACGCTGAAACTTTTCCCATTTATTCATTGCTCATACGTCAAGCGTGGGCGGGGCGGGGCGGGCGGCGCAGGGCGGGCGGGGCGCGGGGCATCCGGCGCGATAAGGCGGGCGGGCGCATTGTCGCGGCGTCAGCGCATGTTTCCTCCACAGCCGCATTGTTCTATAATGAACAAACTTCGCGGCTAACCGGCCTCCCGAATTCCGCGTTATCTGCCCTAATTGTCACACACTCGCTGTACGAGGCCTCCTTCTGTTTGTTCGATTGTGTTGGGCTGTTTGACGAAGGGTCTATTAGCCGATAGGGTAGATAATAATAGATAATTGAGTACACGTCATAGTTTCGGGGTAACGTTTGTGTAGTGAGGTTACGAAATTGTTTCTCGAGTTGGGTACGGTCGCCGTTGTATCCGGTGTACTACTTTTGGTACGCTCAATACTGTAGGTTAGATAAGAGTTATCGCGTACATGTATACATGTGCTGTCTATGATTATCACGATGTGCCACATCACGTTTAAACACAAATACTGAAGTGTGTTAATTAAAGCATAGATAGTAATATATTATAGCATAGCATTAGAATAGTAATATATCATAGCATTTAGTATGTAATTTTATACATATTATAATCTCGTGTGTCCCCCAAATAAGGTGGACCACCCAGTAGCGTAAGTATCTTAGCCTTTATTATTATTAAAGATGGATTGGAAGTAAGTAGACGTTTTAATTTAACATCCCAAAAGTACAACATTTCAATACAATGTTTTGAATGTAAAAATTATCTAAAAGTCTGTAATAATATTTAAATGTGATACACAGGCTCTGTCAACGACCGTGCATTGGCAATACATTTCGAAATATGCATAAATTCACAACAAAAGAACAGACCGCTGTTCTAGGATATGTACATGATGCCGTGTAGGCGTTTCCAGTTTATAAAAGCTTAAGCTCTAGTAAGATCACATATATTTTTCTTTCTTTCTATTACCTATTCAAATATTAGAATAAGAAATTCCATTTAAATATTATAAGAAGTTTTTGGCAAAACAATATTATTATAGTTACCAGATTATCAAACAAAAAGCCAATTTGGCAAGTGCTGTTTGGTGTTTAAGGGTCTGGTTATCATCATCTGTTTAGTTAAAAATGGACCCGTAGTTTTGTAGCTACGACGAAACACACATAAAATAATTATCCTTTCTATTTAAATCAAATCAAATCAAAACATTTTATCCCGAATAAATTTTTACAAAATGTTTTCTGAACGTCGTAGATATCTTTCAGAATGTCTACCACCGGTTCGGGAACTAGCCTACCGAGAAGAACCGGCGTAAGAAACTCGCGATATTGGCTTCCGTGTTTGAGTATAAATAACACTTTATAAAAAAATTATAAACTCTTGTTTCATTGAATACTAGCTGTGCTCGCGACTTCGTTCGCGTGGTTAGCGGAAACACTATCGCGATTATCCTTTGATTGCTCACGTTGGTTTTTGTTATTATGATTATTAAAAAGGAATAATTACTTCATACATATTTTTGAACTTAAACCGTTTATGCAGCGCGTGCAACGAAAGTCCCCAAATGTGAATAATTTTCCACGTTTTTGCAACATTTCTCACTGACGCTTCGCTCCTTTTGGTCGCAGCGTAATATTACATAGCCTAAAACCTTCATCTATGGATGGACTATCCAACAAAAAAAGATTTTTTGAAATAGGTCCAGTAGTTTCTGAGATTAGCGCGTTTAAACAAATTCTTCCACTTTAAAATATTAGTATAGATCATTGACTTTATACACATGTGCTAAGCTTTATAGAATCACTTCAAAACCTATATATTGAAATCCCCATTCTCCAGTACATTTTGTCGCCTCTTTGCGTGCCCCGCGCCTCTTAAATTTCGTATTCATTGGAATACATTCAAAAATGTCTAATAGCAGCGCTTCAATAGAAAAATTTCGAGAGCCGGCAATAACTGGGAAGGGAGAAAATCGCATTTTGGTCGGGAAAGGAGAGAGGAGAGGGGGGAACCTTTTATGTAATATCAGACTGTCATCGCGATTATTACAGGCAAATAGAATATCGGATCTGTAAGTAGGTTATCTCCGCGCTTCCTTTCGGTTGAAATCGCTTTATTGGATGTCGAAAGGTAAATCTGCAATCCACTTATGTTTTTGCCACGTCATGTTTCGTATTGGTTTAATTTGGAATGTGTGCAATGCGAACAATGCATCTAAATTCCGTTTGAATTTCCTTATCGCTAATATTATAAAGTGTATGTTTGTTTGTTACGCTTTCATGTGAAAACTACTTAACAGATCATTAATATTTTACACGTATTCTTGAAGGTATAGCAAGTAACATATGTTATTGTATTTACTATAGGTTCTTGGTGAAAGTTCACGTTTATTTTAATATAAAAATTAAAATTTAATTACTGTATTTTAAAAGTACCTAACACAGGTTACTTTTTATTCCATGCAGACAATGCCGCAGAAAAAAACTTATAAACTGATATATATTAAGTTTAAATACATTTTAGGACTAACAAAACTAAACCTTTTATCAAATCTTACCATGTTTAGTCCCATTTTCACCAACGAATGTTAACGGCTTGCTAAAATACCATGCCTTCTCATTCATTGATAGGAATTACGAGAGGAACAACATGATTTCTAACGAAGGATTAACTTTAACATTGCTTGGTGAAACACGCCCTTATACTTTTAATCTGATCCAGTCATGTTGATGTTACTGGGCCCTAATTCAAAATGGCATCTTTATTATCACTTACGAAGTTCAAAAACAAAATGTATGGGATTTGACATAACCTAAGTGACATACGAGTTCACTTATCATTTAGCGAACCTTATGTCAAATCGCATATATTTTGTTTTTGAACTTTGTAGGTGATAATAATGTATCTTGTATAAAGGGTCCAGATAGTTTAAATTAACCGGAATCGTAGTGGTCCTTTTCTTCACGAAAATCCAGTCGGTCATGTATCTGGAACAAAACAAATTTATTATTCATTGTGACAGTATAACTTTAAAATGAAATAGCACTCTTCAAAGTATATATTATTATAATTATCTATATTATATTTTACATAGGGAAGTAAATGTACTAATCTTCTTATTTAGCAAACGCCTGAACAAGGCACTAAGTTTTATATATTTTTCCATATATTTTGAACTATTATGTATAACAGGTGTAAAAAGAACAGTCACTATAAATGTTGTATACGATTATACTACTTTTTCTCATTCTAGAAATGTATTAACAAACAAAAATATTGTAAGTTTTTTTTCTTTTCCGTTATTATTGCGACAAAAATTCAGAAATGGTAAAAAGTTCAAAAATATTTTTTTTTGTTTTTGACAAAAAAAATACATTTCCAAAATGAGGAAAGGTAGTATAATCGTATCTCAAAGTTATAGTGACTGCTCTTTTACACACTGTATACTTGGTTACTAATAAAGAGTTTGAAGTTTAAAGTTCATACAACTGTTAAAAAATTGCTAAAGATATCGTATCTTCCGAAAACAATAGTAGGAAAAATTGCGTTTTTACTCGCGTTTCAGATAAGAAGCCCGGCTCTATTTCGCAAAAAATATGAATCAAACTTTTCTCGCGAGGGGTGACGTCAATTTGTCGGAATGACTTCTGGGTAACTCAAATTACTAACAAACAAATGTCTTTCATGCACAGTATACTTGTTATCCCAACTTCCGAAACTGTGTGTGTCACTTCACTTGTGAAATGTAGCAGTTTAGTTTTTGTCGGTCGATGAAATTATA
This sequence comes from Celastrina argiolus, assembly GCA_905187575.2. Classification (NCBI taxonomy): domain Eukaryota; kingdom Metazoa; phylum Arthropoda; class Insecta; order Lepidoptera; family Lycaenidae; genus Celastrina; species Celastrina argiolus. The sequence goes on along the minus strand of LR994599.1, from coordinate 14,758,191 downwards.
CTACTCCCAGGTCCAGTTGGCTTGGCTCTAGACTTCGCAAAAGGTTAGTTTTCATAATCAAAATCAAAATCAAAATATTTTACTTCTAAAAGAAACTTAACAAGCTATTTTCGGAAAGTCAACGAAAAGGCCCGCCGAGAAGAACCAGCGTATGAAACTCGGACGGGGCCATCTTGACTTACTTACTTGAGAAGAATTAGTCTTTATTAAAAATATATAGGTACAGAATATTATGTAATACAGAAAATGTAAATGTAATAACATAATCTATAACGGGTGTTAAAACGGGTCACTATAACTTTGGGATATGATTATACTACCTATTCTCATTCTAGATTTTATATACATTCTGGATACAAAAATTATTTTTTTTTGCTTTATCGTTATTTATAAAAATAAGAAATAGTGAAAAGAAAAAAAAAATAAGTTTTTGACAAAAAAAAAATATACACTTATATCCAAAATGAGGAAAGGTAGTATAATCGTATCTCAAAGTTATAGTGACGACTCTTTTTACACCATGTATATTGTAAAAATGTCAGAGTACATAAAGTACATTGAAGTCTTGCATGTGGGCTAGGTTCTGATCTAGTATATTGCCGGCGGTAGAGAGATAACCAGTCACACAAAACACTACATTATCTTTTTTTATTTCTCAATAAGACCAGTATTGAGAGAAAATGTTGAAAGGTTTAAAAGTATTCTAATTTTCAGCTTTCGCACGCACACATTGACAAAAAAGTGCCAAGCTCCTCCACGGCTGTTGACCACACGCCGCAAGTTGAAGCGACCACCACAATAGTGTCAGTTGGCAAACTACTGGCAGTCCCTCGGCGACTTAACGTGTTTAATAAGCTAAGGAATTTAATCTCAAGTTTAGACTATTACGGCTTGCGGTTTGTTCTATTACGGCAGTAAATACCCATGCTATATATGTTATGGACCAGGTGATTAATGCGGGCAATATGAATAATATATATCTCTATCGGGCTTATTTTAAGTAAAATGAGAATTGTTATAAAAAAAATGTTTTATTACTCTGGCCAAAAGGTGATGGGTAATATTTATTTATGCATTGATGATAATTAAGTCTTTGTATATTATTAAATTATACTCTTATATAGGAAATAATTGTAATGACCGAACATACAGAGCCCGTTCACATATGTACGAGTGTATGTTTATAGATAAATAAAACAATCCCAAACCCAACCTCACTTAAGAACCTTTTTGACATATAAAATAATATCTCAAATATCTATATAGACGCTACACACCACGTCAATCTGGCCCTGTGCTAAATATCCGAAGAACGTGTGTACCAGATAACGGAAATATATATTTAATACTTTTATATTATACACATATTTAAGATTTTTATTATATTAATACACAAATTTAATACACATCCATGACCCAGGAACATTGAAAACTTTTTTTTGTTCCCTCGGCGGGATTCGAACCCGCAACCTCTAGTTTGAGCGCCAACGCGCTGAACCGCTGCGCTACGGAGGTCATCAGGTAAAATAACGTTTCGTTTCACTTTTAAAAATGAAAAACTTTACTTATATAAGTACATTACTTTTTTCTTTTTTAAAATGTAAAAATAAAGACTATAAAAATCTAGATTATACTTATTTTACGGCCGATTTTTCAATCATCAGATAACTTTTATCTAAGGAATAAATATGTGACTTTGGCAGATTTTGTATGGAACAAATGTCAAAGTCACATGTTTATTCAACAGATAAAAGTTATCTGACGATTGAAAAATCGGCCCTAAATGTTATCCTCTATTCTATGTTAGGAATATTTACGGTATAAAAAGAAAATAAATTGAAGTAAAATGTAATATTGATAAAGTTTTTCACATTTAAAAGTGAAACGAAACATTGTTTTATCTGTCAAATAAGTTCTCGAGTGAGGTTGGGTTTGAGATTGTTTTATATAGACGGGCCTGGCACATGACGCGGCGACTAGATACAACTTCACTTATGACTTACGCTACATGACCTTACCTGTACCACCCTGTACCAAGCTCTAGTTTATAGATAACTTCAGTCCTAATTAGAGTGCATGTAGCGAGACAGTTCCAGGCAATAATTCAACGAAGTGAGCCGTGCATAAGTCGCAGATTGCGACGCACGGAGTAAAGCCGGGTGCAGATGCGCGGAAAAATCGCACATTATTAGCAGTTGCCGTCGCAACGACATATTCATATTTAAATGTCACCCCCTGAATGCAGCCAGTTAACTCGTGTGTATTCTAAATAGGCAGCGGCGCGAGTATGTAATGCGCATTATAAATTCCTGCGACACGCGACGGATTTTAAAATCATTTTCTAATTCCTCCATACGAGTATTAAACTGCACTATCTCAAATTTAAATGTTAAAAGAACACATATTTGTTTATTTTTTGGCCCGAATACAAATGGTATCTGTCAATGGATTTATGTTTTATACTTTAATATAAAATTTAATCATTATTATATCAATGATATCACGAAACCAATTAAGACAGAAGATTTTTTATAAATACTTGAACATAGAAATATTAGTAATATTTTAAATCATATTTTAACGTAATACCAATTAGTTGTTCATTTGAATTTACTTTGATTAGCATTTGAAAAGGTGCCGGTTTGATTCCCAGGTTGTGGCATGTACGAATGATACGGACGCTTTAACAGTGAAAGAACCTTGCAAGGAAATCCGCACATGGTTGGCCCGAGACGTATTGACCAGTCATTCCTCTGGACTGGTGGACTATGTTGTGAGAATGCCCTATAAGGCTTTAAACCCGCTGTCCCAGATAATACTGTATTAAAAGAGTGGTTACTTCGCTCCGAGAATACTATATAAATCATCCCATAACCGATGCAAATGCCTACTTTTACAAAGTGAACCAATATTAATAAATTAAAATAATTATTAATTATAATAATTTGAGACTTTGCTGATACATGACACATAAGTATAACAGGATACACAATATATTACTTGCAGGCCATCTTACTTCCAGGACGTGCAATCGACGATAAAGTTATTGACCCTATCTAATGATCCTAATGCAAGCTAATGCTTTGCCAGGACGGTTTTATAATAAGGATCCTCTCTTCTCACAGTCGTGTATATTTGTATATACTTTGAGTATACTCCACTATATCGTCTGTAATTACAAGGAGCTCAAGATATTAACTAGGTTTAACTTTATATTATAGCTCGCATTAAAGGAATAAATAATGCTGAATAGCTTTTAGTATTTCTTTGACTCATTGCCAGTTGAGTTGATGTAAAGTGTAGTTGGAATACCGCGCAAATATGTAAGTAATGTTATTTCCACAAGAAAATGTACTTGCAAATTTAATTTTGTTTTGGGGGCACGTTTCGATTTGCTCGTTATAGTGTAGGTAATAGTTGCGAAGAAAATAAACAGGTTTCACTTTGTTTCGTATGCATACTGAGAGTTTGTATTTGAATTTGTTCTTATTTCTTACAAAAAATAAGCTGTTAAAAATACCAACTGTAGTTAGAATAGAATCTTAGGATTTATCCATAACCATATAAAAAAATATATATGTACATTCTATGTATCGATTTTTTATAGTTCAGAGGGTGATTCTGCCATATATCTGGCCGGTACTGGTAGAATCGCTACGGGTATGCAACCCCGAACTGCTCTAGCGACTACGGTCACCTCCCTCTTCTTCCTGTGGCAGTAGTAGTAGTCCTTTCCCCCTTCCTCACCACTCCTATTACGGACGCCTCCCGTTTAAGATCCACTGATAATCCTGATCAGTCACAAAACCTAGCTTGCTAGCTTTCAGTCCGCAGCGTTAGAGGCCTTGCTAATGCTGACGACGTTCCTACCGCTCTCCGATCGTAGCGGCTTTCTGTTCCATTGGATACAGGGTAGTAGGGGCAAGAATGCACCTGTGTTCGCGCGCACACTGTCATATTCTTGTTTCGTGCACTATAATATTTTCTGCGCAAATGACTGAATATGTAATGAAGATAGATAGATATATATTTTAATCTTAATACGGCTTATTAAAAACGTTCCGACAAAATAAATAGTCACGAAAATAGTAATTAAATGAAAATTATCAAATATCTACATTAAAATTTTTCGATATCGGTAAACAACTTGAACGAATAATTTTCAAAAGACTAAATTCCATTTTTCTCCAAACATCTCAACTACAAAGAGATAAAAATGTTTCTTGCAAAACTCAGAGCGACTCAATCCAGCTTCGGGGAGCCAAACTAAATTTGTGGTTTCAAAATTAAACTCAAATTGGATATCGCTGAGATACTTTTAAGTGTTTTGCATTGCGTAATTAAGGTGTAATATAATTTGTGACAACGTGGATGGAATATTTAAATGGAATTGGATGTAATGACCGTTTAGAATAATTTCAGGGGTTGCGAGTCCATGAGATATATTATTGCCTTTAATTTAACAGAAAAATATAAGAAAATACACCTCTGAAAATCAGTGGTGTCTCCTTTTATCTAATTTTAGTTTGCTTGGGCAGAATAATATCTTTGTAAGTGCCTCATGAAGACACGCGTTGAATTAAAACTGGCCAAGTGTGACACGGACGCGCGCACTGAGAGTTCCGTATAAAAATACGCGTATATTATACTTTCTTTTTAGTAATTGTTGTTATAGTGTCATATAAATATATCATATTATATGTGAAAATTTCAACTGTATTCTGGTGACGCAGGGAGTGGCATCGTAGTACGGTACTAAACGCTAGAAATGTAAAAATGTTAATGGATTTTCTAAGAACACGCTAACAATATTACGCAAATATTTTATTTATTTTTGTTACTAGTTCATGCGTAAACGGCTCCACCAATATTGAGAAAAATTGGTATGCAGGATAGTCGACTTTTTGTCCTAAAAAAGTACAGTGTTATCATGGAAAAAGAGTTCTTTATTTACGCCGCCAAGGCTAGTACTAAAAAATACTATAATAAATGATATGGACCTAGAAATAAATTGAGCATTATACATAATTTCCAATAATTCTAACTGACATATAGACATATTATTCATATTGCCCGCATTAATCACCCGGTCCATAACGTAAATAAAGTAAATTAGTTTATATTATTCTAACAAGTTAGTATTTCCTCCCTACCCCTAAAATGAGAGTGTTCATTCCTCTAATAGGATATTCGCGTCCTCGAGGGCGCGAGAAGGAAAGTGTTGAGATTACTTTTTGTAGAACCTGTTGACATTGAAAGCTTTTATCACCTTTTTCAGAGGGTGAAATTTCTTAAGTACATTTAAATAAGCACACAAAAAGCCCGCGTATTGTTGCCGAAGATCAAAGATCCTTATTGTGTTACTTGTTTAATTTCATATATATTTTCAACGTCATAAGTTCGTTGCTGTTTATATTAAGGCCGTGTTTCATCAAGCAATGTTAAAGTTAACGCCATGAGGAATGGTAGTATAACTTTGAGATACGATTATACTACCATTCCTCATTTCGGAAATGTATTTTTTTTTTCTTTTTACCATTTAATATTTTTTGCCCCAAAAATAATAATAAAGCAAAAAAAAATTTTTTTTTTAATTTTTGAAAAAAAAAGAAATAAATACATTTCTAGAATGAGAAAAGGTAGTATAATAATATCCCTGAGTTATAGTGACTGCTCTTTTTACACCCGTTATAGACACTACGCAATGTAACATTACAAGTTGTAGGACTTGTAGGCGCCAACTCTAAGAACCAAGTGACACATCACACACCTAACAGTAAAATGCCTCTTCAGGTGCATCTTCGTTCTAGATTTCTAGGGAAGTCGAAAGAGGAATTTGACTTACTGGAAATAAAACGAAGATCGTATATCAATTTCGTGTGAAAAAGGATGGTCTTTGAACCCGAAACATCCGCAGTAATCATGTCAAATCTCACAAACGAGTAACTGGATCACAGGAATGACGTGTCATATGTTTTGAATATCGAAAGGCGACACCCAGAGTCCCTTGTCCCAAGAATTTGAATACAGATGTACCTTTATTAGTGTATTTTTTTTCTCAACGTACTCCTAGTATTCCTCATGGACTTCCTTTTCCTAATGTACCTCGGGGTTTCCTATAATTTTAGCTTTCCTAACGTATTTATTTCCAATGTCTCCTTAGTTTTCCCATTGTAATCCTAGTTTTCCTATTGTACCCCTCGTTTTCTTATTGTACTCCTAGTGGTCCTAATGTACCACTATTATCCCAATGTAGCCCTGTTATTCCTATTGTACAATCGTACAAGTTGCCGTTCGATTAGGGCCCCGATTCCCGATCCCCGAACTTCGTTTCGACTGCATGACTGCACGAACGGGACAGACTGATATTCGAAATGAATTCAAGGCTCGAGAATCGGAGTTTAGGCCGTGAGATGAATCGCGCACGCACATAACCGCGTACTTCAATTACGTCTGCAGGCGATGCGGTCACTTTCTTTGTGTTAAAATTATAGCTTCGAGCATTTATTTGACTTGTGTGTTTAATTATTTCCCGATAAAAGCTTTTTATCTTCGCATTTCTAGAAAAACAGAAATACTTTTTTTTTTTTTTAATAATTTATTTAAGGTCGCTCAAACATCTATGGTCATTAGCGACCACTTTAGGTTTACATTTTATATTAAATTATAATAATTAATTAATTTTAAGTACTGTATAGTTTTATCTGTGTTTTCTAGGCATTCTTTTAAACACACAGGGAGGTTAACATGCGAACGTTCAGTATTGTACATTGGACATTCAATTAATATGTACTTACAGAAATACTTGTTACTATTTAATTTAATACTTTTGAATTTATTGATTTTGAGGCTTTAAAATCTCTGGTGTGCCTGTGAAGAATTTCTGTGAAGAAAAAGAAAGAATTGAATTGAATTGTGATTTTCTTAAAATTTCCATAATCCTCACTATATGTTTTGTTTTGTTTTGATTTTCACAGGCTGCATTAAAACCTAAATACAATTTAGATATCAAAATTGTATTTAGGTTTTAATGCAGCCGGTGTATATAATATATATAAATATCAAACTAAATCCAACTTTTATAATAAATATCAACACTAAACGATAAAAACAAATGTTTCGTTATTGCATGACACTGTGCACGAGAACAATAGACTGAGCACTGAATTTTAAATTCAGTTAATTGAAATCATGTTTATTGTTTAGTTTATTGTTTTAACGGCGACATAGTTTTGTTTCGTTTGTTTTTAACCGATTTCCAAAAAAGGAGGTGTTTATTTATAATCAGAAGAACCCCAATTCTCGAAACTGGATTGTTGATAGACTACATGTTTCCCGCTACTTCATTCGAAATCCCGCCGTAACCGACCATTTTATTGCGGTAAAAAGTAGTCTATGTGTTAATCCAGGATGTAAACTACTACCATATCAAATTTCATCGTAATCCGTTCATTAGTTTTTGCGTGAAAGATTATTAAGAACCCGTCCATCCACACTTACAAACTTTCGCGTTTATAATATATCCTATAGGTATTTAGTACCTTAAGGCCGTGTTTAACCAAGCAATGTTAAAGTTAACGCCATGTTAAATATAATGTTATCCCTCTCGTATTTCCTGTCAATGAATGAGATGGCATGGTATTTTAACATGGCTCAACTTTAACATTGCTTGGTGAGACACAGCCTCAAGATTTCGTATTAAAAGGTAAGTTTTATACTGACAATTTTATAAGCTGATAATATCTAGATAGTATCTCTAATGGTCCGCATTGTGTGCAACCGTCTACAGACGTATTGTCGTCCCTCAATAATGAAAGAGCTCCTCTAAGTACGAGCGCATGTGAGCGGTCAGTGTGGTGGGAATTTCTGTAATTGTATCCGGCTTATAGCTTTTGTTATTCACAGAGGTCCGGTAAACGGTCATGCAAATTGTCGTGACGGGGCGGACTTTGACTGCGGCCCTGTCATAAGGCTCGCTTTAATGGTCGGTGTAGATTAGTGTAAGTATAGTATTAAGTGTAACCTCCCCGGCTTTGTCAGTCTCGGTGCCGAGAGCGCTTCAGTTTGCCGGATTGCTCTCTTATTTTGATGGGAGATTGTACTCTTTACAGGTGAATCGGCCGGTCGGAGGAAGAGTGGCCTGTGTTTTGACAGATCCAGGGCACTTCTTTTTGTGCAGGTGGTTTCAGTGGGTAAATCGGCCGCAGCGAGCCGGGACACCCACATACACCTAGAGGACCCTCCCTGAGAGATGTAACGCATTCCCTTGCAAAATAACAAAAAAATTAAACGTATTATGTCTGCACTGGTGCATAATCTTTTGCTAAGAACTAACAACGTTTTAATGGTAGCCATAGCATAACTCAATTGATATTTTAGCAAATTTATAAACACTAAGTTTGTGACTGGAAAATCAAAATTTATTTTAAGCCCAATTTCAGGTTTTCCAATGACATTTTTTACCGTCTTACTTTGTAATCATTATCAAGCCATTTTGTTAATAATTTCTATACAATTTGAATAAAAATATAGTACCATTAACTGTATTGATTGATAAGTAAATAATTAGTTAATACCTGTAGCTTAACTTAAACTCACTTGAGTTTAAGTTTAGCTTTCTAGAGACCTCAAAAGTCTTTGATCTCAAAAAGAAAATTTTTGCATTATCTTTAATCATTGCAGTAAAAATAATGGTCTCCTAAAGCACATAGTTTTCGAATAAATGTCTCAGGTAAATTAGTAGTAAGAGGTGGATTTCCATCTTCCCCCGAGGGGCAGAAAAGTTTTCCCAGTCGAAGTGCCCTGACCGCCGCCTCCTCCGCCAAACTTGACAATGCTTTAATTAGCACTCCACTCATAATAAGTACAACGCTCATAAATAATCAATGTATTAAATAAATACAACTTAAATTTAATGTTTCGTTGTTTTTATTGAAAATTCTTCAGCAAAACAATGCGAAGAATTCCTCGATTTTCATTTCATAATAAGGAAAGTTAATTAACAAATTTGAAGATTATAAAGGATTTAAAAGTTTGTACATTTATGTTCCGGGTTTTGTGCTAAAAATAATTAATGGTTACAAGACTTAATTCACTTATTCCAAATTTAGGTTGTATTAGATAATGGAGATTGTGAAAAAACAGTTTATTTTTGTAAATAATGTTTGGTACGGGTGACAATAAGTTCGCAATATAAAAGGTCCTCAAAAATGAAAAATGGAGGACATGACATGTCACACCAAATGAAAATCAAAATCAAATATGCGAGTTGTTTGCCGTTTGTTTTGGTGACTACTAGCGCCACTGCGGGAAAAAATGGACTAAATTTCAATTACCTGACTGATTTTACGTCCGCTCTGTTTCAAGGGCTTTGATACAGTCTGCTAACTAGTTGGACGTTGAGTGACGCATGTTCAAACGCACTAGACATTAATTCGAATAGCAGATTCATATATTTCTGAATCAAGAGTTTTCACGCGAACACAGGCACTAGTCTAAAATTAAACGATAAGTTTGAAGCACCTACTTTACTATTGTATAAAACCTGGAAAATTCTAGTACCACAAACACGTATTCACCACAAACAAAATGAAAATGAGATAGCATTACACATATTAGCGTTAGCATCTACAAGCTATCCTTAAGCCCTCAATAGCAGACGCTAGACTGTAATAAGCTCACGGAGGCTATTAAAGGTGAGTTCATATCCAGGCTAGATATCTGATACTTTTATGGTGCGAGCCATTTGTACCGAGCCACAATCAAAATCGATATAGTCCACATTGTAGTCTAGGAGCCCGAGAACCTCAGACATGTTTTATAAACTTTTTTATACTGTTATAGTATAAAAAAAGTAAATAGAATTATAACTTTATGAATTGCTCCCCCGGTTTCCCGAACGCTATTCAAATAAATGATAAAATAACATGGCATTCAAATCAACAACCCATATTGAACGCTGATTGGTAGAACATTATCAGATAGAAAGGAACGTACTGATATTTTATAATTACATCACGCTCGCACTTGCAACATTTGTTAAAACTCCACAGATAAGATTAATTCACCAAAGACACCGATTAGTTGACATACGATTTGAATCAGCGAGCGAGCGTGATGTAATTATAAAATATCTGTCCGTTCCTTTCTGTCTGACAATGTTCCACCAATCAGCGTTCAATATGGGTCGTTGATTTGAATGCCATGTTAGTTTATCATTCATTTGAATAGCGTTCGGGAAACTGGGGTAGGTGTCTGGCAAGTGGTTGCCAATATATTAAATGGCTGGCAATTAATGACGTGGTTTTTAATATTCTGAAGGTATACAAAAACGTGTAAAATAAATTAATGATTACTTGCATGGAGTTCACAGTCAAAGTAACAACGCTGAAAGACTTTACTTTTGTTTACACATGCCCAGGAACTATGCAAAGTGTTATTTCAAAATTTTTTGCAATATTTGAAATACAGATTGCTCCAAAATTGTATAAGCTTTGGGTTACAGTGACTTGGCAGAAAATAAGTACTAAATGTATGTAAAATACTGAACTCATCAAATAATACGAAGATCTGGGGTTCACGTGCTCTTGCTCTATTATAGAACGTGGATATAGGCGGTATAGTCCGCAATAGTCTGGTATAGTCCGCAATAGTCGGGTATAGTTCGCAATAGTCCGTACAGTCAGTTCTAGTGTCCGGAGCGTCGGCAAATTACGACAATTGTTGCGCCGCGCATCGCACTCTAAATCCGGCAATTTCAGTAAACGCTACTATTCGATTTCAATTCATGACTTTTTTGATTTTATTTTTATTAGACTAGTTCTTAGCGAGTTGTTAGTGCAACTTTGTTCTTACCTGTGGGACTCGGTCAACGCTCGACAACAATCGTTGCCGAATCGAGTGGTGGATTCGAATCCCGCCAAACGAAATAAAAAAGACTTCTGTGTAATCTTTACTAATATTATAATGCAGGAAGAGTTTGTTTGTTTAAACGCGCTAATCTCAGGAACTAATAGTCCTATTTGAAAAATTCTTATATGACATTACGCTGCGACCAACAGGAGCGAAGCGTTAGTGAGAAATGTTGCAAAAACGGGGAAAATTATTCACATTTGAGGACTTTCGTTGCGTGTTCTGCATAAACGGTTTAAGTCACTCAAATACCACGGGAACGAAGTCGCGGGCACAGCTAGTTTGTTAATATAATTCTTGAATAGAGTGTAGTTTATTAAAAAGATTTTTAAGTCACAGCCTCGTGGTAGACATACATAGTCTTAATAATAGGGTTTATACCCTGCAGGGACGGAACCTTAAAAAGCAATATGGTCGCATCAAAATCGCAACAAAAAACGCTGCATATTTTACACGCCACCTCGACGTTTGCGACGCATTCGCCGCGCGCTACGATCGCAAACCGCCAGTACGTAAATACCCTAATGGTCTTTCGCCGAAATTTTGTTCGTCATTGGTTTTTGTAAACTGTTTTCGTAAAGAATTAGACGGGGTCACTTAAGTGTTCTACTAAGCCGATAAGACAACACTACGCTATTTCTGCGAGATTTAGTAGACGTAGCTACAAGTAGATTCTTTTGTTTATCTGAATTTCAGGGTGATTCATGGTTCATATATCAAGCCGAATATAGTGTGAAGAATCTTACCATTCTAGGGCTTGCTGGCTCCTTTTCTATATACACGAATGCACTGGTCGTTGACCTAACAATGTTTGTGTAAAACTAAAGTTTCGAACAAAAGTAATGTAGAGAGTAATTAAATGGCGGTATACGTTACAGTTTGTGTATAAACGGCGGTATTTCAGCCGGTCGTCTCTCCGACCGCTACAAACGGTTTTTGTGTCGAGTTTCAATTAGTGATGTTCAGTAAAATCATTCGTAACGATTGTTTGCGATGACGCGGGCGATGCGGTCGGCTCTATTAATCAACACCGAACATTGTTACGCCTGATGTAGGCCGTGGAAATTCTAACACTGTTCACATCTGGATGATTATGTAACACTTATTTTAAGTTGTTCTAATTATAACGAAACTCAAGTACAACTTATTTTAGAGGTAAATAAAATAGTCAGGGTTCCCCCATACATTGTTTTCACTTGATTAGTATCAAGCTAATTTTTCGTGAGTACATTAATTTTGACGAGTCGCCCAAAAATTTCTTGGACGGAACTCTTGTTTGTGGTAGCTAACAGAGTTGGCAAGGATAAAAAAAATCTCAACTTTCGAGCGTAGGACTAGAATAACGTACCACGCAATTTGTAGGACAAGAAGAATTTATTGGACGTCTCATTAGAAGAGAAAAAGCAAGAAATTATTGGACGTCTCATTAAAATGAAGCTACTCAAGAAAAATTTGCTTCATACTAATCAAGTAAAAACAATGTATGGGTGAACCCTAACTAAAAATAGTTCTAGGTCGTGTTCCGAGCGTTCGCAAGTTAGCCTGGCCGCACCTTTAGAAATCCGCTTTACTATCCTGCAGACAGTTGTAGATAGCAGCCAGATGTTCTTCCTCCAAGCAATCCAGAACTTCAGACAAGTGAATAGACCCTTCAGAATATCCTCTGGTAGCAGTATGTATATTCAATATATTAAATATCTATACTTCTATACTAATATTATAAAGGGGAAGAGTTTGTTTGTTTGTTTGTTTGTTTAAACGCGCTAATCTCAGGAACTACTGGTCCGATTTGAATAATTCTATAGTCCATCTCTGCACACCGTCCTTTACATAAATTGTGTACTCCTGCCATCGCACAGTTCTCGTTAAACCATACTTAAAGATTTTTCTTGGCGTATGTGGGGCCAGAAACTATGCCCTTTTTACGTCATACCATACACGTATCGTAGTCATATATTGACGACATCCGTGGCGCAGTGGTTCACCGCGTTGGTGCTCGACCGAAAGGTTGCAGGCTCGAATCTCGCCGAGGGAACAAAAAGTTTTCAATGTCCCTGGGTCATGGATGTGTATTAAATTTGTGTATAATATAATAAAAATCTTAAATATGAGTATAGTATAAAAGTATTAAATATATATTTCCGTTGTCTGGTACCTGTAACACAAAATCTTCGGATACTTAGCACAGGGCCAGATGGACGTGGTGTAAAGCGTCTATTGATATTATAGACATTGCATCGGAGCGAACACGTAAGTACAAGCACATATACATATCGCCTTTCTGGACAAGGCAAATTAAAGGTTAAATCCCTATATAAATGTGTACATTTGTAGCTTATTATAAACGAAAAATAACAGTACGAAGTTAGTAAAATAAAGCAATATCAGCGTTGACAACGCGTTAACTCAAAATGAGCTTGCTGAGATTGTTATAATGTCGGTAAATTTAATTGAATAAGGCTCGTTTACATTTTACGACACTCCGAGGTCAAAACCACGGCGTTAATCTCTCGGCTAAAATCAATTACCAAAAATTATATTCCACAACGGCCGAACCTTCGATATTGAATCTTATGTGAGCGGGTTAAGCGACACATTCGCGTGCCGCCTAACGAGTCATATTAAAGTATTATTTCCTCGTTTCACGAACAAAAGTACGCATCTTGCGGTCGCCGATGTGTTTTATTTACTTGTACGAAGGTGTATTTTGGCGTGTCAACAGTGCGAGCAGAGTTATGGGTAAATTTATAGAGCGGCGTTAAAGGCCCGTATAAATAAAACAATCTCAAACCCAACCTCACTTGAACAACCTGTTTGACAGATAAAATAAAGTTTCGATTCACTTTTAAAAATGAAGAACTCTACTTATGTTACATATTTAAAATTTTTTCTCATATTATATTATAAGAAAAAAAATTAAATTATTATACTTATTTTAATGTTTATCTATAATATGAATAATAATATCTATCTTCTTCTTTCATTTATATCAAAATGAATTGCTGTTCGTTAGTCTCGCTAAAATTTAAGGACGCTGAACCGATTCGGCTATTTTTAGTCTTACAACATTCGTGGAAGTCCAAGGAAAGTTTAAACGGTTTGTATGCTCAACAAAGTGGGCACGGATCACATTATAAAAACACTAGTTACATTATAAAAAAAGAAATTAAAGCACTATGTAACAATAATAAAGTTGATCATTTTTAAAAGTGAAACGAAACGTTGTTTTATCTGTCAAGTAGGTTCTCAAGTGAGGTTGGGTTTGAGATTGTTTTATTTATGCTAGCCTAAGAGTATGGTGCGCGGCGCTACTGCGTCGCGGGCGTCCGCGGTGAAGACATCGCCTTTATTGCTTGCTCGAAATTAATGTCTCGAGCTAACAGCGAGTTTTTCTACTTTGTGGAAACGTTTATAGGATTTTATTACATAAATATTTTATGAGAAAATGAAACGGTTAGGGTTCACAACAATATTGAGTAGAAGCACTGAACGCGACTAAAGGTTTACTCGTTTTCATTTGCTGTTCGTTATATTTTTCTATTATAATTTGTACAATTCAATAAGCTTTTTTTAGACCCCGGCGAAAAGTAAACTAAGAAAAGTGTGTTTTGTTTGAAAGCAGACGTGATTGCATGTGTTCTTAATTGTAGTTGATTATAATATACAGACTGTAAAAAGAACAGTCACTATAACTTTGCGATACGATTATACTGCCTTTCCTGATTTTGGAAATGTATTTTTTTGTCAAAAACCATATATTTTTTTAACTTTTACCATTTCTTATTTTAATGTCGCAAGAATAACGAATGTGCAAAAAGATTTTTTTTGTACAAAAAAATACCTTTTTAAGATGAGAAAGAGGTAGTATTATCATATCCCAAAGTTATAGTGACTGTTCTTTTTACACCCGTTTTAATTAATAAATTATAATTTATCATCATGAGTTTTCCCACTGTCTTATAAATTCTTATAAAATAATTAATATTGTTTATAGTTATTGCAAATATAGTCACGTTTTGAGCGACGTGACTAAAACTGCGTAAGATTTTGGAGCGTGTAAAGGGTGAACCCACATTGTTCAAGCATGAAACATTTCAGTCATCCCTGGCCTGTCACATAAAATACAAAGATGCTCATATCCACACCGGCACGGCTCATTGACGCGTTTAAAATTGCCTCGCAAAGTATGTAACTAGTAAACCTTGACAAACAGCCCCCGTTTGTTAGTGTTACGTCCAGTTTGCCGCTTCGTGAGCGCACCCGGGGGGGAGGGGCGACCGAGGGGGAGGGGTGACGGGAGGGGGACGCGTGTAATTTTCAGATTAGTTTGTTCAGCAGCCGGCCGGGCGCCGCCGCCTCGCCGCAAATTTGTAGCCAATAATAAAGGCTGGCGGTGCTGTATGCATTCTTCAAACCGAATACTTTCACACACCTCGTGTTATCACAACTTTGAACACAGGAATTAACGTCTCTTTAAAGGGAAAATAGCCGACCGATAATAATATTAGGTAAATCTATCGAAACCCATACCTAAAACATAGTTCAGCACACAAACCATGCATTTTAGTACTTATGTATTTGTTTAATATTAATACGTGAAGTAACAATTTTATATACATTTATAGATTGATTTATTTTAGGTATCTCTTTTTTATCCAAGATGCCGAAAAAGCCTAACGAAGTTCAAACTTAAAAGCTATTTAAATTTTATGAGCAAATTTCGACCACAAAGTGTACTCGTAACAAAATTTGCAATACAGCGCTTTCACAGAAGTTTAATAAGGTTTTATAAAAATATACATAAAATTAAAAAAATATTTTTTTTTACTGTTTTGTTATTCTAACGACTAAACAAACATAAAAAGCAAAACAAATTTAGTTTTTGACAAAATAAAATACATTTCTAGAATGAGAAAATGTATAATCACCCAAAGTTATAGTAAATGTTGTGAAAACAGTTAACAATAGTTTATGACGTATATAGTACGTCATAAAATATTAATTGTGATCTCGCGCGATGAAATCAGCGGCCAGATGTTTATTATCTCGCAGTAAATAAAGTATTATACTCCCAAACAGACGACCTGCGCCTATAAATCATTTTCATTGTCGTATCGAAGGGTCGGACTCAATTGGGTCGACTTCGGTAAATAATACGTCACTTATTGAGCGAGATTTTACGCAGCCATGCAAATGGATGAATACTCAAATGATTCTCAGATTAAGATGGTCTTGAATTAAAAGAATATATTATATTGTTAACAATAAAGCCAAATACTCGCTTTGTTTAAGATGGACTTAAATGAATATCATTTCAGCAGGACGACCTCCGTAGCGCAGTGGTGGAGCGCGTTAGTGCTCGAGCGAGTGGACGCGGGTTCGAATCCCGCCGAGGGAACAAAAAGTTTTCAATGTTCCTGAGTCATGGATGTGTATTAAATTTGTGTATAATAAAATAACAATCTTAAAAATGTGTATAGTATGAAAGTATTAAATATATTTTCGTTGTCTGGTACCTGTAACACAAGTTCTTCGGATACTTAGCACATGGCCAGATTGACGTGGTGTGAAGCGTCCATAGATATTATTATTATTATGATTATGTGAAGTGACATAATATGACTTAGGTCTTGAAAGTAAGGAAAAGTAAAGTAAATGCTTAAATGATCCCTATATATTAAGATGTTTTAAAGTTAGAAGATATATATTATATATATAGATAGTAATTTTGTAAGCAATTACTACATATTACAGTCGTCTACATATCTATAAACTACATATTACAGTCGTCTACATATCTATAAACTACATATTACAGTCGTCTACATATCTATAAACTTTGATTGCTGTTTGGTTGCAATGATAAAATGTCGTACGATTTACGACTTTATTGAAATGAAATAGTTTAAATGTTAAATTATATTTTAACATAAATGCCCTTTATTAACGGAAGTGGAAAACTCTATCTATTACATATTTCTTTCTTCCCCTTTAACGTCGTAATCTATTTACCCTATGATAATTATTTGTTTTGACGTCTTTTCCTTCTAATGACTAGGGATCGGTGTTATTTTTAACTGTATTCGACCACGATTGAGTTCAATTTGATGGTTCACAAGCAGAGGTAATAGATAAATTTAGGATTCCGTGCCCAAAGGGTACAAACGGGATTGTATTACTAATACTTTGCTGTCTGTCCGTTTATATGTCACCAGGCTCAAGAACTGGCATGGCTAAAAATTTTATTGAGTGTACTGTTAGTAACTATCTATACTAATAATAACGCCTTCGTGGTCTAGTGGTTCAGAACTTCGCTCTCGACCCGGAGGTCGTGGGTTCGATTCCCGCGTTGGAACAACAAAAAATGTTGTTTTCAAGTTTGGTTAGGATAATGCAGGCTGATCACCTGATTGTCCGACAAGAAAGATGATCCATGCGTCGGATGGGCATGTAAAAAGTCGGTCCTGCGCCTGTTCTCTCGCCAGTCGTGTCGGATTACCGTCCCACTGGGTTATGAGAGTAAAAGGAAGAGAGAGTGCTTCTGTGTATTGCGCACACACTTGGGCACTATAAAATAACTCCTGCGTAGCTGGCTTGGTTTCAATGAAATCGGCTACCGACACCGAAATCGGTGAGGGGAGCTATTATACTAATAATATAAAGCGGAAGAGTTTGTTTGTTTGTTTAAACGCGCTGATCTCAGGAACTACTGGTCCAATTTGAAAAATTCTTTTTTTCCAGTCCATTTATAGAGGAAGGCTTTAGGCTATATAACATTACGCCGCGACCAAAAGGAGCTAAGCGTCAGTGAGAAATGTTGCGAAAACGGGGAGACTTTCGTTGCGTGCGCTGGTAAAATGGTCGCTCAAGAACCACGCGAACGAAGTCGCGGGAACAGCTGGTATATAATAACTGATTAAATGTACTGTTGGTTCTTGATGGAAATTCATGTTCAGAATAATACACAAGTTTTATTTACACTTTTCCACATTTTTAAAACACGACTGGTTTGGATTGAATGATGTTGATGATGATATAATCGAAACCGGTCGTGTTTTTGTAAAAACTTATTAAATCGTAATAAAAAGTGGAAAAGTGTAAAATATAAAAGTTGTGTGTGTTTATTGCGAACACAGTAATAACTTAACTATACACTTAACCCTTAACTATACACAGTGCGAGTAATTTGTGTCTTATTATAGTGTAGCTAGAAATTATCACAAATCATAAAATTAAACTGATTTTTTTGCGTTTTGTACGGGACTCGTGTTCGATTCATACTTGGCCGTTTTTCTATCTATTTTTACAATCGAGTAGGTTGACATTACGAGCGATCTGTTTTAAAATTAATGATTGCATTTTATCCGTGGGGTGCCAGAGTAAGAATAACTCCTCCCCATCAACCTGTGGGTGTAGAAAGCGACAGACGGAGTATATTGTTATTTTAAACCTGCGCCAACATTGTTATAAAAACTGCGCTCGCCACCCCGCTTGCCAAGCAACGTAGGCAACTACCCCCGCCTGAAATACTTTGCGAGTTTCTTGCGCTGGTTCTTCTCGTCGGGTTAGAGTTTGTGACGGCGCCACAATCCTGCATCGCGCTATCGAAGTTTTCTAAGCGCTATATATACGACATCTGAAAACTAGTATAGAGGGCATCGGCCTGACCGAACATACCATCTTGCTACTAGTGGAAGCCCCCAAAGGGGGCTAGTATTCCCACAGGTTCAACCGGTTGTAGCTTTTTGTGTTGACATTCCGAGAATAACTTGGTCGCATTCGGTGGCTTGTTTGGCACATGCGCTTAACCCCTCGTCTGTGGGGCAAAGCACCAATCAAAAACCTTTATTTTCTATTACCTGTCAATTTATTGTAAAATTGTAGACAACTTGTCATTGTTCGACTTGCATGTAACATGTAGCAATAATATGATTATCTAGGGCGCAGGCGCTCAAACGAACTCGACGAACACGACCCTTCATTTATTTTTATTAATATTATTATTTAAGGTGAAAACAGTTTTTTACAAAATTTAATATAAAAATGAAGCTACATATGATTAAGTGCTTAGAAAAACATCGTCAAGTAACAGTCTCCGTCACAAACAAAATAATAGGACTATACACTTAATTGATACCTAATTGAAGACAACTATAGATTTAAATAAATTAAACAAAAAACCTTTTTAGGAAAGCCCCTTTATTAGATACCCATATTGTAGAAATGCATTAAAATCACTGTTCCGCCATCTTTGATGTTCCGCCATATTGAATTTAGAATGACGTCACACAACTAATTGTGTATTGTCATCCAATTTAAACGTGCATACAAAATTTCACCTTAATCGGTTGAGAGTATCTGCTTCAAAATAGGGTCGCAAGATTCCACCCGAACATCCTTACAGGCTTACATACATATATTGCAAGTTAAATAAAGGCTTTTAAAATTGTACTTGTTTCTTACATTTGCATTTTATTGTTATGTGAGCAAGAGCGCCTGAGAAATGTATTCTTTCCGAAATTAGTGTGGCAGAATGGAATATAGCACCTCTAATATTTTCATTATTAGTTGTGCTTATGTCTTGCAGTAGACGTCACAGCTGAAACAACGACGATGGCATTTTATTCCATCGATTTTAGTGCTCTATTAAATTACAATAGGTAGTAAAATTATCGTTAGCTACCAAATAATGTAGAAACATTTTGGTAACTAATCAAAGTGCCCGATGCGAGCTAATTGACGGCCAACCGCGGGTTTGTACTCCGTTATGTTTATTATTTAGTAAATTGATGTGGTACCGGCGGTCAGAAATTACATTACGGATAAAATCATATATTATGAATACTAAAACATACGTCGTAATAAGAGGTATTAGATCATTGTTTTTTTTTTTTATTGTTTATTAGAGTTAACAAACAGTAACCATAGTACACAATTATAAAGTAATACAATATAAAACTTATTAACTACGGCACCAACAGCGTTAACTACATATTACTAAATTAACTTCTATTACATTCAGAAGAGATTTGAGGATGTTACATAAGTAATAATGAAGTAGTTGGGTTATATGATATAGTATAACATTAAAATAACATATACAATAATAATATACGTATTATTCAAGTAGGAAATGAAACGTGGGAGGTATGTTAGTTACGGATATATAGGTAAGTTAATATTGGTATTGGTTAGGGTAGGGTATATAGGTTTGTAGGTACAGGGTAGATATTATGTGTATGTATAAAAAAGCTTAAGACATAGGAATAGACGGCTCCTTATTCAGTAATTTTAAAGTTTCAGTTTTATATTTAGATACCTTATTGCTAAATATATCTACAGAAATAAAGACGTTATTGTAAGTCTCTGCCAGTCTGTTCAGTGGTGAGCGCTTACCTATGTTAGTTCGACATAGTGCAGTTACAAACATTCTATGAGGTCTACGACAGTGTGTTGTCAAGGGTGTTCTATAGCATATTTTATTATTTATAGCTATGCAATCGTACCTATTATGACACAAATCATAAAGTAACATCATCTCAAGTTGGATACGTCTAGATTTAAGCGTGAGAAGACTATATAAATCTAATAAGTTGTTGTAAGATTCTCGGGAATGACAACACCTATAATGCATGGTACGTAGGAATTTCTTTTGGACCGTTTCTAACGCATCATTATACTTTTTGTAGTACGGGTTCCAGACAGCTACAGCGTATTCAAGTTGTGAACGTACTAGTGATTTGTAAATATGAAGATATGTTGATAATCGAGTAAAACCCTTACACGATCTCATAACGAAACCATACATCTTGTAAGCTCTATTTATAATGGTATCTATGTGCATATTTAAATGTAATTTATTATCTAGAGTCACTCCAAGATCCCTAATATAATTAACTTTCTCTAGTTGTTGACTACACAGACTATAAGAAAATGTACTGAAATTGCGTTTTCTTGTAAAAGTTATGGATTTACATTTACTTAAGTTCAGCGACAACTTATTACTATCACAATATTCAGAGAATCTATTGAGGTCTTCTTGGAATCTCATATGATCTTCAGTGTTCTGTATATTGTGATAAATTTTTAAATCGTCCGCATACATTAAAAATTTACAGAATTTGAAGCAGTTGCTCATGTCATTTATAAAAAGAATAAACAATAATGGACCTAAAATAGATCCCTGGGGTACTCCAGAGCTAATAGATACATAGCTAGATTCATATCCTTTTAGCATAACTTTCTGTGTACGATTTGTTACATATGATTTAAACCATCGCCACAGATTGCCTCTAATACCGTTATAAGCCAATTTTTCAAGAAGTATCTTATGATCCACTCTGTCGAAAGCTTTTCGAAAGTCTGTATACACACTATCTACTTGTATATTATGATCCAAAGCTCCAAATAAATCTGATACGTACACCAGTAGGTTGGTAGTAGTTGAACGACGAGATACAAATCCGTGTTGTTCTTCAACTATGATCCTATGTAGTGAAGGATAGATATTTTTATGAACAAGCCTCTCGAAAAGCTTCGACAGGGCAGGCAATATTGAAATTGGTCTATAATTTTCGATACTACCCCTATGACCCCCCTTATGAACAGGCACAATTCGAGCAGATTTCCAGATGGTGGGAAAGGCGCCTTCTTGTAAACATGTATTAAATATGATGTGTAGTGGCGGACATACTACCGAAGCAGTTTTCTTAAAAAATAGGGGTGGTATGCCATCAACCCCAGCACCCTTAGTATGATCTAGAGCTCGTAATTCTTTAAGTATTTCTGCCTGTGTTAATCTAATATTACTAATTATCACATCTGAAGTGTTAGAGTCATCAATATGATTAGTATCGAAATCATCTTTCACATTAGTAGGTTCAAAGACAGATAAGAAAAAATCAGAGAAAAGATTGCATACTTGTTCAGGATCGCATGTAGTAAAATTTTTGTATGTCATGGCATTTGGAATGTCACCACTACTTTTTAAATTATTTATATATGTCCAAAAATAGTTTATGTTATTAATTATACCTTTTTCCACGTTTTCTAAGTACTGCTTATAACATTTTTGTGACTGATATTTGAAGCGTTCCCTGTACATAGAAAATTCATTATAGTCAGATATGTTTTTGTATGTTTTCCATTTTACCCAGCTTTTAGATTTGTTTCTAAATATATGAATTAATGCAGGTGTGAACCATATTGGAAAGGAGGAAGCTCTAGTCATTTTAGTGGGTACATTTCTTTTAATAATTGAGTATAACATATCATAAAACAACGTGACTGCATTTTCAGCAGTTTTATTTCTAAAAAGTTCTATCCAATCCACTGCTTGTATTTCTTTTATGATAATAGTATAATCGGCTTTATTAAAATTAAATATTTTCTTAGGGAGAGTTTTCATGGCTTTATGGACATTATTTATTGGGAATAATGCATAGAAAGGTGGGTGATGTGGTACTACTGGTACTAAGGGAGCAGGTGTGAGGGAAGCCCCACAGTCCGAATTATTTGTAAGAAAAAGGTCCAATATTCTATTACGCTCATTTTTAATCGTGTTTACCTGTACACAATTAAAAAGGGACATAAAATTTACGATACGAGAATCAGAAAGGTTATTACGATTTGTTATTATTGGTTCCATATGTACGTTTCCTTTTCGCCAACTTAATGTGGGCAGGTTAAAGTCTCCTACTACAATAAAAAATTTAATGTCGGACGATTGTAAAATGGATTCTAAATAATTGAAATGAGTTTCATAAACTTGATGACTAATTGCCGGTGGTAAGTACGTTGCACTAATGACCCAGGAAGTGTCATTCATTTTTATTTGAACCATTATGTGGTGATACTGTGAGGAGTCGGAAGAGTCATCGGCGATGGCACGCGGCGCGCGGTGCCCGGCCGCCAGCAGCGGCGACGCCGGGAGCTCGCGCCGTACCGCCACTAAGACGCCACCTCCATCTTTGCGCCGACATTTATCTAAATTCCTATCACACCTGAATACCCTGTAGCGGCTATCCATGAATTCGTTATCTGAGATGTTGTCATTCAACCAAGTCTCTGTCAAAACTATAATATCGTAGTTATGTAATAAAATATTCATATAAAGTATGTGCAATTTAGTTCTAAGTCCACTACAATTTTGATAGTAAACAGAAAGAACGTTGTTCGTATTATTCATGGTTAATGTGTAAATAAATAAAAGATTTATCTTTAAAGTAATTAATTATATTTTTATTAATATCATGCAATATTATGATAATAATATTAGGGAATAATATAGTATTATATAAAATAGGTTTTTTTCCTGCGTTAGCATAATAATATATTGGTATCAAGTTAGTATTAGGGACAAAGCTATTATAATTTAGATACATAACCATCGTTTGAATAGGTTTAAATATAGGTAAAATGAGTATTATGTTGTATATTTTATTGTTATTTTTAAAAGCACATACTGGTATCAAGTTTGTATAAAGGACATAAACATTGTAATTCAAATACATAAGTATCATTTGAATAAGTTTCAATGTTAATAAAATAAGTATTATATTGTATATTTTATTGTTATTTTTAAAAGCACATACTGGTATCAAGTTAGTATATAGGACATAAATATTATAATTAAAATACATAAGTATAATTTGAATAAGTTTCAATGTTAATAAAATAAGTAGTATGTTGTATATTTTATTGTTATTATTAACATACACAGGTATCCAATTATTGTTAAAGACATAGGTATTATAATTTAAATACATTAGCAACATTTGGATAAGTTTATATAATGTTATGTTGCATATTTTATTGTTAGTTTGAACAGCACATATTGGTATCAAATTAGTAATAAAGACATAGCTATTATAATTTAAATACATTAGCAACATGTGCATAAGTTTATATAATATTATGTTGTATATTTTATTGTTAGTTTTAAAGTTTTTATTTATTATTAGTAGTTTTAATTTATTACATTTAGAATATTTCTTAACAAAACATGATTTTACCACCCTTGACACACAATGTTGCAGAAACCCTAAGTACTTAGATACACAGTTAGTATATAATAATAAGTCTAATACAACACATTTATTATTCTTATATCCTATACTCACAACTCCTATCCAAAGAAACATACATCCCACTGAGAATAACCCAACATTTTTAAACAAAAAGTACAAACTTTTATCATGGAAAAGATACACATACTTTAGGAAACATTTATAGCATATTATATCATGTGGTTTGGAGATGAATATATTATTTAAATTTATTAATCTCAATATGTGATCGTATTGCAATAACTGGGGAGGTATCAGTTTTACGTGCAAGTATTGTACCATGTTTAATCCACACATATTTATATTCATACTTTTTAGCTGCCTCTCGACACTGGCGAAATAATTGTTTATTTTGTAAGGTTAAATGTTCATTTATGTATATGATGTGTGGGGTACTAGATAAAGACAACTGTGTTGAGTTTAAGCCTCCAGCGGCACGATACAATGCAATAAAGTTGTCACGAATAACACGAGTGCTAAACTTTACTATGATGTTTTTCGGTCTGGGATTTTTTGAATCAGCATGGGGCACACGGTGAACTGCTACTACATCTGAGTACTGTATTGGGTGCTTAATTTCCTTGGCTATTTGTTCAATTATCTGTACTAGATTTTCACCCCGCCTTTCCGGAAGATTACATACCTCAATATTGCACATTCTAGCTTGTTGTTCGAGAAGCGAAATCTTGTTTTCTAGATTCACTACCCGATCTTGAGACGAAGATGCTAGAGAAACATTACTTTCAACAGTTTTAAGACGTTTCTCAAATTCTTGATCAGTATCAATGGAAAATTGAAGAGATTTCTCCGTGTCCGATACACGTTGGTGTAGTTCAGAGAGAGACTTGTGAATTGTTACATTGTCAGCAGAGATTTTTTTCATGTTTGTGTTTAAACTCTCCAGAGAGCTTGTAATTAGCGATAAATGTTGGGTTATGGTAGTGGTGACCGCTTCCGTCACACAGATATTAATATTCTGGGAAACTTTTTCATTCAACATTTTCATGTGTAAATCAAATTTTTTGTCAATAGAAGCTAGTATATCATCATAGTCCATTTGTTTGCGTTTACGCAAATTCACATAATCAGTTTTTTCTTGCATATTTTGTATGTCTGGATCCGATGAGTAGTGAGCAGGCGGTGAACGATGCAGCGACATGGTCGGGTGCAAACTTCTTATCTCCCTCCAACACACAGATAGTTCACTATTAGAACAAGGACGGAAACACTTGTTTTATTAGATAAGGTTTGTGGTAAACAACACACTGTCCGAGCAAAAATTTACTTAATTTCTATAGTGATTAGAGTTTAATATTGCGGATTATAGAACGGTTTTAAGTAAAAATAACGAGTAACACTTCCACTCTCAACTGAATACGAACGGCGAATGATTAATGATTAATAAAGAAAAAATAACGATATTTTTAAATATGTATAAATAAAAGTTGTTACTTGCATATTGTTTTTTATTAATAAGATAAAACAAATAACCGCAACCAAGTCAGATACGCAGGAAATATTTAAGTGCACAAGTGTGCGTGCAATCCACAAGTGCACAATATAAAACAAAGGGATTGATACGAATGAAAGATTGCGAAAATAACCGACCCGAAGGTTTATTCTGTAATTAAATCTTACAATAATACAGTTTGGTTATAGTCTCGATATCATCTTACTTTATTATATTTAGAATTCAATTCTTCAAACGGTTGAATTGGTTAAAATGTGAAATAGATACATAGACAAACATACACACTTTCGCATAATATATAATATTATGTGTAGAAGTATAGATTAGTGGTGAACCTGGATATTTCAGCTCACATTTCTATTAAAATTTCTTAATATTTATAAAGATCGCGATATTGTAGGTTTTATCCCTGGAAACTACACTTTTTACTATATTTGCCACTTTACTCCAATTTATTCTGTTCGAATAAAATTTAAGGTTTTACGCAGTCAAATTTATTTTATGCCTTGATATTGTGGAAACCGTTCAAAGCTTATCCTTTTTTCGAGCAGGCATTGTCCCATAGGTAAAATTGCCAGTACCGGAAACGGCGTCCAAAAGCGTTCCATAGTTAAAAGAAGCGATTGTCTCTGGTCCATTAGTTCAGTCCAATTAAAACGGAGGAACATGGGGACATTACTTCCGGTCGTTGCGCGCGCGCCGCACTCCTTAACAATGTTATGGACCGAGATCCCGGGCCGCCAGACTACCCTTATTTTATTACTGATAATATTATAAATCAGTCCATACATATTTATGGTATTAGTGTCTACAAAAACTGTAAAAACCCGCTAGTTTATGCCGTGGGACAACGGTTTAGGTACAAGGTTACTGAAAATATTTCTCACGTCACATACATTCTAATAAAGTATCAATTACAATATTTTAGGCATTTTTCTCTAAACTTATTATGGACAGAGATATAAAGGATAGAAGTTTAATGATATTTGTTTCTACATATATGATTTAGTATTGTATATTTATATATAAATACTACTTTATAAATTGCAATCGCTGTACATTTACTTTATTATATATTTTAATAGTCATGACTTTATTATGATATACGAAATAATCTTTTAAAATAAGAAATGCTTTTGAATCGTTCGTCTACGGCACAAACAAGTGGGTATGTATACGTTCATACATACAAATGATAATAATAATATCTATGGATGCTTCACACCACGTCAATCTGGGCCCGTGCTAAGTATGCGAAG
Source organism: Celastrina argiolus (assembly GCA_905187575.2). Lineage (NCBI taxonomy): Eukaryota > Metazoa > Arthropoda > Insecta > Lepidoptera > Lycaenidae > Celastrina > Celastrina argiolus. Next base: position 14,731,483 of record LR994599.1, on the reverse strand, counting down.
AACTTGTGTTACAGTTACCAGACAACGGAAATATATTTAATACTTTTATACTATACACATATTTAAGATTTTTATTATATTAATACACATCTATGACCCAGGAACATTGAAAACTTTTTGTTCCCTCTCGTTCGAGCACCAACGCGCTCAACCACTGCGCTACGGAGATCGTCGATACCAATACGTACAAATACTACAAAATAATATACATTTTATCAATAGGAATATAACGGGAGTGTGGAGGGCTCTGGATCTCGGTCTATAAGCAACGTTAACGTTAGTGATGGCTATTGAACGCGACATTGTCGGCGGTACATTGTACGGTGAACCACACAGTTTCAATTGCTCGGAAACACTTTAATGTTTTATGAGCTGTTCCACTGGGGGTTAAAGCTATTATTGGAATACCTACTTACAATCATTAAATATTATACCTTTGTAATGAAACCAATATATACTAGTTAAAATGGTTTAGTCGGTGGTATTATTGCTTAGTGTCCAGAGGTCACCGGTTTGAATCCCGACAAAGAAATAATAAGTTTTCTGTGTTAAGAGGCCATATATAGGTATATGTTTTAAATATTATGCGTAAAAAGTAAAAACATCAATCTAATAAAAGAGCGGCTTTCTAGATTATTTTTTTTACTCATAACCTTTTGTATACAGTAATAAATATATTTCTGTGCTGGATGAAACACAAATTATATTAGCGAACCCAACACAAGGCCATCGTATGACTGTTATTAGGTTTTCGGAAAAAAAGCCTAGTCCAACTAACCGCTACGACAGTGCTACGTTGCATCGTAGCAGTTGCTACGTGTAGTATCTCGTAGCTTTTTCTACGAGGCAATTCTAAGAAGTATCTTAGAATGCATTTAATATTATTTACTTTTGAAACTAATTTAAAAATAAATACTGTTCCAAAGGCATCGTGTTACAACTAAATAATAAAGTTCTCTCATTCAAAAATTCAAGCGAAAAATTGTATCTCTAATAACTTCTAAAAGTTCTTCTCAGCGGGTTAAGGTTGAACCGGTAGCTAGTTTTTTGTTGACTTTCCGAAAATAGATTGATAAATTTCATTTTATTTTACATAGCAAAATCGTATGAAATAATAATAACAATATCTATGGACGCTTCATACGTCAATCTGGCCCAGTTCTAAGTATCCGTAGACTTGCGTTACTGGTTACCAGACAATGGAAATAAATTTAATAATTTTATACTATACACATATTTAAGATTTTTATTATATTAGACACAAATTTAATACACACCCATGACCCAGGAACATTCAGTTCAACCCTAACCCGCCGAGAAGAACCGGTGTAAGAAACTCACACGGGGCCATCTTTTAGCAAAAGATAAGCATAAGTTAAGTGTAATATACCTATCAGTACTGATAGTAATGTACAAGACAAGAAGTTCGTGATATTTTTCTCAAGCACGATGCAATACGACGATATTACCGACATTACGGTTTGAAGAATCGTTCCGTCCGCAATAAACACAGTATTACCGCCCCTCCTCCAGCTCTCGAACGATCGAGGACAAGCGAGTACTCCAGCTATCATGTCTTATACACTAAGGCCCGTATAAATAAAACCAATAAATAAAACCATTATAGGCATGTTTACAAAATAAATAGAGAGACTCACATAAAACACAAATTTACATCTTATATTCTTTTAGTCTTGATATTTGACAAACATCTAAAATTTATTAAAAAAAAATATTAAACCTAAAAGTGACCCTGTCACAGGCACAGTAAGTTATTTGTTATCAAATAGCTTCTTTTAGGCCCGTATAAGAATACAATCTCAAACCCAACCTCACTTGAGAACCTATTTGACAGATAAAAAAAAAACGTTACGTTTCACTTTTAAAAATGAAGAACTTTACTTATGTGACATGATATTTTCATTTTTTTTCTTTTTTAAAACGTAAAAAAAAGATTATAAAATATAGATTTAATTTAATTTAATGTTTTCCCGTAATGTATAATATGATTATTACGGTTAATAGAAAATAAATTAAAGTACTATGTAACATTAATAAAGTTGTTCACTTTTATTTTAATTTTTCGCGACAAAAAATAAAAAATACCAAAAAATTTTTTTTTACTTTTTGACAAAAAAATTTTTAAATCTCAGGTCTTAGGTCAACGGCCAGTACGTTCGTGTGTATAAGATTCACTCCTTAATTTTAGATCTTTGATTTTTTTATTTATATTAAGTAATTTATATTATAAGGTGCCAAAACAAAAAATGCTCTACGCATCATTCACTTCACACTATATTCGGCTTGATACATGAACCGTGAATCATCCTGTATATGCAGTTCAAGTGTAGTTTAGTTGCTGTTCTATATTTACAAGTGCAGTACAAACACAATCTCCGTTTAAGCCTGTTGCGTCTTAGAACCCGGTACAATACGGCGCGGGTCACACGTATACACGTGTATATAGGAACGTTACCGTAAATCCAGACTAAATCCTGTTTTACTGGTAAACCCTTAGGTTTAATATTTTATAGGATTTGTGAGATATTTAAATCTTGAAGCCGAAAAATAAATTCCGTACCCTACGATACATAATATAGTTTAGTTTACCAAATAGCACCCAATAAACATAGAAAGTCCGAAATAAATATACTTCTTTTAGTATTTCTAATAGTTTTCGTAATTCTGGGTTGTATCGGTGAATTCTAGTATTTCTCGTAATACGGGTTTTTATAGTAACATACACACTATAGTGTGCAGTACAGACACATTAAACTCCCTGCACTTTAGGTCTACTCATAAAACGCTTGAGAGGTAAAGTAAAAGGTGAAGATCGTGGTGTAAATGTTCAATATCAGGCCCTGGTTTAATATGCAATCGCTCTTATCACTTACGAAGTTGGAAAAGACAAATGTACGGTATTTGAAAAATGTACGGTATTTGACAAATGTACGGTATTTGACAAAAGATTCGCTAAATAACACGCGTATTCGTATGTCACTTAGGCCCGTATAAATAAAACAATCTCAAACCCAACCTCACCTTGAGAGCCTATGTGACAGATGTTACATAGTACCTACTTTAATTTATTTTCTTTTTATACCGTTATATTCATATTATAGATTACAGGAAACAATAAAATAAGTATAATGTATATTTTTATGATTACTATTTTTTTACGTTATAAGAAAGAAAAAAATTAAAGTATGTATCACAAATAAAATTCTTCATTTTTAAAAGTGAACGAAACGTTTTTTTATCTGTCAAATAGGTTCTCAAGGTGAGGTTGGGTTTGAGATTGTTTTTTTTATACGGGCCTTAGAGAAACTTATGTCAAACCCCATACATTTTTTTCCCGAAATTCGTAAGTAATAATGGCTAATGTATCTTTAATCAGGTCCTGATATTAAATCCGGGAACGCAGATATTTTACAAAATGTTTTCTGAACGTCGTGTCTACGTGTTGCCTACCACCGGTTCGGGAACTAGCCCAGCGAGAAGAAGCGGCGTAATAAACTTGCCATGTTTTTCCAAAAATATAGAAATGTATATAAATCTATGTTTACATATAAAAATGGTTAATATTAGAACTATTAACAAGTTCATATTTTTATTATGTATGTAGCCTTGCAGGAGGCCACTAATTAGATTTGCATGACAGGCTGAAACTAGTGTAGGCGCCGGTACAGGAAGGCAGTTGATAGACCGGGGGTGTTGGTTGAATATTTGAACTCAGTTCCCGGTGGCAAGAAGGTGGCAAGACGGTTTGGGTAATCTCGCCAAGTGGCAGGATTACGAGCACAAAGGCTCGCTCGTTAGCACAACAGACATCTTATGAAGTGAGTTAGATGTTTGGTACTAATTCGGTGGAATTCATTATTTACTAGATGGAAGATGAAGGAGTATCTCACAGGAACCGCATGGTCTTCAGCAATAATAATTACAAACAAAAATCAAAAATATAATTACACCCCCAATTGTTAAGCAGTAGACGAACTGATGACAATGAATGAGATTAGAATCGGATCATCCGTTTGGGAGACACGATGCCACAGACAGACACACATAGAACGCGTCAAACTTATGACACAAAAACCCCATGTTTTTGTTGAGAGTTAAATTGAGCTTATGGCCTTACCCTATATGTATTAAATTTAATAAAAATCGCTAAATATTCAACACATATAAATCTTTCCGTATTTACTTTATTTCTTTGTCTGTCACGTATTACATATTTTATTGAATGTACTGTAGGTTCTTGATGGAAATACATGTTACACAGTAACAAGTGACACCTGATGATGACTTAGTCGAAACCGGTCGTGTATTTCAATAAATCTTATGTTTAACAACTAATAAAGTGGAAAAAGTGCAAGTAATTTTATGTTTTATTACTGTGTGTCAATAAAAAAAATAGTAAGTATCCACAATGGTAATATAAGATTCCAAGGTGTTGAAATATTAATTCATATTTGTATCAAAGCGTGCAGAACCGCGTGTTCAAGTGAATCATCCGGTAGACAATCGCACTGTTTAATTAATATTGAAAATAACCGCAAATAAAACGTTATCCGCAATTACAAAAGGGTAATGGTGGGTTTATTAATAAAAGCAATGTTATAGAATTAAAAGCAATATCGATAACTGAACGCACAATTACCTTTATTGAGGGGATTAAAACGGGCGGACGGCCCATTGCACGGACGGTTAAAAATCTCTGGGCTCTTATTATGTACATGATAGTGGCAGACCGAGGCCCGTATTAATAAACTAACCTCAAGCTCGATCTCAAGAATTACGACTGATAAAACAACGTTTCGTTTCAATTGTAAAATTTCATGTTTTTGAATTGTGATATTCGTAACATAGATTACAGGAAAATTTTATAAAATAAATAAATAAAAATAAAAAGACTTTTATTTCACGATATTTGCAATTTTACAGTATTTTTAACACACAAGTTAGTATAGTATTATAATCAACATAATATTATAACGGTCATGCTAATATAATAAATTTTATTATACATTTACAATTTAATATGTAAGTTACTAAATTTCACAATTAAAACAATACAGTCAAATTGATTTAAAGAAAAAATTTATAAGTGTAATTTATATTTTTATAATCTTTATTTTCATGTTTCAAATAGAGATAAAAGTACGTATATATAACGTAAGTTATAATATTCATTTTTTAAAACGAAATGAAACGAATAATTGTCGAAATGAAATGCAAAATTTAAAATGAAACGAAACGTTGTTTTATGTATCAAATAGGTTCTCAAGCAGAGGTTGCGATCGCAATTCTTGAGACCAATTTTGAGACTTGTTTACGGGGGGGACTTTAGGGGACCTTTAAAAATCTCTACTCTCTTATCATGTGCAGGTGATTGTGGCAGACTTACAAAGTTAAGAAGTCGGGGTAAGCCGCCGCCGGCTCGGCCGTAATCGTTATTTCGTCTGCGGACTTTAGAATGTAATTGAAGTCCTCAACTAATGCGTGGCTTCATATCATCTCATATTAGAGGATATTTTTAATAACTTGTGGTTTTGCCAGCGTGGAATAGTGCACAAATACGGCACGGCAAAACTACGTTATAATTCAAAGCCTAAATTAGTACTATACCATATTTTATTTAAACATTGGTCAATTGGCACATTTTGAATTTTACTTTTGCGGAATAAATAAAATAAATAAATAAAATAAAATATAGTGTATATTAAAGGTAGTGTATGTTTTAATTCGAAATCTAAACTACCAATAAAACAATTTTTATCAAAATAGTGCTAAATTGTCAGAGTTACTATAAATGTAGTGTGCAAAAAGTTAAATTTTAATTTAAAGTTAAATATTATGTTGATAAAAATGTTTGTTGTATTTTATTGCATATTAGCGTTTGACTAATTAACATTTATTTATTATTAAACTAAATAAATTTCAATATAAACAGTTCAAAATTACTAATTATGTTAATTATATTTATTTACAGGACAACATATAGTTTTAAAAATATCGTCAAGTATGTATTACATTGCAAATTAATCGCTAAAAAAAAGATTAAACAACTAAAACCCGACTTCGCAAAAATAGGTCTAAAAAGGCTGAAATTAGAAAATAATTAAATTTGAAATCCAGAAATGCATATGTACAAAAATGGTCAAGGTAGAGAAGTGGTCGCACCCACTATTGGCATCGAGCCTTGAATTTTTTTGTGAACTAATGTTATAATGTGTAATAATTTTATTTTGGTGTGAACTAATGTTATAATGTGTAATAATTTTATTAGCGGGTATTAGACCTATTTTTGCGAAGTCGGGTTTTAGTTTTTTAATCTTTAAAAGTTTAATATTTTGCTGTTTCCACATCAAGTAAGTATAATAATTTTTATATTTTCATTAAATTCTCCATTACATAGAAATTATCATCTCCTAGATATTACTTGTACGACCGCATCTTAAACGTTTATTTTGAATGTAACAATAAAATATAATCATTTATAAAAAATATAAATACATATTCGTAATGAGCTTTTCTCAAGCCAAGACCTATCTTTTGATACCAAACACGAGACAATTATCTTAAAAAATTTTTTTTAAAGATAGTTTTTGAGGTAGGTATAATTTTCTAAATACAAAATTATTCAAAAATTATAGCCTATACTATTAATACGAATCGATTGACATACATACATATATATGTTCATACATACATATATACATAGACTGCCAAAATCATTACCCTTCCTTTTGGCTTCGCCGAAATCGGGTATTAATAAAAGTAAATGTATTGTAATATCGGTTGAGCCAACGCAATCAGAAATAGAACTTGCTTTACACAAAAGCCTTATTTGAATTCACTAAACCACGAAGTGAAATACGAAATGACAGAGCTATCAAGTCTGCCCGGTGTAGGCCTATTCACGTCAACGTGCATACGTGTTCACAATACTCATTCACAAGTCGGTTAAATTCAGACTACATTATGCTATTGCTCGTGACGTCATGTCGAAGTCGGTCCGATTTTATGATAAAGCCGTCATTTTGCAGTTCCGAAACACTCGACAGTTTGTGTAGCAAGTAGAGTTGCGATTGAAGGTTTATGATAACATTTAACTTGGAAAAATAGATACTGCAAGTGAAGTTTTTGCAATACTTTGAATGAGAGATTAAGGATCGATGTTTGTGACTCGTTTATGTCATACACTTTTTAGCAGATTTGTTGGTATGTATACCGGTTCATTCATGGTTTATATAATAAGCCGAATATAGTGTGAAGAGAATGACGCGTAGAGCATTTATGTTTTGGAACCTCATGTAAATTATAAGTAATTAACATGATTTTTTTTAAGAAAAAAAAACACGATTCTAAAATGACCACAAAGAGTGAATTTTACTATTCTGAGGCTCGCTGGCTGCTAGTCTATACACATGAACGCACTGGTCGTTGACCTAAACCTGATCAGAATTGCAACTCATCTGTTTTGTGACTTTTATTTATGGATATCTTTAATCGTGATTTGTGTATAAATTACTTACCATAACGTGACGTTATGGTAAGTAATTTAATAAGAGGTGCCAAAATAAAAACTCTACGTGTCATTCTCTTTACTCTATATTCAGCTTGATATGACCCCATGAACCAACCTGTATATTTAGGATCAAGTTTAAGACATACCTTTTCACTTCTAAAAGTTTACTGTTCCCGAGGGATACTTATGACCGATTCTTCTATTTCAATCTTAGAAAAATACAGTCTCAATTTCAAATATGCATTCTCATACAAGTGTCAAACTTGTAGTAGAATAACGACAATAGGTCAGTTTATGTCAAGAATCAAAACAGTATATTTATAATTTATTGAACTCCAGCCTAAAGTTTAAGTTCATAGAATTGCGGTTCTGTAAGTACGCGGGTAGAGCGGCGCAAACCTGTAAGTTATATGAGCCATTGAGAAATTATGTTCTAAGTACTTTACATGGGGTTTAAAGAAGAGGTAGAAAGACTGATCGAGACGGTCAAGCGTCTGGAGTCTCGCCACAAAGTTAACTTTAGTTCTTTTGTGGTGAGAGTACCGACACATCGCCTGTCAACCTTCGAGGTGGAGGAGTTCTGGTCGACGGGTGTGGTCTACCGAAGGTTCCGGGGGAGACTTCAGACTTAAGTTAGATTATAAGTTTATAATATATGTATGTTAGTCTGTGAGATATTTATAATATGGACCTATGAAGTCCGAAATAAAGGTTATTATTATTATAAATGTAGTAAATATTTCGGAAAACAAATGAAATACATCATTTTTATCTGTTCCTCTGTAAAATACGACTCTATATTAAACAATATTTTAAATTTCCTGCGCAGTGTGATTTAAGCGAGTCGCCCCGTGCCCCGCCCGCCCCGCGCCCCGCCCCGCCCCGACGGGGCAAACACAAAAAGTTTTATTGGTTTCAAATCACACCGAGTTCAAATCCTTGGAACTCATTAAAAGTAAACAGAAAATGTCGAAACACAAATCAAATATGGTTAATATTATCTTTGCTTTTTAACTTTTGCAATATTTATTTTTATTAGTGCCCTTACACACGCGACGCATCTTTTGCGACGCCGCTACACTAATTTGTATGCTAATTTTTTGACGCCGTTGTTAAAACTGCATTCATAGGGGCGTAAGTAAAAATAAATGGCTACTAAATTGGGTGATAGTGTTTTAGCTACATATCTATCAACCGCATTAAATTTTATTTAAACCACCGGATAGTTAAAGAATTAAAAAATCTATTACGCTACGTAAATACTGTATTTACGTACAGCAAACTGTAGTGTATATAACAAAGCCTCGCCTCTATTTTGCCGCTGCGTCAACACATACTGCCGCAGATCTTGCGACGCCGACGCTGTCGTAGCGGCGGAGCTTTGGTGTGTGTGTAAAGGCGTGTACGTTCGGTAGCGGATGTAGGTCTGACGAAATATGTTTATGTAAAATCTCGTCAGAGAAAGATTAATAAATGAAACTGTAAACTCGGTATAGGAAATAACTTGGTACTTACAGGAAATATTTGAAACAATAATAATACATTTTTTTATTGTCTATGCCAATTGCCATGTTTTTAATGATTTCTTCAATTTACAAGAAGAGTTTTGAATAATTATAGTGAGTAAACTTAATAGTAAAATTATGCGTTACTATAAAAACTGTAAATTTTTTTTTTATGTTTCGCCATTATTTTGTTTAAATATTAATCTAACAGAATTATTGACCATAAGAAAACGTATCCGTCTCGGGAGGCCCAATAAAAGTCATAACTTAGGCCAGATAAGCGCTATAACGCGATACGTAACGAATTGCAAAATGTACGTGAAAATTTGTAAGTATGTATTAATGATTGATGTTTATTGGACGTGCAAACTACTAAGGCCGCGTTTCACCAAGCAATGTAAAAGTTAACGCTATGTTAAAATACCATGCCATCTCATTAATTGACAGGAAATACGTGAGGGATAACATGATATTTAACATGGCGTTAACTTTAACATTGCTTGGTGAAACACGGCCTTAACATGATAGATTAACACATGGGCTACTTCCTTTTACTGTTCCTGCGTTATTTAATCGTACTTAGTAACGGGAAACATCTCAATTATGAATTACAAAAATATAAGGCTTTATTTTAGTCCGTAATGACAGGGTACTGTGGCGACCAGTGAGCGTACAAATGAGGACTGGACGAACCTGTACCGTACTGTAGTGAACACTGTAGTGGATTCGAGTGGAGCATTACCAGAAGGGCTGCTGTAGCCTTTGTTTTACAAAATGAATCTCTGTTTTTTCTATTTAGAGTTTAATGACATTGTACGCGATGTTTTATTAGCTTTTGTTTAGTTTCGCCAGGGCCTTTGTGTTTACACGATCAAATCTTTAAATTTGACCCGCTTTTTCGTGTGCGATTGAATTATTTTTGATGCACATGTACCTAATTATGTATGTAATGTGACAATGCAATGTAATATGGAGTTGGACACCGATTATCGTAACTTGAGTTTATATTCAGTCTATCCCGCTTGCACGAGCGCCATATGTAGTTTTAGATATTTAAATTCTAACGAACAGCAATTCATTTTATGTACAGAATGATTCATGGTGCATATATAGTGCGAAGAGAAAGACGCGTAGAGCATTTTTTGTTTTGTCACGATCTCCATAAAAGTCACAAAACAGATGAGATTTAATCCTGGTCATGTCTTAGGTTAACGACCAGTGCGTTCGTGTGTATAGACTAGGAGCCCGCGAGTCCCAGCTTATTAAGAATCACTACTTGTGGTCATTTTAGAATTTTTAATATTTTTTATATGTGCCATCGTCGCGTCATTTTCTTCACACTATATTCGGCTTGATATATGTACCATGTATAGATATTTCGTCGTCAACTACACTGGCAATAGGAAATGGCCAATATGTAATAACGTTTGTGTAAACTTTAACTTCCGATATCATGTTGTGGGCAATTTGCTGAAAGTTTCACGTTCGAAATCGGAGGTACGGTTCAAACTAACTTTGTTGCTCAATTGACGGCGCTTTGCTGTCGTTATGTTTTATGTAGAGTGTAGTATACGCACTGTTAGGTTTTATCGTTTATCTTTCATATCTTGTATATCAACGACTAGCCGACACGTGCCCACTTCGTTGAGCATGGAAACCGTGTAAACCTTTCCAGGACTTCCACGAATATTTCAAGACCAAAAATAGCCGAATCAGTTCAGCTGATCTCGAGTTTTAGCGAGACTAACGAACAGCAATTGATTTTTATATTGGTTATATAAAAATCAATTGCTGTTCGTTAGTCTCGCTACTCAGTGATAATGTAGCTTTCTGATGAAAAAAGAATTATTAAAATCGGTCCAGTTGTTTTTGAGTCAAGTCGTTACATACAAAAATACAAATCTTACCTCTTTATAATATTAGTGTAGATAATTAGAAGCCAAACAACAAAGTATCACGCTTTTCATGATATAACGACCTCTGTAGCGCAGTGGTCGAGCACGTTGGTGCTCAAGCGAGAGGTTGCGGGATCGAATCCCGCCGAAGGAACAAAAAGTTTTCTTAGTTCCTGGGTCATGGATGTATATTAATATAGTAAAAATCTTAAATATGTTTATAGTTTAAAAGGATTAACTATATCTCTGTTGTCTGGTACCTGTAACGCAAGTTCTACGAATACTTAGCACGAGACCAGACTAACGTGGTGTAAAGCGTCCATAGATATTATTGTTAGTGTGTGTATTGCTTTTGTTACAATGTATTGCGTTTCTGCACTTGCCAATTGGAGTGAAGCGACGGTCGTTTGAAAACTGAATCCAACCGAACTAGCACTATTCGACAACACAATTAATTTGGTGTATCAATACATCGAATAGCTAATAAACATTTTCTACGAAGTGCACGTGTCTGGAGCGCAAGTGCGTTCACGGCTCACGTGACACCCCCCTCCTCCCCCCACAGCCTGTGATTGAATGACGTAATCGATACTCTATACATTGTGTAACTTTTCATTACAATAATACCCTTTGTTTTTCTTTAATGTTTTACGTCAATCAAACACTTCCGTCGTTTTAAGGGGATATAGGCCGTTAAGAGTTGTCGTCTACAACATGTATATACAATTGTTACGTTCTGTGCTGTAAGCAGTACACTGTAATATGTACACAAGTTGTCAGCGCCAATCCTATCATTAGATATGAGCTGGCCGTCGGGTCTGTAACTTAAAGGTACTTATCAATTATAAATATTAGGTAATTTTAACATATTTTTTTATATTTGACTACACATTTCTTTCTGATATAATACACTATATAAATGTAGTAGAATTAGTGGAAATGTAAAATACTAACATCAGAATGTACCATATTCCTTGCAAATAAATGACTTGATTGATTGAAAATAAATGCATTTAAGTTTTATCCAACTTGTATAGTGTAATTCAAAGCTTGAATAAGTAACTTATAAATACATACAGTAATAAAAAGTAAGAAATGAATGTACGTAGCTTCTTATCTTAAAACTTGTTACAGCACCTAATCAAAATTAAAATCTTTTATTTCCAAAAAGGTTAAAAACTAACACTTTTCGAATTGTCTTACATAATGAAGTAGGCGCCCCCGTGGTCTAGTGGTTCAGAGCTTCGCTCTGGACCCGGAGGTCGAGGGTTCGATTCCCGCGTTGGAACAACAAAAAATGTTGTTTTCAAGTTTGGTTAGGACAATACCTGACTTGTCTGACAAGAAAGATGATCCATGGGTCGGATGGGCATTTAAAAAGACGGTCCTGCGCCTGTCCGCTCGCCAGTCGTGTCGGTTTACCGTCCCACTGGGTTATGAGAGTAATAGGAAGAGAGAGTGTCTTTGTGTATTGCGCACACACTTGGGCACTATAAAATAACTCCTGCGTAGCTTGAAATTAAAAAAAAAAGTTTAAATAAAATCGGCTACCGACACTGAAATCGGTGAGGGGAGCTATTATATAATGAAAGTGTTAGTATCTAACCTATTACTAATAATGCTTGAGCAAGTAACTTTATCGTTTGCGCTATAAGGTTGTATTATTAGCGATACTGTCAACTAGAAACAACCTTTTGAATCCACAATTTAATTTATCCAATTTCATATGAGTCTAGTGCGCGGCTCGGCGGTTATTAGCAAACTTTTATCAGGGAGTCTAGAACTGCACGCAGACTCGTAGAGTTTAACGGTAATGTTGCGGGACTCCGTTATATTCCGCATGTAAATATTTCATTATCTACACCGGCGGTTAACTAAACTCTAGAGTATATAATATAAATAGTAACTACCTGACCCGTGCCCACTTCGTTGAGCATACAAACAGTTTGTGATGAACCGGACCTTCCCGGGACTTCCACGAACATTCCAAGACTAAAAATAGCCAAATCGGTTCAGCCCTTCTCGAGTTTTAGCGACACTAACTAAGAAGAAGATAATATTGACTCCCACGCCGATTTCGTGGACGCTGGCCGGTTTCATTGAAACCAGGACTGTTACGCAGGAGTTATTTTATTGTACTCAACTGTGCGCAATACACAGAGCACTCTCTCTTTCTTCACTCTCGTAGCCCAGTGAGACGGATAACCGACACGACTGGCGGGAGATTAAGAGCGAATTTTTAAATGCCCATCAAACGATTCATCTTTCTAGTCAGACAATCAGGTCAGCATTGCCTAACCAAACTTGAAAACAAAAATTTTTTTTGTTCAACCCGGGAATCAAACATACGACCTCCGAGTCGAGAGTTAGGCTCTGAACCACTAGACCACGGAGGCTTCATAAGTATATAAAGGAACACTCACTATGAAGTGTGTAAATTGACCAAAAACATTCATGTTAGAATTAATAACTCAAACTAAAATCTATGTACCTAATTTAAATTTAGATTCTCTCTCTATGTCATCTGCTATGATTTGTTTTGTTTTTTTTTCTTACTTTAGATTAAAATTTTTTGAGTCCGGGAGGACGAGAGCCTGGTGATCTGTAACACAGGTACATCCTAGCACAGACACCAGTCTCTCATCACATGTTGTCGCACATCACAGAAAACTGTATTTAATTTATTTACCTAAGATTGTGATTGAGAGAAAATAAATAAATTTTTGATTTTTGATTTTTGAAACAGTATTATATTGTTTCAATAGCAACGATCTAACTTTTCTTGTATGGAGCCCCGTGTCAAAGAATTGTTACAAATTAATTCAAATAGTTCACATGTATAAACAGTGTTACAATTATTATTATAATACATATTCTGCCAAAGGTTTTAGAGATAAATCATATTAATATTACTTTTTTATAAATTAGTCTTTAACTTTTACTTAATGTTAGGTTAGATTAAGTAAGTGGTATTAAATAATATACAGCTAGAAATAAATTTTTTTTTGAACTCTTAGTATTTTTCTATTATACTTCATAAATCACTATCATTATCAAGTTATTTTATTTTAAAAAAAGAAAATGAAATTTTTTTGTAAATTCCTTATGGAAAGTGACTTGCATATTTTATATCTTTAAAGTTAAATAAGTGTATCTTGAGAGCGGTTTTTATTTAAACATTTATATTTATTTTCACAAAGGTTCTAAATAAATCTCTATTTTTTACTGTCCCTACTATAATATTATTATATTATAAATGTTCGTTTGTTTGGTACCTATTTACACGAAAACTACTTAACCGGTCATCGTGAAGCCTTATTATATTATTATATAATATTCATGAAGGTTTGAGAAGTAACATAAGATACTTTATCCACGCAAGCGAAGCCGTGGGCAGTAGCTCAGTTTTTATTTAAATTGTGGCAAACATGTGACGAAACAATATATGAAATGATTGCACAAGAACCGTTTTCGCCCAATAATTGAATTTGCGATTACGTAAATTGTCCGAAGATAAATTAATTGTGTATAATTTTGTTACTCAATTTTATTTCTGGATATAAAATAAATTGTGTACAAAATATGTAATGTATGATATTCTAGCAAAAATATGTTTTTAAATTGCTAAAATCCATCGTTGGTTAATGAAAATATGCATAAGGAAATCTTATGTTTTTGTTTTACAACTTTTTATTAAAACAATACTGATTTTGTTCATTGAGTAAAACAAATTTTTACATTATTTTAATGATGAATGGTAATTAAGACAGTGAGAATACAGCCAACTTCCTAAAATTAAAAAAAAAAAGTTTGAGATACAAGTAGACACGCTTATTTTACTTTAACTGCTAAAAGTTACTTTCTCTTTCTGATTCATTAATTATAATTTAAATACGACAAATACGCGCCTAAACAATCCTTCGAAGTATTATATTAACCCCCACGAGATTGTAATTTTTAATGTTGACTTTAAATGACAAGTTATACATACCAAAACTTTGTGGTCTTAAACCGGCGTACCTGTAATTCCCACTCACCTTGTTGAGATTTAAACTCCCAGTCGTCAATCCTGGTCTGATCTCGACTTCTTCTCAGAGATTGCTTTCTAATTGAATAAAATTGTCACTTACCCTCAGGCGAGCTCGGCCGTGCTGCGGGAGGCGCGCGAGGCACTACCGTTCTGTTCAACCCCGCGACCACAACTGATCTTCCACCGCGAAAACTTCCCTCGCTGGCGTCATCGCTCACCCCCTAGCCCGCCGGCCAATCGCCGCTCTCGGATGCCGCCGAACACCGCCGAGCGGAGCCGAGCGCGTGGGGTGGCGATTGGATCTTTTAATCTGAAACGTAAATGCATACAAAAAGAAAAAGGGCCGTAAGCTTCCGAGCGTTGGATGTAGGCCGCAGCGCCGCGCTGGTGCAACAGGTAATGTTTTCTCGCTCGAGCTGCGAGGTTCGAATGCTATTTGTCGATTTACTTTAATTTTTATTACTTTTTCCACTCCATGTTAAGATCTAAGTGCAATCAGATTTTAGCAATTAAAGAGTATCTGCTAAGTAAATTTATGAATTAGCCAATTTGCAATTCAAACGGTTTGTTTATAAGAGTCGGCCTGGGTTTCGGTGTTAATTTATTCTTGGGACACAATTTTGGGTAATTAGCCGGCCGGATATGAATTGCGGGTGGGTAGTGGGTACTAATTTGAAACGGAGTATATTTTATTTCAATCGTCTAATATTTTTGTCCTTTTATTACCAAGATAGCATTTTCATCATCATCATCATTTCATATTCCCGTGGTGCTTTCCCTTAATTTTTTGGCATTTGTGTCATTACAATTTTGTACTGTCTCCCACTTTGCTTGGGGAGGGAAACTGGAATACTTCCTACTCCTCCTTTTTCTTTCTTTTGATTAATTTCGTTGTGGGTCCCAAGACAGATTTAGCTTGTCCCTCGGGCACCCCTGAGATCATATCAAAGGGTTTGTCGTGGTTGGTTACCGCTGTCGATCCTGGCTCACAGGAGTTGCAGTGGTGGGAATGTGAGGTGGGCCAATGCCCGTTAAAAAAAAAACATCATTTTAGCTATGAATAATATATATAAGTCCCCCCCCCCTCCAAATATTTCTTGGTTGCCTATACTCGCCACGCTTGGCAGGTGGGTTGGCGAGCCCAGTTTTCAGAATAACAATGTGGGCGGAAACGCTGCTGCTCATTTCCGGATATATGGAATACATTTCCGGAAATGTCTGTCGCCATTTGCAACACCCACGGGAAAGTGGGTTATTAGGGAGGTGGTGTTCCTTTTCCGGCACCCCACGTAGCCTTTATTTTTAGAAATATCTTTATCAGAATCTTTTGACGTATTTTCACGTGATTCATTAAACTTATACGCAATTTACACAAACTTTTCATTAGCAAAAATAAACAAAAGGAGTTGAATCTGTACTAGGTAGATGATGATTTTGAATGCTTGAAACACGCATATAGCCGCTTTCACACAATGTATATCCGGTCCCGTGATGAATTTTAGAACATGTGTTATTCCCAGACATCGGAAATATATTTGACACTTATAGTATACACATTAAATACACATCCGTGACTTAGGAACATTGTTAATAAATAAAAATGTTTATTTTTTATTTATTGTTTTTATAGTTACTTTATTATATACTTTTTTATTATTTTTGTTTGTTTTAGTTTGTAGTTCGTAGCTAGTCATATTATTTAATTACTATTTTATTCGTTTTAGTTTTTTTGAGAATAAATAATTAGAGACACAAAAAGTTTTTAAATCATAATTAAAATATAAATAAGTTTGTTTTTTAAGGTCAATTTTGATAAAATATTACAATTACCAGTTACCACCGGTTGGAGACCCTAACCCCTATTTTGTTCACCAGGATCGAAACGAGCAACTGCTTAATACTTATTACCACTGAGCTATAACGCCCATCATGATACCATAAAGTTCGACATTTTAGACCCGTATAAATAAAACAATCTCAAACCCAACCTCACCTTGAGAACCTATTTGACAGATGAAACAACGTTTCGTTTGACTTTTAAAAGTGAACATCATTATTAATGTTACATAGTACTTTAATTTATTTTATTTTTATACCGTTATATTCATATTATAGATTACAGGAAACATTAAAATAAGTTTAATGTATATTTTTATAATCTTTACTTTTACGTTTTATTTTTATATAATTCTTTATTTTTAAAAGTGAAATTAAACGTTGTTTTTTCTGTCAAATAGGTTCTCAAGTGTGATTGTTTTATTTATGCGGGCCTAAATACCTAATCCTTTAATGACGTGCACCGCAAATATGTAATTGAAATCCGTAACCCTTACGTTCCATTAGATTACTTAATTCTTGACCACCGGGGGTTAATCTAAGTTGTAAACTAAGTCTTGGGCCGTCTCACATATCCCGTAAGCCTGGTCCAATGCTCCTCGGCACGAATTAGTATGCGCGCCCCATCCCCAGCCCCAATGGATCCCACGTGCTTATTCCAGATCTGCATATCATTTGCCTTTGATTCTTGCGTTCCTTGCTATATTTTGTATGTTTTAAATTGTCGATATAATAATGATGTATGTTTTCAATTTGATTACAGACAAATCAACTGAAAAAATTAACTTATAGCCTATGTTATTTGCAGCATCTTTACTAATCTATTTACATCACATCCATTAGAATACGGTCTGCGGTTTGGTGTAGTGGGGTAAAAACTAATTCCTAATTGTTTGCACAGTTCCATAGCTATAAATTAATTAATTAATAAATCTTTATTTCAGACCAGAAAGTCCATAAAACCAAAAAAAAAAAACAATTCGTAAAAATTTAAAATAATAACTACACTGCGGATTAGTAAAATAGTTAGTTTTATACATAAAATAAAATAAAAAAAAAAAACAAAAAACTTATCCTACAAAAATACAATTATATAATATTAAGAGTTAGTAATTTGTTAGTAAAAATATTCTAAAACCTACTTCCTATTACAATTAATGTGTACACCTGTCCAGTATACTTGGAAGGGGCTATCAATCTTTCCAGCTAACGTTCTGAGGACACTGTTGGTACTATTACGAAGCCTTTCCATGGTAGATGCAGTTCGTTTCCTAATGATGGCAAAGAAATCATCTATTCTCGCCATCGCAAACATTGTAGATGCACTACAGTACCTAGATTTTCTCAACAGTGTCCTCAGAGCGTCATTGTACTGGATTCGGAGAGAGTTGTAAGCCCTCCGCGTGAAACTGATCCATAGACTGCTCGTGTAAAAAGATTGGCAAAACGTTTTGAATAAAAGTCGTTTTATATCGTTATACAGCGAGCAAATCTACGGGCCAGCATATTGCAGCGGACTGCCAATGCCCTCCTTTCCCTCTCCAAGTCATCATCGTCCCTTAGCTCGTCAGTCAGTATATGGCCAAGGTACTTGACCTTCTGTACCCTCTTAAGAGATTCCCCACACAACCGGACGGGCGGAATGTTCACAGGTGTCTTACTACCGGCTTTACATAGCATGATCACACTTTTAGTGGCATTATACTTCAGTCCATATGACTGCGTGTAGGTTTCACATATACCTAATAATCTCCTGAGCGCACCGATCGACGGGCTCAACAGAACCATGTCATCAGCGTAATTAATATTATTTATCATTTTGCCATCTATTGAACAGCCAACCATGGTTCTATTCAGCTCGTCGATTAATTGATTAACAAACAAATTAAATAGACTCGGAGAAGTTACCCCGCCCTGTCTTACACCACATTTTAAATTATAGCCCTCACTATGCGCGCTGACCCATCTAACTGTGTTTATTTGCGTGTCGTACCAGTACTTCATAAGAGAAATAAGCTCACTGGGCAATTTAGTCTCTGTGATGAGCTTGTGCCATAGAATATCGTAGGATACGAGGTCGAAGGCCTTCGATAGGTCCAGAAAACACGCGTATACAGGAGTTTTACGATCCGTATAATATCTGACGGTTTGTTTCAGACACAGAATAGGCGATTCTGTTGATAAGTTAGGTCTAAAACCGAACTGCGAGTCGTTTATACAGAGATGTTTACTTAGTTGCGTGTTCAAAAGACCATCCAGGACCCTCGCCATTGTTGTGGCCAGCGATATTGGCCTATAGTTGTTCTTGTTAGATGGGTCCCCATTTCTGTCTTTAAGTATCGGAACAACTACAGTTTTTGTCATGTCACTCGGTAGATACGAATGACCGATACACAAATTAAAAAACATACTCAATACTCTGGGCAAGTGCACACCGGCATGACGTAGGTGTTCAATGCTCAGCCCGTCGTGGCCTGGTGACTTCCCGCTCTGCATCCTTTGTATGGCAAGTCTTACATCCTTCGCCAAGAAGCGTGTATAATTTTTACCTATTTGAGATACAGGTTTGGCCAATAAGTCCGCTTTACATGCTAGCGGAGTTATCGTAAACATATCTTTAAACATATTCGCAATGTTGTCCTCGCCCACCACATTACCTACACTCACAGGAAAACTCGGCTTAGAATTCAGGCATCCAGTTTGCTTCCAAAAACCCTTGAAATCTTTGGCTTTATGTTTTTCTGCCAGTATATCCAAATGGATATACTGGCAGAAAAACATAAATCTCAAACATAAAACTCTGATCAAATTAAAATTAATTTGATCAGAGTGATCTTGACACCACTTTAGTTTTTTCTTAAAAACCTTTCGCGTTTGACACATGCTCTGATACAAATTTCCAAATCTCGGCCTTCCATGTAATACCCAAGTGGAGAAACTAAGTCGAGCATTCCTGTGAGCTTCACTTACATGCTTATTCCACCCTCTTATGTAATTCCGTTTTCCTATTTTATTGACATTTTTAGTGATCGTCGAAGCGCTAACTAATATATGCTTAATGTTATTATACATAGAGTCTATAATGTGTTTGTGATCTTCTCTGTCACACATTAAGTCACAACAATTATGTAATTCTGGCGGAAAATCAATTTTACATAGTGCCGTGTTACATAACTCTAAATATTTTCTAATCTGGTCCTGGTCTCTCATACCCCAGCACGCTTTATCACTAATTTCCCTTTGCACATTAAACTTAAGTGGTATATTATCAAGATTACATGTTATAGATAACGGAAAATGGTCAGACCACGATACCTCGTACATGACTTTTATGTTATCAATTGTCTGAAATGACAAGTCCGTAGTAAGGCAATGATCCAGCCATCTCACGCTACCGTGTGCCTCACTCAAGTAGGTATATGTGTTCGGACAACTAGGTAGCATATTAAGGTCAGCGCACACCCATTTTTGTTCGTCACAGAACTGTACTAATTCATAATAAAATAATTCACCTGGGTGTGCGTTGAAGTCGCCCATAATGTACACTAAGTCTACACTATAGTCATTAGTTACCGCATTAATTACCGATAGGCACTCTGTAAACAGGGGTAAGTTCTCCTGACAGTCTGTAGGCATATACACCGAAAAAAATAACATCGATTGGTACTCGTTAACACACTTGATTGCACACACCCGAACACTATTGCAATTGATTATTTCAACATCACGAAATAAGTTTTTCCGCCACAGCAGAGCGACACCTCCAAACGGTCTGCCCCTCAACACACCCAGCTCCGTGTCCACCGCCGAAACGCCCGCGGCGGCATAATCACAATGGATGTCGTTTAGGTAGGACAGGTCGTGCGGCAGTAGCCACGAATGCTTTGACAATGTGAAAATGTCAAACGTGTATGTAAACCACTTTCAGACAAAAAAAAAGTTTTTGAAAACGATGAACAAAATGAGGAAAAGGAGTATAATCGTATCTCAAAGTTATAGTGGCTGTTCTTTTCACAGCCTGTATTATAACTCCTGCTTTTTCTTTTTTTGTTTAATTGGTCTATCATGATATTGGTCTATCTGATAGACTTACTTTTTATTTTCATATTTCTATGAGAAATGTCCCAACATGATAAATTTGCCTATACAATAATTTAAAAAAAGTTACGTTTTCAGCGCTGGGTCCTAGTGAACTCTACATAAGGGTCTGTACACACAGCCTAAAACACTATCATCATTAAAAAAAACCTTTATTCAAAATTAAAACATAAAGTTTGTTTTTTCAAGGGCAATAATTATTTTTTTGGTATTAATATTGTAATTGAAAATAAATTACAATTACCAGTGACCACCGGTTCGGAACCCATTTTTTTTAATATTACAAAACTAAAATTACATAGGGGGCTAAAGAAATGAGTTAGGCGTACTATGTGTGTATAAATGTATACTCTAATTAAAATAATAGTCCGGAATAGTCTCCCGCCGGTTCAATTTGTGTGCGGGATCTTGGGATACGTTCATCTCGTGGAGACCGGAGTCACCCGGCCACAATTATGTAAATATGGATATGTGTTTGCTTAGACAAACACTGCTTTTACGACTGACCAACTGCGTAGACAATATTTGGATTGATGTTGGATTTTGTGAAACCAAAATAAATTTGTTCCAAAAACAAATGTATAGGCTGGTTAAGGCCATGTTTTTTTCCTATTCTAAGTATCCGTCGTTCGTCGTCGTCGTTTCAGCCCTTTACTGTCCACTGCTGGACATAGGCCTCTCCAATACATTTCCAGTGCGACCGGTCCATTGCCATCTGCATCCAACGTGGCCCGGCAGTTTTCACCAGGTCGTCGGTCCATCTGGTAGGTGGCCGTCCCACACTGCGCTTGCCAGTACGTGGCCTCCACTCTAGGATCTTTTTGCCCCATCGACCGTCCAATCTTCGTCTCTAAGTATCCAGTTATAATATAATTAAAATACCGTCTTTTTGCACATTTAATTTTTTTTGGGTCTGTACTGTTTTGTGTTGTTTTTATTTGCATTAATATATTTTTTGTTTTATTTATTTATATTTTATACTAATATAAAAAATGGCTACTTTGGCCAAAGTGGTTAAAATTAAGACAGGAGAAGATTTCATTACACAAAATAAATAAATCTAATAAAAGACAATTAGTATAATTATGAGTGATTTTAAAAAACAAATTTTATATCAGACCTTGAAAAATATACAAAATACTTATCAATACAAATTAAAAAAGCCCAAACTCGATGGGATGGGATGGGTTCCTCTCGCCACCTTCCAGCTCCAGCATCAGATCAGCAGTCATTGTATTATTTCAATATCGCCTCCGTGGTCTAGTGGTTCAAAGCTTCGCTGTCGACCTGGAGGTCGTGGGTTCGATTCCCGCGTTGGAACAACAAAAAATGTTATTTTCAAGTTTGGTTAGGACAATAATAATTCAGACTGATCACCTGATTGTCTGACAAGAAAGATGATCCATGCGTCGGATGGGCATGTAAAAAGTCGGTCCTGCGCCTGATCTCTCGCTAGTCGAGTCGGTTTACCGTCCCACTGGGTTATGAGAGTAAAAGGGAGAGCGAGTGCTTCTGTGTATTGCGCACACACTTGGGCACTATAAAATAACTCCTGCGTAGCTGGCCTGGTTTAGATGAAATCGGCTACCGACATCGAAATCGGTGAGGGGAGCTATTATTATATTATTTATTTCAATATCACGCAACGCCTGAATGCGTTGGAAACAACACAATAAGACTAGATGAAGACATCTAATGATGATTTAATAAATGTCGACAATTTATTTTATTTTTATGATTAGAAAAAAAAATTATATGTAAATATAAAATTTTTTTTTCTTACTATGTGTGAAGTGCTGATGCCTGAAATAAATACTTTTTATTTATTTATTTAAAACCGGTAGTGTTATTTTATAAAAACTATAAAAACCCTAATAAAGTGGAAAAGTGTAAATAAAAGTTGTGTGATATTATTGTTTTCATCAATTTCCATCAAGAACCAGTACATTCAATCGTTTATAAGTTAAGTGGGTCAAATTTAACCTGCAAGATCGACACACATAGGGACAAAGTAAATATAAGTCGGTTAAAATAGAGTTTTAGATAAAATAAGATAAATATTATTCTGCAATGAATCTTAACCGACATAGTAAGAGCTAATCGCCAAACCAAGTGAACTTATTAAAAAGTCCCCTTTTTGCTCCTGGCACTTTGATTAGAATATTTATGAAGCGAGTGAGTCTTCAATTTAGACATTTATATTGAATATTATAATTTTCGGCTTATTTTTCCAAAAATTAACAGGTTAGGTTGTAAATATTATTAATAAAATATAAAATCAAAACCTGTACACAGTATTATGCTATGAAACTATGAATTTGTGATTTATAAAATGCAAAATTTCATTAGCTATTTCAGCTTTTGCCTGTATTCGATTTTTCTTGTTTAATGTTTGTTAAAAATATACTTAAACGGGAATATATGTGCGTAAAATAGAAGTAATAGTTTGTTATATACGCATATGAAATGGTATGTATCTGTTGTAATCTGAAAATTTGTGTGGTTTGCGTCTGCAGGAGCTAAGCGTGCTATAGACCTACGCGTGCTACGTCGCTATATATGCTATGTCGCTACGCGTGCTACGACGTTACGCGTGCTCCGTCGCTACGTATGCTACGTCGCTACGCGTGCTACGTTGCTACGCTTGCTACGGAACATCAGTGCCAAGCGTGCTACAGATCTTCGAAGAAATAGTGCTACGCGCGCTATTGTTCTACGATTCTACGCTGCTACGGAGCTACGCAGCTACAGGATTCGAACACACAATACCTACTTCACGAAATAACGACAATAAAAAAATAAATATTCATAGTTTTTTGTGTTACACAAATTCATGCAATTAAATAAACGGTTCGAATATAATTTGATTTATTTTAGAATTTTAATAATAGTGCAAAGGAGAAAAATAAATATAAAATGCTGATTTAGCATATTTTATTTTTAACATCATATTAAATAGTTAATTGTAATTTGTGACTTATTTTCCTAAACTGGGGGTTTTTAAAAGCGATTTATGGTGACTCAGTCAAAATTATACACGTCTCCTGAAATTATATTAGGAGACTTAAGACTTATAAATCAAAATTAATCTTCAGCGAATGTAGTTTATCTTTTAATCCCTGGATCTCCTGTCCTGTCTAAACATTGCTATTGTGTGGTTCGTTACCTCACGCAGGGAACGAGCCGAGGGGCCGACGAGGGGACGAAGGAGACTTGATTGGAATCGGCGACCCTATTACATATTTATTATGGACCTATTTCGTTACTTGCAGTCAACTGTCAACACTATGACAAGATGTAGTTTAAAAACACAGTTACAAAAATTACTATTTATATTTTATTCCGAAATATTTGGTTTTTGCTGCTTAAATAATAATTGTTTGTTAACATTTATTAGAATTTATTTATTTAATTAATTGATAATTATATAATACTAGCCTGCCTACTACTTGCCTACGATGAATAAAAATATATATATCATTTGTTACTTCTAATACCTCCGAGAATATGTGTACAAAGTTTCATGATGACGGTTTAGTAGTTTTTGCATGATAACGTAACAAACGGACTGTCACATTTGTAATATTAGTAGGAATACAAATTAGGTGTTATAAAACTATTTATAATAAAGCGTATTTTTAAGCTTTCAATCATAAAAACATTTCACTTTTCTAAGTCTAAATTAGAAAAAAAAACAAACAAGTAACCCACCCAATATAATGTCCTCTCGACACGACGACACGGAACATTTTCAGAAAACACTTAATGTGAAGTCGAAAGTCTATCAACAGGCGAGCGGCATGACTTGAAGGCGGGCGGCGCCCAGACTTGAGCTGCCTTTACAATTCTTACATAATTGCAATGAATTAAATTTTATTTACTTTAAAAAAAAACCTATTTGTTGTGACTATACAGTAAAATCTTTAAATAGACGAGGTGTAAAATAAATGAGTGATAATAGTTTAGTGTATGTGCCTATTATGTAGAGTTTACTGTAAAGTACCAGCGCTGAAAGACTTACTTTTGACTGTCATGTTTCACACTGTTTCTATGAGAAATGCCTCAATATCATAATTAACTCTTTCAGGTACTTTCACAATAAACTCTATATACGGGACCCATACACACTCTAAAGTTCATATTATCACTCATTGATATTACTTGTATTTCAAGTATTATTTTTTTATTGTATGGTAAAATTTATGATGTTGGGGCATTTCTCATACAAACATAAAAGTCAAAAGTAAGTCTTTCAGCGCTGGTAAAGTACCAGCAGCAGTATACTCTACATAGGAGGCACATACACCGTCTAAAGTATGATCAGTCATTTATTTTACACCTTGTATAATCTTTTTCTCGTAGCTTACTTTTTTAAACACTAGTTGTTGTGAGTTTTAAAAATTTTATTCGATTTTCAACCCGCGTGACTTTTGAACAATGTTTGGCCGGCGACTTGACCTCGTGGCCCAAAACGATGTCTAGTTTGTGAAAATGTGATATTTACCTCTAATAAACAAGAATATTATTTTATTTTATTTATTTAACACACCAGCAATTAATCCAATAGGATGAAGAGCTAGACTCTTGAATCTTGTCGGTGAAGTAATCGCCTACGTTCACCAATTAACGGTCAGAATGGCTTCTTAACTTAAATTTTATCTGATTGGCGATTTGATCAGCCTTTCAGTAACCGGGGGTTAGTATTGGTGGCTGGAATGCTAGTAATTTAAATTTTACTTATTTACAACGCAATGAAGAAATCAAAATCAAAACATTTTATTCAGAATACATTTTTACAAAATGTTTTCTGAACGTCGTTTCTTTAAGATGCCTACCACGGGTTCGGGAACTAGCCCAGCGAGAAGAACCAGCGTAAGAAACTCAAGTGGGGCCACCTTTTACCAAAATATAATGGTACATTAATTTCGTTGAAGTATTTTTTTTTTCATTCAAACGGAATAGAATATAGGTGATTGGCGCGAGCTCATGCAGCTATCCTGCCGCCCTTATCGTAAACAACGCAATCGACATTTTTTAGACGCATCTTCTATCGACCTTTGAGGTGGAGGAGTTCTGGCCGACGGGTGTGGTCTACCGGAGGTTCCCGGGGAGACTCCGGAATGAAGCGCGCTACACGTCGCCGACAACACGTGTAGTTTAAGTTTAAGTTTAAGTGTAGTTTTTAAGTATATTTTGTATGTATGTTAGTCTGTAAGGTATTTATAATATGGGCCATGTTGCCTGAAATAAATGGTTTTTATTTTTTTATTTTATTTTTATTTATTTATTTTTATTTTTGCGAAAGTGAGTTAATAGTATATTCGGAATTACCGCAACGAGATCTGTCAGAATCGATCACTTAATTTTTAATAGCTTAACTTTTCGTTATTTTGTTAATCACAAACAAAACATGTGGATTCATTCCAAGCTAATAACTAGTCATAACCATCGTAATAATATCATAAGGGCGTGTTTCACCAAGCAATGTTAAAGTTAACGCCATGTTAAAATACCATGCCATCTCATTCATTGACAGGAAATACGAAAGGGATAACATGATATTTAACATGGCGTTAACTTTAACATTGCTTGGTGAAACACGCCCTAAATTAACTAAATATTATCTCGCACACGCAAAGTCCACATTGAAAGGCACTAAACAAAACATTTGGAATATTCCTATGGAGCAAAAATCTGACCGATTATCGGGTCCTACAAAAAGTAGGTCTTATTTTTTTTATGTACTTGTATAATATTGTATAATATAATATTTCTTTTATGTATTAAAGATCATATCCGTATAATACACATATTAAACATCCATTTTGTACTGTCCACCATATTGGATTCAAAATGGCGGCATTTATATTTTAATAATTTTTTTGTTGGTTTTGTAGCAATAACAGCTTACATAAATAATATCAGTTTACTAGGACGTCAGGAAGTACCTTATGAATTTTGATGATCTATAAATGAGTCAGTGACGAAATCTGGGGTTTTTAGACATTGATAAAATCTAAAGTTTAATAGCTACAACATTCAAACTTTGTATGTTTCATGTTTTTACTGGTGTCATTATATGTTGAATGTTCAACTATGTAGCATCATCCAAAGCAAAGTTATGAGAGTTCAAAAAAACGACGAAACCTTTCGAGAAAAGGTAGGTAGTGCCTTTGCGCTTCGCTTGGCTCGTCTTGACGGGGGCACTCCCGTGCCCCCAGATTAGTTTAATAGAGATAACAAACTATATAAAAAAAAACTTAGATCGCGATTTACTCGAAAGTAACCTCCAAGCGAGTGCGTTGTTTATGATAAAGACGGCAGTATTGCAGTGAAAGAAAGAAAGAAAAATTGTGCAAGATAATAGTGCAAGAGCCCGCGCCAGTCCAGTGCGCTCGCGTGCGAGTACTGGAGCCGGGTAAGCGACACGGCGCGGCGGCCGGAAGCGTTGTTAAAGGCATTATTATCCGGACGGTCGCACGGCAAATAAATCGTCTAGCGGCGGCCGCTCTTTCGATTATCCTCAAATCTTCATTACCTCGACGTATGCTCTTACACCTCATACACTTTATGAGTTTTAAACGCGGCTGTTTTAGTATTGCAGTGGAGTTTACTAGGAACGAATCACGTTTGAATTACTTAATGCTTTAATGTTAATAATGCTTTATGAATAGACAAACTTGTAAAAGTTTAAATTTATTTGACGTATGTACATTATACCCTACATGACTCTGATGTATGATTTAACCCCTCATATACTTTATAAGTTTCCAACGCGGCAGTTTTAGCATTGCATAGCACCATTTTGATAACTAGATGTGTATTGCATTTTTGTTTATTGCATTTTTTTAATAAAAAACAAATTTAAGACTAAGAAAATTACTATTTTACAAAATAAAATTAATACTAAAATAACTAACGGAAACATAATTTAATTATTATTTATAAAAAATATTGTCCATCTCTTTCCTGCAAAACTATTTTGGCTATGAAATATACTGCGATGTATCGACTCTTTCTTTTTGTTTCGCTGTAATTAGGATAGTTTTAATGTACTTTATTCAGTGAATGAGATACTTTAATGATAATGTTTGGAAGTTCCTCAATCCTCCTCACAATTTGCGAGGTGAAGTCGATGTACTGCGAGGAACATCCGCGATGCCGAGTTAAACTTTTAATGAATCAAAAATTACATCTCCGTTACCTTATGTTTATGGATAGTTTCATGTTTCGTCTTCCTACATAATAATAATATCTATGGATGCTTCACACCACGTCAATCTGGCCCATGCTAAATACCAGACAACGCAAATATATTTAATAATTTGATACCATACACATATTATAGATTTTTATTATATCAATACACATCCATGATCCAGGAACAATAAAAACTTTTTGTTCTCTCGGCGGGATTCGAACCCGCGACCTCTTTTGAGCACTGAGGAGGTCGTCATATAACGTTACAAGTACGTAGTTTTTAGTTGTTCCTTGCTAGCCCCAGACAAAGTTGTGTTGGTGCAACTATTGCTGATAGTTTTACGAGTATTGAGGTAGGCGCGGCCGACCGTCGGATATTGATTCACGCGCCCGGCGGAGCCCGCTTCCGCCACAGCCTCTTGCATTGTGCTCCTAATTAAACCGGGTCATATCATGTTAATGTATACAGGCTATAATATTAATGAGTGATAATACTTTAGGGTGTGTATGTGCCTCCTATGTAGAGTAAACATACCTCCATGGTCTAGTGGTTCAGAGTTTAACTCTCGAGGTTGAAGGACAACAAAAAAAAGTTGTTTTCAAGTTTGGTGAGGACAATGCAGGCTGATCACTTGATTTTTTGACAAGAAAGATCATCCATGCGTCGGATGAGCATGTAAAAAGTCGGTCCTGCGCCTGTTCTCTCGCCAGTCGTGTCGGTTTACCGTCCCACTGGGTTATGAGAGTTATAGAAAGAGAGAGTGTCATTGTGTATTGCGCACACATTTGGGCACTATAAAATAACTCCTACATAGCTGGCCTGGTTTTAATGACATCGGCTACCGACACCGAAATCGGTGAGGGGGAGCTATTATTATTATATATTGTATACAGGCTATAATATTAGTGAGTGATAATACTTTAGTGGATGGGTTCCGTATATAGAGTTTACTAGAGACAAATTTATGAACTTGTGGCATTTCTTGAGGTACAAGTCTTTAGTCTAAAATTACCAAATAAAGGACCAAGGGCCATTCGAAATTGAGAATATTAAACTTTAACTAAGTCTGCTGGACTAAAGAGTCCTGCAGACTAAACTACACGTAAAACAAAATGACAGTTGATCGTTGTCACATTGTGTGGTCTATACCTAACCTATCTACGAGTACCTTTAAGATTGTGACACATCGTCAGAGATTATTGTATCTTGACGACCCCTGTAGCACAGTGGTTCAGCTCGGCGGTAGTTGATATGGCGGATGCGGGTTCGAATAACGTCGGAGGACCAAAAAATGGTTTCTGTATTCCTGGGTCATGGTTGTCTAACAAATTTGTGTATTAGTACCTATATAATGAAAATCGTGATATGTGTATATTATAAAAGAATTAAATATATTTCCGTGGTCTGGTACCTTTAGCCCAAGTTATTGAGATAGCCTGCACGGAGATTAACGCGTCCATTTACAAGGTGTAAAATAAATGAGTGATAATACTTTAGGATATGTATTTGCCTCTAATGTAGAGTATAAGACTTACTTTTGACTTTCATGTTTGTATGAGAAATGACCCAACATAATAAATTTACCCATACAATAATTTAAAAAAGTACCTATTTCAGCGCTGATACAAGTCAAAAGGTAAAAATTTTTATTCATAATAAATTTTACAAAAATGTTTTCTGAACGTCGTTTCTATATGATGCCTACCACCGGTTCGGGAACTAGCCCAGCGAGAAGAACCGGCGCGGCGTAAGAAACTCGCATGGGGCCTTTTACCAAGAAGATGGAAAATTTCTCTTTTAAAAAAAATGTATAAAAAAATATGTTTACATACTTTCACATTAAGCTCTATATACGGGACCCATATCTAAAGTATTATCACTCATTAATATCACAGCATGTATATTATTATGTGATGTATAGGAGTGATGTACAAATGAAACAAGAACCGATGACCCGGCGGTAATGCGCCCAAAGCTTCTCACATTTTCCATACCATTCAGCGCGGGATAGAAGGGGATTAGCGACAAATCGGTGATCACGGGCGGGCATAGACAAAATCAGTGTAATGCTTCTAAACGTTTGATACCGTATGAATAACATCAGAGGGACGTTTCAAATGAATGCACCACACACGGGGCTCGGCGCTCGGCTCACAGCGATCGCGGCGGAGGTGACATATTTATATACCCGGTATATTATTTTGTAATATTTTATCACAAAAGCGCCATATTGGTAGTCAATGTTGTGGCTAAAATAAATTATTAATCTACTTAAGCACAACATTCACTATATAATATAATATAATATAATCTTTTATAACGGGTGTAAAAAGAGCAGTCACTATAACTTTGGGATATTATGATACTACCTTTTCTCATTCTAGAAATGTATTTTTTTTTCATTTTTTTTACAAAAATTAATAAAAATTATGGCTTTATTATTATTTTTGCGACAAAAAAATAAGGAATGGTAAAAAGAAACATTTCCGAAATCAGGAAAGGTAGTATTAATCGTATCTTAAAGTTATATATAAAAAGAATCGATGTTCGTTAGTCTCGCTAAAACTCGGGAACGGCTGAAATGATTCGGCTATTTTTGTCTTGAAATATTCGTGGAAGTCCCGGGAAAGATTTAACGTTTCATCACAAACTGTTAATATGCTCAACGAAGTGGGCAGGGGTTAGCTAGTAATAAATTGAAACTTTTTGCTTTATCATAATATGTGCTGTGTTTGTAGTATTTATTTTCCTTTTGCGCGTCATAAAGTTGACGCCATGTCAACATCGATTATACTATTCGTTTGAAGAATGATTTTTTTAAAGAAACAATTGATTCATCATGTCAAGTAAACTAGTTTAAATGAATCATTCACTTGCGATCGACACAATATCTCTCACTAGTAAAGGAGGAAGTTTGTAAGTGTGTATATTTGTTACTTGTTCACAACAACTGCATTCTTTTTTATTAATTTGGTATGCAGGAATCCCTTAAGGGCAGCGATCTTGTGAGATACTGTATACGCAGGTGAAGCCGCGGGCTAGTAATCACTACGAAAATTATTTAAGAAAACTTGTTATATTATACTTTTGAACACGATAGAATCCACACTACAGAGCAATTCATGATATATATCAAGCTAATAAAATAAAATTCGAACAATACTAATAAAACTCAAAAAAAAATATTCAAAGATGATTCAAATCCAAAAATTCAATGACCACAAGGTGTGAATACTGGATTTCGCGGGCTCCTAGTAGTATACACACGAATGTACTGGTCGTTGGCTCAGAGCTGACCAGGAGTGAAACTCATCTGTTTTGTGACTTTTATGGAGATCTTTAAAATGCTCTACGCGGCATTCTCCATGATGTACGCTATTCTCTATATCCTGAAAGAGCCCCCTCCCACGGTATCCTCTAGGCCGGCTAGTCACCGGAACTTCGGTTGAGGATGTAGACTACAGCCCCCCAAATATAAACCAAACACAAAATTTAGTTGACCAAGAAAACGATGGGAGGATATATATTCTGAAAAAGTAGTGTTCCTATGATAAATGCACAGTAGAAATGGATATGCAGCATAATTACTAGGTCGGCCGCTTAACTAATATTGGATTATTTTCCTTATTGTTTTTAGTATTTTTGTGTTTTATTTTATTTATTTTTTTACTATTGTCATTTAATTTTAAATAATTTGTAATTAGTGGTTAGAGCTGCAAATAAACGTTTATTTATTTATATGAAATTTCGGATACAGATACGGACATGGATATATAAATATAATATAAATTATTTCGGATTATCCGTTTGTTTCGAATAATTTCGGTAACGGATATTAAATTTTGGTTTCCTTTTTACAGTAGAAAAAAGTTAATTTCGAATTCGGTTACGGTTTTACGGAGCTCCCTAACATCCCTGGATGAATGTATACGCGAACCTACAAACCAAACCTAGTCTATAAAATGACTCTCATACATGTATTTATACAGCGGGGTTCGATCAGTGGGAATGAGGTCGGCGGGAGCGGTCAGCGGGGGGCGATTCTCTCACTCGAGAGATCACCTGGAAGTGCACCACTTAATAACACACGGAGCCGGTCCACTGGGCACCGCTGGATCGTCACAACTCTAAATATGGTCGGCGGAGCGTGCCGCCACCGCGGATTAAGCTATGTCATGGCCTATCCCATACAATCTATCTTTAATACAAAAAAATTGCAATAGATGTCACTACTATTAACGGTTGTAAATTATAAAATGTAAATATGCCGAATTAAGTACAAATATTGACATTAAAATAAAGATAAACATATTTTGAAGCATAACATCACATTAGGCGAAATTCAACGAAGAAGAAGAACATACAAAACGAAGTTAGTAATTAGTATTTACCAATAGTGGCGCTAGATGGCGGTTTCCGGAATGTGCCTGGACTTCACCCTTTGCCAGTCGAATTGCCAGTATTAGGGTGATACCATTTTCTAGTACTAGGTCGTGTCTCTGTTATATATCTACTTTTTGGCTATGTTAATAAAGTATCAATTGAAGAAAATTGAAGATCCATTCATGGATGAAGGTGATATGTAGCTAAATTCTGATTTGGAGAAAATTGGCTTCAAACTGCCACATATACATTTTAGAACACGTCGTAACGTAGTAAGTATATTAATATTAAGATCCGTTTTTAGAATCAATATACTTTAAACGTTACTACAAATCCTAAAATGTTTAAGTAACAGTTTGAACTCAACTTTTTGGGTAATTTTTTTTGTGACGTATCACCTCCATCCATTCATGACTTCAATTCGTACTGACCGCTCTATTCACGAGACACCTCGTGGATCATATATCAAGCCGAATAGAGTGTGAATAGAATGACGCGTAGATCACTTCATATAATTTACACAATAATAGACCGGTCGGGCTAGCGTATTTTGAGGTGATAACGTTCAAAAATTCTAAAGTTTCTGAATTTTTGCATGTGGATAGAGTAGTGCCCAATTAGCTTATTTTCAAGTTTTGTGTCATTTCTGACCATTGCATTTTGAGTAAATCGAAAATAAGTGGGCAATTTTTTAAATTTGTAATAAATCTGTTTTAAAAAAATTAAAGTTTAAAATAACAACGGGGTCATGTGTGGGATATCATTCGGATTCTGGATACCTAATTTGGGCCATTTTCGCCAATTGCAACCCGACATATTGCCA
Organism: Celastrina argiolus; assembly: GCA_905187575.2. NCBI lineage: Eukaryota > Metazoa > Arthropoda > Insecta > Lepidoptera > Lycaenidae > Celastrina > Celastrina argiolus. Next base: position 14,698,181 of record LR994599.1, on the reverse strand, counting down.
GTTCGTTAAAACAGTACCTGTAAAAAAACAAACGCGCGACATATCGCAATTAAAGATCTCTATAAGTCACAGAACAGATGACTTTCAAGCCTGATTTAGTTCGTGTGTATAGACTAGGAGCCCGCGAGCTCCAGCATGGTAAGATTCACTCCTTTTGGTCATTTTAGACCTTTGTATTTTTTTCGCGTTATGGTAAGTAATTTGAGGTGCCAAAACAAAAAATGCTCTACGCGTCCTTCTCTTCACACTATATTCGGCTTGGTATATGAACAATGAGGCTTGTGTATTGTTATTGTATTTAACAATTTATTGCACACAAGATTGTTATATATTAAAGGGTTCTCTTACACGCTTACTTTTAGACGTGTGGCGCCGTGGATTAAGCCTACAATCACATGTGTATGTTGATAAAGTATCAATTAGTACTGGCCGCTGCACAGCGGAAATCTTGTCAAGGGAACCTTCTCAAAGTGGATATTATACCATAATTATTATTCATATCTTCAATTATTAATTGATCCTCTGAAGATCGCACAGTTATACAAAAATAAACGGTATCGTAATATACAAAAAACTATTTTATTAAAAACCCCCCTACTAATACAAAATGTATATGTTGTTGTTGGTCTTTAGAACGCTGATTAATGGCGTTTCAATAATCGATCTATCTGTAAGAAAGGATAGATAAAGTGATCTTTGTTTACTACATACAGGTCATATCGAATTCAAAATAAAGAAAAAAATTGCAGTCTCTGTCAAGTAACTTATTCAACAGTAGATATGCATATTTTTGTATAAGGGGGATAATACAAAAATGATTATTTAATGAATACTACTTAGAGCGTGTTTCACCAAGCAATGTTAAAGTTAACGCCATGTTAAATAACATGGCGTTAACTTTAACATTGCTTGGTGAAACTCGGCCTTAGAGTTACAAACCTTCAAATTGAAATCACGACTTGACAAATATACATTAAATCATTATTGAATGTAACGTGACTCCGTGAGTACCTCAGTAATATAGGTCAGTATAATTATCCCCGTTTGTAGTCACAAATGTAATTACCTTAGATATAACCCAACAATAGGCAATATTAGTAGATCTAGGTGTGTAGAAACATGGACGGTTGTAATTAACTGAATATATCCAGATGATGTGTATTTTTAGCCGACTACGATGCCAAAAGGGAGAGTAATGATTTTACCCGACTACGAGAAAATGAAGGGTAATAATTTTAGCATATGTACGTTTTTTGTACGCGCCTGAACTAGTTATCAGTTTTTAATGAAAGTGGTGTCAAGAGATTTGTAATAATATATACCCTCGTAACATGGCTTTTACGTAGTAAAAGTTTTGTTAAAAAATGCTGTTGTTATCTATTAAAAATATTTTTAATTTATATGAGGTGGCAAAACAAAAATGCTCTACGCATCTTTCTCTTCATGCTATAATAATTGTAGAACATATTTGAAAGTACATTATTTGTACAACAATAATAAATCAAAAAACTGTACAAAAGGATGGTTCTAAACATACACTGTAAATATTTTGTCTCGACATGTTTTCGTCTGTACAAGTAATGCATCTACTGCATTTTTTCTCTAAATCACCTAATGGTTGACTGGTCGATAATGCCTTAAGGGATTAAGTCCGACAAATGTGCATGTGCTTAAATAAATAAAAATAATCTGCATTTAAATAAGTTTATCGCCTTCTCATGTAAACTATAATGAACAGTGTTCCCCGGGAGCATCTGGGAGCAGTCTGCGCTGTTCGCTAACGAGGTGCAGGTACTGTGTACGGAACTATTGAAGAGTTTAATAATATTCATTGGGTTCTGACAATTTTCCGGGCGGCCGGGCGGGCGGCAGGGCGGGCGGCAGGGCGGGCGGCAGGGCGGGCGGCAAGGCGGGTGGTGACGCGTCTTTGATCGCCATCTCCCGAGAAGTCAAATTGACGTGGACTTGATAAGTCTTTTAAACTTGTTGCTCGTTTTCCCGAGTGTTGGCAAATCGAGACATTTTTAGTTACAGTATCTAGACTTTAATTTAGTATTTTTCGTAAAATGAGTATCAAATACATAATTGAAAATATAATAAATATTTGATCCACTGGTATACATAACTTAATCCACGAAAAGATCGTAAACGATCAATATTTGATGGTGAGCTGAAATAGTGAATGAAGTATTTAATTGATACTATGACACTATAATAATAATAAAAATATAAGCAAAGGTTTATATAAAAATTGTTTCTCTGAATAAAGATTCAGAGAAACAGTTTTTACTTAAAACTAAAAGTAACTTATGACTCATGTGAGTCAACATCGGCAACTTGCTCTGTTTGCCAATGTTTGGCAAAGGCCTCCTCCATTTCACGCCATTTATTTCCTTCTAAAGCAGTCCTGGTCCACGTTATACCTATGGTTAATTTTATGTCATCCTCACACCTTCGAAACTGTCCATCACGGTTTCTTTTGTGATAAAAATAAAATTTTTATAAAAATAAATAGTGGCCAATGATCAAAGTGAAGTAGTAATCAACAAGTGTAGTGAGGAAATTAAACATATAACTATGACACTATGATGATTATCAAATAATCTAATGCCCATTGAACTGCAAACATGGTTATTAAAGGCACATAATCATATTTGCCAGACCAGAAATGTTGAAACTTTTCTGTAGTATTTCAATGGTTTATATAAATTCTATACAAGACATAAACATATATAAAGATATATTAAAGAGTATGCACTTTATTTTATTTTAAGTAAAACTACCGAATTATTATAGAAAAAATAGCGAATATACCTGGTAAACAATATTTCAGTGTTGACTAACACAAATGGGATTTTATTTATCAACTCACATTTGCCGGCAGCTTTTAGAAACGATTTATTCAATCAATTACCTGATGTGAGAATTTTGGTCACCCTCGAGTACTCACGAGTCGCGACTCATGAGAGACAATCAAATGAAATTCGGAGAAGGAAATCGATATAACAAACAAATAAAATGCGTTATTGTTGTAACGAGATTTTTGTAAATATTGAAAAGGGCAAATGTCGAGTATAAGGTCGTATGAACCTGTTTTTCTGGATTGGAGTAGGTTGTAAGTTATATAAGATAAGATCTATATTCATTGCAATATAATATAAATTATTTTGTAAAATAAGTATTTAGGATTTCAAAGTAAAATATTTTTGATATTTTGGTTTTTATGGTGTATTTATGATTATTTTCTGTTTCCGTGTGTGTTCACAATAAATTATATTAATTCGTTCTTTTTTTGGACTATTATTTTCATTCTACACCTTTCTACAGTAGAATTTTTAGCCAATACGTTAGGTTGAAAATCCCTAACCGTAAGTATTCAGAACAATGTTTTATATACCCAAGCCACGGTGTAGCTAGATTTGCGTTAACCTTGCTGACAGATTAATTAAGCCTATTTGACAGCGTTGCCAAACGCTATATTGTGTTGACGCTCAAACACGCTGTAATTAAAGAACAATCGACCGAACAGAGATTAACCACTTACCTCAAGCACTGAAACAGAGACAGCAATTGCCTTTTCATGTCACTCCACGAGGGTCCTTAGAGAGCTCTCCACTTGCAAACCGAACACTATAACTTTTCATTACGCCTCGTCAGTGGGTGAACTCGCGAGAAATATAACATCATACTAGTGATTTTATATAACATTTGCGTTTTTTGTCAGTCACATTTGCAGACACTTCGACATTTAAAAAGAAGTCAGTTTGTAGAGAACCATATCTGTGAAACTCTACCAATGAGACGAAAGAGAGTTTGCTATACAAAACCTCTACAATGCAACAGCCCAATATTTATTTTTAACACTTAACGTACAAATTCTATGATTTTATATTTGTATACAGTATATCAGTACACGGAAGTCAATGCGCGTATGTCACGGGAAAATATACCATTACCAAACATACAATTTAAGGTCTTGTATCATTTTAGTTTTTCTGTCTTTGTCTATATATTTATCTATAGTCTAGTTTGTCGATGCGCGTTTGTCCTGGGTATTTTGTTTTGTCACATACACGCAATCTTTGGATATTTTATATATTTGTACGCACGGGATTTTTATAGGTATATTATACAATGAGGCCGGGTTTAAGGATGCGCGGGCGCTGTATACGGAAGTGAATGCGTGTATGTCACAGGTATTATTTTTTCTGTACATTTGTTTTAGTCTAGTTTATAGATGCGCGGATGTTACTGATATAAACTTTGATTTCTTGAATACTATTTTGTATTTTTTCGTATTTGAATATAATTTAGTAAATTTCCGTTTATAGATGCGCGTGCGCAGTACACGGAAGTCGCCGCGCGTATGTCACGGGTCGGGATGTCCGCGCCCTTCCGGTGTGTGCGGCCACCGTGACCGCACGCTCTGATAGATACAAATAGTCGCGTATTGTGGACATAAATTACAATATTGCGCGCCCGTACATTATTGTATTTAACGTAGAGAATTGGGAGCAATAGTTCAAGTTGGTGACTTTGATCATCAGGACAATCACCTCGTATTCAAATATTCGTTCAGCTATGACGCTGCTGGACATAACTCCCCCTTAAGTATTTTATGGGGAGAGAAATAATAATAGCTCCCCTCACCGATTTCGGTGTCGGTAGCCGATTTCATTGAAACCAGGCCAGCTACGCAGGAGTTATTTTATAGTGCCCAAGTGTGTGCGCAATACACAGAAGCACCGTCTATTTGTATACTATTCAATCACAGTATTCGACGACCTCCGTAGCGCAGTTGGTTGAGCGCGTTGGCACTCGAACGAAAGGTCGCGGGTTCGAATCCCGCCGAGGGAACAAAAAGTTTTCAATGTTCCTGGGTCATGGATGTGTATTAAATTTGTGTATAATATAATAAAAATCTTAAATATGTGTATATTATAAAAGTATTAAATATATTTCCGTTGTCTGGTACCTGTAACACAAGTTCTTCGGATACTTAGCACAGGGCCAGATTGACGTGGTGTAAAGCGTCCATAGATATTATATTATTATATTATATTACATATGCCTGAACAATTATATTACTAATCTATAAATGAAAAAGTTTATGTCATATATGTAATACTAAATCGTGGACCATTGAAGTCTGAAATAAAGATATTTGTATTTGTATAAAATACAATGATTCAGTAGACCACTTCCTTTTGTTGTTACTCTGTGTTACGTTTTTAAGCAACTAAATGTTTCCCGTTACTTAGTACGTGTAAAATGAAATATTCCGTACTTTTTTATTCGGTATAAAGTGTGTGTTAATGCAGCATGTAAACTACTACCATACCACATTTCATCAAAATCCGTTCAGTAGTTTTTATTTGAAAGAGTAACATCCATCTATCCATACAAACTTTCGCGTTAATAATATTCAGTAGGATTTCTTAATTAACCGTTTCATATGGCAGCAAATGTGAGAATGTATGGTAATTAGTACAGGATTTCCCATCGACAACTGCGTCCTTACTATAAGATTTTGCTAATTGCTACTCTATATAATCATAACTTTTCTAATCATATAACTTACCCAACGCGCAAATCATCCTGTATAGACCTAATTTGTAGTAACATATCAGACACAAATATTATATCTAAAACTCATTACCTGGGTCTATCTGATCATGAAACGGGGCAAAGTATTACATTCGCCACCAAAATATTAGAAAAGGAGAATAATCGACGGACTAATTATTGGTTGGAAAGAAAAAGAGACTACAGTCAAGATAACATTATTAAATTCTTAGATTGCTTAAAATCTCTATCATTTTCCCAAGTTCTTTGCGAAGAAAATGCAGAACATGCGTTTTCGTTGTTTTATGAAGATTTTAAGCTATTTTATTATCTATGCTTTCCGACTATAACAGTCAAAAAATTTTACAATTCTCCCAAAAATAAATGGATGACTAAGGGTCTCAAAAAATGCTGTGTGAAAAAAAGGATTTTATATTTACGGTACCGTCATCAAAAAGATAATAAACACCAAAATAAATTTAAATATAAAAGTTACTCTATGATACTAAATAAATGCATATTAAGGTCTCAAAAGTTAAATAACTTTAAATATATTCTGCAATCAAAAAACCTTGCAAAAGCTACGTGGAACATAATAAAAAAAAGCAAAGGTAACTTAGACTATACTTACAATTCAATACCTAAAATAATCAAAGACGACAAAGTGATTACCAGTCCTTTTGACATTGCTAAGACTTTTAATTCGTTTTTTATTGATATGACAAATAATAATTATAATATAAACTCTGCAGACATGAATACTAAAAATAACATAATATACAATAAAGTTAATAATAATAATAAGACAATTTACTTGACACCAATCTCTGACGCGCTCACATGCAAGATTATTGACGATCTAAAAAATTCTTATTCTACAGGATATGACGAAATTAAAACTGACATAATAAAACTTAGTAAAAATTTAATAAGTAAACCACTTACTCACGTAATTAACCTATCAATGTCTCAAGGTATTTTTCCAGCACCTCTGAAATATTCCATAGTAAAACCAATTTTCAAAAAGGGTGACCGTACGAATTTAAACAACTACAGACCAATAACACTTATACCTATACTCTCAAAAATATTTGAAAAGTGTATGTTTGAAAAATTATACAATTTTTTTACGGAATGTAATATATTAAAGGCCGAACAATTTGGATTTAGAAAAAAGACTTCAACCATACATGCTTGTTTCACTCTTATAAAAAAAGTCACAGAATGTTATAATTCCAAATCTTTACTAGTAGCTTTATTTTTGGATATGACAAAAGCATTTGACTTTGTATCCCATAATATTCTACTTAATAAATTACATCGCCAAGGTATAAGAGGAATAGCTTATAAATGGATTGAAAGTTATTTAGCAAATCGTCAACAGTGTGTTGAAATATCTGACTATAACACAATTTTCAATGCAACTTGTAGATCTCCGTATGTAACCAACGATGTTGGTGTGCCACAGGGCTCTATTTTAGGGCCTTTATTATTTTTAAATTATATAAACGACTTACCAGATGTGTTAGAACACCAATCCATCTTATATGCTGATGACACCACCATACTCGTTGAAGGAAAAAATCCACTACATATTGAGACAGAACTAAATAGGGCAATTGTCAGTGCAATGAGTTGGCTTAAAATAAACAACCTCAAAGCAAATATATCTAAAACAAATATTCTAAATTTTAAAAGTCGAAAACAATCACATTACAAATACAAATTATCCTATGAAAATTCTAATATAGAAGTAGTAGAATCTGTTGTCTTTCTCGGTATCACAATCGACAATCTATGTAACTGGAAAGAACACATAAACAAAATTTGTGTCAAAATTGAGAGATATGTTTATGTACTTAAAAATATAAGAAAAACTGTAAGTACGGCGGCAGCGCTTTTTTCATACCATGGTTATGTCGCCTCCGTACTACGATACGGTTTGATTATATGGGGGAATTCGACAGATCTAATAAGAGTTTTTAGACTACAAAAGAAGTGCATTCGATGTATTTCCAACGCCAGCTACATCGAACCATATAAATCCCTATTTAAACAGTATAACATACTGTCTTTACCCTGTCTTTACATCTATGAAATGTGTTTATTTGTCAACCAAAATCTAGGCCGTTATTTTACAAGAAAGACTGAAGTAGCCACCAAGAGCTCTAGGCATGAATATAAATTGGTTGTGCCCAATCAAAGACTAGCCATTTGTAGTAAAAATGCTTACTGTATGGCCGTATCGATATACAATAAACTCCCTGATTATTTCAAAACCCTTCCGGAGAGAAAGCTTAAGAGAGAGTTACATGGTTGGCTACTTAACAAAATGTACTATACAATTAATGAATATTTTAATGATCGATTAGATACTAAGTAACATTCAAATACAAATAAAATTACATGACATTTTTTTTTTATAAATATATTAATTTTTTATAATTTATTGTAATATTAAGATGTACCATAATTTTTGACATATTGTATTCGAATTTTTATACTATTCTTAAACTTCACCATCTTTATTGACATTTTTATAATATTGGCAATAGAATTTTATTTAATTTATTAATGAAACTATAATGCGTACTTATGTAACTGATGCAATATTGTAAACTAAAAAAGCTTTTAAATGATGTACCCATAACTGACAATATTTGCACACTATATAGTAGAATATGTAGAACTCAAATAAATGTAAACACCAACTGTACCATATTCTTGGCAAATAAATAAATGAATTATGAAAAAAAAAAATGAATTATGAATTATTTCCATCGGATATTAACTATGAGTATGTCAAAGAACCTTCGATCTACGTAACCATAGATAAAGTGTAGTCACAAGAAATCCGTCTCGAGAATAGGAGCTCACTTCAAAAGTTTGCTGTAATTTCATTTTGTCCTTGAAACTCTACCGTTGTCAACACGTGTCACAATTTTTATCGCTTTGCTCGTTTTTTTCTGACGAATAATTATTAATCAATAAAGGTACTAACAAGATAACTAGCTTGCACGTGCCCATTTCGTTGAGCATAGAAATAGTTTGTGATGAACCGTTTAAATCTTCCCGGGACTTACACGAATGACTAAAAATAGCCAAAACGGTTCAGCCGTTCTCGTGTTTTAGCGAGACTAACAAACAGCAATTCATCATAAAAGTATAAAATAACTTGCTGGTCCATGCCCATTTAGTTGAGCATACAAACCGTTTAAACCTTTCCTGGACTTCCACGAATATTTCAGGACTAAAAATAGCCGAATCGGTTCAGCCGTTCTCGAGTTTCAGCGAGACTAACGAACAGCAATTCATCATAAAAGTATAAAATAACTTGCTGGTCCATGCCCATTTAGTTGAGCATACAAACCGTTTAAACCTTTCCTGGACTTCCACGAATATTTCAGGACTAAAAATAGCCGAATCGGTTCAGCCGTTCTCGAGTTTCAGCGAGACTAACGAACAGCAATTCATCATAAAAGTATAAAATAACTAGCTGGCCCATGCCTATTTAGTTGAGCATACATACCGTTTAAGCCTTCCCTGGACTTCCACGAATATTTCCAAACTAGGCCCCGTGCTAAGTATCCGAAGAACTTGTGATACAGGTACAAGGCAACGTAAATATTTTTAATATTTTCATACTACACACATATTTAAGATTTTTATTATATTAATACACATTACACATCCAAGACCCAGACAGGAACACAGAAAACTTTTTTGCTTCCTTTTGGGGATTCGAGCCCGCGACCTCTAGCTCGAGCAGTAACGCGCTCAATCCCTGCGCTACGGAGGTCGTCACTTTACTCAGTTTTATCGCTACGATAAGTCTACACGTATGTAGGCTGTAGCACGCATAAGCAACTTCTAACTCAATCTGGTCTAAATCAGGGATGTCAGTGAGCTACGTAACCGACATTATCGGATATCCGATATAAAAATTTATCCGTAACCGTAACCGAATCCGAAATAAAAGCTACTCTCAAAGGAAACCAAAATGTAATATCCGTAACCGAAATTATCCGAAACAAACGGATAATCCGAAATAATTTCATATCCATTTGATCTCTGGTCTAAATGTAAATAAATATTGATATCTACCAAATTAAGGTATTTTTTTATTGCGTGCCGAATAAGTGATACTTAATTTGGAATAATTATAGCCGACCCTACTGAGCTTTATTTACATACCGGTCATATAATAATATCTATAATAATATAATAATAATATCTATGGACGCTTCACACCACGTCAATCTGGCCCTGTGCTAAGTATCCGAAGAACTTGTGTTACAGGTACCAGACAACGGAAATATATTTAATACTTTTATACTATACATATATTTAAGATTTTTATTATATTATACACAAATTTAATACACATCCATGACCCAGGAACATTGAAAACTTTTTTTTGTTCCCTCGGCGGGATTCGAACCCGCGACCTTTCGTTCGAGCACCTACGCGCTCAACCAACTGCGCTACGGAGGTCGTCATATGGAATCGAAATGGAGTGTAGTTGTTAAAAAACTATCTTTCACATTCCAGTTTTTTGGCAAAAATCACGAATTTTCGAGAAACATCGAAACCACATTAGTTATCGCACCAAAATGAATATTGAGTGTTTTGGATAACTTCTATTACTTACTTTTCGTAACTCTTTCGTGAATCAGTTTAAATTCGAATTTTACTTAAAATTTTACTCAAAGTTTTTATATTTTGACTCCTCCGTGGTTCAGAGCTTCGCTCTCGACCGTGTGGTCGTGGGTTCGATTCCCGCGTTGGAACAACAAAAATTTTCCTTTTTAGATTTGGTTAGGACAATTAGCAGGCTGATCACCTGATTGTCTGAGAAGAAAGATCCTTGCGTCGGATGGGCATGTAAAAAGTCGGTCCAGCGCCTGTTCTTTCGCCAGTCGGTTTACCGTCCCACTGGGTTATGAGAGTAAAAGGAAGAGACAGCGTCTTTTTGTATTGCGCACACACTTGGGCACTATAAATACTCCTGCGTAGATGGCCTGGTTTCAATAAATTCGGCTACCGACACCGAAATCGGTGGGGGGAGCTATTGTTATTATTGTATTTTTTTACCCTTGTCAGACAAGGAAAAGTTGACAGAAAAAAACATATATAAGCTATACAGTATACAGCAGGCAGGTATTTGCCTTTATACATCAAGTGCATTCCGGTAACCGGATTAAACCCGGGTAAAAGGTGGCTGGAATAACATCGGAAAAACAAAGTGTTTTACAACATTTAAAAATAGCCGGGTATTATTAAAGCGTTCATCTGAAAATGGATTTAATAATGCAATAACTTGTGTATCGGTAAAAAACACTAGCCGAGCGCGAGTCGGACGCGCACCAAGGGTTCTGTACAAAACAGTAAAAAATACGCTTGTTGTAGCCTAGAAATATTTAGTGTATTTTTATTTATTTTTATTTATTATGGAAGTAAATATTATACAGTATTTTATACAGAGTATTTTGTGAACATTTCAAGTGCCTATCTACTAATGTTTTTGCTTTGGAGCCAAAAGATTTTTTTTTAAATATGTGTTTAGTATTTGTTACAATTTCACACCGTCTGGCTACCGCGGTTCTCGATTTCTGGTGATAGACGAACATACAGCAAACTTAAAAATACGGTTTCGTTTTACGCTTTGTAAACGGATCCCTAAAACAGAATGATATTAATTTAATAGTGTCAGGCTGATGGAGGCGGCCACCTGAGATGTGCTTTAAAATGTTCCGTGTATTTTGTGTCGCGGCCATTTTGATGGAAACTGTTTTATGAAGGGTCATCGGTCTATATTGAGTGGTATCCATTAATCCTATTATGTTAGGTTACATCATTGTTATACTATGCGTACAGAATATGCAGTTTAAAACGGTAATGGCGTATGATTAATTATTCTTTGTATATAATATAATTGTAATTTTAGCGAGACTAACGAACAGCAAATCTTTTTATATATAAAATTTCAATCAAGTAATTGCGCTCACATTGAAAAATTACTTACTTTATTTTGGGCAAATACAGTAAATGAAGGTTGAACCATTTGGGCATAATATATTACGATCAATTATTGTCGTGTTGATACTCGACGAGCGGTTTCGTGGATAAGGTCGGAAGCAATTAGACGGCACTGACATTGGGCAGCCGACCGCAGTGCCGCGCCAGCGCCGATACAATGACTATTTTTATGGTTCCGAAAGCAACGTCAAAAACCCTACACTGGTATCATTGACGGTGGTTGGTTTCATTGAAACTAAGCTAGTTCATCATCATCATTATCAGCCTGAAGACGTCTACTGCCGAACATAGGCCCCCCCCAAGGACTTCCACGACGACCGGTCGTGCGCTGTCTGCAACGGCTGCTCGCGGCTCGGACCAGGGGCCTTACTCTCCAAACTGATTTGATTTTGATTTAGATACGATCATGCCGCGTACTTCCTAATAAATTGACATTTGTTTATTTTGATTCTCAATCGATTGATATGATCGGGAGTACAAAAAGTTACGATTTAACAATTTTCTTTATCCTGATTAGTTTCAAAGTAATTCACCAAATAAAATACGAAAAACCACTGATATCGAACGGATTCGGTTCTCGATTGTGTCGGGAGTAGGACCGCAGATCGTTGGTCCATCTTGTAGGTGGCCGCTGCGCTGCGTCTTCCAATCCGTGGTCACCACTCGAGAACTTTCCTTCCCCATCTGGTGTCAGTTCTCCGATCGAAGTGGCCTGCCCATTGCCACTTCAACTGAGTATGTACTATGTATGTAATAACTGTACTAGACACTAAAAATTAAAAAATGTTAAGTCTTAATCTAACCCAAATACTGACAAAAATTTTTTTGGAAAATGCCGTACCTACGGAACGCTACCTTGCGCGAGACTCGACACGCACTTGACTAGAATCACTGTTTACATTTTAATTTAAATTATATACAGAGTTATTGCACACAATGTAGGTAATATCTTTCTACAATCACTGGAATGGCAACTTGATTGTATTTTTATATAAGTTAAAAATAAAAATATATATTTTTTTCATAGAAGATAATACTAAAATAATTTTGGTGTAAATAACATTACACACATTAATTTAGTCTTCTAGAACCCCTCCGCGGGTGAAGGACTCCTCCAGAGAAGCCCACTTTCCTCTATCTCTGGCAGTGCTTAGCCATCCTGGACCAGCTATATACATTATGTCATCGGTCCATCTCATAACCGGTCTACCTATGTGACGTTTTCCAACTGGTCCGTTCCACCGTGTTGTTCTTATGGTCCAGCGATCGTCTGACAGTCTGGCTATGTGGCCAACCCATTTCCATTTTAATTTATACGTTAAAAATGCTCTTAAAATTATAAAAGCTTACTAAAGATATTCCTTTGCCTACCAAGAATAAATTTTTGACAATATTAACTATCAAAATAACGACAATAGACTCTGAGGATTGTTTAAAGTACTTTTGTGAGTCCCAACACATTTTATACAGTGTTTGTGGAATGGAGTTCGAATTTAAAATGTCTATAGTTTCATTTTGCTCCTAAACGGTATGGAGGCGAGGCCGGCGAAAGTGTGCAGTATACAGTATAGAGCATAGACTTAGAAAATCCTATAGACATACATAGAGATCGAAAGAGAAGAAAGTCTCGTATAGTAAGTTAAAAAGAGTTAGACAATCGAATACCAATTGTAACCAATTTTAGTTGACAAGTCTGTTTTTTTTGTGTTTATTGTTATTCCATAAATCCTAGTATATCTTTATTACATACAATTGTATACAACAATGGTTACATGTTCTGCGAGTGATTTGAGTGAGAATCAGAAATTATCGTGACAATAATAATTACCCTAGGACACACATCACATACTCGTGGGGTGCCGGAGAAAAAATAGCACCCCCCTATCAACCACCGTGTCGTAAAAAGCGACAAACATATATTCGGGAATGGGCAGCAGTGTTCCCGTGGATATTATTAAATCTGAAAACTGCGCTCGCTAAACCGCCTGATAAGCGTGGCGAGTATAAGCAACAACCCCCCATTAAATATTTTGGGGGAAGTTTTTTTTTTCCATCGCCCCTTACATTGTCAGGGATCGTTTTTTTCTTTTATCTTTTTTGCAAATTCTTTTGTTTTTATTTTCTTTTCTTTTCATTTTTTTTATCGTATTTTTTCCATTGTACATGTTTGTCATATATAGTATAGGCAACAACCCCCCATTAAATATTTTGGGGGAGGTTTGTGTTCAGTAGTAGACATCATAACTGAAATAATGATAAGGACACTATCATCATTCCAGTTATGACAAGCCGGTTTCTGAAAGGCTGGTAAATCTAGGATCATCTACCACTCCCAAGGCTAGTTAAAATCCCACAGATAGGGTTAATTCAAATCGTATGTCAACTAATCGGTGAATTAAGCTTATGTATTTTACTACCCTTGCGAGAGTGAGTGCGATGCAATATTATATGTCCCTCTCTTTCTGTCTGAAAAATGTTACACCAATCAGCATTTAATATGGATGTTAACTTGAATGCTATGTTATTTGATCATACATCTGAATAACCTTTCTGAAACCGACTCGCACACATTGATAAGTTAAAAATGGTGAAATTTTAAAGCTGTTAGTTCGTCTAGTTTATTCTAAGTCTATGGTATAGAGGCTGTACGGCGGAGGTTGTAACTAGTTTGTATCGTACTAAGTGCGTCCGGCCGGAGTACGGAGTACTTAACCTAATATTCGGTAATTGTGTTATGGCGCCGAATTAATCAACTGCCTCTTAGTGGTTCGGCTAAGACGTGGCCGCTAGCCGGTTAATATAGCTCTATGCGAATTAGCGGTTAACCTCATTATTATACCTGGATAATATTGTTATTAGATGATCATTGATCTTGGCAATGTAGTGGAATAAATATTAAAAAGCAGAGCCTAAATTTTTATCGGTAGGTTTTTTTAATAACTCTTGAATTGTCAAGCAGTGAGCAAATTCATAGTGATGAATTAAAACTATGAACACTCTCGATCAAATCAGATGTTAACAAGAAAAAATCACTTCAGCCGTTTGGAAGCAACAAGCCCATGGATATACACACATACAAAGACATATTCGTCATACTTACAAACCTTAGTTTTCGTCGCCGGTAAGTCTTGGGGTTTTGAGGTATAAAGGGCAAAGCAATATCAAAAATTCCGCAATATTTGCTTTTGAATTTTATCGATGATTAAAAGGTTAAAGGGCATTAGCGCCAAACACCAAATTAAACTAGAGAGCATTTTAAAGTCTCAAAATCTAGAAAAAAGAATTTGATGGTCAATGTTTGTTCGACGTTTGTAACATTTTATTATTAGTTCCTATGATTGCCACTAAATTGATTTTGGCGCTAGCGTAGCGAAAATAAAGCAAATGTGCTTCAAACACAACAGCGAGCGATTAGCACAATTGTTTTGACGTTCAGCAATCTATCAGGGTCAACGCAGACAGAACGGAGCGCAGCGGCGAGGAATTTATTACAGCGCTTGAAAATAAATTTTATAATTATTACAATAAAGTGCATAAGTACTTAAATCTGACAAAAAATGCTCGCTCGTCCTCGAAGATACGCGAGAAACTTTATTTGTAATAATTTTAAAGTTTATTTTCGAGTGCGGTAATAAAATTCTCTCCGCTACGCTCCGTTTCGTCTGCGCTGAGCCTTAGCGTCTGTCGCACGATTTTTGTTAATTGCTATTTAACGCAATTTGCCAGCCGATCTACGCGACCGCCACCGCGACCTCAATTAGTAAACCTGCGAATTAGGTTCTGTGGTCGACGCAGTAGGTCGCGCGACGTACATTTTGATTTCTGTTCCTTATGCGTATGTATAAAACATACACAGTAAACAGAGGGTGCGCGACTCTAATTTGGTCTCGAGCCGCGATCGCACGTCGCTCGTCACGAAGGCTACCTTTAAACAAGTTCATGGTTCATAATATCAAGCCGAATATAGTCTGAAGAGAAGAACGCGTAGATAATTTTTTGTCTTGGCACCTTATATAAATTACTTACCATAACGCGACAAATCACGATTAAACATCTCCATAAAAGTGACAAAACAGATGAGTTTACATTTTGGTCAGGTGAGGTCAAAGACCCGTGTGTTCGTGTGTAGGAGCCAGCATAGTAGGATTCACTCCTTGTGGTCATTTGAATATATATTTTTTAGTTATAACATGATGTAATTTATATGAGGTTATTAGCTATTTCAAATAAACAAATCAACTTTGAAATGTTTTAAAAACTTTAGTCTCAGTTTATTATTAAACAAATGTAGCTGTGTTGGCATATACCACGTGGACAGATTTTAGCTTTATTTTTGTACGGGACACGTTATCTAGTGTTTAGTTAATCGACGGCCCAAATTAAAACAAAAGCATACACCAAATAAATAACATTTTAATATAATAGTAAAAAATAACAATATTATATAACGTTTTCTAGTCACACTTATACATAAGGGCGTTAGATATAATAAATAGGTGGAATTTAAAACATGAACTACATACACATGCCTAAATATTGTTGTTTCTCTTTTTAAAGTAAACTTAAATCTAATTATTATATAATTATATTGTACTTTCTTTAAATAACCTTAACGTGTAATGTTCGAAAGATTAAATAAATTATACATTTTAATAATTTACTCCTAAACATTTACTTGTTATCTATTTATAATGTTCTCCCTTTAATGATATGATATAAAATTATTATTATTATCAAAGCGTTATAGCCTACATTATTTTTAGTAATTTCCCAAATATTTAATCATTCATTCCAATCCATTTTTATCTAAGCTAAATTATTATTACAAAAAACCTTAAAGGTAAAGTAAAATATTTCACATAACACTGATCTAGAATAAAAATTGTCTAAAATATTTTTTTCTTAAATTAATATCCTCACTCCTCCTCCTTTAAAAAAATCATAATTCATATTCCAAGGATCCTTTAATGATCTGATCCCGGTTTGTATGCAGCGGTCCACATATCCGCGAAGCACACGCTCGAATGGAACCGGTAGAACATGATCAGAGGAAGGCTGATGTGGCCTAATATCGTCCAGATAGCCTTGCCGTAGTACTCATATCTCTCGTCCAGACTCTCAGGAGACTTGTAGGAGAAGGTGTTGAACAGCCACATGGCGACGTTGGCTATAAGGAGGAACATCAGCAGTTCTCTGCCGGGCTTCTTCCTGCGCAGTTTCCTGCTGTTGCTGCATCGTCGTAGCCCGTCGACCAGCAGTGTTGTCTGTATCAGGATTTGTATGGTCTGCAATTGAAATATTCATGTTAATTATAACTTGTCTGTATTAATATTATAAAGAAAGATTTGTTTGTTTGTACTAAGCTCCAAATTTACTTGGCCGATTCTTATGAAATTTAGCACACATATAGATTAGACTACGGTAAAGGACATAGGATAATTTTTATCACAGAAAAATACCCGCGGGATTACATTTTTCGCAAAAAAACATATTCTGGTGTTCGATAAATTTGTCTTAGATCATTCGTTAATAATACTCTTAGGGCGTGTACCAAGCAATGTTAAAGTTAATCCTTCGTTAAATATCATGTTGTCCCTTTCGTAATTCATATAAATGAATGAGAAAGGATGGTATTTTAACAAGCCGTTAACACTAACATGCGTTGGTGAAATCGAGACCTAGGGACTTACCATCAGAAGTACGTCAATGGTCTTGACGACATTCAATATGCTAATGGTTGCGACCATAGAGAACACTGTCTCCATGAAGAATGCTGGTAGACAGATGAACAGCAGTATATCATCCAGCAGGGATACAGGGTGTTCGTTGATGTCCAGCTGTCGGGTTTGGAAGTACGCGATTATCACGGCGAACAACATCACGACGTGCATCGCCAGTTTGGTGATGTCGTTCAGCTCGTAGCCCAGTTCAAGAAAATCTCTGGAAGTAGAAAATGCATGGTTTTTACAAGCTTTTATTTAATTTTACCGGTTGTGGGAAGTTAAATTTGACCCGCTTGAGTCTAACTGCTGTCCAAATGTAAGTTGCGTTACATTATTACAATGCCATGGTGTTTAATGCTGGACCTGGAAGGTGGCAATAGTACTCCGAAATAAAGCGACAAAACCCCATTGAGTTTGGGTTCGATTGTTTTGTATTGACGAGCATTTTGTCTCTATACCTGGTCTGATACTGAAAGATGTTATACAAGGCTTGTTTTTTAAGCATTTATTATTTATAATTATTTGAAATTGGGTATAGTATAATTATAATGTACGATGTATTAGAATGGATGAAATTGTACAAGTATATCTTATTATAAGAACTATTTCGCAAGTCATCATCGTTACATAATTGATTTTATCTCCCTGTTAAAATAAACCTACATCGCATATTTAAAAAAATATACTATTTTCCATATGCGCGACGTGAGTAAAAATACTGCTTCATTTTCATTTACAAAAATACTTATAATTCAAAAATCAAAAAGTTTATAGCATGTATTGCAACTTTATTACAATATTCGAAATTTAATTACGAATAACGAAGCTTTGAGATTATGAAAACGTTTGTAGTAGTGGTTGTCCGGAGCAAGACTTGTGAGCGAGGAAAAAGAATTATTGTTTTTGCAATGCAAAAGGCTAATACCTATTGGGACAAAGAAGGAATTGGAAAACAACAAAGCGTTCGGAAAAATCGATCCCATTGTGTAAAATTGTTTGTCATAAAGAATATCAATGAACTTTAGTCAGGGTTCCCCCAAACATGGTTTTCACTTGATTAGTATCAAGCTAATTTTTCGTGAGTAGCTTCATTTTGATGAGTCGCCCAAAAATTTCTTGGACGGAACTCTTATTTGTGGTAGCTAACAGAGATATCAAGGATAGAGTATGTCGATTTGGCGAGTCTAAAATATTTATTAGTAACCGAATATTTTTTAGTTAAGTCTCAAGATTGTCATCTAAATGATCCGAAAAAATATTTGTCCGACAAAATCCATGGTTTGATCAAAGAGTTCCCCCATCTCCAACATGTATGGATAATGAGGTCATCATAAATTATTAGTAACCAGCTGATTTTCTTTTTAATACTTAATTGATATTAATGTATTTTAACAGACATAGTGTCCTACAAATTGTGTGGTACGTTATCCCGATCCTACGCTCAGAAAATGTAAATACCACAAGACCATTTAGCTTGATACTAATCAAATGAAAACAATTTATGGGGGAATCCCGAATAGTATATTTTCGGTATTCTATACAATACCTAAGTAATGTCTAGAATGCCCAAAACCCCAGGAGATGTATGAAAAATTGTTAATTTTATACTTTGATATTCTAAAAAATACCGAATGTATAAGTACCTACTGTATATTGTATTGAGATGAGAAAAAGGGAATAGGGATAATATTTTGAATAAAGTAGGAAGGTACTTACCTAGTTAATTAGTTTTTTACTACAAGGAATATAAAATTCTTACAGAATTATTTTGTTTCTTATGCTTTTTTATACTTATAATTTAAAAAATATAAATGCAAAAAGTACCTAAAGTAAAACTGCGTTCTTAATGTAAGTATTGTTATTAAAATATTCAGATATCGTCATTCTTAGGATTCCATACCTCGAAAGGATAAAACGGAACCCATATAAAATCGCTTTGTTCATTCGTCGTCTTTATCACCTTTTTGTCGAAAGAAATTAAGAATTTTGTTTAAGAAATTCTTTACATGAATATAGGTACCTAATTGATACATTTTTATGACTGAGTTCTAATATCAATTTTTAAATAAATTTGACATGCTTTTATATAAATTAAGAAATAGGGACATGCAAAATATTGTAATCGTAGGTGACTTTAATATTGACATTTTGAAAAACACTAAACATAAAAATAAATTTATTGACTTATTAAATAACTATAATATTATTAACCACATAAATTCCGCAACTAGACAAAAATCTTGTATAGACTTATGTCTAAGCAATATGGTAAATGCCATAGGTGAAATAAGACCTTTGGGATTGTCTGATCATGATACTGCTCAATTTTTATCGATACCTATAAAAAACATTTTGCCGATGCATAGCTTTATTTTTCGAAGGGATTTAGGTATACAAAATATAAATAGTTTTAAAAAGCATATAAAAAATTTGACATGGTCAAATGTGTATCAGAATTCGAAATTGGAAGAAGCATTTAATGAATTTTACGATATTATTATAACTGTCTATAACTTATGTTTTCCTACAATAAAGCGTAAAATAAAAGCATCCGATATACAAGTAAAGTGGCTTACTAAGGGTATTAAAATATCATGTATGAGGAAAAGAAAGCTTCGATTCCAATATTATAAAAATAAGACTACGGATAGTAAAATTAAATTCAAAAAATATTCACAAATTTTAAAAAGGTGTATATATATTGCTCAAAAAAATTGTAATAAAAGATATGTTCTTAATGCAAATAATAAATGTAAAGCATCATGGAAAATAATTAATAGAAATAAATATAATACGAAAAATACAAATACTATAGATGAAATAAATTACAAAAATGAAATCATAAAAAATCCAAGAAAAATATCAAATATGCTAAATAATATATTTTTAAATACAACTAAAGAAGAACAAACAATTAAAGTAAAAACTAATAAAAACATATACACACTTACACAAAATAAAAATACAATTTTCTTAGAACCAGCTACCGAAAATGAGATTATATCAATAATCAAATCGTTAAAAAATTCATACTCCACAGGGTATGATGAAATTTCTACAAAGGTACTAAAAAACTGTGCATCTGAACTAGCTGAAGTTCTGACATACCTGATTAATTTATCACTTGAAGAGGGTAATTTTCCGACCAAACTCAAAACATCAATTATAACTCCTTTATATAAAGGTGGAAATAAGAAAGATATAAATAATTATAGACCCATCACCTTGATCCCAATAATATCGAAAATTATTGAAAAAGCTATGCACAAGCGACTTATGTCTTTTATAGTGAAAAATAAAATTCTAAGTAAGGAACAGTATGGATTTCAGAAAGGGAAATCAACTATGCTGGCATGTTTTTCATTGATAAAAAAATTAGCAGAGTGTATTGACAATAAAATCGCGGTATCGGCAGTGTTTTTTGATATGACTAAGGCCTTTGACCATGTAAACCATAAACTACTATTGGACAAATGTGAACATTACGGTATACGAGGACTAGCAAATAAATGGTTAGAAAGCTATATATCTAACAGGACACAGTATGTAAAAATTACTAAGACTAATAATAAACAAGAAATAGTGTCATTTAATTCAGATAGCCGAGTAAAGACTAAAGGAGTCCCACAGGGAAGTGTTCTGGGTCCTCTTCTCTTTATTTTATACATAAATGACATACCTAGTATTATTTCGCATGACTGTACACTTTTCGTAGATGATATTTCCATAATAGTTAAGAATATAAACGATTTGACATATAACATAGAAATTAATAAAGCTGTTAATGACATTATTGAATGGATGGACTATAATGATTTAAAATTTAATGCTAAAAAAACCACATATATGCAATTCTTTAACAAAGGTAATAAAGGTAAAGATCTATGTATAACATACAATAAACATGAAATAAAGGAGTCGCATATTGTGAAATTTCTAGGCGTCAGTATTGATAATAACCTATCGTGGAAACCACACATTGAAATGACGTGCAAGAAAATTAACCAATTTGTTTATCTGCTTAATCGCCTACAAAACACAACCTGCACACAGACTGCATTAACTGCTTACCATGCATTTGTGGTGTCTGCTCTTAGGTATGGGCTGATAGTATGGGGCAACTCAGTGGACATATCAAGATTATTTATTGGACAAAAAAAGTGTATCAGAGCTATATGTGGAGTTAAACCCATTGAATCATGTAGACCCCTATTCAAAAAATTAAAATTACTTACCTTAGCATGTTTATATATTTTCGAAATTAGTTTGTTTGTTCGAAGGTATATGGGTGAATTTTACACAAAAAAATCAGAAGTTCTAAATATAAATACAAGATATCCGAACAAGTTGGTACTACCAATTACAAAAACAACATTTTTTAGTAAAACCAGCTACTGTATGTCTATAAAAATATATAATAAATTGCCTGAGAACTTAAAAGAACTAACCTCTAACTTATTTAGAAAAAAACTATACAACTGGCTTACTGAAAAATGTTTTTACACAATAAATGAGTTTTTAGAACATAAATAATAATAAGAAAAAGGTTAATCATTGCAATAGTAATTAAAATGTATTGGTATTATTTGTAGGTATACTTAAATGCCAATTTTAAAATTTAATCACTAAGTACTGTAATTGACATTTTGTATTAAGATGATATTTTATTAATTTATTTTAATACTGACATTTAATTATTATTGTAGGACATCTAACATTCAATTCAATTATTTAATAAATCCAACTGACATTCAATTTATACTTGTGATGATATTGTTTTGACAGTTAGACACTATAATTAACATTATAATGTAACAAAATGTATAATATCAAGTTAATATAACAGTATGGTAGTTATGAAATTGTA
The DNA here is from genome assembly GCA_905187575.2 of Celastrina argiolus. NCBI lineage: Eukaryota > Metazoa > Arthropoda > Insecta > Lepidoptera > Lycaenidae > Celastrina > Celastrina argiolus. The sequence goes on along the minus strand of LR994599.1, from coordinate 14,675,987 downwards.
TGTGACTATGAGTATTAGATTATGTGACATAAGAATTATTAAACTATGGTATGTAGGTATTAAAATTAAAATTGTGATTGGTAGATCCTCTTAGGTTTTCAGTAACGTTAGAAAAAAAAAAAAAAATTCAGCCTACTTTGGGTTGCTGAAATTGATTAATTAAATATTATATTACAATGAAATAATAAAATAAAAATAAACTATAAGCTTGTTAAAGTAATGTACTTACCATTTTAAATAAAATATTATGTATTTAAAAGATTAGTCCTGGACAAAATGAATTTGTAATATTTTTAAGTGATTATGAAATATGCATGTACCTAACATTAATTGATAATTTAGCATGCACAATTTTCTAACAATATTTCCACGCCCAAGAGGCAGAAATTTAGAGCTCAACTAAATAATTGTAAGACCTGATTGTACAAATTTCTTGGAAATAAATGAATTCTATTCTATTCTATTCTAATAACCCTCGTTTTGCTGTCGAAGTGATAGATGAAAAGTTTTGAGTTCCGAAAGCCATTTTTTTTTCGTAATAGAATAAATGCGGATGTTCATTGTTAATCCAATAACAATGAAAATATAGACCAATATTTGTTATTCCTAGGAATCCGACACTACTATTCATAATGTTTCATTTCTAGAACGCCCCAGGTATATTATACATTGCCTAGGTGTTATGTGGAATTCCAGAATTTTACACACTCTCGGTAACGTGTATACCTATTATAAATAGGTACACAAATTTAATTGTAACGTATGTTCCAAATAGGAAAACGAAAAAATACTATTTTTGTCGGACTAGTGATACCTACCTGTTTTCTTGTAGGACGTTGGTTAATTTGGGCAGAGAACACATCAACCTTATATATAATATTTTTGTCCTACAGTTAGTAATGAGAAAAATGGTCTCGTGGTTTTAACATTTTCTGAGTGTAGGACCGGGATAACGTACCACACAATTTGTAGGACAATATGTCTGTTAAATTACATTAATATTAATTATGCAGTAAAATGAAAATCAGCTTGTTACTAATAATGTATGATGACTTCGTTATCCATACGTGTTGGAGATGGGGGAACTCTTTGATCAAACCATGGATTTTGTCGGACAAATAATTTTTGAGACATCATTTCACATCAGAGATGACAATCTTAAGATTTAACTAAAATATATTCGGTTACTAATAAATATTTTAGACTCGCCAAATCGACATACTCTACCCTTGATATCTCTGTTAGCTACCACAAATAAGAGTTCCGTCCAAAAAATTTTTGGGCGACTCATCAAAATGAAGCTACTCACGAAAAATTAGCTTGATACTAATCAAGTGAAAACCATGTATGGGGGAACCCTGACTACTTTTACAAATTTAATACGTATGAGACAAATACTTTGTTTGCGTATTCGTTATGTAATTATTACAAACTGACTTATTTACAAATCATATTAGATATATATTTTATTTATACCTACTTCATAATTTTAAAGAAATATTTTAAAGTAGGTATTTCGATAAATATTATCTTTTTGATTTACTATACTTAGTCGCATTTAAGATCAAAACGTTATTTGTTTTTAAAATCTTGTATTACTGGTACCGGACATCAAATACGTATTAAATATTTCTATAACAGTATAATATAAATCTTAAACATATTTATCCCATCAAAAATAGAACTTGTAAAAAGTGCCAAGACTTTGTTCTTTTGCCAAAAAAAGTTGTGAGATCCATGTGATGCCAAGCTGGGGTAAATCCGTCGGTCTAACAACATCTTATAGAGATCATATCAATACTATTAAAAATCTTTTATGTTTTAAATAAATAAGTTGATCGACTTGGCAATCGCACTAATAAAAAGTACCATGCTCCCATATTTTTTTTTCTAATTTCTATTTATTTCTAGAAAATCAATTAAAATACTCAAACAAACACTATTTACTTATTCTTTATTCCACCTGATTACCTTCAACAACAGCTTTCGAAAAATCAGCTTTTCAAATTTTGATGATGCTTCGAAGGCGCAAAAATTCGTAACTAGGCATAAAAAAGGAAAAATAACAACGTACATTTATTCAGGTCTTATGAAAGTGCAATTGATCCAATTATGATCAAAATCCAAGACCTGACTTTTTTTTCTCTGGTCCGCTTGACGTGAAATGACTAACTTAAAGGAGAATGCCCACTCTCCATAGTGTCTCAGGCCCAATGTGGACATCAAAAAATCGCATTAAAAATGAGTGTTCTAAAATGTTAATAGTATTAGATATCTGGGAAAAAAACTTAAAATGCCGCCTTTATTGTAGAAATATTTTTTTTTTTACTTTTTGTCTATTTTATTTTCAAGGCCTTTTCCGACTTTAAGAATTTATAATAGTAAGATATAATAAGATAGCCCTTGTTGTAGTGCAAGAATTTCAGTTATTGCTACCCAGCAATTGTGGCAAACAAGATTATCGCCTGACACCTAAAACATATTAACATTAATGATAAATATTTTCAAACGTAAAAGATTTAACGATTAAACCATAATGAAAGAAATAATATAAACATTTTATTATAATATTATGATTACCTGCTGCCGTGCAACCCACTGCTGTATGACACTTAATTCTTTGGGCTCTAAAATACGGTTCTCGGTAACATTATTACCACAACATAATATACAATGTTCTTCAGACATTTTGGTATGCACAATCAAATAGCGTAATCCTTTAATCCAGGGCTAAGATCGTAGAAGGAGAGAACAAAACTAGTAAAACAATGCCAAAGTCGTACGTGAAAAGCCGAAACAAGTTCAGGCGAGAAAGCCAGATAGCGGTGAAAAAAATCGAAAACAAAACAAAACGCATCTTTTAGCAACAAGCGAACGGTCGAGATCATTCGTTTGAAAAATGACATTTCAGTCATCAGTGTTGCCGCTTGTCGCAAAAAAATGAAATCGATAAATCGATTACGTAAAAAATAATCGATATAATATGACTTTTTATTAATCTTTATCGTTTATAGTAACAAACGTAAACATTGGTTTTAAGATAAATGTTTTTTTTTTCATTAATTCTTTACCGAATTACCAACAGTGACCCGTTATTTGTATTTTACATGAGTTTATTTTATTTGTTTATAAATCGATATTCGGATTGATTGATTAGAGTTTTATCATCGGGTAACATTTCACCTCAACGTTCTACCTAGGTTCCAAATAATCCAATAAAATTCCTTTTTTTATTGGAACATTACTGATTATAGTGGCGGTTATTTGAATGTTATCAAAAATCATGTCTCTTTATGGTACATTTCTGGAGAAATTAAGTCTTCTTAAGACGGCTGTCCGCTCTGGGCCTGAAATGGGCTTTCTCCTTTAATTGTCTAGTCGCGTTTAAGATATTAAAACACAATTACCCGCCCACGCTGCTGAAGACAAACCCGATGATGAGCATCCCCGCCACCACCACGGTCAGCATCAGGCCCACGAACAGCCCCTTGTTGGAGGCATGGCAATCGGCGTAGATCACGATGTTACTCGTGTAATCGTTCTCCTCGTTTGCCGTTGGAATTCTAAAAGGAAAAATTAAAAGGCCGCTTAAAAGGCTATCTAGACAGAGCGCAAATAAAACTGAACCCTGCTCGCCGGTAACGAAGTTGATATTGCATTGGAGCTCAGCAAGCTTCGAATAGTGTTTGACTTGGGGGATTAAGCTATCGTTTTAAACCTGATTTTAGTTATGTTCCTCAATGTAGATGCTTTTGAACGTTTACATCAGGTACAGTATTTAATTTTTCAGTAGATTAATATAACATTTAGCATCGCATTTTTATTATAGAAGCGCAGAAGTTGTTGTATGCACTGTAGGTTCTTGGTGAAAATTCATGTTACATAGTAATAATAGACAAATAACTTGTACTTTTTCCACTTTCTTTTTTTATTGGATAGCTCGTAGGAACTTATTTAGTAATCTCAATTATTTAAATACATTTAGGTATATCATAATTTTAATTTTCATAAAGGTATTTTACATTGAACTATCCGTATTGCGTTAAAGCTGTTGATAAATTAATTTCAAAAGAAGCATTGTATTATAATTTCTTATTTATATTTTCTTATAAAATAGCACCTGCGTAGCCGGCCTGGATTAAGGGCGTGTTTCACCAAGCAATGTTAAAGTTAACCCTTCGCTAAATATCATGTTATCCCTTATTCTATTCTATTGTAATTCCTATTATTATTGCCGATTATTATCTCTGAGGCCACGGAAGACCAGGCGCCAAGACTCGCCGTGGTCGAAGCTTGTGTGTCTAATGGCTTCCCTTTAAACTCATGGCACGGGCATTGCATAGCCTTGTTTGTGTTGTACAACATTAACTTTTTCTTTTTTTTTAAATATGTGTAAATGTTTTTGTCAACCTTTGGTATGTGTTATATCTCTTTATGTGTTTATTAAAGATTTTTATATATTCACTAGAAGTCCTTACTTGCAAATCGTCTGATTGTCCTCCAAGCTGGATGCGCCATCCTCGCCGTCCTCGTTCTCACAGGAGCCCACGTGGTTCCAGATTATATAGTACACGGCCACTGAAACACAACATGTGATTACCACCTGTTGGGGATTCTCGCTTCAATAATAATAGCCGACATGGTAGCCGATGTCATTGAAACCAAGCCAGCTACGCAGGAGTTATTTTATAGTGTCCAGGCATGTGCGCAATACACAAAGACACTCTCTCTTCCTTTTACTCTCATAACCCAGTGGGACGATAAACCGACGCGCTGGCGAGAGAACAGGCGCAGGACCGACTTTTTACATGCCCATCCGACGCATGGATCATTCTTGTCAGACAATCAGGTGATCAGCCTGCATTGTTAGGACAATGCAGGCTGATCACCAAACTTGAAAACAACAGTACCACGGAGGAGCTTATCGATGCGTGCTCTCGCTTCCATAAGAGTGTAATATAGGTAGGTATATTGTCGGCAAGAAATGGTACTGGCTCTCAAGGAGTTCCGTGAAGCAGTGGTATATACCTATTGAACTAATACGTACACAATGTTTGATCTTACCAATGAACATATTGAACTAATACACAATGTTTGATCTTACCAATGAAGATATTGAACTAATACACAATGTTCGATCGTACCAATGAAGATGTTGAACTCCACGCTGAAGGGGTACAGGTAGGGCGAAAAGTTCTCGACGATGGCGGTGATCGCCTCCGGGCCCTGGCAGCGCTCGTCGTACAGCCCGCTCACGTCCAGCAGCGGCTTGATGTCTGAAACTGTCAAAGAAGGCTAATGGGCGAATAGTCTAAGTCTCTGAAAAGGGTAAAACAATTTTAATTTCTCGGGCACTTTGTGACGATAGATCTGAAGGATGATGTTGATATGGAGAGGGAATGCAGGGCGCTGTCGGTAAGGGCAAACTTGTTGGCACGCAGGTTCGCTTGCTGCTCGTTCGCAGTTAAAGTGACGCTTTTTAAAGCATACTGCACATCGCTTTACTTGAGTAGTCTGTGGGTCAACTACACTAAGAAACCGTACAGCGCCTTGCAGGTCCAATATAATAATGCCTTCAGAGCACTGTTAAGTCTGCCACGTTTCTGTAGTCCTCGGCTATGTTTGCTCACGCTGACGTCGATAGCTCTAGCACCGTGTTGCGCAAAAAAGCGGCCTCTTATTTACCTCGGATTCGAAGCAGCAATAAACATAACTTGTAAAAGAGTTCTTTAAAACAGAGTTCTTTGACAAGTTATGCTTTTGGTAGGATTAAACTTTTGACCTCACATCACGGAATGGGCAGCAAAATTCTGTGGATATTGTTATTTTTTCTAAAACTGCGCTCGCCTACCTCCTGCCTGGTGGGTATAGGCAACTACACAGTGGACGTCACAGCTAAATGATGAACTTTAAGATTATTACCATTAGTTCTGCTGTACTCGCTGTCTGTCTGTCCGTACACCGTGTTGGCGTAGATGGTGAGCGCGAGGACGGTCTCGCGGACGATGGTGCTGATCCAAAAGCACAGGCTACTGCCAATCATGTGCATGAAGCCGAAGTGTGCGAGGCCCTGTGAACGAAATGGAAATTTTATAACAATATATATAATAATTATGTATATTTTACTTAAAAGCCGCATTACCTATATAAAATACATTTTGCAAACACGCCACACAATTTATGGGTAATCTGAATATTTCACCCGATTTCACCATCGCATGTTAGTGTTAAAGGCTTGTTAAAATACCATGCCTTCTCATTCTTTGATAGGAATTACGAGAGACCAACATGCTATTTAACGAAGGATTAACTTTAACATTGCTCGGTGAAACACACCCTAAAGGAAGTAATTTCCTTTATTAGGTTTTTTAAAGATTAGTATTAATCAGATAAGTTAATGTAGTACAAAGCATAAAAGTAGAGTAAGAAGGGATTTAACCGAGTTAAGCGAAATGACTCATGAGTCTTGACTCATGATCATCACATTATATCGTGTATAAGAAATATTGGGGATTTTACCATGTAACAATTGAAGCCATGATGTGATGATGTAGCAAAATTATGAATTCGAGAAAATTGAGTTCAAACTGTCACTTAAACATTTTAGAATACGTCATAAAGTATTAAGTACATTAATCTCTAGAATCATTTTTTATAGAGTATTTTATAGAGCAAGACGAAAAGCGGAATAGATTTTTATTTTATTTATTTGGTACACAAAACAGAATATAGCCAAAATGAATACAAAACATTTTAGAAGTAATATCCTTATAGACTAGAATAGAGTATGTGTACAACATGCCTGTGCTCGAAGTATCAGTACATTGGAGTACTTGAACATGAAGTAGAGCTGGAGGAAGCAGTACAGCGGGCTGGCGACGTCGAAGGCGAGCTGCAGCAGGTTGACGCAGGCGTCGTTGTCAATGTTCTCGTCGTAGTAGTAGCTGATCTGTACGGTGAGGAGCAGGATCGAGTGGATGAGGTGGCCCAGCGCAAAGCCTGAAAGGTAAAACCTAAGTCGAAGACCAGAACTTGACGTAAAAACCTTAGATACGATAATACTGTTCACAATAATAACACACAGCGTTTTTACACTTTTCTACTTTTTATCACACCTGATGATGATTTAATCAATCCGGTCGTAAAAAAAAGTATAACTACTACTAATATAGTAGATTTCATTAAAGCTAGTCCAGCTACGCAGGAGTTATTTTATAGTGCGCAAGTTTGTGCGTAATACACATAAGCACTCTCTCTTCCTTCACTCTCGTAGCCCAGTGGGACGGATAACCGACACGACTGGCTGGAGATCAGGTGCAGGCCCCACTTTTTACATGCTTATCCGACGCATGGATCATCTTTCTTGTCAGCCAATAAGGTAATCAGCCCACATTGTCCTAACCAAACTTGAAAATATATTTTTTGTTGTTCCAACGCGGGAATCGAACCCGCAGCCCCCTGGTCGTGAGCGAAGCACTGAACCACTAAACCACGACCACTATTACGTTTCTCGTTAAATGGGCTATTTTATAACTGAAATAGTTTTTCAAACCTGACTAGTTCTTCCGGAAATGCAATCAAACCATCGAATTCCTTAGCTTAATAGTATTAATAGAAAAATATAATACCGGCGGCTCCCAACTTGAGGTAGAAGCTTCCAGAATGTCTGCCATGGCTGAAGCAGTAGTCGTGTTTGAGGGGCTCCAGCACGGGGGAGGGGTAGATCTGGGACCTGCTGCTCTCGGGGGTACGGTCTCCGGCGTTGTATTCCTCCTAAAATTATAGAGCTGTAGCAAACCGTATGTACTCGTTACTGAGTAACGGGTACGCCATCTAGTACCGAGTAACGAATCGTTACACACGAATATGTTTAGTTACCTACTCGCATTATTTCGTACCATAGCCATATACATTTTTCCCGAACCGGTGGTAGGCATCATAAAGAAACGACGTTCAGAAAACATTTTTGTAAAATTTATTCTGAATAAATTTTGACTTTGACTTTGACTGTTTCAACCACGCAATGTACTGTTTTCCTGCTGAGTGTACATATGTTTTGAGCGCGCTATTTTGCGAATTTTCAAGTTAAAAAGCGCCTAGTACATACATATTCGTATATCATATTATGCGCCGCTCTGAACGTATACTGTACGCGTACCTAATACGACTCGATTCGTTACTCTCGCATAACATATATAGCTAGCATGTTATGACTTATCAGAAGTAATGAGTAACGATACGAAAGTAACGGGTACATGCGGGTATATTTTTTTCGTTACTTTTACACTTCTAAAATTTATCTGGCGACTTATTGCAGGTTGAAATATAATAATAATATAATTAGGTGGACATCATACGTGAGGGGCTAATGTATTTATTAGTACATTAAAATACTATCAATAAAGTAAACATTGTTAACATATGATTAGTAAGTAGGGATGTTACCTTGTGTCAATTTTAAAATAAATTAAAAAATTACATTTTCAAATTTAGAATCGTAGAGATGCTATAACTAAAGAAAAAGTAAAAGCAAATAATAATATTGCCGTATTTACATACATTTTAAATGACAAATAGCATAGCGTTGAGTCGTGACAACTCGTGAATTAAGAGACATGTCTATCGTTCTCTTTTTTTATATAAATAAAAATGCTTTAGATTGGCGTGTTTCACCAAGCAATGTTAAAGTTAATCCTTCGTTAAATATCATGTTGTTCCTCTCGTAATTCCTATCAATGAATGAGAAGGCACGGTAATTTAACAGGCCGGTAACACTAACATGCGTTAGTGTTACCGGGACTATGTATTTTAGGCAACATGACGTCTGTTATACAAAACTATTCAAACTTTTTATTTTATTGATTTGAGTTGTTTTAATTATTTTAGCAAAATTAACCTGTAAAATAAGAATTAGAGCTGTCAAGTGCACATTTTAATGAAAAATTGAAATGATTACCTCTTGCTTCTTATAAAATTCACTAATTTTATTTTCGTAAGCCCCTTTGATCTTTTGATTCTTCAATGCCTTGCGCTTGTATCGTGATATATCTACTAATAGATAGACTTGATACAAAAATCCAATGCTCAACAACACTAGGGAGTAAATCTGAAAAATAATAAGCTAATTAAGAATCTACAGCAACATATAACATAAAGAGAATAAATTATGTAACATAAAGAGACTATAACCTGCAGTCAAACTGCGTAAGCAGTTTTGAGGGGCATGTTAATGAAAGTTAATATAATATGTTTAATAAATAAATAAAAAAAAACATACAGACGAATTGAGAACCTCCTCCTTTTTTTGGAAGTCGGTTAAAAATATATGCAAGTAAAATATAAAAAAATAAAGTTGTAAAATAAATGAGTGATAATACTTTAGTGTGTGTATGTGCCTCCTATGTAGTATACTGTGAAAGTACCAGCGCTGGAAGACTTATTTTTGACTTTCATGTTTGTATGAGAAATGCCCTAACATCATAAATTTTCCCATACAATAATTAAAAAAAGGTCCTCTTTCAGCGCTGGTACTTTCATAGCAAACTCTATATACGGGACCCATACACACCCTAAAGTATTATCACTCATTCATTTTACACCTTGTATAAGGTCCGGTCAAATACAGGAAAGAAATTAGTAGATAGGGTTTTTGTAAAGAAAAATATAAGAAATATTGACGACCTCTGTAGCGCAGTGGTGGAGTGGCTCAAGGAGGTCGCGGGTTCGATTCGCGCCGAAGGTAATGTAATAAAAATCTTAAATATGTGTGTAGTATAAAGGCATTAAATATATTTCCGTCGTCTGGAACCTGTAACACAAGTTCTTCGGATACTTATCATATTGATGGTGAACGGCCTAACCGGAGACGAATCGTTTCATTACTAAGTACATTTTTCTTACGGCTTTCACAACTTTTACTGTCTAAACGGTATTACATATAAGCAGTAAATAGTGTGCATATTATTTCTACAGTTGATTTCAACAAACATACACCGCGTATCTCATGGTTTATATGTATATCAAGCCGAATATAGTGTGAATAGTTAAGTAGGACGCGTACAGCAGTTTTTGTTTTGACACCTCATATAAATTACTTAACATAACGTGACAAATCGCAATTAAAGATATTCATAAAAGTAACAAAACAGATGAGTTTCAACCCTGACCAGGGTTTTTGCAGATTGACCATCAACGACCAGCGCGTTCGTGTGTATAGACTAGGAGCCCGCGAACCCCAGCATAGTAAGATTCAATCTTTGTGGTCATTTTATTTTATTTTATTTATTATTAGGTATAGTTACAGACCACATTTTTTTTTTTTTTTTTTTTTTTTCGAAGGCTGGCCTTGTCAGGTCCTGACGACTGCGACCCTTTTGGATCTATTGTGACTCCTTCGGTTTAAAGTACCGTCCCCAGTCCTATGTTGCTCATGAAGCGAACTATATGGTGGGGGTCTGCGTTGCGGATTTCCTCTGCTGTAGAGTATTCATGCAGCCCGAGGTACAGACCACATAATAAGAACATTTAACACCAACAATATATGAACAAATTATATTATTTATATTTATTATTATATTAATACTGAAGTCTAATTCCAACCATAGACAACATTAATTAAGCTTAAATACTACAGATTACAATAAGTGAAACAGAAAAAAATAAAGAACAAAACATACTAAAATAAAATGTAAAACTGACATAAAAATAAATACAATAACACTGACTAGTGATTACACAACATTCATTTCACTAGACAGAGCCAATACCAGACAATAATATAAATAGACTTAATTATGAAAAATTTGTTGTAGAATCTTTGGCTAAACCATTTTTAAAAGACATTAGACTATCATTAAAAATATCTAAACGACCACAAATTTTATTATATTGTAGACCTTAGATTTTTTTATCGTGTTATGGTATGTAATATGAGGTGCCAAAACAAAAAAATTAATGCTCTATGCGTCGTTCTCTACACACTATATTCGGCTTGGTATATGAACCGTGAACAGTGGGACACGCTGTTTAGCTTTCTACCATGACGCATAGACAGCACCGCTACCTATCGGGTCAAATTAATACACTAAAACCTTCCTCGAGAACCAATCTATCCATTAGTGATATGTGATATCATGAAGATCGGTGGTACTGTCTTTCAATTTATCACAAACAGAGGACTTTGTTTTATAATAATTTATGTAAAGATTTAAAAAGGTAAAGCTGTATTGCAAAGCAAGAATATTCCTTTACAACAAAACGAGCGTAGATCACGAGATACCTACGTGAGCAGCGTTCCCCAGGATCTTCACGAAGGGGCTGGACAGGTAAATGATGAACCCCAGCGTCACGAGCAGCACGGCATACATACAACTTAATATTAACGTGAGATACTTTCTGAAAGAAAAAGGTGGTGCCATTGAATCAGTGTTGCCAGTATGATTTCCAAAAAAATATACTGGCTTTACATTTGTGACCTTTTTGCAATATATTTATATATTATATTATAATATAGTTCGTCCCTGATAAATTTAACCTAAAGGTAAGCAAACCGAAAGCATCGAAATTTTCCCATAATCACTTACTGTGCACACTTATTAACACTTTCACATGTACATTAAAGCATTACACTACACTAACCAATACATTTTATAACAATTAAACAATAATTAATATGTTAAAACATCGAATGAAAATCTTTCACAGAAAAAATACGCCATTTTGACACTGACGATTATAGAATATAAGCCTATAGTCTATGGATTCATAGCAAACAAATCATCACTCACTAGTCTTTGGTCGTGTCATAAACGGGTTTGTTTACGTTTAGGTTAAATTTATCTCGGACGTTTATAAAATACCAAGTTTATAAAAGGTGATATGTCACAAGTATACTTACCTTAGATTATAATATTTCTTATTATTTTATGAAATTTCTTATTTATCGGCGCACTTCATTTATGTAATATAAATATGCCAAATGTAAATCGGCTGAGTCTCACTTAGTAGGTTCTTAATTTTATTTCTTAGATACCGAACCAGTCGAATGCATTTACTCACTGAGTTAGGCGGGCGTTGTCCTCTGGGCTCGTGGGGGGAGGAGCGTGGGTCTCCACCGACCGAATGGACTGAGCGTCCATCGTGGCCACCGACCGCTTCCTGGGAGTCATACCGCCACGGTAGCTGCCTGGAAATCAATGTATCATAGTTATTTAGTTTAGGTAGTGGACCACCACAGGTTAGATATGCGTTTTGTCTTCACGAGAATAGAAATGCTGACCGATTTTAGACACAACTTCTATAAAAAAAAACGTTTTTTTCCAAATGAAAGTTAACAAGCTAATTTCGGAAAGTCAACAAGAAAAACAAGCTACCACCGGTTCAACCCTAACCCGCCGAGAAGAACCGGCGTAAGAAACTCGGACGGGGCCATCTTTTAGCAAAAAGATGGAAAATTGATATTTTTTAAAAGTATATATTTTTACAATGTAACTTAATCTGTACATATTAATATTATAAAAGCTAGGATACATATTATAGTAAATAAATATAAGCAGCCATTATGGTTGGCCACCTTATTCCCAGTGTGTGCAATCATTAACAAAATCAGTATTCTTTCCGCAGTCGTCTCCGTGGCCCATATTATGCTTGGTTGAAACAACAAAACGTGTTGTTGTACTGGTTAGAACAATGTAGGCTAATCACCTGATTGTCTCAAAAGATCCCTTGAAATATCTTAAGCTTTTGTATCAGTTCGTTACTAAGCAAATGTAGTTTTATGGGTATAGAGACAGATTTTATTTTTCTTTTTCTATGGGACACGTTAGCTAGTGTATTGTTGATTGAAAGGTTCTTCACTACTCTCCAAACTGATTCGATTTTGATTCGATCGTACCGCGTACTCCTGAATAAATCGACGTTTGTTTATGTTGATTTTCAGTCGATTGATATGGTCGGGAGTACAAAAATTTACAAACTAACGATTTACTTTATCCTGGTTAGTTTCAAAGTAATCCACCAAATAAAATACCAAAAGCAATGAGATTGAACTGATTCGATTCACGATTGTGTTGGGAGGAAGCCTTCTGATCTCTCGCTAGTCGTGTCGCTCATCCATCCCATTGGTTTACGAGAGAACCTGGATTAGTTTCAATAAAACCGGCTTTCTTCGCCAGAATCGGTGAATATATTATTCTTCCGTAGAAAGAAATAGGAATTCATTTTGTCGTGTTCGCGTGTTGGAATGTGCTAGAATGTCTAGAAAAGTATGTCGAACTTACTGAGAGATTTCAGGTCTCCATTTCTGTAGTATCCTGTGTATGGAGAAGGACTTGGCGTGAGATCACCTGCAACATGAAAACATTCCAAATATCTACTTGAAGTAGAATAAAATAATGTAAATGTACTGTAACAAGAAAAGTGATGAATTTCTAAAGTATTGCACAAAGATCGTGCAAATAGTCAGTAAAAGAAATGGTAGTGGTGTATCGTATAAGACCTGTGATATTTTATTTTTACTTCGTGCTATTGAAATGGTGAATAAAAATTGTAATTGTATGAAATTTGAATTATTGTAATAAATGTTTAGATTGTGAGTATTGTTATTGTAATATTGTATTAAATTATTGAATTGTATTGAAACCTAAATTTTTAATTGAGTATTTTTAATATTGGAAATTGTATTTTAAATCTACTTATTTCATTTATTTAATTAATTATTAATTATTTCATTTATTTTAAATTGTATTGTAATTTTTTAGAAAAATTGTAAGATATTTTAACTGATTCTTGTAATATTTGTTCTTGTATTTATTTTTAAAAAATTTGAAAAATGAAAGAAAAGATAAAACAAGATAAAAAAGAAATGAAAGAGCCCTGTCTTTGATAGGGGCGAAAGTATATATAAAAAAAAAAGTACTGTAATTGTTTACTGCTTTTTTATAATATGTTACCGAGTATAGTAGTATGTACCATAAGGTGTTTACACATTTATGAATAGTAGAAATGTATTTTAAATACTTTACAAAACATAATATCAGAGTGGCATTATCAGATATGTCTGTACTTTCATCGACTTGTAATTTAAAATAATGAGATGATTGAGATGGCTTACGACAGTTTCTTCAATGTTGAATGTTGATTATATAGGTTGGTATTATTTTAAAACAAGACGGGAATGTAGCGACCCGGTATTTTAATTTGGTGCCCCGGTACTGGGTCGCGACCCGGCAATTGGGAAACGCTGGATTTTACCAAAAGGTGCTTATTAATTTATAATTTACACTAATAAATCAATGATATTCGATAAAACAAAATAGTTTATAATTCCATTGCTAATAGTTATATCGTTATTAATTAGTAATTAATAACGATGGACATTTCTTGAATAGGGTATAAATAGTATAAATATATCCCAAAGTTACGGTTAGACTTTACATCATATACAGGCAGTGAAAAGACTTTTACTGACTGTATATGATGTAAAGTCTGTCTAAAGAGTATAACGGTCTTTACTAAAGAGTATAACTTACCAACAGGTGTTTGCGGCAACGAATCGTCTTCTTTGTATAACTTAGGGATGCGGTCCGCAGAGTTTGGCTGAAACATGTAATAAATGAGAGCTTGAACTGTAAGCGGACTTAACACTATAGTCAAATTAAGTAGTGCTTAAGTCAAAATATGTACTTTTTATGGGCCTAAGCAGTCACAGTGACAGCAAATAAGAGAGCTAAATTAATCAGATTTACGTCCGGACACGTAATCGATAGTCAAATTAAGTGGCGCTTAAGTTACAAGCTGTTCTTGTCATTTCGTTAAGCAGTGACAATAAATAGGAGAGCTAACCAAAAATCGGACATGCACCGTACACTGAAACGCTAGTTAAATTAAAGGCCGCTTAAGTCTTGTACACGTCATTCCGCCAAGCAGTGACAGTGATGGTCTGTGGATGAAGCCTAACATTGATTCATATCATCATCATCATTATCATCAGCCTGAAGACGTCTACTGCTGAACATAGTGGGCTGTTTGCATCAAACGGCTGCCCGTGGCTCGGACCAGATCGTCGGTCCATCTTGTGGGGGGCCGTCCTACGCTGTGTCTTCCAATCCGTGGTCGCCACTCGAGAACTTTCCTTCCCCATCTGGTGTCTGTTGTCCGAGCGATGTGGCCTGCCCATTGCCACTTCAACTGACTGATTTTACGAGCTATGTCGAGTACTTTTGTTCTACTGCGAATATCATTGTTTCGGATTCTGTCCCGCAGAGAAACTCCGAGCATAGCTGTCTCTATAGCTCATTGAGTAACTTGGAGCTTACGTATAAGGCCAACAGTCAAGGACCACGTCTCAGTCCAATAAGTCAACACGTTTTTTTTCACGTTTAACAACTTTGCTTAGCAGTTTAGCATTCGGTCGTTAGATATTTAAAAAGTTCAATGAATTGTTTTAACCGTCTGTGGCTGACGTGGTAGTCCAATAGACACCGCCGAAATAATATTCCGGATTATTTTCGTTAATTTACAAATTCGAGCACCGCCTTTCATAGTACCTTACTATAGTAAACTCGCGTGTCGGTCAGTGCGGAGGAAGTGGCCACAGGAAGCTCACCTGCGTGTATCGGGAGCAAGGTGTCCACCAGTCCACCACGTCAGTGTTAAGGTGTCTACTGTACTACCACCTCAATAATATGGTTATATTTTCATAGTGTCTCCTAAACCAACACGTCAGTAAAAAAGTAAATATTACTATTATTTGATGTTATTTACAATATAAATTTGTTTTTTTTTAGATGGCTGAGTCAAATAATAATTCTAAACCAAGTACTTCTTCTAAGAAAACATGGTCTGGAACTTTTATAAGTAAAGATACGAATAGAAATAACAAATAGAGCAATGGCTCTTCAAAGCAGAATGGACATGGCAGGCATAAATAGCTTTATATTATATCAAGGTTGTGCAGTTACTGGACAATATGGGGAGGGATTTAGTGCTGATTCATATCCAAACTCGAGTTTATGATAAAAGATTGCCAAGAGAGCTACGTATACTATATATACGCTACCAGGGTAAAGATGTTCCCACTCCACCCCTAGTAATTCGGTCTGTTACTTCCACTGGTAGAAAACTATTTTATATTTGCCGAACAAAAATAAAAAGACAAACGAAAGTAATTTTGCTGTGATTGTTCAAAACCAATGTGCCTTCAATGTTCAAAGCCAATGTATGAAAATTGTCAAACGAAGCTGTGATTTGGAGCTGTCTAACTTTTAAGTCAACCAACGAATGTATCTCATTTTTTATATACTGATTATTATAATAGTTAATTTTATAAATGTCTAATGTTAAATTGAAAAAAGTTGATTTTTATTAGTTTTTTTATGTTATTAATGCTTAAGTAAATTTCAAAGACTGATTTTTATTATGTCAATAAAAAATGTTTACCTTTGAAACCATGAAGTATTATTTTTGATTAACAGCAAATTTTATTAAAAAACTACCCTAAGTATCTAATAAATATAAATTAATTAGAAGCATAATTCAAATATATAAAAATATTTACATTTGAATTGGTGTCTCGTATACTACCACGTCAGTAGTATTGTTAAGGTTAGTCCACGTCAGTCGCAGAGGGTTAAATACAATATCACATTCTAGGATATGAACCGTACATGATATTTGTTATCAATCGAATTTTGATAGCTGTTATCACTATCATTATTCAAAACGTACTAATACTCTGCTTAATTATCATTATCTATTATGTAAACGAATTGCAACGTAATTATTCGAATAAGCACGTGATTTTATCACTTATTGAGTATTTAAACTATCATTTTTGCAGCTTATCACAGTAAATATTGCATTTAGTAACTGGTAATTCGTAGCAGTACATACCGTATAATAGTACCGTATGTATTTAGTACTTAACTAGTTTGCAGTTTAATGTGAATACCTCATTAAAATATCGCAGTATTTAGTAACGACTGATTCGTCGCAGTAGGTAGATACCGCATATAAGTATAGCAGCAACAATTAGTACCCGTAGGAGCAAATGCCGCATAATAATTTCATTTGAAATAATATTTTAATTGCATGTGTTTAATTGTAACAATAAAAGTAATAATAAAGCTTTTTATTTGTTCCAAAATAATTAGGCAACATTTTAAATTGTTTTTTTTTTACATAACATCTAGAGTAAATACTTAGTTATAAAAATATTATAGTTTAATTGTAGGTTGTTAATAATTATAATAATAATAAAATATTCATACTTAATAGAATTTTGATTATATTTACTAAGCTATAAATATATTTTTGTAATAATATGTATAATTTGGTAATGTGTAATAATGTTAAAACTAAAAAGTTGGTTAATGTTATCATTTGTTAACAGTTTATAAATTTTCAATTATTTTGACGTTCATAAGTGCTACTGTGTGACCTATGTGAAAAAAAGATTTTGATTTAATTTGAAGCAGCATTTAGTAACCAGGGATTCGTCACCGCATAAAAGTATAGCTGCAATAGTTAGTAACCGGTAATTCGGCAAATACCGCATATTTGTTATGCGGTATATGCCGAGTTAGCAGCATTTGATAACTGGCACATGTTTTATCGCACTTCTCACCGCATAAAGAGATCGCAGCGTTTAGCAACTGGTATTTCGTCGAATACCGAAAACGGCAGCATTTAGTAACTAGTGAAAATGGACAGTAACTGGTAAACGATAAAAATGCACCGTGAAACGCGCCATCGGATTAATAACTTCATTAGCCGCCTTCTCCATCGCCGGCCGTGTTTCACTGTAATCCCATTAGTGTATCTACATCCTGGAATCGATTTCGGATTTCGTTTAGGAATATGGATACTCGTACAGCCCGAAAACTGTTTAATGTTGAGATGTTTATAATAATAATCTATTTATATTATAAAGCGGAAGAGTTTGTTTGTTTGTCTAATCTCAGGAACTACTGGTCCGATTTGAAAAAATCTTTTTTTGTTCGATAGCCTAAAGTCTAAAGCCTTCCTCTATTTATAGCTTTAGGCTATATAACATTACGCTGCGACTAATAGGAGCGTCAGTAAGAAATGTTGCAAAAGGAAAATTATTCACATTTGGGCACTTTCGTTGCGTGTGCTGCATAAACGGTTTAAGTCGCTCAATTAGTGTATCTACATCCTCGAATCGATTTCGGCTTTCGCTTCGGTAAAATAATGGATAGTCGTACAACCCGAAAACTGTTTAATGTTGAGATGTTTATAATAATAATCTATACTAATAATAGCTCCCCTCACCGATTTCGGTGTCGGTAGCCGATTTCATTGAAACCAGGCCTTCTACGCAGGAGTTATTTTATAGTGCCCAAGTGAGTGCGCAATACACAGAAGCACTCTCTCTTCCTATAACTCTCATAACCCAGTGGGACGGTAAACCGACACGACTAGCGAGAGAACAGGCGCAGGACCGACTTTTTACATGCCCACCCGACGCATGGATCATCTTTCTTGTCAGACAATCAGGTGATCAGCCTGCATTGTCCTAATCAAACTTGAAAACAACATTTTTTGTTGTTCCAACGCGGGAATCGTACCCACTATCGAGAGCGAAGCTCTAAACCACTGGACCACGGAGGCGCTAATATATAAAGCGGAAGAGTTTGTTTGTTCGTTTAAACGCACTAATCTCAGGAACTAATGGTCCGTTTTGAAAAAGTCTTTTTTGTTCGATAGTCCATTTATAGAGGAAGGCTTTAGGCTATATAACATTAAGCTGCGACTAATAGGAGCGAAGCGTCAGTGATAAATGTTGCAAAAACGGGGAAAATTATTCACATTTGGAAACTTTCGTTGCGTGCGCTGCATAAACGGTTTAAGTCACTCAAAAACCACGCGAATGAAGTCGCTGGTACAGCTAGTAATATCTATGAACGATTTGACGACCTCCGTAGTGTGGTTGAGCGTAATGGATAGGATTATATACGTATAAGTATATATAATATTATGAATAAAGTTAAAATAGAATTAGACGGTTTCAGATTAAACTTGACTGTTGTCATTTCCGGTTCCCGAGTAACATAAATATGTTGTTGATCGGTACTAAAACAGTCATGCCAACACCAATATTAATGCTGTATAGTTTATAATAAGATGAAAACTATGTTAATATAATATTATGATTTTTAGTATAATGCAAAATACTAACAGTCCATATTATAAAAATATAGTCTAATGTTCAATGTGGTATCTGTAATAACAATTGATGTTAATATTATTAAGACTTCCGTTATAAACTAAGATATTACAATGTAATTGATAATAATTATATTATTGTTTGTAAGTCGCTGATGTATTTAAATGTTTTATGATTACTTAAATTTATATTTTTAAATAATTGTAATTGTGAATAGAAAATGTATTTAAGTACATTTTGTATTTATAATCTATGCCCTACATTTGTGGCAACCCTGGTATGTTATAAAAAGGGCTGTCACTGCTTCAAGGGTCTCTTGTTGGATCTGATAGCTGAGACTAAGGTGATGTACTTGTTTCTGTAATATAATTCTTATTTCTGTAATTTAATATTCCTTGATGGATATATTGGTTATTCTTTTGATGATAATATTTCTGTAATGTTGTAAAGCTTATAATACAGTTCGTTTTGATATCTTTCGTAGTTAAAGTGTATTTATAGCTATAAAGTTATTTCATATTAATTTGGATCATTATTCCGTATTATGTAAATGTAGAAATTATAGAAGTATATAATATCGATAGTTTATATTGTTATTCGATTAGATATGTTCTATAAATAGGAATTAGGTCACCTATTAAATCTTATATCTACCCACATATTGCCTTATGTTAAGTTCAATTAACAATCGGTATTTAAGTACTCTCTGGGTATACCTTTTAAAACTATTAAAAGATATTATAATTATTATGTTCAGATAAGGTTCTTTAAGAATTTACTGTTATAATAAGTTCCCTTACATTTTGAATTGCTTAGGGTAGGTACTTGAATATAAATGTATTTCTGTAATGGTTAACTATTTAAGTCGAAATATCAATTGAATAAACTCCTAGTAATAAATTATTATTAGTTATTACTTTTACTAAATAAAATGTAATAGTATTCTGTATAATAATATTTAATAGTGGCAACTGGTTGATAATATTGTAAGTATCTACATTCGAATATACATTATGGAAAGTAAACCGTTACAACAAACTTAAGATACATTTTAACTTGGCTTTGAATTATTTTAGTAAAAATAATTCAAAGCCAAGTTACCAATCAATATAATATATTTATATATCTCCTCATCCTATGTTAGCTATATTTTTATATAGCCAACAAGCGCGTTAGTGCTCGAGCGAGAGGTCGCGGGTTCGAATCCAGCCTTAGGAACCAAAAGTGTTAAATCTGGGTATTAAATTTGTGTATAATGTAATAAAAATCTTAAATAATATGTGTATAGTATAAAAGTATATTTCCGTTGTCTGGTACCTGTAAAACAAGTTCTTCTAATACCAGACTGTTGGTGAGAAGCGTCCGTAGATATTATTATTATTATTTATATATTTTAACGCGCTAAATTCACGAATTACTGGTCCGATTTGAAAAATTATTTTAGTTCCATATATAGATTGATACTAAAACAAGTAGTGACACAAAAAAAAACTTTAAAATCTGAGGTTTTGACTATTTCACGCGGACGAATCAAAAATATTGTTTAAGGTTTACTTAAACTGATACCGTTTCGCGTATTTCAACGTCGATTAATCAAACGTTTAAACAAAAATAAATCCACGGTTGAAATACGATAAGCGTTATCTAAATTGGGAATATCTGCGGCTCGCCGATGCCTTACGTCGAGTATTTATGACGGGAGTTAACTGGCGATGTTGGGAAAAAAAGAGATTGAATTTTCATTAGGCGAGGCGTTGGGGCGGCACGACGTGTCCGCAGTCGGCATTTACAGAGCGGGGGGTCGTGGGGGGTCGAGGGGGGTCCGAGAGTAGGGCGAGGGGGTCGGACTCAAAAGCTTCACAGTTGGGTGCGCGAGAGTGACCCGCCTCGCAAACACCGCCGGCTCGAAACTATGGAGCTATATGGATGATATTATTTAAACAATTTTTTTAGAGTATAAAAGAATTAAATATATTTCCGTTGTCTGGAACCTGTAACACAAGGGCCAGATTGATGTGGTGTGAAGCGTCCATAGATATTATATAAAAAAGACTAGACGCACTAGACTCATATGAAATTGGATAAATTAAATTGTGGATTCAAAAGGTTGTTTCTAGAAGACATTATCGCTTATCCTACAACCTTAGGGTGCAAACGATAGATAATAATAATATCTATGGACGCTTGACACCACGTCAATCTGGACTCGTGCTAAGTATCCGAAGAACTTGTATTACAGGTACCAGACTATAATATAATTATTTAATACTTTTATACTATACAGGGTGTAAAAAGAGCAGTCACTATAACTTTGGGATATGATTAATTCTCATTCTAGAAATGATTTTTTTTCATTATTTATTTTTTGAAAAGATTTTTTTTTTTTGCATTTTATTATTTTTAGTCGCAAGTCTGAACTGTTTGGAACAACGTTCTGCATTAAATTCTTAAATATTATAATTTTTGCCCTAGTACGTAATGAACGTCTTACGCGTGCTATTGACCTCTCAGCGTAATCAGCTGATCGCTGTGTTGTGCACGTTGTACATTGCCTATTGAACATTTTTAAATTTTTAAAACAGTGGATTAAAAGCAAATGACTAGTACCAATAGATATATCTCTTGCCTGGTTATTACCCCACGAAGTTATAGTGGCTGCTCTTTTTACACCCTGTATACATATTTAAGATTTTTATTATATTATACACGAATTTAATACACATCCATGACCCAGGAATATAAAAAACTTTTTGTTCCCAAGGCGGGATTCGAACACGCGACCTCTCGCTCGAGCACCAACGCACTCAACCACTGCCCTACGGAGGTCGTCAATTTTGCTAGTAATATACAATGTGTAAAATAAATGAGTGATAATACTTTGGAGTGTGTATATTGTATGTGCCTCCTATGTAGAGTAAGTATACTATAAAGGTACCAGCGCTGAAAAACTAACTTTTAACTGTTATGTTCCAACATCATAAATTTGCCATAAATCCATAGACTATAGACTATATTCTACAGTCGGCAGCGTCAAAATAGCGTATTTTTACTATAAAGGTTTTTCATTTGATGTTTAAATATGTTAATTATTATTTAATTGTTATAAAACGTATTGGATAATGAAGTATGATCCTTTAATATACCTGTGAAAGTGTTGATAAGTGTGCACAATGAGTGAATATATTGTGAAAATTTCGATGTTATCACTTTGTTTACCTTTAGGTTAAATATATCAGGGACGAAGTATAGTAATTTTACAGTAAATATTTTCATTTATCTACTAAAGCACTCATAAATCTTTATAACTAGCCCCAGCAACACTTGACACCTTCGTAAAGTGTCTGATCCTATAAATTTTGTAACCATCTATTAAATTCTATGTCAATTTTGTAATGATGAATGAAATAATGAAAAAAGTAAAGTTTTTGTATGATAATTGTATGAAAACCATGAAAGCACCAATAATTCGATAACGTTACTTTTACTGCTTGGCCTACAGGTGTTTTCCGATCGTCGTATCCACTCAATACTTTCGGTCAAATCATTACAACCGACTGCGCGCGTGTATACAAATTCACTTGTTTAAACTTCTGGCGGCATTTAAAATACATTTACGTTAAAAATACACGGGGATATTTCAAACTACTCGGAAACTATACAAACTTGAACTATTTCGCGCCATTATATCACGCTAATAAGGCTAACGTTAGTGAGTTTTGTTTTGTTTTTAAAGGTATAATTATTAAACATGAAACCCGACTTCGCAAAAAATGGGTCTAAAAAGGCTGAAACAAGAAAATAATTCAATTTGAAATTCAGAAATGCAATATGTACAAAAATGGTCAAGGTAGAGCTGTGGTCGCACCCACTATTAGCATCGAACGTCTCAATCGAACTTGCAACGGCAGACGAATAGTATGCTCTTTCAAGTTCTTTTCTTTACATACATACAAACATACATACATACATAGACTGCCAAAATTATTACCCTTCCTTTTGGCTTCGCCGAAGTCGGGTAAAAATTTACAAATATAACATTGTAGTGTACATTTAAATCCTATAGGAACAAAAACAGTTATAACAGTTGGCAGATAAACATACCTATATCAACTTTATGCCATATGAATAACGTTAATGATTAAAGCTTGTTGAAATTCTTAAAAATTATGTTTTAATGTTACATTGAATGGAACACGTGATATAAGTCAATAACGTTTGTGAGTGTATGTGTATATCTGTTACTCTTTCACGCATAAAGTAATAAACGGATTTTGATGAACTTTGGTATGGCAGTAGTTATGTCTATGCATGTATTATACAGGCTGATCACCTGATTGGCTGACAAGAATGATGATCTTTACGTCGGATGGGCATTGGGCATGTAAAAAGTCGGTCCTGCGCCTGTTCTCCCGCCAGTCGGTTATTCGTTCCCACTGGGCTACGAGAGTGAAGGAAGACAGAATGCTTCTGTGTATTGGGCACTATGAAATGACTCCAGCGTAGCCGGCCTGGTTTCAATGAAATCGGCCACAGTAACCGATATCGGTGTGGGATATGAATGTTTGTTTCATCGCCTAAAATAGTAATCCGATTTTAATGAGCCGTAACATAGACTATATATACTAGTTATTTACGTAATCGGAATAAAGTTTTTTTTTAATTAAAAATGTGCTTTTTTTAAATTAATTAACTAATGAAAGTAACTGAAAAATTGTTATAAAAATTTTTACAAGCAGATTATTGCTCATTCATCTATTCAGTTAGTGCCTGAATTTTTTCAATTATTTATTTTCATATTTAGTATGTTTAAATAATATTTATTCATTAAAGGGCAGATGTGGGTGTGGCTTGCGTAACCCAAAGTGCCCGTTTACAGCCGTATTTTCATCCTTTTGGGAAAATTATAAATATTGATCTTATATAGGAACTTAATTTTTTTCAAAAATCATCTAGATGCCATTTCGAATCGAATGAGACCTCATTTATAATTTTCTGACAAAAAATCTGAAAAAGTTGGTCTAAAAGGCACTTGTTGACTAGAGTATATCGCAAAAAAAAATACCAGTTAATTTGAGTTTAAACTGTCACTTAAATATTTTAGGATATGTAGTTACGTATTAAGTACATTGATTCAATCTTTAGATTAATGTTTTTAATACTTTACGACGTATTCTAAAATGTTTAAGTGGCAACAACATTTTCTCGAAATCGGAATTTTGCTACATATCACCTACTTTTTATCACGTCAAATGTGACGCACTTTCATTTGAGACCCCACTCGAGTATATTTGCAGACATTTGGTTATTGTTCCCCACTTTGACCCCCAAAGCTAATATAATAATATAATATAATATCTATGGACGCTTCACACCACGTCAATCTGGCCCTGTGCTAAGTATCCGAAGAACTTGTGTTACAGGTACCAGACAACGAAAATATATTTAATACTTTTATACTATACACATATTTAAGATTTTTATTATATTATACACAAATTTAATACACATCCATGACCCAGGAACATTGAAAACTTTTTGTTCCCTCGGCGGGATTCGAACCCGCGACCTTTCGTTCGAGCGCCAACGCGCTCAACCAACTGCGCTACGGAGGTCGCGTACGGAGCTATTCAACGACTTAATAAATTTTAATCAAAGCTGTCTAAAAATACTCCGGATAAATAATAAAAATACAACATACATAACGTTCAGAACATACGATATTTTTGCGTCGGGGGTAAAACTTAGACTGAAAAACTACGATAGTTTGGTGCATGTATTAATGACAAACATTTTTTTGCATATAAAATGAGACAAAAGACAAGGAATAAATACCATATCTTTTAAGCAGAAAACTTAATGTAGTTAAATTAGACTTTCAAAACTGGCCAGAATGGCGCTAGAGTTGCAAAGATGAAAGGTGACATGAAGTTAGCTATTAGTGGTGGAGTGAAGTGAGTAGAGTTTATATAATACTAAAACTTGTGGTAATAATTGAAAACATTATTACTTAATTCATTAAACCATAGCAAAATCGAATCACATACGTTGTCGAATTACTTTTATAAACATAAACTAAGAAGATGCTAATATTTATTACTTGGTTTAAGTGTTGCCACTGTATACCTTTGCCACAGTAACACCGCATTATTTTACGCTTTTTGGCGAACAACGAAAAACGAAATTTCTAAAACTTTATACTTTGTGTTTTCTTAAAAACTTTGTTTTTAGAACTATTTTAAACTTTTAAACTATTTTCTTTTTTTTATCTTTTGAAGCGAATCCTCGGGTTGTGGCCTAACAACTTTAGGTGAAATGTACCAATTAATTATTGATTGCTAAAAATATTATTATTGTTACTATTGTCTGTGCTCTGCATTATGTGATAAAAATTTGTAAAATCCGAATGCAGCGGCGCGTCACCACTAGTTACGAGTGTCACTGAATATTTTGCGGGGATTTGGTGACGTTCATTTAAATATCATAATAATATAGTAGATATATTTACTTAATTACATTAATCAGTTAAAGACTGACTGATAAACGCCAGGTACTCGTTGCATTTTTTTTATCAAATCAATTCTGTCCTTCCACATTCTTATATCTTTGTAAATAGTTTATTACCTTCGCGTGGATATATTTATCGCGTTTAAAGACATGGGATTACTATTCTGAATAGTATGTTACTTATGCTATTAATAATTATTAGTCTATTTATAAATGAACATTTTGCTAATTGAGGAGCGAGGAGAAGTGCGAATGGAGGAGTATGAAATTTGGCACAGTTCCAGTTTAAACGGAGAAAGATGATACGAAGGTTTTTTTAGGTAATGCTTAGAAAATACAAATACTTAAGTGTCAATTTTACCAACACAATATATTAAAGTTAATCCTTCATTAAATATCATGTTATCCCTCTCGTATTTCCTGTCAATAAATGAGAAGGAATAGTATTTTAACAAGCCGTTAACGCTAACAAGCTAGTAAAATTAACAACAACAACAGACATTCGGTATTTATTACACGTTGTCGTTCAGATAACGAAGTCAAGTTAACGACAAAAGTAGCAGATTACAGTCAAATCTTTTAATTTCACAAACGAAGTGGAATCTAGTAGTAATAGTAATATCATGATAATAATTATGCGTAGAAAACTAAATTCATGAAATTAACAAAATCTAATCTTTGCAGGAAAAAGGTATGTTAGGTGGGTTTTATACGTTAAGATTAATATTATTTGTCATAAGGTAAACAAAACTCTGAAATTAATGTAGTGCTTTCAGAATAACTAGTGGCAAAATGAGATTACCTGTGGAACACATGAAAGGTGGCGTCACCAGGGCAAGGAATCTGCTGCTGAGCTGATTCGAACGACACGTAATTATTAGTGGTCCCACCGATATTGAATGATGAGTACGTATGAGACGAACTACAAACTCTACAAATTCCGGTTAGAAAATATAGTATGCTATAATATACAATGCAATTTGCACTGTACAAACTATATAACTCACAATGCATTATAATGAGCCTAAAGGTTCATTGGTAAATATTAGCTCCATTTTCCCTTCGCGCTATTGATTGATATTTGAAGTCTCACCAATTCATGGCAAAACGCGTTAGCGAGCCGCATTGCGGTGCACTGCGATCTTACCGTCCTGTCGGTATTGGTGTAGTTGACGGTCCTCTGCGTGCAGTGCATGCAGCGGTGGTAATCAGCAGGCTGGCAACGGGCCCGGCTGCCATATCGCACATCTCCCCTGAGGCGAGGTAGCGCTGGACACTTACCGTCCTGTCAGTATCGGCGTAGTTGACGGTCCTCTGCGTGCGGTGCGTGCAGCATTGGTAGTCAGCAGGCTGGCAACGGGCCCAGCTGCGATATCGCACATCTCCCCTGAGGCGAGGTAGCGCTGGACACTTACCGTCCTGTCAGTATCGGCGTAGTTGACGGTCCTCTGCGTGCGGTGCGTACAGCATTGGTAGTCAGCAGGCTGGCAATGGGCCCGGCTGCCATATCGCACATCTCCCCTGAGGCGAGGTAGCGCTGGACACTTACCGTCCTGTCAGTATCGGCGTAGTTAACGGTCCTCTGCGTGCGGTGCGTACAGCATTGGTAGTCAGCAGGCTGGCAACGGGCCCGGCTGCCATATCGCACATCTCCCCTGAGGCGAGGTAGCGCTGGACACTTACCGTCCTGTCGGTATCGGCGTAGTTGACGGTCCTCTGGGGGCGGCGGCGGGCTGTGCGCGCGGCGGTGGCGGTCAGCAGGCTACCCGACACCGGACCCGGCTGCGACATCGTTCGCCGCCGCTCCGGGTACTCTTCCACTGAGGGGGAGGACGGTAGAGCTGTGTTTGTCACCTGCAATATGGAACATCATGAGCCATCGCGATCGAAGCAATATTTAATTGAGTGTATGTCTCCGGTGCTCGTAGATTCCCTCAAGTGAGTATTGGTCCAAAAAGTGTAGCCACCGAGGTAATATCCAATTGAGTGTATTATATTATACTTTAGTGCTTATAATTTTCCCTAAGATAGCTTGCTCCACAAAAATCCGTAACAGCACACGTATTAAAGCCAGCTTGGGAAAATGATAAGGGCATCACGTGACTTGAGTGCCACTTAATAAAAAATATCGTTTTGGTATTTATTTAGTATGTAATATACTGTTAGTGCATATAATGGAAACTAATTCCTTGGCGCTGGATTCTGTTAAAAGTTACGCATTTATACTAAATGTATAGTGCCCAAACGTAAGCACAATACACAAGATCAAACTAGCTTTCTTCAAACTTGTGGGCTATGCATGAACGTTACAATAGGGCACTGGCTGAGGATTTTTACCTATCCATCTGACGCATGGATCAAATTTTATGTCAGACAATCTTGATTAATCCTAACCAGACTTTATTATAAGATTTTGTGGTTCCAACGAGGGAGTCAAATCCATAACCACCGAAATCGAAAGCTAAGTTCTAAACCACTGAATACGAGTTAGTAGTAAATTATTTGCCGTATTTTTTGGCGTATTCTTTTATCTAGTGTTATACTGGAAGCAAATGTTACCGGTGGAATATCACTCATGTAGTCATTAATAAGTCATTAGGCTCTTGCTCACTGCTGTTTAGCTTTTATTCCAAGGATTCTTATCATATTGTTTCACCATCTCTTTCCATAGTAGTAGAGGCATATGTAAATTAAAACCAGAAATGGAATTTACAAAAAAACATGCTAATTATTTGTTTATTAAACATCGTCAATTTTTGAGATTAAAATTATTAAGTTGTTACTTACCCCTGGGTCTTTCCCGTTACCATCAGACACCTCGTCTTCTTCGTTTTCACCAAAGTGCTGCAGAGAGGTTTCAGAATGAAACTTTTTGTCTCCCATGTTCGTTCTATTCACTATTTCTTTCAACATTTCTCTTCTGGGATCACCAGCTTCAGCAGCCATTTTGATGCTTTGAACAGTTTTTCACTGAAGTTTATTTCGCACTCGACTTCTGCAGTAGCATAATCTCTCTTTGTGTAAACAAGGTGAAATAAGTATTGCGATTAAATATGGCAAATGTAAACGTAAAAAATGATTCCAATTATCTTTGATAAGACATGACACGTATCTTTTAATAAAACGTAATTATCATATAAGACACTTCCTTTTGTTTATGAGTCGCAAAATTATTGTTCAGTTTTAATAGATTAATAATAATAGCTATTCTTTATCGAAATTAGCTATAACGATTTTATTGTTAGTTTATGGAAAATATACTACATTATTCTCAAATATAATACGTTCATTGAAAGCTAGCATTCAAAGTTCCATTCTAGAAATATTCAGTGTTTAAATTAAAATACTATAGTTACGTTCCTAATTATTATAGAGAATTGTGAACTGGTGTGAGTCTTGGGGTGTCGGAGTAAGAATAGCATAGCTCCCTATCCACCATCTTTTCCGTGGGAGTCGTAAAAGGGGACAGAGGGAATAAAATATATCCGAATTTCTGTGCTCGTCAACCGGCCTGCCAAGCATAGAAAATATAGACCATTATTAACCCCATTCAATACTTTGGGGTAGGCTTATGTCCAATAGTAGATGCTTAGTTACATCTAGAGTTAAGGTAAATAACTAATAATATAACAAAAACTACAATTATAAAATTATAAAAATATTTATTAAAATAATAAAAAATATTGAAACCTAATGATACGTGCTCGGCTTGTAAACGGAGTACCAGATATCCGCCAGACAAACACTAGAGTGGAACCGGTAGAACATCATGAGAGGCAGCGTAATATGACCGAGGATAGTCCACACCACCTTGCCGTAGAACTCGTACCTCTCGTCGATGCCCTCGGGGGACTTGTAGGAGAAGGTGTTGAAGAGCCACATGCAGACGTTGGCGATGAGGAGGAACATCACGGCGTCGCGACCCGGCTTGTACCGACGCAGCTTCCTCGTGTTGCTGCAGCGCCGCATCCCGTCGACGAGGAACATCGTTTGGATGATCACTTGTATGATCTGGAATGTTGTTTCAAAATTAATAAAGGCATACATGGATAGTGCTCTGAAAATGAAAAATAAAATAGTAGTAATAGTTAAGTTTGGAGAAAGTGTTGATTATTCGAAGCGTATAAGTATAAGGTATAAGGCGTTTTCACAATACTCATAAAATTTTTAGAGAGTCTTGCAAAAACGCCTCATATAATAACAGCCACAAAACTATCAGCTGGTTATTAACTATTGAATAGTACTCGTAGTGGACTATTCCTGTTGTAAACTTCCTTATTTCTCAAAGGAGTGTTTATAAAAGAAGAAAACGCATTGATTACATTTCACTATTGGAATGGAATGGAATTATCTAATACAGGGCTGTCCAAAGGTTTAAGTTTTAATTTCAGTTAATTACGTAGGATTTAGAAGTACCTACAAATCAGCAGTGTGGTTTTTTAATTGAATAGTATTTATACCATATAGTCTAAATGATCAAACACTTTAATGGAAAAAAAATTAAAAATCCTATCTATAGAATAAACGTACCGTCAACACAATATCAATGCACCTCACAACATTCAGTATAACGACCGTGGCAACCAAGGACAGCAGGGTTTCCATAAAGAAGGCCGGCAGACAGATGTACAGGAACACGTCATCCAACATGGAGATCGGGTGTTCGTTGACATCCAGACTTCGGGATTGCTTATACGCGATCACCACAGCGACAGTCATGAAGAAATGCATCCAGAGCTTCGTGTGATTCTTCAAGGAGTATCCATATTCGCTAAAGGTACTAAAATTGGAAAAAAGTTATAAGTGCAGAAAATTACAGGCAAAGAAGGTGTAAAGTTATTATTTACTGTATTTTAAATATAAATTTATTTCGAGATTTTAACGATTATACGATTGACAATAAATTTCACATCACCATTAAATACGTGAACCAAGAAGTTCAGTTCACACTTGTGCGAGAATTGTGTGATCGGAGTAGTATGAAATTTGGCAAAGTCAAAGGTAATGTAGAGAAAGGTGTGAAGAAAGCGAATATAATGTAACATGGTGCTTAGATATATTATGTAAAATTAATAAACATCACTAAACACACTTCTTCGGATTCATACTTTACAGCACCGTGCGTTTTGTAACTAACCACAACCTGCAAGCAAATAAGTGAGTGTACGCATAGCCATGCGTAATGCGTTTAAAGCGCCTCCAACCTTCCCAAACTGCTTATGCGTACTGTTATATCCCTGTCCTGTACGCGATCATGCTCACCCTAGCTTTCCCATCTTGCTGATCCCATATTCCTAGAATCATCCTACACCTTCCGTCCCAGACCGCCCGTCCAGACCTCTTTCACACACCTCATTCTATTCCTAACTCCGAGTCGTGACAGTTGTGCCAAATTCTACTATTTCGTTTTAATTACTATTTCTAATTTCTAGTTCATTAAATAAATCTTTTTTAAAAAGGGGTTTTAAGGCCCCGGATAACAGTACACTCTTACACGCAAGTAGCGCCAAAGTCCATTCCTGAATTAAATTGAAAAAAAAAAAACATGAAATTTATTAGGCGAGTTTGGATCACCGTTAATCAAAAATAACTCTACTAATATTAATAGGATAAATAAACTGCACTAACCCACCGAGGTTACCCATAACAAAACCAAGTATGATGTTTGCTGCCATTAGCACCACAAACACCAGGCCGAAGAACAGTCCCTTGCTGGATCCATGACAGTCCACGTGAACTACATTATTGTTATTATCTGAGCCTTGGTCTCTAAAATCAATAATCATAATAAATGAATGAATAAATAAAACAATTATAACAATTTCAAATACGAGTGAGTTGGTCCAAATCGTCTATTAAGAAAATGTATCTTTTTCAAAAGTTTCATGGCCGTCTGAAACGCTAGGTAATCAAGTTGTTTGTAGTACTTTGATGTATTTTTACTTAAACTTATGTCCTTGAAAAGGCAGGTTTAAAATTCAATATGCAGCTGTTTACTTTTTAATGACAATTTATTGTACATTCCAACCGATTCCTACTTACATAGAGTGAACACTTTGATGGTCTGTATGTGGCAGGGCGTGGTCCTCCTCTATGGGGCGACCGATGTGGCTCCAGATTACATAGTAGAAAGCAACTGGAACAAATACGTTATTGAAATTTTTAAGTATTAATAAACAAGTCTCAAACTCGATCTAAAGAATAAAATTGCAATCGCAACATCTACTTGAGAAGTTATTTGACAGATAACTAAAATGTTTCGTTACTCGAAACTTAAAATTTTTGAGATTGTTTTTAGAAAACCTTATGTTTTTGGTTTAAATACCAAAAACCTTACGTTTTTGGTTTAAATCAATTTGTATAAAGTTAAAAAATATTCTTTTTGTTTTTGACAAAAAAAATTTAGGAAAGGTAGTATAATAATAATAATAATATCTATGGACGCTTCACACCACGTCAATCTGGCCCTGTGCTAAGTATCCGAAGAACTTGTGTTACAGGTACCAGACAACGGAAATATATTTAATACTTTTATAATATACACATATTTAAGATTTTTATTATATTATACACAAATTTAGTACACATCCATGACCCAGGAACATTGAAAACTTTTTGTTCCCTCGGCGGGATTCGAACCCGCGACCTTTCGTTCGAGCGCCAACGCGCTCAACCAACTGCGCTACGGAGGTCGTCTGTATAAGTCTGCGGGAAACATCACACTGTATAGGTGTGATGTTTCCCGCAGCTTCGCATGCGCAAAATAAAATACTGCGGGAAAGCGAAAGAAAAGACAGATAAGCTATATAATGTTTTCTCTTTGTTGGATACATTAAGGTGCGATTCCACCGGTGTTCTGAACTGTTGCGAACGTTGTGCGTAACAGATGTTTGTTCCGGTAGACTCGCTAACGCCACATTAACAAATTGGAACACATACAAATTGGCACAGCTGGAATTCTGAAAAAAATGTTGGCTAACAAATGTTCTGAACACTATTTTGGTGGAATCGTACCTTTAGTGTATAATATGTAAGTTCCAGTTGCATGGAAATTATATTATTAACGAAATTTTTAATCACATTCTATTTTTTATATATGAACTTAGGCTGAAAAAAACAGGAATGTGATTAAAAAAATTACATTCATAAAGTTATTTCGTTGCAACGGGAATGCACCTTATACAGTACATATTTTTACTAGTAAGGGGGCTAATAGATACATCTAAACTATAAACCTAATAAAGTCACAAGAACAAACATTGTGCAGCATATTATCCAGTCCATACACATTTTTACTGGTAGGGGGTAAGAACATCTAAACTATAAAATACCTATAAGTATGTTGAACTCCACCCCGAAAGGAAATAAATAGGGGGAGAAGTTTTCAAATATCATGATGGCGGTTGGTGACTCGGCACACGTCAAGTCATACAGACTCTCCAGGTCCAGCGGAGCCATCGACCTATCTGAAACAAAAAAGAAACATACATTACTTTAAAAGTTATGAAATGGGCATTGTCAAAAAAATCCCAGGCACTTTTTATTTTATTTCGTTGAAATAGGCACTTTTTATATTTAAAGAATATAAATTAAATATTTTTGAAATTCATTGGCTAGTTTTTTAAATATTTTTTTTAAGTTTTCGGATCTATGAAATCGTCATCGGCGGGCAGCATTGAATACATAAAAATTTATTAAATAAAGAGCATTGTCAAAATTCAACATGGTATTAAATGTCATAAGAAATACTAATCTCAAAAGATAGAAGATATAATTTCCAGTGTTGAAGTCATTGAAGGTCAAACTAAGGTTAAACATATTTGTTTAAAAATATAAGAAACTAATGGGTATTTTTTTAGTTTATATACAGAAAAATTATCACTGACTGTAATGGGCACAATTAAAAAAAATTGGACAATCCCCATTCTTGCGGCCAGAACAAAGAGATAGAGTGAGAAGAAGTCATGTAGACTTCTATGCAGATAACACATAGAGATATAGTATTTAACCGACATCCAAAAAAGGTTTCTCAATTCGGCCGGTTTTTATGCATACAAAATATAAAAACCGGCCGAATTGAGAAAACCTTTTTTTTTTAACACCGATTACTCTGTGGTTAATGGTCCGATTTGCGTGATTCTTTTTTTATTCATCGCAGAATAGCTGCCATTTGGTCCCATACATATTTTACATAGCTTAGAGTTGTACTTTTTATTTTATAAACATATTTCACCAAAACTTTAAACGAATCAACTATTTTTTAAAATATTGTTCTAAGCTATGATAATTATAATATATACTTAGTACAATCTCGATCGCGTCAGCTTTTAAACAAAAAAAAACTAGAAATAAATGGTCATTATTTGGAAGCAACAATGAAATGTTAACACCCTTCTTGTTCTAGATTTACGGCCAGTAAAATATATTTTTTAATATATATACACCAAAGTGTCTGAAAAAACATTAACATTACACGTACCCACTGTTATCGACGCATATCCTGTTGTAGTTTTGTTCCTCTTGGAGTTGACGTAGATGGCCAGCGCCAGGTACGTCTCGCGGTAGATCGTGGAGACCCAGAAGCAGATGCTGCTCGCTATCAAGTGGGTAAAACCCAAATTGGCTAACCTCTGAAATATTTAATTAAATTTGTGTTTAATATAATAAAAATCTTAAATATGTGTATAGTATAAAAGTATTAAATATATTTCCGTTGTCTGGTATTTCCGCCATCATGATATTTGAAAACTTCTCCCCCTGTAATACAAGTTCTTCGAATACTTAGCACAGGGCCAGACTGACGTGGTGTCAAGCGTCCATAGATTTTATTATTAAAAAAATAATAATATCTCTATTGGCACACAAGATATTTCCGGCTACGGCATACGCGCAAAATTAGATCACGCTGGGACCGTACATTTTGCTGCAGCCAAAGTAGCCTATGTATTAATCCAGCATGTAAACTACTTGCATTCCAAATTTCAATAAAATCCGTTCAGTAGTTATTGCGTGAAAGAGCTACAAACATACATCTATAAAAATTCAAAACTGTCTTACCGCTTATATCGGTTTCTTCCAGACAAGAAGAATTTGGAAATTATGAATTTGGATAAGATCAAGTTGATGCTTACTTACCGAATATTTTAAGATCACAATATTTGAGTAGTTGAATATAAAATATAGTTCCAAGAAACAAAACAAGGGGTTGAACAGATCGTGAATAATTCCCATTATGTCGAAACATTTGTCGTTATCCAGTGTGTCGTCAAAGTAAAACTGTGTTTCACTTGCCAGCAATAGCACACCATGAATTAGGTGACCGATTGCAAAAGCTGAAAATAATAAATTATATTTGTTAAAAATATCTCAAATAATGGCGATTCTGCTTACTAGACGACCTCCGTAGCGCAGTGGTGCTCGAGAGAGAGGTTGCGGGTTTAAATCCCGCCGAGGTAACAAAAAGTTTTCAATGTTCCTGGGTCATGGATGTGTATTTTTGCGTATAATATAATAAAAATCTTAAATATGTGTATCGTATAAAAGTATTCAATATATTTCCGTTGTCTGGTACCTGTAACACAAGTTCTTCGGTTACTAGCACGGGGCCAGATTGACGTGGTGTAAGAGCGTCCATAGATATTTAAAAAAAAATTAAATATTTAACACTCATTGGTGTTATACAGTGTGTCCTATGGTTCATATACCAAGCCGAATATAGTGTAAAGAGAATGACGCGTACAACATTTTTTGTTCTGGCATATCTTAATATATATATTTCTTGTGTGCGTGTGTAAGTGACTGAACTCCTCCTAAACGACTGGACCAATTTTGATGAAATTTTTTGTGTGTGTTCGTGGAGATTCGAGAATGGTTTAGATTTACAATTGGAACCGATAGGTGGCGCTGCAGTCAGTATGTCAAGCAATTAATTAATAAGGCAATACGAAGTTTGCCGGGACAGCTAGTATTATATAAATTACTTTTCATAACGCGATAAAATATGGTCAAAATTGACCACAAAGACCTAACACCTGACCAGGGTTGGGAAATATTTAATTGCGATTTGTCGCTTTATGGTAAGTAATAATAAAAATAAATAAAATAAAATAGCCTTTATTCAGATCTTACATGTTTTCTTTTTACATTTTTACTTAACAAATGACAATAAAGTTACCAAAATACTTTAAAACTAAAATTATATCTAAGCTAAAAACTGTTGCTTTCTTATTTTTCCTAGATCTGTTTGCCAGTTGGCAAAGGCCTCCTCCAACCTTTTCCACTCTGCCCTTTCTAGTGCCACTCTGTTCCATGTTATACCTGCCACTTTTCTGATGTCATCATCCCCCCTTTTCTGCGGTCTACTTCTTTTTCTATTGCCTTCTCGTGGGTACCACCCTGTCACTCTTTTGCTCTACTTGTCTTTTCCTCTAATCATGTGGCTAGCCCATCTCCATTTAAGTCTTTTAATTTTTATAGCTACATCTGTAGTTTTTGTTTTTGTTGTGATCGCGAGGTTTTTTATTCTGTCAGATTTTTTGATATGTAACATACTTCTTTCCATAGCGTATGGGCAGGTAGTTAGTTTGTTTAATGCGTCCTGATTTAGAGCCCATGTTTGACAGCCATACGTAATATGCTAGTGTTAAACAATTTAGGTACTTTTTATATTTATATCAAGTTTTTATCCTTCATTGCCTCTCTTAAGCTCCAGTACACTTTCCAACCATTTGCTATTCTCCTGTCCACTTCTTTTCGTATACTCTGTTTTTGAGTTATGAGTTGTCCCAAGTAAATATATTCATCGGTATACTCAGTCTCAGTATTGCCTAATTCGATTTTGTGTTCCGTTTGTCATCATTCTAGTTTTCTCTTAATTCAGTGTTAACCCTACCAACTTACTTTCTGTCGCGAGTTCATTTATCATTTTAGTCAGGTCTTCTGGTCTTTCTGCTAGTAGCACTATGTCATCGGCAAACCTTAAATGCGATATCAGAACACCGTTAACGTTAATACCTAGATGATCCCAATTTAATCTTCTAAAGATGGATGGAACTGCAGTAAAAAGTTTTGGGGATAGGGGATCACCCTGTCTGACGCCGTTATTTACATTAAAAGCAGTATTTTTCTTCTTTAATTGCATTTTTGCTGTGCTGTGACTATAAATATTTTTTATAATTCGAATAGATTTATATTCAATTCCTTGTTCAAGTAGTGCCTCCCATATGTATTCATGAATTAATGAATCAAAAGCTTTGCTATAATCTATAAATGCTATATAGTATGTTAATTGTTATTCATTATATTTCTCAAAAACCTGACGTACAGTTTTTGCGGAAGCCTGCTTGCTCAATCGGTTGGTGTTGATCAAGAGTGTTTTCAATCCGTTTTTGGATAACTTTAGCGAAAATCTTATAAACATTTGACATGAGGCTAATAGGGCGTTAGTTAGCTATGTCGTATCTATCTCCCTTCTTCTATAATAAAATTATGTTAGACTCGGTCCATTGATGTGGGATGGTTTCGTTGATTATAATATCATTAAAAATATCTGTGAGGATAGGCATCAGTACTGCTATACTTTGTCTCAGTATTTCATTTCTGATGCCATCTGGTCCAGGTGCTTTATCTACTTTTTGGGTGTCAATAGCGTTTCTAACTTCCGACTGGATGATAGGAGGAATGTTTGAGGTATTTATCAGTTTAGTTTCACCTTGTCTAGTATTATTTCCGTAGAGTTTCCTGTAGTTCGGTTCTATGCCGATTTATTTCTCCATTATCGTTTTTCATTTTTACTATCCAGTTCTTTGTGTTTGTTAGTTCCTTCAGAGCTTTTTTGATCCCACCTGTTTTGGCTATATATTTTTCTATTATCTCCATTCTTCATGTGCCATTTTTATATAAAGGGATATCTATGGATTTTTTTAATTTAGTGGGGAATATGCCCTGTTCGAAGGATAGATT
Source organism: Celastrina argiolus (assembly GCA_905187575.2). Lineage (NCBI taxonomy): Eukaryota > Metazoa > Arthropoda > Insecta > Lepidoptera > Lycaenidae > Celastrina > Celastrina argiolus. The sequence continues at coordinate 14,638,336 of LR994599.1, read as the reverse complement.
AATAAGGTAGGCCAATATAGGCGCTAACTCAGTTGAACATGTTTTTATTACTTTTGTAGATATGTCGTCATATCCCGTTGAGTTTGAGTTTCTTAAAGATGTTATGGTAGTTATCACTTCTTTTTCATCGGTGGGAATTAAGAAAATACTGTTTTCATTTTGATTTATATTGTTTGATGTGTTGAATTTATTATGGTGATCAATATTATTATTATCAATATGAATTATATTTGTCAATGAGGAATTTATAAAATTATCATTAAATATATTTGCAATTTTATATGGGCTTGTTATGTGTATATTATTAAAATGTATTTCTTTTATAATTTTTGACCTTTAATTATTTACCATGAAACTTTGCACTTATTATTTGAATTTGTTATATACCTATTGTTGCTTTTTTTCTGAGCCATTTCAATGCATCTCCTTAGAAGCTTTGAATATTCTTTAAATCTTTATTTATTTTCCACAGTTTTATTTTTATAATATTTTAGTCGCAGTTTTCTCTTAGTGTTACATGATGTTTTTAATCCTTTGGTTAAGCATTTAATTTTTGATTCCGTTTTTTTAATTCTAGGTATATTTTACTATAGGAAAACATAAATTGTACATCATAACCAAAGTGTCATGAAAATCATTAAAAGCCTCGTCTAAGTTTGAAGATGCATGAACGGACGACCATGTCATATTTTCTATATATTTTTTGAATTTATTAATATTGTCATTGTTCAAATATTTTTTTAAAGTAAAGTGGTATGGTGTTGTTAAGACTTTAGTTTTTATTGGTATATTTAAGAATTGTGCAGTGTCATGGTCAGATAGACCCAGAGGCTCTACATCATTATTATTATTATTATTATAGCTTTATTTCCACTAAGCACTTAAATATAAATTTAACATTTTTCTTATTATTATTTTTGTTATTTCGCTTATGTGGCCTCTCTATGAGTAAAAGCCTCCTCCAATATTTTTCCACCTATCTCGGGCTTTGGCTGATTCCATCCATCTTTTTCCTGCTACTTTTACTATGTCGTCTTCCCATCTTTTCTTTTGCCTTCCCACCTTTCTTTTGCCATTTGGACCTTGCCATTTGGTTACTTGATAAGTCCATCTGTTATCTCTGTATCTGGAGAGATGTCCAGCCCAGTTCCATTTCTGTTTTAAGCAAAAATTAAGAGCGTCTGTTAACTTTGTTTTCATACGTATAACTGTATTTCTAATCTTTTCAATCTTTCTCAATTTTAATATGCTACGTTCCATTGCATGCTGACATGATTTAATTTTATTTTTCACTTTCTCTGTGAAGATCCATGTTCCACTTGCGTAGGTTAGACTAGGAAGAATACAAGAATCCATTATTGTCTTTTTTATACTAGGACTGTAATTTCCCTTTAGAATTTCTTTTTGTGCCCAATATTTCTTCCAGGCTATGCTTATACGTCTGTCTATTTCATTTTCATTGCTTTTTGCGCTAAAAGACACTAGTTTACCCAGATACACATACTCGTTTACATATTCTATTATATTTTCTTCTACTTTTATTGTTCTTTTGTGGCTGTTTGACATAATTTTCGTTTTGGACGCGTTCATGTCGAGACCAACTTTATTGCTTTCTGAGTTCAATATTTGTAACATTGATTCTAAGTCTGTGGCAGATTCACTTAACAGAACAATGTCGTCTGCAAACCTCAGGTGTGTTAATTTATTGTTGAGTATCTGTATGCCTTTGTTTTTCCAATTAATATTTTTAAAAATGTCTTCAACTACAGTTATAAATAATTTTGGCGACAACGGGTCTCCTTGTCTTACTCCTCTTCCGATTATAAATTCCTCTCCTTGTTTTTCCAGTTTTACTCTGCTGACACTTTTAGAATATATATTTTTTATAATGTTCACATATTTTTTGTGTATATCGTTATTTTTAAGCGCATTCCATATCGATGAGTGTACTATACTGTCAAACGCCTTGGAATAGTCGACAAAAGCTATGTATAGGGGTTTATTAAACTCGTTAAACTTTTCTATTAGTTGTTCAAGTGTGTGAATGTGATCTGTTGTTGAGTAATGTGGCCGGAATCCCGCTTGCTCAATCGGTTGGTTTTTTTCAATATCTGGTGTTATTCGTTTAAGGATGATGGACGAGAACAGCTTATACATAGTTGAAAGTAAGCTAATAGGCCTGTAGTTGCCTATATCAAGTGGATTCCCCTTTTTATACAATAATATTATGTTCGATTTACTCCATTGTAATGGTACTTCCTCTTTTTCGAGTACTAAGTTAAATAATACTGTTAGATATGTAACGAGCAGTGGCTCTCCTATTTTTAGGGCGTCGTTGGTAATGTTATCTTCTCCTGGGCTTTTCTCAGCTTTGAGTAATCTGATTTGCGTTATTATTTCTTTTTCTGTTATTGGTTCTACTTGTTTTCCTACCATGCCTTCATCGATTGCATTGCTAACATTTTCCTCGCTATCTTCATTTTGTGGTTTTTTATAGAGAGATGCATAGAAGTCCGTTGCACATTTTATAATACTTTCTCTGTTCCTGGTTTCACCTTTATCATTTTTCAAACTTTGTATCCAATTCTTGTGCGTTGAGAGTTCTTTCCAGGCCCGTTTTGAACTTCGAAAGGTGAGCATATTTTTCTCTATAACTTCTTTTCTATGGTTATCATAATCTCTTTTTATTGATCTGTGAGTCTGTTTAAATAAATTCTTTAGCTCCTCTCTCATTTCTCTGGTCTTGTTCTTTGTAAATATATATTCGGTTCTTCTACTAATTAAGTCTTTTGAATGTTCGCTGATGATACTTCCAATTTTACTTTTGTAGCTTAAATTTGTATCTATTTGTAAGCTTTTTGAAATAGCTTCTTCCAGTTTATCACTAATGAACTGTACAGTAAATTTTTTATTTAATAAATCTATTTGATCGGGTAGGTTATTTTTTAGGTTTTCAATGTAGTAATTTTTCTCACTTATAGTCTTCAGTTTATTTGGCGTAGTTTTGAATGACCCACGGCAAATTTTTGGCTTTTTAATTAGTAGCGAGCACCTTATTAACCTGTGATCAGAAGGGAAGCATATTTTGTTTAGAACTTCTACATTAGTAATAGATTTTGGATTAGAGCTCAATATGAAGTCTATTTGGTTTTTTATTTTATGGTCTGGTGATAACCATGTCCATTTTCCAGAACTTTTCTTTTTAAAATATGTGTTCATTATTGCTAATTTGTTCTCATATGCATATTGTATTAAGCGTTCCCCTCTAGCGTTTCTTGTACCGTAACCATATTTACCCATTATAAAATTTTCGTGGGGTTTTGAGTGTCCAATTTTTGCATTAAAGTCACCAATAATAAGTCTATTTTTATCAGACAGTTCCTGAGCTCTGGTTAGGTCATCATAAAATTTTGTAATTTCATCGTCTGTAGAGCTCTCTGTTGGAGAATATACTTGAATCAGCGATAGTGGTCCCTCTTTGAAATTTAATTTTAATAGAGCCACTCTCTCCGACAATCCTAGAAAGCTTATTATGTTGTCTTTTAGTGATTTCTTTATTAAGAAGCCAACACCATGAAGTCCTTGTGTTTCTCCTATGTAACTGAATATGTATTCTTTGTGTTCCTCGATAGAGTATCCTTTAATTTTTACTTCCGCTAGGCCTATAATGTCCCAATTAATTTTTTCTATCGAGTTATTTAATTCTAGTATTCTTTCTTTTGTTGACAGCGATCTAACATTGAATGTGCATATTTGAAGGTCCTTGTCTCTACTTGATTTTTCAACTTTTACTTTGTTTAAGTGAGGGTTTGATGAGTGGAGAGTTTTTGGAGGGTAATAGTCTTCTATCCCCACGGTGACCGGCCGGATTGGGGAAGTCCGTTGCCGCTTGCCGACATTTAATTGCTACTTGGTTTGATTTGTGTTTGATGTACTAGGGAATGAGTTTGGTTTAGGTATCATTAGGTGAAATGCATTCCTTCTATTTTCTTTTGTTAATGTAGTACTTGCAGCCTTTTTTGGTTGGTTTTGGCTCTGTGGTGATGTAGATTGGTCTCTTTTCCTTTTTTCTTTATTCGTATTGCTGTCTTTGATTATCAATTGGTCATATTTAATGAATGCAATATTTCCCTTAGCTCGCTCTTCTAAAAGTTTCGCCTTCAATTCCTTTCTCTTTTCTAAAATTTCTTTCGGAAAATCGCTCTACATCATTACTTAAGCATAAATCTATACAAGATTTTTGTCTTGTAGTCTTATTTATATGATTAAAAAAGTTATAATTTTCAAGTAAACTAGTAAAATCTTTTTTTATTTTTGTGTTTTTTAAAATGTCAATGTTTAGGTCGCCTACTCAATCAATTCGATGTCAATGTCAAAAAAGTCAAGGTTTGTGTCCCGTGTTCGTAATTTATATAAAAGCCTATCAAACGTATTTAGAAATTGATGAATATTAGAGTTCAATGTTCTATAAAGACAAATTATTATAAGACACAACATTCGAATGAATTTTCAGTGCTAAATTCATCAACAGCGTCAAATTTTATGGCATCTAAGTAATTTTTAAGTAAGATACAGACACCTCCACGTTTGTGTCCAGAACGACAAAATGCAGATACTAGTTTATAGTAATTTAAATAAATATTTGAGATGTATTCGGCACAGACAAAGGTCTCAGATAGGCACAGAATATCAACGGATTTACGATTTTCAGAAAGTTCTCTAAGAGTTACGTTTATCAGTTCCTTTTTATTTAACATACCGGCTATGTTCTGGTGCATAATGTTTATGTAGCTACTAGACACGAAAAAATGTATCAGCAGTATTTTTGACGTTACCGTTTACTAATGTGGAGTTATTATCTTCTATGGTACGTATTTTGTTATTTGCTTTTTTAGGAATAGGTTTAAAGTAGTATAGTATATTACGTTCTTTTTTTTTTGTTTAATTCTCTTATTCGTATTACCATTAAATAATATTTATTTAATACCGGGTACCAGATATCTTGTTTCATAATACATTGAGTCGATAAGCATATTTATTTTATAGCAAGCATAATTCATGTTTTGTTTTTTGGTTACAAAATTTAAGTTTAACTTTTCCTTTTGTCCTTGTTGGTAATATTTGCCTTGACAATTAATTGGTCATTCTCGATGAAGGCGATGTTCCCTTTCTTTCTTTCCTCGATGAGCTGAGTTTGTAGAGCCTTTCTCTTTAATTGGTTTCTTTTGAATAATCTTCAGCTAAGTATATCTCCTAACATTCTTCTTATTTCGCATTATTTCATATTTTTTCAGACCACTAACCAAACTAAGAAGAGTAGGCCATGGTTTTCCATTCTTGGTTGTTTTTCCTATAGGGTGTATTTTGCCTTATTTAAGTAAAAGTAACTTTAAGTAAATAGTTAAAATAATTTATTGGCATTTAATTACAGCTCTAAATCCTATACTGTATTTACTTATAATATATAATATTAGTTTAACTATTATATATTACTATACTAAATTAGTTTAACTATTTACTTAAAGTTTGAACCGATTACTTTTTTTAATAAGATCTTTGTGTCATTGTAAAATTTATTTTAAAAAGAGTGGCGCTAGTTGCGGTTATTCCTCGCCTTAAGAGGGTTTGAAGAAATCTAAGAGTTTCGAATATAAAGCTCAGAAATACCTAAAACCTATAGAAAAAACAAACACCACACACTCAAATTAGTGACCCACACTAAGATGTGTTTTGAGATAATTCTTTGAGAATTGTCCATTCGATACAATATTTATTGTAATTTTTTTATGTTTCTATCTGAGAGGCAAATCCCTTAAAAAATTTTAACTTAAAATTTCGACCTTAAGGCGACATCTTCTAATTAATACTTCATAGATAAACGCTAATAATTGACGGAAAGATAGAAGGTAGAAGAAAACGTGGAAGGCCGAGAAGAATTTTTATGGACCGGGTGAAGGAGAAAGTGATGGTCGTGTCGTATCAGGAGGTCAAGAGAAGGAGCGCAGAGGGTAATGAAGAGAGCTCCAACGACAAGAGCGAAGCTCTTAAGTTAAAAGAAGATAAACTAGCTTCATAAGTTTCATTCATATTTGAAGATATAGGCTGCTGTCAGTGAAGAAATCGCTATTTTTCTCGGTCTTGTGCCATATTAAATTTATAATTATTAAATGCGTAGCGTAATTATGGCAAGAATAAGCGCATTTAAATCGAGTATTATACAAGAGATTAAAGCCACGGTGGCTGTTCTAGCGTTGGAAAATAGTAAACTGAGACAACAGTTGGAAGAATCTAATATAAAATGTAGATCTTATGAAAAGAAAATGAATCTTTTAGAGACTGAGAGAATAGTAACTACTGAGAAAGTCATATGTCGTGAGGGCAATCCTGGCCCTCCGATGCAAGTCAGTGTCCCAGAGACGACACCTCCATTGTACGCTTCTGACGTAGCCGAACCGTCCCCCAAGAACAATAGTACCGTACAGGCACTAGAAATGCCTGGTTCGAGGGAGACCAGCTACGCAGCGGTGACCGGGAAAGCAGCCCAGAAAGAAGTTAACGAGTGGACAGAAGTCAAGAGTAAGAGAGCTCAGAGGAAGCTAGTAAGCAGAGGTGGTAATAATGCTATTCCTAACTTATGAGCTGTTGAACGTAGGAAGTTTCTACATGTGTGGAGGCTAGACAAATCTAAAACAGAGGACCAGCTTAAGGAGCATATCCAACAGGCGCTAGGTAATGACACGGAGGTTCTTGTGGAAAAAATAAAACCTAAAACTTTACCGCGATTACTCCTCTTTCAAGGTCGGGGTAGCGGTGAGCAATTTTGTAAAGCTTTGTGATCCTGATGTGTGGCCATTAAATGTAGAGTATAGTGAGTGGATTTGGTTTCGCTCCCCAAACAAACCAGACAAGTTACAAACCGAGTAAACTTATTTCTTTTTTGTATCAGAACGTCAGAGGTCTTAGAACTAAGACTACACCACTTCTGTCATTGTTAGAGTCGTCTGGATCAGATTTATTTTGTTTTTACTGAAACTGGTTTAAATGAGGCTATCCAAGACGTGGAACTTATACCCAACGGGTTTCAAATAGTGAGATGCGACAGGGCGGACGGCCGCAAGCAGGGAGGAGTCCTCGTGGCGGCCGCCCCGCGGTTCGAGTTGCGGAGAGTGTATTTGCCTGGCAATATTGACATTGATATACAAAAGTTTGAATTGACATGTGTGGGTGTTTATGTAAGAAATCATTTTTTGGTAGCTTGTTGTGTTGTTGATATTCCGCCGCAGACCGACGAGATGGAATATACATTAATGTTTAGCATACTTGAAAAGTTATGTGTAAAATATAAAGATAAGTTGATATTGTTCGGGGATTTCAATATGTACTCGTGTAATGCCAATGTCATAAATTACTATGAATATCTTATTGCGTTTTGTGAATTCACTCAGTATAATAATGCACCTAACTGCAACGATAGACAGTTAGACCTAGTGTTGAGCGCGAGCGGCGGCGTGTCGATGTATGCGGCGGACGAGGCCGTGCTGCCCGTGGACGCTTACCACCCGCCGCTCGCTGTCAGCGTCGAGCTAACCACGCGCGCGCCGCCGTCCGCGCCCGCGCCGCTGCCGCCCGCCGCGCCGGTTGCGGTGTCACCGCAGAGAGTAAACCACTTACTATCGGCTAGTCAGTGGAATTTTAATAAAGCGGACTTTTACAAATGTACAATTTATTAAGTGAAGTAGACTGGGCTGAAATTTATTGGTCATGTGACCCGAACTTAGTTTTAGATTTATTTTATAGTAAGTTTTATGAAATTTTAGATAAAACCGTTCCTTTAAAATCGCATGCAATGAGTTGCAATAGATATATTTACCCAGTGTGGTACACGGCTGAAATTATAAATAATATTAAAGTTAAGTATGAATTGCACAAAAAATTGAAATCGACTAATTTGGAGAGCGATTACAGGAAATTTTCATCGTACAGAGCGAAAGTTAAGACTGAAATTGAGTTGGCTCATGACATGTATCGCGACCGTGTACAAGCACATCTAGCTCGTGATGCGAATGCCTTTTGGGGGTACATTAAATCTAAGAGGGAAAATTCAAACCAGAGGAGGCTACTTAAAGACGGTCGTGTTCTTACTGATTCCGAATGTGCCAAAGAATTTGCTAGTTATTTTAAGACTGTGTACAGGCCGGAGTCCCCCGAGCTGAGTGTGGCGGCGGCGAGTGAGAACGCAGGCGGCACGTCGGCGGGTGCGCGGGCGCATCTCGCGCGCCTACGCCCTGCCGACGTCCGGCGTGCGCTGGCTCAGCTGATGCCGAAGCGCTCAGCGGGGCCCGACGGAATTCCTGCCTTTATTTTTAAAGATTGTCGGGCGGTATTAACGGAGCCGATGTTGCATTTGTTTAATGTATGCATCGACAGGGTGGAGTATCCCGACCGCTGGAAGCTGACTAGGGTCGTGCCGGTGCCTAAGGTTAAAGGAGGATCTACAGTTAGCGTTTACAGACCTGTTGCGGTGCTATGCTCCCCGGCTAAAGTTTTTGAATCTGCAATTCACAGTAGTTTATATCCACAAATTAGCGCTCTGTTGTCCGACGCGCAGCATGGATTTCGTCCTGGGCGGGGGACAACGGGGAACTTACTGGACCTAACGAGTCTTAGGACCTTTCATGTTTATAGTGACGATTAACGATTTGCCGAATGTCGTTACTAAAGTAAAGAAACTACTGTACGCAGACGATTTAAAATTAGCTCATATAATTAGAGAAAAGAATGATCATCAGGTTTTGCAACACGATATAGATAGGGTCATACAGTGGGGAACCGAAAATAAGTTACATTTTAATGTGGCCAAGTGTTCAGTGCTGTCGTACACGCGTGCGCGAAAACCCTATCACCACCAATACCTAATGGAGGGAACGCCGCTGCAGCGGGTCACCGAGGTTAGGGACTTGGGAGTGCACTTCACTTCAGACGTGAGTTTTACTAAACATGTCACCACTGTGTGGAATAGAGCGTTTCGTAATCTTGAGTTGGTGTTACGCCTTACAAACAAGTTTACTAACATCGGAGCCATAAAAACACTGTACGAAGCACTTGTAAAGAGTCACTTAGAATGTAACTCTATTGTGTGGTCGCCACACGAAACTAAGTATAAAATAATGGTAGACCGAATTCAAAATAAATTTGTTCGCTGCGTATATTTGAAACTGCACTTGGAACTTTATAAGCAAAAGAATTTGAATTTGATATTTTTGGATATTTTTAATGGTAATCTAATTACATTCAAAAGGAAATTAACGAATATATGTGAGGATGATTGCACGGATGGCTTCTAATACTCTTTATTTTATCAACTTTTAATTGGAATATTCATTTTACGCCTTTGAAATTGTTATAATGAGTTTTAATTGTAATTAAATATTTTAAAGTAATTGTATTATAATAGTTGTAAGTGTATTTATTTTTATTTTTACTCAACAATATTTTTAATTTTCTTATTGTTTTACTGAAAATAATTAATCAATTTATTATATACCTATACATTTTAACTAATTTTTATTTTAGATGTTGCTTAGTTTTTGTATTTTATATATTTAATAGCAAAAGAATTTTAAGTTTTAGAATATGATTACTGATTTGGATCTTACTTGCTGTTTTGAAAAAGATGTTGTCTACTTTTAGTGCATGCTGTATTTACCTCTAAGTGATTGTGACACATTATAAACAGCAATATGATATAATGTTATTAAAAAATTTAACTAGTGTTAACAATTGTTGGTAAATCTTACAAATAAATAAATAAATAAATAAACTGTATGGCGTTTATCCTGGATACCTGTTGTTGTATCCTTCTCTGTTCGTGCTGGGTATGACGGGTTACCACAAACTTGAACTACGTAGGGAGGTGTCTGCCGCCACGTACTTATTTAAGGTTTTGCGAGGTAAAATGTACAATCCACATGTCCTCGAGGCAGTGATTGTGTTGTGACTTGTGTGTTCCGGACGGGTACGCGCGACGCCGGCGCCGGCCGCCGCTGCTGCTGGTGCCGCGCGCGCGCACCAATCTGCTGCAACGAACGCCGCTGACCCGCGCGCTGCGAGCGCTCAACATTTTGTCTAACCACATTGATTTATTCTCGTGTACACTGAGTGAATTTACAAGAGCCGCATATTGTTTTTTGTCCTAATTTTTTCTATTATATGTCTGATGTTTATGTTTCTAAGTTAAGTTTATATCTTGTTTTATTATATTATTATGTTCAATTATCTATTGCATTAGGTTATCCTGTAATGATAGATATTTGTGTGTGTGTTAATAAATAAATAAATAAATAAATATTTCGTCGCTTTATCTTCTCAATCTCGTATCTAAAAAAATCGAATCTTGGATATGAAAAATCAATGTTTTCTCGATATTTTTCTAAATATCTAGATTCTAAATATCTGACACCTTTTTATAGCACCTAAAACCCCCCAGTAAATAAATTATACATATAATAACATACTAATACACTATTATAGAAAATTAAGTTATTAGGTTTTAAGTTCTTTTACATGTTTTATTATTTTTATTTTGTTATTTTTACTGAATTATCTTATCATTGTAGTGATACCGAGTTTAAACTTCTTTGTTAAACCACACCAGCTCTCACAACACAGGATATCCTAGTGTGAGAGCTATAGTTAATATAGCTTCTGAGTAAACCAGAGAGCAAAAAAAAAAAAAAATTTAAAAAAAAATAAAAAAAAAATAAAAAAAAATATTATCTCGATATTATATTATCTACTTTGTGTCGATACTACAAAACTTAAATATTATATACTTTGGGTCAGTTAATGAGCTAGATATATTACATAATAGAGCCCTCTGGCTGTATTATGTAATGTTTCCTGGATGTTTAAACAAAGACGAAAATCTGACCATATTTTTTTAAGTATTTAAACGTCCATATTTCTTTTAATAATTAATTCATGAAAAAAAACAATAAATAGTGATGTACTACTAAGTCTACATAGATACTTAGAAAATTTTTTTTTACTCTAGTAGCATTATCCAGGGAGGAAACAGTAACTTCGCGTCGACCCCTGTTTTTGTATGGAGAAACGGCTGTTCCTCTTATGGGTGTGTCTGGCAGGGGTTGCCACCATGTAAAGTGTCTGGCAGTTAGTGTCGTGATTTTTAATAACATTCTGAAGGTAATACCAAAAAATCACACTTTATACTATGACGTAAGTAGATTTTTTTTTTTTCACACCTTTAGTACCCCAACCCAAACTTCATAATTGGCCATCATTCTTACCTGTGTTGGGAGCATGAAATCAGAAATTTTTAGCTTTGATACTATAACGGAAGTCTGGCGTTCACGGGCTCTTAGACGATAACTGAACCTCGTTTAAGAATATCAATGTCATAATAAAATCTAAGTTTCTTTACTCTACTGAAAAGTTGTAGTTTTTAGATGCGAGGTTGTGAAAAGCGAGGATTTGTGACATTTTGATACACAGCGTTACTCTTCTCCTTTACGCGCAATCAAACAAAGTAAAAGTTATCGTATATTGTTCACTCCCGATCATTAAAAATATTAACTCTCTCTTACCTGTAGCACCTAGTTTTAGGTAAAAGCTCCCGGAATGTCTTCCATGAGTGAATTGGTAGCTTTCTTCTAGAGGTGCGACTTCTCCTAGTAAATGATTTTCATTGTCCCTTGGATGAGTATCATTTCCATTTGGGATATTGAATATCTCTATCTGAAATGTTTTTACATTAGAATATACTAGCAGGTGGAGTTATGAGGTCAGAATTTTTAGGTTTGGCCCACCAGATATTCCCACCACAGCAACTCCAGTGTAGCCAGTATCAACAGTAGTAACCAGCCACAAAAACTTTGATAAGTTATTAAATGTACTGTAGGTTCTTGGTGGAAATTCATGTTATATAGTAAAACAAAAACTACTTGCACTTTTTTCCACTTCATTTGTTATTTTTCAAAGGTTTCGACATAGTCTGATTATGTCTGGTTTAGACATAATCAGACTGTGTTGTGTATTTTAAGTAATAATAAATGTAAAATAACAAATAAAGTAAAAAAAAGTGCAAGTAGTTTGTGTTTTACTATATAAATTTGATAAGATCTGTCTTAGAACCACAAGGAAATCAACCATAAGAATGAGCAGGACAAGTTTTAGAGATCTGTGTCCATAGAGTCAAAACGGGATCCTATTTCTAAGGCTTTACTGTCCGTCCTTCCATCTGTCATCAGCGCCGCAAAGTAGATATTAAACCAGCGCTCTTATTCAAGATCGTATCGCTATTATCACTTTAGAAGTTCAATAATGCATTTGACATATGCTACGCTAAATGACGTACGAATTCGATTCTCACTTAGCGAAGCTTATGTCAAATTCCGAATGTTTTATATTATTCCAAACGAAAATAGTGATGGCTGGCTGTATCTCCTATCCAGGATAGCTACAAAACATTTTCATAGATGATGTATTTCTGTTTCTTATAATAAAGGGGCTTCCTTACAACTAAACTAACTTCTTAGACGTTATATTATATGAAGTACGTTTACCAGTTCACAGGTTTTCAAAAGATATTAAAAACGATACTTACCTCTGTATGCTTTTGCCTTTTCAATTTATTTTGCCTACATTTAAAAATGTTAATGTGTACAATCAAAAATATAAGGTACACTAATCCAATAATTATTAATATGCAGGAGTAGATCTGAAAAGATAGAGAATTTTTAAATATTTTAAAATAGGATAGCGTTATGCAAATCGGGCGCACCATTAACAGAAACTTAAAGCGAATACTATTTTACTATGCCCATCAGACAATTAGAAGTAACGTTTTGCTTTACTGCAGTCTATTTCTATATATATAAAAAAAGATAACATAAGAAAATATGCTTATGTTTAAAAGTAAAAAGTCAAATAGTCAAGTAGAGATAGCGATCGCAATTCTTGAGATCGAGTTTGAGATTTGTTTATTAATACGGGCTTTAATGTCATAAGAAAATCGACGACTTTCAATGCTAATTTGCATATATTCGGTCTATTTGCCAATATGAGGTGCAAAATAAATGAGTGATAATACTTTAGTGTGTATGTGCCTCCTACGTAGAGTTTACTGTGAAAGTATCGGCGCTGATAGACTTTCTTTTGGCTTTTGTTTCTATGAGAATTGGCACAACATCACAAATTTGCCGATACAATAATAAAAAAAAGTAACTCTTTCAGCGCTGGTACTTTCACAGTATACTCTATATACGGAACCCATACCCTAAAGTATTATCACTCATTAATGTTACAGTTTGTATATTATGTGAGCTACTTACTGGTGATATTTTGACGCGATAGAAGAAGTCACCGGTGTAGATGATGACTCCGAGGGTGATGATGAACAGAGCGTAGATGTTACTTAATGTAGATGTCAGGGTCTCCCTGAAAATTTTGTATATTATTGTAAAATCTATACTATTTTAATATAATAAAGCTATCGCCTCAGTGGTCTAGTGATTCAGAGTTTCGCTCTCGACCCGGAGGTCGTGGATTCCATTCCCGCGTTGGAACATCAAAAAATGTTGTTTTTAAGTTTGGTTAGGACAATGCAGGCTGATCACCTGATTGTCTGACAAGAAAGATGATCCATGCGTCGGATGGGCATGTAAAAAGTCGGTCCTGCGCCTGATCTCACGCCAGTCGTGTCGGTTTACCGTGCCACTGGGTTATGAGAGTAATAGTAAGAGAGAGTGTCTTTGAGTATTACGCAAACACTTGGGCACTATAAAAGAACTCCTGCGTAGCTGGTCTGGATTCAATAAAATCGGCTACCGACACCGAAATCGGTGAGGGGAGCTATTATTATTACGATAGATATAAAGCTGAAGAACTTGTTTGTTTACTTGAATGCGCTAATCTCAGGAGCTACTGGTCTGATTTGAAAAAAATCCTTCAGTGTATTTTTACTTAGCCCATTTATCGATAAAGAGGCTATGAATATTTTGACGACCTTTGTAGTGCAGAGGTTGAGCGCGTTGGTGCTCGAGCCGGAGGTCGCGGTTCGAATCCCGCTAAAGCAGATTATGGCCGTTGGAATCACGATTTTTGCGTTTAGAGAATTGCACTGCAGGTGGCATTTAAGAATGGAAATATTGTACTTACGATGTAAACTTTGACTTATTTTGCGGAGTGGTCGGTGAGGGATCTGATTCTGCTGGGTGTGATGCCAGAGAGTCCAATAGACTGGGTTCTGTAACCACAACTTGATGAGAACCTTGAAACCCTATAGCCGTTTTATTTCACACACGGTATATGAATGCCTATGAAATCTTCGTAACGGGAGCAAAACGGCCAAGTATCACGTTTTAACTGAAATGTAGAGTAAGTAAAGCTAAACCTGGTAAAGTAGGGGCGCATAGATCAAGAATTTTGGTTCAACATGAGATCTGGGGCCTTACTCTCCAAACTGATTTGATTTTGATTTAGATACGATCATGCCGCGTACTTCCTAATAAATTGACATTTGTTTATTTTGATTCTCAGTCGATCTATATGGTCGGCAATACAAAAAGTTACGATCTAACAATTTTCTTTATCCTGATTAGTTTCAAAGTAATTCACCAAATAAAATACGAAAAACCACTGATATCGAACGGATTCAGTTCTCGATTGTGTCGGGAGTAGGCCCGCTGACCACTTTTTGATAGATGTTGATTGAGGTGTATTGTCTATAGAGTCTGTAGGTTTAGAGCGTGTAGTCTTTAGAGCTTGGCTTTTTACGATATCTGATAACTTTTTCACAGGGTAAAATATGTAGACTCGTCATGGCAACATTTTTACATGAAAATGTTTTTGGTGCGATCAAAAAAAAAAAATGTTTTTTGACTAGCCTTGCGAGTTCGAGCGAGATGTAATTAATAATTGTCCCTCTTTTTCTCTGTGATAAATGTTTCTCCAATCCGTGTTCAATATGTGTTGTTAACTTCAATGCCTTGTTAGTTAAACATATTATTGAAATGTTAAATTTTGGAAACCGGCTTAACTGACAAAATCATTTCACACTATATTCGGCTTGATATTATATGAACCATGAATAGGGCTGCCATCTCTAAAACCTGTCACCCAGTACAGGAAGCGCAATTTCCCTGGATTTTGGAGCTTTCACCCCAGACATTTCAATACTTTCTTTATTAACTTACATCTTGTTTAAAATCTGGGGGCATGGGAGTGCTCGTCCGTCCGGGTTTTACCCGGACTACAACTTAAACCTCGCCCGGACGCTCCCCGGACGGCCTCCAAACTAGGACAAATCCGGGGAAACCCGGACGGATGGCAGCCATAACCATGAATCACCCTGTATAAAGTTTTCCAAAAATCCTAGTCTGAATTAGGTATGACCAATTTTGACACTATATTCCATATTATATACAGAATGAATAATGGTTCCTACACCAAGCCGAATAGTGTGAAGAGAAGGGCGCGTAGAGCAACTTTTGTTTTAGCATCTCATACAAATTACTTGCCAAAACGCGACAAATCACGATTAAAAACGTTCCTAAAAGGGACAAAACAGATGAGTTCAATCCTGGTCAGGTCTTACGTCAATGTCCAGTGCGTTCCTATTTATAGTAAGATTCACTTCTTGTGGTTATTTTAGACATAAGATTTTTGTGAGTTATATTGAGTAATTTATATAAGGTGCCAAAACAAAAAATGCTCTACGCGTCATTTTCTTCACACTACATTCGGCTTAATATATGGACCATGAATCGACCTGTACACAGGATATCGTGCTTTCTATTTTTATGCTAATATTATAAATACGAAAGTTAGTATGGATGTATGATTGTTGCACTTTCACGCAATAACTATTGAACGGATTTTGATTTAGAAATGGAAACATGGTTGAATTTCCAAAACAAGCTTATTAAGTTTCATTTGGAATTTGTTTCCAAATGAAACTTAATACATATTTTTGAATGTTTAATTTTTTTATGTAATTTGGTATTAACTACCTTTTAACTACTACAGTTTACATTCTGGTTTAACACTTAATATGCTACTTATATCTGCGACAAATTGTACGGTCACTGAGGGATTTCATTTTGCACATAACGGGTGTAAAAAAAAGTCACTATAACTTTGGGATATGATTATAATACCTTTTCTCATTCTAGAAATGTATTTTTTTTTAATTATGACGACAAACAAAATAAGAAATAGTGAAAAGTAAAAAAATATTTTTTTAGTTTTTGACAAAAAAAAAAAAACCAAAATGAGGAAAGGTAGTACTTATAATCGTATGTCAAAGTTATAGTGACTGCTCTTTTTACACCCTGTATTTTGCAAATTAAAGGTAGCAAATAGATGTAAAGCAAAATACCTGGTGGAGGTGGGAGCGAGTACTGAGGTAGTGTCTCTTCATCATTGATTTTTTGGGAAAGTTTATTATGGTATTCCTGTAAATAACAAACGATATTATACACACCATATGTTTAATACACTTTTTATTTATTTTATTATTTAATACTTTATTTAATTATCGAACAAAGTCATTTATTTCCTTTTCATAATTTGACCCGCCATGAATCGCGCGCGTAAATTTTTGAAATTCGAATTCATTTCAAACCTGACCTCCGGCTTAAGTTACGACGCGCTCTACCGCTATGCAAGTTGCAAATAAAATACTTGTGTAAAATATAAAGCCTCCTCTACACTACTCGCGGAGTTCCTCGGCGAAGTACTCGAGATACTTTGGCAACAGTCCGAAGTGCGACACTACACTACTCGCGGAGTTCCTCGGCGAAGTACTCGAGGTACTTTGGCAACAGTCCGAAGTGCGACACTACACTACTCGCGGAGTTCCTCGGCGAAGTACTCGAGGTACTTTGGCAACAGTCCGAAGTGCGTCACTACACTACTCGCGGAGTTCCTCGGCGAAGTACTCGAGATACTTTGGCAACAGTCCGAAGTGCGACACTACACTACTCGCGGAGTTCCTTGGCGAAGTACTCGAGGTACTTTGGCAACAGTCTGAAGTGCGACACTACACTACTCGCGGAGTTCCTCGGCGAAGTACTCGAGGTACTTTGGCAACAGTCCGAAGTGCGACACTACACTACTCGCGGAGTTCCTCGGCGAAGTACTCGAGGTACTTTGGCAACAGTCCGAAGTGCGTCACTACACTACTCGCGGAGTTCCTCGGCGAAGTACTCGAGATACTTTGGCAACAGTCCGAAGTGCGACACTACACTACTCGCGGAGTTCCTTGGCGAAGTACTCGAGGTACTTTGGCAACAGTCTGAAGTGCGACACTACACTACTCGCGGAGTTCCTCGGCGAAGTACTCGAGGTACTTTGGCAACAGTCCGAAGTGCGACACTACACTACTCGCGGAGTTCCTCGGCGAAGTACTCGAGATACTTTGGCAACAGTCCGAAGTGCGACACTACACTACTCGCGGAGTTCCTCGGCGAAGTACTCGAGATACTTTGGCAACAGTCCGAAGTGCGACACTACACTACTTGCGGAGTTCCTCGGAGAAGTACTCGAGATACTTTGGCAACAGTCCGAAGTGCGACACTACACTACTCGCGGAGTTCCTCGGAGAAGTACTCGAGATACTTTGGCAACAGTCCGAAGTGCGACACTACACTACTCGCGGAGTTCCTCGGAGAAGTACTCGAGATACTTTGGCAACAGCCCGAAGTGCGACACTACACTACTCGCGGAGTTCCTCGGAGAAGTACTCGAGATACTTTGGCAACAGCCCGAAGTGCGACACTACACTACTCGCGGAGTTCCTCGGAGAAGTACTCGGGATACTTTGGCAACAGCCCGAAGTGCGACACTACACTACTCGCGGAGTTCCTCGGAGAAGTACTCGAGATACTTTGGCAACAGCCCGAAGTGCGACACTACACTACTCGCGGAGTTCCTCGGAGAAGTACTCGGGATACTTTGGCAACAGCCCGAAGTGCGACACTACACTACTCGCGGAGTTCCTCGGAGAAGTACTCGAGATACTTTGGCAACAGTCCGAAGTGCGACACTACACTACTCGTGCAACTTCGGGCCCTTTGACACGGTACCAAAAACCGACAACAAATGGAAGTCACCCGAGGCGAAGTAAAGTGTGACGAGGTAAGCCGAAATGCATCTCTACACTATCCTATTCGTCTAACTTCGTTCAACTCCGCGAGTAGTGTAGAGGAGGGGTAATAATTAACATATCCTATTAATAAAACGTACAATTGTTTGTAAAGTGGTAATAAAAAAACAATTAAACAAAGTCTATTCATAATTTATGTAAGGTAGGTACCTACCTCATCTAAACGGTTTTCGTTTATGACATCATTTGCATTTTCTTGTACTTCGTTCATTTTTTTTTCGTTTGTGTCATTCGGTTATGCACTGCTGGGTAATACTAAAACCTAATCGCTATGGATATTGTATTTCGTCAATGAATCACGTAGATAGTGTTATCAGAATAGATAATATTATCCAATATCTTACATGTGATTCCATAAAGTTTTTACTAGTGATAGATTAAGATAAAAATTTACTGATAACGATTTGTATGTCATCTACTTACGACACAGCCAATATGAAATTTGTACCTGATTAGACGCCGATTCTATGCTCAACGAAGTGGGCACGGGTCAGCTAATAGATTTTATTAATATCAATTTTGTATTTCTTCAAACTTATTGCTACACCAATATTGTACACAGTTTTTGCAATAAAGAATTCTTTGTCTTTGTCTATGGTAATATAGAAATAAATGAAGAAGATGAGGAAGCTTAAAAATGTTTATGTCAGCAAAACCAGAGAAGATTACTGTATACCATTAATTAAAAAACCTACAGTATGAAATATCAAATATCCACGTGCCGTCGACGGTGCTGCCAACTGGAGCCATTAATTTTAATGTTTTACCCTATCAGTATTTAACATTAAGTACCCATTTCACCAACACATGTTAAAGTAAATCCTTCATTAAATATCATATTATCCGTCTCGTTCAAAGAATGAAAAGGCATCGTATTTTAACAAGACGTTAACATTAACAAGCGTTGGTGAAATCGGACCTGAGGCTCGAATTATATACGGTCGCGCGACCGAGCGGCCCGGCTGCTACACCACAAAATTGCAAGCAATTGTGTGCAACGATTTATTTAAAAGAGGCCCGGCCGCATCTCTGAGTTGCATATAGTTGATTGCAACGACATTGCGGCCGGGTCGCTCAGTCACGCGGATGCATATAATTCGAGCCTAAAGATGCGTTCCAGTTGCAAGGATATAATGTTATTAATAATTTTTCAATCGCATTTCTGATTCTTTAAGACCTTGTAGTTTTAGAAGTTCATACAGAAAAATACGGAATGTCATTGAAAATTTCGTTAATTAGAAATAACGTTGTACTTCCCTGTAACAGGAACGCACCTTAATTACAATACGAGTACATAAAAATATAACAAAATCCATAACATTATAAGTAAGGGCAGCTTTTGCCGTTGCTGCTGTTTTTGATATACTTTTATAATAATTTCTAAAGCTATTGACTCATTTATATAATTGTTGTACTATTTTCAGTATTTTAAGCTTTTGTTAGCATTCTTTATTGTCTCTAACATTATTAGATCATGTATTTTCTTGAAATTGAAAACAAATATTGACAGTGTATTTTGAAATTTTATTATAAACAATGTTCAGCATTGACTAGCGACTGATGATAATTATTAACAAAATGTTTTTGGACAAAATATATTTTTTACATGTTTAAAATAATAAAATAAGTATTTGGACGTCGTTAGCTGCGATCCAAAATAACATTTTTGTAAACCATATTTTTAACAAATAAACATAATTTAATTTCACCTATAGTTTCTGCACGTTCCGGAACAGGGCCCTAATTCTCAGGCCTCAAACTTAGTTTTTACTATCGGTTTGTCCCGCTCATACAAATGAGATTTAGCGCGCGTGCGAGCGGAATATACTAATATTCGAACTTTTTCCTACTGCCCGAGAATCGTGCCCCTGGGGCTTTACCACGAGGTCTTGCAGCAGTAATACTTAAACATTACTTTTGGATTTCGAGCAAATTAAAAATGCATTCTCGCTTTTAAGAAATAGAGATCATATTTGTTTACACGAAATTCATAAGCAATGTTAAAGTAAGGCTGTATTTCCACTGACGCGGAGCGGGGCGGAGAGGAGCTTGCGGTGCCCGAATTGACCAATAGTGAATGCTCGTGCTGTTTCCGTGGAAACGGAGCGGAGATTTCGAGCATAGCGATTGGTCAATTCGGGCACCGCAAACTCCTCTCCGCCCCGATCCGTATCAGTGGAAACGCAGCCTAATACTGCTTTAAAGCTTCCTCTACACTACTCGCGAAATTCCTCGGCGAATTATTCGTGTTACTTTGGCAACAGTCCGAAGTGCGACACTACACTACTCGCGGAGTTCGTCGGCGAAGTACTTGAAATACTTTGGCAACAGTTCGAAGTGCAACACTACACTACTCGTGCAACTTCGGGCCCTTTGACTCGGTACCAAAAACCGACAACGAAGTCACCCGAGGTGAAATAAAGTTTGACGAGGTAAGCCGAAGTGCATCTCTAGTCTCTACACTATCCTATTCGTCTAACTTCATTCAACTCATTCAACTTCGCGAGTAGTGTGGAGCCGGGGTGAGACCTCGTGGTAAAGCCACAGTTCAATACATGAGTCTGCTCAGCTGTTCGTTTAAGTCGATAGACAGTCTCGAGGCGAGGACCGCTAGATCAGACTTGACCGTCTCCGTTTGGACGTAGTCGGACGGTATGGTGAACGGAAGCTTCTTCCCCCCCTTTTCCACGTCACGTAAGAAGGGGGGCATGCGTAGATGTGGCTTCCGCTTCATCCATTTGAGGAACGCTTTCGTAGACCTGAGAAGACAATGTATAACGAGGTATCCATACATAAACTTTTAGTACAGGGCCGAAATTTGTAACTTCAGACATGGCATACCATCCCATACAATCTATGTTTAATACAAAAATATTGCAATATATGTCACTACTATTAACGTTTGTAAATTATAATATGTAAATATGCCGAATTAGGTACAAATATTTACATTAAAATAAAGATAAGCATATTTTTAAAGCATAACATCACATTAAGCTAAATTCAACTCCTTAATTGAGAAGAAGATACGAAACGAAATTTGTAATTAGTATTTTCCAATAGTGGCGCTAGATGGCGGTTTCCGGAAAGTGCCTGGAAATCTAAGAAAACAAAAATAGCCAGTCGAATTGCCAGCATTAGGGTGATACCACTCGTACTAGGTCGTGTCGTGTATATATATTATATACTTTGTGCTTCAAGTCACTTTATTGGCCGCATGGTGTGCAGTGTACACTGCGATCTAGTATGAACATGTAATAATGTACAAATGAGAATTTTCACAAATTTTAATTTTTAGCTCTCGGTAATCTCTGTTAAAAAATACAAAAAAAAATATAACGATACGTCGTGTACCGAGACACACTAATTTGATATGGCTGTAAAATCATGAAAACTTTGTCTTTTTCAATTAAAACTAGTATAATTGTACAATAGGTACAATCCTACAGAGACAAATTTTCTTTAACAATTTTGTATATCTAGTTACATCATAGTGACCAAACTGAAGGCATAAACGATTATTCTCTATTCCATTAATTAAGAACTTATTTGTTATTTGTAATTTTAACAAAAAGTAGAGTTGGGAAACTATTGATTTGCAAGTGAAATTTCAAGTTTGAAAAATATGACGGACAACTCCCTAAACGTTGCGTTAATTATCCTAACTGCGGCTATGGAGCTGTTATCTCCTGCTTGGCCAACAAAGAAGAGTAGGAGATGTGTGAAACTTACGTCAGGTGTTGTATATCCCCCCAAACACAGCTCATGGACTTCAGGTCTTCGGGTATTGGCACCGGACCCCACATCTCCTTCGTGTTATTGTTTGGTGGAAGATGTTTCAGTTTCTGTGGCAGAGCCGTTGCAAACGCTGTCGTATGAGCTGGCTTCGCTTCCGCGTAGACGTCGCACGCTATTTGCCTTTTCAACACTTCGGCGCACGAAGCCTGCAAGGCCATTTGAAGATAAGTATTTTCATTTTTATTATAATAAATACTAGATTTCCCTTACTTCGTACGAGCAAATGAAATCATGCGGAAGCCGTACATTTTACAGCGATAATAATAAAAAATAATAAAACGGAACCTCTGCGTTTTGGCTTCGAGCCCACGCATGCCTTCCAAAGGTCTGGACTTAATTGCTTTTGAGCAAGGAAAGCTATACACAAACATAATAATAATAATAATAATATCTTTGGACGCTTCACACCACGTCAATCTGGCCCCGTGCTAGGTATCCGAAGAACGTGTGTTACCGGTACCAGACAACGGAAGTATATTAAATACTTTTATACTATGCATATTTAAGATTTTTATTATATTATAAGTACATAAATTTAATACACATCCATGACCCAGGAACTTTTAAAAACTTTTTTGTTCCCTCGGCGGCATTCGATCGAACCCGCGACCTCTCGCTGGAACCCCAACGCGCTCAACCACTGCGCTACAGATGTCGTCAGGAGATAGAAAGTAGCCAACGACAATAAACAATAATTTTCATCAAAATCCCTTCAGTAGTTTTTGCGTGAAAGATTATTAGAGATTCTGAAGTGAAATGATACAATTAGTCTATAGTTATATAACACATTAAACGTAAACCTTTTTGACTCCTGTGTACTTAGAAATTGACTTCAAAACGCATGGAATAATCTTGGGGTCCAATACCAGTTCCCGAGAAGCGTGCTCATCAAACCAAACCTGTGGGATAACAAACACAGTAATATATACAGGGTGAAAAGGCTTCGTAATTTACGTTGACGGGTTAAGATTTTTTTTGTAAAATTTTTGTTTAATTTTCTTCTAAAATAAACGTATACAAGGTGTAAATTATAAAGCCTTTGTAACTCAGGTTAAAACATATCTGTTGACCTCGTCTTCATCAAATTAGATCAGTCGTTCCGGAGCTACAGCGGAAGAAACAAACGTACATACATACATCATCTTCTATAATCATTGCCCTTCGGCTTCGCTGTGTCTCATGGCTAGATAAACTAGTAATTATTATATACTAGCTGACCCTTGCCCACTTCGTTGAGTATAGAAACCTTTCAAACTTTCCCTGGATCCACGAATGTTTGAAGACCAAAAGTAGCCGAATCAGTTCAGCAGTTCTCAAGTTTTAGCGAGACTACCGAACAGCAATTCATTTTTATATACATAAGAAGACTAGCTGACCCGTGCCCACTTCGTTGAGCATAAAAAACCGTTTAAACATGCCCTGGACTTCCACGAATATTTCAAGACTAAAAATAGCCGAATCGAACAGCAATTCATTTTTATGTATAAAAAGATAAGATAATAATGATATGAAACGAACCCGAAACAACGCCTCAATGTCTTCTTTACATTTTATTTCGCTTTTGAATTCAACGCTGCCCAGAGATGTCCACCAGTCGTAAAAATCCTTTGCAATCTGAAATGATTATGTATAATCTTTAATTGAATAAATATTTTTTTACTATCTTTCGACTGTTCTAGTTATTGTGACTAAATACACTAAGGCCTACCATCCCATACAATCTATCTTTAACACAAAAAATTGCAATTGATGTCACTACTGTTAACGTTTGTAAATTATAAAATGTAAATATGCCGAATTAAGTACAAAAGAAAATAATTAAAATAAAGATAAGCATATTTTTAAGCATCATATCACGTCAAGCTAAATTCAACTCCTTAATTAAGAAGAAGATACGAAACTAAATTAGTAATTAGTATTTTCCAACACGCGCTAGATGGCGGTTTCCGAAATTTCTAAGGATTTCACCCTTTGCCAGTCGCATTTCCAGTATTAGAGTGATAGCATTTTCTAGTACTAGGTCGTGTCTCTGTTATATATCTACTTTGTGCTAAGGTATACTGTATTACGTAAACAGTATACCTTATGCAAGCAGGCGAATCAGACGGTGCATGTGAAGGCCATATCATGGACCAATTATACATATACTTATAATTGGTCTATGGCCACATCAAGCCTAACGGAGTTTTCACATGACACCACAGCGCAGCGTTTTCCGCCAAGCGGCCCAATTATTATTGGCCTTTCTCTATCCGTGTGTAAACGACCAATCAAATTCGTACAAATTAAGAGAACTGCAACACCGCTCGCTGTGTGTAGCACTTCTTAAACATCCTTTTTTTTCGCCGAGAAATGCTACTTCCCGCATCCCGTGGATGATGGGGATAACTACCATGGGTGTGGGGCTCGCAGCGTCCGTTAACATAGTAAGTGGACGCAGTCTTACCCAATAAAACTGAAAAAAAATCATCCCAAAAACACTGCACACATCTCTCAAAGCACTTAGTTTAATATACATCCACTCACTTACATCATCATACAAAATGCTGTCATCCTCAACACATGCCGCATCGTTCGCAAATTGTTGGCTAATAATAGTTAATTATTATCATCGCACCTGAAGTTTTTTGGCCACAAGCCTCGAGCTTTAGTCAACCCCGCAAGGGAGAAAAGAATAAAAATTATCTATGGACGTTTCTTCCACCACGTCGACCTGGCCCCGTGCGTAGTGCGAAGCGAAGTATCCGAAGAACTTGTGTTACAGATACCAGACAACGGAAATATATTTAACAGTTGAAAATGAAAATGAAAATGAAAAATCTTTTATTTCCAAATAGGTTAGTAACTAACACTTTCAGAATTGTCCTACATGATGACCTACCACCCGTTCGGGGACTAACCCGGCGAGAAGAACCGGCGTAAGAAACTCGCTCGGGGCCACCTTTTAGCAAAAAGATGGGAAAATTGTTCTTTTAAAAAAATATATATATAACAATGTTATAACTTAACATAAATTACAATTTACAAAAGTATACTTTATAAAATAGAAGTAGCCTCGAAAGTGGCCACCTTATTCCCAGGGTGTGCTATCATTAACAAAATCATTAATCTTATAATATGCTTTAGCACACAAACGTTCTTTAACTACTTTTTTAAATTTATTGATGGAAAAATTTTGAACGTTTTCTGGGATCTTATTGTATAGGCGTATACATTGACCTTTAAAAGATTTGCTTACTTTGCTAAGTTATAAACTATACACATATTTAAGATTTTTATTATATTATACACAAAATACACATCCATGAACCAGGAACATTCATTTGTTTCCTCGGCGGGATTCGAACCCGCGACCTCTCGCTCGAACACCAACAGGCCGATCCTGGTCGTCTAATAATTAAAATTTAGTTCAAGATTAGGGTCACTACGATTGCCCGCACGACGGCCTATACATTGCGTCACATAAATATAAAGTACTTTAAAGTACTTATGTATAAGAGAAAACAAAATGTGACTCACAGTTTTCGTTATAATTTCAGCTTTTCTGCTGTATTCGTCCGAGGCTGACACCTCAAGCTTCTTCTGTTTATATTTCGAGTTCCACTTGATCATATCGGTTTCCGATTCGCAGCAGTACACCATGTGATGGTGGGGGTTGTGGCCTCTTGGTGTCTTATTTTTACTGGACATAAAAGGAAAAAAAGTTACCCCCGAATTGTCAAATAGACAGCCAACTGACGATGATGAATTATAGCTAAGAAAACTTGTAACACCCACCAGTTTAATAAAAAAAATAAATGTTAAAGTTTCCTTTTATTTTTAACCTCCGACGAAAATAAAGGGGAGTCACTTCATAGCTCCTACATGGATGATTTGTAGACGCGACCAAAAGTGTTTTTCATCATCATCATGATGTATATAGAAATAATGAATGGTAAAATACAGATAATTACTAGATGTAAATAGAAATATATATTATATTTTATTCAATTTAATAAATGGAGACATGAATGGATGAAGTTGATATGTAGCCAAAACTCTGATTTCGAGAAAATTGAGTTTAAACTGTCACATAAACATTTTGGAATACTACTAGTATTCCAAAATTTATTTAATCTAAATATCCGTCTCTAAAATCAATGTACTTAATACGTTACTACCTAACCTAAAATGTTTAAATGACAGTTTAAACTCAATTTTCGGGGTATTTTTTTTGCGACATATCAGTCAATCATTCATGTCTTTAAATATCATAAGCATACCCTTTATTACCGCTGTGCAGCACAATTAAATCATCGTTATATATCGACGCTACGTCCGAAGACGGTATCTGATGTCTCCAAGACTTGGCAGACCAGGGTCTATTCCGCAACCGTTTCGTTGACCCAGTGAGCATGACGCTTGATTTTCGTAACAAGCTAGCTTTGTTACTTATCGCACTTCTGTATACATCTGTCGAAGTTGACCATTGGTCCGACTCCTCTTCGACAAGTTCGTCGTCAACGTATAGCGACGCATCGAAGTCGGTTGTAGAATACGTCGGCGGTAGCAGAGACTGAATAGAAATTAAAAATTAAATAAAAAAAGAATAACACAGTAATAATACACAAATTACTTGCACTTATTCCTACATACATATAAATACACGATCTACACCTGGGCCCTAATTCTCAGGCCTCGAACTTAGTTTTTACTATCGGTCTGACCCGCTCATGCAAATGAGATTTAGCGCGCGTGCGAGCGGGATATACTAATATTCGAACTTTTTTCCACTGCCCGAGAATCGTGCTCCTGATGATGACTTGGTCGGAACCGGTCGTTTTAGTCGAAGTCGCTGCTGGGCCTACCCATATTATAAATACCTTACAGACTAACATACATATTATATTACAAAATACTTAAAACTACACTACACTATACGTGTTATTGGCGAATTGTAGCGCTCTTCATTTCGGAGTCTCCCCCGGAACTCCGGTAGACCACACCCGTCGGCCAGAACTCCTCCGCCTCGAAGGTGGAAATAAGATGTGTCGGTACTCTCATCACAACGGAACTAAAGTTGACCTTGTGGCGAGACTCCAGACGCTCAACCCTCAGGGGGAGGGACGTCTTCTTACGGACGTAGTCCACGACGTCCTTAACCTCCATGTACCAGTGCAGGCTGGACACGTACAGCGTCATGGAGCGTACTTCACACCACAGACATAAATAACTCTTACCCCTGTCCTCTTTAGTCCATGCTGATAAAACTCTTGAGACGCATGCCTCGTCGTTATATCCGACTTGGGCTCGTACAGGCCAACTCGCGGGGCCAGGCCGAAGATGTTCTCGAGCCGTTTAAATATCTTCGGTCCAACCAACTCCCGGACTGTGTCGGACTGACACTCCCAGAACTGATCGTCGATTGAAAGTAATTAGTATGATTTCGATGATACTCAATAATATGTTATTATAATATTGTATGTGGCGTTATAATATTGCTTGTTGACTTACCCTTTATTTATATTACGGTTATTATGGCCTATGTTACAAATCTATTGACACCTCTTTCCTTAAATTTAGACCAGTAGTTTAGTCACTACGACAGAACAAACTAACATTCATTGTAATTAAACTTTACAAATCATTACACTTTCTTTTAGCTTCGGATAAAAATACTTTTAAAAATTTTTATCCTGCTATTCTTCTTAATACTACGAGTACATACAAAATGGATTTTTACAAAGTTACCATGAAAAAATAAACCTACTTTACTTTTTCGAAGATTATTTATTTCATCATTAATTATTGGATTTAGTAATTGTTAATAATATTGAAACTGCCTACTATATAATATAATAGAGCTACATAATGTTTTAAATTGAAAATTAGCTGAAAGTAAGAATAATTGTAGATATATATTCACCTTTTCATCTTTATGAGACTGCTCCATTCCACTTCTTCAGGCTTATGACAGCCATAGACTATGCTGATTTCGAAATATGTCAATTCTACGCAATAATAGACAAACGAGAGTTTGTAGTTTGGATTCGGATCAAAATAGTTATTATTGTAAGACTTATAGTTTTCACCCCCGATAGAATAGAGGGGTGTTATAAGTTTGTCATGTCATCGTAGCTTAGAAACAGATGGACCTATTTTGATCAAGTTTTTCGTTTCGTTTAAAGCTGACGAAATATGAAGTGTTCCAATTCATCATCACAAGTTCGCTCACTGCTTGAAAATTAAGTTATTTATTACAATGTCGATAGTTATTCACAATTTTTAATTTTGTCTATAGTTATTACCTATCTTGTGTGAATACATAATATAATATTATTTTATTATAGATATTATTAATTAAAATAATAATCAAAACATTTTATTCAGTTATAAATTTACAATAATGTTTCCTGTAATATATTGTATGTTATTTAATGCATTATATTGTAATGACTACCACTTTTGTTTAGTGCAAACCGCTACATATAGCTACATTCATGACATCTAGTCAACGACGTCTGTAAAATACACGCGTATTATATAGATGATACTTCATCGTTATGCAAATTTAAAAATATAAGAATATTTTGCCACCAGCCGACCATTATAAAAATATACAATTAAATCAAATAACACACTATTGTTTTATACAAATTGAATAAGTTAGTTGTATATGCAGCGACATCTAGTTAGACTCACTTGAACTAAGCGTCTGACATCCACGTTGCGTAGTTCGTGGAAAGTAATGCAGAGTGCCAAAATTTTATTTTGCCCACAGTTTAAATAAATGGGTTAACTGTTAAATATTACTTAAAACAATGCCCAGTATTATTTCAT
This sequence comes from Celastrina argiolus, assembly GCA_905187575.2. Taxonomy (NCBI): domain Eukaryota; kingdom Metazoa; phylum Arthropoda; class Insecta; order Lepidoptera; family Lycaenidae; genus Celastrina; species Celastrina argiolus. Next base: position 14,609,532 of record LR994599.1, on the reverse strand, counting down.
AAGATATTTCTCACTGCAAGAAGCTTACGATTGCGGTATTTAGCTGAGCGAGTCGTTACAATATTAGTGTCTGCTACGACCAACAGATGGCATTGCATCAACATTGTATAAGAATATATATTTTTTTTTTATATTATGTAGGCCATTCATTTATAAGTTATCTTATACGGAAAGAAAAATATACAGCACGAAGGTGTTACAATATTATACAGCAAATTACCTAAGGAGATTAAATATTCTCTAAGTATGCCTATATTTAAAAAACCATTGAAGCAACATGTTGTTAATCGTAACATTGAAGTTTGAGTTGTCTACATCATTGGATTAGGATAAATTATTATAATTATTTTAATTTCAACGCCTTGTAAATTTTTTATTGTTACCTGTTTAAGTTTCTCTGTGAACAATGTAATGATTTTTGAGAAATAAATAATTCTTTAAACTGAAATTGAAGTTAATAATAATAATATCTAATACACTGAACTGTTCCGATTTAATCGGAACTACAAGTTCTCAATGGCTATAGTTTTTTAAGAAATATAAATAGTAATAAAATTTATTTACTTAAATAAAGTATATTATGGTTTTACAAATGAATTATTGTTCTCTTATAGTTTGCCTTCATGCGGCGTGCAAATTTTTATTAACAGACTATTTATTATTGTTTTTGTTATATAATTATTTTTTATGGTAGGTATATCAATTTGTCATTATTATAAACTAGCTGTTCCCGCGACTTCGTTCGAGTGGTTTTTGAGTGACTTAAGCCGTTTATGTAGCGCATGCAAAAAAAGTCCCTAAATGTAATTAATTTTAACGTTTTTGCAACATTCCCCACTAACGCTTCGCTCCGATTGTAATTAAATATTCGTAGCGTAATGTAATATAGCCTAAAGCCTTCCTCTATAACTGGACTATCCAAAAAAAAAAGAATTTTTCAAATCGGACCAGTAGTTCCTGAGATTAGCGCGTTTAAACAAACAAACAAACAAACTCTTCCGCTTTATAATATTTTATTATATTATAGATTTAAAATTATTTATGTAAATGTTATAAAAAGTCCCATTTTCTTTGTAAAGAAAGTTTCCGAAACACAGAACTCGGTCAAAGCTATCGATAGTAACATTGATTGATTAATAACTTACAATATTTGCAATAATTATTCTTTTTATTCATATTTTTTTAACTATGGTACTCGGATATAATTTGTTTAGTTTCTTACGCCCGCCGGTTCTTCTCGCCGGGTTAGTCCCCGAACCGGTGGTAGGTCATCATGTAGAATACGTCTAAAAGTGTTAGTATTTAACCTATTTGGAAATATAAGATTTTTTTTTCATTTTCATGTAGTAACAAAAATATTATCCATCATGACCTGACCAAATCATCGGAAAACAAATATTACAAATAAATTAACGTAAACTAATGAACTGTATCTTACTATTACAGTTTACCAGTAAGTAATGCTGGCAAAATAGTTAAGTACGGGAAATGTTTTAATATTATGTTATAGGTTGAGTAAATCAATAAAGCTTTATTATTTGGAAATCCCCCCTTAAGATCTAAAATTAAAATACAGGAGTAAGGTAAAAAAACTTTATTTTAAGTGTAATCATTACTAATTATATTGAATTCATACCATAAAAGCATTAAAGTAAAGATTAATAATATAAAAATAAATTAATTTCTTATTCCTAATAAAAATTGCTTAAAAATCTACAGCTAAGAATAAAAATTATAAATAAAAGTTAGTAATTAAAATAGTGGCATAATAACTAAGACAATTGTTCATTTAATTTCTTCCGCATCCTCAAAAGTGTCCGGCACTTTTCGTCCGCGAGTCTCCGGCTGCGTGAGAACCAATAGTCCAGCAGTCATTGCCATAATACCGAACAACATCGACGGCAGACCCGACCAGTAGACCATCAGAGGAGGGGTGAGCGGCGCCACAATAGATCCGATGCGACCCAACATCGACGAGAACGCTATGAAAGAATGACGATACCTCGTCGGATACAACTCTAGAGTAAAGAGATACAGCGATGTGAACACCGTGCCTATACAAAACTTTCCCGTCAAATACAAAATCAACGATAACACGTCAAAGCCATTAGGCGTAAACGAAAATGCAATGCAGCACATAGCGCAAATCATGTACCCAAAGAATAGAGTAGGCTTGCGGCCAACTCGATCTAATAATAAAACGGCAGTCCAGTACCCGGGAATTTCTATAAGAGCTATCAATATATAATTCAGATACATATTTCCAGATAAGCTCATCGAGTTTATAGATAACCCGTAGTATATGAACGTCGTCGCAATCCAGTACACCGGCGTGGTACAACAACGGCGCAACATGGTCGGAGACCGAATCACACGCATGAACAGAAATCTGCCGCTGGAGTTCGTGGACAAGTTCGATTTTAGTTTTTCCTGCTCAGAAATCGCTGTGAGGAGATAATTCATTTTTGCAGCAGATATTACTCTCCCGTTCATCCGGGCGCCACGCTCCAGAGTGGCCTTTGCTCTCTCGTTCTTGCCCTTGCTGAGGAGCCACCGGTGGCTCTCTGTTACTATCCAGTTGTACGATAGGAGCAGGAAGATCGGGGTAAAGGCGGTCAAGGTTAGGTTTCGCCACGGCCGCACGCCGGCGGCGATGGCGCCCATCAGAGCCTGCCCGAACGCGAAACAGGACGACATCGTGGCGCTTGTTGCGACACGATATCTGGCCCCGACTAGCTCCGTCGCCAGAATGTACGCTGCACTATACAGCCCACCGCCGATCGCCGTCTGCAGAAATTGAAGCGTAATGTACATGTAGTAGTTTACTGAAAACGCCCGAACGACCCCCACTAGAGCGACGTTGAACGCAAAAAATACTATCGAGACCCGTCTCCCCAGCTGATCCGACACGAAGCCGGCTAGCGGCAGGGCGAACATTCCTCCCACACTGTTGAGCGTGCCGGCCAGGGCTCGCAGCCACTCGTTGCATTCCAGGCCGAAGTCGTAGACGACCGTGTTCGTCCGCTCGTACACAAACTCCTCGCAGCTGACGACGTCGTTTGTGTCGAACAATTCTATAGGACAGGTATTGTTTCGAATCATATCGCTCGAAATATTTGCGTAGCGCGAACAATCGGCGAAGCCGCCGGATGTTTCTGGTATAGCGTTGAGAATCCATTCGGGAGCGTATTCCGGCGATAATCCGTCGCACGGCGGCACGGCGCAGCGGTGCGGCAGCTTCCCCGCAGTAAATATATAATCCGACGCCAGGAATCCGGACACGGTTGTTGGTATCATTAGCAGGAGAACGTTTATTATTTGATATTTTCCGATCTCCCCCAGCTCCTCGTTCAGGACCGTTTCGAATTCCATTTTGCTCGCGCCGCTCGTTTGAATGTGTCGCAAGTTTTACAGTTTAAACGGCACCGAGTGCTATCTTCGGCGAGGCATTCTCGGAACTGTACCTTGTGGCGCGGGTGGACGTCTTTTGTATAGCTGAACCGTGTAGGTACAATAAAATTCTATCACATCTTATCTCTATATCGCGGCCGTAGGTAGTTCGCGACGCGCGAGTTACGTAAAATGTCGGAAGTACACAAACAAATGAATTCATAAAATATCGTGTAAAATTTTATTTGCTCGTCATTCCTGCCAATTTAATAATTGGATATTTAAACTGTGTAATGTTAACATCCCATAGTAGGTACGTTGTTCTAAATCTATATTCCTAAGTAAATTGTCGCAAAAATTGTTGTTTTCTTAGAAGACAATATATATCAACATAAATTCTAAAGTGAATAATTTATCTAATGTCATAACACACTTATTAGTTATGTAGGTAATGGCTAGTCATAAAACCTTCAAAACATTGGCAAGATTTAACAGGTCTATTGACACACATTATATGTTATCTGTTTTGTGTATTTTTAACTCACGACTTGACTTCTAGACTTTCTAAACGCCTAGTTATATGGGCATAATAATGTGATAATGTTATTTATTTATTTTTAACCTGTGAATTTTGATGAATATAATTCAAGTCTTTTTGAAATAACACCTCGCCAATATTCAATTTTATTCGAGAAGTTCCGACAGTCTTCGCCTGATGTGGTCGACGGGCGCTGGCACTTCAGACAGCGTGAGTCTGGGCACCTGGTGCTCCATCTCCAGCGTGAGTCTGGCGTCCAGCACCGCTGGATCGAACATACCCAGACTCTTGAGGTACGGAGGTCTCTTGTGCTCCGGATGGTCTATCATCCAGCGGCAGTACTCTTTCACGCTCCTGCAAATAATTATGATGTAAATATTAAATCATAATTTTTTCAGTATCAACTGTAAATGTTGTATTTATATTTGACAAAATAAACTTTTTCTGGGTTGAATCTAAACAATATGAAATTCCTATAACCTTAAAGTCGAAAGAATAATGTTTTGGATGCACAACTGTGTAATATGTGATGACCTTTGCAACTAAATTGTATTCTGGCTACCGTCCCATGCAGATGTGAGTTCACGTTTAAAAATAAAATATATTTCGAACTGGCGTGTTTGTTTTCCATTAGTATTTCTGTGGCCATAAAGCGTTTGGGTTGCGAAACCAAGATGTCGTTCGTTGGTTATGCAACCAGATTATTGTTATGTTATAGACCAGGTTAGGTGCGGGCATTATTAATAATGCGCGGGCATTATTTATAATGCGCGGGCATTATTTATAATGCGCGGAATAATGTATTGCTCTATCGGGCTAAGTAATTAATTACTATGTAAACTTAATTATTTATCACATTAATACACGCTCGTTAATTTCAAAATTGCTACTTGACGTCAATTTGATAGTAAATAGTAATGCGTGCGCGCGATTGCTAAAGATTGGAGTACTTTGAAACCATTGTTCTCAATAGGTACTAGTTTTATTGACAAACACCTCCGGTTCATAATGTAAGATACAAAAACAAGGTTTTTTTTATTCACTTCAATTTTTTTTTGCGGCATTGCGACATGTTGGCAGTGTTCTAAGCGAACTAAATCAAATAACAGCTCACTTTTCAAGTTAGCTGATATTCGCCGAGACGGATTACTTGTGGTGACACGACATCTAGTGTATTGGTGATCGAAGACAAAAAAAATTATGGTAATTAATAATCCTCATTATATTTACCAAAGGACGTTTTATAAATTAATATTTTAGTTTAAATATAGCCAGAAAGGTTAGACAATAATTAATAATTTAGCTTAAAACAATACAAAAAGTACCCAACCTTTACTTATAACGTTTTTTTTCTTTTTATATAATAAAGCCGCGTTTACTTCATTAAAGTGAAGTAAGACTCAGGAACTAAGGCCCGTAAAAAAAAACAATCTCAATCGTAACCTCTACTTGAGAACCTATTTGACAGATTAAAAAAACGTTTCGTTTCACTTTTAAAAATGAAGAACGTTACTTACTTTAATTTTTATCTTTTTTGAAACGTAAAAATAAATATTATAAAAATTTAGATGAAACTTATTTTAATGTTTTCCTATATTATGAATATTACGGTTTAAACAGAAAAGAAATTTTAAAACTATGTAACATTAAAAAAGTTGTTCATTTTTAAAATTTAAACAAATAATTGTTTTATCTGTGAAATGCGTATCTCAAGTAGATTGAGATTCTTTTATTTATACAAACCTAAGTATTTTTTTTAATTTAAAGTACCTTGTTTTTTGTCGACTTTCTGAAATAAGCCTGTTAAGTTTCATTTGGAAATAAAACGTTTTAGTATTTGTAATAATGGCTATGTTGTAACTGTGATTAACGTAATATGAAACCAAATTAAAATAGATAATTATTAGTTTATGTGATCTGAAATCCCCAAATTAAATAAGAAAACAGGGTGTGGATGTGTTATGGAAGTAGATGTATATTGCCAATAATGCTTCTATTTTGTTATAAGTTTCGTAACATCGTTGCTACCAAACGGATGAACCGTTAAAAAATTTGTTTTTTCTATTTGAATGTTGACGTCATCGTGAGTGTTCGTTTGTTTCATGATCATCACTTCGAATGCTGCTTGGTAATTGAAACTGTAGTAAAGTTTATTAATATACTAGCTGTGCCCGCGACTTCGTTAGCGTGGTTTTTGAGTAAATTAAACCGTTTATGCAGCGCACGCAACGAAAGTCCCCAAATGTGAATAATTTTCCCCGTTTTTGCATCATTTCTCATTGACGCTTCGCTCCTGTTAGTCGCAGCGTAATGTTATATAGCCTTCCTCTATAAATGGACTATCCAACAAAATTATTTTTTTCAAATCTGACCATTAATTCCTGAGATTAGCGCGTTTAAACAAACAAACAAACTCTTCCGCTTTATAATATTAGTATAGATTTAATTCGGGGGTTACTTAAAAAAATTAGTTCATATTTCTCTATTACGAAATTAAAAAAAAAAAAACTTCTCGCCTCAAATGAGTGATGCCATCCCACACGGTCTTCAGCGTCACCAGATCCCGGGGCACGTGCCGCGCCGACCGCCAGGAGCTTCTGGTGTCGTTGCGTGGGTTCCTCCACTGCTCCCGATTGGGTACACTCCTGCCGAACGCCAGAAATACATCTGACCGCTTTTCCGCCCGGATGTCCTTCGATATCTCTCTCTGAAGCGCCGCTGAGCGAGATTTCTGTGAATATTGTTAGAATTTTTAATTAAAACACATACCTATAATAATCTATATTCATCTTAGATACCACACAATATTTTAAAGCGGAAGAGTTTATATGTTTGTTTTAACGCGCTAATCCTAGGAACTACTGGTCCGATTTGAAAAATCTTTTTTTTTATAGTTCATTTATAGAGCTTTAGGCTATAAAACATTAAGCTGCGACCAATAGCAGTGAACCGTCAGTGAGAAATGTTGCAAAAACGTAGAAAATTATGCATATTTGAGGACTTTTTTTTTTGATTTGGTTTTTGAGTGACTGAAGCCGTATATGCAGCGCACGCAACGGCGCTGCATATACGGCGGCTTCAGTCACTCAAAAACCACGCGAACGAAGTCGCGGGAACAGATAGTATATACTAATATTATAAAGCGGAAGAGTTTGTTTGTTTGTTTAAACGCGCTAATCCCAGGCACTACTAGTCCCATTTGAAAAAATATTTTTTTGTTGGATATTCCGTTTATAGAGGAAGGCTTTAGGCTATATAACATTACGCTGCGACCAATAGGAGCGAAGCGTCAGTGAGAAATGTTGCGAAAACGGGTAAAATTATTCACATTTGAGGACTTTCGTTGCGTGCGCTGCATAAACGGTTTAAGTTACTCAAAAAATATGCATGAAATAATTATTCCTTTTTAATAATAATAATAACAAAAACCAACGTGAGCAATCAAAAGATAATCGCGATGGTGTTTCCGACAACCACGCGAACGAAGTCGCGGGCACAACTAGTACCAATTATAAAGCTGAATATTTTGTTTCTTTGAGTACAATAATCTCAGGAGCTACTGGTCTGATTTGAACAATTATTTCAGTGTTGGATAGCCCATTAATTCAGAAAAGCTATAAGCTATATTGTCACGCTTAGACCAACAGAAGCAGAACATCAATATAAAGGTTTCAAAATCGTAGGTTTTATTTTACTGTTTCACGCGGACGATTTCGCGGGGTCAACTAGTATTTAGGTACATACTAGCTGAAACGTGCCTACTTCGTTGAGCATACAAACAGTGTGTGATGAAATCCAATTATATCACGGAACCCGCAACGTGGAACCTAGAACCCGCTGGTTCTAGGTAGAAGAGTGAACATTTTAGGTTGTATGTATTTTGAAAAAAAAATTGTCCAAAAAATTAAAAAAAATTGTTAGGGGTGGATAACCCTTATCACTTAGGGGTATGAAAATAGATAGTAGCCGATTCTCAAACCTACTGAATATGCGTATATAGTGTCATAAAAATCGGTCAAGCCGTTTCTGGAGTATGGTAACTTACATTGCGACAGGAGAAATTTTATATAAGTATTGGATATTGTCATAAACTAACCTCTATATTGTCAGTAGCTATGGCTACCTTTTCTTCTACTGTTGGAAGCTCTTTAGGCACAACCTGAAGTCCTCTGGATACGTGTGTATCAAATTCTATCTAAATGGAAATATTTTTATAATTATTTAAAGCCTGAATCAGGAAAAGTTATAATTTGGTATATTAAAGCCTAAATCATAAAAATTTTAAATTCTAATTTGGTATAACTATTATTTACTAAAGAAGTATTGAATTGAATTCAGTATTTAAGATTTTTTATCCAATCCAGACAATAACAACTAATTAATATACATGTCTTAAAATTCAGATTACGTTATAATGAAAGAGAGAAAAATAAGAATTTATATAACATTTACTTCATTCAGGATGCCAACTTAGCTCTATGGAAATATATGGATAACAGTGCGTTCTATTTTTTTTTATTTAAGAATTATCTTAATATTTAACTTTCGGAATCATTCTTACTTATAGTTCTGACATATTTAAGCAGTATAAAACTCAGCACGAGAGAAACCTGACCTTCGACATGAATATGGTATTCTTAAAGGAAGTCAAATTAAGTATGTATTCCTAGGCTAAACGTTCAACTGATTTACAATCTAGTTATTACCTGAAAAAGTTCCTTGATGGTTTTGGTGTCAAATAAGTGTGACTGTTGATCGCCTCCCAGCTGCTTCATGTAGTCACTGAACTCTTTAGCAATCTATAACATTAAATTCGTTGCTTAAAAAGCTACAGAAAAAATTAGTTTTTTTCGTTTTTTGGGCATCCTTACTTGATTTCGTAAATATGTAAATTGTTTATTATATAATAGGCTACATGATGCGTAGCCTTTAAGTAAAGATCATGTCTTCATCAGAGCAGCAGGAGTAATACGCCTATGTGCTCTATAAGTTTAACGCGTGAAACACCATAAAAGCCTTCCACACGTACTCAGAAAGGTGTCTGGGTGTGCGTTTTTGTCACTGCTTGCTGTTAAGAAGTTATTTTAAACCAAAGGCTGGCTCTGTCAGGCCCTGACGTCACTGTGACCCTTTTGAATCTATTGTGACTCCTTCGCTTTAAAATACCGTCCCCAGTCCTATGTTACTTAAGCGAACGATAAGGTTGGGGTCTGCGTTGCGAATTTTCTCTGCTGTAGAATATTCGTGCTGCAGAGGTACTTGTCACTGCTTGCTGTTAATAAGTTAATTACAATTTATCGTGCTATCAAAACTACGCCCTCAATGGCAAAGAAATCCATATAAATTGCAGTTCTTTATGGCGAGTGGACAAAAGGTCACATTCGCCACTCTGGACTCAGAGCTTTGGGTTCCAAGCTAAGGTATTTAGTACTTGCCCTATCTGTCAAATCATCAGCTCTCCTGATGAGGCTTTTCTCGTGCTCCTTCTCAGGTTCCAAGTAGTGAGTGGCCCACGTTATCTGTTCACGTATAGGTTTCTTCAGGAACTGTCTGTGAATGTCTTCCTTTACATCTTCTTCATTACTAAAATGTTGTTACTTTGTAAAACAAAAACTGCATAGTCTCACATTTTCTCGATGCTCGTCTATCTGCCCTCCAGTGATAACTACGATAATATATACACATCTTCACTAATAATATTATAAAGCTCATGAATGTGTTTGTATTGCTATAGGTGTAAAATAAATGAGTGATAATACTTTAGGGTGTGTATGTGCCTCCTGATTTTAACTTTCATATTTGTATGAGAAGTGGCACAACATTATAAATTTTCGCATACAATAATTAAAAAAAAAGTACTTCTTTCAGCGCTGGTAGTTTCACAGTAAACTTTATATACGGGACTCATACATACCCTAAACTCAAAGTATTTTATCACTCATTAATATTATAGCCTATAGTACCTACCACGCTCTCAGCCTCTCGCCAATAGAAGGCGGCGAAGCACTAATTGAAAATCCACAATCCGAGTAAACGCAAGCATAAACGAACTGAAGAGTTTATATAGGCAGTACAAAGTTCGCCAAGACAACTATGAATTTTTTACGTAATACTTTTATTATCTAGATATTACACAGTTTAATTTGGCATCATAAAAATACTGGTATAGACTATGTGACACTGATAAGCACTTCAGGTGTGTAGTTTTATTTTTGTTTTTGTTCATAGCTAGTCATAATATTGTAGTAATTGCTGTGTTGTTTTAGTTTTCTTTGCGAATAAAAAGCTAATAAAATAGAGAATTAGGATAATAAATGAGAGAAATTTAGAAGTTAGATGTGTTGTTTGAATTGAGTAACATTACAAATCGTTGAAACACGCGACACGCGCCTAATCATATTGCTAACACAGACATCGCCTGATTTTTTATGACGCCATATTTCGATAACAACACGTGGTTATTTGTATGTTTATTCTTATTTCTGGTAGTTTCTTATAATGTATTTAATAATACTGCTTGTATTTTATTTTTTCTAAGAAATTCTACTTACTCGGACACAATCTCTACTTCTGTATCAGATTCGCCCTCTCTCTCTATATGCAGTTGTTTTCTGAACGACAAAAGTGGCTCCTTTATTATTCTTCTCTTTGCTTCTACTAAAATTAGAAACATTTTTAATGTATTATCGTGTTTAGTATGCCTTATTACTATTTCTGGAAAGTCTTTTGTACAGCGCCATCTAGCGGTCGGTTGTGTAGTTAGAAATTAGTAGGTTAAAAATGTAACAATGTCGCCTAAAATAAAATAAAAAATATTTTATTTCCAAATGAAACTTAACAAGCTTTTATTAGAAAGTCAACAAAAAACAAGCTAAAATTAATGTAATCTCCTACAAAATTATAATCACAACACACAAAAGTAAGTTTTTACCTTCACTTTTATTAATTTCCGAGGGTTTATCCGTATTTATACCAATGCCCAGTAACTCACACACTCTCTCGCTCAGTTCATTTGGCAGTACTTCAGCTATAGGATTTTCAGCGTCTCTATTAATCTGAAAGAACAAGACTATAGCTGATGATTTTTTGAAATTTCTCAGCGCGCCTAAAGAAGATTTCACTTCAAAAAAACACTGTAGAGTCTTCTCTGTGAAATATAGTATAACACTTTATTTTTTATTTTACATTAATTATTACTTAAAACTTTACACACTCTGTGAAAGAAGTGTTCCAGACGCGGCGTTGTGATCGCGCGCCTATCCCAAAGGATCCCTAATAAAGGCTAGAGGCTAATATTTACTAAGATTGCAAGTTACATATTTACAGTTTATTTTTACAAATATGGTCATTATTTAACTATCGAACATATTATGTAAAAAAGTCGTCATTTCAATGTAAATAATAATTTATGAAATTGTAATTTTTAGATAATATTTCATATAAATTTACCTTACTGGCTTAAAATAATTGGCTTAGTTTGTAGCCAGTTTAATATTATAATGTTTTTTAAAATATCACAAGCCATTGCAGAATGTCAGCCACATAATAATTCATTTTCCATAATTATTGTTACTACATTCTTTGTGATGAAAAATATGATTGATTGATTGGGATAAGATTTAGCTCCACTTATTGCTGTGGGACTTTGACGGAATCTCTAGGTACAATTGCGTTTTTTTAAATATATTTTTAAGTTAATTGAACGTTCTCTCGCTCGATCTAGAGGACTTTTACGAAATGGACTCTAACAGCTGTTCACTTACCTCTTCAAACACCTTACTCCAATACTCCTTGTTTCTCTGCAACACCGACGGACCCTCGTACTTGGAGGGTTTGATGTGAGCAAGTTTCCTCGGTTTTTGGGCCATAACACATTCACTGTACGAAACGAAACGAGTGAAAGGATTTTTTTTTCTCTATGGAGCCGTATAGATTAAACGTGAAACACGTCGGTTCGGGAATATTTTGTGAAGGCGTCGCGTGGCTCGTTGCTATACGACGGATTGTTAACAGCACTACCGAAATTTAAAAGTCAGGGTATAAAAGGTATACAATAAATAAGAAATAATTTAGGGTGTGTATGTGCCTCTTATGTAGAGTACTTACTGTGAAAGACTTACTTTTGAACTTCATGTTTCTATGAGAAATGCCCCAACATCATGATATACATTTCACAGTAAACTCTATATACGGGACCCATACACACCCTAAAGTATTATCATACATTAATATTATAGCCTGTATACGTACGAGTATTTAAATAAATGTTTCCGAAGAATTAAGTCTATGACCTATGCATACCTATACAAAATAATATATACCCAAGAATGTAGTGGTATCAATAACCCCTAACAACGATACGGTTTGATCAATAGACGTTTCAGATAATTAACTTAGCGGGTGAATATATAAACGATGGTTAAGTGGCGCTCAACTCACGTCATGTCCCAGTCGTCCCGCCAAGCGGTGACTAGCAGCTTATGAATTGATCCCAACTTTCAGCGGTTCAGCATCAGGTCATATTATGCTTATTAGGATAACTAAGCATAATATGACCTGAAACGCTTGATAAAGCGTTACTTTTTGAAATTAAAGTTTTCTGATGATGATGATGGAATCACATTTTTACACGATTTATTATATGGGTTTTGGGTGCGATTTTGACCCACTTTAAACGGCTAGATTTTATTTAAACTTGTCATTTTTATCGAGGACCGATGACAATTCATTAATTTAATAAAATAATTCCGTTATTGAATTTGTAAATTAATATTTTTTTCAATTTAAGTATATAATTTTTATCTATAGTCGAAGTGATTTGTAGCTACTTAATAGTTTGAAAAACTAAAAAATGAAAAATAAATTTTAATCAATTTAAATTGAAAATAGTAAAAATAAAAATATCGTAAAAAAGCGTGGGGTGCTTATTATTAAAATAATTATTTTTCTACTCATAACTGTCAGAAAAATATTTATAACTATTCTTTATTCACGCCACATTTTCATTACAATAAAATATATTTTTTCCACTATTTTCAATTTAAATTTATTAAAATTAATTTTATATTTTTTAGTTGAATTTTAAAGCGTGTTGGATAGTTTTTTTTTTATTTGGTTACGTTTTTTGAATTGGAAGCGTATAAAATTCACACAGTTTACAGTTTCCTAACAAAGTTCGTTCGCAGGCTCTGTAACTTGTAACCACAGACCGCTGTGTTGTATGTCAGCGGCGATGTAAACATACTGTAATCACATTCACCGACATGCCCATCTTGAATAGGAACGTGTGATACATACACTATGCGGCGTACATAAACATACACTTGGTGGAAGTAGGTTAGGAACGCATACAGCTGGTCGTATAGTAACACTCGCGCTTCGGTTAATATATACTTATATACTAATATTATAAAGCGGAAGAGTTTGTTTGTTTGTTTAAACACGCTAATTTCAGGAACTACTGTTTCAATTTAAAAAATATATTTTTTTGTTGGATAGTCCATTTATAGAGGAAGGCTTTAGGCTATATAACATTGCGCTGCGACCAATAGGAGCGAAGCGTCAGTGAGAAATGTTGCAAAAACGGGGGAGACTTTCGATGCGTGCGCTGCATAAATGGTTTAAGTCGCTCAAGAACCATGCGAACGAAGTTGCGGAACAGCTAGTGAAATATATAGCTGTTGTACTTAACGCCTCCGTGGTTTATTGGTTAAGAGCCTAGCACTCGACTCGGAGGTCGTAGGTACGATTCCCGCGTTGAAACAACAAAAAATTAGGGGTGGCCGTTTTACATTCGGTTTAACCGAACTTCGTCATTCGGCCGAATATCGATTAAAATGCCGAACATTCTGCACTAAATGTACTTGCACTGTCATGATAGAAATTAATGAAAAACAGTGTAATAAAATAAGTCTGATATACTCATTCATAGTCATTTATTTGAATTGGAAAGAGAAATCATACGTGATAAACAAAAAAACTTAAATTGGCCTTTTTACTTACAGGCTTAAAAATCTTTGGTTATTTAATCAAATAAAACACAAAATTAAACCGCTCTTCTTACTAACAAAACTAGCCTTAGAAATATTTGTTACTTAATCAAAAAACAAAATTTTACTGCCCTTCTCATAAAGTCTTAGAAATCACCTCTCACTTAATCAAAAAAGAAAAATTAAACTATTTTTTCTTAACAATACAACTATATTTGCAGTAATTAGTGCGTAAACAAGTCACAACACGAAAAAGCGCGGCCGAAATTGAACCGAAGTTCGGTCGTATTTTTCATTTTTACCGAATGTTTGGCCGAACTTCGTAATCGGTTCAAACCACATTCGGCCCCATCGCTACAAAAAAATTGTTTTCAAGTATGGTTAGGACAATGCAGCCCTGATTGTCTGACAAAAAATATGATCCATGCGTCGGATGGGCATGTAAAAAGTCGGTCCTGCGCCTGATCTCCCGCCAATCGTGTCAGTTATCCGTCCGACTGTACTATGATAGTAAAGGAAGAGAGAGTACTTCTCTGTATTGCGCACACACTCAACTTGCCTGGTCTCAATAAAACCGGCCACCGTCACCAAAATCGGTGTGGGAGGCATTATTATTATTGTCGTTGTACATGGCAACTTACATCTTTACAGGTGTAAAAAAACAGTTATAATAACTCTTAAAATATCTTTTCACACTCCGGAATCTTCTAGAATGAAAAAAGGTACTATAATCATGTCCAAAAGTAATAGTGACTGGTCTTTTACACTACTTCTTTATGATGTAAATATTGCCTTCGCAACATTATATTCATTTTCAACCGACTTTGCAACCGGCTGGTTTTAAACTTTTAACCCACAGAGGGATGTTATCAGTTTGCTTCTTGCATGACTTCGTAAGATTTTGTTTATAGTCATAAATGTTTTTTTAATTGAAAGCCCATGTTTATTTTTTTTTTTGCATAAAAATAGTTAAATAGTTTTCCCGCTTTTAGCACCTTACTTTTGAATAGGAATTCTATATCGTGCATTTATTTATAATATGTTATGTATAAATTTCTGTGTTGAGCGGGAATTTTAAAAGATGTGTGTGTATTTATTCAACCAGCCAAAAACGATCTTACAAATATACTTTTGTTTCTATCTAGTATGTTTTGTTCAAGTAGGTACTCTAGTTATTATCGCAGACAGTAACTACCGCTATATACACAAGGATTAGAGATCTGTAGATTATGAAGATAAAGTATTGAAATATCATTGTTGTTTAGCAAATATTTGCAACCGCGTATTAGATGTTAGATGAAATATGTTAATTTTTACGATGCTCTAATCAGAATTTAAATGTTATATGTTGTAGGTATTTCTATTTGTTTATTTTAATTATTTTTGTATTCATTAATGTAAATTAATTAAAAGATCTGTGGGCGAAATACGATGGGCAAAGGCGATGCGAGAAATAAGACAAGAAGAGCGCCATCTGTTGGCAGGAAACAGAAGTTTGAATGCTCTTGAGACTACCCGTTTACAAAAGTGGAAATGACGACACGCCCTGTAAAGGAAGGTGCTAATGTAGTTATTTACCCTATTGTGGCAAAAGTAACTTAAGCATTATTGTTGGATTAGGAATGGTCCTCAAATAGACAACCCTGAGTAAATATCTCACCTTGCCGAGTTTGTGAATCGCGTTCATTATAATATTATTTGCTATCTTGTGTTTGCATAATAAAGCAATATTTGCGGAAAATGTTCCAATGCTAATTATATTTTAATCTATACTAATATTATAAAGCGGAAGAGTTTGTTTGTTTTTTTGTTTAAACGCGCTAATCTCAAGAACTAATAGTCCGATTTGAAAAAATCTTTTTTTATTAGATAATCCATTTATAGAGGAAGGCTTTAGGTTACATAACATTATGTTGTTATGTAACCTAAAGTTGACCAATAGGAGCGAAGCGTCAGTGAGAAATGTTACAAAAACGGGAAAAATTCATTACATTTTGGGACTTTCATTGCGTGCGCTGCGTAAACGGCTTAAGTCACTCAAAAACCACGCGAACGAAGTCGCGGGAACAGCTAGTAATAATATAATCAAAACAACCTCTCTTCATGAATTATGTCTGTGGTTTTTAATATTCCTTAAAACACGACACAGAAAAAACAGTTTCTGCTACAAAAATAATTATTTGTTTAGGATTAGTATTTACCCCCAATAATAAAAATCTTTATACACTGGATATGCAATACAGGTTGATTCATAGTTCATATATGAAGCAGAATATAAGTGTAAAAAAAATTACGCATAGAGCATTTTTAGTTAAAGCACATCATATAAATTACTTAATAGAACTCAAAAAAATCAAAGATCTAAAATTACGCCAAGGAGAGAATCTGACTATACTGGGGCTCGCAGGCTCTTAGTCTATACACTCAAACGCACTGGTCGTTGACCTAAGACCTGGCAGGATCGAAACTCATCTGTTTTGTGACTTTTTATATAAGGTGCCAAAACAAAAATGTCCTACCCGTTTTTTTCTTCACACTATATTCGGCTCAAAACATGAACAATGAATCACACTGCATAATGTTTTGTATTTGTCTGTAAATTAACTTTTCTAACATTATATCAGACAATCTTTCCAGTTCCAGTCCAGTGTTGTCAGAACGCATGAAAAAGTACGGTTTTTCCGTACTTTTTGTCATACAACCGTACCACTATAGTACCTCAGTGTGCACCGTACCTACTTAGTACCTTATAAATAATACTAGTAATTAATGTTTTAATACATACTATATAAGGGTTACCACGAGTAGACTAAGTATAGCGTTTTAATGTTTTGGCAAAACCGTACTTTTTAGTTAAAATCCGTACCTTCCGAAATCATACTGGCAACACTGCTTTCTACACTTTGTATGTACAGCTTTAGTAGTGTGTAAATATTTTCACTAAAAGGGAAATAGTGTTAGAAAAGTGGTTTTGCAAATCGCTGGATATTCCGAAATGTAAAATATTGGGCACGTGTGATGGAAAGATAACCAATCACTAAAGTAAGATGAATGGCCGGCCACCGCGCTCGCCGCTCGGTCACACCACACACTATACAAACTTCCAACCTCCGCACTGAAGCAAAAGCGAGTGTAAAACGATAGGGAGACTCGCACCTAAACGAGACTCGGTAAGTCCCGGCACAGCACTCATAAGATAACGATTCAAAAACTAAATAATAAAAAATAAAAAAAAACCAGCCTTAGCGTGTAGCATTCCTATCACAACTAACAAACGACCTTGAAGGCCTGAACCGATTTCCACCAAACATTTTTGTGTCGGCGGTTAAAAATTAAACGTTAAAAACAAGGCAACACCACGGACTAGAGAAATGCAAAATGTTTGTAAATTGTATTGCTGTCCCCTGCCCAATTAAACCAGTAGAGACAACTGCAGCTTGAACAGAAATTACATATTAAAATAATTAAAATCAACGATCAGGAGGCCCCTCTTTTAACCGATTTAGATACTTTTTTTATTATAAACCAAAAAAAGTTTGAATTATGTTCCTATGTATTGATTTTATCAAAAAATATACTCCAATTTTCCTGAATTTGTCTAATCATATTTTTAGGTTTTTAAGCGTCCATATTTCTTTTTATAATTAATTTATGGGAAAAAAATGAAAAAATAGGGACGTACCAATAGTTTAAATTCTCAGGAAAAAAAAATCGGTCGGTCAAAAAAGTCGTGTCGGTTTACCGTTCCACTGGGTTATGAGAGTAAAAGGAAGAGAGAATGTCTTTGTGTATTGCGCACACACTTGGGCACTATAAAATAACTCCTGCGTAGCTGGCCTGGTTTCAATGAAATCGGCTACCGACACCGAAATCGGTGAGGGGAGATATTATTATCCAGGTAGGGAACATGGGTCGCGCAACCCCCTATTGTTGTATTGAAAAACGGTTGTTGTGTTTCCTCTAATATACATAAAGGTACACGTATCATTGCATGAGTCCGGATTTCGAGCTGCAATCTCAACTACAATTACGTAAATAATACAGTATGTAAAAAGACCAGTTATATTATACTTTTTTTGGTCAAAAACTTAAAAAAAGAGATTTATTTTTAGCCACAAAAATAATTTAAAAAATGATTTACTGTATAAGATAAGGTAGTATTTATATCGGGTGTTTGACGACCTCCGTAGAGCAGTAGTTGAAAAAAATTGGTGATCAAGCTTGAGGTCGCGGGTTCGAATTCCACCGAAGGAACAAAAAGTTTCCTTGGTGATAGATGAATATTAAATATAATTCCGTTTATAAATTAGCTACTTAAGAATACAAATTACCATAAGTTTAAAATAACTAACTCAACTTCACTCATAACTTCGCTCCAGCATAGAAAAAAAATATCGTCATATATTTCAAGTAATTCACAGTTTTCAAACCAAATATTGGGTCAAAAATAATTTAAAAAATGATTTACTGTATAAGATAAGGTAGTATTTATATCGGGTGTTTGACGACCTCCGTAGAGCAGTAGTTGAAAAAAATTGGTGATCAAGCTTGAGGTCGCGGGTTCGAATTCCACCGAAGGAACAAAAAGTTTCCTTGGTGATAGATGAATATTAAATATAATTCCGTTTATAAATTAGCTACTTAAGAATACAAATTACCATAAGTTTAAAATAACTAACTCAACTTCACTCATAACTTCGCTCCAGCATAGAAAAAAAATATCGTCATATATTTCAAGTAATTCACAGTTTTCAAACCAAATATTGGGTCTGGAATTTTCTTTTTTAGATTTAGACGACCGAGTGATGATAAGAGTGGTTTTGGTTTTAAGAAATTTATCATCATCAAAGACAATTTTTTGTCACTTAAGTATGTGATATCATAATTAAACTTAAAGTTAGGTACTTAATTTTAGTCATTCGTTGTTGCCATTACTTATTTAACAATTTGTGTTCTGTTATCATCACTCGCCTACTTCCGTCTACACTAGACGTCTAAATCCGTAATGTTTTACGAGGAAACTGAATAACTAATTCCTAATGTTCCTAATTCCTGATGTTGAAGCGATAAAGGCAACTGGTATTTAGTTTGTACTTTTACATCAATAAACTTACATCGCTAATTTACTTGTGAACTGCGTTTCCACATAAATCCCAGAAACGTTGTATTTCTCAAACGGGATACTACACTAATAAATATAATCAATGGTTTCAATATTTTTATTAGAAAGAGGGTAGATGTACTTAACACCGTAAGTACATAACTGACAAAACGATCCACTGTTCCCGCGCAATCACTCGCAGGAAATTTGGCATATTGAATTAACCTTTCGCAACATTATTCAGTTACAACAATACACAAATTTCGCGTCTACTACGGCGTATAAATTACTCCGTTAGCCGAGAATAATGTCGGGCGGGTGTGAGCGTATATCGGGCGTAAAGGTAAATTTACACAAGTCCCTAACAACCTCACCTAACTTATTAAGTCATCACACGTCCCCGGTATTAGTACAGACGCGACTTATGACATTCCTCTGTGAGTTACCGCTAATTCCGATTAGTGATGTTAAACACGAGATTAATCTAAAACCTATTAAAACACTGCAACTTCTTAGCTAGTTAATGAAATCAAGCGTTACTTTGCAGAAATTCATAGTATAAAATTTTAATATAATATATCCCGCGAAAAATGATAATCACTCATTTGCTTGTAGATGAAGCAAATGAGTGTGTACGCGTAGACATGCGTTCAAAGCACCTTCCTCCTTGCCACACTCTTATACACAAGCAGTAATGTTAACACGATCGTGCAAAGCCCTACACCACCATGCAGGTTGCAAAGCTCGACGCGCGATTCGCTCCGACTCCGACGACGAACGATTTTCCCCGTTTTTGCAACATTTCTCAATGACGCTTCGCTCCTATTGCTCGCAGCGTAAGGTTATGTAGCCTAAAGCCTTCCTCTATAAATGGACTATCCAACAAAAAAATAATTTTTCAAATCGGACCGGTAGTTCCTGAGATTAGCGCGTTTAAACAAATAAACAAACATACTCTTCTGCTTTATAATATTAGTATGGATGTAAGGATGTTGCGGAATTACAGCCACATTCTGAATCGCGCTATCACAGTTTTCTAAGTTCGGCGCTTTACATATTACATACAACATCTGAGAGGCACTCAGATTCGGTCTGGCCGGGCCTACTTCCTCGCATGGTCGTAGCTCTCCCTTTGGGACCATTCCCACAAACCATAATAGTTTTTTAAGTGTACCCAATTCAAAAATTCGGAGATTGTGGTATGTACAAAAACTTACTTCGCTCGTCAGGTCACACCGATACGCGTCTCAAATTTTCTTAGATCGTGATTCAAAATTGATCTTACTCGCTTACACGAGAAGACACGCGTCATTGCAAGACAACTTTTACAATAATTTTGAGCTGCATAGTAGAAAATATATTTTTTCGATGGAAGTTCCGTGTGACCCTTACTTCAATCGAATGTAACTGAGTCTTGTTGTGAACTCACCTTAACTTCAATCGGATGTAAACTACTCGTAAACGTCAAACTACGTTTGTATAAAATTGTAATGGCAGTTCAAACTTAAATAGTGTTATGCTAAGTTGACGGTTTACCGTTTCATAATATTATGTTAAGCGCCAGTTCTCGTGAAATCTGTCGCAATTGCAACAAACGGTTTACTCAAACGAATAGTTGACTTCAATTTCAAAGTTTGTCGTCCATATTAAAAGTCTAGAACTATCTAGGCCAAAGTAGGTTTGTATTAGCTTTTTGTTATTGATATATTGTAGATATATTTGACATTTTATAGAAATCAATGTTAAATTTATGAATATAAATACTGCAATATGTGTGGTAAAAAATCTATGATAACATTTTAGAAGCATTTAATTGAATAAATAACCATACTTTTCGAAAGTATTGAATAAAAAATATAAAACAAATACTGATGAATAATTATGGTAATAAATATAAGATTACCTACACTTTACAACCGTAGGACTCGTCAGAAAATAAAAAGCTAAACAAGTTTGGATTCGTTTTAAGGAGCCTTTTCATTGAAAGTTCTCGTTTTAAAAACACGTCCAGGACTTTACAATCTTTGGAGGAATTATCACAACTATCGGTTGTAGTACACTCACATACTAAAGTATTATAATTAACATCTTGACTAGAACATTGGGTAGCTGCTGTTTTAAAATCCTCCTCCGCCACAGGGAAGGGTGTATCACTAAACACGATATCTCTGACTTTGGTTGGGCCAATTAATTCAGACTTGTTTATATTGATAGCTGTTAGCTTTTCATAATTATTTTCATTATAATCTAAAAATGTATTTAAATCGGGAAAATTGTACTCTTGAATTGATTTCCCACAGTCTGGGCATTCATTTAAAGTATTAACTTTCTTAAAATCGGGTCCCATAAGTGATGAACTTTTTGATAAAATCTCTGAGTTGACTTTTGAATCCAATATATCTTCCTTTTCAAAATTGCCTCCGGGATTTAGTTTTGTTTCTAATTCCTTACTATATCTGCAGATATTTGCACCAAGCATTTCTTTAATTTTCTCAAAACCGTGACATTTAGCGTAGACGTAATTCCTCTGTACTCTAAAATATGGATAATCTGCTTCACTACCTATTGTTTCTCGGCTTCCATAATTAAGAAAAAGGGAAATAGGAGATACTAAGCTCCCAACTAGTTGAAAAGGTTCTTTATCGCATAGGGTTGGTTCCGGCTGTAACTCGTGAAATTCAAACATATTATTTTGATTCTCTGTATTGATTAATATTTGTGATGGATTTTTAGGTTGTGTTTGAAATTCATTAAGCTGCAAAATTACCATTTTTTCAAAATCCAGTAAAAACGTAGTTTGTTCCGGTATTAACTTCAGGCTAAAACTTATAAATTTTAGAAACAATCGAAGTATTTTAGCAACCTTCTCTTGGCATTGTCTATTTGAAATAGGCAGTGTTTCTTTTTGTTCGTCTAAATCTTTTAATAAATTATCTTTTTCCGCTAATATCTTAAGGTGATCCATTATTTCTTTATATTGAATATTTTCTAGGAGCATTTTTTTCACTACACACTTTTTTCGCTCGGAGCTTAACACGTACATATTACTTGTTAATCTCTCCGATTCCAATTGACTATAAAATAATTTCACTGCGTTGTTTCTCTCTTGAGTTACTTTATTTTTCAAACTTGTGTACCTGCATACCTCATTTTTAAGTAAAAGATCATAGTAACTTTTAATTTTGTTAAGTTTTGCGTTCAACTCTTCGTTTAATTTTTTTTCCAAATCTTCTTTCTCACGTATTAATCTTTTCTCCATTTCTTTATTCAGCTGATTTTTTATACTATTCTCAAAACTGTAGGCCATAGTTTTTACTTCTAATTTTATATGCTCCTCCAATTCTTCAAGTGATTTTTCGTAAAACAAAGACATTTCCTCCACCAGAATTGTTCTTTTTTGTTCAAATATATCTTTAAAAATATCTTTTACTTTTTTATGAATTGATTTTATTTCATTTTTCAAAATTAATTTCCACGTATCATCATTGCCTTTTAGTACCTTCTTAATTGATTTATGAAAATGATCCTCTTCTATTTCTAAATAAGTCTCTCCTATTGATTGTATGCTAACGTGTGCTTTGCCTCTTGTTATTTTTGAAGTTAGAGGTGGTTTTAAATCCACCAAATCAATAATATGATCACTAGGCGATGTCCATTCATCATGTTGACGACATATACATGGTCCATCGTTTGAATCTGGTATATTTTGCTTAGAAAATTCATCGTTATGATACTTTCTAGTCTCATATGTGTGTAAAATATTCAATTCATTAGTGTGATTCTCCATCTTATATCAGCGTTATAATCTGGACCAAGTTCTCTAAAATTGCAAAAAATAAATAAACAATGTTAAGTACGAGAAATACATCAACACGTCTACTTTGACAGATTTATTTAAAAAGACAAGTTTCCTGTCAATTATGGCAAAAAAGTCTGAAATGCCTGAACGACCTAATATATAAGCTTAGATTATATACTCATGTATAAATGACGCACAAAAATTGTCTAACAAAACATTTTGTCAATTTTCGTGGGGGGAGGGTTGTGTAATCACAAATTAACACGTACACAAAGTCATTTTTGCACATAAACACAACTTGTACTATTTACGTTCATATTATATCATAAGACGTAAAAAGTAAGAACACCTTTAATAATATGAACCTTCTGTCACGGATTCAAAGTATACAATTGGATGGGTGTATAAATATGGAAAAGATGGAACTGACCACCGAATATAGACAAAAATCGAGTCGATTAATTATATTTTATTAATGTGTAGGGCCGCACATCGATACATCGCGATTTTGTAAAACATAGCATTTAAAATAATATTCACAAAATATGAAAGGGTTTTACTTATATATTTTGAGATTCGACATGTTAGGACTTGATTTTTCAGAAACTAGCATCGCTAAATGGATTTTTAGCGGAACTTGCTAAATGGATTCACTGAATGGTTAAAATTGATTCCGCAATTAGTTTTTACGATTGCGTTACATTTTTTATCTTGTACCTCGGCTAGGGGGGAAATCGTCGCTAAGGCGATACACACTATATTATGATCTAAGTAAATTAGTTACCTACAGTATATACGTTTATCTTATATATAAAAATTAATTGCTGTTCGTTAGTCTCGCTAAAACTCGAGAACGGCTGAGCCGTTTCGGCTATTTTTAGTCTTGAAATATTCGTGGAAGTCCCGGGAAGGTTCCAACTGTTCATCACAAACTGTTTCTATGCTCAACAAAGTAGGCACGGGTCAGCTAGTAGTAGATAATAATATTATGAAACCATTATATGAAAATATTTCTGTCACTGTCACAATAAATTGTAGCATTGGAAAGATTTCCAATGCTACAATTTATTCAGGGCAAAAGCACTACGAATTGAAAGTATATTTGTGTTCAGATAATTGTATTCTTAACTTAAAATATGTTAATATAAACCTCCATTGTAACTGTTGGCCTTAAGGTGCAATTCCACCGGTGTTCTGAACTGTTGCGAACATTGTGCGTAACAGATGTTTGTTCCGGTAGACTCGCTAACGCCACATTAACAAATTGGAATACATACAAATTGGCACAGCTGGAATTCTGAAAAAAATGTTGGCTAACAAATGTTCTGAACACTATTTTGTTGGAATCGTACCTTTAGAGTTTGACAAATATGTTTTACATTCTTATATTTCGCTCGCTTAGTTTCAGTAATACACAAAAACAGCATTTGAATAGAGGACTCGTGATTAGCGCGGGCGAGCGGAATGGCCGGCCGCTTAGTTTAATTAAATACTTCCTGCACCGCCGCCACTATTTCACCTCGCACTTATCTCCCTGCTGAAGAACATTGTAAATATTCCGTCCCAGTTCCACGGCAGTATCGCCGGATCGCTTTCGTAAACCGACCTGGGGCCTTACTCTCCAAACTGGTTTGATTTTGATTCAGATACGATCATGCCTCGAACTTCCTAATAAATTGACATTTGTTTATTTTGATTCTCAGTCGATCTCTCAGTCGATGATACTCCCGACCATATGTCGGGAGTACAAAAAGTTACGATCTAACAATTTTCTTTATCCTGATTAGTTTAAAATAAAATTAAATAAAAATAGCTATATTAAGCACATAAGGGACAGAAAAGCACAGCGAAGAGAATAACATAAAACAATAAAACAAAAAGAAATATATAAGTAAACTTAAAACTATCTAAAAAAAAAAATGGCAAAATAGACCCGCTGTGCATTGCCCACTTATATGCTCAAAGGGAAGCCACTCAAGCATAACCACGGTAGAGCCGAGGCGCTTGATCTGCCGTGACCCCCTTTCAAAGTAATTCACCAAATAAAGTACGAAAAACTGATATCGAACGGATTCGGTTCTCGATTGTGTCGGGAGTAAGCCCGCTGCGGTTGGCCCGGCTGATTCGTTTCTTGCCGCACGTGACGATAAATCGTCGATATCTCTCATTACGGGTGCGATGTCCGCCGGTGTAACTCGGTGCCGGTTCGAATTATTTCCGTTGTTTCTGATGAGAAAACTAGAGGATATGTATTCGAGCAGCCGTGGAGCGGCGGGCATATTTCATACTTAATGAAGTTAAATTTCCGGGCCGGACCTGTAAGGCGTGCGTAATTCAGATAAAAATGACGGCCAGTTGCGACCCGGCTTTTTTAATTGCGCAATGGCTTGCTTAATTGTTTAGCGTAACTTATCCCTCGTTTTTTTGGGGGATGTGAAAAATTATGGGGTAATAACATTGCTCTGTTACAATGGGATTTGGAGTTTTGAAATGATTTGTAGAAAAAATACTCTGTTCACGATGTCCATTTACGGCGAGTAACTAGTAACGCTAGTTTCATAAATTAATATTACAACAATAATCAATACCTTTTTTTAAACACACGGTTTACGATATGTAAGCCAATCTTTCAATTTGTAGTTAGTATCTAAATACTTTCAAATTCTTTAATTTCAATATAAAAATATCATCAAATAATATATCACGTCAATCCCATTAGATGAACTGGTGTTGACATCAGACAATATAGGTACGTATATTTAATTAACGCAACATAAATAATAATAATAGCTCCCCTCACCGTTTTCGGTGTCGGTAGCCGATTTTATTGAAACCAGGCCTGTTACGCAAGAGTTATTTTATAGTGGCCAAGTGTGTGCGTAATACACAGAAGCACTCTCTCTTTATTCACTCTCGTAGCCCAGTGGGACGGATAACCGACACGACTGGCGAGAGATCAGGTGCAGGACCGACGTTTTACATGCCCATCCGACGCATGGATCATCTTTCTTGTCAGACAATCAGGTGATCAGCCTGCATTGTCCTTACCAAAATTGAAAACAACATTTTTTGTTGTTCCAACGCGGGAATCGAACCCACGACCTCCGGGTCGAGAGCGAAGCTCTGAACCAACGGAGGTGCTAGAACACGCTACAACTATTAAGATGAACAAAATTTTAAAAACTTTTAAGTTAGCGCTCTAATTGAACGAGATTATAGAGACAATAGAGCAAAAATAAAGTTGGGGAAAGTTTTCACGTATATCAGCTTTAACTTGTCCAGAACTCCGCGTTTCGACATATTCACTATAGAACAACAGCCGTAACTCAAGCCCAGCGGAATGTTTTATACGTCATATCAACAAATAAATCTCTCGGCCGCTTATCTCACGTCAAACTTAATTCCTATGCATAATACATTGCGCTGATTCCGCAAGGCAAAGTTTCTGACTGCCGACAGCCGTTCTCCGCTGACAGACGTCAATGAGCGAAGAAATCTCCAGGAAAAAATATCCATTTAATATTGAATGGTGCAAGTTTATTATTTATTTAGTATCGTCCACTGTAGGTTTTTATTTATCTACAGCCTGAAATATTAATGAGTGGTGTGTATGAATCCTGTATATAGAGTTTACTGTGAAAGTACCAGCACTGAAAGAGCTACTTTTTTACTTATTGAATGGGCAAATGTATGATGTTGAGACATTTCTCATACAAACATTAAATTTAAAAGAAAACCTTTCAGCGCTGGTACTTTCACAGTAAACTACATAGGAGGTAGATACACACCCTAAAGTATTATCGCTCATTTATTTTACACCTTGTATATGTCGGAGAACAAAGCTGAGAACGGATTTGAGGCGCCGTTTATACTCATCATTCGACAATACAAAATGACGACCTCCGTAGCGCAGTGGTTGAGCGCGTTAGTGCACGAACGGTCGCGGGTTCGAATCCCGCCGAGGGAACAAAAAGTTTTCAATGTTCCTGGGTCATGGATGTGAATTAAATTTGTGTATAATATAATAAAAATCTTAAAAATGTGTATATTATAAAAGTATTAAATATATTTCCGTTGTCTGGTACCTGTAACACAAGTCCTTCGGATACTTAGCACAGGGCCAGATTGACGTGGTGTGAAGCGTCCATAGATATTATTATTATTATAATATAACCCAAAGTAAGTATTATTGGTATGTCCCAAACTGGGAATCGGACCCTTTCGAATGCTAATCAACGGTCTAACTAGGCTACGGACATATTTAGACAATACACAATGAATATCACCCAAAAAACTCCACCATCCGTAACAAAACAATATCTGTATGATAAAGTTAATAATTATTTTTATATCAAGTTAAGCAGGAGTAAAACTTTGAGTCAGCGAAACTTGGGAGCGACGAAAATGACATGCAATATAATATTTCATGCTTAGAGAAAACAAGTTGCGAGACTTCCACCGCCGAGGAGCGTGTTGCTCGTAGATAAAAACCGCTTTCGAGATTTCTCATTCAAACATTATCTACAACTTTATTTTTGTCCAGCTATTTTCGATGCATGTGAAATATATTCCTCACATTTCATATATTGTGGAATATAAGTCACGTTATCTATACAGCGTGTAGAAAGGCCAGTTATAATAACTTTATGATTATACCTCCTTTTCTCATTCTTGAAATGTAATCTTTTCCGACAAAACCTCAAAAAAAAGTAAAAAAATCGATAACCCGACTTCGCAAAAAAGGTAAAAACTTATGTTGATTCCCAAATTCCCTTTCACAAACTACAATTATTTATTAATATTAGTAACACGAGATAAATGCCCACATTCTCCTGTGACGTCACAATCGTAAATGTCGGCATTAAAATTCAATAGACTACACTAATTGGCATAAGCCCGCTTAAGGAATGTAATAATATGCCATGAAATGCACAAATAATACTTTGATTATTTCATATGAAATGGAAATAATAAACAGAATTTCAGATGCATTACGACATATATTTTGTAGTGGGGGAGCCAAGGATGCTACATGTGTTCTTGCTATTGGTAATGGTAGTTCGGTGATTATATGGAGGAATATATGTAACACAATAATTTTTATTTTATTGCTGCAATGAGCGGCAACAGCCTTTTAACTATAAAAAAAATGTTGGTATGTAGATTAATATAGGTTATTTATCGATACATTTTCGACAAGACTGACTAAAGAATTACGTTGCATCTAATATACAATATCTGAAAACCTCAATTATTTTATATTATGTATAGTGATTTCCTTTAAAATTGTACCTAGTCTCTAATAGGTTAAATACCTTTAATATCGTCAGTACTTTAAGTTGGAACTATTTTGACATCCATTTTACATCTCCAACTATAATCAGATGCGTCTGATTAAAATGTTGATATCATTTTCACTTTTTTTAACACACCCAAATAGGTAAACCAGAGGCTCTCATCTTCTTTGGAACATATACCTAATATCATAATCTGACTCGCTCCAGGTACTTCAAAAATCCCCACTTTGGCTCCCCTACTACACTGACCGGCATGGAAATTTGGCCACCCTGTTATTTTTGTCTAAACGTCTCAAATTTGCCTGTATTGTAATGAAATTAATGTAAGACAATAAAAAATACATTTCTTCGTGTTTCCTGATCAATTTAACAGCCACTGACATGGTTTTTAATTTAAAAATAAGTTTTAAATAAAATCGCTATATTTCTAAGCATAAAATAATATTTTCCAAAACACTCTGAATTCAAAAGTAATAACAGTTTTCCAATTTTTTTTTCATTGTAATATGGGGTATTTCCTCCTCTTGCTCTGATGACCATCTGCATGTGGTCTGGCATGATTTGGATAATGTTTTTGATTTCAGTTTGGGATAGGTTCTCCTAAGCGTTAATCGCAGCGCTACGAAGCTCTCCGAGGGTTGCTGGCGGGTTAGGGGATGTTTTTATTAGTCTTTTGAGCATGTCCCAGATGTGTTCTATAGGATTCAGGTCTGGACTGCGGGCACTGCAGTTTTTGTATACCGAGACTTTGAAGGTACTCATTTACGCAACGAGCTACTTGTGGCCGTGCATTATCGTGCATTAAACGAAAGTGGTCATACCCTATAAACCCCGAATTGAGCATAACGTGTTCCGGGATAACTTCTTCGACGTATCGGTTCGCAGTTAATCGATTGTCAACGACAACCAACTCTGTACGAGCGGTGGAACTTATTCCTCCCCACACCATTATAAAGCCTCCACCGAAACAGACGGTATTTACAGTCGTATTGGGTAAATACCGTTCTTATTTTCTTCGCCACACTCGTAAACGACCGTCTCAATCTCGTAAAGAAATCCTACATTCAACAGTAAACAGCATTCGACTCCATTCTTCATGGGTCCAGTAAGCAAGATCACGTGCAAAATGTAGACGAGCAACTCGATGTTGTTTGAGCAGTTCAGGTCCTAGTGATGGCCTACGTGCCTTTAAATTAGCTTCCTCCATACGTCTTCTTATTGTACGCTCGCTAACACTCACATCTGTCGTAATTTGGAACCGCTGACGAACCTCGACTGCAGTAAGGAACCGATTCCGTAAGATCTCTAGGTCAATAAAACGGTCATCCCGTGCCGTTGTGCATCTGACACCCCCACTGCCTGGTCTTCTTGAGAAGCTACCAGTTTCTTAGTATCATTTTAAGTCTTACTGGATTGATGAACGAAGTAAATTGAGCGCAATAGCTACTTCGCGCTGTGTCAGTCCTTAGTCAATTAAGGCTACAGTTTGTGCCACTATTTCAGGCTCTAAACGCATTATTTTAATTTTTAGGTGCAGTTCAAAGTTAAATGAACTCAACAATGTCAAAAGAATCAGAAGGACAAAGATGCACTTACACAAAACTAAATTAAAATTACGAACTTAATCAGTTGAGAGACGCGTTTCGACTAAAATTTAAATTTCTATTCGCATATGTTTTAAAATATAATTAATTTCCCTCTGAAAATAAAGATAGTTATTTTTCCATAGTACCCTCATAAGAAAAAATTGTTTAAAAATGTTAACATTTAAGAAATCGCCTAAAAAGTGCTTGGACGGGATTCCATGCCGCTCAGTGTATTAATAACGTATATAATATTATGTTGGAACATTTTCATTTACTGAATGATCAATATTGACTACGGTTCACTTTGATAAAAGCAGCAACTAGCTAGACGCATTCAACATGTGTTTACATATTAGAGAATCACATAGATATATCGGTGGTCAGTATTTAACTATTTACTCTTTGACATTATTAATCTACTGAAACTGCAAACAGCTTTATTACACACAGTCACGAATTTGAGTGACGGCTTGTGTGACGTCATATCAGACACTCGGTGACGTCATCAGTCCGAGTGCTGACGCGGCGGGAATCAATTTCGGATAGCACCTGCCTCACGCGCTGTCGGCAAACCGTCAAATTGCTTTTTGTTTTGTAATAGTTATTGCTATGATACTGCCGATTGGACAGTGGTCGGACCGTAGATTTTGTTTGGGGTTTAGGCATTTTTGGATAACAGACTTTTATTTAACTCGTATCCTACAAAATAGAGATAACTTATGATGTTTTTATACCGTCCCATTTTTACATGAAGATTTTATTTTCTCTATCTTAAAAAAACTATCTATAAAAAAAAACTCTTCAAATTTTATAATAGGCTGTTTCTACTATCTGCAGCTGTGTAAAAGCCATCTAAATACAGAAAAGTATTTATTCAGTTTGGACTCGTGTCTTCCAAATGCAATTTTTTTTTAAAGCAGAAACTTTTAGTTTAAATGTGTTTATTATTGTTCTTTATTGTTTGAATAAAGTGTATACTTGTTATATATAGATATAGTCAAATATAATTATAACAATAATAGCTCCCCTCACCGATTTCGGTGTCGGTAGCCGATTTGACAGGCCAGCTACGCAGGAGTCGTTATAATATAGTGATCAAGTGTGTGTGCAACACACAAAGACACTCTCTCCTCCTTTCACTCTCATAACCCAGTGGGACGGTAAACTGACACGACTGGCGAGAGAACAGGTGCTGGTCCGACTTTTTACATGCCCATCCGACGCATGGATCGTCTTTCTTTTCAGACAATCAGACAATGGGGTGATCAGCCTGCATTGTCCTAACCAAACTTTAGTCCAAAAAAGAACAGTCACTTTGAGATTCGATTTGGGTCAAAAACTAAAAAAAAATATTTTTTACTTTTTACCATTGTTTATCGCAAGAATAACGAAAAATTAAAAAAAATATATAAATAAAAAAAATATTTCTAGAATGAGAAATTGTAGTATAATCATATCCAAAATTTATAGTTACTGTTCTTTTTACACCTGTTATTTTAGAGACTCAGAAAACTTTTTGTTCCTTCGGCGGGATTTGAACTCGCTACCTCCTTGAGCACAAAATATGTGTGCAACCACTGTCGCCATTTAAAACTAATGAATTGAAAATGAAAACTATTCAAACTCGCCTACGGAACCTAAAAGTTCCAACGGGGAGAATAGGATTTTTAATCAATGAAAGAAAATATTTTTTTACACGCTATGTCACAATACACAGTGAAAACAAACAAAGCTGGTTAAACAGAGCCGCGGGATTGCTTGTGTATGTTGTGTTTGTTGAAATTTAAATGCAGTGCGGCAACTTATGGAAGTCGCATTTGTCCGCCGGCAGTGCCGAGGAATTGCAAATGCTAAGTTCCCCTAAAACGCAACGTCCATTCTTTTGTCAACGAAATGTAGATACGCGCTTAGATAAGACCGAAATTTATAAACAAGAAAGTTTAGCTTTTTAAATTATTTTCAGCCCCCGACAAAATAGAGTGTTATAACTTATAAGTTTATATAGTAAAACACAAACTACTTGCACTTTTTACCACTTTATTTGATATTTTACATTAATAATTACTTAAAATACGACCGGTTTCGACATAGTCATTGTATTTTAATATATAACATGAATTTCCACCAAGAACCAACAGTACATTCAATAAAATATGTTATAAGTTTCATGTGTGTTTGTGTGGCTGTGACCTCATAGCTGCCAAACGGAACGGTACCGATTTGTATTTAGTTTTTTTTTGTTTTGAAGGCTCTTAATAATTATAGTTCCAGTATTCGTGTTTTTAATATTTTATTGAATTCTAGTGCAAAGGAAAATGTACTAAAACTGGTCGAGCAGTTACTTTATCTGCATTAAATACTCTACGTTATTATGAGTATGTTTTCAGAATTGATAATATTAGAATGGATGTTCGTAATGTAAACCAAAATTAAACTAACCTAACTACATATAATATTTTGATGTTAGTTGTCGTACAATATAATGTTATAAATAATACATGTGTTAAAAGCCAGCTACAAGTTTTAAACTTATAGCTTTTGTTACAGTTAACAAAGTGTTTGAAAGTGTTGAAATAGTAAACATTTTCGAAGGCATATGCGAGGCGTCTTGTTCAATGAATGAGCTAAAGCTATTATTTCTTAGCCCATAATTATCTCCCACACAATAGCATTGTGTTAATAAATTGGATTATACAACCATTCAGTTTTAATTGCGGATTATTCAAACATTTCGTCCAAATAAAATTAACCGGAATCCAACGAAAAATACTTTCAGTATTTCCAGTGCGAAATGAAATTTTCCAACGATTCGCATGACTTATAATTAATGATAACTATTGATGTCATAGCTTTACTACTTTTAGGTTATTTTATTCAGAGAATTTTGCTTTGCTTTTGTCTGTACTAATATATAAAGAGATTTTTATTTTCATTAAATCTCTACATAATAGTAGATTACTTAACAGATTTTAATGAAAAATAGAACGGATATAGAATAAGCTACGGAAAGGAGCATCAGCTGATGTTTTTATCATGCGATATAGTACGGTTACCGTGGTTTTGTTGATTACCTTTAGCGCGTACAAAAGTCGCGAGAAACTACTACTAGATTATGTTAATGCATTTGATATTACGCCGTCGTATTCATTGAAACTTTTGATTAAGAATAGATCAGCTAATTGCAGTGGTATCTTAACTTACCAACAAAATATACATGAAACGGCCGCACTCGAAAGAAGAATTACTTAGTAGATATTTTTACATTAAGTTCATAATTGTCAGTGCTTTCTCCATTCGTCTTTTGACATTCATATAATATAACATTTATATAATAAGTCCATACATTCATATAAATCACAATTAACCAACTTAAAAACTAAATGTTTCTGAGTGCGGCCTCAAGTAATAAAAAGATTGTAAATTTGCATTTCAGTACTCCATCATCAAATGTCCCGCGACACGGAATCGAAAATAATAAAATCGCTCGAATTTGAATATTCAAAGTTAAGCTACTCTCTACAGCTACAACTCGCTTGAAATAAACGCTGACTCGGCGCCGGCATCCGCTCAGTTATTGCTGACGTGTTACTGCCTCCAGACACGACACAAGAAGGTGTTGCTTATAATTTCGCCGGTGTAAGATTGCAAGTAATGTAGGGTAAGGGCTCGGAATTGCTGTATTTCCTTAATAGTCTACATTTACCCTCGCTTACCCGACGATTTGTGACAGCGCCGACCGAATTGTCGCTTAAAGGAAATAAGCTAATTTAATTCTACAGAGTAACCGGAAATGCATTCGCTACGGTCATGCAAGGGGAGTTAATGTGGTGCTTACTGCTCAGTGCTTAGTAATGCGCACCCTTTTGTTATTGGATACTTATAGCTGTGAGTGATCAAGCTATTGCAAGCCGCGCTGATAAGTTTAAAAGTATATTCTGAATAAAATATTCCTGGATAAAAACAAAAAACAGTAGTAAATATTGCAAGTAACACTGTGTTTTTCTGCTTTTGCTTCGATTTATATATTCCAAAAAAATATATTAATTATTAAAAATCCAACATAGAATGCGCTCCGATTTATGTACATTAAATTTGGTATAGATGTAGAACTTCGATGAATATGATATTTGAAGAAATGGCATGAGGAAATGAAATACTAAGACTATTCTTTATTTGAAAATATACAGTTCCCGTGACAACTTTACACTTAAAGTTTCATGTCGATAAGTTATTTAAAAGTATATAATATATTATACATTCGAATGACTTGTTTATATATATTTTGGTTCATTATTTAGTATGTAATTAATTTCTATGCTTATTTCTTAGATACAAGTTAATTTAATTGACTGTAAATACCTTATATTATAAATGTAAATGTTCGTTCGTTTTTCTTTCACGCAAAAACTCCTTAAAGTTTCATGATGATCGCATAATGAAACTTTGTATACATGTTCTTGGAGATATAAAAGTAACATATTCCAGGCAAGATCTAACTTGCCTGGAACATGATAAATAAAAAACTAAATGTATAATATACCAGAAACTCAATGCACCAATGATCGAAAACACTGTTCAAATTGAATACCAAACTAAACAGCTACATACTACATGAGAAACTGTTGGAAATTGTTTAAATCACGTACACATTATGATTGAATTGTTCGAGAACCGTCTTCAAGTGACCTGCGTCACGCGGACAGACAGACAGCCGCCCAATAAAATTATCGCCGACTGTCAACACACCGCGGCAACACACCCTCAGCGCTGACTTCGTGTTACTACTGTGTAGCCTTGTCTTATGTGTCTCAACCTTTCTGTTTCAAATAAAGTGGAATACTTCGTATACTTTGTTAAACAGTTGAAGATTTTAAACGTAATCTATCTTTTGTAAATTTTATTTTCACGTTTCAAAAAGTAATAATGTAACATACAATGTGAAGTTGTTCACTTTTATATATGAAAAGAAACATTGTTTAATCTGTCAAATAGGTTCTCAAGTAAACGTGGTAGCTGCTGGGGCCTTACTCTCCAAACTGATTTCATTTTGATTTAGATACGATCATGCCGCGTACTATTAAATTACCTATTAAATTGACATTTGTTTATTTTGATTGTCAGTCGATCGATATGATCGGGAGTACAAAAAGTTACGATCTACACAATTTTATTTAAACTGATTAGTTTCAAAGTAATTCACCAAATAAAATACGAAAAACCACTGATATCGAACGGATTCGGTACTCGATTGTGTCGGGACTCGGGAGTAGGCCCGCCGATTTCGATTCTCCAAACCAAGTTTGAGACCTTCGGGGTGCGAAATTAAAAGTAACTCTTTCAGCGTTGCTGGTTTAACTGTGGTCCTTAAATATTATCTCACTAATTTTACACGTTGTATTATAATCGGGACTCTACGTTTCATTTATCTCTCTAACACCAAGTTCTAGAGTAGTATCTTTGTGCAGGTCCCTAATAGGTAATTACAATAATGCAAACGTCTAGCAAGTGATAGAGGGATGCCGGCGAGGAATGTTCTACGTCACTACCCAATGCCTGCCAGTTGCTTGCATTCCAGAGTTCTCCGGATCATTGAACCTACACATTTAAGTCCAATATCACTATTGATTTCAACGCTCATTACAATTATTTGGTATGTAATTGTAACACAGAACATAACTCATATAGCCGCACAGTTGATGCGTCAAGTTGTTTATCTATACAGGTTGTAAAAATAACAGTCACTATAACTTTGAGATACGACTATACTTACTACCTTTCTTCATTTGGGAAATGTATTTTTTTTGTCAAAAACTAAATATTTCTCTTATTTTTTACCATTTCTTTTTTTTGTCGCAAGAATTACGGATAAGCAAAAAATTTTAAAAAAATAATACATTTCTCTATAATTTTCATTAGAGGAAACACAGCAAAATATGTTCAATATGATCATTAATGATAATAATTAATTAAAAGTTTTAAATGTTAATTATAATATTATTATGAATATGAATGATAAGACGATTTGTGCCTCTGTCGTCCCACTATCTTGTCCCACATTCCAAAGAATTCCTCGTTCGTCCCACTTGAGTTTTAAAGTCACCACTCGTCCACACACACTAAGAAAAATAAATGGTCCTTTAATAGATCCCTGTGGGATACCTAATTCTATTTTGGTATCTGCGGATCTTTTACTATTTACCTCCAACTTTTTAAATCCTATTTATTTTCTAAGTAAGTAAGAACTCAGAAGGTCGAGTTATGTGACCCTAGTACTATAGTGGTGTAATTTTCTGATCAATGTAGCATGCTGAACAATGTAGCATGCTGAACAATGTAGCATGCTGATCAATGTAGCTGAACACAGTCACAGCAGGCTTTGGAGAGGTTGAACACAGTCACAGCAGGCTTTGGAGAGGTTGAACACAGTCACAGCAGGCTTTGGAGAGGTTGATAATAACACTTTATGCATAGCCTAGCTCTTAAAATATTGCAATTGATTGTGGATCGTCTAGAAGTAAATCTAGTTCATTATTAGATATGTAATACATTATTGAGATTTTAATTCAATTTTAATTTTAGAACTTTTATAAAAAATCTATGCCAGTTCTACAAGGTAAACTACATATAATGAAAGTACATATATAACATATATACAATGTTTGTACATATATAAGTTAAATGTACTGCACTTCTTATATATTTACTCCTTGAGATAATATTTTAAGTGATGAACTTAACATTCAGCTGTAAGGGGATTAATCGGTGTTCAGAAATGACGGGAACACCAGGGAAGCCGTACACGAGTAGAAAATAAATTTATATCAGTATTCAACGCTTTAAATAGCATAATAATAATAATACATAATATTAATAATATCTATGGACGCTTCACACCACGTCAATCTGATCACGTGCTGAGTATCCGAACAACATGTGTTACAGGTACCTACCAGACAACGGAAATATATTTAATATTTTTTATACTATACACATATTTAGGATTTTTATTATATTATTTAATACACATCCATGACCCATGAACATTTATAACTTTTTTATTCCCTCGGCGGGATTTGAACCCGCGACCTCTCGCTCAAGCACCGCGCCCAAACAGTGCGCTAGAGAGGTCGTCAAATATTGCGTCAATAAATCGCAGATACGATCTCCGAGACGAGGTACGAATCGCGCGGGCGGCGCGGGCGGCGCGAGGTGAGTTACGCCGCTTGACGCGATAGTGTTAATGTACTAAATTAATCTTGTCTTTGTCTTCACTAACATTTTATGACGCGCTCATTAAAATGGCGACGGTATTAAATACGTGACGCTTAAAGAATTCATTATTAAATACCTCCGCTGCAATCGCCAGTTAATGCTGAGGAGGATTTAAGATGCAATACGTGCTGGCTTGTAGAAGGGAATGTACACGTGATTTATTATGGCGCTGGGGAACTTTGCATTAAATAACTGCGATTTTCCCTTCTAATGAAACATTTGAGATCAGACTCTTTGTTTTCTTTGTAGTTTTAGTGTGACTTTTCAAGTTTCTCGAGTATTTTTAAGCGTTGCCTCGTTGCCTTTTCATGTTCCAATTGTTGTGTAAATATCAAACATATTCAGTCCGGCTTGACAGACGTAAATTTATTATTTAAATCTATTAAATAATAGTTAATTTACTTAATGGAAATATAATGTTATATTTGATGTGGAAACAGAAAAATCTATACTTATAATAAAACTGTAGAGAGGTCAATTCTGTACATTGAATATTTTTTCAAACTACATATTGGAGGATGATTGGCGATCGATACTGATGCCAAAAATGCAATTAGTAAAATTTTTGTCTGTCTGTCTGTCTGTCTGTCTGTCTGTCTGTCTGTATGTGCGCGATGGGAACAAAAACTACTGAAGGGATTTTAACCAAACTTGGTACGATTGTAGCCCATATTCCTGGGCAGGTTATAGGCTATATAACATAACGCTACGATACATAGGAGCCGAGCAGTGACGATAAATTTGAAGCAAGTCGGATGAATTTCGCGCGCGCGGCCTGCGGTCGAACGGTTCGTGCGGGGGGCGCGGGGGGATCGCTTACACAGTGACGCAAAGCAATAGAACGTGGCACTAAAGTAGATTAGAACATCAAATAAGTACCTAACTATCAGGATTTTTTTTTCTGGGAAAACAGTGTTTTCACAGTGTCATAATAATATAAAAATTGTATTTTTGAACTTGCTTCACAAATTGAAATAAATTATCATTTATTGTATAAAATCAACTTAATTAAATGTATAATTAAAAGAAAGCCTTTCGTGATAAACTAAAAAACGGGCAATTAAGCGGTTTTTGGAAAGCTATTTATACCATCACGGTATTAATCCTTATCATTTTTAATACGTTAGTTGGCTTAAGCATTCCATGAGGACTATAATATTTGCCCTTTATACCATGCAAATATAATGAGTAGTTTAGGAAATATAGCAAAATTAAAATCGTTTCGCCGTGATTCGACCGGACGCCGCGTAATGCAGGCTGCTGAGTAAAAAATACTATTAAAATGTGCTAACTGTGCCTGTGTTATTATAGGAGACTTTTATTTATGCAATAGTACCCAAAAAATTTTTTTTTTATTTTTGTCTGTTTGTCGGTGCATTTGTGCACGCTAATCTCAGAAACGGCTTATCCGATTTAGATGTGGTTCAATCATATTTGTAGTAATCTTGACATAACATTTATTTCATATCAATCGGTTCATAAATAAAAACTTATGACAATTAAAAAAAATGCTGGACGTTTGTATGAAGCGCGGCAGGAACCGCGCTGCAAACATTCAAATTTAATCTTTTTTTATTTTATATTTTCTTTAAAACTAAATTTAATTTATTTATATTATTGTTATACTTAGGGTAGGGTAATAAAAAAAC
This sequence comes from Celastrina argiolus, assembly GCA_905187575.2. Classification (NCBI taxonomy): domain Eukaryota; kingdom Metazoa; phylum Arthropoda; class Insecta; order Lepidoptera; family Lycaenidae; genus Celastrina; species Celastrina argiolus. The sequence continues at coordinate 14,570,911 of LR994599.1, read as the reverse complement.
GCTACTAAAACCGATCGTCGCGCCGAGCTGGAGCCTAACTCCCCAAACTAATTCGATTTTGATTAAGATTCGTGCCGCATACTCCCGAATAAATTGACGTTTGTTTATTTTTGTTCTATGTCGATTGATATCGTCGGGTGACAAAAAGTTACGTTCCAAAGGTTTTCTTTATCCCAATTAGTTCCAAAGTAATATACCAAATAAAACACCAAATCCGTTGAGATCGATCTGATTCGATTCTCGGTTGTGTCGAGAGTAAGCCTGCTGGATCCTCGATGGGGCGTGCCGCTGCGCCCATGTCTAACCGAGTGTTTCGTTTTAAATACCTTAATAATTTCAATATATGTCTCAATTTAATATCTCAAAATATTAATGACAAAAACGGTAGTAAGTTCAAAAAATTTGAAAATAATTTTATGGTTTCGCAATTTATCATATGTCGGCACTATTAAGACGTTGCTTCGTATCAAATTTAGGTTTTGGTTCCCTTTGGAGTGTCGAAAATTAGAGAGATAAACGGCTGAATCTTTGGGTAGAGGTGGCTAAGGAGTCTGTTTTTTTCAAAGCCAGAAGGGACAGAAGATCCTGAGTATTTTATAGGATTGTTAGCTTGATACCTACACGTGTTAAAGTTTTGACAACCAGACAGATAGACAGACGGACATCGAAGTTAAATAATTTACTAAATTAACGTGAAAAATTGGCTGGGTCTATACGGTGCATTCGAATAATATTATCCTAACTTCGAATACCTTTGCTGACTTCTACATATTGTTCGAAGGCCTACTTCTTTTGCCGAGCTCCGAAAGGATGGTACTATGTATATTATTATTATACCCTGCATACCAAGAGGCTTGCCGGGTACGTGACTTGCTGGATCGGGATCAACACTCGGATACACTGGGAAGTACCTATTGGCGAAAGTTGTCAGCGGTTGCGCCAATAAACTAAAAATATATTTAAAAATATAAAAGTGTCCTAAATCACTTTTCCACGCGTACGAAGTCGCGGGCACAGCTAGTATAAAATAAAAATATGAAAGTTTTAAAGACCCGACTTCGCAAAAAGGGGTCTAAAAAGGCTGAAACAAGAAAATAGTTCAATCTGAAATCCAGATAATATGCTGAGATATAAAAATGGTCAAGGTGGAGCCGTGGTCGTAACCGTTAAACAAATCTAAGCGTTACAGTAGGTACCGAAATACTGTAGAAAAAAAAGAGCTTGAAAAATCATAATATTCGGCTGGTTTCGTATTCGGGTTATTGTGTTTAGCTTGTCTTCTGTCATAGCCCATAGGCCTCTTCTAGTTCTATTCCTTTCTATCTCTTGCTCTTCTTCTTCACAACGGTCCTAGTACATTCCTTAAATCGTCCTCCCATCTTTTGTATTTTCTGAACTTCTTACTATTTTCGTTTCTTGAGTAACCAATTTGTTAGTCAAGGCTTCTTAACTACGAAATATATTGATGACAAATGTAATGTAAAATCCGTGGGTTACATCGTAATCGAGGCAGCCACGCGCGACCTACGTCAAACCACAAAAGAACATGGCAGTCTGTCACCGCGGCCACCAGATAACATAATCATGAGCACTTTAATTTTTCACTTTCTCATGTGGAATTTTCATCAACAAGAGATTTTATACCTGAATATTTCTGTTGGTTTAAGTGTGTTTGTTAAATTATAACAAAGGATTAAAGTCTTTTTTACTATTAACAAAATATATATTCTACTAAATAGTTAATGGAATCAGGCGTTGTTACTTTGCGGAAATCCATAGCATAAAATTTAAATATATTATATCTAGCAATATCCCGCGAAACAATTATAACCACAACCTGCAAGCAGATGAGTGAGTGTACCTACCTATATTGCCGGGCACGTGACTTACTAGATCGGGATCAACACTGAGATGATGCTTTGTCCGAAGCAAGTATTAGCGAACGTTGTCAGCGATTGCGCCATTTGTTCGCAGTCATGTTGGAGTTCTGTGCACTTTTTGATGCTGAACAGTTATGTCTGACTATTCAAGATATAGTTCATCACATCTATTGGGGGTAATTATACCTCTCAATATGGTATGTCCGATTCATTATTTGACGTAAACTATTATTATTACTTCATCGACCAACTTATTTTGCCTATGCACGTGTAATATCGTGTTCTCATAAAATGCTTCTTTATGCATTTATTATACATAAGTTATTTAAATACTCAAACGAGTGTTCATAAACTTAAAATATATTAAAAAAATAGTGCCCTAAACCACTTTTCCACGCGGACGAAGTCGCGGGCACAGCTAGTTTAATATATTGTTAAACCTCTAAATCTCCGAAAGTACATAATATATTGTTTCAGACAAGTAATCATAAAAAATATAAACACAATAAACTGTGCGAGCTGTTATATTGTGCCGCCATATTTGTTTTGGTGACTACTAGCGCCACTGCGGGAAACAATTAACTAAATTTCAATTACCTGACTGACTACAATCCGCAAATAGTTGGACGTTGAGTGACGCTTGTGCAATCAACGGTCGGCCTAGTCGTTCAGACATTTAATCATATAGCAGATTCAACCAGATGACTGCGACAATACATACTTTCATGGAGATCGGTTTAGTAGTTTCGCGTGAAGCGTGATAAACAAACGGACATGCAAATATTTTTGGCATAATATGCACGATATTGATTTTCTTCACGATATTGAGTTCTTTAAACTGTAAATAATATTAATGTCTTCATTGAAGCCGCTGAAACTAAACGCCTTTAATTAAAGTAAGTCATGTCGGCCACTTTTCTTCCAACTATTGTTGGCTGACTTTCATTAGGAGCCGCAAATTGGACCAATTTACTGTAGACTCTATATAGATTATTATCGTAAGCTTTCTTGTAGAAGTTCCGGAGACTGCCACGTGAGAAAACTTGACAATGGGCGTGCAAGCTGATACTATACAATCTACACGTCCCTTTAATCCGGAGTGAGGAGTTCAGTTCAAAGTTGCTCAACTAATTTGCTATTAGAGCCAACAGATATTCGGAAAATTGCTAGCTCAAAATTATATTCCCGGCGAAATGGAGATATAACTAGACCATTATCTCTATAAAAATTATATTGGGACTGGAAATAAGAAAATTCCTTTGTTTCTTATTTGACCACCTCCGTAGTACAGTGGTTCAGCGTGTTGGTTAGGTTAGTAGGTAGCGGGTTCGAATCCCGCCGAGGGAACAAAAATCGTAAAAGTGAAACGAAACGTTGTTTTAACTACCAAATAGATGCTCAAGTGAGGTTGGGTTTGAGACTTCTTTATTAATACATGCTTCAAAGACGTTATGACCTTGTTGAAAATATAAAACCGAACGATACCATAAAAGGCAGCCACCGATGCTCCTAAATCGCCAAGTTTATACCAGAAATTCAATATAATATCGTAGCTCGTAGGTAAGACAATTGTTTTGAAAGAAATTTATGTTGGCAAGGACAGAGCATCGGAGTGCTTAGAGCGTTGGCTCGCCTGCAACATATTTCACTACATAAATCATAAGTTTATTTCCTCTCGCTCACCGACTGCCGTCTCCATTCTCGGCCACTCTCGGGCATTCTCGGGGAGTCTCGGGGTCTCCGTAAGAATACGAGCAATATGAAATTGGAACTAGATAATACCGAATTTTACCGGAAATTTATTAAACGCAGACTCAGAGGTTATAATGAAAATGGCATTTTTATTTAGCTTGTGTTAGTACATAGCATAAGCTAATAAGTATAGTATATAGTGATATAAGCTAATCACCAGCATACTTAGTTTAATAAAACCGTGATGGACTTTGTAAACTATCATAACATATTGAAGGAAATGTATCTTGAGCATAATTATAGTTGTCATCATGTATGTGACTAAAAAGGGTGACAACCATTACGCTGTGCCTGTAGTTTAATAATAATAATAATAATATCTATAATAGACGCTTCACACCACGTCAATCTAGCCCCGTGATAAGTATCCGAAGAACTGGTGTTACAGGTACAAGTATATTTAATATTTTTTATAAACATATTTAAGATTTTTATTATATTAATATACAAATATAATACACATCCATGACCCAGGAACACAGACAACTTTTTGTTCCTTCGGCAGGATTTGAACCTGCGAACTCCCGCTCTAACATCAACGCGCTCAACCATTGCGCTACAAAGGTCGTCAAGTTTGTTTTTATAAATTATAAAATAGCGCTAAAAATATTGAACCTGCCGATTTTCGCGCGTAAAATGGATTTGACTCCTTTGAGGCACTCGGTTGTCATTCATCGTCTGTCACTACAATATAGTAAATTGGTCAAGTGCGAGTCGGACTCTCGGTTTATTTGCGTTTTATACGTTTTATACGCGACTTCAATTTGCAATGGGTTTTTAAGGAGGTGAATCAGACGATGAATGAAAAGTGTTTGTTCTCTAAATACATTATGGACGCAGCATTACTATTACTATTATATATAGGTAATTAGGCGATTCCCACACTGGCAACGCGTCCCGCCGCGTTGCGCGGAGCGGCAGATTCCGCGCGCAGCGTCGTAGGAGCAGATATGCTTCACCGCGCGCTGACGGTTTGTCGGTGTGTTGCACTACGCAGTTTTCCTATACGAATTGATATACCTGGTACGACCACGTGCAAGTATGTCACCTCAGTGGTCTAGTGGTTCAGAGCTTCGCTCTCGACCTGGAGGTCGTGGGTTCGCGTTGGAACGTCAAAAAATGTTGTTTTCAAGTTTGGTTAGGACAATGCAGGCTGATCACCTGATTGTCTGACAAGAAATATGATCCATGCGTCGGGTAGACATGTAAAAAGTCGGTCCTGCGCCTGTTCTCTCGCCTGTCGTGTCTGTTTACCGTCCTTTACCGTCCGTACCGGGTTATGAGAGTAAAAGGAAAAGAGAGTGTCTTTGTGTATTTAGCACACACTTGGGCACTATAAAATAAATCCTGCTTAGCTGGCCTGGTTTCAATGAAATCGGCTACCGACACCGAAATCGGTGAGGGGAGCTATTATTATTATACAACGTGAAAATCTGCGATCCCGCGCTACGCGACGGAGCGCAGCGCAGTGTGAGAAGCGCCTAATAGTTTGACGTAAACCTTGACGTGTCTTAGGTACTGCGGAACGGAAAATGGTACATTAAAGTTTAAACGAAACAATGTAACAATATAATGCCTTCAATGATTGCAGTGACGAAGTATCTTTACCTCATTTAAACGGTCCTTCCTGGCAATTACCGCCCTAAACAAAAGCGGTGGGAGGTTCGTGAATGTATTGTGAGCGCACTTCGGAGCGGCGGCCACGAGCGGCGACAGCGGCAGCGGTAACTATACAAGGTGTAAAATAAATGAGGGATAATACTTAAGGTTTACTTTGATTTACTTAGAGTTTACTGTGAAAGTACGAGCGCTAAAAGAGATACTTTTTTTTAAATTACTGTATGGGAACATTTATGATGTTGGGGCATTTCTCATACAAACATGAAATGCAAACGTAAATATTTCAGCGTTGGTACTTTCACAGTATACTCTACATAGGAGGCACATACACGCCCTTAAGTATTATTACTCATTTATTTTATACCTTGTATAATAGGTTCCTGGTAACCTGTGCGCCAAGTATGAATACCATAGAAAAAGTTTTTTTTTTAAGAATAGACAAAATTATATATAAAGGAAATAATATTATATCCACATTATGTTTTTATACAAGGTGTAAAATAAGTGTGTGAAAATACTTTAGGGTGTATATTATGTGCCTCCTATGTAGAGTGTATTGTGAAAGTACCAACGCTGAAGGACTTACTCTTAACTTCATGTTTTTATGAGAAATGATCTAATATTATAAAATTGACCAATAATTAAAAAAATGTTGTTTTCAAGTTTGGTTAGGACAATGCATTCTGATCACCTGAATGTCTGACAAGAAAGATGATCCATGCTACGGATGGGCATGTTAAAAGTCGGTCCTGGGCCTGTTCTCTCGCCAATCGTGTCGTTTACCGTCTCACTGGGTTATGAGAATAAAAGGAAGAGAGAGTGTATTTGTGTATTGGGCACACACTTGTGCACTATAAAATAACTCCTGCGTAGCTGCTGGTATCAATGAAATCGGCTACCGACACCGAAATCGGTTAGGGGAGCTGTTATTATTATTATTCTCATAGCTCTCGTAAAATCGTTCTCGAAGTTTGTTGTATCTATATATTTGCTCCTTATTTGAATCGGCTATTTGATTAAATGTCTAGCTTGTTTATTGAATGACGACATTTAATTGATTGTCTAGGCCGAATGTTAATTGAACAAGCGTCACTCAACGTCCAACTAGTTAGCGGACTGTAACAAAGCCTTTTAAACAGAGCGGACGTGAAATCAGTCAGGTTATTGAAATTTAGTTAATTTTTTCCCGTAGTGGCGCTAGTAGTCACTAAAAGTTATATATCTACTTTGTGCTAAAACAAATATGGCAAACAGCTTGCACAGATAGTACCTACATAGTTGATGTTTTCATTTTCATTTGGTGACATCTACATTTTTGAGGACATTATAAATTGAGATCTTATGGTCAAAGCTAAAGGACGTTCAGTCAAGACGTTGAATGTTACATTAAATAACTTGATGAGTTGTCAAAAGACATGGAACATGACTAAAGAGTCATTCAATCAAATATCGTAATTTCATAAGCGCGCTAGTCGTTCAATTAAACTACTGATTCAATTAGATGACTGCGACATGTACACCATATTCTGTAAGTATACCCTAAAATACATCTCCAATTGTCTGCATCCTACCAGTCGCTGTAGCCGCCGCTTTCTCGGCAATCCGGTAAGTTAGTTAAGTGTAGAAAGGGAGATAGTTCACGTGAGACGATGCAGCTAAGGGTCAGCTCACACCGCGCGTAGTGATTCAAAATTGAACTTTATTCAATACACAAGAAGATACATGTTTATTTGCAAGAATTCTTATTATTTCGTTGAATGATGTTTATGTATGTATGTTTGTTCCACCATAGTGACTACTGACCCGATTCCAATGGGTGCAGAATAGATTCGTAGTAATAGCCCGAGAAACATAGGCTACATAATTTACGTCGGGATTATTTTTTGAAATAATAACTAATGGCAGGGTAAACTGCATCGTTACGTAACGCGTTACGGTACCAGTCTGTTTGGCAGTTATTACTTCTGTTGAAATGCAAAAATTTTAATTGATATATTAAGCCGAATATAGTGTGAAGAGAATGACGGGATGAATTTTAAGTTTTGGCACCTCATATAAATTACATGTAACTCATAAAAATTCAAAGGTCTAAAATTACCACAGGGAGTGAATCTTAACACGCTCGCGGGCTCCTAGTCTATCACTCTATACATACGAATGCTCTGGACGTTGACCTAGGACCTAGCAGGATATAGACTCATCTGTTTTATGACATTTATGGAGATCTTTAATCGTGATTTGTCGCGTTATGGTAAGTAATTTATATAATGTGCTAAAACATAAAATGCTCTACGCGCCCTTCTCTTCACACTACATTCGGCTTTATATATGAACCAAGCGACACGTATCTCTTTGTGTACCATACAATGTTAATTTCTGAATCGCCATCTTGGAAATCCTGCGCTGCGAGCGTCTCTGTGCGAGATGACCCTTACACTATTTATCATGAATCTTTAATTAAACTTCAGCTGTCACTGTTCTGAGCGCTGCTATGCTCCGCCTGTATTGACTACTTGCATCTCGCGGTTTCGTTTAAGCCATCACTATAAGTACCTAAACTAACCCCTGGTTTCCCGAACGCTATTCAAATGAATGATCAACTAACATGGCATTTAAATCAACAACACATATTGAACGCTGATTGGTAGAACATTATCAGACAGAAAGGAACAGACAGATATTTTATAATTATATCACACTCGCACTCCAAGATTTGTTAAAATTCCACAGATAAGGTTAATTCACCATAGACACCGATTAGTTGACATACGATTTGAATCCGTCCGTTCCTTTCTGTCTGATAATATTCCACCAATCAGTGTTCAATATGTGTTGTTGATTTGAATGCTATGTTAGTTGATCATTCATTTCAATAGCATTCGGGAAACTGATAATTTTTTACTATGGCAACACTTCATGGAAGCATCACCAAACTAGACTGAAAAACTTTCTGCCTGTATATTTTTGTCAGAAAAATTTATTCTAGAGAATTACAGCATAGTGTAAAAGACCAGATTTATATTAATTAGATTTAAAGTTCAAAAATCCAAAATAAGAGTCACTCAACTTGTATGCGCTTGTATTTAATTAAATTTAAATCGTAATGAATGTTTTAATACAAGCCGGTGACTAAGGTTAACGCGTTTATAGGACAGTTGGTGGTTTAATAAAAAATAATGTAACTGTAAATAGTGTAAAATCCCTAGGGATAGTTTCTTAATTACGAAAGTTATGGACTGAGGTTTCAGACCGGCCAGACAGCCCTTTTATTCTTACTAATATTATAAACAAAATTAAAATTTTATTTATCAAACAAGGATGCTGACGAACTGATGATAACGAGCTGATGATGACGAACTGATGCTGACGAACTGATGCTGACGAACTGATGATGATGAACTGATGCCGGCGAACTGATGGTGACGAACTGATGCTGACGTACTGATGATGATGAATAGCAAAGAACACTCGCGATTACGTCAAATAGATCCCAATCTGTATCCAAACTTTTGTATCTATTTTAGAAGCTATTGTTATCGACACTTTCTTTAAGCTTTTAACCCTAAATTCAAAATTTAACAGCTAAATAAATAATATCTAATGTTTCTTTTGTAGTTAAATTAAAATAAACCTATTATTTGATCGTGTATTTCGGACACTGTTGGTCTTTAATTATATTTATTGTTGATTTTAATGCATGACTTTTTGTTGCCAAAATAATTGAAAAAATCTCTTCATCCGTTTGATTCCTATGATGCGCAGACACAGACACACAGAAAAACCTATAACAACCCTCTGTTTTTTGTTAGGGGGTTAAAAATGTATATTATCTTGATGTAGTTTTACTAGGTATATCCAATGAACATACCTAATTTCTAATGTATCTGCTGGTTTGTGGCGAGGGCCAATTTTAAGGCGCCCAAAAATTGTACCCACTTAACCAATAGGCTGTCTTGATATTTACCGAGTTTGCTTCCGTCGCTTTGATTTAAGTAGACGGTCTCATGGGGGACACTTTTAAGTCTTCGTTTAGTAACAAAATTTATAGTCCTGTTCGAACATGCCTCTGAGAGTCCTTAAATACTTCAGTAAATAATATTGTTATAATATGGGGGAGACTCCGGAATGAAGCGCTCTACACGTCGCCGACAACACGTGTAGTTTAAGTGTAGTTTTAAGTATATTTTGTATGTATGTTAGTCTGTAAGGTATTTATAATATGGGCCATGTAGCCTGAAATAAAGGTTTTTATTTATTTTTATTTTAAAATATAAGGTAAATATTATTATAACTAGATTTATCGAGACGTTTCGTTCGAACAAAAAATGTGTTTTAAAGTTTAGTTATGTTATAATTGATTAAAATTTGCTGTTGGTTCTTGATTGAAATTCATTTTTACAATAATAACATACAACTTTTTATTTACACTTTTCCACTCTATTGCGTTTTCAATCGTTTTTACAAAATAACACGACCGGTTTCGAATAAACCTGACAACTTGATGATGATGACGAAACCGCTAGTGTTGTTTTGTAAAAACTATTAAAAATGTAATACACTTTATTACATTTTTTATAGTTTTACATTAAAAATGTAATAAAGTGTATTAAATGTATATATATATAAGTGTATAAAATATATAATATGTATGTATAAAAGTGTCAATAAAAATTTGTGTGTTATTATTAGATCGGGTTCAGGTAGATTGTCTGTGAAGAAATGGTGCATTCGTGAAATGGGCTTTTTAAAAGTCAGTTCCATACGCAGAATTGACTTTTAAAAAGCCCAGTAGTGTCATCCGTCCTAATGTTTTTCCAATATCTGCTAATGAATAGAGCGCCTGTGTAGATTGCGCATACTCTTGAGCGATTTAAACCTCTTGTTTTATATTGCTTGATTTCAATGTAACCAAGCTACTAACTAACTAAATTTGGTGTAGCTTAGTATTGCTCTATATTTTTCCAGGACCCCGATTCTAGAGCCACGAAATTCGTTTCGAACGTCAGTCTATCCCAATCGTGCATTATATGATCGCGCTGCGAGCGGGACAGACTGATTCAAGATTGCTAGTATGATTTAGCCCTCATTCGAGCAGCACAGAGTGAGATTCAAAATTGCTAGTATGATTTGACACGCCGGCGAGTGGGACAGACAGAGATTCGAGATTGCAAGTATGATTTGACGCATCTGCGAGCGGGACAGACTGAGATTCGAGATTGCTAGTATGATTTGACGCGCCTGCGAGCGGGACAGACAGAGATTCGATACTGCTAGTATGATTTGACGTCCCTGCGAGCGAGACACACAGAGATTCGAGATTGCTAGTATGATTTAACGCACCTGCAAGTGGGACAGACAGAGATTCGAGATTGCTAGTATGATTTGACGTCCCTGCGAGCGAGACACACAGAGATTCGAGATTGCTAGTATGATTTAACGCACCTGCAAGTGGGACAGACAGAGATTCGAGATTGCTAGTATGATTTGACGTCCCTGCGAGCGAGACACACAGAGATTCGAGATTGCTAGTATGATATATCGCGCATGTGACCGATCCCGGTTGACGCGGTTTTCATGATATTTATTCACGTTTGTCATTAGAATAATATAATTTGATAAAATGTTTTGTGAATTCGTCGCGGTTCACACACAAATGTGGTTCACCTTTGTTACGGTTTGCGGAGTCGTATTTTAAATCAACTGATGAAGTTTCAAAGTTATTGTCAGTTCGTTATAATACAATTAAGTGCTTGTGACGGTTTGTTGGTAGATTCAATTAAAAACTTTCCAAATATTTTATACGCAGAGAAACTGACTGCGTAATTATATCAAAAATATTATATTTCTGGAACAGTTCCCCAAAGTTTTCGTGAGAAAGACTCGGGAAAGGCTAATACTATTATTTAAAAGCGAAATACCGCTCACTGATTAATAACGAATCTAAGAAACTTTAATACCTAAAATGTAAGTAGGCAAGTCAGCATCTGCTATGAACGAATTTTGCAAGACTGCATCCTTAAGGGGGTAAGGGGGTTGGAGGTTTGTATGTAAGTCTCTTACATCAACACAATTTTTACTTCAATAACCCATTTATTGAAGTAATAGACTTGAAATTTAAATTGTATGCTCTAGCCTTTTGAAGAGTTAAATAAATGGTGGTATAATAACAGTATGTAAAAAAGAAAAGTCACTATAACTTTAAGATACGAATATACTACCTTTCCTCATTTTGGAAATATATACATGTATATTTTTTTATTATAAAAATATAAAATTTTTTTTTTTACTTTTTACTGTTTCTTATTTTTTTTTTCGCAAGAATAACGAAAAAGAAAAAAAAAGTGAAAAAACATTTCTAGAATGAAAAATGGTAGTACTCGTATAATCATAATATACCAAAGTGTTAGTGACTATTCTTGTTACACCCGTTATAAAAGTTAAATTAATTATGGCAGAAATTAAGGTATAAAAGTATACTGTACGGTGTGTGGTACAGGCGAAGTCGCGGACAAAAGCTAGTACATACATTTCTAGTTTGATAAAGTAGTTTTATCCAGTTTGATAAAGTAGTTTTATCCAGTTTGATAAAGTAGTTTTATCCAGTTTTATAAAGTAGTGTTATCCAGTTTGAGAAACGCAGTTTTATTCAGTTTTATAAACGTAGTTTTGTCCAGTTTGATAAATCTACTTTTGGGCTCAACACATATTGAAAAAAGTCGAAGAGTCAAGTTTGTATTCCATCAAAAACATAACTTGTAAAAATGTCAAGTCGCGATACTTGGCACTTTTGCCGTAAAAAGTTGTGAGATCCATGTGATGCCAAGCCGGGGTAAGTTAGTCGGACTAACAACATCATATCAATATTATTAATAATATTTTCGACACAATCGAGAATCGAATCAGTTCAATCTTAATGGCTTTTGGTATTTTATTTGGTGGATTACATTGAAACTAGCCAGGATAAAGAAAATCGTTAGATTGTAACTTTTTGTACTCCCGACCATATCAATCGACTGAGAATCAAAAGAAATAATAATAATAATCTATGGATGCTTCACACCACGTCAATCTGGCCCCGTGCTAAGTATCCGAAGAACTTGTGTTACAGGTACCAGACTACGGAAATATATTTAATACTTTAATACTATACACATATTTAAGATTTTTATTATATTAATACACATCCATGACCCAGGAACATTGATAACTTTTTGTTCCCTCGGCGGGATTCGAACCCGCGACCTCTCGTTCGACCACCAACGCGCTCAACCACTGCGCTACGGAGGTCGTCGAAATAAAAGTTAATTTGTTCGGGAGTACGCGGCACTATCAATTCTGAATCAAAATCGAATCAGTTAAGAGAGTAAAGCCCCTGATTGCTTAAAGCCAACCAATGTGAACTGAGCCTATGAGTTCTGTCGCAGTTTTTCTGGTTAAAAGGGTTTTTTATTTTTGTTACGTCCATCAGTCAATCACCTGTCTATCAAAACATCCTAGGAGGCTCTCGTTAGTGTAAAAGCCTTTTAGGCTGTATGTGTATGTACCTAGAAAAAATATCTCAACACTTGGGACGCTGACATGTGGTCACCAAAGTGCCAACACGTACCGTCCTTTAAGAGCCGGAGTACCTGCAACTGGTAAAAATGACCACCATAGGAAGAATAGGAGAACAATTGGTTGACCAGCTTGTTGGCAACCGTATCTAGTATATACTTAGGGTTGAACCGGTGGTAGCTTGTTTTTCTAGTTGACTATCCGAAAATAGCTTGTTAAGTTTCATTTGGAATTAAAACGTTGTTTAATTTAATTTAATTTATTTATTAATCTGTGCTAATATTATATAGTGGAAAGATTTGTTTAAGCGTTTCTTTGTTTGTTTGCATCATTTGCTAAGAAACGACTGGTCTGATTTTGATGAAATTTGAATATAAGTATAGTACACCAAGGTTACTTCTACGGCTGCCGCGGTATTCCTTTTGCGTTCACAAACTGACCGGCAACATTCAGTGTTAGATATTTTAGAAATCCTTTGACCAACAACCCAAAAAGTAATCAGGCTGTGTCAAAATTACCACAAAGGCTACATATGCAATCGCAGGATATAGTAGTTCCCACTATATAAAATATTCCCAACGCTTTCCATGTCAATGAAAAAATGGTAAAACAATAAAACCGTATGCCAGTCACAATCAGCTCATATATTATCACCACTATGTTACGATATATTTACAACAATATCAACAATATATAATTCATGTTCGATCATTTTTTTACAACAAGAGTATACATAATATAATAAGACATCTACGTAGGTACATTACAAACTATATTGACAAATTATTTATGGATCTATGATAACATAATGTTTTACCGACCTTGATGGCTCACGGGTTAGTGTGTCGCTCAAGCTTGAGTAGGTTCAAGTCCAAGGTAACAAAATGTTTTCAACGTTTCTGGGCCATGTAACTGTGTTATAATGTATATAATATAATAACAATCTTAAATATGGTTCCCGTAGTGAGAAACTGTGAGTCCCTGTACGCAGCGTTACGTACCACGTGGCCAGATTAACGTGATATTATAAATAATAGCTGAAGGCGGTGTATGATTAAATCTCGATAACTTTAAGTAAGCTACTTAAAGCGTTTTAAGCTAATTACGTTGAAATAATGTTTTCAATCATAACAAAATATGAAATAAAATGTATACCTTACAAAATAATATCGACAAAGTTGCTGTTCGACCAGTTTCTTTTTACAAGCCACAAAATATTCAACGCAAGAAATTGACCGTATCGACTGCATACTGAAGTAGTTAAAGTATACAGCAATACTGTGCATGGCACACGATTCATTGGGGGTTTTTGATTTTATGCCTGGTTGAGCGGCAACTTGTTGGATATTACAATTGTTTTTTAGTTGAAGTAGGTGTATTCACACTCGAATGCACTCGATTCTAACAGCGCGGCTCGAGTGAAAACCAATTGAAATAAACGTCATAAACAGATCATAATTTTAAAACTAACTCGATTTACTAATGTGATAGATATTAGCATTAATTACATGATATAACAATTCTAATTGACATTTCTGTACATGTGGAGAAAAAGTAGCTGAAAAAGACTTATTCATCATGAGATGAATTCTAGAAAACAAAAAAAAAAAACAAAAAAATATGTAACACAATTGGAATTGGTTACAGATTTTCCAGAATACATCATATATCGTAACAGATTGAATGAAAAGACAACGCAACAAGAGTTAATTGAATTAAAAATATAGATATATAATTAATATAAACTACAAATGTGAATTATTTCGAAAACAACAATTACAAATGAAATTGTCAACTTTAACGAAATAGAGAAGTTTCCTTTGGTTTTATTACTATCACAACATCGCATACATATTTGAAACTAACGTACATAGTATAATACATTATATAGTATACTAACACAGTATATACCCTAAACACAGCAAGAAAGAGTTCAGCCAACAGTAATCCTAATTTGCGACTTCAAAAGGCACTAGTTATTAATTACATTACTTGATACGTTTTCAAAGTCGTTGTAATTCGTTATATTTTTTTAAGTAAAACTTCTTTACGCACGCTTAACTCGGGGAATAAGCTAGAGAGTTTACGTAGAGCGTTACGAAAAGTGTGATCGGTCGAGCGAACAGAAGTTGAGCGGGGAATATGAGTTAGTGAAGATAGAGAGAGAGAGGAGGGACACACATTTTTCTATACGCTTGACTTCATAATCATAAATCATTTATTTCCATTTTAGTTATTACACTACCTAATAAAACATGTACAGAAATAATAAACAAAATCAGAAAAATAAGAAATAAAAATTAAAAAAAGCATATTCTCTTAAAAATAATAACAAATAACAAAAAAAACTAAATAAAATAATAATTTGACTGAGTATTATATAGATATGACTAAGCGTTACGAAAAGTGTGATCGGGTGAGCAAACGGAAGTTGAGAGGGACATGTTATAAGTTAGTGGGAAAAAGAACAATAAAAATATCAGGGGCATGAGAGAGATGTACGAAAATACAATTTCTGCCTTTCTCTCATAGCCTGTCAATTCAAATTCAAAATAATTTATTTCCAAATAAAACTTAATAAGGTATTTTCGGAAAGTCAACAAAAAGGCTACCACCGGCACCGGTTCAACCCTACCCTATTATGTCTCATATTTTCGTACACACATCTTCTTCTTATAAATAAAAATGAATTGCTGTTCGTTAGTCTCGCTAAAACTCGAAAACGGCTGAACCGATTGGGCTATTTTTAGTCTTAAAATATTCGTGGAAGTCAAAGGAAGGTTTAATCGGTTTGTATGCTCAAGGAAGTGGGCACGGGTCAGCTATTTATATATAAAGAAGTTTTACTTCATTCGTGTCGTTTAAAGCACACTCGTATTTTTTGTTACGAAATATGACAGGATGCACAAAAAAATTGGACCAGCTCCAAATTGGACGAAATGCTTAGTGGACTTAACGCATAATACAATAAATATTTTAAAAGCTCTACTATAGTGTCTACTGATTAACACATTGAACTCACTAAGAGCGACAAAGTATAATTGTT
Source organism: Celastrina argiolus (assembly GCA_905187575.2). NCBI lineage: Eukaryota > Metazoa > Arthropoda > Insecta > Lepidoptera > Lycaenidae > Celastrina > Celastrina argiolus. The sequence goes on along the minus strand of LR994599.1, from coordinate 14,555,059 downwards.
CGAGTACAGTCCTCTGTACTCAATCGAAATGGAGTAATAAAAATATGTACTACACCTTTGATTACTTATTTCATGTCCTCGCACTGTTAAGCTATTAAGCAATTTTTTAAGCTATTTTTAAATCTCCCAGTGGCCCGTACTAATAACGTACGTACGTACTAATAACGTAGACAGAAACATTTAAAAGTTTCGTAAAGTAGTCGATTGTCAATTGGCGCTGTCATTCATACAATAATTATTCGTAAACGTTACTTTCAAATGTTCCTCCTTGGATTACTGGTAAAGACAAGAACATTGAATAGCTAATCATTTGTGTATTTTATTAGTAGTTTATCATACATTTTTATATAAATAATTCTGCTGCTATATTTAATAGACTTTGTTTTTTGTACCTACTATTGATATACGATATTATTAAGTAATTACACTGTTACAGATGAGTTATTTATATTGGAAAAATATAGAGCTTTAGGATACAAATAAAGTTATTATGAAATAATAGACAATTCCGAAGATATCTACAGTTTTAAGTATCTACAGTACTTTGATACACGTATAGAAGAAAAATAAAAATCTCGTAACAACAATAGTCTCTATAAATGACAAGTTATTTACATACTCATATAGGTAGAAAATAGTCACAGGTCAAATCAGAAGGCTTACCCCCAGTTTATATAAATATCTGTCCGTTCTTTTCTGTTCTACCAATCAGCGTTCAATATGGGTTGTTGATTTGAATGATAGTTGATCATTCATTTGAATTGCGTTCGGGAAACTGGGGGTTACTCTTCGCTCACGATTGGACCGAGATTGGGATTACATTGGAATTTGACAGTTCGGTGATTAAAAATACGATGCTAGCGCCAAGTTAGTTTGAAATTGGAACAATTAGTCCCGATTTCACCAACGCTTGTTAGTGTTAACCGCCTTCTCATTCATCGACAGGGAATACGAGTGGGATAACATTATATAAGCGTATTAAAAATTTGAGAGCTGTCAAATCCCAATGCAATCCCAATGTAGATCCATTGTAGGCAGTAGACAGATCTTCCAGATGTCTGTTTACCAAACAATATTACTGAGGAGTTTGATAATATTTTTTTACTGTAGTCCCAAGTACCCACATATTGAGATGAGTAACTGGTAAGTAAAGGTTTGCCCCCACTTCAGATCTTAGACCATAACAAACAACCAAATACACTGGCCTGGAAAAAAGTACTACATACATTTTTATAAACTATAGACGTTAAAAATTTTACATAAAATGTTTTATTGCACATTTGTTCTTTCGGAACTGACATAAACAAATGGCAAAGTCTGATAGACTTTGCAATAATATAGCGCTTATTAATTGAAATCTGTAACTTCTATACTTGAAAAAACTAACATTCGTTTGCAGGCCATACATTTACATACATTTTCATCTTAAAGAAAATGATTTGTTTCGTTTTGTAACATTAAAACCGGCTTAATGTTTATGATGTATCACCTTAATAAAATAAACAATTAAAAAAAAAAGATCAAAGTTTTGGTACATACTAAAACGGCCTTAACAAACTATTTATCTTCGCATAGACACCATAGATATCATCGACATATAAGGCTCTCCTCCCTGGCTGCACACACACCATGCGAGGGCGCCAGGAACAGCTTTCCGTTAGCGCACGCGCAGAGCTGGTAAATGTTCTGATGATGGGGTCCATGGGGTGCCGAAGGTGGCAGCGGCAGGGCAGACTTCAGCTTTGGCATGTATATACTTGACGCGTCTAGACGGATCTGGAAGATGGAAGGCTTTGAGTACGTATTTCACGGACTGATGTTATTGAAATCTATTTTATATACACTTCCTATTCAATTATTTTAGTAAACGAGTATACTGCATTTAAAGATAAGAAAAAACAAGGGGTATCTTCGGGAGCGTTGACACAAGTGAAAACAATAGCGTACAGGCTAGCACGAGGCGCGCCAGAACATCGCATGAGTAGCAGCACAAAGTAGATATATAACAAAGACACGACCTAGTACTAGAAAATGGCATCACCCTAATACTGGCAATTCGACTGGCTATTTTTGTTTTCTTTGATTTCCAGGCACATTCCGAAAACCGCCATCTAGCGCCACTATTGGAAAATACTAATTAGTAATTTCGTTTCGTATCTTCTTCTTAATTAAAGAGTTGAATTTTGCTTAATGTGATGTTATGCTTAAAAAATATTCTTATGTTTATTTAGATGTCAATATTTGTACTTAATTCGGCATTACATTACATTTTATAATTTACAAACGTTAATTATAGTAGTGACATCTATTGCATTTTTTTTGTATTAAAGATAGATTGTATAGGATGGTAAGCCATGGTAGTACATGTCCATCCGACGCATGGATCGTCTTTATTCAGACAATCAGGTGATCACGATCAGCCTGCATAGCCCTAACCAAACTTGAAAACAACTTGACTCCAACCACTAGAGCACGGAGGTGCCTCAAATAGTGATAGATAAGTCACATATCATGTAAAACGATTATTTCTACACAAGATGTTCAATATTCAAAATCTCGCAACACTGCAAAAAGTTTATGAATCCGTATCGCATCGGGAAATAGAAATATGAGGCATGTGCCGCACGTGAGCCCTACGGTCAGCACTCACCGGCCGAAACAGAAATATTGATATAGAGCGACACATGTTATGGTACGAGTATCCCAGGATCAGCGTTAGTATAAAACTGTGGTTATTAATCGTCCGTCTAAGGCTACTTTTCCATGAAAGGTTTTAGTGGTGATGGACAAAATTGTGGGAACCACCCTGATTCAAGATGCCATCGCTACTTACGAAGCTTGAAAAAAAATTGACATAAGTTTGATAAATAACGAGATAATTCGCATATGTATTTGTCGAATGCCATACATTTTGTTTTCAAGCTTCGTAAGCGATAAACAGCGATGGAATCTTGAGTCAGGGCCCTGTATTGAAATCTGGCCGTTTAAAGTGGGTCAAAATCGCGCCCAAAGGAGTCGGTTACAAACATACAAGTGAAGCTAATATAAAGCGTGTAAAAAGGAATCTACATTATTACAGTGAATTTTGTAACTACGTTAGGTACGTCTCTGGTATTAGTCCATGGACATCGCGTAATCTCTTGTTCTCCGTATTTATACCAATTTACGTAAATAAAGAAGGAGGTGAAATATTGTATTTGTACCAATAAAGGAGGAGGTGAAATATTGTACTTGTACCAATAAAGGAGGAGGTGAAATATTGTACTTGTAGCAATAAAGGAGGAGGTGAAATATTGTACTTGTACCAATAAAGGAGGAGGTGAAATATTGTACTTGTACCAATAAAGGAGGAGGTGAAATATTGTACTTGTACCAATAAAGGAGGAGGTGAAATATTGTACTTGTACCAATAAAGGAGGAGGTGAAATATTGTACTTGTAGCAATAAAGGAGGAGGTGAAATATTGTACTTGTACCAATAAAGGAGGAGGTGAAATATTGTACTTGTACCAATAAAGGAGGAGGTGAAATATTGTACTTGTACCAATAAAGGAGGAGGTGAAATATTGTACTTGTACAAATATAGAAGGGGGTATGGGTGTGTTATGGACACGGCCGTTGAATACGATCCTTACTTATCGGACAAATTCTTTGATCATTTAGTTATCCGGTGACGAATTGAAATTTTGATGGGGATAGAACTTAAATCAATTTTAAAGACGTATTCACGTCAAAACGTACGGTCAGTACTTACCGCGCCAGCGACGGAACGCAGCCGGAAGGTGGTAAGGCAGCTGGCAGTAATGTCACCAGCTCGCGACTCCAAACTGACGCTCTGCGCCGCGTGCACCTCGAGCGACCTCGTTGGCGACTCCAGCCTACGAAGTTATTTTTTTATATCAAGTAAATATTAGGCTATGGTGAAAAAAATCTCTCCCAACTTGGGCAACATGCAGCTGTTGTACATTTTGGCGGCACCACTAGCGCCACAGTCCTGCATCGCGCTTTAGAAGTTTTCTAAGTCCGGCGATATATATGTCGCAGTCATCGGATTGAATCTGCTTATTTAATTGAATGACTAGCGGGGTTACGTACTGGCTTAAAACAGCTCGTACAGAAAGCAATGTGTTGATATATTTTCGATTATTTTACTTTAATGTGCGTTATAATAGTACTCATTCAGAAATTTTGAAGTTTAAAAATAAAATGTTAAATGAATGTCCTAGTTTCGGATTCTAAAATTTGTTGGTAAAAACAGGATTCAATGAACGAGCTAGTCATTCAATTAAATAGCAGATTCAACCAGATGACTGCGACATATATACGACATCTGAAAACTAGTACAATTTGGGGCTTCGGCCTGACCGAGCATAGCGTCTCGCTCGGTCGGAGATCTCCCTTAGGGGCTTCCACTTGTATTACCACAACATCATTTATTGATGGTGTGTCAACTGTATACATGAGCCAGTTCGTAATGCGATAATTGCCTTGAATCAGAACAGAATACAGATAACGTTTCATTGAATTACTCGTAAGTGACCAATTCATTATCCTTCCAATACGGTACATGAAAATAAGAAAGAAAGACATGTGTATATATTCGATACTTCGTCCTTTTTAGGTGATGCGAGTCGTTTGAATGAAATTTGTAACAAAAAACATATTATAATTGTCGTTCAATAGAGTTTACAGATAGGTTAGTAGAGTCAATTGATCGTGCTTAAGGTTGATTGATCCTGATAAATATTTAACTTTATTTATTACTTCGTGGTTATAAATCGATTGATTTAACTAATCGTATTTTTACATTAAAAGGTCATAACTAGACTAATAAAGCTCGCTGTTGAAATTGGCCTACCACAAAGTCAGTTTACGTTTTAGCCAGCATTTTAAGGTTAGTGATTTTGCCTTTTTTTAGGTTGATCAGGATAAAAGGTTTTACGTTCAAACTCAAAGCCTTAGCGTGATTAAAAATGCCATGGCAATTTCCATCACCATAGATCAAGTGGCATCGATCCGGCAAAGATCGAAAGTAATTTCAGACGTGCAGCAAAAATTGAATTCAGATTTCAGACTTCTCGATTCCTGAGTTGGACGTTGGTTGGACGCTTAAAAATTCAGCCGCGTCTGCACTCCATGAGAGGCTTATCTGCTGACTGTACTGGTCTCGTGCTGCATTCATATATTTACGTTAAACATACAGCATAATAAGGCCGTGTTTCACCAATCAATGTTAAAGTTAACGCCATGTTAAATTACCATGCCATCTCATTCATTGAAAGGAAATACGAGAGGGATAACATGATATTTAACGTGGCGTTAACTTTAACATTGCTTGGTGAAACACACCCTTAACCTGTTTAATACTTACCTTCGCATAGCAAATATCTAAACAATTAGTAAATTATCTATAGTAATTGTAATGATTAATACAAATGTTTATTACACAATATACTAATACAAAAAAACTATAAAAAATTGTTTTAGTACCGTGGTGATGGTAAGAACAATGAACTCTTAATTTCACTAGCTGTAAATCAGGTTTGTTAGCAAAAATGTCTTTTTTACGTAAAAAAAAACTGTATTAGATATAAATTATGCTTTAACAGCTGTTACGCCCACGTACACGTAGCTGCAGCTGTTTGATATAGATGGGACATCGTTTCCAGCAAACTAAAGCTTAAGCTAGTGATGTTTTCATGGATATGAGGAAGATGGTACCAGCGGGGCTTAGCATGACCACGGTGTCGGCGCCCACCGTGAGCGAACCAAGTAACAATGCGCCGAACCTGTTATATATCTTAATGTGATGGCGCCCACCGTGAGCGAATCAAGCAGCTGTGCGCCGAACCTGTTATATCTTCATGTGCTGTACGAGAAAAAAATTAAAGTATATACGTACATGAGTTGTTTAGACGGTGGCGCTTTAACTAGTGATGTTTGCACGGCGGTGCGGAAGACAGCGCCGGCGGGGCTGGCCACGACCACGTTGTCGGCGCCCACCGTGAGCGCGCCGCGCCGCGCGCCCAGCAGCAGCGATCCTCGCACGTCCCGCACCTCCAGCTCGCCCACGCTCATGTCCAAACGGTCGTGGCCTAAGGGATTAAGTTGTGTATAATTGTAAAATACCTGACTTAGGGCGTGTTTCACCAAGCAATGTTAAAGTTAATCCTTTGTTAAATATCATGTTGTTCCTCTCGTAATTCCTATCAATGAATGAGAAGGCATGGTAATTTAACATGCCTTCTCGTTCGTTAACACTAACATGCGTTGGTGAAATCGGGACTTAGTCTCGAAGGATATTGTCTCTGGAATTTGAATGCGGGGTATTCAAAGGGTAAGTGTTAAGTAAAGCTGATAAGAATGTAGCAATAGGAACTCCACGTCATTGATATTCATTTTACTCTATCAGGAATCAGTATACAAATGCAGCTTAACGATAGTATCGTGAAATAGTATAGACAATCTTTAATAATATTATATTTATCTTTACTATAAATGTGCAACTATGTTTGATTGTCTCCTCTTAACGTTTTAATAATGTTGAAGAAATTTCACATATTATGCTTGGAGTCACGAAAGTTGAGAAAACGTCCCAAAAAAGGACAGGATTTTTTCTGAATCAGTGTAGTTATGTGGGCGGAGCCACGGGCAAAATCTAGCTTAAAAAGTTTCTATCTCAGAATCAAATCGAAGAAGAAAGATTTTTTTTACAAAAGTTAAACCGATTTAGCTTCTGCAAATGGAAGAAATGTCGCTTTTAAAAGAACATTAACGGAATGGAACATGAAATAGCTTACCTAAGAATAGTCTGCTTTGGACCAATCCAAGTCCGTCACGGGTTGTGACCGAAAAATTTCTCGACGATTCGATCGATATGGGTTGACCGCGTCGAGACTTGATGCTGGAAGCGTAAAGGGAGTCCAGCACGAGGGTCTGACCGAGTAATTGGAGTCCGCCGGGCACTATCCGAAGCTGCCCCATTCCCTCCTATAAAACAAAGATCTAATTTATTCCCCGATAGACCGAGATCCCAATGCCACCAGGCTACCCTTATATTCTTACTGTTTTTTTAACGCTTCAATATGGCCCTGTGCTAAGTATCCGAAGAACTTGTGTGGTACACAATACCAGACAAGGGAAATATATTTAATACCTTTATACTATACACATATTTAAGATTTTTATTATATTATACACCAAATTAATACACATCCATGACCCAGGAACATTGAAAACTTTTTGCGCCCGGGGCGGGATTCGACCCCGCGACCTCTCGCTCGAGCACCAACGCGCTCAATCACTGCGGTACGGAGGTCGTAAATTTTGTAAAACGTTATGCATACTCGTTAATTTTTGCCGTGAGTCAATTTTTAGATATAAGATGCTAAAGTTGTAGTACATTGTATTCACTTTACATACATTTTGATGATGGATTTTTTGTTAAAGGATAATAATAGGGAACAAAATTTATTACAGTACTTTTTCACTAAACTTTTTATGAAAAATATATATAAAAAAATAAGAAGTTCGTTGATGTTTATTTAGGTATACAATATGATATTTACTATTTTTATGAAATCTCCAACATTAAAATAAATTATCTTAGTGTCGTCATTCTACAATAACATAATAATAATATTAAAGTCAATAGAAAATTTTATGCAACCTTTGGCGGTTTGTACCTAAAATTGGTTCACGTTACTACCAGGCTTTTTTATCTGGTAAAATTATATACATTTCACCAGTGAAAATATTCTTTTGGGATTTGGGATCTCAGACTACAAATAAAGTTACTAGTAGAGTGAATTCTTCTATTGCGATCTCACACTAGTCGGGCGATCTGTTTTATCGGTGACCGTTTTATTTTCATTATTATAAGTCATTTGGTTTTATTATTTAATCGTACCGATTATGTGGTAACACCCAATTCACGTAGCGCCTGATTATTTTAACTATTTAAATTACGGCGCTTAATTGGTGTTGGAATGTTTAAAATATAGTATTTTTACCGACGATTTAAATTGCTCATTTAAAAATAATCTCAATAAATGATTACGAAAATAACTTTTGGTACCATGCGCGAAATAACTCTGGGTTAGTGTTAGACATTTCCAAAATAGACACTCTTGGTTATTATTTCAACCTATACTGACGCAACTGTACTATTTTCAATGCTACTAAGATAAAATATAAGAAAGTGCCATCTTATACCTAAATTATAAAAGGTTGAGGAAAAGTCTTTTCGCGTTATATCTATAGTATGTATCAACTTGTCATAAAATCTCTTGGGCTATTTGGTATAGGTCTTAAAAAGTTTCCATTTCACAGAAGACAATTCCAAATTCAAATTAGGTAAATGTAAAATTTTCATTTGTTTTTCTTATTGTTAAAATGAGTGATTCTAATGAAGAAATTCGATACATTTTAAAATTTTATTACAAAAAAGGTAAAATTCAATACAAGCCGCGAAAAAAATTTGTGATGTTTATGGGCCTAATGCAGTATCTGTGAGAGTAGCGCAAATTTGGTTTAAACGTTTTCAATCCCGAAATTTGGATATCAAAGATGCACATCGGCCTGTTACAGACAAAACTGATGCTGATCTTTTTTAATCAACATTTGTAGGGCTTTTGAACGATAATTATAATATTCTTTATATACATTTCGTTAAAAAAACAAAAAAAAAACATTACAAGTAATATTACATGTTTATCAGTATTCTTGATTATCATGTAATATTAAACTCACCGAGTTGAAATCCAACACTTTGAGCACCCACAGCGTGAGCGCGAGGTTCACGATCATCATCAGCATCAGCGCCATCACGAGAATGTACAGGCACTTCTTCCGCCAGCCGTAGATGCCGACCTTGAACTGGCTGTTGTAGCTGTTCCGGATGGAGTCCGCCCTGGTGTCGCGGCCATTGTTGTTCAGAATCGGCTCCGGCGTGATTTTGTCGGCGTACGGGATCCTGCAGCAGATGTCACTTTAAAACTCAAAAACTTTCAAACTCTGTTGCAGTCTATTGTAAACGGTATCGCCTCTGTGATCTAGTGATTCAGATCTTCGATCTCGACCCGGAGGTCGTGTGTTCGATTCCCGCGTTGGAACAACAAAAAATGTTGTTTTCAAGTTTGGTTAGGACAATGCAGGCTGATCACCTGATTGTCTGACAAGAAAGATGATCCATGCGTCGGATGGGTATGTAAAAAATAAATTTCGTAAATACGCGTCGCCGCGGCGCGCAAGCTGACACCTTTTGCGCGTCAGCGGAATCCGACGTGTCACCGACCGCCGCCGCTCCCGCCCGCCTTCCCCTCGAGGTCGAGCCGAAGCTGAGTCAACCAGCGACTCAGCAGAAAAGTTTTGCGGGTGTCACTGCCCGCTCCCCCGCACCTCCCCAGCGGGTGAAGACAAAAGGGGTGATAAAGAGCCGCAAGGCTAAGGATAGCCGTAAGGCAGAACCTCCTCGATCTAACGAGGGTGAGACCAGGAGGTGCGATGAGGAGGGCTTCACACTGGTGGAGAGAAGAAAGAAGAGGAAGCCCGCCGTCCGCAACCACCGCGGCACCGCACCCTGCGGACCCGAGCAGCGTCTGCGGTGTGAAATACCCACCACGCCGCTGTACGTGTCCCGCCTGCACTGGTCCACGAAGGTCGAGGATGTCGTAGGCTACATCTTGAAGAAGACATCCTTCAACTTGAGGGTCGAGCGTCTGGAGTCTCGCCATAAAGTTAGCTTTAGTTCTTTTGTGGTGAGAGTACCGACACATCGCTTGTCGACCTTCGAGGTGGAGGAGTTCTGGCCGATGGGTGTAGTCTACCGAAGATTCCGGGGGAGACTCCGGAGCGAGGCGCACATCACGTCGCCGTGATACGTGATGGAATAGTTATAATTAATTGTGTAATAATATGTATGTTAGTCTGTAAGGTATTTATAATATGGGCCTATGCAGCCCGAAATAAAGGTTATTATTATTATTATTATTATTATAAAAAAAAAAGTCGGTCCTGCGCCTGATCTCTCGCCAGTGGTGTCGGTTTACCGTCCCACTGGGTTACGAGAGTAAAAGGAAGAGAGAGTGCTTCTGTGTATTACTCACACTTGGGCACTATAAAATAACTCCTGCGAAGCTGGCCTGGTTTCAATGAAATCGGCTACCGACACAGAAATCGGTGAGGGGAGTTATTATTGTAAACGGTCAAATGTATAATAATGTCAATATGCCGGGGGCACAGCAAGTTGAGCCATACAATACTGTTTACCCGACTTCGGTAAAGCCAAATGAAAGAGTAATGATTTTGGCAGTCTATGTATGTATTTCCTTCTTTCAGCCTTTTTAGATCCCTTTTCTGCGAAGTCGGGTTTTTAGATTTTTTTTTTACAAGAGAGATTTTTTTAACTAAGTAGGAATTGTATAAACACTAGGCAATCTACTTATCTACACTAATATTATAAACAGGAAAGATTTGCATTTTTATATGTAACGACTTAACTCAAAAAGTACAGGACCGATTTTAATAATTCTTTTTTCATTAGAAAGCTACATTACCACTGAGTAACATAGGTTATATAAAAATCAATTGCTGTTCGTTAGCCTCGCTAAAACTCGAGATCAGCTAAACTGATTCGGCTATTTTTGGTCTTGAAATATTCGTGGAAGTCCCGGGAAGGTTTACACGGTTTCCACGCTCAACGAAGTGGGCACGGGTCTGCAACTTTTAAATAATAAAAGATAAAATATTCTTTACGATATTGATATGATCTTTATAAGATGTTGGGTTAGACCGACCGACTAACCCGACTTGGCATCAGATGGATCTCACTACTTTTTACGATATGAGGAACTGAGTCTGTGCATTTTTTACAAGTTGCATTTTTCATGGGATTAAACGTTTACAACAGTTTAATCTATCACACACTAGATTTTTTATCTAAAATCTAAATAACCCTTTAAATGTAATTATGAGGTTACTAAACTGAATTTCGACCACAGGGCGTCATCTAATAATACTAAATAGAGACTTGACACTATGTACATTAATTCACGTCGTAGCTAAACGATTAAACATGTATTTTAAGGCATTATAGACTTTATTACCTCGGCGGTAGATATTAAAGACCCTTACAGTAGACGTAAGGAAATTCAGCGTACTTGTGGAGGTCCCTACGTTGTTCGAAACACATTTCACTTGCATAAATCATAACTTTATTTCCTTTAGCCCTTTTGATCGTGCCGAATGCCGCGTGTAACCAATGCGGATCTGTCGTGTCGTATTCGTGAAATATGTCGCGCGTAATTTATTTTTACTAAGATATCTCTTTCAATATTGTAGGAGTTTGCCGCCAATGTTAAAATATAAATCGGTGTGCGATAAATTTGTTTTCTGTGTTCGTCTGATTCAGTCGAAATAATCCTACAAAAGTAAGTAGTAGGTTTTTAACGAATCTTTCGATATTTAACGTATATTTCGATTGCAAATAAAACAGTTTAATGGAGGTATTGTATAGACAATACTGACAGTTTTTATCAACAGATTCAAGGAATTCAGAGAATTCAAGACTAGGACAGCCATTTAATATTTTATTTTCAAACATCAAAATTTTTGAAAGTGACGAATAATGCACTTTAAAGTAAATTTAATTAAACAATGTACTCAATGCTATCTGTGCGAGCTGTTTGATGCCATATATAACACCTGACTGATTTTACGTTTGCTTTTTTTCTGAAAACGGCTATGTTACAATCCGCTAAGTAGATGGACGTTTAGTGACGCTTGTTCAATCAACGTTCCGCCTTGCCATTTAATTAAATGTCGCCATTCAATGAGCGCGCTAGTCATTTAATTCAACCAGATATCTGTGACATATAATATTATTTTTAGCGATGGTCAAAATATGATAGAAGATAGAGGGGAGACGAGGGAGAAGATGAATTAGGAGAAACAACAAGGTTGTGTGTTGCGATGCCTCTTTACCTACAGTAGCCTAGCTCTTAAATTTTAATGAACGAATCAAAATAATGTTTAAAAATATTTTTATTAGAAACATAGTAGTATAATAGTGTATAGTATATAGTTAGTAGTATAAAACATTAGTTAGTAGTATACTAGTATAACGGGTGTAAAAAGAACATTCACTATAACTTTGAAATAGGATTGAACTACCTTGTCTCATTCTGGAAAGGGTATTTTTTTAAAATTTTTTGCTTTTCGATATTCTTGCGAAAGAAAAAATACGATTTTTTTATTTTTGATTTTTTTTTGTAAAAGTAAAAACAATTACTTTTTTTAGTTTTTGAAATGAGGAAAGGTGGTATCGTATCGGAAAGTTAAAGTTTAATACAATTCCTGTTAAATTTACATATTATATTCATCAAGTAAAAGTTATCTGATTATTGAAAAATCACCCCTTTTCAAAGACTGACAAGCAAGTATTTAGGATTCCACCGATAGTGCTGTTAATCAAGAAGTTTTGTTTGGAAACAATATCGAGTTCCGAGTTCAGTCACGCTATGTGTGTCTGTGTGTGTGTCCAGTTGTCTGAGGCCTGTGTGTGCACGCATTCCATTAGTTTTCGTTCTAATGGATTCTATAGATGTTAAAAAAGTTACTAATGGATGAATAACTATCAACTTTTAAGTCAACTTTGATTTTTATTTACTCTAATAAATCGTTGTTTTCAATAATCAAAGTTCCGTTCCTTTTTTGAATATCAGGTTAATTTTATATATAAAAATGAACTGCGGTTCGTTCTCGCTAACACTCGAGAAAGGCTATTTTTAGTCTTGAAACATTCGTGGAAGTCCAGGTTTAAACGGAGTGAAAATACTGGTTGCACGCTCAAAGAAGTGGGCACGGGTCAGCTAGTATAATATATATACTAATATTGTAAAGGTATTTACATAAATGAGTATTTATTTATTCGTGTTAATCTCAGGAACTATTGGTTCGGTTTGAAGAACTCTTTCAGTGGATAGTTCAATTGTTGAAGAATAAGGCTAAGACCAATAAAAGAATGGGAATAATTAGGAAGGCTAGATAAAGAATGTTTCAAAGTCGGGAGGAATAAATTGCAGCTAATATTTTATAAATCATTAGTGGCAAATAAAATATAACAATAAATAAATATAGGTAATATTTTTTATTTTATTAGAAATAAATACAGTTACAATTAAAAAAACTAAAAGACATTTAAAAGTTTTTACAGATAGGTGAAATGAGTGATTATTAAAGAATTGTATAAAAAGAAAAACAGTATAATATATTAAAAGTTTCCAAAATAATTACTATTCGAAATAATTAATGAGCACCGCTGACCACACCTTATTCAATTTTTGATGGGAAACAATCCGTGAAATGGGAATTACTAAAGAGTCTGGTAGTTTTCATTTATTCATTCATCATTATAGTTCAATCAATGCATGATATCAATCTATTGTAATACGACGTAATGAGTCTCTATCGAGTCGCATTATACTCTCAGTAACAAACAGAGAAGGTCGAATTATTGCCATTAAAATATCGTGTTTGCGCTCCGGGACGACTGCGCTTTCATATTCACGAATTGACTTTATAGGTACTCGTTAAATCAGAATTTTAACGCGGCCTTTATTTATAAAGCTTTTATTAGCGACAGGAATACATATTGATGGGAACGAACGTGTAAAATATTCTATAAAATTGTGAATGGCCGCGACACAGTCGGACCGAGTGTGGGTCGTAAATTTGAGAGGATTTGCCCGGGACGCGGGAGTTTGAGTTGAAAAATTTGAACACTCTTACGCGACTGTACCTTGTCCCCTTCACAGTAAACAGACCGCCGGTGATATATCTATCGTGGCAAATAAATTTTATTTGAATTTAGTTTTCATCTGTTTTAAAATGTATTCTTTATCTATTTTTGCTAGCAGCCACACCGATTTCAGTGTCGGTGGACGATTTCGTTGACATCATTTCATTTTATAGTGCCCAAGCATGTGCGCAATACACAAGGACACTCTCTCATCCTTATACACTCATAATCCAGTGGGATGGTTGACTGACACGGCGGTCGAGAGAACAGGCGCAGGACCGAATTTTTTACATGCCCTTCCAACGCATGGATCGTCTTCCTTATCAGAGAAGGAGTCTACATTGTCCTAACCAAATATAAACACAATATTTTTTGTGGTATAAGGCGGTAATTGATCCCACGACCTCCGGGTCGAGAGCCAAGCTCTAAACCACTAGACCACGGAGGCGTTAGTTTTGCTGAGCATTCGTTGTTATATCTAAGACGTCCACTTCTGAAGATAAACTCCTTCCACACCTAAACATTATATTAATAACAATTAGTCCACCATATTAGTCTCGTCCCGTGGCAAGTTCTATAAGAACATGTTTTAACGGTACAAGGCATAAAATATTTTTATACTATACACATGATATATTTTTTTATTCTTATATTTAATATATGCCCAAGGAATACAGAAAATATTTTTCTTTCGACAGTATTTGAACCCACGGTCTGCGGCTTAAGCATCGACGAGTAACCACTGAGTTGTAGAGATCGCCATAATATTATTGAAGGCAATATTAACTCGGTGATAAAAATTATGTTTTAAAATTAAGGTATAGATATTTAATATTATCCATAAATTATGATCAATGATCACGTATAAAGACAATTAATAATACTATTATTTAACTAATCAATAGTAACACTGAAACTACTCCAAACACCTAAAATGGCTAATTATTTGCAACAATGCGAGGTATGTCTGCTCCGGGGATTTGAATTCTAATTTCCACGGTGAGGACAACGCTGCAACACAACACAGCAATAATACAAGCGACTGCGACTCGAGGCTTAGCACAGATTTACCGAACACGTCAAACAGATTCTGGGAACCTGAGACACATTCTGGGCGCCTGAGACAGATTCGGAGCGCCTGGGACAGATTCTGGGAACCTGAGACAGATTATTATTATATTCATAAACACAGAGATCATTAATGCAGCAAGCGGCTTGTGAATGCTTATGAACTAGATTTTGCCGGAACTTCGTTCACCAGGGATTAAACGCTAACTAATCGTACATTTTGCCAGGATAAAAACTAGCCTACATCCTCTTTGGTAGTCTACTCTATATTATAAAATCCGCAGTTATCTCATTTTCGTACTCATATTTTCTTCTAATAATATCAGTGTAGATAATAATGATTTATAATTATTATATCAAAGATAATTATTAATCTACTAATTTGCTTATCAGAGATTAAATCATACTTATTCTTAAAAACTCAACTAAGTAGTATAAAACAAAAAGCTAATTTTGACTAATGAAATTGATTAAAAATTATTTTAAGTTTGTTGTTAATATTCATTAATAACAATAAATGACTGTTAGCTAGAGTAGCACATACATATAAAATATATGGTCCAACAAACAATGCTATTGCATTTTCGTTAAATGTTATTGAATATTAACTAAGTCTAATGAAGATCACGTGGAGGACACGCGCGCTGCTGGTGCTAAATACCGCTGCATTTCCACTGAAATCTTAGCACATTAAGCTGCTTTCGTAAAATACTCGAAGCTTCTAACGCAGCCGTATTTCAACTGAAATATTATCCATTACATTCCGACTATAACATAAACTACAAATTGCCGGATGTACTGCTGTGCAGCTGTAAAGTACATCTTGATAACGTGCTTTGTTTTTATAACGAATTGAATGTACAATAACTTAAATGGAATTCTTCGCATACCAACTTTACGTAGTTGATTTTATTTGAATAGAAAAACAAAGCAATATAGTTAGTCAAGTATATTTTTTTTTGTTTTTAAACATTTCAATTTAACAGATTTTACAAATGTAATAAATCAACGCTATTAACGTTACCATAATTGTCATAAATACCTTTAACCCAACATTTACATTAGCTATTATTGCAAATCTATTGATAACTCTTTCATGAAAATTGGAATAGTCTAGACTCTAATGTGGAACAAACAGACATACGGCCAGTTTCTAAAAGTCTAATAAAATCTTTTAAAAAGTATATAATTAAATAATATTTGTTTCTATCTCTTTCGGAGAAAGTTAATTTCGGAGAAAATAAACGTTTCACCAATCAGCGTTCAATACGAGTTAACTTGACAACATGTTAGTTGATCATAGATTTGATGAGCCTTTCAGAAACTAACTCATAGACTGCCAAAATCTTATCTCACTCCTGCCTTCGCCGTAATCGATTAATCAATCAAGTATACTGAAAAATATAATATATTTATTGACAATGAAATAAATCATTACGTTATTACAAAGCTTCCCAATTAACAGCACAAGGAAAATATGCTAAGCCTTAAAATGTTTTTTACATATTGGTTTAGGAACATTTCGCGAGGAAAGAGAGCGGGATGGGGGGGGGGGCGGCCCCACTTTATCTCTGCGTCCACTCGCGCAACACGTTTGGGGGGTTTAGTGGCATTAGAAACCAATTACACAATAAAAGCGCCTCCACACTATCCCCGATTTCCAATTTCTTCAATAAATATCAACTTCCTGAAGGTATTTTGGAAAATTCCAGTTAGATTATAGTATATTCCAGATAGATTATGGTGTTTGGAGCTTATTGTCAGCCGGGTTTTGGAATCTCTATGATTTTCTAGTAATAATCTAGTAGAGCTTATCTACATACAATATTTTGTCATTGTCAGATATGGAACTTTTTTAACTCAGACAAGGCAAAAAGACAGTAAAGTTTGTAAAGACAGTAAACAAAAATGTAAAGAGTCCTAAACAATTCCAAACAGGGTAATTATTTCATAGAATGTATTATAATAATAGCAACCCTCACCGATTTCAGTTACGGTAGCCGATTTCATTGAAACCGGGCCAGCTACGCAGGAGTTATTTTATAGTACCCAAGTGTGTGCGCAATACACAAAGACACTCTCTCTTCCTTTTACATTATAACCCAGTGGGACGGTAAACCGACACGACTGGCGGAAGGTCAGGCGCAGGACCGACTTTTTACATGACCATCCGATGCATGGATCATCTTTCTTCTCAGACAATCTGGTGATCAGCCTGCATTGTCCTAACCAAACTTGAAAACATTTTTTTTTTGTTTTTTCAACGCGGGAATCGAACCGGGTCGAAAGCGAAGCTCTGAGCCACTAGACCACGGAGGCGACAATGTATGGTGATTCTTTTGTCAATGCACATTGGTTAAAGCATTTCGATTTGTAAAATAATTACAACGTGACAATTAATAAAGCCATATTGATCAAACAAAACCTGCGAACCGCCGAGACCGCGACGACCCCGGCCCGACAACGACAGAGCGTGTAACTTAATTAACGTGCAAATTATAAAAATAATTTACAGCACGCACATACATTATTTATCTCTAAGGATGCCACACCACGACAATCTAGTGCCGTGATCAATTTCAAAAACGTTACAGATACTAGACAACGGAAATATATTCAATAATTTTGTACTGTACTCGTACATAATATGTTTTTGATTTCATATTCCATATTATAACACTTCACCGAATCAGGAACAAAGAAAACTTTGTTTTTCTTTAACAGAATTTAAACCCACAACCTCTGCCTTGAACATCGATGAAAATAGTAAGAGTGCAATTTTAAAGTATATTATTACTTATTAAAAGGATAAGTTAGTGTTTTCCAATTGATTTTTTTAATACAAACGAAACCATTATACTTTGGTAATTAAAACTGCAGTCAGTGGCAAAGGCTGGTTATGTTAGCTAGTAAATACATAATTTTATATTTTAATGCAATTTAAGCGCCCTTTCCATTAAATTATTCGTGAACGCTAGTTAACTTTGAAGCATAAGTTAAAACTAGTAATAAAAGCCTTGTTTATGACGCAGGCAATAAGATGTCGTTAAGTGCGTAATGAAGATAAAAGGTGTATAAATGAGACTGAACGTCATAAATTGTCTGAGCGGAAGCGTAAACGATGTACGTAGTGGCACGTAGCTGCGTAGCTTGTATCTCGTAGTTCTATTGCTACGTAATTCGTAGTGGCGTAGCACTGCAGCTACGTTTTCGTAGAAGCGTAGCATAGCAATTTTTCGTAGCGGTGTAAGCCGAATCTTGTAGCTCGTAGCTCCAAAGCTACAAATCTCGTAGCGCCGTAGCAGCCCGTAGAGGCGCGTGCCGCAAATGAGGCATATTAATCATCTCAATCATGCCAACTTGACTGCGGCGCTTCCTTCATTCCGAGATACGCTTTAATAGGGACCTTTTCTTCAAATTATTTTTATATTTTTTCGCGCTTGAAATTGTTATGAGAGGGTAAATATGTTTTTGTATTTGAAAGCGTTTTATACCGAATCTTGACACCGGGTAAATTTTAAACGATTTTATTATTATCAAAAATAGGTAGCTTATAGGATTTACTCTTAATAAAAATAGTATGCAAAATAAGATCTTTTAAAAAAAAAAGTTAAAAGTGCAGTCAGTATAACTTTGGCATATATTGATGTTCATTCTAGCTATGTTTTTTTTAATGCAAGAATTAAAAAAATATTGTTTGTAAAAATAAAAATTTAATTTTTTTAATGAGAACTCATGATTTTCATTTCATGAGAACGTATCTCAAAATTATAGTGATTATTATTTTTACATCCTGTCTATGGATCTGTAGAGTTTGATGTTGGAGAGATAAATGAAACGTGGAGTCCCGATTATAGTGTTATATTGTCTTTACAAATATAAACTAGTTACACGTTTCATTAATAACAAATTCTATTTAACCATTCTAGTCGGAGGTTAGGACGAGACTAACTTACAGTCGTTATAAATATAATAATGAGAATGCTTGGAACCAAAGGTGCAAGCATGCACTCTTGTGTGGTCCCTACAGATCTTTTATGTTTCTCGCATATTTCATAACAACGCGTATTTTTCTAAATTGTAATTTATAGGTTATTAAACATAACTAAAAATTTTAACAATAACGGCACAGTAGTTCATTCAATTTTTACAAAAAAACTGCGAACATTTATTCTGTCTACACTGAATGGAATAAATATTTTTGATTTTTACCATTGGCGTTTGTTCATTTACATCGAAGCTTAACATCAATGTCGTTCGACGTTCCGGTTTATCACTCGTATTGCGAGGAATTACTATTTTACTAACGTGTATGTTTACATACACGCACGCTCTAACACACACGCGTCCATACTCACGCGCTTACACATACACGCGCGTTATCCATACACACGCATTTACACACACACGTGCGTTATCCATACTCACGCATTTACACACACACGTGCGTTACGCATACTCACGCGCTTACACACACATGCACGCGTCCATACTTACGCGCTTACACACACACGCTTCCATACTCACACACACACACTCGCTAATTGAGCGTTTCACCGCGGAATGCGCGGCCGCTGCACATTCGTTAGCAATATTCCACTAACGAACCAAACTAATAGCCATTAAGTTGAATAATGTAGCACTTTCCGCCATGAATACTGTGACATGACGCCTGATTGTGCGGACTTATTTGTTGCTCTTTCATTTGACTTATTTGGTGTCCACAGTTGTTCACTTCAGTATTTTAATGTAGAATGTTTTTGGGTTACGTAGTAAGTACGAGGAATAGATACGTAGCAAGTATGAAGAATAGTTTCGCAGTGTCCTTCCTTGATTACTTCGATACTATAATAATAATAATATTATATTGTGTGTTATGTTTTGAATATAAATATACGAAATTTTGTATAGTTATAGAAATTTATTGGCACACTAATATGGTAATATTTTTTATTATATAATTTAATATTTCTTATTGCTCAATATATACAAAAATGGTCAAGGTAGAGTCATCGAGGAGGTCGTACCCACGGATTATATATCAAGATTATTCTGACCGATTATCGGTCCTAGACATAGTCGGTCAGGATCAATCTGCCCAATTATCTGTCCTACAAATAGTCGGTCAGGATTAAAGTGACCGATTATCGGTCCTACAGATAGTCGGTAAGGATCAATCTGTCCGATTATCTGTCCAATGGTACGGTACTAATACGGCATTAATCCTTTCGGTCAGGATTAATGTGACCTATTATCGGTCTTACAAATGGTCGGTTTAGATTAATCTGACCGACTATCGGTCCTACAACCGTGTAGTCAGTAGGAGGAGTGTTTTCGCAATTTTTACATAAATTTAAATATAACATCGACTCCAGAAGGCTGTCACTGAGACATGCGAGCGGCCGGGAATACTAATAAAGGTGGGGGCTAATATACCCCATATTAGTCGATGACTGTGCCCGCCCACGTCATACTATTTGTAGGACCGACAATTGGTCAGATCAATCTTGACCGACTATTTGTAAGACCGATAATCGGTCACATTTATCTTGACCGACTATTTGTAGGTCATATAATCGAGCAGATTGATCCTGACCGACTATTTGTAAGACCGATAATCGGTCACATTTATCCTGACCGACTATTTGTAGGACATATAATCGGACATATTGATCCTGACCGACTATTTGTAGAACATATAATCGGACAGATTGATCCTGACCGACTATTTGTAGGACCGATAATCAGACAGATAAGTCCTGATCTACTTTTTGTATGACGTGTGCATTGGACTATTGCAATATAATTATGTAGACGCTTCACAACTCTTCAATTCGGATGCTACCTGTTATGCCAAGTAGGGGTTAGTCGGTCGGTCTAACAACATCTTATAGTGATCTCATATCAATACTATTAATAAAATTAAAGTTTCGAAAACTATAACCCGACTTCGCAAAAAGGGGTCAAAAAAGGCTGAAACAAGAAAATAATTCAATTTGAAATACAGAAGAAGTAAATAAAAATACGAAAATAGTCAAAAAAAGTCGGGTTCTAGTTTTTAATTCTTTTACTGCCACGAGTGTACCACATTGTGATATTTCATGCCCAGTTCCATTTAAACTGAGTTTTAGTTTGTGTACATTGAGGTATAATTACGCACATACCATCAATTTCGTCCATAGAAGTGCGCGATGGAATAGAAAAATATTTGAGTTCAAACGAAACAGAGCGGCGCATTCCATTTTGAAATTCATAGAAGTCTATTCACAGTCCTTGAAAGAGGCAAACCTGTTTGACGGATCCTTTGAGGATCCATTACATTAGTTGCATTTAAATACGTATTTAAACTTTTATTTTAATAAAGTCTGTGGCTGAGTGGTTGAGTGTGACGATGCTCGAACCGGAGGTCAAAGAATGCAGCATGCACTTTTTGAAATAATGCTCCGAAACACTCATTTATTAGAAAACAAAAATAGTCAGTCGAATTGCCAGTATTAGGGTGATACCATTTTCTAGTACTGGGTCGTGTCTCTGTTATATATCTACTTTGTGCTATTACTGAGTAATCTTTTTCTTCTATAAATATAAAAATGAATTGCTTGTTCGTTAGTCTCGCTAAGACTCGAGAACGGCTGAACCGATTCAGCTATTTTTAGTCTTGAACTATTCGTGGAAGTCCAGGGAAGGTTTAAATGGTGAGAAAATATAGAAAAGGTACTGGTTCCATGATGCAATTGAATTTCATCACAAACAGTTTGAATGCTCAACGTAGTGGGCACGGGTCAGCTAGTAGTTAATAATTATCTTATGGTTATAGAATATTTGTGTCACATAATTTATTTTTCTATCATTCTCTACAAATAATATTATATCTACTGTGATTTAATGTTTGATATACATATTTGAAAGATCAAAAGTTTATAAATTTAGATTTTGGGACGATTTCTAATATACTGTGATTTAATGTTTGATATACATATATGAAAGATCAAAAGGTTATAAATTTAGATTTTGGGACGATTTCTAATATACACAATTACAATTGCTAGAAAGGTGGTAAGACAGACAGATGAATGGACCGGGCGAAACTATAAAGGTTTATTGTAGTAGTATGGAACCTAAATTTATTTTGTTTAAACTTTTAAACATTCCATTAACAAATTATCGTATAAATTATTTACTTACTTTAGCCTTTACTTTAGAATTTATAGTTGAGAGCTTTAGAGGTTCGATTCCCGAGTCAGAGCAACAAAAAATGTTGTTTAGAGTTTGGTTAGGACAATGCAGCCTGATCATGATTCATGTGTCAGAAGGACCTACCGGTCCTTTTATTTACCAATAGACGACTTTTCTCTCGCCTCGTTCTCTCTCTCGTGTCGGTGTAAGCAAAGAGAGTATATCCCTGTGTATTGCGCATAGACTTGAGAACTTTAAAATAGACAAAAAAATCGACGTGGGAGTTAATATTATTTAATATTAGAGACATTACTCTACTTACTGCCCAGATATTTCATTTAAACAAGTACAAGTGTAAATTGACTTCATTTGGTCAATGAGGCGTGGTATTTGGAGGCATCGCATGCACAACTGCATCGCTTCGTTATATGATACATAAATCATTCTGATCTTCTTCCTCCTTCATGTCGGCGCCCCATTTTGCATCGGTAACCCGTACAGGGGCCGTTTTATGATCTTTTACAATACCAGGCTGGTTCCAGGAAATACGACCTTAAACTGCCTTGTTCTTTTTCATATTAGAACGACACGTTATTCTGAATGG
The DNA here is from genome assembly GCA_905187575.2 of Celastrina argiolus. Lineage (NCBI taxonomy): Eukaryota > Metazoa > Arthropoda > Insecta > Lepidoptera > Lycaenidae > Celastrina > Celastrina argiolus. Next base: position 14,532,414 of record LR994599.1, on the reverse strand, counting down.
ATCCACCCTAGTTTGGTTGTCTGAAAGTGACATTCGGAAACAAGTCAAGTGTCACATGACCGCTGTCAATCGCTGCTGTGATCGTAATAATTAATCTGAGTCGTAATACGAAAATTCCAGGCAGCCAAGTATGGCGTAAACTGGCTGGAATTAAGAGTTTTTAATAAGCGGGTATAAATATTATCATCAGGCCGATTCGGAGCCTTCTTTTAGATTTAATGAATGGCAACAAGTAATTTTCGTCTCGGCAAATATTAGCTTACTTGAAAGTGAGCAGTTATTTTAGTTTGCTTAGATCACTGCCCACGTCCACACGTCACAATGCTTGATTTGAAATCACTGATTATGTCACTGATTTTTTAATCTAAATATAAACACAAATTGCGATGTAGATTTTGAAAATTTTGAGTAACATTTAAATTACTAGTTAAACTTTGATATGTTTTAAAACTATTGTCTCGGTTCGTTATTAAACAAATGTAAGGATATACCGCGCGTACAAATTTTAGCGGTGTTTTTGTAAGGGACACGTTATCTAGTGTATTATTGTTCTCGCCGGGATAGGGTTTGGAACCGGTGGTAACTGGTAATTGTAATTTATTTTCAAAATTGACCTTCAAAAAACAAATAATATGTTTTAATTTTGAATAAAAACTTTTTTGTTAATATTTATTATTATTATTATGTTGATCGAAGATAAAATCAATTTTGAAACCAATTTGATCGTATCGTGACGAACTGTAATCTTCAAATGCAATACAATGTCAACGTTGTTTAAGAGTAGGCCCATGTTATGTGCCCATAATATATTAGTATGGTTTCAAACATGTTAAAATCTACTAATATAAGTACACTTTAATTTCGGTTTTATTATTTTTAAAATTTGTAACTCACAGCGACTGTGCGGACAGGAGACAGGAAGACTATAGAGTATAACATATTCAAAGCGTCAGGAAAATTAAGATAAACCGCGAAAAAATGGTTAAAACTTGCTGCATTTACACTTTACTGCAGGTCGCTCTGTGGTCGAATCTTTTCCATAATAATTCATATAATTTTTAAGTTTAAACTTTGAAAGGATACATTTCTTTTAAGATATAAGTTTTAAATTATGTTTTCGATGTCGTAACAGATTAACAAACGTTTAACATATTAAAACCTTATCAAATTAACGGTAATGTGAGTAATAATGTAAATTATTTTATGTAAAAGGAATATTATAAAGTTCAAATCTAAAAAATCTTGTGAAAACTTACAAACTACTCGTATATGAATTATTTTATGTGGCGATCGATAGCATAGCCACGAGGGCTCCTATCGAAGATGTCATCGCTATTATCACTTACGAAGTTCTTAAACTTAAATGTATGGTATTTGATAAGTTCGCTAAATGACAAGCGATTTAGTAAGTCGCTTGTTATCGAACTTCATAAGTGATAATAGCGATCGGATCTTGAATAAGAACCCTGTTGCCATATTAAAGTTATGAATATCGTCAAGTTTCAAAACGTTTACCCAAAGTTTTAAAAGCCTGTCTGTAGGATTTCATATTGCCTCAATGCATTAAAAATTCACATCCATATTTAACTTAATTATTTTGAAATAAATTATGTGAAAGCGCGGAGTTAACGAAGTCTATCCATTCAGTATTGCTGGCTACTGAGCAAGCTATTTATAAAATTAAACGTAATAGGACATTCACCATCCTGTACCAAAATACATTCAGATAAAACCTGAAACGGAGATCTATAAGAGCATTGGAATTTTAAAAAGCAAAGAGGATTTTATGTCCATCCTTTGATACTGCCATTTAAATAGACAGCTTTAGGTAAATAAATATATTTCCAAATATTAGGTGATTGTTGATCAAGTACCTACGCCGTACTAGTCATTTTTCTACGCCGGTTCTTCTCGGCAGGTTAGAAGCGAACCGGTGCTCCTTTTGTTTGTTAACTTTGCGAAAAAAGAGTGTTTGGAAATAAAATAATTTTGAGTAAGTACTAGGTGATCCGTGCCCACTCCGTTGAGCATACAAAACGGTTAAGACCTTCCCTGGACTTCCACGAATATTTCAAGACTAAAAATAGCCGAATCGGTTCAGCCGTTCTCGAGTTTTAGCGAGACTAACGAACAGCGTTTCATTTTTATATATAAGACTAGCTGACCCGCGCCCACTTCGTTGAGCATACAAACCGTTTAAACCTTCCCTGGACTTTCACGAATATTTCAAGACCAAAAATAGCCCAATTGGTTCATCTGTTCTCGAGTTTTAGCAAGACTAACGAACAGCAATTCATTTTTATATATAAGATAAAGGTAAAAGAAGAAGATTTAATCAATATTATTATTTAAAATGCCGCTAAAGTAACTATTATGATTAGCTCTTTGATATTTTTCTACAACCTCCTAAGGAACTAACTGTGTTCAGTTAGCGACTTAAGTTGATACATATTTAAATCTGTATTGATATTATCAATTATTACGGACCAAAGTCGTATTCATATATGATCAATGAAAGTGATAAATAATACAAATATAAACACAAAACTACGCAGTAGGACTGCCGTTGTCAACCATTTTTTCACAGCGCACCATTCTAGTGTAGTATTCCAATTAAGTTTCTCATAACACGTGTATGACACAGGGCAGGCTGTACACAGAGATAGCGCGCCGCCGTCGTGACCGGCTAATACCTGGGAGACACTCGCCGGCTCAGCAAACGTCAAAGGCAAATTGAAAATTAATTTATGCTCGCAAAATTTCATAACGCTCTTACGCTGTGAATCACGGATTTTTAGCGTGTGGTGCTTGTTGCGGTTTCGTTGCGTGGTGTCTATCTTAAGTCTGATTTCAATGTGGAATCATTTTATTAAATAGCATCTACTAATTTTACAAATAGCATGTGTTCTGCTTGTTGCGGTTTGTATTGACGTCTACAGTACAAGTACAGGTATTAGACAGCGGATATATATATTTCATATTATACTATACACGTACTTAAGATTTTTATTACATTAAATACACTTATTTAATTCACATCCATGACCTAGGAACCCAGAAAGCTTTTTCTTCCTTCGGTGGGAATAGAACCCGCGACCTCTCGCTCGTGCACCATTGTGCTCAACAGAGGTCGTCAAAGAAATCTAGTATCGTTTAAATATAAATATTAAAATTGAATACTCAAGTTCAAACCTTACATAAATTAAGTGAAGTAAATTTAGACCCCACTGAATCTAAAATGCAAATATCTAACATAGCGAACATAATATATCGTATGCAGATTCACCTCCGCCGGCCGACAGTACAATTGATTGCTCGTAACGAACGTTCGAAACAAAAACATTTATAGAAACCGCTCCGAACCGCATCCGAATGTGATAACTGTGATTGAAAACGATATAAGTAAAGTTCCGGATCCCGCGGGTTTTCGAAAGAGTCGTAAATACTCCTTACGCCTGTTACTTATAAATTGGCGTCATAAACCGGTTGGAAGTTTGTCGGCGTCACGGCGGCCATAAACGCGGGGGACGCAGCGGGACGCGGGGGGACGCGGGAGGACGCGCCTGTCGCGTCCCGCGCCGGTTGTTCAATTTGTGCCGATGCACGTCATAACTTACATGTACGTTTGCGAAATTTGTATATTAGGTGACTACGTTTCGTTAAATTGGAATACGTGAATAATAATTCCCCTCACCGATGTCAGTGTCGGAAGCCGATTTCATTGAAACCAGGCCAACTACGCAGGAGTTGTTTTATAGTGCCTAAGTGAGTGCGCAATACACAAAGACACTCTCTCTTCTAGAAATGTATTTTACTATCATTATCCAGTGGGACGGTAAACCGACACGACTGGCGAGAGAACAGGCGCAGGACCGACTTTTTACCTGCCCATCCGACGCATGGATCATTTTTTTGGTCAGAAAATCAGGTGATCAGCCTGTATTGTCCTAACCAACCTTGAAAACAACTTTTATGTTGTTCCAAAGTGGGAATCGAACCCTACAGCTAAGCTAAGCTCAGAACCACTAGACGGAGGCGCTATTATACAATATAATACATGAATGGGTGTTATTGGTCACCGCTTCTTGACTGTTTCAATAAAATGTAACTTAAACGTAAGTTGGAAAATGTTTGGACTGCAATGGTGGCATAATCATCCACGATATTCGAAAGGCTACTTCTTACATAACAATTATTAATCAAAATATATTTTTTCTGCAAGAATAACAAAAAGAAGCAAAAACTTGAAAAAATACATTCCAATGAGAAAAACTAGTATACTCGTATTTTAAAGTTACAGTGACTAATCTTTTTACACCCTATATAGTTGAAGTTCGCATCTATAAGCACACAAAATATATACAAAAGCACCTCAATTCAGATATAATGTTAACATGTAGAGCCGCATGAGTTATGAACACGAAATAATGTTGTTAAAAGGAGTAATGGTGTTTCATTAATTCGGTTCCGTCGAACATACAGCGGCTAATTGCCGTCGGTGTGAGGCGATAATACAATATCAGCTATTTACAATAATGTCGTTCGTTTTTAGTTCGATCCTATTAACGAATTGTTGTCGATACCTACACAGTATAGTTAAAATTATAATAATAGCTCGCCTCACCTATGTCGGTGTCGGTAGCCGATTTCATCAAAACCAGGCCAGCTACGCAGGAGTTATTTTATAGTGCTCAAGTGTGTGCGCAATACACAGAAGCACTCTCTCTTCCTTTTACTCTCATAACCCAATGGGACGGTAAACCGACACGACTGGCGAGAGAACAGGTGCAGGACCGACTTTTTACATGCCCATCCGACGCATGGATCATCTTTCTTGTCAGACAATCAGGTGATAAGCCTGCATTGTCTAACCAAACTAGAAAACAACATTTTTGTTGTTCCAACGCGGGAATCGAACCCACGACCTCCGGGTCGAGAGCGAAGATCTGAACCACTAGACCACGGAGGATCTCGACTCGGGGGGTCGTGGGTTTGATTCCCACGTTGGAACAACTGAAAAAATTATTTCCTAGTTTTCTTTGGACAGCAAATTAGGCTGATCACCTGGTTGACAAGATATATTATGTAAATATATGGTCCTGTACCTTTTTTCTCGCCAGTCTTGTCGGATAACCGTCGCACTGAGCTACGTGAATTCCCATAGCCCCGAGTGAGTACTTTTGTGTATTGAGATCACTCTTGGGCACTATAAAATAGCTCCACGGTCACAGGAAACGTTCAATCATCCAAAGAAAAGTTAGGAAAGTTCAAAAAAACGACGAAACCTTTCGAGAAAAGGTAGGTAGTGCCGTTGCGCTCCGCTTGGCTCATCTTGGTGAGGCCACTGCTGTGCCCCCAGATATTAATATGTTTACTATATGTATACCACTGATGTCCTTTTTTTTTAATAAAATGAGATTAATAAGTTGACCCAAATGACGCTAGAGTGACCCAAATTATAATATTTAAAACATTTTATAATTGTTAAACTCTCCTTAGCAAATAGTTATGCTTTTATTTATTATTTTAATATTAAAAAATTGCAAATAAAAACACAATAAAAATCATCCAGTATTTATTTGCATAATATTCTGAAACAATAAGCTGAGAGACAGCGTCTAGACTCCAGGGATTACTCTGACGGATTTTTCGCTTACAGCTGTCGGGACCCGCTCGATATAATTAGTTGGCAGCAGATTTTTTAAAAATTGAGCTCGATAAGCGACGAATAGCGTAATAGTAATCGCTTGCCATTGCATGAAATCAATTGTGGTAATCGCTACTTCTATGGTAAGGCATTACGCAGACATTAGTTTTATTTATTAATTAACAATATGAATTTTATTCAGATTTGACCCGTTTACCGAAAACCCAGAGGGGTTTCCCATAATCTTATAAAAATGAATCGCTGTTCGATAGTCTCGCTAAAACTCGAGAACGGCTGAACCGATTTAGCTATATTTGGTCTTAAAATATTCGTAGAAGTCCAGGAAATGTTTAAACGGTTTTTTTTTTCATGTTCAACGAAGTGGGCACGGGTTCTGACCCGACACTAACTGTAGTGTATTATAATAATAACAAAGACTTACACACCACGTCAATCTGACCATGCTTAGATCTCTGGGAACATGTGATACGGGATATAGCAAGTAACGGGAATATATTTGATACTTTTACACTACACACAAATTTAAGATTTTTATATTTCAATCACATCCATGACAAAGGAACATTGTTTTTTTTATCCCTGGATGGAATTCAAACCGACGACCTCTAACATGTTCGTCGGTTAACTGCTAGTACATATTTTTATTTAGAATTGATATTATCTTTTATATATCGTATGACACAGTGCCGTAAGAAACTTGCGCGGGGCCAACTCTACTTAGATCAAAAAAAAGTTTAATGAAAATATATAAAAGTCACAAAAAGGTGAGTTTCAACCCTGTTCAGCGTGCTTACTTCCGACACAATCGAGAACCGAATCCGTTCGATATCAGTGGTTTTTCGTATTTTATTTGGAGAATTACTTTGAAACTAATCAGGATATAGAAAAATTGTTTGATAGTAACTTTTTCTACTCTCGACCATATCAATCGACGGAGAATCAAAATAAACAAATGTCAATTTATTGGTAAGTGCGCGGCATGATCGTATCTGAATCAAAATCAAATCAGTTTGGAGAGTGAGGCCCCAGGTGTTCAACTACCAATGCGTTCATGTGTATAGACTAGGAGCCCGCGAGCCCCAGCATAGACTCACTCTTTGTGGTCATTTTAGACCTTTGATTTTTTTTGAGTTATATTAAGTAATTTATATGAAGTGCCAAAACAAAAAATGCTCTTCGCGTCATTCTTGTATATATGAATCATTAATCACCTTTTCTTATCTCATTTTTTTTTACCCGACTTACGACGAAGGTAGAGCCGTGGTCGTACCCGCTAATAAAATCTAAGCATCAGTTCACACTGAATTACGATAGAAAAAAAAGAACTTGAAACAGCATAATATTATTCGCCTGCCGTTGCAAGGTTCGATGCTAATAGCGGGTGCGACCACGGCTCTACCTTGACCATTTTTGTACCTATTGGATTTCTGAATTTCAAATTGATTTATTTTCGATGCTGAAACAAGAAAATAATTTAATTTGAAATCCAGATATGCATAGGTACAGATATGGTCAAGGTAGAGCCATGGTATTCTGATTCCACATCAAATATAATAATGATTATATTGTTATTAAATTGTCCAAAACATAGAAAGTAACAACTCCTAGATGATAATTGTACGACCGCATTTTAAACGTTTATTTTGAATTGAACAATAAAATATAATAATTAATAAAATATTTAAATACATATTCGTAATGTGCTTGCCAAGATCTATCTTTTGATACCAAACACGAGACAATTATCTTAATAATTTTTTTTTGGAGATAGTTTATGAGGTATAATTTTCAAAGTCTAAAATTAAAAAAAAAATTATATAGCCTATGTCACTCACGGCATTAATAGGAATCGATTGACTCCTCAGTCATCAAAATCAGACCAGTAGTTTAGACACTACGAGGGAACATACATACATACATAGACTGCCAAAATCATTACCCTTCCTTTTGGCTTCGCCGAAGTCGGGTAAAAAAGAATGTTCTACGCGTCATTCTCTTTCCACTATATTCGGCTAGGTATATAAGCCGTGGGACACTCTGTATACGGTCAAATTGAGAAACCTCCTATGGAAGTCAGTTAAAAACAATAACGATAAGACTCTAACAATGCATTTACATAATTCTAGTGGTTCTATCTCTACATCTAGAGACTAGAAACTTGCTCGAGTTTGTTCTACTTGGGAATTGTACTCGAGACTTATTTAAACAGTATGACGGGATTGTCACGCTCGCTTATGGTTTTATTGGGACAGTTAAAAGTTACACTGATCGTGGTGGGATCGCGAAATCGACTGGAAGTAATCCGTGCGACAGACTCTTCGCTTAGTTGGACGAAGTTCGCTGGTCACCCATAATGTCCCTACTGTTACAATTTGTTAAGGACCGGCAAATTGAATATAAATTGTTTAATATACTGGGCAGGACCCGTAAGTTGCATGCACTCGGAGCGCTGGGCAAAAATATGCACCGATTGCGTAACAGAAGATGGACGGCCCAGAACAAGATGGCGCGACGAGCTGGACGCATACCACCCAGGCTGGCCAGCGGTGGCGCAGGAAAGAAACACCTGGAGGGCACAGGGGGAGACCTTTGCCCAGCAGTGGGACAGTTTAGGCTAATAATAATTTAATAATATTATTAAAATTGTATTAGCGCTTTTAACTAAGCTAGTTGCTACGCGTTCTGGGGTACTAACATTTGTGTATGCATGTTAGCCTAGTATTTTGACTATGACGACCTCCGTGGCGCAGTGGTTGAGCGCGTTGGTGCTCGAGTGAGAGGTCGCGGTTTCGAATCCCGCCGAGGGAACAAAAAGTTTTCAATGCTCCTGGGATGTGTATTAAATTTGTGTATGTATTATATATTAAAAATCTTAAATATGTGTATAGTATAAAAGTATTAAATATAGTGCCGTTATCTGGTATCTGTAACACAAGATCTTCGGATATTACGCTTTACACCACGTCAATCGGGGCCAGATTGACATGGTGTAAGGCAACCACAGATCTAAATCACGATATAAAGCTAGAAAGTTTGTCACAGAAGATCACTGATTTCACTTTACTCGATATTTTCGTCGTCGTTTCAGCTATGATGTACATAAACCACCCCCGAAGTATTTCATGGGGGTAGTTAGCCACGGAAAAAACGGCTCATAGTGAGGTGTTCTTACTACGGACCCCACGGAATATTAGGTACTTATGTCATATATGAGTCGTATAGAATCAAAAACAGCAATCTGACTTTTGACTTTGTATCGGTACCCATAATAAGTCAAAAGTCAGATTGCTGTTTTTGATTCTACCTATACATGACTCATAGCATGGTTTTTGTCGAACCCGGTCGTGATAAAATAAATTTAATGTAAAATACAGTGGCAATCGCGCAAGAAGTTCTGTGTGTCATTAACTTCTAATGTGAATTTCCACCAGACCAACAGTACACTCGTTAACATATATTAAGTTTATGCATTTCCTAGTAGTTAATGGAATCAGGCGCGTTACTTTGCGGAAATCCATATCATACAATTTAAATATACTCGTATTATATAATATAAGCAGTGTAGGAAGGAGGGGGGTGCATCAAACGCATGCCTAATGCCTATGCGTACACTCACTCATCTGCTTGCAGTTTGTGGTTATAATTTTTTCGTGGGATATTGCTAGGTATAATAATATAGGTATTTAAATTTCATTTCCTAGTATCTAGTTCACCCAACATAAATACTATTTCATTCCATTGACGACAAAATATATCTCTGATTTATAATACTCTTGGGGGATTGTATATTTTTGGTGTCAAATTATATACTGCTTTACACGCATAAATACAGTATCCCTTGAAACTAAGGTGCATGATTTGAAATGTAACTTAAAAAAACACTTTTATTATTTAAAAGAACTGCACTTTTTCGGAAACATGTTCTTTCTCGGTACTCAAATCGATGCCGAATTTCATCAAAGTTGGTTGGCTGCAGTTTGAGAAAGAGTGTGAAGTGATAATAGACAAACAGTAGGACAAGCAGCAGGCCTACTCCCGACACAATCGAGAATCGAATCAGTTCGATATCAACGACTTTTGGTAATTTATTTGGTAGATTGCTTTGAAACTAACCATGATAAAGAAACTCGTTAGATCGTAACTTTTTGCACTCCCAACCTAATCAATCGGCTGAGAATCAAAATAAACAAACATCCATTTTTATCGAATCAAAATCAAATCAGTTTGGAGAGTAAGCCCTTTTGGAACATTTGATAGCTCCGTAAAGTAAAGTTATAAGTATAGTTTAGTTCAGTTTATTTTACACATTGCATAGTGTTGAACCGAGAACACTCTAATAGCGCGATTCAGGATGGTACAACTCCGTCACAGCGACCGTGGCGTTTTGATTCAATTTTTACAAATCAAAAATGAACAGACTTTCATATTCTAATACCGTCTGTAATATTGAACAGCGCGAAAAATAACCTGCTCATCTTGCAGCTGCATCAAGGCCCGTGAATTATTCAACCGCCCCCCCGGGGAGCCGCACGGAAGCGTCTGCGATGGCCGCCAATAAATCCATTACCTATCGTGTTGTTGTTTTGATGATGTTCAATTAGACGGCTATAGCTGATTGAGTGTACTGCAGTGGAATAGAGTTTCTATAACTCCACTTATGTAAAACTAAAGATACGATAAGATATTGAAGAAGATTTTCATTTAAAACGTAGTAATTATATTAGTATAGAGGCACACGGCTGGCCATAGGGAGGTATTTCAAACTTTATAATTAGTGACAATGCGTGGATTTCCGGGATAGGAGATAGTATATTTGGTGAACTAGATCTTTATAACATATACACACTACTACATGTATATCTAACATGTATTTTAAAAGTAAAATAGAATAGTGAACAAGTGTGTGTTATCAAATAAATACAAACATTAATTTAAAAAAAAAAACTCACTATACTGTTTAGCACATCACTAAATAAATACCTGTCGAATGTTGCATTAATATAATGATCATTATAAAACCTGTACGGTAATGGTACATAATATTATGTTTAATACATATAGCGATTGCTAGTAATTATATGTTTGTTACGTTTTAAACTGACGACATTGAATATGAATATATAGATAATAATATGGCTTATAATTTCCACTTTACTAAGTTCAAATGAAATAAATGTCTTGGCGTATTGGGAAGAAACTTCGACAAGTGGGCTACAACTATTTACTCATCTAATTGATTACATACATGTTTGCCTTTATTTTTATTTACGCTGAGTCAAAAACAATGAAGTGTTATAGGTTTGACGTGTACGTTTGATGTGTCTGTAGCATTGTAGCTTCCAATAGGTCTTGGCAAGAACATCACGAATATGTATTTAAATGTTTTATTAATTATTATAGTTTATTTCTAAATTCAAAATAAACGTTTAAAATGCAGTCGTATAAGTAGTATCTAGGAGTTGTTTAGTTACTTATCTACTATGTAATGGTTAATTTAATGAAAATATAAAGCTATAATATTCGATATGGAAACAGAAAAGTAAAAAATAAAATAAATGTTAAAAGACTATACCCGACTAAGCAAAAAAGGGGTCTAAAAAGGCTGTACGTAAACGAGAAAATAATCCAATTTGAAATCCAGATAGGCATAGGTACAAAAATGATCAAGGTAGAGCCGTGGTCGTACCCGCTAAACAAATCTAAGCGTTAAGAGCGCGTAATCAAATTTCATCAACTCGAAATCGCCGCGGGAGCCGATATCGACTCACACAGACGCAAAACAACACGCATGTGTGGGTTAACGCTAGGTCGAGCGTAGGTAGAGCGTGCAAGTAATATTGATAGTTTGATCCTAATGAATTTTAATATTACCTACCATTTCAACACTTCTATAAAATTAAATGGTATTTAAGTTATAAAATACAAATTATACATACTCGACATACTAGTAATCGCCAGCGGCTCAGTCCGCGTTATTGTCGAACCGTCGTCAGGAACAACTTTCGCGCGATGTCTGTGTGAAAAGAGTTTCATGGTGGTTGGTTCAGTAGATGAGACGTGAAGAAGTAACAAATAAACACACGAACAAACAAACCAACTTTCACATTTATAATTTAGGATAACAAATAAAAAATTCAACAACCTAATTTTTATAAAAATATAGTTATTTATTTTACATCTTTGATGTCCAGATATGTTTGTCCCTAAATATTTTACTGACCCACTTCCGACTACCCACTAAAATGTACGAAAATACTAATTTTTAGTGGGTAATCGGGATGGACAGGCTTTTTTCAGTGACAAAAATGTAGTCACTGAAAAATTGTTTCCTGTCACAACTATTGGGTAGCCAGGTACAAACAGGTAAACTATACTAGCATTTTGCAACCGTCTGATTATTGAATGAAAATTAAATAAAATAAAAGATTATTTTATTATAAACACGGTGGTTTAGGATTACCTGCTAAATTTGAAAAATAAAATATTGGTGCAACTTGTGTGCGACTGAGAGGTCCCAACCAACCATCCCATGACATAGAAGAGGACAGAGCATAGCAGCTGTTTGAAGTTTGACCATTTCAAGAAAGACAGTGTGCATGCTATATTTTGTTTTTGGAAATGAAAAGGATAACCCATTAAAAAAAACTTGTAAAAAGTGCCAATCCTTTCCAAAAGAATATTGATTGTGATCACTATAAGATGTTGTTAGAGCGACCGACTAAACCCTACTTGGCATAACATGTATCTCACAACTTTTTACGGTAGAAGAACTTTTAGTAGTGAGACTTGGCAATTTATACAACATGTTTTTGATGGGATCTCAGTTCTTTTTGTAGAAGATTTACTAAACGCATGCTTTTGTCAAAAGGGCAAATATAACTTTGTAATCCTATACATTTATATGAGATTACAAAGTTAATTATGCAGTTAGTGTAACTATATAATTCTACAAAAATATATATTTTTTGGTTTTTCCTTTATTTATACACTAAACACTACTTGCATTCCAAATTTGAAGCTTCTATGTCTGCTAGAAGTGCCCAATACTTTTGATGATCGGTCAGTGAGTGATTGAGTCAGTGACAAAACTAAGAAGTTTGACAAGTTATAATTATTTAACCCTTTGACCCCGACACATGTCAAAGAGCAAACAAACGGCAGCACATGCACATATGCCAAGATGGCGCGTAAAATTCTTCTTTGTACAAATAATGTAATAACTTTACAACCACACCATGTTTTATGGTTGTGTAAAAAACATTGTAATAGCTGTTATATTTTCCATCTATCAAGCCATCAAACTATAGTATTTATTCTGATTTCATATTCGTTTCACAAGTATAAACTTTGGAAACTATGTTGCTGACTGTTTGACAACAAATAAATAAATACTTTATTATAATCTAAAGAACAAGGACCTATTATTTCTAATTATGTAAACAATTCGACGAAAGAACTTGAGATGCTTACAAAAAAGGTACTTGAGTTGTGACACTACGACGAATAGAAACGTACGAAGAAATTGTTCACAGGCAAACTTCGTCCTTAGTATAGTACAAATAGAGTTCATAATGGCCGCGGCCGGCGGGAGACCGTTATGAATGCATTCAAAACGCCCTTTTTTTTGTCAAATTCTTTTGTTTATTTTACTAAAATTAGGCATAATCCGACGATAAATCGTTTTGTAGACTAGTTATTATTACTTCTTTAGGCTTATTACTTCATTTATTTACAAACATAGTAAGAAAATCATATCTAAATCAGTCTAGATATATACGTATAGAAACCAATTTTTTCAAGTGAAAAATTTAAATGTTACGACGTATTTCTTTCAAATGAATTGCTATTATTACTTATAATGAGTAAAATAAATCTTAAACTAATACAAAACAGTACTTACATTCGTGAAAACCAGCAAAATCTTTAAAAAACTGCACTATTCACTCGCACTCACAACCACCACACTGGACGGCAAATCGAATACTGGTTGGCCACAGACAAAGCATTTTTATTCATTCAGAATGAGGCCTATTTAGCAAAGGTTATAACTAATCAAACTTCTTCATACAAAAGTAGTCTGTAAGTCAGGGGAATACGATATTTAATCGAATAAAAGAGCGCGGTTTCTTGCGACCGCTTGGGTCTTAAGCGAATGGCGCAGTGCAAATGGCGCGGTCTCAAGTGACCGGTTCGAATGCTTTGGGTTAACTTCTGTTTCAAATGGAATAAAATTTGAAATATACTGTGTTTATACAATGCTTTCCTAGTAACTAAAAATGCAGGCTTCTTTTAATCCACAACAAAGTTATAGAGAGTTGAAAATGGCCTAAACTGCTTCGAGAAATTGATGGTACGGCCGTGCTCAAGTTGACAGAAGTACTGCCGTGCCCCCAGATACTCGGTTATATTGATGACAGTTACATTAAAGCAGACAGACACACAGGGGCTGATGATGATTAGTATAATTTTGTAATATATAAACCACACCACCTTTTAACTAAAGAAAACCGCATCAAAATTTGTCGATCATTTAGGAGCTGCGATATAACAAACAGACACACAGGGGCTGATGATGATTAATGTAGATGATTAATGTTTAAATATATAAACCACATCAGCTTTCAACAAAAGAAATTGACATCAAAATCCTTCGATTTATTTAGGGGCTGCGATATAACAGACATACACAGGGGCTGATGATGATTAGTATAATTTTGAAATATATTAACCACACCAACTTTCAACTAAAGAAAACCGCATCAAAATCTGTGATTCATTTAGGAGCTACGATATGAGAGACAGGCACAACAGGGGCTGATGATGATTTTTATATAAATTTTATATTTTATAAATAAATTCTGAACACATTACACACCTTTTATGTGGTAACCTCTTAAAGTTTTTTTTCTATATATTATGAACTTTGTAATCGACTTATTATTATAATCTCAGTAAATTTTCCCCATTTCTTATAAATAAACGAAAATATGAATGCTCGTCCAAGCGTCAATTCTGCTCAATCGCACTACATGTCCTATACGCGGACCAGGTCGGTGAACCTTTATACGTTGTCGGTCCAGCGCAGAGCGATACGTCTACTCCTCGGGAATACCCAGCGCGTACTAAATAGATCGCGATTTACATGGCGCGAGCGCTTAGTTGAAAACAGGTAATTTTTAAAAATTTGTATAATGGGATAAACATCGGATTTTAATTAAATAAAAAATTGTGTTAACTTACCAACAGTATGATTATTAATTATAAAAATAATATCATCGAAGAAATTTAGTTTTTCCAGTAGAAATACAGCACTGTAAAACGTAAATTATGACATTTTTAAAAGATTTTTTATGCAGTTAACAATACATATATTTTTAATTTTTTATCAACTTTTCATTTAAGGACTTTATAATCTCTTTTATGAAAATAGAAATTAAACTATACTAACACGATTTAATTGTTATTTTCTTTATCAAAGTGAGCTAAAATCGCCATTTTTGTGATTCGGCGTTCCGAAATCTTTAAATTTACTCAAATGTACTACATAAAACTTTAATTTAACATACTATTCCAAAAATAAAGAGTTTATCTTAATATATTTCTAATTGTTTTATTTAATTTAGTTATTTTATGCGTGTGAGGGGCAGTCAAAAACACCGAAAAACTGAAACTTCGTCGTAAATTGAATGCACGCTCTTAACTCACACCAAAATATGGAAGAAAAAAAATTCTAGAAAATAATAATAATATTAATCTGCTCTTGAAATATTTAATCCCAATAGCGGGTGCGATCACGGCTCTACCTTAACCATTTTTGAACCTATGCATATCTGGATTTCAAATTGAATTATTTTCTTGTAACAGACTTTTTAGATGCCTTTTTTGCGAACTCGGATTATAGTCTTTTTAACTTTAATTTTGTTACTACTTATATTCTTCTTGTTATTAAGAAACCCGCAAATATACATGGTTGTTAAAGCCCATAGGTGACGAACCATAGTGTTCCGCAACTCGCGGCGCACGTGCCAGGAAACACTTATATAATTTTATTATTACTCCATTGACAGCACACGGGGATTCCAGCCGCCATTTCGGGCTCAATAATTCCAATTTCAACGGAAGTTTTTCGTACACTTCCTCTTCCTGTTTGTAGTTTTTTTTTTTATATTTAAACCCTGAATTCTGGGTCACAGATTTTATTTAGCATTTCGTTTCTCATTTTGTGTTTATCTAATTGGTCTAAAATATATTTAGTGTATGAATAGGTGCGTTTAATATCCTACTACTATTAAATTTGAATGTTTGTGAGGATGGATAGATGCTTGTGACTACTACTAAACAGATTTTGGTGAAATTTGGAATGGTAGTAAATTTGGTTTGGTTGTTGGTATTTGTCCAGAGGATAAGCTATATGGTTTGGGTCTTTATAGTCTTTATAGACCCAAACCATATAGCTTATCCTCTGGATTATCACATATACTATCTTTATCCTGAAAAATACATGTTAACGTGTGACACTCGATTTTGAGAGTAAAGCCGAGGACTAAAAAAGTTATGAAAAGAAAATGACACGACTGGCTAGAGAACAGGCGCAGGACCAACTTTTTACATGCCCATCCGGCGCATGGATCATCTTTCTTATCAGACAATTAGGTAATCAGCCTGCATTATAATAACCAAACTGGGAAACAACATTTTTTTGTTGTTCCAACGCGGGAATCGAGCCCACAATTTCCGGGCCGAGAGCAAAGCTCAGAACAACTAGACCACGGAGGCTCGCCCTATTATTAGACTACAAGCCCATACAAAATTACAAAAAATTTAATAATTATTAAAAAACTATTACTGCATTGAATTAAACCACTAAGTAGGTGCACGATATAATGACGACGTGTAAACAAAAACCATAAGCCTTGTCTTGCGGAGCGTTCCGAATTATTTAATTAATTGCACTCGCAATGATTTCGCCGATCCAAATATTTTAATTGACAAACAGAAATGTGACGCGAAAATAGCGCTTAAATCGTGCTCCACTCGTCGCATGTTAATGCAATCAATAATATAATGTACCCGTCAATATTTGAATTAACACGCATTTCATATGCGCCGCTTCACTGTTGACTTTTTACTTTTAAATGTATAATTGATTTATATTGTGATGCATTATGTTGTCTTAATGATAATTAGAGCCGGGTGTATTATTTCTATAAACATAGAAAATTTATGTAGTCGCATGCGGTGATCCCAAGGCTGTTAGATAGGAGTTGGCGCCATGTTACATGTTACATACAGTCATGGGAAAAGTTGGAACATCTGCAAATGTTGTTTGCAAGTATGGTTACCAATCTGTTAATCACTGGTCTTGCGCCTGATCTCTCGCCAGTGTCCCACTAGGGTCCGAGAGAGAAAGAGAGTGTATTATAATAATATATAATATCTATGGACGCTTAACACCACGTCAATCTGGCCCCGTGCTAAGTATCCGAAGAACTTGTGTTACTGGTACCGGACAACGGAAACATGTTTAATAGTTTTATACTATACATTTATTTAAGATTTTTATACACAAATTTAATACACATCCATGACCCAGGAGCATAGAAAACTTTCTTTGTTCCTTCGGCGGGTTTCGAACCCGCGACCTCCTGCTTGATCACCAACGCGCTTAACGCTACGGAGGTAATTATATTCCGCAAACACTTAGGAACTAAAACAATTATCCTGCGTTCCAGATACAATGAAACCGGCCCTGTCGCCGAAATCTTTGGGGGGTTACTAAATAGGCACGGTAGTACCCCCGACAAGTCGAGCATCAATTAGCGGCATCTGGGGCCACGATAGTACCCCGCCAAGTTTCCACTTTATGGTGTCTTCTTCTTACTGTGCCGTCTCCTTTGGGAGGTTGGCGATCATAAGAGCTATTTCTATTTTGGAAACTGCTGTTCTAAAAAGAGATTTGGTTCTTTTTCCGAACCACTGTCGAAGGTTTTTGAGCCAAGATATCCTTCTGCGGCCTGGTCTCCTTCTACTCTACTTCTATTTTACGGTGTACCTCGGTTTAATCTGTATATTTCATTGTCGATAAATATTTCTACGAAGGTTTTAAGGTATTAAAAAGTTGACTGATAATTTGCGTGACACTGAGCAATTATTGTGAAACGTTCGCCTTTTACAAAAGCTTTCCGTTCGGATTCAACCAAATTGTTAGCTGTAGTTAAACTTTTATTGTATTGCTAGATAATTGACGTTTAATACTTTTAATTTACGATATAAATAATGGTCGCTAACAGACGAGTGTCGCTTGTATTTAAATAAATAATAATAATAGCTCCCCTCACCGATTTCGGTGTCGGTAGCCGATTTCATTGAAACCAGGCCAGCTACGCAGGAGTTATTTTACAGTTCCCAAGTGTGTGCGCAATACACAGAAGCACTCTCGCTTTCTTTTACTCTCATAACCCAGTGGGACGGTAAACCGACACGACTGGCGAGAGAACAGGCGCAGGACCGACTTTTTACATGCCCATCCGACGCATGGATCATCTTTCTTACCAGAAAATCAGGTGATCAGCCTGCATTGTCCTACCCAAACTTGAAAATAACATTTTTTGTTGTTCCAACGCGGGAATCGAACCACCCACGACCTCCGGGTCGAGAGCGAAACTCTGAACCATTAGACCACGAAGGCGATATTTTTGTTTTTATTAATTTATTTAGATTTAAATAAAGAGGTTGACGTTATTTCAACCTCCCACGAAAATATATCGAGGGAATAAGTATGTGTGGCATCGTAGGTCCAAAACGGATGAATCGATTTTGATTTACTTTTATTTGTAAAAGCTGATGTGAGCGCTAGTGTTCTTAACTTATGATAATTATTAAGAGATTTAATGAGGTACATTGCACTAGATAAAACAAAATATATTAGGACGACAACATAAACAGATATAACATTTAATATTATCATCTCTATAATTGATCATAATCAGTTCGGTGATGCATGACTATTTGGGAGATTCTTATTTTTCTAAATTGAATTTATTTAAGTATTTAGAAGTAGGATTATCTAGTAATAATTTACTATCACAAAACAAAATCGAACCACGACATATTATGTGAAAGAGTGAAAGGATACATTGATACCCAGAATATCCACTAACAAATCTAACAAACCTAACTATAAATATCAAAATATAATGTAGCAATATATCTGCAAGTAACATAAAATTTACATACAACTTGCGAGGTGCGTCGCCCCGTATATCACCTAGAGTGGATATCTGTTTGTGAAGTTGTTTTTATTTCCGTAGTTGTGTAGTTGTGTAGTACTCCGGCGCAACTCCTAACTTCAATAAATCAATTTGTGCGCTTACTTATTCCGAGAGGACGTGTTCCGACGCAAAACAGATTTTGACTAGCTGGAATTCTTTTGCGCTACGTAGAGTGGACTGAAGTCGAGCCATGTTTATTCTTATAAACAAGTTACAATATGGTCATGCACTGCGGACTATAAGGGATGTCAGGGAACTCCGTAACCGTAACCGAAACTATCGGATATTTTAAAAAATATCTATAACCGTAACCGAATCCAAAATTAAAGTTTTGCTAATGTAAAAATGTATTATCTGTAACCGACATTATCCGAAAGAAACGGAAAATCCAAAATAATTTAATATCCATATCCGTATCCGTATCCGAAATTTCATATCCATTTCATCCCAGCTATCTATATCAACATACAAAGTTGTTATTTGCTGCTAATCTTAGCTGGTCCGATTATAAAAATATTTGCGCAGGGTCTAGCAAACATGTTATCGTTAATTACAATAACGATAGTCGAAATTCACAATATTTTAGCATTACGTTCGCTTAGTGACATAGATTATGGATATCATACAATTTTGTTTTCTAACTTCCCTCAAAAACCCCCAATACCTATTTTTGTATTATAATGAGAAAAAAATAATTTTGTTAAGAATAAACTCAAAAACTACTCGACTGATTTTGATGAATCTTTCATCATTAGTATGTTTCATTATACTTAGTATTGGCTTTACCTATATTAATATTATAAAGCGGAAGAGTTTGTTTGT
The DNA here is from genome assembly GCA_905187575.2 of Celastrina argiolus. NCBI lineage: Eukaryota > Metazoa > Arthropoda > Insecta > Lepidoptera > Lycaenidae > Celastrina > Celastrina argiolus. The sequence goes on along the minus strand of LR994599.1, from coordinate 14,512,653 downwards.
TTGTTTGTTTAAACACGCTTATCACAGAAACTACTGGTTCGATTTAAAAAAATATTTTTTTGTTGGATAGTCCATTTATAGAGAAAGGCTTAAGGCTATATAACATTCCGCTGCAACCAATAGGAGCGAAGCGTCAGTGAGAAATGTTGCAAAAACGGGGAAAATATTCACATTTGGGAACTTTCGTTGCGTGCGCTGCATAAACAATTTAAGTCACTCAAAAACCACGCGAACGAAGGGCACTGCTAGTTTTTTATTAATCAAAAAATGTGTAAAATCCTTTAAAAAAACGCGGATGAAGCCACGTCGAAAAACCGAACAAAATAACGGAATAATCACATAAAACAAAACTTGAACACCATTAGGAAATTAAAGCACAACACCACATTATTTGCCGCATCCATTTTGATTCACGAAGTTGGATGAGCCCGGTCTATTTTAAACACGATAACGCCAACTTCGCCGTACTCGAAATGTGAATACCTTGTCGCGAAAATGTGACTACCGGTGTCCGGAACTGTACAAGTGTACAAGTAGCTGCTGTCCGCACGCACACACACACAGACACACACATACACACTCCAGTACTAAGTAGTTCACTATCCACACACACACAAGTTTCAAGTAGCTCGCTGTCCACACACACACACACACCACCAAGTACTTGCCGTCCACACACTCACAGATACAGAGACCATTTCTATTCAAATTTCCTTATAATCTACGAGAGTTTTTACTTAAAGGTGAGGTGCAATATGAGAGGAGTGATAGTTCACGGCGAAATTGCCTTAGTTCTATTCAAATTTTATTCTACATACATTTAAAGAACTCTTTTGGTGTTTAATGTGATTTTACAACGATAGTCCGATAGTTTTGTTGAATATTTTCATGATATAGATTTCATTTCATGAACTTTATAACAGTTATTTGTAGTTTTACTTCTTTCATCCGACTACGGCTTAGCTAAAGGAAAGATAATGATTTTTATATTTGTATGTTAATTTTACTGTAACACTTAAACTGTTGATTCGATTTTAATGAAAGAACTGCCATTAGATACTTTATAATATCTCGAGCATTATAATTGAGGTATTCGGTTTAAAATTCTTATAAAAATTGTGGTATGTGGTTATATTATTATCAACTGTATAACCCTAATTTGTAGTTCATTTACTAGTGTTATGTATCAACTAATTTACCCGCCTCACTACCTAATGATTTTCATTATTTGGTAGCTATAAATAAAATTATCGCACCTCACATAAAAATGTGAGTTTTACAACCCGCTTCACGGCATCTCAGACTTTAGTTAAAATTTTATACACGAAGTAAATTTTGTCATACCGCACATTTTGCTCTGATAAATTACGGTTAAAATGTTAGGTGACCTTAAGTTTATTTTATAACCACAGTTAAAATAGAAACTCTACCACTACCTACTGTGTAAAATATATAGTTCGTGACACCCAAACTATTGTAACGAATCTATTGACACCTCTTTAATTAAAATCCTATTAGTAGTTTACGTGCTATGTTAAAAACAAACATATATGTTATATACATAAACTTTAAAAATAATTGCTGCTCCTTTTGTCTTTGCCATAGTCGAACTTAAATAAGTAACATTACAAATTAGTGTTATAATATTACTAATATACTCCCAAAATCAGAACTCTTCTTACCTTCGCTGTAGTCGGGTAAATGGTATTGTTAATTCGTAACACCCTCATAAATCGCCTTAAAAATTTAATTTGCTTCGTCCTAGATAATTCAACAGGTATTTAACGTAACGAATAAATGACGTTAATGAGAACCACCAGACAATTTACTGTGGAGCGGGACCGTAACACCGAGCGGGACCGAAACATCGCAGCGAACTTTCCGTTAAAATTAATGAAGATTACTAAATTCACGGCCATTGAGTTCCAGTTCCAGAGTTCAACTTTAGCTTGTTGAACTAATCGAGAGTAATAATAGCGGTCATTTGTTTGCTTTAGAGTCTGTTCGTGTAATAAATATTGCCCAAAATTTTTCGGCAATCAAATATTCGACAACATAAACAATAAGTACATAAAAATGGGTTCTAATTTATTTTGTAAATCATAAAAAATAAAAAAGGTACATTTAAATTTACAATAAGACAGTGATATATCTATTCGTGACGTCACAATCTGCTACGGCCAGACATTTTAACAACAAATGTACGGCGGTAGCAGATTGTGACGTAACAAATTGTTTTGCGAGACAGAGACGGGCCATGTTTTTACTCATTTATAATTTTAGATCGCTTCAACCCAAAATATGCAGTTATTTTTTTGAATCTAATTCTTTTACAATTTTAATATATTAACTCCCGGTTTCCCGAACGCTATTCAAATGAATGATCAACTAGCATGGCATTGAACACTGATTGGTCGAATATTATCAAACAGAAAGGAACGGACAGATATTTTATACATCACGCTCGCTCGCTGATGCAAATCGTACGAGTATGTCAACTAATCGGTGTCTTTGGTGAACCTTTCTTTTCCTTTCTTTTCTATCTGATAATGTTCCACCAATCAGCGTTCAATATGTGTCGTTGATTTAAATGCCATGTTAGTTGATCATTCATTTGAATAGCGTTCGGGAAACTGGGGTTAAATGTATTTTTACACTAAACAACAGGTTATAAATACAATACTCACTTTCGTCCCTTCTGATCGGTGTAGACGATGTGGTTTCTCGTGGCGGGGGCCTGTCTGCGGCCCAGGGAGCTGGTGTCCATCACGGCACCCTCGGAGCCGGTTCACGCGGTTCACATATGTACGTCGGAAGTTCGCAACTGTCCGGCGGAGACCGCGTATGTACCCGCTAAGCCGCTCTCGACTTTTGATGGTCTGTTAGAGCTTGTTAGAGCTTGTAGGAGTTCCAAGTTGCAGCTGCAAAGTTTTATACGATACTCATTTCAGTTAAAACTTTGTTAATATATTATTTAACGTATATTCAGTGATGGATGCAGAAACTTGTAGGTATGTGGAAACACCCAAGTTTGTGTATTAAACTTGTTCTATATTATAACTTGGAATGTTAATTTTTAATGAATACACCTATTTCTTTGAAGTACACGAGAATGATTTGTATTCGTTACTGACACAAAATGCATCACTTCATGTAAGCTAATACCGATGCAATGACTAATATATCGTAACTCAATCCCGCATAGATAATATTCGTCTAGTTTGAAAGTAAATGAATATAATACTGTGCACGAACATAAAATATATTCATTAGTTAAACTAAATATGTATAATTTCATGTAAGCAGTAAGCAAACAAAATATATCACTACAAGTAAGCTATTACTGATGCAACGATTGATACATCGTATCTCAATCCCGCACATACAATTTTTAGTTTGAAAGTCAATTAATATACAATTTTTTTGAGTACGTGAAAGAATAAAATATATCACTTCAAATAAGCCAATATCGATGCAACGAATATATCGTAACTCAATCCCGCACGGATAATTTTTGTTGAGTTCGAAAGTAAATATGTACGCATCGGTATATAGGCATTATTTACCTTTCGAGTGAAGGCGGGGCGAAGGATCGAGGCGGTCTTATGTGATATCGACAAGGAGGAGGAGACCAAAACCTTTTATTTATCATCAACTTGTATCTTATTACTTTTACTACGACATTTCAAATACTCAAGATAATAACAAAAATAAAAAATTTAATGAGACTCTGAGAATTTGGAAATTGTGAACCAATATATAAACTCTAATAACGAATGATTCGAATCCGATGTATGCTTTGTTAATTTATGCTCGGTAACAGATGAGACTAATAAATAAAATTACTGCGTGATTTAAGAGGAATTTGTACGGTATCGCAAATATGCCAGTGCCGGCTGATATTTCGGAATTCAACGCGCTTGTAAATACCAATTTATGTTTCATCGTATTCAATGCTAAATAAGTTTTCATAAATTAATATTTTATATATAAACGATATTATTTTTATAGTATTATAATAAAAAAATCGAAATATTTTTATTCAAAATTTGTGGTAAATACCTGTTCTGAATCTACATCCAAACACTATTGAGTAATAATTATTTCATATATGAAAACTGTCTGAATGTTTGAACACTTGAACTGTAAGCGTAGAGCGTCGTAGAGGCGCTACGAAATAAGTTGCGTAGCGCGGCCGCTACGAGGGACCCGGACGAGTTCGCTCGCTGCCGAGGCTCGCCACCGACTGACTACTCCACTCCTGCTCTCGATTATCCTGGTGACACCGCCCAAGCTAAACTGTACCCTACCCCTCCGTAATAAAGTCGAAACGGGCAAATGTTACCAAATTTAAAAATAACAAAAAGAATCGTGCATCATCCGAGTACCGCTTTAACCATTTTTAATCCTCCTGCTCGTACATAATGACTGATTTAGAACAGGAGGCCCCGTCGAAAGTTTGTCAATGAGGAATCTACATTTAATACACTTTGCGCTCAGCTCGGAAGGTTCAATTTTCAGATAATGTTTGTACAAGAGAGGCGGTCGTAAGGCTTAGGGGTGGCGCGTGTGAGCGCATGCGTTTGTCGCTTCGGAATTTCTTAAACTTTTTCTTAGAACGTTCGAAGTGAGCGTACGTTTACCTCGGCATTTTTAATAAGTAAAATGTTCGAGAGCCGTTTTGCATTCTTGTAATTAAACCTGTCTTAACTTTTAAGGTGTGACTTGAGTAATTATTTAACAGTAGTAATCGCTTTTACTAATAAGGGTATATGGTTCATATATTTGCCTTATATTTGGTTCATTACGCCGAATATTATAGTGTGAAGAAAATGTCGCGTATAGCATTTTTTCTTTTGGCACCTCATAAAAATAACTTAATACAACATTTTTTTTATTCAAAGGTCTAAAATGACCACAAGGAGTGGATCTTATTCTGTGGCTTGCTGGCCAATATATATATCTAGTTTATAGACACTAATGTACTGGTCGTTGACCTAAGACCTGACCAGGATTGAAACTCATCTGTTTTGTGACTTTTATAAAGATCTTTAATCACCATTTGTCGCGTTAAGGTAAGTAATTTATATGATATGCCAAAACAAAAAATGTTATACGCGTGCTTCCTTCACACTGTATTCGGCATGATATATGAACAACGAATCGTCCTGTATAAAGTTTTTTGAGTATAAATGTGGGAGGTATGTTACTATAGAATAATGAAAATATTTTATATTTAGTAATTATTTTAAGGACTAATATCTAACGCCTTTAGTATAGAATTCCAGAAATTTAAAATAAGAATTAAATCATTTCGTTAAAAAAACACCGTTAAAAATAACGTTTCATGCCCTAGTTCATTTTAAGTTAATTATTTTACTAATAATTAAGACACCTTGGGAACAAAGTAGCCTGCTGCAAGGATACTTACATATTATCTTCTTGTTATGTAGATTTAGTAACGAGATTTAGTAAGTAATGGTTACTTAATTAGAAAAAAGTACAATTTATCATATTTTAGAAGGTGATCAATTGCACTTACTTGCGCCATTCTAAATGATCGTAATGTAATTTACAAAGTGCAGAAAATATAATCTGAATATTTTTTTCATTTGATAAAATACTCAAAACACAGCAAATTAAACACCCTTTCTGTTACTGTTGGTTCTTGACGGAAATTCATGTTCACAATAATAACACACAACTTTTATTACGTTTTAATAAGTTTTTACAATAACACAACCGGTTTCGATTACATCATAATCAGTTTTTCCTTTTGGCATCATCGAAGTCGGGTAAAAATAAAATTTATTATAAATATAAAATGAGCCATGATATTATTGAAAGTTTATTACAAAAATAAAATTAGTTTTGATATTATTTCAATATTGACCCCCCCCCCACCCCCACCCCCCTCGACAGTCTTGCAGTCTTGAGAAAACTGATATTAATTATTGAATTTTATAGAAATTATTATTTAAAGGTTTTGGGCACAATATTCTATTATTTTAAAGGGAAATGTAATGTGATATAATCTACTTTCTATTTCCGTTACAGAACTATTGTAAATGAAATCTGACGCACCTTTTAGTTTTCATTTCCTGTGTCCTGCCCGCATAAACAGGCTTTAGTATTAATTTGTGATAGTACTTTAGGGTTTGTATGTGCCTCCTATATAGAGTATACTGTGAAAGTACCAGTGCTTAAAAAATACTTTTGATTTTCATGTTTTTATAAGAAATGCCCCAACATCATAAATTTTCCTATGCGATAATTTTAAAAAGTACTTGTTTCAGCGCTGGTATTTTCAAAGTAAACTCTATATACGGGACCCATACATACCCTAAAGTATTATCACTGACTTATTTTACATCTAATTTAATAAGTGTTATTACTTAACGATACGTAACGAAGTATTACAAAAATAAAATGAGTTCAGCGCTGGCACTTACACAGTTCACTGTGTAAGTGCCAGTGCTCAATGAGTTACTTTTTTTATTATTGTATGGGAAAATTTATGATGTTGAAGCATTTCTCATATAAACATGAAAGTCAAAAGTAAGTCTTTCAGCGCTAGTACTATCATGTTTTTTCTAAATAAGTAACTTAAAAATAGAACACTTTTAAAATATAGTGTAGATGTAAATTTAAGCTTACTATCAAGTCAATAAAGTTAATGATTATATTATTATTTAAATATAACTAGTAAATACACTATGACTCCATTCACTATAGATTATATGTAAATAATTATATGATAGTTGAGCGAGTCAGACTTGGCTTCCTGGAGATCTCAACACATTTTGCTCCTGACATACTGACCGAGCTATCTGTAAATAAACGTACATATAGTTTTATATATGTATATAATAATTATGTACTCGAATTACGTATGCATTTTATAGTTGTATTTACAACCGCTGCATTATGTACCTAGTTGCTATGATAAGTATATCATCGTAGTTGCTATGATAAGTATATCATCGTAGTTGCTATGATAAGTATATTATCGTAGTTGCTATGATAAGTATATCATCGTAGTTGCTATGTATAAGTATATAGGTATAATCCGATTATAGCGAAAACTTAGAATATAGTTTTGTGTTATTGTTAAGGTTTGTCAATTTCTTGAAAACCAAAACATATGAAATAAGCCCAAACACGATCAATGTTTCGTTTAAGTTTCCCTGAACTTTAGGAAAAGTTTCAGCGCTGATAAGACTTATTTTGGACTTCCATGTTTCTATAAGAGATACTCCAACATCACAAATTTGCCTGTACAATAATTAAAAAAAAGTAACTGTCTCACCGCTGGAGCTATCACAGTAAACTCTATATACGGACCCATACACACCCTAAAGTATTATCACTCATTAATATTATAGCTTGTATGAAGAGCTAGATGGATTTTAGCTTAAAAGTAAATATTCGTGTTTACTGTGAGAGTGACAATAGGTATGAAAAAGTCAAGGTCTTAGGGTTTGTTTCAATAATTAATAATGCCTTTTACACTGAGTGACGGTAGCCGGTTTTATTGAAACCAGCTACAGATAATCGGTTGGCTGGTAGAGAATGCCTTTTGGCATTAAGTCCGCCATTGTACAATGTGCAAAAAAAGTAAATAAATAAATAATCTATTTTATAGTGCTCAAGTGTGTGTGCAATACATACAACTTCCTTCCTTCTCTCGTAGCCCGCATATGAATAGATTGTGGGGAATATTAATACACGCCGCTGTACGTGTCTCGCCTGCACTGGTCCATGGAGGTTAAGGACGTCGTGGACTACATCCGGAAGAAGAACCCCTTGAGGGTTGAGCGTCTGGAGTCTCGCCACAAAGACAACTTCAGTTCCTTTGTGGTGAGAGTTCCGACGCATCTTCTGTCGACCTTCGAGGCGGAGGAGTTCTGGCCGACGGGTGTGGTCTACCGGAGGTTCTGGGGGAGACTCCGGAATGAAGCGCGCTACACGTCGCCGACAACGTGTAGTGTAGTTAGTTTTTAAGTATTTTAAATATGTATGTTAGTATTTAAGGTATTTATAATATGGGCCTATTTAGCCCGAAATAAATCGTATTTAATTTAAAATATTTAAGCTCAAAAATCTCTAAAGTATTATTCTATACTTATTAATATAACACTATACTTATTAATATACAGGTATATGTAAGAAAAGACAGGTTCGTGATTGGAACGCGCTATAACGCACTATTCAAAGACTATCGACTTGTAAAATGAAACTCCCCGCAATAGTGATGTTCACACATCGGAACACATATTTATCGATAAACGGCTCGACGCCGGCGCGTTCTACAATGTAACTTTCAATATGAGCTTTTTACCGCTTTGTTCCGTCATTTCTTGTGTCACTGCATTGAATCTATCGACTGCTTTCCTTTGTGCACGGAATATTGCGCGTCTTTGTCGAACATTGCCCCGCGAGTTGTTTCAGCGGAGAATTTCACGATTGCAAAGTAATATTTCCTCTTAGGAATTTTGATGTGTTTCTTTTATATCGGAAATGAGTTTACTTCGCGAACTCGATGGTGACTGATCATTCTTGCTCACTTTACGACTGGGATTATTTTTAAAGTAAGTTCTTAGCTTTTGCCCCTGGATTCGCCCTAATCCAATTTTTCATTACCTTGGAGGTTGGATTTTGAAAAATCCTTCCTCAGTGGAGTTAATCAATATAGTATTTTATATTTAGATAAAATAGATAGTGTTTGTGTAAATATTGATAATTAGGTACTATAATTTAATATTACTAAGATTTAATCGAAACCTTATTAAACTTATTTTTCATTGTATATAATACTAGCGATATATAACTACTACAGAATGTCCTTATACACAACGTTCACAGCTTTTTTGTCATTAGCCAATACAAACATGTTTTGCTTAGACGTTACTCTAGACAGCGCGAAATATAATTGGCCATGTGAAAAACACTGAACGCTCAAGTCTAATCCTGCAACGTCAAAAGTTTGACCCTGCGATCCGGCCGGCCGCGGGTCGGTACCGCCGCGGCGCAAACAACTACGACCCTGCATTTTAAAGGAGAAAGCCCACTCTCTATAGTGTCTCAGGCCCAATGTGGACATCAAAAAATCGCATTAAAAATAAGTTTTATAAAATGTTAATAGTATTAGATATCTGAGAAAAAAACTTAAAATGCCGCCATTATTGTAGAAATATTTTTTTTTTTACTTTTTGTCTATTTTATTTTCAAGGCCTTTTCCGAGTTTTCAATAATTTATGATAGTAAGATATAATAAGATAGCCCTTGTTGTAGTGCAAGACTTTCAGTTATCTACCCAGCAATTGTGGCAAACAAGATTATCGCCTGACACCTAAAACATATTAACATTAATGATAAATATTTTCAAACAAAAAAAAGATTTAACGATTAAACCATAATGAAATAAATAATAGAAACATTTTATTATAATATTATGATTACCTGCTGCCGTGCAACCCACTGCTGTATGACACTTAATTCTTCGGGCTCTAAAATACGGTTCTCGGTAACATTACTACCACAACATAAACAATGTTCTTCAGACATTTTGGTATGCACAATCAAATAGCGTAATCCTTTAATCCAGGGCTAAGAAATCGTAGAAGGAGAGAATAAATCTAGTAAAACAATGCCAAAGTCGTACGTGAAAAGCCGAAACAAGTTCAGGCGAGAAAGCCACATTGCGGTGAAAAAAAATCGAAAACAAAACAAAACGCATCTTTGAGCAACAAGCGAACGGTCGAGATCATTCGTTTGAAAAATGACATTTCAGTCATCAGTGTTGCCGCTTGTCGCAAAAAAATTTAATCGATAAATCGATTACGTAAAAAATAATCGATATAAAATGACTTTTTATTAATCTTTATCGTTTATAGTAACAAACGTAAACATTGGTTTTAAGATAAATGTTTTTTTTCATTAATTCTTTACCGAATTACCAACAGTGACCCGTTATTTGTATTTTAAATGAGTTTATTTTATTTGTTTATAAATCGATATTCGGATTGATTGATTAGAGTTTTATCGTCGGGTAACATTTCACCTCAACGTTCTACTTAGGTTCCAAATAATCCAATAAAATTCCTTTTTTTATTGGAACATTACTGATTATAGTGGCGGTTATTTGAATGTTATAAAAAATCATGTCTCTTTATGGTACATTTCTGGAGAAATTAATTCTTCTTAAGACGGCTGTCCGCTCTGGGCCTGAAATGGGCTTTCTCCTTTGTAATATTTTCGGTAATATTCGCTTAAATTACATGCTGTAAAAAGCATATTGATCTTTAATAAATGCACAATTTATTTAAGGTACTTAATTGGATAAGGATTAATGCTGTATTGTTTAAAATCACTTCGTAAATAACCATTTTTTAGTAAAGGATAAAGATGGTTATGGTGGGTTATCCCTAAGAGATAGACATATACCATCGCGGACTTTTTTGTTGAACTTTTTATGGTGAACAATACTGTAGTACATTATTTTGGTCTATCTTGTAGGGTTCAGCCAGCGTTTGCAATATACGCGCAAAAAAACATGCTTATTTACGACATCACATTAGAAACCTTTAAATTTATCAGTGTTTCTCTACTATATTATGCATTTATAATACATACAAACCTTCCTTAAGAATCACTCTATCTATTAAAAAAACGGCATCAAAATCTGTTGCGTAGTTTTAAAGATCTAAGCATACATACGGACAGACAAACAGCGAAAGCGACTTTGTTTTATACTATGTATTGATAACACAAACTTTTAATGTTTTTATAAAATCGATACTAATATTATAAAGAGGAAACATTTGATTGTTTGTTTGTTTGAATAGAATTGGCAATGAAACCACTGAACCAATAAGAAAAATTCTTTCGGCGTTAGAAAGATACATTATCAGCGCTAAATAAAGGCTATATTATATTCAAAAATAGAAAAAGAAAGAAAATAAACGTAATAGTCACCGGGGTTTGAACCTGGACTCGATCTTTTCCGTCGTTATCAATCTACATATATGATACGGTTGTCATGGTAACAACATTGTTTGCAAAAGGAAAATAATAATTGTTACATGCTATAAATACCGTTTTTATATCAGCTTAAACTATTTGGATTAATATTTTGTATTCCAAATCGATAAATAAAATAAAAAATTAATTCGCGTTGCGGGTTCAGGGTTGTGGGTTCTACGTTGAGGATTCAGGATTGTGTAAAACTATTTATATGCTTAACGAAGTGAGCACAGGTATAGTACAAGATAAATTTGTTAAAGTTTAATTCTGAAACTTTTTATTTCTGTGTTGAAATCTGATAGTCTAGTTGTCAACCACGCCACCTCGTTATTTCGTTACGATTCCAGAGTGACATACACGTTTCAATTATTCAGACACATTGGTTGAATAATAGAATTACTAAAAATCCATGTTTTTTAATTAAATACTATTGCGACAGTATTTGTACGCGCGACTAGTTGTGGCCGCGACTAGTTGTGCCCACGACTATTTGTGCCCGCGACTATTTGTGCTCGTGACTAGTTGAGTCATATTGAATCAAAAACAGCAATCTGACTATTGACTTATTATGGGTAAAGACACTAAGTCAAAAGTCAGATTGCTGTTTTGGATTCTATACGATTCAGTTGTGCCCGCGACTAGTTGTGCCCGGGACTAGTTGTGCCCGCGACTAGTTGTGCCCGGGACTAGTTTTGCCCGGGACTAGTTGTGCCCGCGACTAGTTGTGCCCGGGACTAGTTTTGCCCGGGAATAGACGTGCCCACAACTTCGTCGATTACTTCGATTTTGAAACATTCTTCGTTTTTGTGCTCTGACCCTTGTAGTCTTAGCGTGTCGTCACGATATACTATAATAAATAAAATAAAATAAATAAAAAGTCTTTATTTCAGGCATCAGCAATTCACCCATAATTTTATAAAAATAAAACATTGTATAGAATAAAAAACATTGTATAGAATAAAACTAATAAAATAAAATAAATTGTCGACATTTATGTGTCGTAACATTTAAACAGCATTATTTCTTGTTCGAGTTCATGTGCACAAAGATCCACTGCTTGAGCATTGGATATCTGTTCACATAAATATAGCCTATCTATAACCTACCTCGATGCTACCCAACACAATTTTTCCCAAACCGGACCAGTACTTTCTAAGATTAGCGTTCAAACAAACTAAACTCTTCAGCTTATCAATTTTTTCTGCTCACCCTACAGGTCTCGTCTCGATAACACACTTACAAAGTTCACGAACATGCATTTCGCTTCAGTCGTTCACACGCGACGCGACTTTACAGCGCTGTCTTCCGCCGAGTATAAGGATAACATTTTCGGTACTCAAAACACAAAGTACAATTAACGGTCCGTTTCAATAACCTATCTATCTATAGCTAAAAGTTACGATTAGTTAATATGACAGCGGATGCATCCATGCATGTACTTTTAGTTTTTCAATCTATTTTGATAAAACGATTTTGATTACATTAAAGACGTAGAGTAGATAACTGACCATCATCGGAAATGACATTGTCGTTGACAGATTCCATGGGATTCCTTAGCACGCTCAAAGCCTCGATCAGGTTGTACCTTGTAACATTTCTTCTATCTTCACCAAAAATCAAAAAATCAAAAACTTTTTATTTCTATATAGGTTATTAAATAACACTTATAGAATTGTCCTACATGATGCCTACAATTTTCGGAAACTAGCCCGGCGAGAAGAACCGGCGTAAGAAACTAGCGCGGGGCCATCTTTTAGCAAAAAGATAGGAAAATTTAAAGTCAAGTGTACCCTATATTTTGGTTATAGCCACCATCTTTATAAAAAACTTTTACACTTCTATTAGTAGATTATATAGCTAACTGTAAATCTATTGATATCATTATATAACATTCGGATCATTATTTATCATTTATCGGATCATTATTTATCATTATCATTATATATCACTATTATAACATTCGGATGAGTAATACACAACTAATTATTTTAAAAAATAGAATTTCAAAATCATTACCCTCGCTTCGCCGCAGTCGGGTAAAGGTTCAGTGGGTATTGTTAGGTAATGCATTAGCAGTAATTACGCGACCTTACGTTCTACTCCAATAGTCTTCTGGCCACTAATTGACTGAATTAGCCGTGGCTTTGTCGCGTCGTATCGTCTAACTGTTACTGGCTGTGTTCGAATTAAATATAGTGCAGTGAGTTCAGTAAAGAAATCATGGTACACTCTGTTTCCATGTGATATATAATTTAAATAAAGCTATATAGCTTTATTTATGCTATTATTAGCTGGCCATATGGCCAGTGATACCTTGCAATTTACAATAAAAACACAAAACTTTATTACACTTTTACACTTTTTCCACGTTTTAAAAAGTTTTTTAAAAGGTTTCTATTAGATCATCATCAGGCATTTAATCGAAACCAGTCGTGTTTTGTAAATACTTATTAAAACGTAATAAAATTTGGAAAAGTGCAAAAAAGTTGTGTGTTATTATTATGAACATGAATTGCCATCAAGAACCAACAGTACATTCGATCAGTTATACTTGCAATTTAAGCGTCAAACTTATTCATCGCGTAGAAAAAGAATGATGCAATAAATTGATCGACTTTTTTGCTAACGTTATCACATTTCATCGAAATGGAGTAAATTATCCAAAATTGTATAAATATGAAAGTAACTCTGTCTGTCTGTGTGTCTGTCTCGATTACTGAACCGATTTAATTAAAATTAAGAGAATCTTTAAGATGATGATAGCATTAATATTTTAAGAAATCCTTAAGAGTGCAAAATTAAAAAAGTCTAATAAAATTTTAAATGTAAGTCCACCATTTTTAAATCTAGAATTATGAAACTTTTTTCTGTAGTTTCTTTGATTAGGTATCATTAAAAGTGTTATTTATACTTAGTTTATAAAAAATACTATTTATACGCTAAACGAAGAAGATTTGGGCCAATAATAATGTTATTTATGTATTAATTATAAAGAGGAAATATTTTATTGTTTCTTGTATCATGGGTAAAATGTTCCTCCAGGTTTTTGCACGCACGAAGTAGCTAATTTTAGTATTAAATAAATTCACAAAACTTATATTCCACGAATCTAGGTGTTAAAACTGAGAACACGTTCGAAAATATTCATTACATAATCAAATACAACCTTAGAGTTTGTTAAAATTTGAAACGAATTAAAATAGTTGTGTGTCTTTGTCATCCTTTTATATGTAAATGAATGAAAGGCAACCATTGTGATTCTCGGGTAATACAGATAATTATGAATTCTCCCAACACGCGGTAACAAGTTGATAAAGGCGGTCGTGTGCGGCACGCGTTACATAATGGGGACCCCATAGAGCGGGGACCCCAGGACACAGAGCGGGGAGTTTGGCGAACACAATCTCGCACGATTCCCCCCCACTTCCCCAACTAAATTTCCCCGTACGTGATGTTTAAAAAACGTAGTGGGAAGTTGCGTAATTCACTTCAAATTCGAGTCTTTGATACTTCTCTATGGGTTACGGCTTTGACAAAAAGTTAGATTCCACCGGCTGTGTTAACGTGGTCATGAATCTTAAATCCTAGTAGGAAGTTTAAGTGCAGGAATTAGTTTTGATTGTTTTATTATGTCTCTTTTATGTCTTGCTATATGTAATCATAATAATATGTTTTTCTTCACTTATACATATATAAAAAAAATTAATTGCTGTTCGTTTGTGTCGCTAAAACTCGAGAACGGCTGAACTGATTCGGATATTTTTAATCTTAAAATATTCGTGGAACTCCAGGGAAGGTTTAAACGGTTTGTATGCTCTACGGGCACAGGTCAGCTATTATGTATATAAAAATGAATTGCTGTTCGTTAGTCTCGCTAAAACGGTTGAATCGATTCGGCTATTTTTAGTGTTGAAATATTCGTGGTAGCCCCGGGGAGGTTTAAACGGCTTATCCCAAACTGTGACTATACTCAACGAAGTGGTCAGCGTAATATAAATGTATTAAGTGACATATGTTATTGAATGTACTATAGGTTCTTGATGGAAATACATGTTAGACAGTGTAGTCTACTCCTGATGATGACTTAATCGAAACTGGTCGTGTATTTTTATAAATATGTTAATCTATATGTATACTAATAATATTATAAAGCGGAAGAGTTTGTTTGTTTGTTTAAACGCGCTAATGTCAGGAACTATTGGTCCAATTTGAAAAAATCTTTTTTTGTTGGATAGTACATTTATAGAGGAAGGCTTAAGGCTATATAACATTACGCTGCGACCAATACTGGGAAAATTAATAAAAAAAAAAAACGGGGAAAATTAATTACATTTGGGGTCTTTCATTGCGTGCTCTGCATAAACGGCTTAACTTACTCAAAAACCACGCGAACGAAGTCGCGGGAACAGCTAGTTAACTAATAAAGTGGAAAAAGTGCGAGTAATTTGTGTATAATTAACTGTGTATTAAGAGGAAACACTAAGAATTTATTTCCATACAGAAATAGGGGTCTACGGGATTCCTGTTTCCTCTGTGGATAATGCTGCTAGAGTAACAATTTTTTTCCTGAATATCTACGTATATTATTTATACGTTCCTTTTTTTAATAAATAAATTGTTTAAAGAGATATGGACGTTCAAAAACTAAAAAAAATGGCCAGACTCTCCGCTTTTTCTCCGATTTGACTACATTATACATTATACAAAATCAAACAATAGGAACCTAGCTTAATTCTTTTTTAGCTAATAAAGAAAAATATAATTTAATTTAGCTAATAAATCGGTTAAGTTTTGGGGGAGGAAACAGGAATTCCCTAAACGTCGATTTCTGGTACTTTTAATAGGTAATTTCAGTTCAAGTTGTCTCTATCGCGCTAGTGTGCTGGCTAGCTAAGGCACTGCGAGACAGCAATAGATTTAATAAATACCTATTTTGTATTTCTCCGTTCTGTTTCCTCTTAAGAGGAAACACCACGAAATTTTTTCCATACAAAAATAGGGGTCTACGGGATTCCTGTTTCCTTCCTGGATAATGCTGCTAGAGTAACAATTATTTTCCTGAATATTAATGGATATTGTTTGTACGTCCCTATTTTTTACTTTTTTTATTAAATTAATTATATTAAAAGAGATATGGACGTTCAAAAACCTAATAAAAATGGCCAGACTCTCCGCTATGTTTAAACATCTAGGAAACAGATTTGACTACAATAAACAACAAAATCAAAAAATAGGAACCTAGCTCATTTCTTTTATTAGCTAATAAATAAAAAAAAATTTAAATCGATTAAGTTTTGGAGGAGGAAACAGGAATCCCCTAAACGTCGATTTCTGGTACTTTTAATAGGTAATTTCAGTCCAAGTTGCAGTTGTCTCTATCGCGCTAGTGCTGGCTAGCTAAGGCACTGCGAAACAGCAATAGATAGAATACCAATTTTCTATTTCTCTTAACCGCGGTGTTTCCACTTAAGGCGAGGATCTACCGCAACTAGCGCCACTCTTTTTATAATAAATTTTACAACGACACAAAGACCTTATTAAAAAAGTAATCGGTTCAAACTTTAAGTAAATAGTTATATTAATTTATTGGCATTTAATTACAGCTCTCAATCCTATACTGTATTTACTCTCGTAAGTGATAACTAACTTTAGTTAGTTTTAGTTAGGTTAGGCCGTTTTAGTTATTACTTACGAGAGTAAATACAGTATAGGATTGAGAGCTGTAATTAAGTGCCAATAAATTAGTTTATTGGCATTTAATTACAGCTCCTTTATTTTAAAAAGAGTGGCGCTAGTTGCGGTTATTCCTCGCCTTAAGTGGCAGGTTCCCCGACCGCGGCGGCCGTGTGTCGCGCCGCAGTACTAATTAACGCCGGATTACTGAACGAACTGTGTCCACCTATTTGCTGTTTACAGCCCAACTCCTAGACAAAGCAAACAGACCACCGACTCCGTTTCAATAACTGCAAATAGACACGAGGCCGCGCTAATTGGCGCGATTTGTACTGTAATAGCTCTATTACATGCATTGTTCTGTCGTCATTATTGACGTAATGAGCGTTAATTGTAATGTTTTTTTTATATTTTTCAATTGTTATTAACATACTTATTGATATTTTGTGGATATGCTATATTAGTATCTGAATTCGTTTCATAAACTGTTAGTACTGGTTTTTATTAATTATTCTTCTTTTAAATTACATTCTGTAATTTTGTAAAAACTTCTAGATTTTTTTTCTTTTCAACCACTTATTTTTTTAAATGCTGCATTGAAATGATTAAGGTAGTATTATCATATCCCAAAGTAAGTATTTACGACTGGTCTTTTTACAACCTGTATATGTAATATTTATGAATTTCTTTATTTAAAAATATTTTTGTTTTTGCCAAAAAAAAATTTAAAGAATAAGAAAATTTTGTAATATCATAATCCAAAGTTATAGTGACTATATTTTACACCCTTTAATATTCATACATAAAGTAGCAAAATATATATTCGTCTGATTTGTACACTCCATACGTAGATACATGCAATCAAATATTCTAAGGTCAATGGTATAAGGAACTAGTTGTATATTCTGAGCAGCGGCGAGCCCCAAACAACAGAAAGAGCAAGTCCTCGGGGCATTTAGCTTTTCAATTTCCCTTTCGAAATTATTCGTGCTAATCGAACACGTTACTCGAGCCCTGTACGCCGCGCCGCGTCGGGTCGCTCGCGTCGCGTCCCGGGTCTCGCCGATCGGAATGATTCATTCATGAGTCTAAGGTCTCAGCCTCGAATTTTGCGGGCAGCGGGGCGGGAGCGGTGGGATTTTTTGCGTATAATCAAATGGACCGGTAGGCTGATTATGTATCTTGCAATGGCAATTCGACAGGCCTAATTTGTACAACTGTTTACAATATCGCTGTCAAACGTATACACTTGACCACGATATTGTACACAATTGTACAATTTACGCCTGTCGAATTGCTGTTGCGAGATACATAATCAGCCTGCGGTTCTCGAAAACGGCGGCGCGGGGGTGGGTAACGAGTACCGCACCCGCGCTGCCGCCGCTCCCGCCCCGCTGCCCACTAAATTCGAGGCTGAGGCCTAATGCGGTTCGGACGTTAGACATTAGCTTTTTCCAACAATCTAATGAATACTTAATAGTTTTTATGGCAGGTGATATCCACGTTGTACGGTTAAATATTTGTACGCCATTAGCCCAAATGTTTACTTTCTTATATTTACTTTAGTTTTGGGTTAATTCAGTCCACTTAATAAACTTAATGTCCAGTTAATAAACTTATTGTGACTGTAGTTGTAGTTAAGAAATTCCGTAACGAAAATAAAACCTAACACGGGGTATGTTATACTCCTGTCACGTAGTACCACTGTTCGTATAGTATGAACGGAGTACATTTGGCACAATTAGGCTTAACATATACATCCCTATTTTCTAATACATAAGGTACAAGTTACAGATTATAGTACGTAGACCGCGTCGCTTCGTCGCTAATTATGTTTTTTGTAGTTAATTATGTTTTTACTAAAATTATTTAAGTACCATGTAACCGGTTGTGACGTTCACCCCTACTTACACCAACTTGCGTACAAATATCGTTTTGCGAGAAAAAGATAGATCATTTAATTTAATTAAAACTTAAATGTTTTAATTCTATCCTAATTATTATTTTAGATTTTGCTCATATTTTTGCGTAATGAGTCTAAAATAAATAATTTAATAATTAATAACGCAATTATAATGCTATTTTATGCAATTTTTTATTACATAATTGTAATACTTCAATTCAAAATATCTTTATTTGTATCGTATCTGTATACGTAATATTGCAAGTTCTAATATTATTTGGACCTACTTAGAAATATTTACACAACGCCTAACTTTAAATACTGAATTTTTATTTCAAGACACTATGCAATGTATAAGTTACACGTTGAAAAATTATTACTAATAAGTGGATGTATAATTATTATTATTAATTTAATTAAAATTATTATAATAACTCACAGCGAAACAATTTAAAATATACCTAGTAATCGCATGGAGAACTCTTAATCTTTAATAACGATTTATCGCAAATTCACTTAATTATGAAACTTTGTACACATACATATTTTTGTGTACATTTTCTTTATATTTATTACTAGCTGAATCGTGCCCACTTCGTTGAGCATGGAAACCATGTAGACCTTCACGAGACTTCCACGAATATTTCAAGACCAAAAATAGCCGAATCAGTTCTGCTGATATCGAGTTTTAGCGAGACTAACGAACAGCAATTGATTTTTATATAGCCTATGTTACTCAGTGGTAATGTAGCTTTCTAATGAAAAAAGAATTATAAAAATCGGTCCAGTACTTTTTGAGTTAAGTCGTTACATACAAAAATACAAATATTTCCTCTATATAAGATTAGTGTAGTTTTAATGTGTATATTTAAATGATATGTTCTTATTCGTATTAGACGTAACATATATATTTTCTATTTCACGCGGTCTATTAGACATAGGTACTATAATATGTACAATACATTCGCAATTGGAGCGCATATTCGGAAATGACTTACCGAGTATTCGCGCTGCAGATTCAGGCGGGATGGCGGGCGCGCTGCATGAGCATCAATTATCCCGCGCCGTCTGCGCGGGCCCGTAATGAACTTATCGTATTTAACAACATCGAAAATCGACGTTTACTATTTAAACGAATTACAACGTTCAATCACTCCATATGTATGAATAAAAATGTGAATATACCCATATTTAAGTTTGTTTATTTAACAGGTACGAACGATATATTTCGAACGTCATTAAAAGTAAACGCATAGGTGTCCAATTAAAAACCCTTATTAAAATATGTTTTTCATACATCGAGCTATTATTATCAATCAAACAGGGTGTTCTAATTAAAAAGCATAACCCCATTAAAAGGTATATAGGACGCGTTTTGTTTAGCGGTCATTGGCGCGATGTGGCGTGGCGGCGTGGCTGTGGCGGTGTGGCGTGGCGTGGCGTGGCAGTGTGGTGGTGTGCTGTGGCGGTGTGGCGGTGACGGCGCGAGGTATTGTCGCGCCATTAATGAGCCCGGGCGAGCGGACAGCGCGGAAGAGGAAAATTAAACTCCTGGGCCCCCGGGCTTGTGTTCATTACTCCACACCCGATTATTCCCGCGCCGCACCATGCAACGTTAAAATATCACGAGAATTAGAAGCATTGTTAGCAATGTGTATCGAATTATTTGTAGACTGGACTTTTGTGTCTAGTGTTTACAGATTTTATGTTGTTTGCATTATAATTTCCAGTGACAACAAAAAACTTTGTTTTCAAGTTTGGTTAGGACAATGCAGGCTGATCACCTGATTGTCTGACAAGAAAGATGATCCAGGCGTCGGATGGGCATGTAAAAAGTCGGTCCTGCGCCTGTTCTCCCGCCAGTCGTGTCGGTTTACAGTCCCACTGGGTTATGAGGGTAAAAGGACATGGTACACAAAGACACTCTCTTTGAGTGTCTTTGTGTATTGCGCACACACTTGGGCACTATAAAATAACTCCTGCGTAGCTGGCCTGGTTTCTATGAAATCGGCTACCTATATAAATCGATGAGGGGAGCTATTATTGTAAATTCAACAGAATGTCGTGAAATACAAATATAGTTATACTAAATATCCATGTATTTACGGTAAATAATAAATTATACTTAAGCGATTACATTTTCAATAATAATATAATGTGATTGAAATGCGACAGCTATAACAAAAAAGTTTTCCGCTCAAAGTTCGCAACACCCTGTATAAATTTTAAATTACGATTCGTAAAACAAATATACTTGCGTATCGGTTTGTTTTTCATTTCACACCGCATTCAGGCCATAGAAATATAGTCCGTAGAGCATTGGTAAGATTTCAATTTCCTTTCCGGAATTACTTGTACTCTAATCGAACACGCGTCAGGGGACACACGGCTGGTGGGGGAGGAGGGGTCGGGACCGCAAATTACTTCGATTCC
This sequence comes from Celastrina argiolus, assembly GCA_905187575.2. Classification (NCBI taxonomy): domain Eukaryota; kingdom Metazoa; phylum Arthropoda; class Insecta; order Lepidoptera; family Lycaenidae; genus Celastrina; species Celastrina argiolus. The sequence goes on along the minus strand of LR994599.1, from coordinate 14,491,619 downwards.
ATACGAATGCTTAAAATGTATAATTTAGCAACATTCTTACCGTAAATATTGAGTGCATATAAATTATTCGTGAACGTATTTATCCGTACAATTTCGACGTTTACCGCGAGTGTTTTGGTTGGTACAGATTAATTGGAAATCTTCGATTCGATCGCTGGATTGAATGCTGCTTTCGTGGTTTACATTCCGAATTGGGCATTTCTCAATAAAATGTGAACTAAATACCTAATTCAATTAAATTAAATACCATTTATTTCAGGCTGCATCATCATCAGCCTGAAGACGTCCACTGCTGAACATAGTCAGCCTTAGGACTTCCACAACGACCGGTCGTGCGCTGTCTGCATCCAACGGCTGCCCGCGGCTTGGACTAGATCGTCTGCGTCTTCCAAACCGTGGTCGCCACTCGAGAACGTATAGGCAGATATAATAAATACCTTCCAGACTAACAGACATATTATATATACTTAATAACTAAACTTTAACTCGTGCTGACGGCGACATGCATCGCGCTTCATTCTCTATAATAACCTCACCATTCTACTCGCGTTGTTCGTCTCGCAAAGTCCCAAAATTGAGCACGCAATTTAGTTCACGAGCATGTAATAGTGGAAATAAGTTGTCATGCATGGGAAAGTCGGTAAGTTATGTCGGAAGCCATCCGACTGCTGATTGTAAAGCTCGCATACGGAGCCTATTCGATTTCACGGCTCACCGCGCGCGATATTTATTGTCATCGGTGCTTTTGTACGACACGGCGCCTACTGGACCGAGCTGAAAAATCACCAGCCTAAATCGGACGAAACCAGGTGATGCTAAATGTGCGTTCACACGAATGTGGAACCTTTAAAAATGTACTAAGTGGTTGCTTCTTAAAACTAGCTTTTGCCTCCAGCTCCGGCCGCGTAAAAGCCGTATAGGTATGTTGGGAATACTGCACTATTTCATGAAAAATTTAGCCCATGTGTTAATACAGGGTTGTTTATATCAGTCGTCTACGCGTGGCGTAGTAACAAATACACACACATTCGCCTTTATGACATTAGTGTAATTAACTCCATTTCTTGCAGGTAGATGGCGCTGAGATTAAGTTGAATCGCGATATCGTTCATAATACGATAATAAACAACAAAATCCTATCACAGGTTACGCTGGAAAAGGACGAGGGACAAATATGCCAAACAGTGAACGTTGCTGAAACGTCTCATGTCATACTACTAAACCGTAGTCTATAGCTCTCTCACCAAGCGATGCCTATATCAAATCCCAAACTTTGCTGATTTCAAACTTCGTCATGTAATTAGTGATTTCTAATCCACTGGGAATCCTGCACAAACGAAGTGCAAGTCTAGTCAAGCTGGTCTAAATTATTGATTGGTGTTTTAAACACCAAGCGGTGATTATGTGGCACAGGCTGTGATTCGACTGCCAAGCGAAAGTACAAAAGGCTGTTTTCTATTAAAGGTTGTTTCCGTTGACGTGAAATCTCGACGATGCTTATAAAGTTATGACTACAAAAATGTTCTTCCCACAATCAACGCTTATCACAATGTCTGCGTGACACCTTGTCTCGTTAGTACGCGTAATGGTGGGATTTATCACGCGCGTGACGTCACGACCCGCGAGATACACATAACATGAAGTGAGGACGTGGTGACATCTAACAACATGAAGTGAGGTCTGTGACATATTTGTTTGAATCCCGAGGTATCTAAGGCCCGTATTAATAAAAGAAGTCTCAAACCCAACCTCACCTGAGAACCTATTTGACAGATAAAACAACGTTTCGTTTTACTTTTAAAAAATAGCAACTTTATTAATGTTACATTTTTTAAAAGTCTTTATTCAAAACAAATTATTGTTAATAAAAGCAAATGACAATAATTATCCCTTTACCTGTATTGGGGAGAAGCTCTTATACATACTATAGGTATTAGTTTAAAATAACTATTATATTAAGATGTTTTATAACTAAAGTATAGTACTTTAATTTCTTTTTATTCCGTAATATTCAAATTATAGATCACAGAAAAACATTAAAATAATTATAATATATATTTTATAATCTTAATTTTTATGTTTCATAAAGGAAAAAAAAAGGTTCTTAATTTTTAAGAGTAAAACGAAACTTTATTTTTATCTGTCAAATAGGTTCTTAAGTGAGGTTGGGTTTTATACTTCTTTTATTAATACGGGCCTAAGAGCGAGTTAATTTGCATAATACTTTACACGCTCAAATATAAGGGTATGTAAAGACATACAGTGTGTAAAACGAACAGTCACTTTAACTATGAAATAGTACCCCGCGTATGAAACAAAAGTACAATTTCAGTCTTCACTCGTAAGAAAATTGTACTTCTGTTTCATACACACATATAACAGGTGTAAAAAGAACAGTCACTATAACTTTGGGATATGATTATTCTACCTTTCCTCATTTTGGAGATATATTTTTTTTGTCAATAACTAGAAATTTTTGTTTTTAACTTTTTACGATTTCTTCTTTGTCGCAAGAATAACAAAAAAGCAAAAACATATTTTATTAATTTTTGTAAAAAAATACATTTCTATTTGAGAAAATGTAGAATAATCATATCCCAAAGTTATAGTGACTGTTCTTTTTACACCTGTTATATGTGTGTATGAAACTGAAGTACAATTTTCTTACGAGTGAAGACTGAAATTGTACTTCTGTTTCATACGTGGGGTGAATCATCGAAAAATTCTCAAAAAAATAACTACATAATATGTGTCAAATATTGCGCATTATTCAGAAAACTAATACATATTGCAGAATGTAATATAAAATGCATGTGCCTAATTTCAATTTGGCAATATTTTTTCTCGTTTTGCGTTCAATAGATTAGAGACTGGCACTCGACTCTGGAGGTGAAGGGTTCGGTTCCCGCTCTGAAACAACAAAGTCAAGTCAAATAGGACAATGCCTGTATGTAAAAAGTCGGTCCTGCGCCTGATTTCTCGCCAGTCGTTCATCCGTTCCACTGGATTACGAACGTAAAGGAAAAGACAATGATCAAATGAATTGTGCAATCACTTGGGCATCATCCTTCGTAGCTGTTCTAATTTAAACTAAACACCATCAGCGAAATCGTTGATGGAAGCTGATTTTCTTTAAAATTTAATACCTACTTAGATATACTAATGTTATAGATCTAGTTTATTTATTTTAACGCGCTAATCTAAGGAACTACTGATTATATTTTTTTTAGATATAGGCTACATCACGTGAAGACCAACAGGAGCAGAAACCCCATGAAGAATATTTCTACTAATATAATAATATGTATGCAAGCAATACGAATTTTCAATAGAAAATAGATTGCACCATTAGTACAGTCGATAGCAGAAGTATTGTAAATCGTCCACACTGCGGCGTGTAACTTCACGCGGAGTATAATTGGTGAGCTGCCAACTGGAAGATCCTCAGTTTAATTCTGCGATATCTCTATATAGATATTGACTTCATTCTTGTAAGGTATACGTTTCCAAGAAAGAATATACAACTAATTAGAAAGTAATGTAATTTTTATCTAGGTAATAAAAGTTGAAATTAAAACGTTTCTTTTTCTTTGGAGGAAAGCAAATAGCTATGTGTGTATTTTTTATCACACGAATGCGAAAAAAATATATATAATGAACATACAAGCAATTATATAATATTATAAATTATACATAATTGCTTGTATGTTGATAACAAAAATATGAGTGAAAAAATTATTACGATACGACGAGTAGTTTTTCAGATATAGGGTACTTATTTTAATTTATTTCTGAATGTGATGACGTCACTTTCCAACACTTTGAAGAATCTGAAATGTCTGTAAATTTGTTGATAGTTGGTATTAAAAAAAACTAGTGTACATGAAATATGAATGAAAAAATATTAGTGTAGTTTCCGAGATTTTAAAATTCAAATTCCTGACGTGATGACGTCATTTTTCAACACCTGCCACGGGCGGCAAAATTAACAAGAGTTTCAAATATCTGTAAATTAATTAATTCAGTTTTAAACAATTTTGTATACCTAGTAACATTCTGCGCTGTCATGTTTTTATAAGGCTTAACTCAAACTGGTGCAGAGTCAAAGCGTCACGTCGCGTCATTTTTCTATGCATTCACTAAGATTAACAGTACCGGCATCCGAAGCGCGTCAACGCGTCGCCACGCTACTCACAGCTCTCTCATACTATAATATGCATATTCATAATTTGTACCTTGATACCATCGACCAATATTGATCCATGTCATCCATAAAATTTAAATCTATGTATGCTTCACACCTCGTCAATCTGGCTCCGTGCTAAATATGGACCAGCCAACGGAAACATAATGTTTATTACTTGTATACTACACATTTATAAAATTACTTTTACATTAATTCACAAATTTAATACACTTCAATGACAGAGGAACACAGATAATATAACTTCTTTGTTTTTTCGGCGGGATTTGAATTTAAAAATATGCTTAATGGGGATAAACACGAAAAAACGCGACGCTCATTCTCCTTCCCGCATCATGCCAATGTGAGTTAAGCCTTAGACCGCGTCACGATTCAGTGACGTCGCATCACATCCTGACGCACTGAGTATTGACTCGCCCGGAGAAATCTGTTTATGTGATTACCGGCCGGTTTGCTTAGGTTAATCATTCCCTTTATCGCCCCTGTGCATAAATGATATGCACAGTGTGTGTGCATTAGCCGATATCGACGGGAAGTTTACATAGTTTTAGATTAGCCAAGACTACAACAGTACGATAATAAGTACTGTGGCCTGCAGAATTACTAATTTTACACTTTTTTTTCACTAATACTACAAGCCCATGAACGAAATTTACCTTTGAAATGAAACAACGTGAATAACGCTTAGAAGGCCGTTACTATATCATAAAATTACTCTGAGTGCTATGCCGTCATTTCTGAGCGGTACAGGTTAGTAGTAGAGAAGAAGTAATATAGTACAGTAAATTTGTCAAATGAGCTTTGAGAAAAAAACCCTTAAGTTGAAATATGTTTTTTTTCTTTTCTCATCCTAGAAATCGTCGCTTTACCTTCACAACCTCGTATCTATAAAACTACAACTTTTCAGTAGAATCAAAAAACTTAATAATTTTAGATTTTATACTGACATGGTTTTTTTTAATAAGGTTCAGTTATCTTCAGTATACATCCAATATCCATGTCATAATAAAATGTAAAATTATTAAGTTTTTTGACTCTACTAAAAAGTTGCAGTTTTTTAGATAAGAGTTTGAGAAGGTAAAGCGAAATATATACATGGCTTCCGACCCCTGCCCTGAAAAGATATACGGCGTTCATTTGTAAAGTATCTCTATATGTGGACAAAAAGAATTACACAAATGCCGTACAGTAATAAATGATCTATGTTTCTTCTACAATTACCGTTGAATTCAAAATTTGTACTGACTTCCGGCACTACCACTTTAGTACGGCACTAGGTTTTTTGACATTTATTTATTATCATCTATAAGCCATATAAAGCCGTACTTTCATAATAATTGTTCCTAGTTCCTTAGAGAGATCCCATTTCCTCACGTATACTTCTGTACCGCTCATAAGTTATGATATATTAGCAGCCTTCTAAACATTATTCACGTTAGTTCATGTCATAGGTAAATTTCGTTCATGGGCTTTTATATTTGTTTATTTAGTTGTTCTAATGCGGGAAAAGAACCAATAATAATTGCCAAGCTATAACCACTGGCCCACGGAGGCGCCTAAAGAATATATACTCGAAGACTCACAGATTTAAATAAAATAAAATACTCTAAATCAACAACGTGACGATAATTATACGTAAAGCAACAAACAGATGCGTTCGAAATATACTCTAGTCAAAAAAACACACCAACCTAATAATAATAATAATGCCTCCCACGCCGGCTGTAGTGGTGGTGGCCGGTTTCATTGAAACCAGGCCAGCTACGCAAGGCTAATTTTATAGTGTTCAAGTGTGTGCGCAATAAAATCAAAACATTTTATTCAGAATAAATTTTTACAAAATGTTTTCTGAACGTCGTGACTATTTGATGCCTACCACCGGTTCGGGAACTAGCCCTACATAGAAGTACTCTCTTCTTTCACTCTCTTAGCCCAGTGGGACGGTAAACCGACACGACTCGTCAGTCGTGTCGGTTTACCGTCCCACTGGGCGAACAGGCGCAGAACCGACTTTTTACATGCATCATGTAAAAAGTCATGGATCGTCTTTCTTGTTAGACAATCAGGTGATCAGCCTACATTGTGCTAACCAAACTTGGAAACAACATTTTTTGTTGTTCCAACGCGGGAAGTGAACTCACGACCTCCGGGTCAAGAGCGAAGCTCCCACTAGAGGCAAACTACCTACACATACCTACAGCTACCTACTACCTACACGAGTTTTAAATCATCGGGAACGGAGAAGGAATTACTTAGAGCTAACTTTGCAATGATAATTTAATCGCCGTGGATCTTCAGTGCGCTTCCTCGAAAATGATCGTAAAATGACTGCCACCATTATGTAGCATAAAATGTTATAGGCTCTGTAATTTATTGCCCTCAATTTAATCAAAATTAATTGAAAAGCTCAATAAAACATTGTAAGACTAAGATGCTGCGAGATAATAGAGCTGTGCTTTAATTGTTATAAATTATAGCTTTACCTTTTACAGCTTTTTGATATAGTATAGCGCGTTGCACGTGGATAAAATGTGAAAGTGCTATGTACTAGGTTGCCTTATGGTCGATTTTACTCTACATGGTGTAAAATAAATGAGTGATAATACATTATGAGTATGTGGCTACTATGTAGAGTACTAGCGCTTATACTCTGAAAGTACTAGCGCTAAAAGACTTACTTCTAACTTTTATTGTTTCTATGAGAAATGCCTCAACATCAAGAAGTGAAAAATAGTAACTGTTTCAGCGTTGGTACATTTTCAGTAAATTCTATAAACGGGACCTATACACACCTTAAAGTATTATCACTCATTAATATTACAGCTTCTATATTTTTATGATGTAAACTTCATATGGCTTCGTTTTCCCAAGGTAGTTTTACATCAGAGCGAATGCTTATCCATTATTATATCGAATTATTTCGGTGTAAACAGACGTACAAAACATTATTTCGTTGGAATCGAGCTGTAGTTTATACTATAAGATCAAAATGAATGTGGCACATTGAAAATATCAATTAATATTCTATATCATATTATTATACAATGTACACATTGTATAATAATATGATATACACACAGAAATATATTGTGATAAAAATTGACTGGAGTAATTCTTGAGTTATATTAGAAAAGTAGTTGCAAACATTTGTAAATAATAGAATATTGAAGAAAACTGATTTAATATTTTGCTAAACATTTGACATCATTATAATCATTCATCTAGTTTGCAGATTATTATTTTTTACCGCTCGCTTTAATTGCATTATTTACCGCTCGAATAGGAAAAATACGTAATGGAGCGATTTGTTGGCGGTATGTCTCTGACTGTGACTCACGGCCCGGTGGCATGCGAGCGGCATGTAAATAAAAGTAAGTCTTACAGCGTTGTTACTTTCCCTGCAAATGCATGGAGTATATACGCATTTTATTTTATTTATTTATTTGACACACCAACAAGTAACGCATTGATACAATATTTAACAACACAATTACTTACAATAGAGTTAAATGCAACCTTAATTACAGGTGTAGTTACTGTATGCAAACACATAAAACATACTTAGTGCAAAAAAAACATATTATAATATAGAAGAAACTAAATTACAATACAATAATAAATTTACAAAAATTTACAATTAAAAAATTAAAATTTATCTGATAAATTGAGTTTTAAATGTTTTTTGAACCTGACTAACTTAACAGATAATATTTATCATTATCACCAATTTATTTAACACGTTGTGTACGTGGCACAGAACTTCATAGACCTAGCAGCCAGTAGCAGAATAAAATCACTACAGCAGGTAAACGAACATTGTTAATCCAAATCTAATATTTCACAATTTAATATTTAAATTGAAAGAAAGCCGCCGTACAGACTTCATAACATTTAATGACCAAATTAGTATTTAAGGGAAGCAATGGCCGCGCCGGCCCGCGGACTGCAAATAAATTGTTTTATTATTAACGCCGGCGCAAATGACGTAGCAGGCTCCGAGATTACGGACTAATAACATCAGCAGACTCTTTGCTGGTAAATTATGCATGCACTCTCGGATCATTACCACGGCCCCTTAGAATTTTCGACTAAATATACTAACAACTATAAAATGCAAATGACGGCAATATTTTATAAGGCTTTTGTTTTAGTTTAAGCGGAGAACGTCTACAGGCATCGTGTGCATCCACGGAAACTTATATCATAATGTTCGCCAAATATGTTAGACAATTACCTGAGGGCATTCATACACAGCAGCTTAAATGTATATTGACACATTAATGCATTAATATTGGCTAACGAAAATGTAAAAATGTACATTTCAGCTGTCGTGTGTAGAATCCTGATGATTTTTATTGAAAGATGTAATAAGATGTATCGTGCTCTATTGTATATTTTATATATTCTTTACATTTTAGGTGTGTGTGAAACCCATAGATGGATTTCACCAACGCTTGTTAGATTTAACGGTTTGTTAAAATACCATGCCTTCTTATTCGTTGACAAGAAATACGAGAGGGTAACATTATATTAATTAGAGAATTAACTTTAACATGTGTTGGTGAAACACGCTCTTAACCTAATAAGTTTTGTTGATATTGAAGATCAGTAGTATATTTTGAATACTCCAGTCCTTTTGTTATAAGTTGTGACATCATTTTCTAACATAAATATTCTAAAATACGTGTAAAACTCTATGCTTGCTTAGTATATGAGTATATGAATATATACTTAGCAAGCATAGCAAGTACAATCAAATATGACTCTATCTTTACTATGTATACAGACTAAAGTATACATAGTAAAGATAGAGTCATATTAATAGGTATTATAAATAGTCTATCTTTTACCCCTTCACGCTTTCAACGTTGAACATATTTTGATTGAATGTTGACACATCTGGAGGCAACTCCCGCCAAATGTTATGGGAAAGGTTTAATTTATTTGGTATAAAAACTATTGTATGACATCTCTATAGATACATTGATTTTTGGGAAATGATGTACATACAATAGTTTTTATAACAAATTAATTAAACCTTTCCCATAACACTTGGCGGGAGTTGCCTCCAGATGTGTCATTATAAAAGAAAATGATTATAAAAGGTATATAGTAAAACACAAACTACTTACACTTTTTTTTTATTTTACATTATTACCTAAAATACACGACCGGTTTCGACATAGTCATCATCAGGTGTATTATAAAAGGAATGAAACACGCCGGTTGCGCCGTGATCAATGTCCAGTTTAGGATAATTTTATCTATCAACCAAACACCTTAACCTCAGTAAATGGCACAACAAAACACAATAAAAATCCATCAGAAAAGGTAACAAGAAGACAAGTTCACCCGGCGCAGGGGTTACCGGCCAGGGTGAGGCCTCCGCCGTCCCCAGGGCGCCGCGGGTTGTTACTGAGATGTATTAAGACGACACATGTATTGGGTTTATTTTAATGTAATGCTTTTTGAGAGATTTATACTGGATCACTAAAATACCAAAACGTGTGCGTCTCAGGTCGGCCGACAGATGTGATAACTAATAAAGTGGCGCTGCGGTATAGAGTGAGAGATGGGGTTTGGTGGCTCTGTGGCATAGAGTAAGAGGAGGAGTTTAGTGACGCTGTGGTATAGAGTAAGAGAAGGAGTTTGGTGATGGTGTGGTATAGATTGAGAGAAGGAGTTTGGTGGCGCTGTGGCATAGAGTAAGAGGAGGTGTATGATGGCGGTGTGGCATAGATTAAGAGGAGTTTGGTGGAAATGTGGAATGTGGCATAGAGTAAGAGAAGGAGTTTGGTGGCGCAGTGATATAGAGTAAGAGAAGGAGTTTGGTGATGATGTGATATAAAGTAAGAGAAGGATTTTAGTGGCGCAGTGATATAGAGTAAAAGAAGGAGTTTGGTGGTGGTGTGATATAGAGTAAGAGAAGGATATTGGTGGCACATTGATATAGAGTAAGAGAAGGAGTTAGGTGGCGGTGTGGTATAGAGTAAGAGAAGGAGTTTGGTGGCACAGTGATATAGAGCGAGAGAAGGAGTTGCGCAGCGTATGAAGAATAGAAAGGGAAGCCAGGTAGAATGATGCAGATCACTTCAAACTAAAAGTTACATCGTTGTGTAGCAAATTATTCAGCGGTAATAGTCACTGTTGTTTCGATAAAAAAGTAATTCACCGCTCTCAATAACTTAACACACTGGACTCCTGTCAGTCACTATCTAAGCCCGTTCACCACTGTTTTCCTGGCAGCTAATCGGATCACTAAAACATGTTTAAGAAGTAAAACTTGGAGGATGATACTAACCTTATAGAGTCACAAGACAGATGGCGTGGAGACTTGGTCAATCCATTAGAATTCCGAAGAACGTGCGACGTTCGCGGTACCAGGGGTATTATCCATAACAATATAGCTATTTTAAATTCCTCACGATAAACGTACTGCTGGAGACAAATTGTGAATGTAACACGTGGATGAAATGCTGCAATGGCATAAAAATATAGTTATAGTACGTCCGACATAAATTTAACCCAAACGTAAATAAACCCGTCTATGACACATTCCAAAGTCCAGTCAGTGATGACTATTGGCCAATATTATAAAATACAATGATTATTGTTTGCTATGAATCCATAGAATATAGGCTTATATTCTACAATTGGCAGTGTCAAAGTGTCAATTTAAAATATGTGTAAAAGCGTAAGGGTCACGATAGGTCCAAATGGTCTTAGTGACAGCAACGTGCTCAACCACGAAGCCACAGTGGTTGTATTAGTTACTAGTATTTAGTACTAGGTAACTTCCATCAAAGAACAAGCTGATAAATACCCGTTATGCAGGTAGTTTCATGGTTCATATACTAAGCCAAATGTAGTGTGAAGAGAATGACGCGTAGAGCTTTTTTTGTTTTGGCACCTCATATTGGCTATGACACTGGCTCCTAGTATACACATAATATGAACGAACTGGTCGTTGACCTAAGACCTGACCAGGATTGAAAATCTGTTTTGTGACTTTTGTGGACAAGATTTCCATAATTTGTTGCGTTATGGTAAGTAATTTACAGGGTGTAAAAATAGCAGTCACTATTACTTTGAGATACGATTATACAACATTTCCTCATTTTGGAAATGTATTCTTTTTAATTTTTTTTTGTCAAAAACTAAATTTTTTTTTTTTACTTTTCACCATTTCTTATTTTTTTGTCGCAAAAATAACAATAAAGCAAAAAAATATATAATCATATCCCAAAGTTATAGTAACTGCTCTTTTTACACCCGTTATATGAGGTGCTTAAACAAAAAAATGTTCTACGCGTCCCTCTCCTCACACTATATTCGGCTTGATATATCAACCATAAAACATACTGTATAGGTACGGGTTGTACAAGTACGGCGGTAAAAGTAATAAATACTCGGAATACCTTGGAATTACGTATTATATTCGGTATTTCGTAAAATTTATACGCCGTAAAATTGTTTCACATTTGCATCAAAATTCATGGAATTAATAGCGCAGTTTGTCACAAGTGATGTGCTTTTTAACGGAACGCCAGTCTATTAACTAAACCGGACAAGTGTGAGATGGAATCACGCACAATGGGTTCCGCATAAAAAAAATTACCATTGTAGTATACCCCCCCCCCCCCCCACCCCTCCTCTAAATTATTATTTTATTTAAATTGTATATGGAAGTAAATATAAAATAGTATTTTGTGAATATTTCAAGGGGCCGTTGTAGAAGAGATAAAAAGGGCAAAAAATCACGTTTGCCGTATTGGAGCCACCCTTATATATTTATTTTATTTTGTTTTTATATCGGCAAAAAAAACATAATTTGTAATATTTTCAACTATCTATGGCGACTCTTGGTATACAGCGTGGTGACAGACAGACGGACAGACTGGGAAAACCTGGTAATAGGGTCCCGGTACCCATTTGGGTAAGGAACCCTACAAAGGTAATGTCCAAACATAAAACGTACACGGTCTTTGGTGCCGATTGCGTGTGAACTGAAATTGAAGTGTCTCGCTCGAAATGCATGCGGCAAAAGGCGTCAAAGCCTTTATTCAAATTCATCGACACGTAAAGTAACGTAACACCGACACACCGCCGCGCCGACACACCGACACACCGACACGCCGACACACCGACACACCGACAACTGGAGTCGTAAAATGTTACTCACACACGTGACAGTATAATAAGTCTAGCGAAACTTTAGCGAATGAGTGTTTTGGTTAGTAATTCGAGAGTCGTATTACAAACTGTATTCAAAATTTATAGAATAGAAAAGTGAATATCGTAGATATGCTTTTTGTTTACATAAGAATAGAGAGAGATATTTATCTGCTATTATGTCTATTCTTGCGTATAGATTGTAAAATAAATAAGTGCATGATTCGTTGTAACACTTATACATATATAAACATGTTACAGGGACTACTCCTATCTAATGGCCTATAGTAAGAAATAATTTAGCACGTATACCTATATAGAGTTTACAATGAAAGTACCAGCGCTGACAGAAGTTCTGTTTTTAAATTATTGTACGGGAAAATGTATGATGTTGGGGCATTTCTCATACTAACATGAAAGTTAAAAAGTAAGTCTTTGTACTTTTACAGTATATTCTACATAGGCATATTATTAAGACAGTTTTTAATGCGTCTGATTATTTTTGTATACCTACATTCTGTGCAAATAAAGTAATATTCTATGCTATTCTAGGAGGCACATAAAGACCCTAAAGTATTATCACTCATTTATTTTACACCTTGTTGTGTAGGTGTGATAGTAGGTAGTACTTTGTGTATTACACATTGTGTGGGCATCGCTAATGCCTTAGACGAGTACTTAATTAAGAATTGAAGTTCTGTAATTAGGTCTGAAATTCTCCCATTCCTTTATTGAAATTTATAACTCAAAGTTGGGACACCGCTCGTCCTCAATGGAAGCTTAAAGTTTCATTGAGGCACTTTCCCCGCCAGGCGATCAACGTAAATTATTCCCCGAGAAGAAATCTCTAAGGGCCGAATGACGGATAAGGGACGGAGATTTTATTGCCCGAACCGGCCGAATTTGTAGGATTTAAAAAGACACCCGGAATATTAATCGGATGATAATATTATTCAAAAGTCAATACCGAACAAATTATCCGTAATTGAATAAATTTCCGTTTTATTTGACGTGGACCGGGTGATCTAATTAGCTGTGTACAATCGGCTTGTGTTGAACTTTTATCAACTATAAATATAACAGCTAAATATTTGTCACGTATCAAGTTTAGTTATAACTTTTTTTTTTGTTAAAAATCTCTGTGATCCTTCTATTGGGTATATTGTTATTTTTTCAATAAACACAATAAAAAATCGACTACTAAAGTAATGAGACAATATGGTAAGGAATAAGCTTTGAAATAAACAAAATAATATAAATTTTCGTAACCTCAAATTGAGTCAAGCATTGAGTGAACTGATGATAATGAAATATGGCAAATAATTCCGATCACATCAGCTTTAAAAAAAATCCTTACATTTCTTACTTAAAGTAATTCAGTTTAACAATATAATAAAAAAAAGAACTTGTAATAAAAAGAAAAAATATACATATTAAATTGGTTTAGTTTAGGAAAGTAAACTTAAAAAACAATATTAAAATCTGTTCATCTGGTCGGGAGCTAGGATGCCACAGACACACTTTTCACTCCCCTCTGTTTCCTTTACGGTAAAAAATATTATGAATTAATATTACCTCTGACAGGACAAAAAAAAACAGTTAAATTAATAACCTCCTTTTTGAAGTCGGTTAAAAATAAATAGAATCGTTTGAGCTCTCGTAAGCACGTGCTCCGACAGCTGCCGTTTCCTGTCGGAGTCTGCGCCGCTTCTTACGAAACAACAGATCTTAAAATTGTTATTTTACGTATCTACCTACATTAAACATTCTGAAGGCCTATTCTTCTTAACACAAGTTATTTGTTTAAAAAAAAATGTTTATTTCATAAAATTATTACAGCATTGTTAATTATTACTAGGGGACTCCACACTAGGTCGGGCCTGACTCGTGGAGTCCATGAGTGGCCTTAATTACTAATATACGCTTAGTTAACAAAATTACACATTCAATTTAAAACTTTAAATATTTTTCATAAAATAATGTTTACTATAATTACAATAAAATAAATATTACAACAACTATAAAATCAATAAAAATTTATCACTCTACCACACTCCACTAAATATTATTATGTGTGCGTGTGTGTGTATTTATATCAACGATTTGATCAGCCTTTCGAAAACCGAGGGTAAGTATGATAAGTTTTAATATTATTGTGTGTTTTTTATGTGACTGAATAAATAGGGTCATATTGACTCAGAAGTATAATACAATAGATCCACTCTGGATTGGATGAAATTATTTTTTCTTATCTATACTAATATTATAAAGAGGTAACATTTGATTGTTTGTTTGTTTGTTTGTTTGTTTGTTTGTTTGTTTGAATGGAATAGGCTCTGAAACCACTGAACCAATATGAAAAATTCTTTCACCGTTGGAAAGCTACATTCCTAGCGCTGAACATAGGCTATATTATATGTTTAAAAAAAGTAGGGTTCCTTACTAAAACCCCAAAAATGTAGCCCAAAGTGTAAAAAAAGGACCTCCAAAATTTCTTACATGGTTTGCGCTTCGACAACGGCTTGACCAACGTCGCAAAATTTTTTTACGGTATGTTCGTTATTGTCACGAAAAGGTTATTATGAAAGAAAATGTTGAAAAAAATAAGCAGAAAATAAGAAAAAAGAAGAAAATACGTGATGGTCACGCGGGGTTTGAACCTGGGCTCGATCGATTCACGTCGTTGCCAGTTTATATGACACGGGTGTCATGGTAACATCATTGTTTACAAATGGAAAATAAAAATTATGAAATGCTATAAATACCGTTTTTATATCAGCTTAAACTATTTGGATTAATAAAATTATTAGGATTAACAAAAACATGAATCCAAATAGTTTAAGCTGATATAAATACGGTATGTATAGCATTTCATAATTTTTGTTTTCCATTTGTAAACAACGTTGTTACCATGACGACCGTTAGACGTTATAGACGTTTGGCTGCGTTTCCATTGACGCGGGGCGAGGCGGACAGGAGCTTGCGGTACCCGAATTGACCAATCACTATGCTCGAAATCTCCACTCCACTCCGCTTGGGAACGACTAAGTTCCTATGCGCCCCGCTCCGCGTCAGTGGAAACGCCAAGATTGGGGAGGTTTTCTAAATCTATACATCTATACAAATAAATAAAATTGAAGTGTCAGTTTGTAACTTTCAATTAGCAACGTTTTACTAAATGCGACATTTTAAACGATATCTTCTGCTTTTTTTTGCATTGGCAACGATATTTACTGAAAACGAAAATGTAATTTAAAAAAAAAATATCTGCCTGTCAGCGTGTATCTTTGCTCCGGCTAATCTCTGGAACGGCTGGACCGATTTTAACGAGACTTTCACTGGTAGATAGCTAAAGTTATAAGGATTAATTTAGGCTACTTTTCATCATCATAATCATCGTCATCTAACTAATGATCACCGAATTGGCTGGACCGACTGTGACGGGAGCATTCACCGGGCATAGCTTATGTTAGTAGGAGTAATCTATACATCTATATGTATAAAAGTAAGTCGTGTTAGTTAAATTATTTATAACTCAAGAACGGCTTTATCGATATGGCTGAAAATTTGTGAGGAAGTAGCGCAAGTAGACGGACATAGGATACTATTTATTCCATTTGACAGCGTTTCCGTGAACGTTGCGGTTTCTGCGTTAGGGTTGCGGGTTCCCGGTTCCCGCGTTGCAGGTTCCCGGTTCCCGCGTTGCGGGTTCCGGGTTCCCGCGTTGCGGGTTCCGGGTTCCCGCGTTGCGGGTTCCGGGTTCCCGCGTTGCGGGTCCGGGTTCCCGCGTTGCGGGTCCGGGTTCCCGCGTTGCGGGTTCCGGGTTCCCGCGTTGCGGGTTCCGGGTTCCCGCGTTGCGGGTTCCGGGTTCCCGCGTTGCGGGTTCCGGGTTCCGCGTTGCGGGTTCCGGGTTCCCGCGTTGCGGGTTCCGGGTTCTCGCGTTGCGGGTTCCGGGTTCCCGCGTTGCGGGTCCCGGGTTCCCGCGTTGCGGGTTCCGGGTTCCCATGCTGCAGGTTCCGCGTTGCGGGTTCCCGGTTCCCGCGTTGCAGGTTCCGGGTTCCCGCGTTGCGGGTTCCGGGTTCCGCGTTGCGGGTTCCGGGTTTCCGCGTTGCGGGTTCCGCGTTGCGGGTTCCGGGTTCCGCGTTGCGGGTTCCGGGTTCCCGCGTTGCGGGTTCCGGGTTCTCGCGTTGCGGGTTCCGGGTTCCCGCGTTGCGGGTTCCGGGTTCCCGCGTTGCGGGTTCCGGGTTCCGCGTTGCGGGTTCCGCGTTGCAGGTTCCGGGTTCCCGCGTTGCGAGTTCCGGGTTCCCGCGTTGCGGGTTCCGGGTTCCGCGTTGCGGGTTCCGGGTTCTCGCGTTGCGGGTTCCGGGTTCCCGCGTTGCGGGTTCCGGGTTCCCGCGTTGCGGGTTCCGGGTTCCGCGTTGCGGGTTCCGGGTTCCCGCGTTGCGAGTTCCGGGTTCCCGCGTTGCGGATTCCGGGTTCCCGCGTTGCGGGTTCCGGGTTCCGCGTTGCGGGTTCCGGGTTCCCGCGTTGCGGGTTCCGGGTTCTCGCGTTGCGGGTTCCGGGTTCCCGCGTTGCGGGTTCCGGGTTCCCGCGTTGCGGGTTCCGGGTTCCGCGTTGCGGGTTCCGGGTTCCCGCGTTGCGAGTTCCGGGTTCCCGCGTTGCGGGTTCCGGGTTCCGCGTTGCGGGTTCCGGGTTCCGCGTTGCGGGTTCCGGGTTCCCGCGTTGCGGGTTCCGGGTTCCCGCGTTGCGGGTCCGGGTTCCCGCGTTGCGGGTTTCGGGTTCCCGCGTTGCGGGTTCCACGTTGTTTTTTTTTAGTTGAATTTCATCATAAACGCTTTTTATGCTCAACGAAGTGGGCAAGGGTCAGCTAGTTTTAAATAAAGATGTGTCATTTTCATACCAACTTAGAGCTAGCATCGTTTAAAAAGAACTGTCATAAAATAAAAATACTGTCATATATAAAGAATAAATAAAAAAGCCTTTTATATCCTCTAAATTACTTTGCACTACTTACCAACAATAACATAATTATTTACAAAAAGGGCAAATCTACATATAAAACTGAATAATGAACTATTGTCACAACTTAAGAGTAAATTAATAACTATTATTTAACTAATGATCCCATATTAGATGCAAGAGTAGACCTACAGTTCTGCTTGCTGAGTGAGTGCGCATTTTTGTCTCTGCTTGCCGTGACGAACTAAACGATTTAGATACGCCACTAGCGGCGTTGTTTTGATGCCACATAATATATTATTCTTCGCGACTAGCTGCTACAAAACCTCAATCACTGCTTAGTTAAAAATTGTATTAGCAACGTAATCGACACGGATTTTTCGCGTATATTTCTTTCACTCGCAAATCCAATTTAATTAAGGCGGGGAAGTCCGGTTAAAATCCTATTTAAGCCGTTTTTATTACCGCCCGGGTAAAGACGGTTCGCCACCGCGCGAGGAGTTCAGCGTTAGTGGGTACTGGCGCTGGGCATTTCCCCCGTTTTAATCTCAGTCTGGGGGATGATAAGCGATCTGCATGTTAATTTTGTGTAAACTTAAAATACGTGCAGTAAGTGACCGCGACAGTGTCGGCCTTAAACGTAAAAAAATGGATGGAGAAATAAATTACAATGGAGAAGAATGTTCACAAATTTTTATTTTTAGATCTCTGTTAACCTTGGTAAAAACAAATAATTTGTGTAAAAAAATATTACAATACGTCGTGTAGTTTCCGAGATATATGTTTCAAATTCTCGCCGCGATGACGTCGCGATGACGCCGCGATAAAATACCAGCTTAAAATTATGTAACTAATTTTATTTAACTTGTGTTCTATCTGCACGAGACCCGCGTTGACGACGGCTGGTCCAGAATTTCAAATATTTCAATAAATAAATATTTCATCAATCGTTTGTGACGTTTTTTTACTCGAAATTTCATTTTGGTCTATTTTCAGCAGCACGCTACATAATATTGCTTTAATTTAGTTTCTCATATCCTTTTTGACGTATATGTGTTGTGTGATAAATAAATAAATGATTTCATTCAGTTTCTTAATTTCTATCCCGACTCAAACCAATAGTGAACCCCTCCGATTCTATGATAATGAATTTTAGCCAAACACACTCTCGATCACGTAATTTCAAACAAAAAACTAGATCAATATCTCTTCATCCGTTTAGGATCCACAGACTAGCTTATAAAAATTATCGACAATAAAAATATACAACTTTTTATTTACACTTTTCCACTTTTATGACGTATTTATTAGTTTTTACAAAATAACACTACCGGCTGCGATTAAATCATCATCCTAAATAATATAATAATCCGTAATAAAAGTTGAAAAATGTAAATAAAAAGTTGTGTATTATTATTCTGAACATGAATTTCCATCAAAAACCAGCAGTATATGCAATCAGTTATTATAACAAACGCTTTTAAACACCGACGAAAACATAGTGGTTTTCGTCAGAGGTTTAAAACTTTTGTCAATTTCACAAACTTTACACTATCCAATCCAAAAACTACATACAAACAAGAGACTATAAATTAGTTATGATCGTATCACCTTTGGATCCGACACTATTGGCCGAACATTCTGCTTTTGTGGTCTCACCATAAAGTAGAGTGCAGTATATGCAAGACGATAACTTGTGTTTATGGGGAATGGCTTTTACTGGTCCCTTGAATGATTTCACCGCTTTGTTGGTCTGATTGAATTTACTATAATACTTTAGTTAACTATTATATCAATAAAAAATAATCATCGTTATCGATTGGCGTGATATTGAGCTATTATTAATTGTCCATTTGTTGAGCACATACTTAATGTTGCTTAATGTACTTTTAGTAGTTACTTAATGTAAATTTCAGACTCATTTCACGGATGCCATTGTCAGAACTGGACCAAATTGCTATGGGACCAAACGGGAAGCACCAGCTTTCAAATTAAAAAAAAACATCCAAATCGGTTCACCCAGGCGAAAGTTTTGGGGTGATAAACATAAAAAAAATACAGACGAATTCAGAATCTCCTCCTTTTTGTGAAGTCGGTTAAAAACAAAGGCGTGTCTATGGTGGTAGGTATCATGCAGGACAGTTCAACAATTGATATTAAAATAACCAACATGGAATTAAAAAGCTTTGAGTTTGTCTGTCTGTTTATTCGCTATAAACTTGAAGACTAGATACCATACCGATTTAAGGCCTCAGCCTCGAATTTTGCGGGCAGCGGGGCGGGAGCGGCGGCGTGCGGGTGCGGTACTCGTTACCCGCTCCCGCACCGCTGTTTTCGAGAACCGGTACATTTGATTTCACGTAAAAGATCCTGCCGCTCCCGTGCCACTGCCGCTCCCGCCCCGCTGCCAGCAAAATTCGAGGCTGAGGCCTTAATGCTGTTTTCACTTTTTCGTTTTGGATAGACAGGTTCTCTATGAAGGTTCTAGTGAATTAATTAGACCATCCACCCACCATCGCTGGTTCCATTGAGACCAGAACCAGAACAGACCAGCTGCCCAGAGGTTACATTACAGTGCCCAAGTACACAAGATCACTAGATACAGAGTGTCTCTGCGACGGATGAGCGACACGACTGGCAACAGATCGGCGCAGAAGCGACTTTATATTTTAAACACGTTCATCCGATGGATAATCTTTCTTGCAAGAATCGAACCTACGACCCCAGAGTCAAGAGCGAAGCTCTAAACCACTGGACCGTGGGGGCAACCAGTTTTTTATACGTTACTTATGAAGTATTTTGATGTTGCACAAATGTGATTTTTTTTTATATTTAACGAGCTGACCCGTGCCCACTTCGTTGAGCACACAAACCGTTTAAACCTTCCCTGGAATTCCACGAATATTTCAAGACCAAAAATAGATGAATCGGTTCAGTCGTTCTCGAGTTTTAGCGAGACTAACGAACAGTAATTCATTTTTATATAAGACTAGCTGTGCCCGCGACTTCGTACGCGTGGAAAAGTGATTTAGGGCAGCAGTTCAAATAAATTTTTAGTTTGGATATTTAAAATCACTAATTTATAGTAGTTAATGCTTCTTTATACACGGTATTAGACGTGCATAAGCAAAAGAAGTAGGCCGATGGAGTAATGATAATAATTTACTGTCAAATAATGGCCGTTTTTTTCTATGAAAATGCTAACGATTCCTATTACTACCAGCTCGAAAAATGACCGTGTATTATTAACCGACTTCAAAAAAAGGAGGAGGTTCTCAATTCGTCTGTATGTATAATATTTTTTTTCTTTTATGCGAACGGGACTACTTGATAGTACACTCATATACGCAACGAAGATCTCTGTACTGAGATTTGTATGGACTTTACGCCGCAGCGACTGCAGACGATGATCGTTTTCACACCGACGCTGCGCTGCTGGCGCCGAGCGCCAAATTTTTTAAAAGTCTACTCCCGGTGCGCAATTCCAACTCGGACTTGCCCGGTTTTTTATTTATTAATTACCTACGCTAACAAACATGTAGCCTACTTTGGGACTTTACGGTTAAAGTACTAACTTGCTTTAGACGACAAAATAACAAAAGTCCAAAAGAAAGAAAAAACCCAAGCCGTACCTAGCATAAAAACTAATAAATAAAAATATCATGAAAAACATAAAATCTTACTTATATTGACATAACTTTTCTAATTTAAATGTACCTATGACATCTCATTCATATCTTGAAAAAAAACTATCCTACGCCTACACTTTATTAATCGTATTTGCAAAACCTAAGTATAATAATAAATTACTTCGCACAAAGTAATAATTATTTTCACTTGTACTGGAAAATAAGTATTACTTTGTGCGAAGTAAATTTAATTGTTCCTTTTAGTTTACCTTTTGAAGTCGTTTTTTTTTTGTTTAAAATTATTTAATTTTCAGATTTTTAGTGATGGGTATAGACTGAGTAGGGATAATTCTCGAATGATCAGACGACGATTATTTGAGGACGGAAAATGAAAAACAAAAACGATTAGATAAAAAAAAATAGTAGAAAGAGAAAAAGTCTACCGCTGCTCTGGCGTAAGCCAGAGCAGCGCGAAATTTTTCAACCACATATATATATATATATAGCTTACTGAAACGTGAAATTTTTTGATATTATAGATCCAGGATATGGTGCAAAACCTAACTGTTTGGTAATATATGCTTAGACTACTTCAGAAAAAATCAAAATCAATTCACATAAATTTTGAGGATTTCCTTCGATTCCTCACGGATCCCATCATCAGGTCACCATTTGGTGACAATGGGATCAAATTTAAATTATACCCTACACAACATTAAAAAAAATTAAAATCGTTTCAGAAACGATGAAGATATCCGCGAAGAAACAAAAAAAAAACAAACATATATTTACGAATTGAGAAACCTCCTCCTTTTTTGTAAGTCAGTTAAAAATATTATGTTGGTTATTTCATGTTACAATCTACCTTTGTGCCAAGTTTCATTTAAATACGTTGAGTAGTTTGGCTAAAATAAGGTCAAATATGTAGCTACAATTTTTTGAAGATCCCACGGGAACCCTTTCGTTTTTCGGGATAACAATTTCCAATAATGCTCTTTAGGTCATAAGCTACCTGCCTGCCGAATTTCATTTAAATACGTTGAGTAGTTTGGCTGAAATACCGTCAAATAGGTAGCTACAATTTTTTGAAGATCCCACGGGAACCCTGTCGTTTTTCGGGATAACAATTTTCAATAATGCTCTTCAAGTCATAAGCTACCTGCCTGCCGAATTTCATTTAAAAACGTTGAGTAGTTTGGCTGAAATACCGTCAAATAGGTAGCTACAATTTTTTGAAGATCCCACAGGAACCCTGTCGTTTTTCGGGATAACAATTTTCAATAATGCTCTTCAAGTCATAAGCTACCTGCCTGCCGAATTTCATTTACATACGTTGAGTAGTTTGGCTGAAATACCGTCAAATAGGTAGCTACAATTTTTTGAAGATCCCACGGGAACCCTGTCGTTTTTCGGTATAACAATTTCCAATAATGCTCTTCAGATTATAAGCTACCTGCCTGCCAAATTGCATTTAAATACGTTGAGTAGTATGGCTGAAATACCGTCAAATAGGTAGCTACAATTTTTTGAAGATCCTACGGGAACCCTTTCGTTTTTCGGGATAACAATTTCCAATAATGCTCTTCAGATCATAAGCTACCTGCCTGCCAAATTTCATTTAAATACGTTGAGTAGTTTGGCTGAAATACCGTCAAATAGGTAGCTACAATTTTTTGAAGATCCCACGGGAACCCTTTCGTTTTTCGGAATAATAATTTCCAATAATGCTCTTCAGGTCGTAAGCTACCTGCCTGCCAAATTTCATTTCATTCCATACAGTGGTTTTAGCGTGATGCGACGACAAACATTCCCATATGGACAGACAGACAGACAGACAGACAGACAGACAGACAGACAGACAGACAGACAGACATTTTTTTCAAAAATGCTATTTTTAGGTTCTGTGGCTTATATAGACCCCCTTTTTTTAATTTTCACTTAAATATTCTTAATGTACAGACATGACCCCTCTACAGATTTATTATATGTATAGATATAGATAGATAGATTTTCAAGTCGGTGCCAAGTTCAGCGTTCTTTCTTAATTTGTTTTCATTTAATATTAGTTTGTAAGCCAGTACTTTGGGTACATAATATTATAGTATAATAACTTTACTTTGATGGTTAGTTGTTGTTCATACTTTGATATTGTAGTAAGGTTTTCGAATAGAATAAATTTATTTATCTAAGTGTAAATAAGTATTACTTTGTGCAAAGTAAATTTAATTGTTCCTTTTAGTTTACCTTTTGAAGTCGTATATAATATAGTTTAGTTTATATTTTTTAATAAATATATACATATATATAAGAAGAAAAGTTGATATATATTATATCAAGTAGATTGACTATTAAATGAGATAAAAATTTTCAGAATATTAAAGTCGGTACCAGCCAAACTCAATATTATGAGTTCTATAATATAGCCTATTTCATCATATTGTAATTGATATCACTATATCTATAGCGATGGAAATAATATGCTTGCAGTATAAGCGATGTCGAAATTTCCAAACGTATATCTTCAAAGACTCAAAATAATGTTTTTAGTCGGATATGCTTATGTTACTCGAAACAAATACAAAATTACTATGAGTGTCCCTATAAATTTCAAGGTGTTCCCTCGATTCCTCACGACGCCATCATCAGGTCTCCACTTTGATAACTATGAGACCAAGTTCTACTGTAATTGACGTAGTGGCATATGCTTGCATTTCTTTAAACAACGCTGAAATCTTCAAACATGTATCTCTAAGGACTCAGAAGTTCTGTTCAGTACTTTTAGATCCAGGATATAGTGCAAAACCTTACTGTTTGGTAACATATGCTTAGACTACTTCAGACAAAATCAAAATCGATATATTATTCCATATAAATTTTGAGGATTTCCCTCGATTCCTCACGGATCGGTGACAATGGGACCAAATTTAAATTATACCCTACACAACACAAAAAAAAAAAATGTTTCATGAACGATGAAGATATCCGCGAAGAAACATAAAAAAAAACATATATTTACCAATTGAGAAACCTCCTCCTTTTTTGGAAGTCGGTTAAAAGTATTATGTTGGTTATTTCATGTTACAATCTACCTTTGTGCCAAGTTTCATTTAAATATGTTGAGTAGTTTGGCTAAAATACCGTCAAACAGGTAGCTACAATTTTTTGAAGATCCCACGGGAACCCTTTCGTTTTTCGGGATAATAATTTCCAGTAATGCTCTTCAGATCATAAGCTACCTGTCTGCCAAATTTCATTTAAATATGTTGAGTAGTTTGGCTGAAATACCGTCAAATAGGTAGCTACAATTTTTGAAGATCCCACGGGAACCCTTTCGTTTTTCGGGATAATAATTTCCAATAATGCTCTTCAGGTCATAAGCTACCTGCATGCCAAATTTCATTTAAATACGTTGAGTAGTTTGGCTGAAACACCGTCAAATAGGTACCTACAATTTTTTGAAGATCCCACGGGAACCCTTTCGTTTTTCGGGATAATAATTTTCAATAATGCTCTTTAGGTCATAAGCTACCTGCCTGCCAAATTTCATTTGAATAAGTTGAGTAGTTTGGCTGAAATACCTTCAAATAGGTAGCTACAATTTTTTGAAGATCCCACGGGAACCCTTTCGTCTTTCGGGATAATAATTTCCAATAATGCTCTTCGGGTTGTAAGCTACCTGCCTGTCAAATTTCATTTCATTCCATATAGTGGTTTTAGCGTGATGCGACGACAAACATTCCCATACGGACAGACAGACAGACAGACAGACAGACAGACAGACAGACAGACAGACAGACAGACAGACAGACAGACATTTTTTTCAAAAATGTTATTTTTAGGTTCTGTGGCTTTTATAGGCCCCCTTTTTTTAATTTTCACTTAAATATTCTTAATGTACAGACATGACCCCTCTACAGATTTATTATATGTATAGATATAGATTAGTATTCAGTTAGTACAAAGATTAGATTTTATTTTGTTTTTCTTTATTTTGAGGTAGGTACATAAACAGACAATCCATCAAGGAATTCAAAAATACCTCGAGTCTTTAAACATTTTAACAATCACGAAAACATCTATAATTTATTATTAATTCGGACTCCAACCCTCTCGCAGCCATCGAACTGGAAAATAACGGATGTACTCAGAGGCGCAAGACGGTGTTTTGAAGAGGGCAAAAAAATAATTAATCATTTTTCTTTTATGGACACAAAGGTCTCAACACAATCGCTGCGGGGCCTGCGGGGCGCGCGAAATGCCGTGGAAGTGAGTGTTTATATCGAATTGTTTTAATCTTAGCTTAGTCCCGCGTTACGGAAATTCCCGAGCTCCGGAGCGGCCG
Source organism: Celastrina argiolus (assembly GCA_905187575.2). Taxonomy (NCBI): domain Eukaryota; kingdom Metazoa; phylum Arthropoda; class Insecta; order Lepidoptera; family Lycaenidae; genus Celastrina; species Celastrina argiolus. The sequence goes on along the minus strand of LR994599.1, from coordinate 14,466,313 downwards.
TCTGCGTTTAGATAATACCTCTAAATAATGGAAGCTGCGATGCGCATTAATATTGAGGTAAATCTTATTAGGACCGCCTAAATTCTGAGATAACATCATATTGTTTCGAAACTCACCATCGCGGTACGTCGCTCATGCTTGAAAGCCTCTCGGGGACGACCCCGGCTTTGAATATTCATAATAAAATCTAAAATTACTTTAGCTTAATTGTATCTAAATACAACGCTACAATATATTTTCTGATTTTTATCAAAATAATATACATTTTAGAATTTATAGTGAGTGAATAACGAATCTGTGACAATGTTTATGCAATAACTAGTTGATCCGTGCCCACTTCGTTGAGCATACAGACAGTTTGTGATGAAATTCAATTACATCGCCGAACCTGCAACGCGGAACCTTATGATTTTTTTATTACCAAAAAAAAAGTTGGGGGTAGGGAACCCTTCTCACTTAGTGGTATGAAAAATAGATAGTAGCCGAATCTTAAGCCAGTAGGTTTTATATGCACATTCATATCCGGTAGGATATGCATATAAAATTTCATAAAAATCGGTCAAGCCGTTTCGGATGAGTATGGTAACTAACACTGTGACACGAGAATTTTATATATTTGATAATATTACCTTATCTACAATCTTAAAACTGCGCTCGCCAACCGCTCGCCAATCGTGAGCAGTATAGGCATCTACGCCCCATAGACTACTCTCAAAAATTAAAAAAAAAAATTAAAACATTTTATTTCCATATAGGTTATTAAATAACACTTATAGAATTGTCCAACATGATGCCTACCACCGGTTCGGAAACTAGCCCGGCGAGAAGAACCGGCGGCGTAAGAAAAAAAAGGCTCTGTGAGCCTTATCTCTTGCAGTAGATGTCATACCTGAAACGTCGAAAATACCTGAAATAAATTTTCCCATTATAACGTTTTTTTTTGTTTCAAATCTGACGTGATCAAGAATATCGACGACCTCCGTAGCGCAGTGATTGAAAGCGTTCACGCACGTTCGCGAAAGGTTCGAATCCCGCCGACGGAACAAAAAGTTTTCAATGTTCCTGGGTCATATTAATACCTAAAATCATATTAATACACAAATTTAGTACACATGTATTAAATTTGTGCAATAAAAATCTTAAATACGCGTATAGTATTAATTATATTTACCTAGTATATTTAATTATGTTTAGTTTATTATATTAGTAAGTATTAAATATATTTCGGTTGTCTGGTACAGACGTGGTCTGTAACACAAGTTCTTCGGATACGCACTATTAGCGATGATTAGCACAGGGCCCGAATGACGTGGTGTGAAGCGTGCATAGATACTATACTACTATACTATTTTGTTAAGGGCCGATTTTTCAATCGTCAGATAACTTTTATCTGTTGAATAAACATGTGACTTTGACATTTATTCCATTCAAAATCTGCCAAAGTCACTTATTTATTCCTTAGAAAAAAGCTATCTGACGATTGAAAAATCGCCCCTTAGAATACTTTTTAATACTCTTTATTATTGAAGAATCATGTCACAAATGTATGAATACAAAAGCATTCCAATTAAGACTTTCGATTGTTATCGAATACAGAATTTGAAATGTAATTGTTGTCCAGATTTCCCTTGCGAGTTGCAAGATTGCCGGTGCCCTTAGGCCAAAGCAATATTATTAAATTGCTACTAAAGTATAAACAGCTATTGTTTAGAAAAACTTACGACCGCCGCTAATGGCCCGGGGCAATATTAGTTTTATATGTTTTCTACACTAATATTATAAAGAGGAAAGATTTGTATTTTTGTATGTAACGACTTAACTCAAAAAGTAATGTACCGATTTTGAAAGCTATATTATCACTGAGTAGCATAGGCTATATAAAAATCAATTGCTGTTCGTTAGTCTCGCTAAAACTCGAGATCAGCTGAACTGATTCGGCTATTTTTGGTATTGAAATATTCGTCAAAGTCCCGGGAAGGTTTACACGTTTTCTATGCTCATTGAAGTGGGCACGGGTCAGATAGTTCTTTATAAAAAAGGGACAAATGAGCGAACGGATTGCTTGTTGAGACCTTTAAAAGAGGAAACGGCATGTTTTCTTGAAGGTTTTAAGGTCACAATAGACTGAAAATTCCGTCTCAAAATGTAAAGGATTCGATTCTAGTAAATAAAGTTCAATTTAAAATGCTATCATAAAAATGTTGCACCTCGTTTCCTTTCCGAGTGAACTGATGCTAACAATCGATTTGTGTTATTATTACAAGAATGAAAATAGACCAATATATTTATATAATACCAGCTTTTGCTCGCGGCTTCGCTAACGTGGAATGTATTCGATGTTACTTCTAACACGATGTTACATAGTTTCTTGATGATCGGTTCAGTAGTTTTAGCATGAATATAGTAAAACACAAACTACTTGCACTTTTTTCCACTTTATTTGTTCTTTTACATTAATAATTATTTAAATGGCAGGGTTGCCAGCTTCAAGAATTTTTTTCCAATTTTGTGCAGTTTAATTTAATTTTTCCTACCAAATTCTACTATTTCGTACTATATACAAAATTAATTCATGTTATAGTACGAAAGTAGACTTAGTACGAAATAGTAGAATTTAGTAGGAAAAATTTAATTAAACTGCACAAAATTGTAAAAAAAATCTTGACGCTGGCAACTCTGCACAATATTAACAAATAATTTAAAAATTTTATTCTACCAACACCTGATGATGACTATGTCGAAACCGTTCGTGTATTTTAAGTAATTATTAATGTAAAAGAACAAATAAAGTAGTTCGTGTTGTACTATAAAACATGAATTTCCACTAAGACCCTACAGTACATTCAATAACATAATATGTTTTCGCATAAAAACGTAAAAAATAATCGGACATTTACATTTATAATATTAGACGTAACTGATTTTTGGTGAAAATTTGTGTTCTTAATAATTTCAAAAACCTGCCTTTTTGACATATATTTCAGTACTCGGTGTATATTTAGCTCGCATAACCCGATAGCGAACGTCATAAATCGTTTATATAAATACCATAAACACATTTTTCACGTCAAAGTGTTGTAAAGTGTTGTTAATTTACCTAATATCCATAACGTGCCGGCCGAAATAAAATTGATTGATGGCCATCATTCAAACGGGGGCTTATGACTTATCGAACCAATGGGCGCCTGCACACGCACGGTTCGGACTGCGTCCTAAGCCGAGAGGCTGGACTGCGGATCAAACGGTCTACTAATAGGGTAATTACTAGGAAGGAAGTTTAACATTATTATTTTGAAATGAACTAACGTGTAAAGGATAATTTTAAGGAGTATATATTTGTAGCAAAATAAATAAATATAAACATTTATTGGACACGTTAATACCATTACACTACACATTATACAAAGATTAACATTACAAAATCACATTACAAAACGATTTAGCAACAAAAAATTGAATGACGGATTACCGCAATGACTGAATGAATATACATACATATAGAGTAGATAAAATATAATACGAAGTCACAATCATCCATCATAATTATTATTGACGCTGATAAAACTGTGTACACGTACGTTTTGGATCTGCGCGTGATACTCACCGCGATCCGAACTGTGCGTGTGCAGACACTGATAGGTCATAAGTTTCTTCCGGCTATATTTTAAATATCCAACTCGTCGAGTGAAAAATTATTTATCATCCGTCGTTTTAAGCTTTTTTGTTATTTTTATCATGTTTTTACCCCTATTAATCATTAAACATACTAGCTAAATTAGTAAAAGTTTGTTGTAGAAACATTGAAATAGAGAAAAGTATACCAGTAGGTATATTTATATCAAAAAGTTCACAAAAATAATATGATAATATATTTACATTCATCAAGTTACTACTTATAGAACATTTAAGGATTAAGACAATTTATCTAACATTAGGCATCTACTTCATCGTATCTATGATTATGACCGCGTCACTTTGAAGGTAAGGATTGGTTTAAAACTAATAACATCTAAAAAATAACAATGTATTTTAATAATCCGTACTCCTTGGCTGTTGCCAATTTAATAATCTGTACTCTATAGCAACAAAATTTAATAAAATGTATTAAAAACTACAACAAAATTTAATTTTCTAAACCACATCATCTATGTAGGAGTTTGTATACTCTCGTATTTATCATTGATTTTTCAACAAACGGAGATTAAATCTTAGAAAAGTTAAGAAAAATGTTGTTCGAGAGCGGGCCGGGGGTTTGACAAATTATTTGAGAACGTGAGGAAAGGAACGCACCTATTATACGAGTGATTGATCGCCCGGACCTCGCGAGTCGGGAGCGCGTTCGTTGCGACTCTAATAGATATTTAAAATATGGCGACATCATATTTAGAGTATCTATTAGCTCCTCTGATCAGCAATACACTAGATAACGCGATACAAAAACAAGGCTGAAATCTGTCTGCGAGGTACTAATAGAGCTACATTTGTTAAATAACGAACTGAGACAAGAGTTTCATAATTATGATGATTTGAAATCGCTGATTATGTCACATATATTTTTTTATCTAGCATCGTGACACGTTCACTTACAGCTCACTTTTGAAGTAACCCTTTATTCGCCGAGATGGATTTCTTGTGCTGTCATGATATTTAGTTTATTGCTGATCAAACGAATCTGATTGAAACTATAAATAAAGAAGTGCTACAGGAAACAGATCTCTCCACCAAAACGTGGCCCCATCTAGTCTCGGGTCTTCCCTTCAGGTGCGCAATTCTTGATTATGATAGAAAGAGACTAAATAACTTGTATTTAGTCTCGTTCTACTTGTTCCTATGTCCTTCTTCCCTTTTTCGGGCGGACACACATACGACTGGTGTCGTCCGATAGTATGGTTCTATTATCTCATTTTTCTTCCTAGTCCTGGTTGCCTTCATTCATCCGTTCTTCTCTATCCAATCCACTTCTTATCTTATGTCGTAGTCACGCATATTCCCATAGTCGTTCGAAGCTGAGGAAACTAGGTTGCAGTAGCAGGCCGGGCCCTCTCTAGAGACTTTGATCGTATCTAGAAGTTCCCTACTCGCCTCCCCGTACAGAGGGCACTCTTACTCAGAGTACTCAGGGCGTCTTCTACCGCGTTTTCGCCGCAATAGTATGACCTCGCATTAGCTAGTCATTTTGTGAAGCCTCCCTCTGAAAGAAGAGAAAAACAGTAAAAATCGCGAGTCGCAAAGAACGCGTACGACATCATATTTTAAATATATAATATAAATATTAACTCAGAGCCTCTATCCAAGTTGCCATTGATAATTCGTCATTCCAGCTATAATGTCCACAGCTGGGCATAAGCCTCTCCCAAAGTATTTCATGGAGCAGTTGCCTATACTCCCCACGCTTGCCAGGTGGGTTGGCGAGCGTATTTTTTAAATAATAACAAGGTCCGTAGAAACGATTGTGCTTATTTCCGGATATATATTTCCTCTGTCCCCTTTTACGATTTCCACGAGAAAAATGGTTAATGGCAAGGTGCTATTCCTACATCAGCAAAATGTTTGTTACTAGCTGACCCTTGAGCGTTGAGCATGAAAACCGTGTAAACCTTCCCGGGACTTCCACGTATATTTCAAGACCAAAAATAGCCGAATCAGCTGATCTCGAGTTTTAGCGAGACCAACGAACAGCAATTGATTTTTATATAGCCTATGTTACTCAGTGATAATGTAGCCTTCTAATAAAAAAAAAGAATTATTAAAATCGGTCCAGTACTTTTTGAGTTAAGTCGTTGCATACAAAAATGCAATTCTTTCCTCTTTATAATATTAGTGTAAATGTATTATATTAGCAAGGAAAAGCTACCAGGTAAAAAGCGGCTGCTGCATGGTTATCATACACAATAGTGTGTTATACAAATTGCATCCAGAAGCTACGCGCATTTTTGCTAATGCGCGTACCGTACGAGCCTAACATACATAGCTTCAAGCTTCAATGGTTAACATACACAATAGTGTGTTATACAAATTGCATCCAGAAGCCACGCGCATTTTTGCTAATGCGCGTACCGTACGAGCCTAACATACATAGTATAGCTTCAATGGTTACCATACACAATAGTGTGTTATACAAATTGCATCCAGAAGCTACGCGCATTTTTGCTAATGCGCGTACCGTACGAGCCTAACATACATAGCTTCAAGCTTCAATGGTTACCATACACAATAGTGTGTTATACAAATTGCATCCAGAAGCTACGCGCATTTTTGCTAATGCGCGTATCGTACGAGCCTAACATACATAGTATAGCTTCAATGGTTACCATACACAATAGTGTGTTATACAAATTGCATCCAGAAGCTACGCGCATTTTTGCTAATTCGCGTATCGTACGAGTACTAACATAGATTGCGTCGAATATACGTACGTAATTCGCTTTTCTGGACAAGTTCTAAGTTCAATAACATGTAGTCTCTACGTCTTCTTCAGTCGGGGATTTGCTAGATATAGGATCACGTGTGGTACACGAGTATTCATGTAGTGGCGGTATGCAGCAAACGTGGACAGAATAAATTTCGGTCATAGAAACCATTTTCAATTTCACGGCTCAATCTTTGAATGCTCGGGGTGAATATAAAAGGGCATACGGCGGTGTCAACAAAGTGTAATGGTTTCGTGCTAACGCGCGCTTGATCCATGTACAATATACATTCTATAACTCGAAGTATATTCTGTATAGTTTATTTATTTATTTGAGGACCAAAAACAGTTTTGCATCAATACAAGTAATAATATAAAAATACAATAAATTTTATAGATAGATACAAGTACTAATTACATTTGGCCACAACATGCATAGTGGATAACAATATATTATACATTAAAAATTCAAATAATTAAGTATATATCTGATATAAAACAAGCAGTCTGATAATGAATTATTATATTACAAACAAAAAAAAACATAAACTTATTACTTACATATAATAATATTACAGGTTACGTACTCATTATTCATACATAAAAAAGCACTTATTGCTATGTTAAAATTATACTATATTACTGTATTATAGTGTAATATTAAAAACCTAAAAGTAGCCGGTTTCATTGAAAGCAGGCCAGCAAAGCAGGAGTTATTTCTATAATTATATAATATTACAAATAAAATAATAATAATGTTTAGGTATAAGTATTTTTCTCTTTTAAATTGTTTCGGACCTTTATTTATTTTTTGTTATAGCCTTTTAAGAAGTACCATCAGAGATATTAACTAGTTTGAATGAAATTATGAAGTTGTATTATTTTCTGCAATATTTAAAAATTGTTTTTCACCAAAATCTACTAAAGTACTCTAATGTTTGCCAATACTTTTGGAAGGAATCGTTACTAAAGAATTGTTATAATATTTAAGGTGTCTTATTTAAGGGGTATATAGAGTACACTGTGAAAGTAACAGAAAGACGTACTTTTTTTAATTATTGTATGGGAAAGTGGTATTTAATGAATGTTTTAAAATTTATAATGATATTGGTATTTCTCATACAAATATTAAAGTCAAAAGAAAGTCTTTCAGCGATGGTACTTTAACAATACTACATAGGTAAAGTATTATCACTCATTTATTTTACACCTTGTATGCACGAGTGTCATTAATTTTTGAGCGTCTATCGGGCGAAGGCTGTTTACCTTGAAAGCATTGCGAAGAGATCGAACGTAATCCCAGCGGATGCAGCGCCGGGCTCGATAGATACTGAAAATTGCATAAAATCCATCAGCACAACCACTTTATGCTCCTAATATTAGGTATGTGATAATAATCACATTCTGCGCTGCGATAAAAACCCTATTGAGGTGAGCTTAACGGAGATCTTTTCGATTAATTTTTCACAGGTGTACAGGCGCCTTACTCTCCAATCTGATTTAATTTTGATTCAGATTCGATCGTGCCCCGTACTCCCGAATAAATTGTCATTTGTTACGATCTAACGATTTTCTTTATACTGGTTAGTTTCAAAGTAAATCACCAAATAAAATACCAATAGGCGTTGAGATCGAACTGATTCGATTGTCGATTGTGTTGGGAGTAAGCCTGCGGGTGGTGCGGCTTCGGATAATGCACATTGTTTTCTGAGAGGAAAATAATGAGAATGTTGCCAACGCTTCACTTAACATTATATACCTAGAATAACTTCTAGGTATATAGATAGACACTTGAGGACGTGATATTTGACTATTATATGAGATGAAAAAAAAATATATATAAAAAAACAATTAATCACTGAGTAAATGTAGCTTAAACTTGAATTTTATTACCCAGCGCATGGACACCGCGCGTAGGTACGCGCCCGTACTACCTACGTTGATGTCGCACGCCGCCGCGCCGGCATATTTGTATGCATAGGTATGCCTACTTGCCTAGCCGCGTAATTTCCATAGCATTTTGTAAAAAATTAAGTACCTAATTTTATTACACACTAGCTGACCCGTTGCTTACTTCGTTGAGCATGGAAACCGTTTAAACCGCTTAAACTTCCACGAATATTTCAAGACCAAAAATAGCCGAATCGGTTCAGCTGTTCTCGAATTTTAGCGAAACTTACGAACAGCAATTCATTTTTATACATTACGCCGCCCGACCCCCGGCCGGCCGCGGGTCGGTACCGCCGCGGCGCAAACAACTACGACCCTGCATTTAAATTTGTAATATCTTCGGTAATATTCGCTTAAATTACATGCTGTAAAAAGCATATTGATCTATAATAAATGCACAATTTATTTAAGGTACTTAATTGGATAAGTATTAATGCTGTATTATTTAAAATCACTTCGTAAATAACCATTTTTTAGTAAAGGATAAATATGGTTATCGTGGGTTATCCCTAAGAGATAGACATATACCATAGCGGACTTTTTTGTTGAACTTTTTAAGGTGCACAATACTGTAGTACATTATTTTGGTCTATCTCGTAGGGTTCAGCCAGCGTTTGCAATATAAGCGCAAAAAACGTGCTTATTTACGACATCACATTAGAAACCTTTAAATTTATCAGTGTTTCTCTACTATATTACGCATTCATTATACATACAAACCTTCCTTAAGAATCACTCTATCTATTAAAAAACCCGCATCAAAATCCGTTGCGTAGTTTTAAAGATCTAAGCATACATACGGACAGACATACAGCGAAAGCGACTTTGTTTTATTATATGTATTGATTTATAATGGGGATCGAGTACCGAGTACTCTCCGTAAGTATTGCACATGTCTCACCAGTCAGGCTGTACATACAGAACTCACGATGGGCGAGTCTGACTTGCACTTTGAGCATCACTTTGAATCGGACGGATTACACACAGCAACATAACATAGAGACATAGTGAAGATAGAAGTGACGAGCTACAATTGTAATGAAGCGCAATACGTCACGCGAGACACCGAGACAGTTCGCCGAGATTAACACGAGACAGGTTTTACGTACCACCACAAATGAACTTCATTTCCATTGCAGGTATTCACCGTAGATTAATATAAACAAAATTGATCATTTTAAGCTACCTCCGAGTGAGCAAACAACAAAGAGAAAAATAACAAAGAACACTCTCGATCAGCTTTTAAACAGCAGGCTTACTCTCGACACAATCGAGAATCGAATCAGTTCGATCTCAATGGCTTTTGGTATTTTATTTGGTCGATTACTTTGAAACTAACCAGGATAATGAAAATCGTTAAATCGTAACTTTTTGCACTCCCGACCATATCAATCGACTGAGAATCAAAATAATCAAACGTCAATTTATTCGGGAGTGCGCGGCACGTCTCAATCAAAATCGAATCAGTCAATCTCTCTGAGTCAAAATCGAATCAGTTTGTTGAGTAACGCCCCAGACGGACAATAAACTCATCCTATAAGGATCTTCTTTTCATTTTTAAGTACGAAACCCTAAAAACAAGATCTGAATCTGTTCATCCGTTTGGGAGCTACGATGCCACAGACACACCCACAAACAGACAATCTATCAAACTTATAATATAATATAATATCACACCACGTCAATCTGGCCCCGTGCTAAGTATCCGAAGAACTTGTGCTACAGGTACCAGACAACGGAAATATATTTAATACTTTTATGCTATACACATATTTAAGATTTTTATTACATCATATACAAATGTAACATACATCCATGACCCAGGAACTGAAAACTTTTTGTTCCCTCGGCGGGATAGGAACCCGCGACCTCTCGCTCGAGCACCAACGAGCTCAAACACTGCGCTACGGAGGTCGTCAAACCTCAAAGTTATAACATCCCTCTGTTTCGGTGTCGGTAGCTGATTTTGTTGAAACCAGGCCAGCTACGCAGGAGTTATTTTAAAGTGCCCAAGTGTGTGCGCAATACACAAAAGCACTCTCTCTTCGACTGGCGAAAGAACAGGCGCAGGACCGACTTTTTACATGCCCATCCCACGCATGGATCATCTTTCTTGTCAGACAATCAGGTGATCAACCTGCATTGTCCTAACCAAACTTGAAAACAACCTTTTTTGTTGTTCCAACGCGGGAATCGAACCCACGACCTCCGGATCGAGAGCGAAGCTCTGAACCACTAGACCACGGAGGCGAAAGTTTATAATAAGCGTTTTGTCACGGTGACATTTTGCATTAGGTGCAGTCCACCTCCCACACGCCCCGATCGCAAAACTAAAACAGCAAAAGTTCAGTTAGATAAATCTGCGAGGAGGGTTGAGAATTAAATCCGCTTATTAAATGTCCCCCACGGGAACCGCTATTGTTTATTAATAAATGTACGAGCTTCGTTAATCTTACCTACACAGTCTTCGGGGAATAGAAATATAATTATTTGTAAGCATCGCTCTTATTGTAGGCTTTGAATGTACAATGAACGTATATTCGTGACGGAAATTATAGTATAAAATTGTGCCTACTTTCCATAAAACTATGACGACCTCTGCGGCTCAACGGTTAGCACGTTACAAGCTAATTTATTATCATTCATATTAATTCTAAACCCGCCGAGAGAACAAAATGTACAATGTTCTACAAGGTGTAAAATAAATGAGCGATAATACTTTAGGGTGTGAATGTGACCCCTATGTAGAGTTTACTGTGAAAGTATCTAACTATAACAAACTTACTTTTGACTTTCATGTTTTTATGAGAAATACCCCATCATAAATAATAAAATAAAAAAAGTATCTAATTCAGCGTTAGTAATTTCACAGTAAACTCTATATACGGGACCCATACACACTCTAAAGTATTATCACTCATTATTATTACAGCCGGTATAGTCATGGATTTTTATTATAAAAGTCTAAAAAATAATTTATAAACTTGCTGAAGATCCATTGACCGAATCCGTTCGATATCAGTGGTTTTTCGTACTTTATTTGGTGATGTACTTTGAAACTAATCAGGATAAAGAAAAATTGTTAGATCGTAACTTTTTGTACTCCCGACCATATCAATCGACTTAGAATTAAAATAAACAAATGTCAATTTATTAGGAGGTACGCGGCATGATCGTATCTGAATCAAATTCAAATCAGTTTGGAGAGTAAGGCCCCTGGTGACCTGTACCACAGGCACTTTTGCCCACCACAGACATTAGCTGCTTACAAAATATAACATATAATGTATATTGCACAAAATGTTAACTAGTTACCTATAAGATTATGAGAGAGAAGAATATTGTGAGGAGAAATAAATAAATGAATTGAATTGAAACTATTTCCCGCTGTCTGGTTACTATAACTTCAATTTGACGGCAAATTGACGTGGTGTGTGTAGCATATCTCTGTACATTTAATAATAATAATATCTATGGACGCTTCACACCACGTCAATCTGGCCCTGTGTTAAGTATCCGAAGAACTTGTGTTACAGGTACTAGACAACGGAAATATATTTAATACTTTTATACTACACAAATATTTAAGATTTTTACTATATTACACACAAATTTAATACACATCAATGACCCAGGAACATTGAAAACTTTTTGTTCCCTCGGCGGGATTCAAACCTGCGACCTCTCGTTCGAGCACCCAACGCGCTCCACCACTGCGCTACGGAGGTTGTCAAAAATCATCAGTCGTCAACATTTAAAATAAAGAAATGTCAAAGTCACATTGACATATTATGTGACGTATGACAGTGATGCCTAACATCTACAGGCTGATTCATGGCTCATATATTAAGCCGAATATAATGTGAAGAGAATGACGCGTAGAGCATTTTTTGTTAAGGTAGGAACTTCATATGAATTAGTTAATATAACTAAAAAAAAACAAAGGTCTAAAATGACCACAAGGAGTGAATCTTACTATGCTGGGGCTCGCTGGATCTTAGTCTATGCACACGAACGCGCTGGTCGTTGACCTGAACAGGATTAAAACTCATCTGTTTTGTGAGTTTTATGGAGATCTTGAATCGTTATTTGTCGCGTAATGGTAAGTAATTTATATGAGGTACCAAAACAAAAAACTCTACGCGTCCTTCTATTCACACTATATTCGGTTTCATATATGAACCATGAATCATCATGTATAATATTCGGCCAAAAGAGTATCTTATATGCTAGGCATTTACGTAATCTATACTTATAATAAATCTGTAGAGAGGTCAATTCTGTACATTAAATATTTTTTCAAAATACATATTGGAGGATGATTGGCGATCGATACTGATGCCAAAAATGCAATTAGTAAAATTTTTGTCTGTCTGTCTGTCTGTCTGTCTGTCTGTCTGTATGTGCGCGATGGGAACAAAAACTACTGAAGGGATTTTAACCAAACTTGGTACGATTGTAGCCCATATTCCTGGGCAGGTTATAGGCTATATAACATAACGCTACGATACATAGGAGCCGAGCAGTGACGATAAATTTGAAGCAAGTCGGATGAATTTCGCGCGCGCGGCCTGCGGACGAACGGTTCGTGCGGGGGGCGCGGGGGGATCGCTTACACAGTGACGCGAAGCAATAGAGAATAGAACGTGGCACTAAAGTAGATTAGAACATCAAATAATCTATACTTATAATAAATCTGTAGAGAGGTCAATTCTGTACATTAAATATTTTTTCAAAATACATATTGGAGGATGATTGGCGATCGATACTGATGCCAAAAATGCAATTAGTAAAATTTTTGTCTGTCTGTCTGTCTGTCTGTATGTGCGCGATGGGAACAAAAACTACTGAAGGGATTTTAACCAAACTTGGTACGATTGTAGCCCATATTCCTGGGCAGGTTATAGGCTATATAACATAACGCTACGATACATAGGAGCCGAGCAGTGACGATAAATTTGAAGCAAGTCGGATGAATTTCGCGCGCGCGGCCTGCGGACGAACGGTTCGTGCGGGGGGCGCGGGGGGATCGCTTACACAGTGACGCGAAGCAATAGAGAATAGAACGTGGCACTAAAGTAGATTAGAACATCAAATAAGTACCTAACTATCAGGATTTTTTTTCTGGGAAAACAGTGTTTTCACAGTGTCATAATAATATAAAAATTGTATTTTTGAACTTGCTTCACAAACTAAAATAAATTATCATTTATTGTATAAAATCAACTTAATTAACTGTATAATTAAAATAAAGCCTTTCGCGATAAACTAAAAAACGGGCAATTAAGCGGTTTTTGGAAAGCTATTTATACATCACGGTATTAATCCTTATCATTTTTAATACGTTAGTTGGCTTAAGCATTCCATGAAGACTATAATATTTGCCCTTTATACTATGCAAATATAATGAGTAGTTTAGGAAATATAGCAAAATTAAAATCGTTTCGCCGTGAATCGTGATTCGACCGGGCGCCGCGTAATGCAGGCTGCTGGGTGACGTCTTACGTCCGAGCCGGGCTGGTGTAGTGTAGACTGCTGGGTAAAAAATACTATTAAAATGTGCTAACTGTGCCTGTGTTATTATAGGAGACTTTTATTTATGCAATAGTACCCAAAACAATTTTTTTTTGTCTGTTTGTCGGTGCATTTGTGCACGCTAATCTCAGAAACGGCTTATCCGATTTAGATGTGGTTCAATCATATTTGTAGTAATATTGACTTAACATTTATTTCATCTCAATCGGTTCATAAATAAAAAACTTATGACAGTTAAAAAAAAATGCTGGACGTTTGTATGAAGCGCGGCAGGAACCGCGCTGCAAACATTCAAATTTAATCTTTTTTTATTTTATATTTTCTTTAAAACTAAATTTAATTTATTTATATTATTGTTATACTTAGGGTAGCTTAATAAAAAAACGCTACTAAAACCGATCGGCGCGCCGAGCTGGGGCCTAACTCTCCAAACTGATTCGATTTTGATTCAGATTCGATCGTGCCGCATACTCCCGAATAAATTGATGTTTGTTTATTTTTGTTCTATATCGATTGATATCGTCGGGTGTACAAAAAGTTACGTTCCAAAGGTTTTCTTTATCCTAATTAGTTCCAAAGTAATCTACCAAATAAAACACCAAATCCGTTGAGATCGAACTGATTCGATTCTCGGTTGTGTCGAGAGTAAGCCTGCTGGATCCTCGACGGGGCGTGCCGCTGCGCCCATGTCTAACCGAGAGTTTCGTTTTAAATAACTTAATAATTGCAATATATTATGTTTCAATTTAATATCTCAAAATATTAATGACAAAAACGGTAGTAAGTTCAAAAAAATTTAAAATAATTTTATGGTTTCGCAATTTATCCTATGTCGGCACTATTAAGACGTTGCTTCGTTCAAATTTAGGTTTTGGTTCCCTTTGGAGTGTCGAAAATTAGAGAGATACGGCTGAATCTTTGGGTAGATGTGGCTAAGGAGTCTGTTTTTTTCAAAGCCAGAAGGGACAGAAGATCCTGAGTATTTAATAGGATTGTTAGCTTGATACCTACACGTGTTAAAATTTTGACAACCAGACAGATAGACAGACGGACATCGAAGTTAAATAATTTACTAAATTAACGTGAAAAATTGGCTGGGTCTATACGGTGCATTCGAATAATATTATCCTAACTTCGAATACCTTTGCTGACTTCTACATATTGTTCGAAGGCCTACTTCTTTTGCCGAGCTCCGAAAGGATGGTACTATATAATTATTATACCCTGCATACCAAGAGGCTTGCCGGGTACGTGACTTGCTGGATCGTGATCAACACTGGGATACACTGGGAAGTACCTATTGGCGAAAGTTGTCAGCGGTTGCGCCAATAAACTAAAAATATATTTAAAAATATAAAAGTGTCCTAAATCACTTTTCCACGCGTACGAAGTCGCGGGCACAGCTAGTAAAATAATGTAAATAATAAAAGTGTTAATGGAAGCAGTTGTTTTCAAGTAATAAGGCCGCCCTTGTGTGCATGTCTCATTTTATGTATTGTTGTATTGTTAATATATTGTATAGTTTTGTGCACAATAAATTTGTACTGTATTTTATTATTACTAAAGTTCGTCCCTGATGAAATTGAACCTAAAGGTAAATAAACCGAAAACATCGAAATTTGCCCATATTCACTTATTATTATACAAATCATTGTACGAATATTGGCCAATTGGCATAACTGACTAGTCTTTGGTCGTGTCATAGACGGGTTTGTTTACGTTTAGGTTAAATTTATCTCGGACGTACCATAGTTTGTACAGACCATAAGTAAATGCAGTAGCATCACAACAGTGTGAAGCGTCTATATTATTAGATCATATGAATAAAAAGTTAAATAATAGTTAAGACATAATTCATAACCAAACTTATATTACGCGGCAGGTTGCAATTTTATCAGTAACAACGATAAATTCTACGCTGAAAGTGTTATTATTTACAAGTTGCAAGCCTGCGCCGGTGTTACTTCTGCAAGTTTCGTTTACTATCATCATCATTTTTATGGCTTCCACTACTGGGGTCGTATTATCTTTAACAATACCAGCCTGGTTCCAGGCAATTCAATAATACGGCCATAAACTTGTTCCTTTTCATATTACAACGACATGTTATTCTCAATGGATTCACCATAGTTTAGTTGTCTACTTAAACTCAACGTCTTTGCTTGACGTAAAATAAGCCAGCTAAACGTCAAATGGACTGTCTACGAAAATACCTGCCAAGTTTCAATGCAGAAGCAAGTCAAGTGCACGTGACCGCTGACTGACTGTCAATAAGTGATAGTAATATGAAAATAGGCCCCCTGGTAGTATTTTACCCAAAGTATTAATGGGGGTAGTTGCCTATACTAGCCTCTATAGGCGGCCAATCGCAGTTTTCAGATTCCTATCCATTTCCGGCTATACAAGGTGTAAATTAAATGAGTAATAATTCTTTAGGGTATGTGCCTCCTTCGTAGAGTATACTGTGAAAGTACCAGCGCTGAAAGACTTACTTTTCACTTTTATGCTTTTATGAGAAAGGCCTCAACATCATAAATTTTTCCATAAAATAATTTTAAAAAATACCTCTTTCAGCGCTGGTACTTTCACAGTAAACTCCATCTACGGGACCCACACACACCCTTTCTCACATTTAAGACATTCAATTTAAATATATAATGTCTAGCAATATCCCGTGAAAAAATTAATATCACAACCTGCTAGCAGATGTAGACTCTGCGAACAATGTTCGAGGATGCGTCCGGGGTCGGAGCGAAACGCGCGTCGAGTTTTGCAACCTGCATGGTGGTGTGGGGCTTTGCACGATTGTGTTAACATTAGTGCTTTTGTGGTGGTGGTGTTTTCACGTTTTTGCTTGCAAGTGTGCGCATTAGCAGTGTGGGAAGGAGGGAGTGCATTAAACGCATACCTATGCGTACACTCCTATATAGTATTAATAATCTTTGGTACACTAACTCATCTGCTAGCAGGTTGTGATTATCATTTTTTCGCGGGATATTGCTAGATATAATATATTAAAATTTTATGCTATGGATTTCGGCAAAGTAACACCTGATTCCATTAACATTTAAGACACTCATGTTATTTGAGCGTCGCTTAATTTAACTATCATTGTGGGATTGCACAATTTTGAGACTTTAAAAAAAATTACGTAAAAGCAGACCTCGAATATTCGTCTTCGGTGCGGTGTTCGGGAGCGCTGGCAATTAAGTTACACGTGATCAATAACCTCAAACTTCATAGCCTCTGTGTAGGCTTTGACGCCTCCAATGATGGATAAGGGTTGGACAATATTTTTAAAATGTTACGTACTAGTTCCACTGTAACTTCCCAAGTAAAACTACTGAGAAAAGTTTTTAAAACTAACACAAGAAGTATGCTTTAAAATAACAAAAGTATTTGTCAGAAATGCTTATTTAAAGACACACAAAAGTGCTTTAGTAATTAGTTAACCTTAGAGCTAATTAGTTCAGAATGTAATAGATTACTTCCATATAAAACACACCATTTTAAAAAGTACCTAATTAATCTAGCCACTTTGATATCTACTCTGGTCTTTACACTTATTATTCCAAATCTGCAACATCTATAACGTCCATTACTGGACATAAGCCGAAAGTATTTTATGGTGGGGTTTGTCTGTTGCCTATACTCGCCACGCTTTCCGGGTTGGCGAGCGCAGTATTTAAAAAAAACTTTTGTCCGCGGAAACCCTACTGCCTATTTCTGTATATATGTCGCAGTCATCTGATTGAATCTGCTCATTTAATTGGATGACTAGCGCGTTTATGAAATGACGACATTTAATTTAATGGCTAAAGGACAACTCGTTCAGTTATTTATTTAGTGTAACGTTCAACGACTTATCTTTAGCATAGTCATTGAATGGGATATAATATTATGTTTTGTAATGTTTGGTATGGGTGACCAAGACTTGGACATTTATAAGTAAACTTATTTTAAATAACAAAAATGAACATGACATGACACACGTTATTAAGAATTTATATTGTATTTTAAGTCTTAAGATAGGCAATACTGACTATTTTTACCAAGTAATTCAAGGAATTCAAAGAAACAAAAATTATGACAGCCATTTAATATTTTATTTTAAACCTCTAAATCTTCGAAAGTATATTGTTTCAGACAATTAATCATAAAAAATATCAAGACTGTGTTATCTGTGCGAGCTGTTTGCCGCCATATTTGGTTTGGTGAATACTAGGGAAAAAATTAACTAAATTTCAATCACCTGACTGATTAGAATCCGCTAACTAGTTGGACGTTGAGTGACGCTTGTGCAATCAACGTTCGGCCTCGTCATTAATTTATTCAATAAACGCGCTAGACATTTAATCAAACAGCAGATTCAACCAAATGAATGCGACTTATATAACTGTCACCTTTTAAGACACTCACAGGAAAGATGGTTGATAGGAAGATGCTGTTGTTATTCCAGATCCCCACAGATAATATGCATGAAGATTTGTTTCACAAAAACATTCGAATAGTAGAAAACGATTCACGATTTCCTATCCCCAAATATTGAAATCGCGAAAACAAAAATATTCCTACAAATTGACCTCACACGTGCCCCGGCAGCCGGTCCAGCAGATGGATGGTAGACATCCCTCCGCCGCGACATAAGATTCATGCCGCAATCCCTTTAATATGAATATCTAATGAAACAAAAATTGCAAATGTCGCGCCATTTCTCAACCATTCTCATGAATACTAAGGACGCAATTCGTAGGTCTCCGAGATGATATTCCCTCTTAATGCTTATGACACGTCTTGTAATCATTATAACGCAAGGTTCTTACGAATCTGATTTAAAAGAATGATACATGCCGTCAGAAAACAATTGGGCGGACGTGAGGCGGGCGGCAATGTCGCCGATCGCTCGCGCCGCCCGCCCCAATGCATACTAAGTTGTAACGAGTTTCAATTTCACCTACTATATGGCTTTCATACGTAGTTTAGAAGTACGATTTAAACTTGATTAAGACCAAAGACAATTACAACTAGGTATATTGTAGTTTAATAATTTTAAATTACACAAATTAAGCTCTGATTCTTTTTAAAGGGTTAATATTTTTAGTTCTAAAGAGCATGTAATTAACTGATGACTTTGTGATTGCAAAAATTTACAATTTACATTTACATTATCAAAATTATACATGATGTATGTAAAAGGAGCCCTCACTTTAATTTTAGTATAATTATAATTATACTTAGCTTTTCGCAGTATATTTTTTTTGCGTTTTTAATATTCTTGTGACTAAACAATAATACATGGTAAGAAGTAAAAAAAATAGTTTTTGACAAAAAAATATATAAATTATCAATTATTTAAGAATAAAATAAATATTCTCCGTTTTACTATACAACTGCTGAAACTAGATATTTAACAGACAAACATCTGACAACAGCTTCGAGTTTGATGATTAACACAAATCGAACCATTCAATTAAAATGGCTTGAAACACGACGTGTCGCGTCGCTCCGTGCGGCGTCGCGTCGTTAGTATTCAACGTATGCAAATTACATACGTGCTACGCAATAAATGCTGACACACGGATCACAATTCGACAATTATCATTTATCTATACCCGTTTAGTTCTATCGTCATTGCACACTATCAGATTTTTCACCTCATTAATTAAATGTGTCGCTTTAGCTTAATGTTTAATTGTGGCATTTAAACAGGAACATTATAGCTAACAAATACGAGTATAACAATTGCATGTACATTTGTAAAAAATGCGACTTAGTTTTACCCTTAAAAGTCAGATCTTTTATTTACAGACGTGATCTAATTTTAAAAACAAACAAACTTCAATATTATATAGTCGTTAGTATATGTATATAATGAACGTCACATTTGATATAATCTATACTCATGTTCTAACCCACTAATAAAAATAATAATACATCGTATAAGCTATATTATGTCGTTTTATTACGCATTGTCCTTGTATTTCAAGTGACTATCCTAAAGTATTAGACAAGTCACTGACCCGAGCCCACTTCGTTGAACATACAAATCGTTTAAACCTTCCCGGGACTTTCACGAATATTTCAAGACTAAAAATAGCCGAATCGGTTCAGCCGTTCTCGAGTTTTAGCGAGACTAACTAACAGCAGCTAATATTATAATAGATAACTAGCTGTCCCTTCGACTTCGTTCGCGTAGTTTTTGAGCTTAAGGCGAGGAATAACCGCAACTAGCGCCACTCTTTTTAAAATAAATTTTACAATGACACAAAGATCTCATTTAAAAAAGTAATCGGTTCAAACATTAAGTAAATAGTGAAACTAATTTATTATTGTAATATATAATAGTTAAACTAATATTATATGGCCGTTTTAGTTATTACTTACGAGAGTAAATACAGTATAGGATTTAGAGCTGTAATTAAATGCCAATAAATTAGTTGAACTATTTACTTAAAGTTTGAACCGATTACTGTTTTTAATAAGATCTTTGTGTCGTTTATTAATTATTTTAAAAAGAGTGGCGCTAGTTGCGGTTATTCCTCGCCTTAAACCGTTTATGCAGCACGCAACGAAAGTCCCCAAATGTGAATAATTTTCCCCGTTTCTGCAACATTTCTCACTGAAGCTTCGCTCCTTTTGGTTGCAGCGTAATGTTATATAGCCTAAAGCCTTCCTCTATAAATGGACTATGCAACAAAAAAAGAATTTTTCAAATCGGACCAGTAGTTCCTGAGATTAGCGCGTATAAACAAACAAACAAACAAACTCTTCCGCTTTATAATATTACGAGTAGTATAGATAGATAACAAGTATATAAACAGAACCATATTGTAATTAGGTACAATACACATGGCACTTAGGTTATGAGCGTACGATCCACGAACCAAAGCATGTCGGACTCCGATAGAGCGGATCCGGCAAATCGGTGCGAAATCGCCCGGCTGACGGTCTTAAGCCGACCGTTATGCGACCAGAGACCACTTTGCACTTTACTGTTCTGTACACACAGACATACGGACGTAACAAGTACAAGTTCCCACTCGACTGTCGAAGGGATTCTGTGTTCTCTTAAATGGTAAGTTTTGATAACATCTAACTAGTATAGCCGTATCTAATGAACAAACTTTTGCTTAAATTGCTTACTTAGTAAAGTAAGCAAATCTTTTAAAGGTATTGTATACGTCTATACAATAAGATCCCAGAATACGTTCAAAATTTTTCCATCAATAAATTAAAAAAAGTAGTTAATGAACTTTTGTCTGCTACAGCTTATTATAAGATTAATGATTTTGTTAATGATAGCACACCCTGGGAATAAGGTGGCCACTTTCGAGGCTACTTCTATTTATATAGTATACTTTTGTAAATTTTAATTAATGTTAAGTTATGACATTGTTATATATATATATATTTTAAAGAACAATGTTCGCATCTTTTTGCTAAAAGGTGCCCCCGAGCGAGTTTCTTACGCCGGTTGGTGGTATAAGAATTTAAGGCAAATTTCTTTTTTAGGCCTGAAACTTTTTTTATTTACCAAGTGTTCTTTGCATTTTTTTTGTTTCATATTATATTAATATTACCTAACTATCCATTTTATGTAAAAACTTTTGCTAATTCAAACAAATGCATATTGAATATTACGTGTTATTTACTCATAAACCAAACAAAACTTGTCAAATACAAGGTTATTATATAAGTCTACTGGTTTACAGAAAAAAAATCAAAGAGGAAATGTTAAACACTAATAGCTTTTGTTAAACACAAAGAAACAGTCGTTATTATCAACAGAGCCTGAGGCGAAATCTTCTCTTCAATATTGCGTCGACAAGGAATGAATTCTTTATTAATTATGCTTCCCTGGTACAAAGTACAAAACCATAAAACATATTAAGATACTAGCTGTGCCCGCGACTCCGTACGCGTGGAAAAGTAATTTAGGGCAGTGTTATATTAAATCTGTTTTAAAAATATTTTTAGTTATAAAAACTGTCGTCGAGGTATTTAAAAAACTACTTTATGTTGACAATTCCTACTACCAGCTTGACAAACGACCGTGTACAATTACTATAATGCGAACGGGACTACTTGATAGTACGCTCACATACACGACGAACATCTAGTAGCGCCGCAGCGACTGCAGACGATGATCGTTTCCACGCCGACGCTGCTGGTGTGGCGACAATGATATTAAGACAGCGCGCCGCAAAATTTTGCGGTCTTTTAGCCTTTAGGTGCGTAAGTCCGACTCGCACTTGCCCGGTTTTTTATTTATTAATAACCAAACATGTAGGTACTGATTATAAATCACTTCACTGTTAAAGTACTGATTTTATACAGAAAAGTAGCAAAATATAGAAAGTCCCAAAAGAAAGAAAACAAACCTAAGTTGTACCTAACATAAAAACCATTCGGTCCATAATAAAAACTAAGAAATAAAAATATCAAGAAAAACATAAATCTAACTTATATTGACATAACTTTTTTAGATTAACTGTAAACACAATACTTATGTTAATCAAAATTCTATGTATTATGCAGTTATCGAATACATAATTTGGACAAAGAAGACTATAAAAATGTACAGTAATAGTAGGCTGTAGTATGAATTTTAACGGACGGAATGAGAACTATAATATACAATGCAAAATAATATTATACATTGCTAATGATGCACGCTGAGTATAACTCTCGGATAACGTATTGTATAAATGTAGGTACCTACTGAACTTTGCTATAATTGTATTAAAAGTACGGCATTTGGCGTATAGATGTCGCTATTATGGTCTGCTCTGCATCGCGCTATCGCTTGTAAGATAGATTTGTATATGAGAATACTCTATCAATATTATGATATTTGGCAAAAAAACCCATAATAATCTGTTAACACATATCCAGGACAGGCCGCAAAAGGCTAGAATTTCAAAAGGTATCTCGATTGGAATCGAGTTGTATCAACAGTTTTCCCCTGTAACACAGTTTAGTAACTATCAAGATGTTTTTTAACGTATATATTATAAAAGAGAAAAAACAAAAAAAAGAGCAATATATTTATGAAAATCTTAAAACTGTTTTTAAAATTCCGTACCTCAAAAGGAAAAAACTAAACACATATTATAAGATCATTTCCATGTCCGTCTGTCTGTCAAGACCCTTTTACTCAGAAACGCGTGTAGGTAAATTATATAAAATACTCAGGATACCTACTGTTCCTTGAAGCAGTGAAAAAATCAGACTTCTTAGCCAATGCAACCTAAGCTAAATTTCGTCATTTTCGACACTCGTAAGGGAATCAAAACCTAAAGGTTACTTCCCGTGAACTCAAAATCATAAAATTTGAAACCAAGCAACGTCTAAAACCATACGTTTTTAGTAACATTATATAGATAGTAAAAATATTTTGATTTTTTTAAACTTAGTACCGTTTGTCTCGAATGTGTATAATTGAAACTTATAACAAATACTTAGGTCTCTAATATATTCAAGCTGTAACCAAATCAAAATTCTATGTCAATCAGGTTTGTATGCAGCTATCGGTGCGCAAGTCCAACTCGCACTTGGCCGGTTTTTATTTATTTACTTATTACTAACCTACGCTAACAAATATGTATACAGTACCTACTTATCACAAAGGACTTTACAGTCAAAGTACTAACTGATTTTATACAAATAACTTTCGTAATAAACTCAAGAAAAAAAATCTTAGATTGTCCCTACCTAGCAAGCCTAAAACTAACAAATAAAAGTCACCCCCGCGGCCCCGGTGCGTTTGCTGCGAATACAATTTGAAGCGGCGCGGCGCGGGCCGGGCGGCGCGCGGCTCCCAGACCCGGCGCGCGCTTCCTACAAACGTCCAGCAAAAACGACATGATCTTTTAAAATTGTCATAACTTTTTTATTTATGAACCGATTTACATAAAACAAACACTAAATGTTAAGTGAAGCTTGCCGCAATATATTAGTGAAAAGTACATCTTAATCGGATAAGCCGTTTCTGAGATTAGCGTGCACAAACCCACAGACAAACAGACAAACAGACAAACAGACAAAAATTTCAAAAATCATAATTTTGGGTACTATAGCGTAAATAAAGGTCCCCTATCATATTTTTTTTCAAATATCTTCAATGTACAGACACGACTCCTCTACAGATTTATTATATGTATAGATTATATCACTAACCAACTTTAAATATATCGCCAATACTTATTTTTACCCGATTAGGAAGCTAAAATAAAGGGTTTTTTGGCATTCTAATATGGGCAGATCCTTATTATTTGTTCCATCACTACGATAAACTACTGACCTGATTTTAAAAAAAAGATTTGGACCTCAACAATCAAATTCCTAATCAAATTCCGGGTGATATCAACTTACTTTATTACCCGAGCTAGCATAGATTATATTATAGCCTATAATAAACAAATATACAAAAACCTATAATCCGACTATGTACCTAAATGATATCATAGACTCAATAAATAATTTACGTAGAGTCAGCCTTACTCTCCAAACTAATTTGATTTTGAGTCAGATTCGATCCAGTCGATTAGACCCGAATAAATTGACGTTTGTTTATTTTGAATCTCAGTAGATTGATATGGTCGGGAGTACAAAAAGTTACGATCTAACGATTTTCTTTATACTGGTTAGTTTCAAATAAATTTACCATATAAAATACCTGAAGCCGTTGAGATCGAACTGATTCGATTCTCGATTGTGTCGAGAGTAAGCCGGTAGATTATATGTTAAAGGCATATTAGGGAATTAAAAATGAGTTTTAATAAAATAATAATAAGCCCTATAATGTAATTAAAATAATAATATATTTTGTAAATTAAATATTAAACTATCTGACTTTTGCACGCCATCTAGATGGCAGAATGTACAGGAACCGTATTGCAAATGTTTAACACCCATGTACTACCTACATTCTTGCAATAAATAGATTTCATTTCATTTCAATGTTTTAATTCTATAGTATATTGTTCTCATGTAAGTGGATATTGTATCTATTATGAGAATAAATTCTTTAAACCTTAATTCCTAACAATACAATATTCATTTTGCCATATAATTAAAACACATTTTCGTTCTCCACCTCAAATACATGCAAACCTTTACTGCTAGTGTAAACATTGCACCTTAAAAATAATAGTCGGGAATAGTCGAGGGAGAGTTGGCGACATTGGTCCCGTGCCAAACTACGCTTGCAGGGATAATGTAATTGTTTGTTGAGACGACTAATGCACTAACAAGTGAAAATCGCTAAGGAAATGCCACAAAATTGTTTCTGTTCCATTAAATAATGAAAATATAATTTAGTGTAATTTGATGCCAGAATGCTCAAGATACAAACACATTGATATAGCTTTAAGACATTTTACGTGAGTACAAAGCTTTCGTATAAGAGCATAAAGTATAATTTGAATTTTAAATACTTTTTTTAAGTATAAAAATAATGTTATATCTTATTATAATATATAATTATGTAATAAAATAAAATATAACATTTAGTAGCCAATTAAATATTTTATAATACACTGCATTACTTATAACACTAAGCATTTTTAAAAATAAAATAAACTTATTGAACCTACCTATAGTAAATGTTACCTATTAATTTGTCAATAAAATTATCAAATGAGTTATACTATGTAACGCATTGTTGCACAACGCATTACTAGGATATAGGATATTGAAACGGGCTACAGAATTTCTGTCTTCAGTACCAATCACATAATTGGTTACTAACTTCAATATGTACCTTAATTTAGAAATCTACGGGACAAACAATCGGAGCAAACAGCGAGGGCCCACCTTATCCATAACTCATAAAAACGAACGACCGGCCGGTAGTGGAACAAACACGCGCCGACAAACAAGCGCGGATCAATCGTCCCCGGTACACCCTGTATAATCTATATTGCATCTGGGGTTACGTTATGTAACTGAACCAATGACCTATAATCGTTGTACTTTTTACCCGACGTTGCTAAACGGAAGGGTTATGTTTTTATGTGTGGATGAAGGAATGCATATGTCGTACCGCCCAGTAAGAGAAAAGACACTGATCCGAATTTTAATGATAGAGGTATCAGTTCATTTTTGATTCAGTTTTCTTTCATTATTCGTTTAGCCCGGGTAAAAAAGTAGTCTTTATAAGTTCTCCAAGAGAGGATATATATAAGACCTATGTACCTAGTTATAAGATAATATATCATGTATTACGTGTTACCAAATAAAAGTAATAGATAAACCCAAGTGTATTGGACGTGTGAATGGATTCTAACTAAACGCTGCCTTAAACAAATTAATTAATTTAAAAATTAAATGTAAGAAAGTAGTTAAAGAACGTTTGTGTGCTACAGCTTATTATAAGATTAATGATTTTGTTAATGACAGCACACCCTGGGAATAAGGTGGCTTTCGAGGCTACTTCTATTTTATAAAGTATACTTTTGTAAATTGTAATTTATGTTAAGTTATAACTTTAAAAATTGATCTTTTTTTAAAAAAAAATATATTGTTATTTATTTAAATTTCTTACGCCGGCGCCGGTTCTTCTCGCCGTGTTCTAAAATATACAATTCTAAATGTGTTAGTAACTAACCGATAAAAGATTTTTCATTTTCAACAGAAACATCATATAACTCCAAGACAGAAACTAACCATGGTATTTTCATAAGATTTGCAACAAAGAAATACTTGATAAAATTTAACTGAAGAATTTCTAATTAGGGGATTTACCTCTTCACGACATAGCAATATTTCAAGCCCGTAGAGGTATTTCCAATAAAGGACTTCGCCAACTCATAATTCTTCAAAGTAACGTGTAATGACTTGAGGGTATTACATTCTTAAAACATCTCTAGTTTCATTCACCGCTTGCACGTTTATCCTCGCTTATACAGGTTCGCGGCCTCCGTGGTCTAGTGGTTTAGAGCCTAGCTCTTGGGTACGATTTCCGCGTTGGAACAACAAAATATGCTGTTTTCAGTTTGGTTAGGACAATGCAGGGTGATCACCTGATTGTCTGACAAGAAAGATGATCCAAGCGTCGGATGGGCATGTAAAAAGTCGGTCCTGCGCCTGATCTCCCGCCAGTCGTGTGGGTTATCCGTCCCACTGGGCTAAGAGAGTGAAGGAAGAAAGAGTGCTTGTATTGCGCACACTCTTGTGCACTATAAAATAACTCCTGCGTAGCTGGCCCGGTTTCAATTAAACCAGCTGCCGGTACCAGAATCAGTGTACAATGCTGATACTAAATACACTACACGTCGCGGCGTCGCGGCGGCTGGCGTCACGGCAGCGAGCGTCGCGGCGTCGAACGTCGCGGCGTCGAGCGTCGCGGCGGCGGGCATCGCGGCGGCGGGCGTTGCAGCGTCAAGCGTCGCGGCGTTGAACGTCGCGGCGTCGAAAGTCGCGGCAGCGGGCGTCGCGGCGGCGGGCGTCAAGCGTCGCGGCGTCGAACGTCGCGGCGTCGAAAGTCGCGGCGGCGGGCGTCGCGCCGGCGGGCGTCGCGCCGGCGGGCGTCACGCCGTCGGGCGTCGCGGCGTCGAGCGTCGCGGCGTCGGGCGTCGCGGCGGCGGGCGTCGCGGCGGCGGGCGTCGCGGCGGCGGGCGTCGCGGCGGCGGGCGTTGCGGCGTCAAGCGTCGCGGCGTCGAACGTCGCGGCGTCGAACGTCGCGGCGTCGAAAGTCGTGGCAGCGGGCGTCGCGGCGGCGGGCGTCGAGCGTCGCGGCGTCGAACGTCGCGGCGTCGAACGTCGCGGCGTCTAAAGTCACGGCGGCGGGCGTCGCGGCGGCGGGCGTCGCGCCGGCGGGTGTCGCGGCGTCGAGCGTCGCGGCGTCGAGCGTCGCGGCGTAGTCGTCGGCATAGGAGGCCACCAAGGATTATTGAAGGCCCCAGAGATATCTAGAAAGATCGCTTGTACATATTTCGACGAGCTCGTGGGAGACGAGCCGTTCCGAGAATAGTTCTCAGAGCGGATGCTGTCGACCGTCCCCGAGTGAATCCATGATGGCAGTCCGACAGACCTCATGTTATTTGCGAGGCGCACTTTAATAAAACGCGTTTACCAAAGATCGGCAACAGAGTGACAGGCCGGTAGGCAACAGATTGAAAGGCTGGTAGGCTTGCCGTTGCCTTTTGGCAGGACAATCAGTCTACCGTCCTTCCATACTCGCGGAAAAACGCCCTCCTGGACACATCGCCTAAACACTTCTGTGGTTTCTCGCGGCGCGGCTGCCCAAACGTGTTTAATAATACGAGCGGTAGTCCCATCGATCCCATCCCATCGCTGTGTTCGGAAGATCCCTGACTATGGTCGCCACCACTTCTTCCGTCGGAGGAGGAGCATCTCCTCCTGCGGGAATCGCGGCTGCCACAAACCGCACCTGCCTGTGATACTCCGTGTCCCTGGACACATCGTCGTTAGGACACAGAGCAGCCATAAGGCTATGTACGGCCTCCTCGACTCCCCCAGCATAACCTTGGGCATATTTCGTGCCGTTTATTATATTGCTAGTACGCCTGGCCCCAAGGGTCCTGGTTTCACGTTTCAGAGACGGACTTAAAGAATTTCAGTTGCTGCTCCTTAATGGCTACCCTGTACTTACGCCTATGCTCATGAAAGCGCCTCTTGGCAATCTCCTCGTCCGGGCTTTTGCCCCGACGGGAAGCCTGCCAAGCCTACGCGAGCCATAGGTCTCGTGGCAAAGTCGGTCCAAGACCGGCGTCCACCACTCATACCCACGCTCAGATCTACCACTCCTCCCCTTACTCAACCCCAGGATGCCTTTCGCTGTGCTAGCCACTATCTTGGTAAACCTCACACATAACACTTCAGCGGAAGATACCCCATTCCACACCACGCTCCCGAAGCCCCAACTTAACCGTTTATGGAGCGCACGCAACGAAAGTCCCCAAAAGTGAATAATTTTCCCCGTTTTTTCAACATTTCTCACTGACGCTTCGCTCCTATTAGTCGCAGCGTAATGTTATATAGCCTAAAGCCTTCCTCTATAAATGGACTAACAAAAATATTTTTTCAAATCAAACCAGTAGTTCCTGAGATTAGCGCGTTTAAACAAACAAACAATTCATATTTGGGGACTTTCGTTGCATGCGCTGCATAAACGGTTCAGGTCAATTAAACACCACGCGAACTAAGTCGTGGGCACAGCTATACATTATAAAAACCTTACACGTAATTTGCGTAGTAGCCAAATAGTAGATTCAAAAGCTCGCTGGTAAAAGGTAAGGACAGTTTTTATACCCAACAACGCGGACATTTACGGCATTTTTATTAAACAAAGCTAGTTACTTATTGGGAGTTAGTTGCTAAGAAAAGGCGGTACAGAAAACAATTAAAAATAGAGAGGTTCTCTAAAATCTTAAATGATATCGTTACGCAACTCTTGAACACCCCCAATGATAATAACACAGAACACTAGAAGTAAACCAGAAGGAGAAGGCCATATTTTAATTTACATTATTCCACAGCTATTTGTGAAATATATTCTTAGCGCGCTCAAAGCTGTATTAAATATAGTGAAAGTTGAGAGCTAATTCAAATGTAGAGAGAAACGGTGCGGCAAATGGCACATAAATTTCGCTTTGAGAACAAGTCGAGGGCATTAAGAATGCATACTCTTAGTTTACAAACACAAGAACATTTCAGATTGCAAGTATAAAGACTTTTATCATACCGCAAAAGCAAGGAATACTGTAATATTGCTGACTTGGTTTATTGCTGTTTGGTTGATACAAGTTTCATAACAACTTAAATATAGATGTAATAAAATAGGCTTTTGGTAAATAGTATAAATTATAATCAACATTATACATATTAACAATAACAAGTTACAAATTGATTTATTGCATAAATGTACCTACTTTTAGTATATGTGAGTGAGTAATCAATATTACAATTATAAATATTACAATTTAGATGAGAGTGGGTAGATTCACATTAAATACATTTGGAATGACATGACCTGACAACATCAATAAATTGATGAACGCCGGCTGCACGCACGAAAAAGGATGACTCATTGTCACGTTACGCTTTTTGTAACGTCGATCAAATTTGTTATAATGTTGTTACGTTAAACTATCGTCTGTAAAGCGACTTTACAGTCAACTATTTTTTTATTGTCAAGATATTGTCGTCTATTAAGAAAGTCAAGACAATATAAAAATTGTACAGACATGAAATTGCCAATACAGTTGAAAACAATCAGTATTGTCGTTTTCCAATTGTCTTCCGTCCGGCCTGAACGAGGTAAGAGGATCAGAACAGTTGCAATACTTCGGCACCTGTAAGCAGTAAGTACTTCGGTGCCTCGAAGTCTTACAGGTTTATAGGTTCCCCATCAAGTTTCCATATAAGCTGTTTGTTTATTTAGCACCAAATACCATAAGAATTTAAACTAGGCTTAGTTGTTTAGTTTTGGTTGGTAACTATTTTACAGCTTGATTCGTGAGGCGATATAGAACTAAGTAAGATTGTTTTTTACTTTTACGAGCCAGCAAGGCATGTGTTCTACATTATCTCATGCTGAGTAATAGAATTGTAAATATGTTTGGTACTGTTAATTTAAACTTCGAAAATATAAAAGATGGCATTTGAATCTGTTATTCGATAATTTACACAGTATTTTCGAGCAAAGTAACCACTACTTTAAAAAAACCACTACTTCAATAATGTAGTGCCTGGGACAGGCGGTTTTTAATGTCGCATAGTTGCCCAGCATATACGGCATCCTCACAACATAGCCAGCATAGAAATGGCTGGTCAATACGTGTGGGAGCCAACCATGGGCGGGTTTCCTCAATGTCTAGAGCGTTCAGATACTTGAGATCTCAAAAAGTCTCATGGGTACCTGTCACAACCTGGGAATCGAACCTGCACCCTTTCGAGAGCTAATCAACGGTCTACCCACAAGACCACATACGCTCTCTGTTTTATTATAACGCTATATATTATAACGCTGTATATTATAATAACTTACAAGATCACATGGTATCACAGTTATCACTACCTTTTTTCTATATAGACCAACTTCTTTTGCTTAATCTTCTTCTGTATCCAGTGAAAAGCGACTAATTTTCTTGAGTGGCAAAAATACATTTAAAACTTACCAAAAGTCAGAAAAGATATCAGGTGAAATGGCACAAGAATTCCTATTTCGAAAGTGGTCACGTAAAATTTTACGTTTGCGCTTGGCGTCAATGCTTCGACAGCTCTTCGGAGCTAATCCAATCACGGCCGATGGCGGCGCGAGTATCAAATTCGTGCATCGCGCTATGATATCATAAGCCGAACCGTTATAGTCGCAGTTTAATTATTTTTACATCGTACAGCGCTTAGGTTTATAATGCTTGGCAATCAGGCCATGTACATCGGACATAAACGAGGTTGGAGGGTTATACTTATTACTTACTTCTGAGTTGATCCAATGATAGCTGATAGCGACGCGAGTATCAATCTCGTGCATCGCGCTACGATATCACAAGCCGAACCGTTTACACCCGGTTTAATTATTTTTACATCGCACCGCGCTTAGATTTACGACGCCCGGCAATCAGGCCATGTAAAGTGTACATAAACGAGGCTGGAAGGTTTAATACTTATTATTTACGGTCCTTAATAAGCGGGTGTAAGGAGCCCTACCTGAGGAACGCCGTCTGCCTCGGACTCGCTCGGAATATTTAACGCTCGTTTCTCAATAATTCTCCAGCAATTTAAACAAATTGCCAAAATAGCACATAACTTGTACTCGTTATTCACGCCGTTAGTTCGGGCTTTAGATTGTACAGTATTTAATTCAAATAGTCGTTGATATTATATAATTTAAATAATATTAATCACGTATTTTAACAGGTTGTTTTCATAATTTTGATTATTTTAGTTTTGGCAGATCGAGGTATTGTTATTTAAAAACCATTTTTATTAGGTTGACAAAACGGGATAGAATTGACAATACATGTAAGCTTCTTATGTTCTATAATTATTAAACTAGGGAATGTATCCCTCTAGGAAGTGAACACAGCATGCTCATAATATTCAAGTTGAGTTACCGTACTACATAGTTATAAAATTAAATCAAAAATAGTTTAATATGTTATTGATTTTACTAAAAACTACAATTTGACCACGTCAATTATATAGCCTATGTAACCAGGGATACTATTACTCTATTGAAACCTCTTTCATTAAATTAGGTGCTACGATGGAGCAAACATACATCGATTACCAAAATTGTCGTCCTTCTTTTTGGCCTCGAATAAAAAACACTTCAAATAACAGTCGTAACAAAATCAAAGCGAATAAAACATAATTACAAACCACAGCCTATAGTGATTGCTTAAATATAACAAATCCCAAATGAAACAGTCGTAAAAAGGCTCGCTGAAATGATCAGGTTTTGAGGAGGCAGTTAAGCGATTCGAGCGCGTATTAATAAAACGATTAAAAGCTCGCCACGGTAATCTGCGAGCGGCGCACAGATGCCCACAATCCTCAAACTTTAATGATCGTCGCTGCATCTCAACGAGTGGGGTGTAATTAAAAAGAAATGTTACAAATGTTCGTTTCATATTCTACGATGTTTTGTTTGCAATTTGCGTCGTCTTCAACACAAGTTCGATAAAATAAGGTTGAGATCGAAAGCTATTTAAATTTTCAGCATTACTTTTTATTTATTGTTTTACAAATTATGCTATTAGTTTGTTGGCGTGGAATGATCTTATCTTACTTCTAATGATGTGTATAAAGTTTCATGATGATCGGTTAGGTTGTATTTGCGTGATAATATTATTTATTGTATAGATAGTGCCTGTGACTTTGGCAAAAAGGGAAACCCGAAGGAACCATTAATTTTGACGGTATAAAAAACATAACATTATGTCTTTTTCCGTCATGTACATGGGTGTAAAATGAAAAGTCACTATAACTTTGGGCTATAATTACCTATATACTACCTTTTCTCATTTTAGTAATGTTTTTTTTTACAAAAATAAAAATTTTTTTTTTGCTTTTTCGTTATTCTTGCGATAAAAAATATGAAATGGTCCTTGTAGTAAATTTTTTTTTTGTTTTTGATAACAAAAAAATATATATTTCCGAAATGAGGAAAGGTAGTATAATCGTATCTCATACTTACAGTGACTGGTCTTTTTACACCAAGTGTCTTTCATCGTAATTAGTCTAGTAGTTTTGGAACCAAGTGTGATCAAACATACGAATCTTTACACTATATAATAGTTTATACGTATAGTTCAGATAATTTAAAACTTTCATACCTTAACTACACGCCACTTTCGTGAACACGTGGATTAAGGAAAACACATTAACTTCAACCCAAACTCAAAAGTTTTTCGAAGGCCAAAGTTTTTTCAATCTATCAACTTAATGTACCGAAAACACCCGTCATAGATAAAAGTTAAGTTGTTAAGGTCGACACGTTACCCATTAAAACCAAATTAGGAGGAATACCCACCCCGTATCCGTGTATTAGTTACGGCTACCGAGTGTTTGGTTAACCGCGGCCTTAGTTCAATATAGGGCCGGCCGGCCGTTTGTATCAAGTGTTTCTTTAGTTTTTATTTTTGTAGGCCAATATAGTAACTACTCAGTTTTATTTTGTATTATTACAATTTATTTTTTATTTATACATATCCCTGTTTATTATGAAAATATAAATGAAAAATATAATATCAAGATTAGAAAATAGAATCATAATAATTTTAAAAAAGCAGTAAGAATAAAATACACTAGGTATAAGTATTTATTTATCTTCGAGTGCAATCATCAATTTTAAAGGTAGAGGTAAATTAAGCAAAAATTTTTAGAAAGCAATATAATATAGAGCATTGAAATTTTGTATTTTATTATACATTTGCAGAATGAGAGAGAATGAGAAAGTGTCACACTATCATATTCCAAAGTTAGTACAACTAGTATTTATATACCCTATAACAACGATGATATCTATCTACTATCTAGTGTCGTTGCATTCGTAACATAGTACTGAGATACAGTATAGTTAAAATTAGGAACACATAATTCTTCTACAGAATCGACGATGTCTATCGGGAAACTATATAGAAAACTCCCAATCATTGGTCCTATAAAATGTTAACCGGGGCACTCCTGACTTTTATAATTTTTATTGTACATTTTTATTATCTATGGATAATTTATTTAGACAGGCTACTTGATCTAAAAGGTTTTTACGCTGGCAACTTTGTTAACACGTACTTCCTGATTGCCTGAAATTCGGGAGGCAGCTAATGACTGGCATACCTGCCGACGTCCGTGGTTTGATGACTCGTCAGAATTGCTTCCTTCGTCATTAAGTGCAGGAAATTGACACTCCGACATCGACGCGCCAATCACACCCGCCGCGCCGTAACAGCGTTTACATCTGTTCTAATACATTTATACAGCGTGGAACATAAATGAGTGGTAATATTTAAGAGATAAAACAACTTTTTTCTTTACAGAAACAGGGCACTACGCTACTACTATTTCCTCCCTGCACAATGCCACTAGAGGAACATTATTTTTTTCATCATTGATAACTTTGGTTTCCTTATCGGGATACGAACCCGCGACCCTCGGCCGACGGAGCCACTGAGACGCAGAAATGTGTCGAAACTAGGTCTTCAAGAAAAAGTTATCCTGAATCCTGAAAATAACATGTGATTGCTTCTGATATGACACTTAGATTCACGACAACTAAAGCATATTTACGTAGTACAAGCAAACGTATAAATGTGCGGGATGCGGGATCCGAAGTGCGGGATGCGGGATGCGGCGCGCAATATCGCGTCAGCTGCGGGGTAATGGCGGCGACACTTACGCTGCGATTACGGGCACCTAAACATTCATTACTAAGTAATGTCCGTCGTTTATCCCGCCGTGATCCCGCCTAATCACTACGCAAAAAACAACAGATAGAACTGTGAATAAGCGTGATCACGACTAAATAAAAACTGAATCAAAATGTAGTTAATTGTAATACATATGTTTTATTCTTTAGAATTCAGCTCTACTCAACCTGCGGTCTTTTTTATTGGCCCATTTTAATAAAAAAATATGAAAACCATTAATATTTTTACCCATAACATAGGCCCTTAGCAAATCTTCAAAAAGTTTTGAAAGAGTGTTCGTCGTTAAAAGTAAGTTATTTTGGAATTACCAAAATTTCAATCAATACCTTGTAATAGTTTTAGCTTGCCAGCGACACCATGGCTGACACATTGCCGCCCCTATAAAAATATGGTTGGGTATGGTTGCTTTAGATCATTAGAGAGCGGCCTACAAAACTAGCCCATGGATACCCGCCCACTTTTTGTAGGCTGATTTTGTAGGCCGATTTTGTAGGCTGATTTTGTAGGCCGATTTTGTAGGCCGATAATGTAGCCCGATTTTGTAGGCTGATTTTGTAGGCCTATTCTGTAGGCCGATTTTTAGGTCGATTGTTCAACCATATAAATATGGCCGATTGTGTGACCGTTATCTGTATGACGTGTGCGTTGCACTATTGAAATCAGTATGTTATATTTTTCAAAAAGAAGGATTCGGTTACAATAAGTATGACGTTGCGAAACAAGTAATCAAAAGCGTCTAAAAATTGAACATACATATCGGTAAGTGTATTTAATACTTTCTTTATCTGGCACCCACAACACAAGCTTGGTGAGAACTTAGCACGGGAATAGTCCGGTACTAAGTTCTCGCAAGCCTCAATCCTCGTATTTAACTTGCACGGAAATGCATTTACTTTAAACAATGGACCAAGAATTAACACAGCCTTTTTTTACCCTCTCAAAATTTACGATTCCTTACACCTTTACAAGTTATGTTTTTGAAGGGATGTCATATTTACATTAAAAATAATCGATTTTTTGTTTAATATAAACGATTATTTAAAATCGTTTGTTTTGTAACACTACCGCGCCTACGGAACTTGTGACAAAACAGTAGGCTTACTCCCGACATAATACGAATCAGTTCAATCTCAACGGTTTTTGGTGTTTTATTTTGTGGTTTACTTTGAAACTGACCAGGATAAAGAAAATCGTAACTTTTTGTACTCTCGACCATATCAATCGACTGAGAATCAAAATAAACAAATGTTTATTTTGATTCTTTCAAACGATTGAATCTGAATCGAAATCGAATCAACTTGGAGAGTAAGACCCCTAAGACTTAAAAAAAAAAGATTATCTGTTTACAGAAAATAGATTTTTCAGAAATCGATTATTGTGGGAAATATCGATTATTCATTAATCGATTTTATGTCAACATCACATCCCTAAGTCAGACAAAAAATAAACGCACTCGTTCGCATTCCCGCACAAACCCCCGAAAGACAAATTACATCAGAATGAATTTATCAGGCGGCTCTAATAGATTGTTAAGTCGGAATTCAATGTTATAAGTCTGGTGTAGCGGAGTAGGGGTTAGGAGGGGGAGGGGGGATGCGCTAAATGTTTCACGGTTTAATCAAGCCCAAACGATCGCGCAAGACAAATAGTTGGCTCATCTGCATCTATACGAGTGGGAGTTACCGCTATACACATTAGTATTTTACCTCTGCCTCGGCGGAGCAGTTACCGTATCCTGGACTTGTGATATTTAGTGAGGCACTGACGGGTTAGTAATAATAATATCGACGGTAGAAATTGGATACGTCGTATCTCGAAAACCCCAAGTTTACAGGAGAGCCAAAAAACTATATAAAAAATTCATAACTTGTATATTTATAGAGATAGAAAATTGGAATGTATTTATATTATACGTTACTAAGGCCTATACATATAATGGCTTTGTCAAAATTGTATTAAAGTTAGTATATCATTGTTTTTTTATAAGTTACGACACTTGATATTTTACTTTCAGGCAGCAGAAATGTTGTATCTTTGAGGTGAAATGTAATGACCCAGGAACATTGACTTTTTGTTCCCTCGGCGGGATTCGAACCCTTTTTTTTTAATTAAATAATATATGAATGATAAAAATTTAACAAACATAGGTATTAGGTATAAAGATAATAGTCAGGGTTCCCCCATACATTGTTTTCAATTAATTGGTATCAAGCTAATGTTTCTTGAGTACCTTTATTTTGATGAGACGTCCAATGATTTCTTGGACGGAACTCTCGATTGTAGTACCTAACAGAGTTAGCAAGGATAAAAAAAATCTCAACTTTCGAGCGTAGGACCGGGATAATGTACCACGCAATTTTATGCCTGTTGAATTACATCAATATTAACTAAGTAATAAAAACAAAATCAGCTGGTTACTAATAGTTTAAGATGACCTCGTTATCAATACAAGTTGGCAAGAGGAAACTATTTGATCAAACCATAGATTTTGTAGGACAAATATTTTGTATAGAAAAATAATCCTATGACTATCCACAGTCTATGTTATAAAAAATTTACACATTTTTATTTATAAATGTTTGCTTAAATATATTAATTACATGAAAAGAGTTAAATTGGTTGTATTGAATTAAACTTGACGTTGAGGTATTCAACTAGTTGCTTCATAAACGTTGACACGAGATCAACCGGTGATTCAACTAGATCGTTAATTCAACGCCCATTTCTAGTGATAATTTAATCAGGCGTAATTTGACGACCTCCGCAGTGCAGTGGATGAGCGCGTTGGTGTTGGAGCAAGAAGGTCGCGGGTTCGAATCCCGCCGAGGGAACAAAAAGTATTTAATGTTCCTGGGTCATGTATGTGTATAAAATTTGTTTATAATATAATGAAAATCTTAAACATGTGTATAGTATTACATGTATTTCCGTTGTCTGGTACATGTAAGACTAGTTCTTCGGGTACTTAGCACGGGGCCAGATTGATGTGGTGTGAAGCAAAATAAAAGTGTAATGTATGACACATCTAACTCATCGAAATCTCAACGAGTACTTATAAAAGCAGTTTTACTGTATTTTATTTTAAATAGATGTATGGCTTCGTATGTGTTTATGGAAATTGCGTGGAAACTGTACATTTTACCGTAGCCATATTTTCCGTGGTATTTTCTAAGTCTTTGCGAAATTTTATAAAAATAACCTTTAAAGCATTCTTATTCGTTTTCACTCACTCATTTGCTGGCAGGTAAAAGCTTTCGCTGGATGTTTCTTAATATAAAATATTAATATATAAAAATTGCTTAACTAGTTTTGGAGTAATGCAAATAAATAAATCCGCTATTTAATAATTTTAGTATACAAGGTGTAAAATATGTAGAGTTTACTGTGAAAGTACCAACGCTGAAAGACTTACTTTTTAGTTTCATGTCTATGAGAAATGTCCCAAACATCATAAAATTTCCCATATAATTATTTTAAAAAAGTACCTCTTTCAGTGCTGGTACTTTCTCAGTAAACTCTATATACATGAGTCATACACACCCTAAAGTATTATCACTCATTAATATTACAGCCTGTATATAACTAAGTAATAGTTTAGGAGGCGCTCAGTAATTTTCGTATAAAGCAGCCACTTTAAAAATAAGTACAAAAATATCCACGTAACTTAGTCGTGAATTTGTACTCGAACTTAGTCTAAGCTACGAGCTTACGCTACGACAGCTACGTCGTAACCACACGTAGACCCCACGTAGACCCGCTACGAAAAATGCTACGAAGGATTCGTACTATGGCTTTATATTTTCGGTCGAGTTAATTTAATTTTTACTTTAGTTTTTTTTTTATTGAAACATTATGTTTCTTTTATTTAATGCAGTATTTATAAAGTTATACTGTTTTAACGTGTTTATTTTATTTTAAATAATGTAACAAACTTTACTAAGATGATTCAAAGTACTTGTATATGAGGGAATCTAGTAATTAACTTTACCTAACTTAAATGTCGCCATTATAGTATAAAAATTAATTATGTGTTTTATTTGTTATATAAATTTCTTTTTATATATATTTTGTGTATCTTCTTAGAAATGTATATTTTCAGTATTTGATGTTAATTGTTAATTGGTATAACATATTTATTTATGAATAATTAATATTAGTTTTTATTTACTGTAAAAATGTAATAGCACAAAACGTCCAGTATTAAGTATTATCTGCTAGGCAATAAACATAACATATTATGTGAATACCTGCTTATTAATGAATTCCCAAGCAGTGAATTGGTATACCACTCGTTTTCATCTAACACTAGTTTAAAAACTCTACCAATCTGTATGAAAAAGTAGAGGAAACAAATTAATCCGGCTGTGTTTGTGATATCGTCGGTAAATATCCGCCGCCACTAACTCGCCGCTGTTTGAAAAGAATCCCACTGAAAGTGCGAGTGCAGTAAAACAACTTTTGAGCCTTATTTTCTCGTTCCGAAATTGCAGCGGCTTAAGCGAGATTTCATTTGTATAGAAGTCGGCATAATCTGGAATAATACCGCAGTCGCGGCGCGGCGCTCAAAGACGCCACTCGTCCGCTTGCCGCCTGTAATGAGTTTTTTTAAATGCGCAACACACACACACACGGATTAAACGAGGTGCACTCCAAGCCGTGTTAATGAACAAACGCTTCAATGGATATTTTATTCATTAAAAAATTAAGACACACATCTCGTTTCTAGAACGCTCCGAGCGTAGGAACGAAATCCGACTGAAGCCGTTGTGATTGCTCCGACCCGTGCGGTACTCAATTCAAAATTGGGTGGATTATGAGGGATTTAAAATGCGATGATTCCGTTTGAACGAGAATACCCCTTTAGCTCCTTAAGAACGAGAATACCCCTTTTTTCGAGACCCATTCCTCGTCTTTTATTAAGGACCCTTTATGACTGTCATCTACATGAATCGTGTAATCTAAAAAAGATTACACCGTCTGAAATTACAAACGAAATGTTTTTTGTGTTTTGATCTCCTTTACGTAAGATATTTTGTGTCCTTCTGGAGACTCGGTTACTTCGACCGTAAATTTTATGATTGAAAAGATCAAACTGAACTTGCAGTAAGCATTATATAAATCCTTACAATATAAAATAAATAAGACAGGATTGTTTTTATATAAAAATCTTATTTTATATTCTAAAACCTTACAATTTCTAAAAACTTTACACTAATAGGGAACATTTATTGAACTGTAAATTTACTTGGAAATCGCATCTTTATATATAAAAAAAGTCGTGTTAGTTATGGCTGAAAATTGGTGAGGAGGTAGCTTAGAGCCAGGAGACAGACATAGGATACTATTTATTCCGTTCGATAGCGTTCCCAGGGTTCCGCGTTGCGGGTTAAGCGTTGCGAGTTGCGGGTTTGCGGGTTCCACCTTGCGGGTTCCGCGTTGCGGGTGCCGCGTTGCGGGTGGCGCGTTGCGGGTTCCGCGTTGTGGGTTCCGCGTATATAATATATACGCGGAACCCGAATAAATAGGAAAAATTTTATTTTTCCTATTTGAATTTTCTTTAGTAAACTATTTTTGTCTTTTAAGTGTGCTATGCTATGTAGCGTCAAAACAACTGATCCGATTTTAATTAAAGCTGTGTAATATTCGCAAAAGCAGCGACATGACAACATAGGCTATATTTACATAGTCGGGTTAAAGATTTTTCTAAAGTTGTGCTTCGTGTTTTCATTTTTCCAGCATCACTATTTCACAGCTTTCGCACTGAAATATTTTCCATTTTCGTAAAATCCGCGAGACATTTTGCGCAGTGTAGGGCGCGGAAGGAAGTGTCGCTAATTACGCGCCGCCCGCAGCGCAGCCGCTACTGCGCCGCGACGTCTTCGGTGTATGACGAGCGTTCCCTTTGTTTCTCCTTAACAAAGCGCCATTAAAATAATTCGTGTTAATTTTAATGAGTGTAAAGCTGTAACGATGCTGCAACATTTTATAACGGGTCTAAAAATGATATGATTATATTGATGAAGATGATATTCTGATTGATGATGATATTGGAAGTTTTTTTTTTTACATAAATATTTTTTTTTTTTTGCATTTTCGTTATTACGTATAAGAAATGGTAAAAAGTAAAAAAAAATAGTTTTTGAAAAATAAAATACATTTCTCAAATGAGGAAAGGTAGTATAATCGTATCTCAAAGTTATAGTGACTTTTCTTTTTACACCCTGTACCAAATATAGTAGGAAATACACAGTTTTATAAATAGGAAACGCAAGGACAGACGAATTATTTATTTCTTTATTTAAGTTGTAAATTTTTTTATCAGCACAATATTATAATACTGGTGAGTGTACACAGACACAGTCACAGACGCACGGACAGTTCCGATTACGTGAACTACAATTTGCTTTATTTTTGCTCGAATTTCCGACCAAATATTATACCGCATAACTAACCATTGTCACAAATTGAGTAGTCTTTTGTGTAAAATTCATTGTAAAAATATCATAACAATTTTCCAGAGCCTCTTCACCTATAGTGAGCTCGTGTTTAGAATATTTTTTCTGCTCTCATATATTTTGTTAGTTTCATCATCATCATAATTTGAGCCTCCCCTAAAGTATGGGGGGCAGTTGATTGCCACGCTTGGCAACTGCTCTTACCCATCCTAGGTGGGTTGGTTTAATTTCATAATGAACAATGGGAATTGGCCAATTTTTTTAAATTGTGCCCATTACAAAAACATTTCGAGGAATAAAGTCAGTGATCGTTTTTCTGTATATAAAGTAAATAAATACCCATTAATTACTTATATTTTTAAACAAATATGTTTAACCTTACTTTGACCTTCAATGACTTCATTACTGGAAAGCATTACTATCTTTACTTCATTCTGTATAGGGATTTGAGATTAGAATTTCTTATGACATTTAACACCATGTTGAATTTTGACAATGCTCTTTTTTAATTAATATTTATTTATTCAATGCTGCTTAAAAAAAATATTTAAAAAAAACTAGCCAATGAATTTCAAAAATATTTAATTTATATTCTTAAAATACCCTATTTCAACAAAAAAGTATACAAAAGTACATGTGATTTTTTTGGACAATGCCCATTTACGATATCCAGGGGTAAGATGGTTGATGGGGTGGTGTTGTTATTTCTCCGACACCCCACGGATTTCGTTACTTTACAAATTAAGTGTTGGGAAACTAGCTAAATTCCCTAATACGGAATTTTAAAGATTTTAATAAAAAAACTGACTGTTACTGTTCAAAAGTTTATTGCAAAGTAACGGTTGCCTTTTTGAGTTAGTAATACATGCGTAAAGGAGAGGGCAATATTTTGAGGAAAGGCTTTGGCACAATGCTATTGGTTTGTGACGATGATGTAGTTTTAACGTACGGTTTTTTTAATTGAAGTTGCTGTCTGTTTATTTACTATTCAATCACATATGCCTGAACATTAAGGAAAGCTAATATACCCTTGAATCATTGTGATAATAATTGCATTGATTCGGAAAAAATCATATTAAAAAATAATTCTTGCAAAATTTCATGTTTAATTTTATCAGTCCGTTCGTACAAGCGCCGCTGTCACGCAATACTTGTTTGCAAACACGTCCTTTACATATTCACGACTGCTAAACGCTAAGAAAATTCAACTTTTAAATATTAAACGTGGACCATTAATTAAAATGTGTTATTTGTATTTGGTTCACAAATTTTGAAGAAGCACGATCATAAAAGCTGCGAGGCGCCTCGGGGCGGGCGGCGCAGGGCGGGCGGCGCGCCATTCATAATATTGTAATAACGGCTCCTACGGCAGTTATTCCGTGCTTAAACGTTTTACTGCGGTCATTATCTACCGCTGAAAGGATATGCAGGCGATAAATCGTGCAGCCTTACCACGTATAGACTTATCATTGAATCTTACAGCCGACTTATTGCGGAAATAAATTATCGACCCCGTTTCATTTTCGCAACCGCCGGATTAATTTGAGTGCTTTACATTTTGTTTGTTTAACAGGTTTTTTACCTTAAAACAGAGGGGTGTTATAATTTGTAGAGTGTTTCTCTACATGGTGATTCATGGTTCATATATTAAGCCGAATATAGTGTAAAGAGAATGACGTGTAGAGCATTTTTTGTCTTGGCATCTCATATAAATTACTTAATATAATTTAAAAAATAAAAAAAAACAAAAGTAAAATTACTACAAGGAGCGAATCTTACTATGCAAAAAAAAATGAAGTCTATACAAACGTACGCACTGGTCGTTGACCTAAGACCTGACCAGGGTTGAAACTTATCTGCTTATGATTTTTATGGAGATCTTAAATCGTGATTTGTCGCGTTATGGTAAGTTATTTTTATGAGGTGCCAAAATAAAAAAAAATGCTCTATGCGTCCTCTTTACACTATATTCGGATTGATTTATATGAACCATGAATCACCCTGTATATCTGTGTGTGTGTGTTTCCGTGTGTCTGTGTATTCCATCGTAGATCCCAAACAGATGACCCAATTTTGATCTAGTTTATTGTATTATTTCTGACGTGACCTAGAGTGTTCTTAGCTAAATTTCATCTTTTTAACTTACTGTTAAAAGGTTTGTTTGGCATCGAATTAGTTACCATAGTTTGGCACTAGGGGCGTTTTTTTGATGCTATATAAATTGTAGTTAACTTCCTCGCCGTGAGCAGTGACTAATACTCGCACTAGGCTTACTGCATCATATGGGGTCTGTAGGATATATCCTACAGACCCCGGTAGATACCAGTACTTTTTCCTCGCTTATCACGTTCTAGGTTAGATAAGTCCAAACTGGGGTATATAAAAGAAACAATTCAGGTACTATTTCGTTTCTAATCGTATTAATTGCTCAATATCGCGGATTTCATCAGTTCGGCAGATATCGGGATATAAAGTGAGCGCGCCTTTCCATCGGCTATAAAGAGGCCATTTAATCGAGCTTATCTGCCGGAAGCATTCATTAGATGATTGCGCCATTACTACTGCCGATACCACTCCCCGCCGCCCCCCACTTGTCACAATATTTATTTCACTATACCTAGACACAGACTATGAATTTATATACCGAAAAACCGCCCGCCGATCACACGACGGGTTCTGTAACCTCTTTTTTGTATTAAGTCCTAGTTTCACCAACGCATATTAGTTAACGGCTTGTTAAAATAACATGGCTTCTCATTCATTGATAGGAATAACGAGAGGAACAACATGATATTAAACGAAGGATTAACTTTAACATTTCTTGGTGAAATAGGCCCTTAATGTAATATGTCGAAACTGGTAGGCTTATTACGAATATCTCGCAAAAGCAAAGCAATCACAACAAATGCACAATTTTTGCTCTTGAAATTTATCGATGATCAAAAGGTGCTAAGGCATAAGCCCTTAATATGTTAATTAAACAGGAGAGCAGTTTAAAGTTGTAAAATTCATATAAACGATTTTGTTGTCAACGTGTGTTTGACGTAACATATAATTAATAAT
Source organism: Celastrina argiolus (assembly GCA_905187575.2). Lineage (NCBI taxonomy): Eukaryota > Metazoa > Arthropoda > Insecta > Lepidoptera > Lycaenidae > Celastrina > Celastrina argiolus. Next base: position 14,422,001 of record LR994599.1, on the reverse strand, counting down.
TCCTATGATTGCCACTAAATTGCATTTGGCGCAACGTTGTCCATGGCGCGCTTCGACAGTGTCGTGGTTCTCTCGGCAAGACGAGGGACACTCATTTATTTTCCAGTCGGCACCCAGTCAAGACGTCTTTACGAAACTATATGTTCAGTTTAGTGTCAGTACTTATAAAGCGAACTAAATTTATAAAATGTAGTGATATTTTAATTTATAAAGAATTGTGGAGTGATCATGAATAAACGCATGAGTCGTATATCAGCTGTTCTCTTTACACGATTTACACACGAAAGCCCACAGTCTCCGAAGGAATGATTCTAAATCATGAGAGCCCATCCGATATACATATTTTCATTTAGTTATTTATACTGTAAATGCAAAAGTGTCTATATTTTATTTCAACGGTTTAATCGCTGCACTGAACTTGATTAAATTTAGCACACTGATACTTTGAGTCCGGGAAAAAGCATAGGACCACCCACCCCAGTCTCACCACCCACTTCATCATATAAGGAGTACACTGTATAGTAATAATACTGTAATGGAAGTAATTCGTGTTTTTATATTTCCTTTTCCAACAACTCGACGTGTGTTGTCTTAGGACCGCTCTCTCATGGCGATGTACAAATATAACGCACTTGTAATTTGGATTATATTTTATTGGAAACTATGATTATTATATTAGGTTTATTTAATGATTTTTCATATGAAAACATATCAATCTTTATACAGGTTGATTCATTGTTCATATTTTAAGCTTTCGGCTTAAATAGCGTAAGGAGACTGACGCGTGGAATATTCTTAGATTTAGCACCTCATACTTAATTAATTCAAAAAAAATCATAGGTTTAAAATGACCACAAGGAGTGAATATTACTATGCTGAGGCTCACGGGCTCCTCGTCTATGCCGCACGCACTGGTCGTTGACCTAAGACCAGGATTAAAACCCAACTGTTTTGTGACTTTTATGGATGTGATCTTTAATCGTGATTTGTCGCGTTATCTTAATCCCACCAAAAACATTTTCATGTAAAACTGTTGCCAAGACGAGTCTATATAGCTTACCCTGTGAAAAAGTTATCAGATATCGTATAAAGCCAAGCTCTAAAGACTACTCGCCCTAAATCTACCAGCACCTTGATCAAAATCTATCAAAAAGTGGACAAATCCCATGTAGAACCAAAGTTCTTGATCTATGCGCCCTTACTTTACTAGGCTTAGCTTCACTTACTCTACATTTCAGTTAAAACGTGATGCTTGGCCGTTTTATTTCACACACGATAAATGCCTATAAAATCTTCGTAACGGTAGCAAAACGGCCAAGTATCACGTTTTAACTGAAATGTAGAGTAAGTGAAGCTAAGCCTAGTAAAGTAAGGGCGCATAGATCAAGAACTTTGGTTCTACATGGGATTTGTGTGTGCGCAATGCATATTTTTTTAATTGTCTAAACCAAACTTAAAACGTGTTTCCAACGTGGGAATCGAACCCACGACGACCACAGTCGAGAGCCAGGCTCCAAACTACTAGACCACGGAGGCGTAATAACTAAAAATTTATAAATAAATTGATCGTGTCATATTGAAACTTATAAAATTTTGTCATGCGCCAATCAATTAAAAGTCGATTAAGTACTTAATTTATGGTCACAAATTTCTTTGAGTATCGAAGTTTTTACAATTTAGACTACAAAAAATCTACGCATTTGGAGTTTTATGCAACGTTTGTTTTTCGTTTATTGTTATCATTATAAAACGTTACCGACTGTTAAATGTTTGTGTTTAGATGTTTCACAGTTCTAAACATAGATGTCGCTGTTAGGCACCTGCATCGCGCTATCGAGGTGTCGAACGATTTTTATATAAGATTATACGGATATTACATAAACACTGACGTTAGCTTTATAATCATCTCACATCATATTGATGTATTATTTAACAACAGATGGAGCTTGTCCGGACTTGTTACATACACCGACAGTTATATTCTCCTGTGTGACCGACAGCCATTTACAACTATTAGCTGCCTGCATATTCGCGCTATTTTAAATAAGTGGATAAAAAACAAATTTTTCTCTCATAAATAATATTATAATAAAATATTTTTCATCTTCGGTAAAAGTCGGTCACCGATTAATAATTGGTGACCGACTTTTTGTAGATGAATAATAGAATATATACTGATTGCAGTAGTGCAACGCACTCAACATACATACAGTCGGACATAAATTATATGGAGCAAAACTCTGAACGATTATGGGTCCTAGGTTATTTATGTACTTGTATATTATATTCCTTTTATAAATTAAAGATCATCAGATCCTTATAATAAACATCCGAATATGGTGGTTTACCATATTATTGGATTCAAAAGCCCAGCACCGCGAAGCTTGCCGACGCCCAGCGCCGCGACGCCAAGGGCCGCGACGCCTACCGACTCACAGCGCCGCGACGCCTGCCGACGCTCAGCGACGCGACGCCTGCCGACGCCCAGCGTCACGACGCCAAGCGCCGCGACGCCTGCCGACGCCCAGCGTCGCGAAGCCAAGCGCCGCGACGCCTAGCGCCGCGACGCCGACCGACGCCTAGCGCCACGACGCCCAGCGCCGCGACGCCTGCCGACGCCCAGCGTCGCGAAGCCCAGCGCCGCGACGCCTAGCGCCGCGACGACTACCGACGCCTAGCGCCACGACGCCCAGCATGACGCCTGCCGACGCCCAGCGTCACGACACCTACCGACGCCCAGCGCTGCGACGCCTGCCGACGCCCAGCGCCACGACGCCAAGCGCCGCGACGCCTGCCGACGCCCAGCGCCGCGAAGCTTGCCGACGCCCAGCGCCGCGACGCCAAGGGCCGCGACGCCTACCGACTCACAGCGTCGCGAAGCCCAGCGCCGCGACGCCTAGCGCCGCGACGCCTACCGACGCCTAGCGCCACGACGCCCAGCGCCGTGACGCCTGCCGACGCCCACCGTCGCGAAGCCCAGCGCCGCGACGCCTAGCGCCGCGACGCCTACCGACGCCTAGCGCCACGACGCCCAGCGCCGCAACGCCTGCCGGCGCCCAGCGTCACGACGCCCAGCGCCGCGACGCCTGCCGACGCCCAGCGTCACGACACCTACCGACGCCCAGCGCCGCGACGCCTACCGACGCACAGCGCCACGACGCCAAGCGCCGCGACGCCTGCCGACGCCCAGCGCCGCGAAGTTTGCCGACGCCCAGCGCTGCGACGCCAAGGGCCGCGACGCCTACCGACTCACAGCGCCGCGACGCCTGCCGACGCTCAGCGACGCGACGCCTGCCGACGCCCAGCGTCACGACGCCAAGCGCCGCGACGCCTGCCGACGCCCAGCGTCACGACACCTGCCGACGCCCAGCGTCGCGACGCCTACCGACGCCCAGCGCCGCGACGCCTGCCGACGTCCAGCGCCACGACGCCCAGCGCCTTGACGCCTACCGACGCCAAGCGCCGCGACGCCTACCGACGCCCAGCGCCGTGACGCCTGCCGACGTCCAGCGCCACGACGCCCAGCGCCGCGACGCCTACCGACGCTCAGCGCCGCAACGCCTGCCGACGCCCAGCGCCGCGACGCCTGCCGACGCCCAGCGTCGCGACGCCTGCCGACGCCCAGCGTCGCGATGCCTGCCCACGCCCAGCGCCGCGACGCCTGCCGTCGCCCGGTGCTAATATTAGCTAATACCAGCTAGTATTTTCAACAGTACCTTATATCTAATAGTAGTAGTGATGATGGTAACTAGCACAAGGAATTCTATAGAATATTTTGAGCCACTGACAAGCTAGTTTCTTACAAATCACATTACATATAATAATGCTAAGCATACAAAGAACTTTACAGAAAAGAAATTTAACAACAGCTTGTGCCTGTTCCATACATGGACAGTTATTTTGTGACCGACAGCAATTTACAACTATTAGCTGCCTGCATATTCGCGCTAATTTTAAATAAGTGGATAAAAATAAATTTTCCTCTCATAAATAATATAATAATATATTTTTCATCTTCGGTAAAAGTCGGTCACCGATTAATAATTGGTGACCGACTTTTTGTAGAAGAATAATAGAATATACTGATTGCAGTAGTGCAACGCACTCAATATACATAAAGTTGGACATAAATTATATAGAGCAAAACTCTGAACGATTATGGGTCCTACAAAAAGTAGGTCGTAGGTTTTTTATGTACTTGTATATTATATTCCTTTTATAAATTAAAGATCATCAGATCCTTATAATAAACATCCTTTTGAATCCAATATGGTGGTCCAGCGTATACGTATATATAAGGGGGATAAATTCAAAATGGCGGCATTTACATTTTAATATTTTTTTTGTTTGTTTTTGTAGCAATAACAGCTTACATACATATCTTCAGCTTTCTAAGATTTCCGGAAGTAACCTAAGAATTTTGATGATCTATAAATGAGTCAGTGACGAAATCAGGGGTTTTTACACATCGATAAAATCTAAAGTATAGTAGCTACGACATTCAAACTTTGTATAATTCATGTATTTACTGGTGTCATTATATGTTGAAATTTTCAACTATTTAGCATCATCCAAAGCAAAGTTATGGGAGTTCAAAAAAACGACGAAACCTTTCGAGAAAAGGTAGGTAGTGCCTTTGCGCTTCGCTTGGCTCGTCTTGACGGGGGCACGACCGTGCCCCCAGATAGTCAGGGTTCCCCCATACATTGTTTTCACTTGATTAGTATCAAGCAAATTTTTCGTGAGTGAGACGCCCAATAATTTTTTGGACGGAGCTCTTGTTTGTGGTAGCTAACAGAGGTAGGAAGAATAGATGAGACGTCATCAAAATAAAACTACTCGTGAAAAATTAGCTTGATACTAATCAAGTGAAAACAATGGGGGAACCCCGACTATAAGTATTTTATATAAGTGCCAAAACAAAAAATACTCTACGCGTCATTCTCTTCACACTAATAATATTCTCCATATAGCTTAGCTTAAGTTTAGCGCTATAAATATACATTTAAACTATTTAAGACTTATCCTAATTATTATTTTGCTTATCTATTTGATTTGCTGTGTCATTTCAAAAATAAATTATTTATATTCATTCAATAACCCAATTGTAGTTTAATTTACTAATCATCGTCACGAAGACAGAACGCCACCAACGTCTGCCGCACACACAACACCTATTTAATTCATGAAATGGTAATCAACGTGTCGAAAATAGTTGGAACAAGGTGTATTCAGTTGCGGGCCGCGGCAGGTGCCTCGAATTACCGCATTTGTTACACGCTTACACGAAACTGTATCGATATATCACGTGGATTTACACAGGCCATCGTTGCATTCTGCTGTCCCGAAAATTATATCCCAGTGCTTTCCCAGGCGCAATTATTTCAATTCGTAGTGTAACTTATTGTCTAGTTAATGGAATCAGGCGTTACTTTGCGAGAAAAAAAGAAGAATAAAATTTAAATATATTACTCGTATATCCCGCAAAAAATTATAGCCACAACCTTCAAGCAAATTCTATGCGTACACTCACTCATTTGCTTGCAGGTTGTGGTTATAACTTTTCGCGGGATATTGCTAGGTATTATGTAAGTATTTCAATTTTAACTTATTATCTCTGCAAGGTGTAGTATAAATGAGTGATAATATTTTAGGGTGTGCATGTGCCTCCTATGTAGAGTATACTGTGAAAGTAGCGCTGAAAGATTTACTTTTGACTTGCATGTTTGTATGAGAAATGCCATAACATCATAAATTTTTCCATACAATTATTTAAAAAAGTACCTGTTTCCGCGCTTTTACTTTAATAAACTCTATATATGAAATAGATAGTGGCCGATTCTCAGACCTGTTGAATATGCATATAAAATTTCATAAAAATCGGTCAAGCCGTTTCGGAGGAGTATGGTAACTAACACTGTGACAGGAGAATCTTATATAAGAAGTAAATGTATAGACAATTGCCCCCATGAAATACCTCTTATGCCCAACAATAGACGTCATAGCTGAAATGATGATGATTAATTATTTAAATTTAGAATTGAATTGTTTCGGCGACCAAGGTTTCAATCGTAATACCGTTTACGGGTCAGTGAACTGATGCCGATAGTCAATTTAACCAAATACCTATTTTGTTAAATTCGCTTCGCTCCGTGGTATTTTCAAGATGACTTATCTGTTTAACTGCGGTCATATTATGCAATATGATCGCGTAGTATGATTTTTAACACCCTTCGCAAAACCGACGGGGTGTTATAAGTTTGACTCGTCTGTGTAAATGTGTATGTGTCTGTCTGTGGCATCGTAGCTCCCAAACGGATGATCTGATTTTAATACCTTTTTTTTTTTGTTTGAAATTGACGATCGTAGCGCAGCGGTTGAGCGCGTTGATGCTCGAGTGAGAGGTCGCGGGTTCGAATAGGCCGAGGGAACAAAAAGTTTATCAATGTTCCTGGGTCATGGATATGTATTAAATTTGTGTATTAATATAATGAAAATCTTAAATATGTGTATAGTATAAAACTATTAACCCTTAACTATAGTCGTGGGTCCACTGGACCCATGGTGATTCTTTAAACAAGCACTAGTAGCGATGTGGGTGGTGGAGCTCCCCGCGCACCTCAGTAAGGCGGTGCATCACGACAGTAAGCCGGTGCATACGCAGCGAGACGGACGTATTTCGCGCGCTACTCCAATGGTAAGTAAATGATTATGCATGGGTCCATGGGACCCACGACTATAGATACGTATTTTTTATAATTCTTGTTTTGTAGTTGTTTTTATGTTAAATTTCAGTTTTCATCATGGAAAATAATAAAAATATGTCAACCAATCGCGAAGACATAATAGAGCAATGGCTGAATGCAGATTTAAGCAGTGATGAAGAAGAAAATTCGGTTTCTGTGAGAGATGCTCTAAATACTCACTCTGATAATGAGTTTTCTGATAATGACGAAGATTTTGTAGTGGAAAGTGATCATGACTCGAACTCTAAAATATCTGAAAATGAAGATGAAAGCGAAGAGAATGAAACAAATAATTCGTCTGATTACTATTTTTGGAAAAAATTTGCATGACATGTGCAAAAGTTGTTTGCAGCACATGTTTGTAAGTAGGCTAAATGAAACTGGTGTAAAAATTTTTGTTTTAAAATTTATTTCTTTATTTTTGGTATGTTTTTAGAAAACATATCTCTTTATTATAGAAAATATTTTTTGTTTTTACTTGGCGACCAGTTTTATATTTTTTAATATTTTTTTTCATAAGCTTGTTTTTAGATGAAGGAAACCTGAACTGATTCTAAAAAAGTACAAATGAATGTTAGAAATGTATGTTCCTATTGTTAGTTTTTTAAAAACTAACAATAGGAACATACATTTCTTTTTGTTATATAATATATAATAAAGCTAATAAACATTTTATGAATTATTCGGGATACTTTTATTTTTATTGCCTTTTAAAAATACATGGGTCCAATGGACCCCACAACTATAGAAACGTGTTTATTTTTCACCACTGTAGTTAAGGGTTAAATATATTTCCGTTGTCTGGTACCTGTAACACAAGTTCTTCGGATACTTACCACGGGGCCAGATTGACGTGGTGTGAAGCGTCCATAGATATTATTATTATTATACGTATATCAGTCGAGAGTGTTCTTAGCCATGTTTGGTGGAAATCGGTTCAGGTCTTCAAGGTCATCATTGTTAGGTGTGATAGGAATGTTACACGCTAAGTAGGTATTTTTTAATTTTTTTATTTAGTTTGTTCTTTACTACCTATTTATCTGGTACACATAACACAAGATCTTCGGAATCACGGAACCAGTTTGGCGTAATATTAAAACATACACCGATATCATTTACGAACTGATCTCCTCGCTTGACAGATTTTGAGTAAACTTTAACGGGATAATGAAAGATTTTCACAATTAGTGCCTCTGGCCTCGGGCTGTATGCAGCAGGACTGGGGGACCCGAGCTCAGTCTCTTAAAAAAACCCCGTCGGTAATTATTTTGCGGATATTTCATTTTCTTTTTGTGACAAAACGAACAAAGGGCTTAGGTCTATTTATCGCCCTGCATTTCACCAGTCAAGCCAGAAGGATTTAGACAGTTTGTGTAACTCTAACGCCTAAACTACTTCGATTTTAATAAAAGAGTTGTCAATAGCTTTATATTACAAGTGAAATTAACTTAAGCTATAGAATTTAAGTACTCCAGTTAGAGAGGAATATAGAGTGAACATACTGGCTGGTTAGTTAAGTTAGGTTTTCATGAAAAGTGTAGAAATAGGCATATTCCTTCGCTGCTGTCAAAAACTACATGAGTACATACTTAAATTTAGAGATACATCAAAATTTTGCATAAAATTATACCTATTGTAATTTATAATTAACTAAGGCCCACTTTCTACTCACCAAATAACTCTGGATTTTAACGAGTTACTATAATTTAACTCCAGAATAAAAGCCGTGTATTTAACCCTGACTGGCGCAAGTGTCTCTTACGGTTGAAACGATAGTAAAAATAAATGGCGCTCAAGTGCTGTCCTTGTTAATCTGTTAAGTAGTTACAGTGACAGCCTGTGAACTCTCTTAACCTTAATTATCGTTTCAATATTCGGCTGAGGTTCAAACTTTGTTACGGTATGTATTTTATCTAAGCCCCAGTCTATAAGCCGACTTTTAAAAGTAGCTGCAGCCGAAGCGTTTGATAGCATACAGGACCTGGCGTACATACGCCACTTATAATTAAAATAATACTCATTATAACGGGTGTCAAAATAACAGTCATAGTCACTGATCTTTTGACACTCGTGACACAATGAAAATGAAACTGATTTTTTTTATTTCCAAATAAAACTTAACAAGTTATTCTCGGAATGTCAACAAAAATATGCTACCACCGGTTCAACCCTAACCCGTGGAGAAGAACTGGCGTAAAATACTCCCAATAACTTTGCGATATGATTATTAGTTTTTTTTGGGTTCGCTTTTCATTTAGCGAATCTTATGTCAAAGCCTTTCGTTCGAAAACATTTTGTTTTCTAACTTCGTGAGTGATAATAGCGATGATATCTTAAATCAGGGGTCTTACTCTCCAAACTGATTCGATTTTGATTCAGAGTCAATCGTGCCGCGTACTGTCCAATAAATCGACGTTTGTTTATTTTAATTCTTAGTGGTATTTCTCGATTGATATGGTCAGGAGTAGCAATGCAATCTATGAAATAAAATACCAAAAGCCGTTGACATGGAACTGATTCGATTCTCGATTGTGTCGGGAGTAATCCTGCTGGGCATTTTACACCGAGATACACTTATATGTGAGCTAACCCTGATTTTGAAAACTTTTTAGAAAAAGCGTTTGTTCCACTACCGACGCATATACGATGTCATAAGCTGTACTAGTCTCGACTTCCAATTACATACCCCCTCTGTTTGCCTTCGTAGTCGGGTAAAAAGCATTCGAAACTTTGCATTAAAACTCACAGTAATGTAATTGAAATGAAGTTTGTGAGTCGTATTTTATTCCCTCGTAATCGCAGTCAATTTAAACGTTGGAACTCGCGGTTATTCTCTATTAGGGTGCCCACACGCGAACGATAATCGGAGACCGATTTTATGTAGGTAATTGAACATACCGATTTCAGTAGTTCAACGCTCACGTAATATAAAAATTCGCTAATAATACATTTCACACCACGTCAATCTAGCACCGGGCTAAGTATCTGTAAAACTTGACTTACAGGTACAAGAAAACGGAAATATATTTAATCCGTTCATTCAATACAGATATTGAAGATTTCTATTATATTAACACACAAAAATAAACATCCGATACCCACCAGCACAGCAAAAATCGAATCTGCGACCTATCGCTCGAGAACCAACGCGATCTACAACTGTGCTACAGAGGTCGTCATTATAAGTATTATTTTGAGTCGGCACCCTTAATCGTAGCCAATGCAGGGTGCCTCGCCACCGCATACTATTTGTAGGCGAAAAATAGTATAATAATAGCTCCCCTCACCGATTTCGGTGTCGGTAGCCAATTTCATTAAAACCATGACAGCTACGCAGGAGTTGTTTTGTAGTGCCAAAGTGTGTGCGCAATACACAAGGACGCACTCTCTCTTTTACCCTCATAACCCCCATTGGGTTATGAGAGTAAAAGAGAGCGGTAAACCGACACGACTGGCGAGAGAACAGGCGCAGGACCGACAATGCCAGATCAGTTAGGACAATGCATTGTCCTAACCAAATTTGAGGACACATTTTTGTTGTTCCAACGCGGGAATCGAATCCACGACCTCTGGGTCAAAAGCGAAGCTCAGTACCACTGGATCACGGAGGCGATACAAAAAATAGTGCAATGCATAATATGTCATGCAAAAATTTTGTAATTGAATCGGGAACAATCTGCGGCAAACTCGGTGCAAAAATCGGCCGACACAAAGTAGGTGGGGCACCCTTAAACGTCGGAGAGTACTCGCGGTTCTCTATTAGTCGGATGCCCAAAGCATTATTCCGAGCGGGGAAGGCCCACAATGACAACTCACTCAGACGCGAACACCAACTATTTCCATAAGAAAGGCATTGCGAAAGTTTTTCAATTTTCAAGTGACGCAGGTATGATGGAACTTGGGCTTCGGACGCACGAGCGTCGCCTCTGTTTGGTGCCTGTATACGGAGCAATAAAGTAATGTGGTATTTACGAAAGACGTTTGTGCTTTAACGATATTGATATCCTAAAAAAATTACGTTAATAACCGACTTCAACAACTAAAAAGTATTTTTTTTTGTTTGTCTTAGTTTGTAGCTAGTCATATAACGGGTGTCAAAAGAGCAGTCACTATAACTTTTGGATACGATTGTACTACCTTTTCTCATTCTAGAAATGTAATTTTTTTTTTAATTTTTTTACAAAATTTGAAAAAAAAAATTTTTCTTTATTGTTATTTATGCGACAAAAAAATAAGAAATGGTGAAAAGTAAAAAAAAAAAAATCCGTTTTTGACAATGAAATAAAAAATATACATTTCCAAAACGAGGAAAGGTAGTATAATCGTATCTCAAAGTTATAGTGACTGCTCTTTTTACGCCCTGTATATTGTAAATTGTATTTACCGCTTTTTTTTCTTTTAGTTTTCTTTGTGAATAAGTTTTTATTCACTACAAAATATTTTTTTATGATGTAGTCACAAATAATGTTTTTGTAAAACATTTGTGACAAAGATGCAGATCACAGACACATACAGACGCTAACACATTTGAACTTTTAGTAATGGAGAGATTATTGAATCATGCTGTTGAAGAATAAATACCTAGATCGAACAATCGAGTCATATTGCTCAAATACGAGTATAATATATTATTTCAGTAAATCAAATTATGACTATTTGAAAAAAAAATAATTAAGTAACATATTATATTATAATTGGTTTAGCTGTAAAGTAAAGAGTGACAAACATACCTTCGCCTTTCTAATAATATTGTGAAAACTAGATACAACCATCTATTCATAATATTGGCTATTACATGTATAGGTATAATATATTAATATTTTACTATCGTTGAAACCGCTAAAAGCTAAAAGTACGAAAATATAGATAGATAGGTTCGTATAACTAAACAATATCAATAGGTGTATGCGTTACCATTACCCACTAGCATTTCAAGAAAACTATGCTTGAAATACAAACGCAAATCCCGCATAGCATAAAATATATGATCGTTGTTTTGTCGTTAGTGTATTGGCGCGAGGGCAAGGGGACACTCAGGGGACGATGGGGCCCGGGGGACGACTGGGGACATTATGCAGCAGCACGCGGAGATCACAGGGATTGTTTCCTAAAACAGGATCGAGTGGCGCCAGTGCCTGAATTAAGCGAGGAACACACCCCCGCACTTGGTGTAATCGGGCATCGTATTGTGTCCCATTACGGATTTTGTGTCATTTTCATACTTTGACTAACTTAATTATGAAAATGAAAAATGAATGAAAAATCTTTAATTTCCAAATAGGTAAGAAACTAATACTTTTAGAATTGTCCTACTTGTCTATTAGTGTTGCTTGATATGAGTACTTTAATCTAAATTATCATATACCTAATTTATGGTAATCTGGTATTGTAGAAATAACTGATACTGTAACTATTAGTTAATAATGTATTTTGTAATAGCTTAATCATTACTTTAACAGATTATTATTGTTCAAATGTAGTGTATCAGAGTGGAAGATGCTGGGAGCTGTGTCACAGTTCATGCTAGTACAAACATTACCTACTGAATGCTTACATAATATTGAACTGTATAAATAAACATGATCTGTTATCTGTGACCAAAATTATGTAACATGTGATTTTAAATAAAATAATTTTGATTTTATGTTGATTTCATTTGTCCGTATCATCGTAGCTACCAAACGGATTTATCCTACTGCAGTTTACTTTGACTTAAAGATGCTACAATGTAAAAAATAAAAAAGTTTACGTATTAGCTTAGACGGTTTTTATAGTATTAAAATATCGTTTGATATATTAACTACGAACAACAAAGTCAATAAAAAAAATATCCATTCCACAATACTTTATTCGTGAAACCAACAACATTAGTCTCAACTTTCAATTATAAATAAACGCTTCTTGACCATCTATAATTAATTTAAGACTATAATTATTATTATAATATCCATGCAATGAGAAAATTGTTGATTATGAATTGGGATATTAAATGAATATTATTTACGGTATTCTACTGTGGGGACGAGCTGCCGACATTGAGTCGGTTTTTATTCTACAAAAAAGAGCTATTAGGTCCATTTACAATCTGTGCAGTCGTGAGTCCTTACGGGAGTTGTTTAAAGAGATAAATATTATGACTGTGCCTTGTCAATATATATATGAAAATATCTTGTATGTTAGAAAAAATTTACATTTGTTTCAAAGGCGGAATGACGTCCATAATTTTAATACCAGAAATAAAAATAAAATTATCAAACCGCTATTTAGATTGTCCAAAGTTAATACATCTTTTATGGGTTACTGTATTAAATTCTACAACAAAATTCCTTCGGAAATACTACAACTTAATGAAACTAAGTTCAAAACCTGCATAAAACGTACACTATGTAGACAGGCATATTATAAAATAGAAGAATATTTAAATGATAAAAATGCTTGGTCTAACACTATTCCGTTACCTCTAACACAGCCATAATGTTTTCTGCCCTTGGTCATTGCTGTTTAAACAAGCTACTATATTATTATGTATAAAATATGTAAAATTGTTCAATTCAACCAATTATTATGATAAATGTATAAATAAAATATTATGTAAAATTGACATTCAAAAGTGCCACTAATTATCGTCTAATTGAATAAATATATCTGAATCTGAATACAATAATAAATATCTATCTAATAATTTAATAATGAAATATTTGTAATATAATTTTGACATTAATTAGTAAACTATTAAATCTTTGTAATATGTATAATTTGGTAATGTGTGTAAAAATTAATATTTTGATATTTAAACCTCTAATATAAATTTGTAAACAGTTTATAAACTTTAACAATTTTGACGTTCATAAGTGTACTATGATGTGACCTATGTGAATAAATGTTTTTGATTTGATTTGATTTGATTTACTTTTTTATTTAAAATTATTTACTTTTAGGGCCGATTTCTCAATCGTCAGATAACTTTTATCTGTTGAATAAACATATGACTTTGACATTTCTTCCATACAAAATCTGCCAAAGTCACATATTTATTCCTTAGATAAAAGTTATCTGACGATTGAAAAATTGGCCCTTAGACTCATTGCGCAGAAAATCAAAAAGATAAGCATTGCGCAGAAATCTTAAATAAGAATTAGGATAAGTTTTAAAGCATTTCAGTTTAGTTTCAGACAATTATATAAAATGATCTATCTGTGTCTGCTAAACGATATTTGTACGCAGGTTTGTTTGTCGGGTGTTCCCTTCTCGCACATTATATTTAATATCTTCATTATTTTAAATCGTTCTTAAATATTTTTTGTTTTACATTACTTGTTAATCTTTTTTAGGCTATAATAGATAACATCAATTAAAAAATCACTGAATAAATGTTTTATTTATGTATTAACATATTCCTAATACTGATCGTAGACAGAGCTGACAACAATATTTATTTATATATAACCAACAACGTAACTAGACTTCAGTAATTGGTGCTGGACAACTTCAGAACTGGTTAGAATGTATGTCATGTATAGGACAGCTGCGGAGCCCAAAAAGGGACCACGCTACAAATTTTAACAGGATTTTGAATAATATATCGCACTCTTTATTATAACCACATTTTTTTACTCAACTATGTAAATATCCTATGATCCCTTAATATTACAAATCCATTAATATATATCCGTTGTCCACCAGATAGACGTGGTGTGTAGCGTCAATAGATATTAATTATAAGCGTAATTCAATAATATATACTATCTGAGATATTCATTTATAAGCAGGTAATGTTCATCAAAAAGATGCATACAATTTCTATGATATCTATATATAATTAGAAAATAATATATAAATGAATAGGTATATTCAATAAAAAAAGTTTTTAAAAACAAGCTTTTATTTATTTTAAATGCTCTGAGTGCTTGTCAAGACTATTCCAATGAGTCGAAATAAAGTGGATTTATTTTGTTTAGTTTAGGAGTTCCTATGACCTTCCGACTCCATCTTGAGACCAGCTTCATGGTACCAATTGCATTGTCACCGAAGTTACATTGTGAAACCAAATTTCAACCTATTCTAACGACAGGAACTGGTTAGGAACAGTAGTAAAGTAGGCTTTAACGCGCAAGATTTATCCCACACTAACATACTAACAAGGCAAATTGAATAAAAGCTTTTAATTACTATCTTTTGACCACAACTCCAGCCTTGTGAATATATTCTCCCATGGGTAACATTGTATTTGTGTGATAAAATGTTGCCTGTGTTTAAATCCTGAGCCTAAACCACAGAACATTTGTAAACATTTGTTCAATGGCCGAGACTAAAACTAACTAGTATAAAAATAATACTTACATGCACTTTTTCCACTTTATTAATTAAATAAGAGATTTATAAAAAACCCGACCGGTTTCGACTAAGTCATCATCGGGTGTAGCTAGATTCTCACCTGATGATGACTTAGTCGAAACCGGTCGTGTAATTTTATAAATCTCTTAATTAACTAATAAAGTGGAAAAAGTGCAAGTAAACTGTGTAGCATGTATTTCCATCAAGAACCTACAGTACTTTCAATAACATACTATAAAAATCATCAAAAACTGTCTTTTAGTAACAGACCCAAACATCCTCGCATTTCTAGTAGGATAATTTGATGTAGATATTCAAAATACAGTGTGTCGGGGCGGAAATAAGTTCATTAATTATTCACGAAGAAGCGGCAAGTGCGATGCTGTGTACGATATTATTCGGTTTGCGCTGTCTATTAGCGAACATTAAAAATGACAACTTTAACTTGAAAACCACTCGCTGAAACTATTTTAATTTCAAATTCGGATTTCATAAAGAGGACTTTGCATCTCTATGAACGCCGCCAAGTGTGAGTCGCGCGTGGCCTTGCGTTCCGTAGTCAGCGATATAAATAGTTTGTTTTTTTTTATTATCATTATTTACTTTGTGTCATTATTATTTCCAAGTTTTCTATAACTAACCAAACTGTACAAGGTGTAAAAAGAACGGTCACTATAACTTTGAGATACGATTTACTACCTTTCCTCATTTTGGAAATGTATTTTTTTTTGTCAAAATCTACAAAAATGATTTTTATTTTTTATTTTTTCAAAAAATTCAAATAAATACATTTCTAGAATGAGAAAGTGTAGTATAATCATATCCCAAAGTTATTGTGACCGTTGTTTTTACACCCGTTATAAACCGTTATAGTTTTCATTAAGTCTTTACGTCGCCTACTACCATTAACTATTTCAACATTTTTAATTCAAAAGTTTGTTTTTTACAGTTTTATTGGGAAATGCCTGAAAGAAAATCTATACAAAAAAAAGACTAATACAAAAAATTTGGATTTTCTTCCCAATGAATACGTATATCAAAAATCAAAGACTAATACAAAAAAATCTATTTTCAAATAAAACTACAAGCTTTTTTCGAAAAAGTAATAAAAAAACCAGTAATGCATGACGCTGTTCGACCAATGTAACTATGGACGTGCGACATTATACTACATGATATTATATTATTTCATAATTTTAATTTTTGATTATATTTGACAGTATTTTAATGTACGTTAAATTTACCTTATATTTTTACTAGTATCTAAACTATTCTAAGGCCCGTATAAATAAAACAATCTCAAACCCAACTTCACCTTGAGAACCTATTTGACAGATAAAACGTTCCGTTTCACTTTTGAAAATGTAGAATTTTACTTATGTAATTTGTAATTAAAAAAAAAAAAAAAAAGTATTACATACTTTAATTTTTTTCTTTCTTTTAACGAAAAATAAAGATAATAAAAATATACATTAAACTTGTTTTATTGTTTCCTGTAATCTATACTTATAATAAAACTCTTATTGGAGGATGAATGGTGATCGACACTGATGCCAAAAATGCAATCAATAATTTTTTTGTCTGTCTGTCTGTCTGTCTGTCTGTATGTGCACGCATGGAAGGGATTTTAACCAAACTTAGTGCGATTGTAGTCCATACTCCTGAGCAGGTTATAGGCTATAAAACATAACGCTGAGACACATAGGAGCCGAGTGGTGACGATAAATTTGAAGTAAGTCGGACGAATTTCGACGCGGGTGGACTGCGGAGTGTGCAGGACGCGTGGCGCGATCGCTTCGCGTCGGCGTCTGGCGTCGGCGTCGCGACGTCTGGCGTCGGCGTTGCGGCGTCGGCGTCGCGACGTCTGGCGTCGGCGTCGGCGTCGCGGTGTCGAGCGACGACGCCCGACTGGTTTTGGTCGCAGCGTAATGTTATATAGCCTTCCTCTATAAATGGACAATCCAACAAAAATAATTTTTCAAATCGGATCAGTAGTTCCTGTGATTAGCGCGTTTAAACATATAAAAAATTCACATTTGGGGACTTTCGTTGCATGCGCTGCATAAACGGTTTAAGTCAATCAAACACCACGCGAACGAAGTCGCGGGCATAGCTAGTCTATAATATGAATATAACGGTATGAAAAGAAAATAAAATAAAATACTATGTAACATTAATAAAGTTGTTTACTTTTAAAAGTGAAACGGAACGTTGTTTTATCTGACAAATAGTCTCTCAAGGTGAGGTTGGGTTTGAGAGTGTTTAATATATACGGGCCCTAGTTTGTAGTGTAGTATGTAAGAAGTGAACGGAACCCTAAAAAGGAGAGATAAAGGGAGTCGTTAGTTTCAAGGATTATGTTATTTAAAACAAATTAAGTTAAGAAAATTTTCTTGTCTCTAATTTATGTCTGACAATGTCTGTGACATGTGACATGATGGCAAATGGTGTGATTCTACTTAACGTCTATTAGAAGTTCTCCTCTCCTCATCACGGCTGCTGGAAAGGAGCCGAAAGGTCGAGTAAAGGTCTTTTAATATTATTTCTACTAGAAGCTTGTAAAACCCCTCAACTAGTTTACATTCACACTATAAAAGTAAATAGCTATTTTCATAATCATTCCTTAAAACGGTAAATAATCAAGGTACATAATGTACAACAAGTATATTATAGTGTATATAGTGCCCAAATGTGTGCGCAACATACCAAGACACTCTCTGTTCCTTTTACTCTCATAACACAGCGGGACGGTAGAGCGACACGACTGGCGAGAGAACAGGCGCAGGATCGACGTTTTACATGCCATCCGACGCATGGTTCATCTTTCTTGTCAGACAATCAGGTAATCAGCCTGCATTGTCCTATCCAAACTGGAAAACAACATTTTTTGTTGTTCCAACGCGGGACTCGAACCCACGACCTGCAAAGCTCAGAACCACTAGACGACGGAGGTGCTTTATCTTATATCACGGAGGATCTTAACAAGTACAATCTTAATGACATACCAAATCGCGAACATTTAGCATATCTTATGTCGAATCCCATACATTTTGTTATCGAACATTGCAAGCAATAATTAGCGATGGCATCTTGAACCAGCCCCCAGATGTTATATCGTTTATAGTGATGATAATAATATCGAAACACATGAATATAAAGCTCATTCTGTACCGCATTATAAGTTTAAATACATGCAAAGTTATATTTAAAGTTGAGAGAACTAGTGGGATCAAAAATGACAGTGACGTTCAGCGGACACTATATTTTAAGTCCGTATTAAACACACGCTGCTGTTAATAGCTGACATATATACCTATATATATAAATAAATATATTAGTACATATATATACAAGTATACATATGTCGCAGTCATCTGATTAAATCCGATATTTAAAAGAATGACTGGCGCGTTCATTAAATTCTATTTTTACCAACAAAATTGGGAAGGTGAAAAAGCTTGAAAGTTAGGTACCTCATGAATTGAGTGAAGCAAACCGACAAACGCTCGTCGACTGCAGCGTTACATTGCTCAACCGGCACAATAATGAAGGAATTTTAAATCGGATCATTACATGTGATGAAAAGTGGATCCTGTACGATAATCATAAACGCTCATCGCAATGGCTGAACCCTGGTGAACCAGCAAAGTCTTGCCCCAAGCGAAAATTTAAAAAAAAGTTACATGTAAGCGTTTGGTGGACTAGTGCCGGTGTCGTTCACTATAGCTTTCTTTAATCTGGTCAGACGATTACGGCTGATGTCTATTGTCAGCAACTGCAAACCATGATGGAAAAGCTCGCCGTTAAACAACCGAGGGTTGTCAATCGCTCTACGCCACTGCTGCTTCAAGACAACGCTAGACCACACACGACACTTACCATTTTGTTCGAAATTTGGATAAATTCATGCAAGGAAAAAAATTCAATTCCGATGAGGCAGTCCAAACCGCTTTTAAAGATTTCATTGATTCCCGTCCGAATCGTTTTTTTAGTAAAGGGATCAATGAACTACCTATAAAATGGCAAAAGTGTATAGATAGCAATGGTACATACTTTGATTAATAAAATATATTTTAATATGAAAAAATCGCCTTTATTTTCCTCCCATACAAAACGCCAATTTCATATTTAAGGACCTAACATTTTTTCGCTTTTCCGTTATTCTTGCGACAAAAAAAAAGAAATGGTATGACAAAAAAATACATTTCCAAAATGAGGAAAGGTTAATCATCGTATCTCAAAGTTATAGTGACTGTTATTTTTACATCCTGTATATTTCCTTTGTCGCCTTTGAGATCCACGGGAAAGTTGTTGGAGGTGGTATTCTTTCCCCGGCACCACACGGACGACATAAAACTACTTTAATCGTCTCCATGCGGTTTTAATTTAGTAGATTGCAACTTATACAGCGCAACGATGCATGAGATACGAGGTTTATAAGAAAAAATGCCGCCAGAGTGAAAATGCAACAAAGTTTCTTAAGTTTCTCGATGACGCAATATCCAAAGAACGTGTGAGATGGGTGCCAGGCCATGGTAATATTTTTCATTATTTCATACACTTATTCAACAAAGTCTGACCGATTTGACATACGATCTGAATCAACCTTATCTGAGGAATTTTCACCAAGCAAGTGGGAACGTGATGTAATTATAAAATATTTGTCCGTTCCTTTTCTCAGCTAATAGTTGTAAATTGCTGTCGCTCACAAAATAACTGTCGATATGGAACAGGCACAAGCTCCATCTGTTGTTAAATTTCTTTTCTGTAAAGTTCTTTGTATGCTTAGCATTATTATAATGTGATTTTTAAGAAACTAGGTAGGCGTCGCGACGCTGGGCGTCGGCAGGCGTCGTGACGCTGGACGTCGGCAGGCGTCGCGGCCCTGGGCGTCGTGGCGCTGGGCGTTGGTAGGCGTCGCGGCGCTTGGCGTCGTGGCGCTGGGCGTCGGTAGGCGTCGTGACGCTGAGCGTCGGCAGGCGTCGTAACGCTGGACGTCGGCAGGCGTCGCGGCGCTGGGCGTCGTGGCGCTGGGCGTCGGTAGGCGTCGCGGCGCTTGGCGTCGTGGCGCTGGGCGTCGGTAGGCGTCACGGCGCTTGGCGTCGCGGCGCTGGGCGTCGGCAGGCGTCGTGACGCTGGGCGTCGGCAGGCGTCGCGGTGCTGGGCGTCGGCAGGCGTCGCGGCGCTGGGCGTCGGCAGGCGTCGCGACGCTGGGCGTCGGCAGGCGTCGCGGCGCTGGGCGTCGTGGCGCTGGGTGTCGGTAAACATCGCGGCGCGGGGCGTCGGCAGGCGTCGCGGCGCTGAGCGTCGGTAGGCGTCGCGGCGCTGGGCGTCGGTAAGCGTCGCGGCGCTGGGTGTCGGCAGGCGTCGCGGTGCTGAGCGTCGCGGCGCTGGGCGTCAGCAGGCGTCGCGGTGCTGAGCGTCGGTAGGCGTCGCGGAGCTTGGCGTCGCGGCGCTGGGCGTCGGTAGGCGTCGCGGCGCTTGGAGTCGTGGCGCTGGGCGTCGGTAGGCGTCGCGGCGCTTGGCGTCGCGGCGCTGGGCGTCGGCAGGCGTCGTCACGCTGGGCGTCGGCAGGCGTTGCGGTGCTGAGCGTCGGCAGGCGTCGCGGCGCTGGGCGTCGGCAGGCGTCGCGGCGCTGGGCGTCGTGGCGCTGGGCGTCGGTAAGCGTCGCGGCGCTGGGTGTCGGCAGGCGTCGCGGTGCTGGGCGTCGGTAAGAGTCGCGGCGCTGGGCGTCGCGGCGCTGGGCGTCAGCAGGCGTCGCGGTGCTGAGCGTCGGTAGGCGTCGCGGAGCTTGGCGTCGCGGCGCTGGGCGTCGGTAGGCGTCGCGGCGCTTGGCGTCGTGGCGCTGGGCGTCGGTAGGCGTCGCGGCGCTTGGCGTCGCGGCGCTGGGCGTCGGCAGGCGTCGTCACGCTGGGCGTCGGCAGGCGTCGCGGTGCTGAGCGTCGGCAGGCGTCGTGACGCTGGGCGTCGGCAGGCGTCGCGGCGCTGGGCGTCGTGGCGCTGGGCGTCGGTAAGCGTCGCGGCGCTGAGTGTCGGTAGGCGTCGCGGCGCTGGGCGTTGGCAGGCGTCGTGACGCTGGGCGTTGGCAGGCGTCGTGATGCTGGGCGTCGGCAGGCGTCATGGCGCTGGGCGTCGCGGCGCGGGGCGTCGGCAGGCGTCGCGGCGCTGAGCGTCGGTAGGCGTCGCGGCGCTGGGCGTTGGCAGGCGTCGTGGCGCTGGGCGTCGGCAGGCGTCGCGACGCTGGGCGTCGGCAGGCGTCGCGGCGCTGGGCGTCGGCAGGCGTCGCGGCGCTGGGCGTCGTGGCGCTGGGCGTCGGTAAGCGTCGCGGCGCTGGGTGTCGGCAGGCGTCGCGGTGCTGAGCGTCGGTAGGCGTCGCGGAGCTTGGCGTCGCGGCGCTGGGCGTCGGTAGGCGTCGCGGCGCTTGGCGTCGTGGCGCTGGGCGTCGGTAGGCGTCACGGCGCTTGGCGTCGCGGTGCTGGGCGTCGGCAGGCGTCGCGACGCTGGGCGTCGGCAGGCGTCACGACGCTGGGCGTCGGCAGGCGTCGTAGCGCTGGGCGTTGGCAGGCGTCGCGGCGCTGGGCGTTGGCAGGCGTCGCGACGCTGGGCGTCGGCAGAGGCGTCGTGGCGCTGGGCGTCGCGGCGCTCGGCGTCGCGGCGCTGGGCATCGGCAGGCGTCGCGACGCTGGGCGTCGGCAGGCGTCGCGGCGCTGGGAGTCGGTAGGCGTCGCAGGCAGCTTATGCAGGCAGCTAATTATAGTTGTAAATAGCTGTCGGTCACACAGGAGATAATATAACTGTCGGTGTATGGAACAAGTCCGGACAAGCTCCATCTGTTGTTAAATAAAACAACAATATGATGTGAGATGATTATAAAGCTAACGTCAGTGTTAATGTAATTACCGTATAATCTTATATAAAAATCGTTCGACACCTCGATAGCGCGATGCAGGTGCCTAACTAAAAAGGTTTAGAACTGTGAAACATCTAAACACAAACATTTAACAGTCGGTAACGTTTTATAATGATAACAATAAACGAAAACCAAACGTTACATAAAACTCCAAATGCGTAGATTTTTTGTAGTCTAAATTGTAAAAACTTCGATACTCAAAGAAATTTGTGACCATAAATTAAGTACTTAATCGACTTTTAATTGATTGGCGCATGACAAAATTTTATAAGTTTCAATATGACACGATCAATTTATTTATACAATTTTAGTTATTACGCCTCCGCAGTCTAGTGGTTTAGAGCCTGGCTCTCGACTGTGGTCGTCGTGGGTTCGATTCCCACGTTGGAAACACGTTTTAAGTTTGGTTTAGACAAGGCAGGCTGATCACCTAATTGGCTGACAAGAAATATGATCCATGCGTCGGATGGGCATGTAAAAAGTCGGTCCTGCGCTTGATCTCCCGCCAGTCGAGTCGGTTATCCGTCCCAGTGGGTTACGAGAGTGAAGAAAAAGAGAGTGCTTCTATGCATTGCGCACACACTTTGGCACTATAAAAATAACAACTGCGTAGCTGGACTGGTTTCAATGAAACCGGTCACCGTCACCGAAATCAGTGTGGGAGATATTATTATTATTATTATTTTAGCAAACACTAAAATTATTAAACAAGCTTATGACTAAACAACTAGCCACCCGGATAGTTATAGCACTTTCGAAAAAAAAAACAAGAATACAGTATAAAGAGAGTTCAATTATAATAGTAGTGAGGTGTTTTATTGAAGTTCGGTGTTACACAGCCACAATGGAGACTTATAGTTTTCATATCAACCCCTACAATATGGGTAACAAATGATGAGAGAGTTTGAGAAAACAAATACAATTCATACAAGATTTCATGAATGCCGCTATTTTTAATCCAAAATAGCGATTTATCGTTTTCACAGGTACTCTCACAATATGGGTATCAAATGAAAGAGAAATGCAATAAATTATCTAAATTCCAGACGAAGAAAAAGGCGAAATTAATTGCCCGGGGTCAAAATAGGTTATTTTTAAACTCAAACAAGTCCATTAACCAACTTACAAAGATAAATGAAATACCACCAAAAACATTTTCATGTAAAAATGTTGCCAAGACGAGTCTATATAGCTTACCCTGTGAAAAAGTTATCAGATATCGTATAAAGCCAAGCTCTAAAGACAACTCGCCCTAAATCTACCAGCACCTTGATCAAAATCTATCAAAAAGTGGACAAATCCCATGTAGAACCAAAGTTCTTGATCTATGCGCCCTTACTTTACTAGGCTTAGCTTCACTTACTCTACATTTCAGTTAAAACGTGATACTTGGCCGTTTTGCTACCGTTACGAAGATTTTATAGGCATTCATTTATCGTGTGTGAAATAACTACACTAAAACTATAAGTAAAAGGGTAAAAAGGTCGTTTGAAAATATTTATGAAACAATATAAAGTTGTACATAAAGTTAATGAAACATTAAATGTACAAATAGTTAAAATGATTAGGTTCGCCCTAGCACTAGCTCTCCACTCTCCGCTCTAAGTCAGTGTTGTCGCCGCGCCGGTCAGCGGGGGGGGACGTGCCCTTATTACTTATGAATGGATTACCCAGGTGTCAGCTAACGATAGTTAACTGGAATTTATAATACACAGGGACACAGCTGTATCTGGAGCACATCCGAGTTATGTCCCGCGCGAGACAGGCGCTTGATTAAAAATGCACCACTCGAAAACGAGGTACGTTCGGCCCGTGGCGCCGACGCTAGCGCAAGTCGCGCCGCCGGTCGCGCCGCCAGTCGCGCCGCCGACCCCGCGAGGGCCGCACCTGAGCCCCGCGACTCGAGTGTCGCGCGTCAAATGTGCACGTTTAATCTGAAAGCTCGTTCTATACAGAATTGAAACGCAGCCGTCGAGAGCACTTCGTTAAATTTATATTTTTCTCAATTAAAACTGCATAATTTAAATGTCGGGCTGAGGTGCTCGCCTCGTGAAATCGATGGACTATATATAAAATAGGGAAGATATTCGGGTTATTGACGCGAAAAGCGCAGCGGTATCCGTTCGGAATCTATTTTGGCGTTGTGTCGTTCGACGGGGGCCGCGGGCGAGGCCAGTAGCGCGGGAGTGCTCGCGTGCCCGCTGTCCTCCCCGCTGTACCTCCGTCCGACGTTCGAGTGATCTCTAACCTGAGTCTATCTAGTCTCCGTCACGCGCGGTGCAGCCGTCTGCACGCCGCGCCGCGCCGGTCCGAGTCGCGACACACGCTAATTGGGTTAAAAGCCGACGAGATTCGATGTTTACATTTATTGCGTTGTTTATTTTTAAACGAAACGGTGAGTACGCTAATACTTTTTAGTGTCCTATATTTTGTCGTTTAATTAAGGGACAACGAGTGCGTTTTCATGTTTTTTATGGATAAATACCTGTGTTATGTTTTAGGTATGATTTCCGGTGTTAAGACAAAGGAATTTGTTGAAATTTTAAGAAAAACTATGGCAGTTCTCCTTTGAAGTACGGGCCATTGTATTGGCGTGAAGTGGCTCCGCGACAAAGGGCTGGAACAGACGCGCCGTTGTAGAGGTAATTATATACCTTATCTATCATCATCAGCGACTATTAATCGGCATGTACACATTATTAAACGGTCGCCCTGTGATCGGAATTCGACCATAAATGCGATCATATATATATATTTTTTTATATATATAGGTAAATATTTTGTTAATCACACTATCACGCTAATATTATGAAGGCGAAAGCTTGTGAGTGGGTGTGTATGCTTGTTACTTCTTATAAACAACTGGGCGATTTTAATAAAATTTGGTTATGAAATTATCTGACACCCTGGATCAACACAGGCTACTTTTTACCGTAGCAGTTGTACGGATACACTTTACAATGTATGGTTCCCGTGGGATTTTTATTTTTCGTTTACGATATAGCGAGGAACTCTAGGTTTCTGGAGGTCTATGGAAAGTTGAAGATTGACAAATGTGTCAAACTACTGTAATTATACAAACGTGTGGTAGTGTGTGTTATGTTATTTTTGTATAAGATTTTTTTAATTCATTAAAAAAAAAGGCTATAATATTAATGAGTGATAATACTTTAGGGTGTGTAATGTATATGTGCCTCCTATGTAGAGTATACTATGAAAGTACCAGCGCTGAAAGACCTACTTTTGACTTTCATGTTTGTATGAGAAATACCACAACATCATACATTTTCCCATAAAATAATTTAAAAAGGCACCTCTTTCAGCGCGGGCACTTTCTTATTAAACTCTGTATAGGTACGGGTCCCATACACACACTAAAGTATTATCACTTTGACGACCTCCGTAGCGCAGTTGGTTGAGCGCGTTGCTCGAACGAAAGGTCGCGGGTTCGAATCCCGCCGAGGGAACAAAAAGTTATAAATATTCCTGGGTCATGGATGTGTATTAAATTTGTGTATAATATAATAAACATTTTAAATATATGTATAGTATAAAAATATTAAATATATTTCCGTTGTCTGGTACCTGTAACACAAGTTCTTCGGATACTTAGCACAGGGCCAGATTGACGTGGTGTGAAGCGTCCATAGATATTATTATATTATTATTATCACTCATTAATATTATAGCCTGTATAGATTTTTTAACATTAGATATGTATCCTTATAATCTACTTTGTACTCCACAAGTACACACCAGCTTTACTTATTAATATATAGTAAAGTAGGAACACAACTTCATCTTAACTCGTAGTTAATCGTTGATTAACCTCGAAACACACTAGCTAATTCATCTTTCCCCTTCCCCTAGTTGTAGACGGTATCCATTTTCGGTATTTCAAAATTTCCGTTCACGTTACCCAATAAACGGTTAACCGTTGGCGCAATATATGAAATTTCCCTATTTTATCTAGTGGGTTTTGAGTCTAAACTAACTAACGTCCGATAATCGTTGACCGATTTTTTGTAATTTTATTTGCAATAACATTTTATTAATTCGGTCAGAAATAATATGGAAGAATCTACACTAATATTATTTGAATGAGGAAAGATTTGTATTTTTGTATGTAACGACTTCACTCAAAAAGTACTAGACCGATTTTAATAATTCTTTTATCATTAGAAAGCTACATTAACACTGAGTAACATAGGCTATATAAAAATCAATTGCTGTTCGTTAGTCTCGCTAAAACTCGAGATCAGCTGAACTGATTGGGCTATTTTTGGTCTTGAAATATTTGTGGAAGTCCCGGGAAGGTTCACGGTTTCCCTGCTCAACGAAGTGGGCACGGGTCAGCTAGTAGTAAATAAAGTGGAAAAAAGTGCAAGTAGTTTGTGGTTTACCATATAACATGAATTTCCACCATGAACCTACAATAAAATATGGAGGAAATTTTGCCCGATTATCGCTACCACAAAAAGTTTGACGTGGGCTTTGCGTGGGATTCTATAGATTTTTCTCCTAGTGTAAAAGTGGAAATGTCAGTTATCCTGAATTATACCGTACTAAATCAGATGAAAGTAGGAAGCGGGTCATAAGGCCTATCTTTATCAGCTATTTTCAGCTGGACCTTACCATACCTAATACACAACGCCTCCGTGGTCTAGTGGCTTAGAACTTCGCTCTCGACCCGGTCGTGGGTTTGATTCCCGCGTTGGAACAACCAAAATGTTTTCAAGTTTGGTTAGGACAATGCAGGCTGATCACCCGATTGTCTGACAAAAAGATGATCCATGCGTCGGATGGGCATGTAAAAAGTCGGTCCTGTACCTGATCTCTCGCCAGTCGTGTCGGTTATCCCACTGGGCTACGAGTGTGAAAGAAGAGAGAGTGCTTATGTGTATTGCGCACACACTTGGGTACTATAAAATAACTCCTGCGTAGCTGCCCTGGTTTCAATTACACCAGCCACCGTCACCGAAAACGGTGTGTGTCGTACCCTTTGTTTCTATTCAATTTAATATTAATGTAAACAATAAATTTACGTTTTAATATTAATGTAACCAAAAAAATTACGAAATTAATGTGTCATTGTTTTACTGGCGCCGTCAAAATGAGACCTATAGAGTTAAATTTAACCCAAACGCAAATAAATCCGTTTATAGATTAGTTAGTAATAATTGATACGAATACAATACAGTTATTCTTTGCGACTATGAATGAAAGTTTTTCATTTGATGTTTCAATACCTTAATAATTGTTTAATTGTTATAAAATGTATTGGATAATGAAGTACGATTCCTTAAGATTCCGGTGAAAGGGTTGATAAGTGTGCACAATAAGCGAACATTTGGAAATTTCGTTGTATTCGGTTTGTTTACGTTAAGGTTAAATTTAAAAGGAACGTGATATTGGACCGGATAGTCCTTCATATTATTTACGAATAATTTATTGTATGACGTCTGCGTTGTACTATCGCAATCAGTGAGCTCTATTTTTACCCAAAATCGGTCACCGATATTGATTATCGGTATAAATAATACAATCTCAATCGAAACTTCTACTTGAGAACCTATTTGACGGATAAAAAAAAACGTTACGTTTCAATTTTAAAAATGAAGAACTTTATTTATGTTATGTATTTTTTTTTCTTTTTTAAATCGTAAAATAAAGATTATAAAAATATAGATTACATTTATTTTAATGTTTTTCTGTAATCTATAATATGAATATAACGGTATAAAAAGAAAATAAATTAAAGTACTATGTAACAATAATAAAGTTGATCATTTTTAAAAGTGAAACGAAACGTTGTTTTATCTGTCAAATAGGTTCTCAAGTGAGGTTGGGTTTGAGATTGTTTTATTGATACGGGTCTACAATTGTAATCATTATAACCGTCTATATTGAGGTTTGTTAAAATTTAAACTTACATTGAATTGTAACGGAGTGTACCTTGTTAAATTTTAGCGGTTGTTTTCATCAATGCATACAATAGATATTCGCAATATCGAACAATGTCGTCATATATCCAACGTTCGATTTTTTAGTTTCAGGGTCCCCGAATACTGTGTGTGACCGACGTTTCGTAGGTTAAAAATTGAACATACTGCATAATATGTGCAATAGTATATTGCCTCCGTGGCCTAGTGGTTCAGAGTTTCGCGCTCGACCCGGAGGTTGTGGGTTGAATTCCTCAGTTGGAACAACAAATAATGTTGTTTTCCAGTTTGGTTAGGACAATGCAGGCTGATCACCTGCTTGTCTGACAATAAAGATGATCCATGCGTCGGATAGTAAAAAGTCGATCCTGCGCCTGTTCTCTCGCCAGTCGTGTCGGTTTACCGTCCCACTGGGTTATAAGAGTAAAAGGAAGAGAGAGTGTCTTTGTGTATTGCGCACACACTTGGGCACTATCAAGTAACTCCTGCGTAGTGAGCCTGGTTTCAATGAATTCGGCTACCGACACCGAAATCGGTGAGGGTAGCTATTATTATCAGGTTTTAATAATGCCAAAGTCTGTTTCAAAATCGGTAAATTTTTTCCGATTTTGTACAGTGGAAAGACGGTGATAATATCGGCCTACGAGTAGTATGTCGTATATACCCTGAAGAAGCTCAGTGTCCCAACGAGTTTGAGTCTTTGTATTTCTATGACGACAAAGTCTTAACGCTGTTAGGGAGTTTATTGAAATCGTATAAAAAATATTTTAAAGGAAATTTGCAAAATCTAAAACCACTATCCTCCTGAGTCTTGCCTCGCTTAAAATACTGAAGTCATTTTCACTCATGTGAAGAGAAAAAGGTTTTAACTTGAAACTGGGTGCTACTTAGCATTATATTATTGTTTTAAATAATATATTTTGTTTCATATCCATTTATAAACCGACTATTATCTGCTGAATATAATAAAGATTATTTTTTTTTACCTATCGTACATAATTTTGTCTTTATCTTTTCAGTCTTTGTCTTTATCTCTTACCTTCTATATTATTACTATCTAGCCCGGACCTTCGCTCTCATAGATATTCTTTAATAAGTTTATAAAAATCCTTAGTGCCTTCATCATACGTGTGCGATTTTTCCAATTTTCTCTAGGCCCTACTTAATCGCTCTTTTATTAATTATTAGCTTTTGACGTGGAATAAATATCCTTTGTTGCTTCTAATACCTCCAAAAATGTATGTACAGTTTCATGATAATCGGTTTAGAAGTTTTTGCTTGAATGCGAAACAAACAAACGGACATTTACATTTACAATTTCAAGGAGGAATAAATATAGATATATAATATAGCTAAATTAATTAATACAACGTGAAAAAACAAAACGAGAAAATACAGCAATATAACACAAAACATGCTCCACAGAAAAATCCCGAACAAAAATGAATTGACAATGCGTAGTATAAAAAATATTGCTGGAATTCATATTTTTAAGTACTTTTTACTCGCGGCATGACAGCGTGTGTCACGTCACGAGCCGCGGACCACGCGCTCTACTTCCACACGAAGGTCAGGGTTATTTGGTTGCCGGCTTCAATGTGCACTATAGAATATTCCGCGTACTGCAATTACATGAAATAATTGCGCCTTTTATACAGCCTGATATCTGTTGCTAAACAATAATCTACTGTGTTGGCTGATTTTCATCTGCAGATAGCTTTAGCAGAGATGTGCACCCACCGGTGCAACACTCATTATATGTTCATAAATTAGGCTTTATTAATGAGTGATAATACTTTAGGGTGTGTATAGAGTTTACAGATAAAGTACCAGCGCTTAAAGAGGTACTTTTTTTAATAATAATAATAATAATAAAATCTTTATTCGGACAACATTTTAGACATTACAGGACCTGTCCTGTAATGTCTAAAATGTTGTCCGAATGAAAGTATAAAATATACGGCCCCTGGGCCGTATTATGATCTATTACAATACCAGCGAAGTTCCAGGCAATTCAATAACTCGGCCTTAAACTGCCTTGGGGGCCTATTACAAGCTCTTAATTCCAGCCAGTTTACGCTATACAACATGGCTGCCTGGAATTTTCGTATTACGATCACATAATAACTGCACGATGACAGCTAGTTAGCGGACACTTGACACTGGACTTGCTTGCAACCAAACTAGGGTGGATCCATTCAGTATAACATGTCGCTGTAATATGAAAAATAACAAGGCAGTTTAAGACCGTATTATTGAATTGCCTGGAACCAGGCTGGTATTGTAAAAGATCATAATACGGCCCTTGGTCTTTTTTATATTACAACCACATTGCAATAATTAACCATCCATTAATACTGAATGAATCCACCCAAGTTTATTTGTCTGAAAGTGACATTCGGAAGCAAGTGACATGTGACTGCTCACTGGCTGTCAATAAGTGATCGTAATACGAAAATTCTAGGCACCCATGTTGTATAGCGTAAACTGGCTGGAATTGAGAGCTTGTAATAGGCCCCCAGTAAATATATACACATTAGAAAGAAAAAACACGAACAAATGAAAAAAAAACAACGATAAAAAACAAACATTTGGCCAGTTGACAGTGTAATGTCTAAAAACTAGAATCCGAAATGGCGACCACTCAGGTGTGTACTAATTCACCACGACGCAGCGCCGCGGCACCTGGTCTTAAATGTGTAATATTTTAAATTATAATATAGAAAAACTTATGATGTTAAGGCATTTCTAATACAAAAATCAAATTCAAAAGTAAGTCTTTCAGCGCTGGTACTTTCACAGTACAGCTGGTACTCTACATAGGAAGCACTACACCCTAAAGTATTATCACTCATTTATTTTACACCTTGTATAAACAAGTGGGAAACCACGAAGACTGTGATTGTGTCAGTCTGCATTCAAATAACCTAGAGTTTAAGTAACTGGAGTACATACGAGTACATTAAGGCCTGTATAAATATAGAAATCTGAAACTACGTCTCAAGGCAGATCTTGGTTGATACGACCTCAAAGTGCGATTAGCTTCTCAAGAT
This sequence comes from Celastrina argiolus, assembly GCA_905187575.2. Classification (NCBI taxonomy): domain Eukaryota; kingdom Metazoa; phylum Arthropoda; class Insecta; order Lepidoptera; family Lycaenidae; genus Celastrina; species Celastrina argiolus. Next base: position 14,391,016 of record LR994599.1, on the reverse strand, counting down.
GGTATTTGATTAATAGTCTGATTTCAAGCGCGTATCAACTGAAACGGGTTTAGAAGCGCAGTCTCAACTAAGAACGTCTACTCACCTTTGAAAGCTGAATGAAAAAAATATTTTATTACATAAATGTAACATATTTTGTAGTAAATTAATGAAATATAATAAACAGTCTCATCTGCTTATATTATTACTTTTTGATTTGTTGATAAACAAGAAAGTTCCCTTAAGGAACAAACCAAGTACCAAATCACGGTTCCTCACGAAAGGTCAGCTGCTCAAGTAGCACTTTGGCAGCTGTTGATAACGCTCGTTCAGTTGAGACACCTGTCTAGGATATGTACTTTTTATCATCTATTAATTCAACTATTACTTCAAATGCTGTCTTGAGGTTGATGTTGAGATAGATTTAATAATACGGGCCTTAGATTTACGAATAACACTTTAACACTGGGTTATGTAGTGCAAGTGAGCTGCAAGATAGAATCGTTTAAATTTTTGTTTATTTTATTTGTTTAATTAACATGCTTGTATGTTTAGCTAAATAAACGATGTGAGAAATTAAATATACATCATAAAAATCGTTCATTATTTTTTACTAAAAAACATGAAAATAATGTGGATTTAGTACTAAAATGGTACAAAATAATATTAACGTCGAGCAAAATTCAGTTATGTTGTTACGTAGTATGAAAATACAGAGGTGGTCCAGACATTCTGACGTCAGAATGTCTGACCTCTTTCTTCATTTTATTTCGGTAACTATCGAAGTAATAAAACTGGGTATAGTACCAAAAAGTTACAACATTTTGTTTTTATGCTCATGAAAATATCTACAAAACAACAGGTGATTTTTTGATAACTATTATTTTTAAAATGTTGTACCTTGCTATATAATAGTATATTGTACCTAAGTGTTAGGTCATCAATAATTCATTTATTTGCCAAGAATATGGTACAGTTGGTGTTTACATTTGTTTGAGTTCTACATATTCTACTGTATAGTGTGCAAATATATTGTCAGTTATACATAATTTAAAAGCTTTTTTAGTTTACAATATCTACTAGACTGCTTCAATTACATATGCATTATAATTTGATTAATAAATTAAATAACATTCTATTGTCAAGATTATAATAATGTCAATACAAAATGTTAAAGGGCGTGTTTCACCAAGCAATGTTAAAGTTAATCCTTCGTTAAATATTATGTTATCCCTCTCGTAATTCCTATCAATGAATGAGAGGGCATGGTATTTTAAGAAGCCGTTAACACTAACATGGATTGGTGAAATCGGGACTTAGTTTAGTACATTCTAAACATTAACTATACCAAAAAACTCTACATAAATGCAGAACGCCCTAATTTTCCTTCAAAATTTAATTTTTAATTTAAAGAACAAATGCGATTATTATCGCCTAGTTGGCAGCGAACTACACAACTTGAAGTTTTCAAATGGTAGAGGTAAAGAGTTCATTATTAACAGCACTCAGACTATTTGAGGGGCGTTTTTCGAAAAGTCGGCTACAGGTATTCATTAGTCGGTTCTCTGTTCATTAGTGCGCTTATACGATTGTTGATTCTTTGTTTTTGCGATGTGACAAGACTCGAGAAGCCCAATTCTCGTATTTAAGAGTTTCTAGGTGAAAAAAGCAGGCAAGAGGGTAAACAGAACAAGGTACGTGATGATGATTGGATGATTTAATGAATTAGTATAATATTTAATGTTTTAAAAGAAAAAAATAATTAAAATTAGCAACGACAAAATGTAATTTTCTTATGAAATATTCGGGCTTAGTCTGAGTCAAAATTTCCGAAGACAATCCAGAATAAAAGATTTACGTTAATGGGCTGGGCTGTTTCCGGAAATTCTGTGTCTGATTTGAATTAGGAAAAATCGAGTAAAGAACCTCCGATTGCTTTACAATTGAACACGTTATCTAGGCAATACTTTTGGCTATATTGAAGGGTATTATTTACCAAGAGAGGTATAATAGAATTTACAATGAAAGTACTAGCGCTGAACTTTATTTTGTTGGGGAATTTCTCATAGAAATATGAAAGACAAAAGTAAGTCTTTCCGCGATGGTACCTACATAGTAAATTCTATATACGGGACCCATTTGCTTAACAATTTAGCACATTATCTAGGCAATACTTTTAGCTATATTGAAGGGTATAGTTATTTGATTGTACCTTGATGATAGCTACACAAACCAACTTAACCTAGACTTTAATTTTACTTTCAATTAATTATAAATAATCGTCTCGATATTATATTATGCAGAATTTTAATGTTTATTAGTATAGCATCCCGTCGCTTTACCTTCACAACCTCGTATCTATAAAACTTTTCAGTAGAGTAAAAAAAAAAAATTTAGATTTTATTTGATTTTAGACTTTTTTTTTTATTATAAATTTATTTAAGGTCGCTCAAACATCACTGGTCATTAGCGACCACTATAGGTTTACATTTTATATTAAATTATAATAATTAATTAATTTTAGGTATTGTACAGTTTTCTATGTTTTTATAAATGCGTGAGGTGTGATAGTGACATATCTGTTAAGCAAATATTAATTGAATGTCCAATGTATAATACTGAACGTTTACAAGTGAAACTCCCTGTATGTTTAAAAGAATGTTTAGATTTTAGACTTTGTTTGATATGAGGTTCAGTTATGTACAGTATACATCACGGATGAAATGGATACGAAATTTGTGATACGTATATGGATATTAAATAATTTCGGATTATCCATTTGTTTCGGATAATTTCGGTTACGGGTATTAAATTTTGGTTTCCTTTTTACAGTAGCAAAACTTGCATTTCGGATTCGGTTACGGATACGGATATTTTTTATATCGGATATCCGATAGTTCCGGTTACGGATACGGAGCTCCCGAACATCCCTGGTATACGTCCAAAATCCATGTCATAATAAATTGTAAAATTATTAAGTATTTTGACTCTACTGAAAGTTTTTTAGATACGAGGTTGGGATGGTGAAGCGATGATTTGTTGCTTATGAGAATGCATATTGTTGGTTTAAGTTCGAGACTTTATTACAACTTGATCATTGTTGTATTTAATTAGCAGAATCGACCTGGTTGTTCTTTCCCTTCTGTTAACTAGAGTCTCATTAAGCTCACCGCCTAAATACTCCTCTACATACGTTATGCATACCAATGCAGGAACCGAGATTTTTTCTCTAGAATTCTGGTAAGGAAATAAAAAATAAGTCACGTCCGAGCCAGGCTAGTACGCGGGTTCCGTTCAAAACGTTGATATACCAGGTGTAAATAGATGAGTGATAATACTTTAGGATATGTACTAACGCTGAAAGACTTGACTTTCATGGTTCTATGAGAAATGCCCCAACATCATAAATTTTCCCATACAATAAGTAAAAAAGTACCTCTTTTAGCGTTGGTACTTTCACAGTAAACTCTATATACGACCCATGCACACCCTAAAGTATTATCACTCATTAATATTACATACTATAGCGCGCCTTCAATATTTACTTCACTATGTTTTTAGTATTTGCTGTTATAACGACAACAAACATACATCATCTATGAAAACTTCAACTGTCCACATATCCGTCCATCATGGTCAGGGGATACAGGCTAGCGACAAACAAAAGGACAGTCAGACAACGAAGTCTCAGTTAGGTTAAGTTAATAGAGTTCAATCCAGGACCTTGATTCAAAATGCCATCGATATTATCACAAAACAAAATTTATGGGATTTGACATAAGCTTCGCTAAGTGACATTCGAATTCGCTTGTCAATTAACAAACCTTATGACAGATCCGATACTTTTTTTTGAACTTCGTAAGTGATAATTGCGGCATCTTGAATCAGGGTCCGGGGTACTTCCCATGATTTCATGATTGGCTGATGGCAATCCGCAAGTGGTTGCGAGTAAGCTGGGAGGCCCGCATACCCCTAAAGGATCCTCCCTGGGGAAGCATTACACTTCACACCACGTCAATCTGGCCCTGTGCTAAGTATCCGAAGAACTTGTGTTACAGATCCCAGACAGTACAAGTAAGAAATACATATTTAATACTTTTACACTATACACATATTTAAGATTTTATTATATTAATACAGGTCATGGATGACCCAGGATCATTGAAAATTTTTTGTTCCCTCGGCGGGATTCGAACCCGCAACCTCTTGGTCGAGCATCAACGCTCTGAACCACTGCTGTCAAATTTAATTTTCGACATAAAAACATATTTAGGGTTTCGTTTGGGAACGGAACCCTGGGAAGTAAAACACCCTGGAACGACACATCACGTGCTAAGTCAGTCAGACCTGCGGCGGAACTGCTACGTTCGTTAATTAGTCATTTATCCTCCGCTTTGACGAGTGAAGGAGAAGACTGCTCACTCGAGACAAGTCACAAGACCTGACGAACAGTGAACTGCCTTTTTCAACATCGTTCGTCGACGTTTTAATGGCAACAAGAACGAGATTTTTGGGCTTAAATATTCCTCACAAGCTATTCATATGCGGGCTACGAGAGAAGGAAGTTTTATGTATTGCACACACTTGAGCACTAGAATATAGCTTATCCGTAGCTGGTTTCAATAAACCCGGTCAACCTACCGTAAACCTACCGTCTCAAAGTGGAAGGCGTTTTTTATTACTTACTGTCTTGTGACTTGACTTGTTTTGTATGTTTGTAACCGACTTTGGGCGCGATTTTGACCCATTTTTTTTCAATATTTTTAATTTAAATTTATTAAAATTTATTTTCTATTTTTTAGTTGAATTATAGTGCGTTTTTTTCTATTATTTATTTATAGTAACTCTCACAGTCATACGAATCTAAAGACATCTCTTCAGCTAAAATCCATCGAGTGCTTCATACATATACGTATTATCGAAAAACAACCTTCCTTCTGGCGGGGTCAGGTAAAAGTAAAGACTACGCTACCAACATTAATATCGCTCAATATTCCAAAGATTTTGCACCTGCATATTCCCCGATTTTAAATCAAGTGGTACTTAGCATTTGTCGGGTGCATACAAAATGTATTTCAGCGTTCTGTTTACGCCGCGGCGAGTCTCCAGACGCTACTGGCTTCGGTATCGATTCTGCATAAGTTACTATTTGTGGTCTAGTCGGGCAAACAAGCTGCATTTTTTCTCCTTAACTTAAATTAACACGAACATCGGGAATTAAAAAGTTTTGCGCGTTTTGCTTTCGGCGCCAAATAATGTTATTTATGAGAATGGTTTCGTTTTTAGGTTATAAAAATGGATGCACTATTTTAACTGAGTTCAATGTTTACGTAGGTTTATTGTAAAAACTATTTTTATTATGCAATGTTTGTTTTGTTTGTGAAAAACAAACCGTGTCCGACTATAACGACAATTGCGCGGACGGAGGATTATAAAATTTCCCACACGTTACAACAATACACACTGCGATACGTTTCTTACAGTTATAGTTTTTTTTTCATTTGTCTATCTGTCTTTCAGATTCCATAGACAACATCATCGACAGTAAAAAACAGTATAAACCTTAAATTAGAAATATTAATTATAGTCGAAATTTGACCTTTAGTCCCGATATCACCAACGGAACGGTGTTAACGGCTTGTTGAATTACCATGCCTTCTTATTCAGTGACAGGAATTACGAGAGGAACAGCGTGATATTTAACGAAGGACTAACTTTAACATTGCTTTGTGAAACACGTCGTTAGTATTGTTAAATAGTCATAAAAAATCACATCTTAATCCTAATAGTATTTTCTATTTTAGGCTATAGTTTCCTAACGCTTGGCATCAGGCATCATGAAGGTGGAAGACACGGCTTCGAACAAAGTCCTCGGATGGGGTTGTACCCCCACAGAAGAGACCCCCACTGTGGCACCAGCTGGTCCAAGCGGGTGTCTTCCCTCCTGGGTCACTAGAGGATGGAGGAGGAATACCCTGTACTGCATACTGATCTTTCTGATGATCTTAGTATTCCTAAACATAGCGTTGACACTTTGGATAATAAGCACCTTGAGGCTGACAAAAGTAAGGATGGATTTAAGTGTTTAATTAATTGTTACGTTAGTTAGATTGGTAATAATATATACTAACTCGTATTAATATGTAAGTTGTAAACGTTCATACAATAAGAACACGTTTGTTACAGGCTCAATATTTTTTATAAATACTAGAACAGAATTTTTAATTGTTGTTCAAATAATAATAAAAGTTAATCAAATAATAGTATCCATGGAGATAATTATATACAGAGTGTAAAAAGACCAGTCATTATAACTAAGACTTTTTTCGGTTTTTGAACGCCATTCTCTTCTTATAATTATTCTTCTTATATTATTATAATTATTGAAAAAAAAAGGGACGTACTAATAGTATACACAGGTAATCAGAAAAATGTTACTCTAGTGGCATTTTCCAGTAGGAAGAAAAACGGCCATTGTGTATCCTCTTAAGATTTTTATTATACGCATATTAAATACACATTAATACATCAACCAGAATTGTTTTGTTCCTTTGGCGATTCGCACCTCCCAGCTTAAACACTATCGATAGATCATAACTTTAGCTACCAAGACCCTGACAATATATTTTACAATATCTGAGTATCAAAAGATCTTTTATTTTTTATCGCCTCCGTGGTCTAGTGGTTCAGAGCTTCGCTCTCGACCCGGAGGTCGTGGGTTCGATTCCCGCGTTGAAACAACAAAAAATTTTGTTTTCAACTTTGGTTAGGACAATGCAGGCTTTGCTATCAAGAAAGATGATCCATGCGTAGAATGAGCATGTAAAAAGTCGGTCCCACGCCTGTTCTCTCGCCAGTCGTATCGCTTACCGTCCCACTGGGTTAAGAAAATAAATGGAAGAGAGATCGTCTTTGTGTATTGCGCACACACTTGGGCACTATAAAATAACTCTTGCGTAGCTGGCCTGGTTTCAATGAAATCGGCTACCGACACCGAAATTGGTGAGGGGAGATATCATTTAACTATCGAAAGATTGTCAATACATTAGAATATCTTTTTATCTATAAGAAAATATCACAATAATACGACAGCGCAACGATTAAAAACATCGTTATATAGCACGCAAATTATTCAAATTAATCGCGTAACATCGCTACCAATTTTCAGGACGGAATAGGCCCCGTGACGATAATAAAGCAGGGCATTAGGTTGACGGGGCAGGCGTGGGCGGAGGACCGGCTGGTGGCGTCCACCATCGCCAGCCCGCCCGCCCTGCCCATCGTCCTGCAGGCCCACCGCAACTTCACCGTGCTGGTGGCTGAGCCCGATGGGGACCAGGCCAAACTTGTGATTAGTAAGTGATATAATAGTGAATTTACTATATACATACTATTTTATAATAATATCTATAGACGCTTTACGCCGCGTCAATCTGGCTTCGAGTAAGTATCCGAAGAGCTTGTGTTACAGAGACCAGACACCGGAAACATATTAATACTTTTGTAAAAGTAATACTTTTGTACTATACACAATATATTTAAGATTTTTATCATATAATACATCTTAAATACACGTCTTTGACTCAGGAACATAGATAGTGGTTACTGTGATATTAAGTATAAATTATAATCAATATTATATCAAGCAATATCCTGCGTAAAATATACACCTGCAAGTGGGCGTAATGTGTAAGTATCTGGTTAAGCGTAGAACTAAGCTAAGGAATATTTTAGCAAGTTGTGTGAGACTATATGTTCGCAGCATTAATAATACCAGGCATAACATTAATCAAATATCCATAAAGTAACGCCAGATTCTATTAACTAGTCAATTCCCTATTTGTGTGTTATGTGGAAATTTAACTTTTTCACAATGTTCAGTATTAATGCAAATTGGCAAAGCTTTTTTAATTTAGATATTCTCACTAGATTATTTAGCAACCACACTCGCTGAATCATAAAAACGCATATTGCCAATCCTAAACGGGAAAATTTCACAGTTATTATTCATGCCGACAGACGTGACGATTTTTTGCAACGATTATTTTTTACATGCAAACTGTTCTTGAATTTTTCATGTTCAATTCCAGAGAGGGACTCTATAGAGTGCAGCGGGCGGGCGTTCGACATACGCGACGGTCAGGGCGGGCGGGTGTTCCGGGCGACGAGCGACGAGGTGCGAGTGTTCGCGGACGCGCTAGCGGTGGACGGGGCGGGCGGCGTCATCGCGCGGACCTCGATACAGGCGCCGCTGATACGCGCACCACCGGGATCCGATTTACAGTATGAGAAAGCTTTTTTATAATGTAAAACGATGACACACTTTCAGCGTTAGCATCGGTTAGGGCGGATGAGTTTTCAGTGCGACGAGCGATGAGGTAAGTGCAGGCGCTGCTGATACGCGGACCACCCGGTTCTGATTTACAGTATGAGAATCCAGTAGGTTACATTAAGGTAAATAATTATTATGAACGACGTTTTACAACTTTCCACGTGAGCGACGGTCAGGGCGGGCGGGTGTTGCAAGTGACGAGCGACAAGGTGCGAGTGGTCGCGGACGCCTAGCGGTGGACAGGGCGGGCGGCTGACGACTTCGATCGACTTTATCGACTACAGTATGTGGAACCTGCTATTTAATTTTTTAATGTAAATCGACACTCGACGTACGCGACGAGCGACGAGATGCCGTTGATACACGCGTCTCCCGGATATGATTTACAGTATTAGACACCTGCTAAGTATCCTAACCATTTTTTTAAACCTCGGTATTCTTAACCTAATTTTATTAATTCCAAACTTAAAAATAAATATTTATAGTCAATAAAAGAGCAGTCACCAATAACTTTGAGATACGATTATACTACCTTTACCTCATTTTGGAAATGTATTTTTTGTGTCAAAATCTTAAAAAAAATCACTTTTTTTGACGCAAAAATAAGAATAGTTTTTTTTTACAAAAAATAATTTTTTTTTTTTTTAATTTAAAAAAAAAATTAATTAATAGTCAATATATATATATATTTAGTTTATAGTTAAAATAATAATAATGTACCTTATATATATAGTTTTAAAGTTTTAATTAATTATGTTATTTTGAAAAGTCATTTGAGTTATTAATTGAATAAATAAATAATCTTATAACTTAATAAATATTTGAAATAAGGCAAATTTTTAGACAATTGGGCCATCACTTGTTAATTAAATTGTTTATTTTTGCTTGAGATATATGAACGTATTACTAAACTTATCTTAACTGACTATATACAGCATTGTATGTTTGTTCCATCGTAGCGCCAAAATTACTGCTTCTATTTTAAAAAATGAGATTAATGATTTGAACAAATAGAAAAGACATAATTCAAGAAGCTAAAAAGTCTAAAAAAACATTTCAACTTTTTAATTCGGGTTTATAAAATGTTCAAACAGCCCATGTTCATCGAAAAAAGGCTTCCTTAGTGCCGTTATTAGGGGTATTACTAACTAATAGGCATAGTAACATAAGCGTTATAATAATTTACTTCATCGGATTCTACTTTTTATCTGTTGATTACTATGGTAGCTTCAGTTATTATTTTGGGTAGAAATTAAGAGTACATTTTTTAATCAAGTTGTGATTTAAATTCCAGATTGGAATCCTTGACAAGGAGGCTGGACCTGAGAGCGCCCCAGTCGATATACTTCGAGAGCAGAGCCGGGAACATAGATATCACATCGCATAATAACATCAAGCTGGACTCTGTTGTTGGAGCTGTAAGCATATGTTTTAGTAAGAGGGCTTGGAGTAGTAAGAGGCCTAGCGGGGGTAACAGACTTGGAAGGGTAACAGAGCTTGGCGGGTTAACAGGGCTTGGAGTGGTTACGCAAGGTTTAATTTCTTTTTTTTTCTTTTTGCGGGATTCAAACCCGCGACTTCCGTCTTGAGCACCGATGCGCTTAAAACCACACAGTGAGTATCTAATAACACTATAGTTATTAACAACAGCCAAACATTTTTTCAGATCAAAATCGACTCGCCAAATGTAATTATAAGCAACCTAAAGGAGGCAACGACCGTAGACAAACCACAGAAGAATATAAGAGGGAAGAGAGTGTACCAGATGTGCGCCTGCGCATCCGGCAAGCTGTTCCTAGCCGCGCCGGACGCGCTCTGCGCCATGCCGGATAGCGACACTGAGCTATGTCGATAATAGAACATTCCAGGCGGGCTATTAGGGGCTATCGAATATATATGAAATCGCCGCTAGGGGCGCTTGTGTTGCGTGAGGTCTTCAAAAATGTCAAATGTTAGCAGGTTGAGTACGGGGATTCATTTCTATTTAGATTAATGTTGCAATACTTTTTAATAATAATGGAAAATATTATAAGTTAAATATCAATGAATTTAAAGAGTATTATATTTTGGAAACTTTTTTCCAAACAAAACGGGATTATTTTGTCCCGACCAACACTGTAGCATGGCTCTACAGTGCTCTCTATAGTTCTATTGTATTAAATATAATTTATTTTCAAGGGCGCAGTAATAAATATTGAAATAAACAAACAGGACCTCACTCAACGGTGCGCCACCTGGTGAGGCAAAAAACAAATAGCCCCCATTCTGATTTAATTTGAACTCGAAAGAGAATGCGCGGTGATTGGTCAACGCGGACATCGCTTATTGGCTGATTCAATAGAGTTGAAAAACGCATTGAATCAGGCTGATACCTATAATCACACTATATAATATATTAAAAGGCGAAAGTTTGTATGTTTGTTATTAACGCGGCTGGACCATTTTTTAATAAAATTTGGTATTTTTGCACGTGGGATACTTTTTGCAGAAAAAGTCCAGTGTTCCCGTGGGATCGCGAGTAAAAGCTAGTAATAGTTATATAACATTGTATGTCTTATTAGTACAACGACGTTTAACCGCACGATGCACCAAAATATTTTGTGATAGTAGCAGAATAATAGAATTTTATTATAGCAATATTTATATTATATATTACATTATTTTTGAATCGATTAAAAAGTTATAACTTATTTATTGTTTTACTGTCCGTACTTATCCCTTCGACAATGCACTAGATGACGTGTCCTATACAAAAAATACTATAGAATCTGTGCTATATGCCAATTGAGCTACATTTGTTTATTTAAGGCGAGGAATAACCGCTACTAGCGCCACTCTTTTTAAAATAAATTTTACAACGATACAAAGATCTTATTAAAAAAAGTAATCGGTTAAAACTCTAAGTAAATAATTAAACTAATTTATTGACATTTAATTTCAGCTCTAAATCCTATACTGTATTTAATAAAAAGCGTGGCGCTAGTTGCGATTATTCCTCGCCTTAACGAACTGACACAAAAGTTTTGAAACATTTCAAAGTTGATTTGGTGATTTGTATTCGATAACTGGACATAGTTATCGATTACTTATTATTGAAACAATCTAAATTTAAACATCCCAAAAATATTATCTTATTTCCCTTTCCGCCTTCTCACCTTCTTTTTACTTACTTTCAACCTTATTCTTTTGAAAAATACCAATGACGTTGTTGTTTACATTTGTATGAAGTATTTATCCATAAAACGTTATGTAAATTCAAAACACGGGCATACGATCTAATGCTTTTCAGATGTATAAGCACAAATGTAAATGAAAAATACATTATTTTCTTTACGGCGTGGTCACTGACCTCATATAAAAATTTATAAAATAAAATAAAAATATCTTTATTAAACACATAAAGAGACATAAAACAGCCAAAGGTACACTAACTTATATATATATATTAGGAAAGAAACGCCTCCGTGGTCTAGTGGTTCAGAGCTTCGCTCTCGACCTGGAGGTCGTGGGTTCGATTCCCGCGTTGGAACAACAATAAATGTTGTTTTCAGGTTTGGTTAGGACAACGCAGGTTGATCACCTGATTGTCTGACAAGAAAGATGATCCATGCGTCGGATGGGCATGTAAAAAGTCGGTCCTGTGCCTGTTCTCTCGCCAGTCGTGTCGGTTTACCGTCCCCCTGGGTTATGAGAGTAAAAGGAAGAGAGAGTGCTTCTGTGTATTGCGCATACACTTGGGCACTATAAAATAACTCTTGCGTAACTGGCCTGGTTTCAATGAAATCGGCTACCGACACCGAAATCGGTGAGGGGAGCTATTTTATTTTATTTTAGGAAAGAAAAAAAAAAGTAGAAAGTTAGAGTTTTACATCACAATTATGGCTATGCAATGCCCACGCCATGCGTTTAAAGGGAAGCCACTCAGGCTTCGACCACGGCGAGCCATGGCGCCTGGTCTTCCGTGGCCCCTTGTTAATTTGCGATATAGCTTATTATAGGTTATACAGGGTGTAAAAAGAGCAGTCACTATAACTTCGTGAGGTAATAACCAGGCCAGGAACCAGTTGTTCCAAACAGTTCAGCCTTGCGACTAAAAATAATATATTGCAAAAAAAATTTTTTTCAAAAAATTAATAATGATAAAAATTAATTTCTAGAATGAGATAAGGTCCTTTAATCATATCCAAAAGTTATAGTGACTGCTCTTTTTACACCCTGTATAGCTTGTTATAGGCTTCATCGTTCTTTTTAAATCAGCTGTTTCGAAGAGATTAATGAATAACTGTAATTGGCCCTTTATTTAGATTAAGATTGGCTGTTGTTATTCCAAATAAATAAATGATAACACAGCCTTAGATAGCGCATTGTAATTTTCATCAGTTAATCAAATTATTTTTCTGTCTAAATGTCTTTACATAAACAGTATACCCAAAACAGTTATAAATATTGCATAATCTTAATTATAACGGATGTAAAAAGTATAACTTTGAGATAATCATATACTTACTTTTTACATCTACCTTTTCTCATTCTAGAAATGTACATTTTTATTTTTTTCAAATTTTTTTTTTGCTTTATCTTTTTCTTGCGACAAACAAATTAATGGGAAAAAATCAAATAACATTTTTTTAGTTTTTGAAAAAAAAATCGAAAATGAGGAAAAGTATAACCGTATCTCGAAGTTTTAGTGAATGTACTTTTTGCCCAAAACAGTTATAAATATTGCATAACGTTAATTATAACGGGTGTAAAAAGTCACCTTAACTTTGCGATATGAATATACTACCTTTTCTCATTCTAGATTTTTTTTTTATTTAAGTTTTATATATTTTTTTTTTGCTTTATCGTTATTCATGCTACAAAGAAACGGGAAAACGACAAACAACATTTTTTTAGTTTTTACAAAAAAAAATACATTTCCAATGAGGAAAGGTATAACCGTATCTCAAAGTTATAGTGACTGTACTTTTTACACCCTAATGCCGTCATGCAAGTTAGGATTAAATTTTTGCGATACGCAGAAAGATCTTTCAATAAAATCTAATGACTAGCTGCTAGAGATTTTCCTGCAAATGCAATGTAACCGTCGCTTAAGGCTGTGTTTTTATCAGGCCGTCCGCAGGTAATCAATCTCCGCGGTTGCAGGTAACCGCCCGCCCCTCAACCGCCGCAACCGCCCCAACTCCTGTAATTACTGCCCCCTAATTCCAAGCCGAGTCCTGCTTGTAATCGTCCTTGATTGACTGGTTGTAGTTCTTTTTATAGAGAGAAACGCGTAAATAATGTTGGATAGAGAGGAATAGGTAATTAAGTAGTTTTAGAGCCTAGCTCTCGAGTCTGAGGTCGTGGGTGCGATTCCCGCTTAATGCCATGTTAAGATACCATGCCATCTCATTTATTGACAGGAAATACGAGAGGGATAACCCTGAATTTTGCGAATATTTTGAGACCAAAAATAGCCGAATCGGTTCAGCCGTTCTCGAGTTTTAGCGAGACTAACAAACAGCGATTCATTTTTATATATAAGACTAGCTGACCCCTGCCCACTTCGTTGAGCATACGAACCGTTTAAACCTTCCCTGGACTTCCACGAATAATTCAAGACTAAAAATAGCCGAATCGGTTCAGCCGTTCTCGTTTTACAGCGAGACTAACGAACAACAATTCATTTTTATATATAAGAATAACTGTTTAACACTTCTAGTGAGTTAAGATAATAGAACAACATTCGTATTATTTATCTCTATGAGCTGCTATTAGCTTTGATTCCATGTCCTTTGTAGTGACGAGTACTCTACACATAGACAATCAGCCGACAAATATTTGTACACTTTTGATTTTTGTTTGGCAAATCCCTTAGCTGTGTCTTGAGGAGTAGACGCACGCAGAGCGACACTGTTTACTGTTTATCCGAAGGGTGACACAATCGAACATGGGACTTTGTCGTGATTTAATAACATTAGGTTGTTCTTTCGTAAAAATACCTGTTCTGTCTTTAATATATACGATTTTAAAATCGTTATAGTAAAGTATACAGGGTGGAAAAAGGACAGTCACTATAATTTTGAGATACGATTATACTAGGTACGTTTGCTCATTTTGTGAATGTGTATTATTATCAAAAAATTAAAAAAAAATCTTTTTACGATTTCTTATTTTTTTTCGCAAGAATAACGAAAGCGCAATTTTTTTTTTATAAATAATACATTTCTAGAATGAGAAAAGGTAGTAGGTATAATCATATCCCAAATTTACAGTGATATAATTTTGGGATATGATTAATGATTAAAAGAACATTTCTAGAATGAGAAAAGTTAGTATAAATCACAGAAGAGTAAAAGAGATTAGAATGGCATTGTAGGCGGGGCAGACGCGCCGTACATATGATCAAATGATCATATGTCAGCCGAAACACGTTTTATCGGTCAACAGTCACAATCTTACTGTGACAGCGTACGGAGCTCCATAAAAAATCGTTAAAAATGCCGTGTTGCGCTGTTTTAACGTGTCGGAAAAGAAGCCAAGTGTGTAGTGTAGCCCGAGAAGGAATTTCTTTCCACCGGTAAGTCCAAAAACTTTAAATTTTATGTGATATTAGTAATTATTTCCATAGCATTATGTAGTTCGTGATCGAAAACGATACATTCGTATTTAGGCGCAAAATTATCCATTGCTGCAATACGTGGGTACCATTTTGTGTAATGTCTTTGCGAGTGAGCAATGTATTGCAGTCGCAGCGATTGTTCGCTCGCGGAATGACAGCTTCAATTCTAGGTACTTCGTGCGTATCGATAGTGTTGTACCAAGATGTAAACAATGTCGATCTAAGAAAATGATATTATAATTTAAGCAACTCTCTTTATTGATAATTACCGTCATATTATTGTTTGTTTAATTTAGCTTTCTATTAAGAAATAAAAGATAATTTCATACGGACATTATTATAATTATATTGTTATATCTGTGATTAATGTATGTTTTTTTTGCCTAGTAAATAAATAAATAGATTATTAAGGACCGATTTTTCCATCCTCAGATAAACAACCAGATAGCGTTTATTCGACGAATAGCAATATTTTGAGTTTTTCAATACTCAGATAGTTGTTAACTGTCTAATAAGACACCTATTAAAGGAATAAAATTATCTGCTGCTTGAAGAGCCTGATAAGGCTTTATTTCCCCGATAAGTTCGTGTCTGCATTTATATTTCGTCAATTTCTTTGGGTATCAGAATCTAATAAAATTGATGTTTTTGAAGCAATGGACGACTTAGCAATCGAGGAGGTACCTGAATTCCTCAATTATTTACATCTGTCTGGTAGAAAACCCCGACCAGCTTGTATTTTCAACAGTACCTTTTGCCTAATAGTAGTAGTGATGATTGTAACTAGCACAAGGAATATTTTGAGTCACTGACAAGCTAGTTTCTTACAAATCACATTATACTAATAATATCTATGGACGTTGTGAACACCACTTCAATCTGGCCCTGTGCTAAGCATACAAAGAACTTTACGAACGATAACGGAAATATATTTAATACTTTTTATACGATACACAAATTATTTTTATTAGATTATACACACATTTAATACACATCAATGACCCAGGAACATTGGAATTTTTTTTTCTCTCGGTGGGATTTGAATGTGCAACCTCTCGGTTGAGCACCAACAACAATGCAGTCGACTATTGTACTATGGAGGCAGCGTAGTGGTTGAGTGCATTGGTGCTCAAGTATTGACATTGAATAAGCTATTACTAACAAGTAACAAATATAAAACAACATATAATGTAACTCTTTAATATTTAATTAATAGGATTTCTTATTTATAGAATTGATTATCTATACATATAATAAATCTGTAGAGGGGTCATGTCTGTACATTAAGAATATTTAAGTGAAAATTAAAAAAAGGAGGTCTATAAAACCCACAGAACCTAAAAATAACATTTTTGAAAAAAATGTCTGTCTGTCTGTCTATCTGTGTGTGTAAAGTCCATATAAATCTCAGTACAGAGATCTTCGTCGCGTATATGAGCGTACTATCAAGTAGTCCCGTTCGCATAAAAGAAAAAAAAATATTATACATACAGACGAATTGAGAACCTCCTCCTTTTTTTGAAGTCGGCTTATAATACACGGTCATTTTTTGAGCTGGTAGTAGGAATTTTTAGCATTTTCATAGAAAAAATACCTCAAAACATTCACGACAAAAACGGCCATTATTTGACAGTAAACTATTATTATTAAAAATAAATAAAGAAGCATTACTATAAATTAGTGATTTTAAATATCCAAACGACAGTGTTCATAAACTAAAAATGTATTTGAACTGCTGCCCTAAATCACTTTTCCACGCGTACGAAGTCGCGGGCACAGCTAGTTATTGAATAAAGAAATCACAGCCATAAACTATGTGCGCTAAACTATTGAAATGTTACTCTTTAAACATTAAGGAGAAACAAAAAACATAATATTATAAAGTTTCACATTTTTATTACAAATAAGATGATATTGTCAGTAACACAGTAATTGTTTGCTGCATTTTGCTCTATTTATATATATTTTGTTCTTTCCTCATATCATAATTCTCAAGACATAACATCTTTTATGCTCCTTTTCTAGAAAATAATGCCATCTTTGCTATTGTAGTTTTATCAGCTGTCCATCAACTCTGAATCTGCAAAAAATTTATGATTAGATGTATCAGTAATTTCCGGTATAAAATGGCAAACCAAAAAGATATTAATCTTTAAATTTCAAGCAATGTTCCAACCTAATTCATGCATTAATACATGAATTTATTTTTGCATATACCTATATTTTGTTTGCAACGAAGAAACCTATATAATAGTTTCGGTTCAATTTTCTTTTTCTCCTTTGAAAAGTAAGCGGTTTTGATTAGCAATATGTTAGATAATAAAATAATAAATACCTTTGGCAATAAAATTCTATACAAGAAAATTACTATTTTGTAGTTTGATATTTTGTCACGAGTTCTATTACAACTAACAAGTTCGGAGTTGGTAAAGTTGCAGAACGTCCTCGCATCCTTTTTTGTTCCAAATGGAACATGGTTTTAAAAAAATTATAAAACCCTTATTATTTACATCTATGTTACACAACAAAAATACATAATAATTATTTGTAAGCTTGAATTTTCGAAAGACAATATTGACAACTGACAAGTGACAACTGAAAAAGTTATACCTACCGAACATGTTGCTGTTCTTTTTTAACATATTGAATGCTATAACTGTGCATCTCACTTGCACACAAATAGTGTGAAGTTGTCTGGTTAAATACCACTAATAGCTATTTTGTAGCTATAAGACGATTGAAAAATCGAAAATATTTATTGGCTTGACAACTAGGCAAATAATTTTATTTGTCAGGCTACTATTTGACGATTTATCTGAGTATTGAAAAATCGGCCCTAAGAACAATACATTAGTCGTACGGTACCCTGTCACCCCTCAAAAATTGAACCGAACTATTGCAAAAAATGTGACAATTATTTTATCGATATCAATTATCGACCTTCGGTCGCCCTAGCGTGTATGAGAAAAGCGCGCGTGTGTAAGTGTACACCTAATGCATTGTTTACGTTAGTGTGACAACCAATTACAAATTAGCGATCTAAGTGCGTGAGGTTTATTTGTGTGCGTAACGCTCGTACTGTTAGGCGGCCGTCCCTGTTTGTCTTTTTTAAAAAAACTACACTTTACACTAAAACTACTTTATTAACTTTAACACACACAAACTACACTACGACTTCCCACAGATTATACCGGGTGCTAATAAATGCACTGTTCGCGGCGGCTTCCAGAATCTAACTAACTAATAAAATGAATAATTAAAAGAACCTGAGACAAAAATGCTAAGTAAACGGAAAATAGTAAGCGCGTGGTAAAAGTGCTGTATTAGCTTATGCTACATACTAGCTAGGGTTGTAACAGCTCCCCCCTTTTGACGGAGCTTTATCTTTTTAAGATGAAGCGAAGTAGAAAAAGAATAGACTGATAATGTGTGAGAAGTCTACAAGGAATAGAAAATTATAAAATTACAAATAAAACATTTCAAAGACAAAACATAGAAAAAGACAAAACATAAAAAGAGACAAAACATAGAAAATAATAACCTTAGATCTAGAATTATAAATGTGTTTATAGGAAAAGTATAAAATTTAAACATTTTTAAAAATTCAAATTTCTATTTGATGAAAATTGTTTATTAGCGTCTTTGAAATTTAATTGTCGAATTGGCAAAGAGTGGACAGATTTTTTATCATCTTCAGATGACGACATTTCTGTCATTTCCAATGAATTAGAGATTTTAGATTTGTTTCTTATAGACTTTTTATTATTACATTGATTAAAAATTTGTATACAGCATCTAGAATTAGAAGATTTCCTATTTGAGAAACATCTGTAAATTTTGTACACAAAATATAAAAATAAACACACAATTAAAACATAAGTAAATGTAGAATAATATTGGCCATATTTAATAAAATGGGATTCCTTTTCTAAATTATTTAGTTCACTTTCCAAATTATCCATTTGATGTGAAGCATACTTTAAAGAGTCTAAATTAATTTTACTTAAAGAAATAGGAGATAAATGTGGCAAACTTTTATTAAATATGTCCTTCTTGCAGCAATCGTCAGCTGTAATATCAAAACTTATGTCTAAAGGAGACTTAATTAGAAAAGAATAAGAATTTGTCGGCAATAATTGAACAGTTTTAGAATAACCGACACAATCAGGAGTTAATTTTACAATTCCTGTACCTTGAATAGAATAGTCATTAATATCATCATCACAACGAATAGTTAATTTATTTATTTTGGATTGAACAAAAATCCATCTATTATTTTGCAGCTTTTGCCAAATATCTATATTACCAAATAAAAGCTTTGAATTACATTCAGAGGGCAACGAAAGTGTGACCTCGGTTAAAATCTTAGATTCACAATTTGGACTACTAATACAAGAGTAGATATTAAACAATTCACATATAGAATAATTGCTACTAATTAACTTACAATTATTTAGTGAGCTCAGCATAACATAATGCAGTCTGTCGTCACTTAAGGCGATGTACGAGTCAGAAGGTTGAATTAAGGCGAAGGTATTATGTGACTCATCATGAGGAGTCGGTAAAGGAATATTTTTATATACCATGAACTTGTCCGGCGTAATAAGAGGAATTTGTAAAACAAATACGATTTTATTATTTACGTAATAAGAACTAAGTTTAGAAACATCAATTAAAGAATGTATATTTTGTATATTAAGAGCTACAGGAAAATCTAATTTTTTACTTATTTGATTACTATGCTTAACTAGCTCATTATAGAGACTTATAGGACTAATTACGCTAGGATGTAGAATATCTACCTTAGAAAATAAGATAGAATTTAAGGTAGTATCTAGTAAATTAGAAATAGTAAGTAAAGAACTTTCAATAATATTGAGTAAACTATTTAATTTTGAGGTATATAATAATAAATTATCTGTATCCGTAATTTTAGAAAGAATATTATTCATATTATTAATTTGGGTATTTAATTTAATTTCATTTTGATTTAATTTGTAAATAGTAGTATTAAAATTATTAATAGTAGATTTTATAACGTGTATATTATCACGCATTAAATGAAACATTTCAGATTCACTCTTTCTGCAAGACTCAATTGCAGCGTCATATTTTCTAGCATCGTCAGCGTCTAACGTGCCGAAGAAAAACTTTAAAATTTCACCACCGAATTCTAGTGACCGTTTGACTTTACTTGTCTTATGATCAACAATAATATGAGATAAAGATTGCAATTTAATAAAATTAGACTGAATTAAAATTTCAATAGGACTGGAAATGTCTTTACAAGAATTTAAATCTTGCGATTGAATCTTGTTACAAAGATCGAGAGTATCGTGCAAAAGATTTTGTATTTTATTTAAATAAGGTTCTAGAGTGAATAAATCAATATGTGTAACAACTTTCCAATAGTCATTATAAAAATTAACATAAGTAATCGGTTCAAAATAAATTCCTGGGCTATGCGATATAGGAAGGATATTTGATTCCGCGTCGCTGAGGCAAATGCCATGACAGCATAAAAGTCTGAAAAGAAAGAGACGAAATAGTTTAGGAATTAGCTGGTTTTATCTCGTTAACATGATGTTTAACGTTTTTGCGACCTATCTGTAGAGTCACGTTATGCTTATTATGCACTTTTAGAATTTTATAAGGGCCTTTCCATATAGGCGATAAGGCTTTACGCAATCTGTGATGGTGTTTTAAATACACCATATCACCTGCTTTATAAGTTACTTCACGAGAATTAGAATCATAATATTGTTTAGATCTTTCTTTACTGTTTATAAGATTTTGAATAGCTTTTTCGCGACTAAAGCGCATTCTATATTGTAAAGCACGTATATATTCGTTATAAGTAGTATTACTGCTACTTTCATATAAAGAACTAGGAATAGACGGTTTGTAACCGAATAATAATTCGTGCGGCGTAAAATTAGTAGAAGAATGAGGCGTAGTATTATAAGCTAAAATTGCGGTAAATAAATAACAATGCCAATCATTCTGATTTTCATTCACGAATGATTTTAAATATTCTTTTAAAGTGGCATGTGAGCGTTCTAGCGCGCCATTTGTTTGAGGATGGTAAGAAGTAGTAAATAAAGCTTTGACCTTCAAGATTTCTGTTAATTGTTTGAATAGATCAGACGTAAAGGGTGTACCTAAGTCTGTTAAAATCATTTTAGGAAAACCAAAAAGAGACATAAAATGAATTAGATTTCGAGCAATTTCGTCGCTAGTAGACGAGACCATAGGATATGCACTAGTGAATTTACTTAGATCATCTTGTAATGTTAAGATGAATTTAAAATTTTGGAAACCCGCTTCGGGTAAAGGGCCTACAATATCGAGAGCTAGTCTCTCAAACGGCTTTGTAGATGTAGAAGTAATCTCCATAGGAGCTTTGTTAGATTTTCGTAAAGGTTTGTTAATTTGACAAAGTTTACATTTTTTTACATAATATTCTATGTCAGAGCGCATTCCTTTCCAGTAATAACTGGCTTTAATACGTTTATACATGCGTTGTGAACCTGGATGACCCGCAATAGGCGAATCATGATTTTCCTTTAAAATTTTAGGAACTTCTACCGGAGTAGGATATATTAATTGATTTTTGTATATATGTATTTTAATATTAGTATTATGAAAAATATAAGAAATCATATTATAAATTTTAGTATAAGCTAGTTTAGAAAATGGATCTGAGAAATCTGATATAGCAAGATCCGTAATATTTTCACAATCAATTAAAATATTTCTTAATTTTATTAATAAATTGAAAACGTCTTTATAATGCGTTTCTTCATAATGATGAACCTTAGAAAATAGAAAATAATAATTTTTATCCTTAATATTAATATGCTTAATTGTAAAAGGTTCGCGTTCGGAATTTAGCAACTCGTCAGCATTTTCAAGCTGAGATATTATTTCTTCGCAATGTGGAATAGAAAAATCAAAATCTAAAGATACTGGACATGCGATATTATTTAATTTAGATAAATGTAATCCTTGAGTACATTCTTCGATAATAGTATTAGAAATAGGAAGTTGATTTGTAAATTGACTTTTAAAATACTTTTCATAAGTTAAATTATTTAAACTTTTAATATTAATAGCGTTAACTGGGCATCGAGATAGCGCGTCGGCATTAGAATTAAGACGACCTTGTTTATAAACAATCTCGTAATCGTACTCCTCGAGTTTCAAGCGCCAGCGAATGAGTCTGCTACCGGGATCTTTTACATTAAAATGCCACACAAGTGGTCTATGATCCGTAATAATCTTAAATTTACTACCATATAAGTATGGTCTAAAAGTTTTGACAGCAAATAAAATGGCTAATAGCTCTTTCTCCGTTGTAGAATAATTTCCTTCAGGTTTATTTAATGTTCGCGATGCATATGCTATCGGCTTGTCCTTTCCTATAGGACCTTGAGACAAAATCGCACCTACGGCATAATTACTAGCATCCGTAGTGACATTGAAAATTTGAGAAAAGTCTGGATATTGGAGAAGAGGAGCTGAAATTAATTTTCCTTTTAAAAATTCGAATGCGTGCTGTTGTTCCGCGTTCCACTGGAAAACAGCATCTTTCTTTAAGAGACACGTAAGAGGTTTAGTTAATTTAGCAAAATTTTCAATAAATCGGCGATAATAGCCTATCAAACCTAGAAAGGATTTAATATCTTTAGGATTTTTAGGAACGGGAAAATGGGAAACGGCCTTGACTTTTTCGGGATTCGGAGAAACACCTTTATCGGTGATGATATGGCCAAGATAAGTGACTTCGTGTCTTAAAAATTCGCATTTGTCCGGCTGAAGTTTTAATTTATATTGCCGAAATTTGTCGAAAACGCGTTGTAATTTTAACATGTGATCTTGTAAGTTTTGACTGTAAATTATACAGTCATCAAGATATATAAAACAATCTAGACCTTGTAAACCTGACAATACGGTATTCATTAACCGTTGAAACGTGGCTGGGGCGTTTTTTAACCCGAAAGGCATTCTGGTAAATTCATAATGTCCAGACATGCTTGAATTAGTACTTATTGTGAACCCTGTTTTAGGGGCGTCCTTGGGACAAGTTTTAATTTGATGAAAGCCACTTGTAAGATCTAGTGTACTAAAATATTTAGAATGACCTAGTTGATCTAGGATGTCTGTGATAAGAGGCAGCGGATAGGATTCGGAAACAGAGACGTCATTAAGGCGACGATAGTCTATGACTATCCTCCACTTTTGTTTGCCAGAGGCATCAATCTTTTTCGGGACTACCCAAACTGGGGCGCTCCAAGGCGAAGTAGAAGGGCGAATGATATCTTGATCAAGCATTTTGCGAATTTGGGAATCGACCTCTTCTTTGTGACACTCAGGGAAACGATAGGATTTGACATGGATAGGTGGAGCGTCTCCTGTGTTAATAGTGTGCTCGATGGCACTCGTAAAACTTAAAGGTTCGCCGTCTAAATGAAAAATATCCGTATACGACGAAACACAGTCGAGAAGAGTTTTTCTCTCCTCGTTATTAAGATGAGAACAGCGAATTAAATTTAAAACTTTGTTTACGCGATCAGATTTAGAACTTGAAATAGAATTAATATTAATATAATTTTCGGAATTATTTAAACAATTACGCTCTAGTGGCGTTAATTCGACATAATAGTCCTTGATTTCGATACTTTTTTCAGTAGTATTTAAAATAGAAAGATTCACTTTATTATTAGGTTTAATTTTTACTATGCAATTAGCGACATAAACACCTTCACATAAGGTATGATCTAGAACAAGAGCTTCATTGTTATGATACAGCTCGGGCGAGAAATTTGATACAGTGCACTCAATAACCGCTTCGGCACGAGCCGGTATGATATAAGTTGGCTGAGTGTAAACAATAGGAATATTATGATTATTTATAGTCATAGATTTAGAAGAATAATCAATATTAGACTTGAAAAAATTGCAAAAATCGCTACCGATAATTCCGTCGTAATTATTTAAATTAATATCATCATTTGTCACATGAAACTTATAATTTAATGTTTCGTTGGATATATCGAATTCCAACTGAAAAGTACCTAATGTCTCAACAGGATTTTCTGAACTGTTAATGCCTTTTAATTTAACAATTTCACGTGATAAATCTGGAATTTGTAACAAACAGGACCCCTTTATAATACTGATAGCTGATCCCGTGTCAACTAGAAAACATAGCATTTCCGGTGCATGCTTAGAATATAAGTAAGTATGAGGTAATGACACCTTTTTACTATAATTAATTTCGTATATAGATTTAGAAATAGAATTAGGGTTTAAGTTAGATTTAAGTAAATTAGAATTAGCGCGACTCAGCTTATGCGACTGAGATGTAGATTTAGGATAATTTACGCTAGATTTAGAATTAGTATAAGATTTTTGTATATTATTTTGACAATTTATTTTGCCATTAAAATTAGTAGAATTTAATTCATTTGATTGAGACGATTGAGACGATTGAGACGATTGAGACGATTGAGACGATTGAGACATAGAATTAGAATAATTTGAGTTAGTATTAAAAGTAACCTTTTTACATTTTTGGCAATTATTTTTACCATTAAAAATTATAGGACTCAGTTCTTTTGACTGAGATGTAGAAATAGTACAATTAGTATGACTCAGCAGCTTTGACTGAGATGTAGTATTTAAATGACTCAACTCTCTTGGTTGAGATGAAAATTTAGTAGAATTAGAATGACTCAGCATGTTTGACTGAGATGGACTCAACATCTTAGGTTGAGATGGACTCAATCTCGTGGATTGAGATGTAATTTGACTCAACATCTTAGGTTGAGATGTAAAATTTGAATTAGAATGACTCAGCATCTTTGACTGAGATGGACTCAACATCTTAGGTTGAGATGGACTCAATCTCGTGGATTGAGATGTAAAATTAGAGTTAGAATGACTCAGCAACTTTGACTGAGATGGACTCAACATCTTAGGTTGAGATGGACTCAATCTCGTGGATTGAGATGTAAAATTAGAGTTAGAATGACTCAGCAACTTTGACTGAGATGGACTCAACATCTTAGGTTGAGATGGACTCAATCTCATGGATTGAGGTGTAATTTGACTCAACATTTTTCGTTGAGGTGTATAGTTAAAATGACTCAGCATCTTTGGCTGAGATGAACTCAACATCTTTGGTTGAGATGGACTCAATCTCGTGGATTGAGGTGTAGATTTAGAAAAATTTGTATAAGAGTTAGAATATATCGTGTCCTTATGATTTTGATTGGATTTTGGCAGACACGGCACCAAAATCCTTTTTAATTTAAATCATCTTGAATAGATTGAGACTGATGATCATGAATAAAATTATAATTATTAGAGTCTTCACAAAGGTGTGTTGCAACAGTGGCGTGACGACGTTGTGCGTCGTTAGCATTTTCGCGGCGTTTCATATTAAATTGACGCTTGCGACATTCCATAAGCGTGTGACCCACGCTTTTACAATAATTACATGATTTAGCATAAGAATTAGTATTCGACTTAGGAATAAAATTATTTTTAGCATAAGAATTATTATTAGAGTTTGTATTAAAATTAGTATTAGGATTTGAATTTGAATTAGAATGAGGATTTACGTGATAAGATTTTTGGAAAT
This sequence comes from Celastrina argiolus, assembly GCA_905187575.2. Taxonomy (NCBI): domain Eukaryota; kingdom Metazoa; phylum Arthropoda; class Insecta; order Lepidoptera; family Lycaenidae; genus Celastrina; species Celastrina argiolus. The sequence continues at coordinate 14,365,453 of LR994599.1, read as the reverse complement.
TAGGCTTTTTATTTTTAAAACATTCGGATGAAATGTGTCCGAGTTTATTACAAATAGAGCACTGTCTCTGAGACCTACTGCTATTTTTAGATAAATTAAATAATTTTTCCTCGTCAGTGGCATATTGAATTGCATCACTGAGGGTTGTAGGATTTTTACACCTAACAATACAATACAATACAATACAATACAAATATACTTTATTGTGCACACAACAAGTTACAAAAAAAAACAAAAAAATATACATTACAAAAATCAGACATGCACACAAAGGCGGCCTTATTACTAGATAGCAATTTCTTCCAGACAACCTTATGGTGTTAGAGAAAACAATGCTAGAGAATGGGAGTTGCGCAAAAGTATATTTAATAAAATAAAAGTAAATAAAATAAAATAATACATAAACACAATAAATATATAATATATGTATACAATATAATATAATATATATATCTATATATATAAATATATATATACAATAGATAAACCTACATGATATTTTAATTTATAATAATAAGTGTTAGTTACATAAGTTAAGGGTTGACACAATATGATTCCAGATAATGATTTTTTATAAGAGTTTTAAAGCGATGTATAGTTTCAGCCTGCCTTATATGGATAGGTAAAGAATTCCAAAGGGAAATGGATTTTACAATGAAAGAGCAATTAAAGTATTTAGTGCGGTGGATAGGAATGTCAAGAAGAAGATTAGATATAGATCGTAGTTCCAGTCTGTCAGAGGTACGGAAGTTAAAATTACTTTTTAAATAAGTGGGACAATGGGAGTCAAATAGGATGTTATAAAGGAAGGAGAGAACACGAGAGTCACGGCGGTAGCGGATTGGCAACCACTTTAACTTGAGGCGATACTCGGAGATATGGTCAAATTTACGTAAACCGAAAACAAACCTCAAAGCCAGGTTTTGAAGGCGCTCCAATTTGTTCAGTTGTTCCTCCGTCAAGTTAGTGAAAGAAGCGTCTGCATAATCTAAATGGGAAAGGAGTAGGGATTCAGCCAAAACTACCTTAGTGGGTATCGGAAGAACATATCGTAGACGTTTTAGGGAACGCCAGGTAGAAAAAACCTTTCTACTAATCTCTTGCAATTGATGCGTCCACGATAAATGTTCATCAAAGTACACTCCCAAGTTTTTAACCACTTTACTGAAAGGTATTGTTACACCATTTATAAGGACAGGAGGTAAAGAATCATGGTCAACTCTAGAAATTAGCCCGGGGCTACCAATTACAATTAATTGAGTTTTAATAGGATTAATAAGAAGTCCATGATTCTTGCTCCATTCACAAATATTCGACAAATCGTGATTCACTAGATCAAAAGCGGAATTCAGATTGTCCAAAGGAGACTGTGTGTATATTTGAAGATCGTCCGCATACAAGTGGTAGGATGATGAAATCGATATTGTTATAGGGTTTATAAAAATTGCAAACAGAAGAGGAGATAGCACACCACCCTGAGGCACGCCGGCATAGATATAACTCCAATCGGAGAAATAATCAGATGATTTAACTCTCTGCCGTCGTCCTACAAGGTAGCTACGAATTAAATTAATTATTGATGGTGACAGATTTAAAGATGCAAGCCGGGCTAGCAGAATATCGTGGTCTATGGAATTGAAGGCATTACTAAAATCCAGAAGTGTGAGAATAGTAAGCATTTTATCATCCATACCTGACCGTATATCATCAGCTACCTTTACCAATGCGGTAGTCGTACTGTGACCAGTGCGAAAACCGGACTGGAACGGACTGAGTAAGCTGTTGTGGGTAACAAATTTCGTAAGCTGGTGATGAATGATTCGCTCTAAAACTTTTGATAAAAAGGGTAGGATGGAAATAGGACGGAAGTCAGACACAGTCTTAGGACAGGAGGATTTAGGTAAAGGAATTATGTAAGCTGCCTTCCAGGCATCAGGAAAGGTACAAGACTCTAAACATGAATTAAAAATGTGTGCAAGAACAGGAACAATTATATCTAATATTGGTGTGATCATTCTACGACTGATACCGTCATCTCCTACTGCGTTTGACGATATGGAAAGGATGTGCTTTTTAATCTCACACTCGGAAACTGGAACAGTAAGGAACGGATCAGAATTCAATATAGGTAGCGAAGAAATATAATTTAACGTTTGTGATTTAATTTTGGGGTCGAGATTAAAAGAGGAAGTAAAATGGTTATTAAGTGAATCTATATCTATATTATGAGAGTCTTGCGGTTCAGAGCATTTGCCCACGCCGAGGGATTTGAGAAATTTCCATGTTTTAGCCGGATCCCCGTTCTCAACGGAGGCGTGAATATGACGTCTTTGTGCGTCACGACACATCATATTACAGCGGTTCCGGATTTTAATATATTTGTTACGATATTCTTCTGTCTTTTTTATTTTAAATTTGGCTTTGGCTGCATGCTTAGCATTTATAAGAGATTTGATTTCGTCTGATAACCAGGGAGCGGGAAGATGTTTGATTTTAACGGGCCTAACAGGTGCATGAATATCATAAAGAGATTTAAGTTTAGCGTTAAATATATCAATTTTGTCATTAATGGAATCAGCTGAGAGTAAGTTTGACCAGTCTATGTTATGTGCGTCCTCCTCTAGGCTTTCAATATTCATCGAAGAGAAATTTCTTTGAAGAAGAGTTTTTACCTTAGCTTTGGGAGGGCGAACATTATAGGCGACATAGATAAGATCATGGTATGAAAACATATCAGCTGTGACTTGTCCATGCGTAGTAACACGATTAGGAGAGGAGACTATGATTAGGTCGAGCAGGGAAGGACGGGAACCTGGAAAGCAGTGGGTAGGATTCAGAGGTAGTAATTTCATATTATATGAATCTAAAATTGAACTAAGTTTAGTCGATCGACTATCACCCTTAAGTAGACAAGTATTGAAATCGCCCATTATAACACAATGATCGTAGTACGGTGTAAAAGCATCAAGCGTATTTTCAAAGGATGAGAAGTAATCATTGTGCATTGATGGGCAATAGTAGACCCCGAGTAATAATTTATTATAGTGCGATACCTGGACTTCTACCAGCAAAAACTCGAGAGCATCAGATGGAGGGGGTTGCGCTGACGAGCTAATAATAGTGTAGGACAAGTCTGAACGTAGATAAATCGCAACGCCACCTCCACCCCTCCCAATGCGGTCGTTGCGAATTAACTTAAAACCGGGTAAACTGTAGCATGTTGATGGTAAGCAAGGCTTAAGCCACGTTTCCGATATAAAGACAGCATCAACATTAGCCCGATCAAAAGACGCAAGCAAGTCGGGGTAATGAGCCGGAATGCTCTGTGCATTAATATGAACGGCCTTAAAACATTTGTTAACTGTGTTAAAATTTGAAGTTATGGTATCCCTAAGAGACATAAATGTGGCACTTTGAAAACTATCATCGCCGTTGTTAGAAGAAATGGATAAAAAATCATCTGAAGCAAATGAGTCAACACTTACATTCATGATAATAATACAAACTAAATATAAATAAAATATATAAAACACTATAAATATATTATCCTACAACAATTGAAATATAATTGGCCTGCAGCCCACTGTGTCATAAAAAAAAAAAACATAAGTATATAAATAAATTTGCTATAATAAAATTAGTAAATAAATAGAAAAAGAGTAGGTAGATAAATGGAAAGAATCCAAACATGCCTATTATTTTTTAGACACCTAGCTAAATATGAGCAGTTATTCTAACAAAATATAATTAGATTTAAGATGAGATGCTAGCCCAACACAAATTGGCAATTAAAATTTTAATGGAGTTATACTGAGATATAATAATAAAGTTCTAAGTACAAGCACAGCTTATTAGTTACAAAAATTACATAACAAAGATGCAATTTATATACATAATACTAGATTAAGAGAAATCAGTTAAGTACATAATGGCTCATGCTAAATTTCATGTCCACACACAAAAAACAAAAAAAAAAAAAAAATATAATTAAAGTGACATTAAGAAGACGAAGAAGAATAACTATCACTCACTCCTGTCAGACGTCACCTAAACACATCTGTCAAGCTTCGTGTTATAGAAAATTAAACAATAACAAACATTTTCAAAAAGTACAGATTACAAAATTAAATATGTTTCATTTTCGAAATACCGACAATTTGTGACAAAAGAAATTAGTGATGATGCATAGAAATAAGTAACTATGAGATCTAAGTATGGACAATAAAATTATAAGTGAATGATTAATGAGAAGCGAATATTGGCAAAGCAGAATTATAGATTTATATGTATATATGTGAAGATTGAGAAAGTTACCATGCTATTATTTAAAGTATGTTACCCTTAGAGTATTTACTTTTTGGTTCGCCTTGGTCTTGTTCCAGTTTCATTTTTGGTTTTGGATGCCGGAACTTGAGATGTGACTTCTGCCATATCACCACAGAGATCAGAAATGGCATCCAACTCCGCTATGCTACAAACACTGCTTTTGGAGCCATCAGATCTAGCAACGAAAATAGAGCCATTATATGTCCAACACTTTGTAACACCGAAACGCTGCCTGGCCGCCAGGAACACTTCATGTCTCTTTTTAATTAAAAACTCTGATAGAGTGATGCCGGAATTTTTCAGGCTGGTCTTAGCCCTCCAAACCTCATTCCGATCAGTAAAATTCTGAAACTTAACCAAGGTCGGTCTGGGTTTTGATTCCTTTAAGCGTCCCAAGCGGTGACAATATTTTACTGAAGAAATGTTTATGTCTTGGACTTTTAACTGGGAAGACAACAAAGATGCAATAGCTTCTTGTGCATCCTTTTTGGCTTCGGGAACTCCATGCACAAGCAAAATCTTTCTTCTGTGCCTCATCTCAGTTTGATCATAGGCATCCATCAATATTTCCAACTGAGCCTGCATCATCTTAAGTGCATTCAATATAAAATTTTTGAACTCACAAAAATCAGATGCCAGTATTGTAGAGGTGTTTGTAGTCTGGACCGCACACAACTCCTGCTGGAACTCCATCATCTTCGAGTTAAACATCTTATTCATTTGTGTTATTGATTCTTGCAAGGACTCCATTGTAAACAAGTGGAAGAGAAAAATAACAGCAAATTTTGACAAAAGTGCAAGTGATATAATTTGTTTAAGAAAACAGTGTTTATATACTGTATCTTATTATTGCAATTATAGGAGATTGTGACACTAGTAGATGCAGGTATAAATTTTTACATAATATTTATTTAAAATAATTAATTTATAATTTTGGTTAAGGAGCAGTTAAAAGTTCAACTTAACTTTTTGCACGCCTACCCCCGAAAAATAGTAGAAATAGAAGAATTTAAGCCCAATAAAAATGTATTTAATGCGAGGTCTTCCATAGCGGCTATTCGACCAGGAAGTTCTACCTCATTTTTAGTGCTATAATGAATATCTGACTGAATTCTTGTTAAAATTTGTTCGACTCTGAGGGAGTATTTAATTACATCTTCGTTAGGCAATTGCTTAGAATTTTGTAAATCCGACAATAAATGTGTTGCATGTTTCTTTTCACCGAAAGTTGAACGTAAAAAGCTTTTTAATTCTTGCCAACTAGAAAAATTTTTTAAGCTACAAGCAACCTGTGCTTTTCCCTCTAATTGAGAAATAATAAATTTAGATAAAATTAATTGTTGATCGGGGCTAGCTAAAAGCATTGCATTTTCACAATTTGTGAGAAATGCGGGGAGTGATTCCCTGTCCCCATTATATGGTTTAATAAATTTAGTTAAAAATGTTAAAGTAATTTTTTCGGACATTTTGTTTTCCTCAGATGACTCTCCTTTGACTGACATTAAAATTTATGTTATGCTGAACTTTCTATTAAAAGTATAAAAAAATATATTTTAGGATACAGTGAAAATTTAGTAATTAAAAATAGAAATTAGAATTAATTTTAGAATTAGAGTCTATAATTTTATTTTGATTTAAAAGTTCACGATTTAGGATTTCACGATTTAGAACACTTTAGGATTTAGCACTTTGATTTAGGGACTTTTTTTAAAATTTAGCACTTTAAGATTTAGAAATTAGGATTTAGAATAACTTTGATTTAGGATTTAGAAACACAAAACACTCACAGTAACACGCTGATAACCTGCATGCCGTGGTGTAGGAACTGGAGTCTGCAACACGACTTTTCCTGGAACTGGGGCGGAGCTGATCTGCCCGGTGTGGTGAGTTAGACCTGGAGCTGGAGTGGAGCTGGCTCAGACAGCGCTGCTGCTGAGGCTGCTGATGTTGACCTTCGTCCTGGTGGGGTGTAGCTGGAGCGGGCTCAAGGCTAAAGCCTGAGGCTGACCGTCGTCCTGGTGTGAAGTAGTCGGAGCGGGCTCAAGGCTAAGGCCTGAGGCTGACCGTCGTCCGGTTCTGGAACAGGCTCACGCACAGAGCGGAGGCTTACTGGTATCCAGGTGTAAACTGGCTGGAGCAGGCTCACACAAAAAGCTGAGGCTTATTGTCGTCCAGATGTAGCGGAGCGGGCTCGCGCTTTCAATAGCGGAGTCTTACCGTCGTCCAAAATTATCAGACAGTGACAGGGGTGCCTGGTTCGGATTCCTGGTCTTTTTGACTCTCGTCGTAAGACTTTCTACGGAATCCCACTTCTGACACCAATTTGTTAGGCGGCCGTCCCTGTTTGTCTTTTTTAAAAAAACTACACTTTACACTAAAACTACTTTATTAACTTTAACACACACAAACTACACTACGACTTCCCACAGATTATACCGGGTGCTAATAAATGCACTGTTCGCGGCGGCTTCCAGAATCTAACTAACTAATAAAATGAATAATTAAAAGAACCTGAGACAAAAATGCTAAGTAAACGGAAAATAGTAAGCGCGTGGTAAAAGTGCTGTATTAGCTTATGCTACATACTAGCTAGGGTTGTAACAGTACGTATTGGGTTACTTCCATGTAGTGGAATTAAGAGCGGCGACACGCGTTCTGATACAAATTTGAAACTATTTCCATTCTAACCTCTTTATCTGTTCTGTGGTATAAATACTAACTTTTCTCATTCTAGAAATGTTCTTTTTACACACGTTATATTTTGGTCTTGCTGCACATGTTTTTTTCTACTTCCCAGTTCCTACTCTTCAGACATCTGACATTTCAAGACGAGATCCCCCCTGGGGTGTCCGAGGAACATGCTGAACTTGAGATCATAATATCAAATTATGACCGTTGATTCTGGCTACACAGGAGTTGGGCCAGCAGTAGGTTCGTTAAAAAAGCAAGTTATTTAAACATAATAAGAAGTCAAGCCAAGCACTATTATATGAAAGCAAGCGCTGTTATTTTTCCAAAATGATTAACATGTAAATGTTAACATTTTCCTTTTCTCTTCACCTCCTTCTTTTTCTGAAATCGGTTAAAAACATTTATTTGCCACGTTGCACTACAAGTAATACAAAATACAAAATAAAGGGCGGGATCGTGACACATTATATGGCTGTAACTTTGAGCTGTTATCGATAGATAGGTTATTCAAACGGGCATTTAAATGATCGACTACAACAGGTTAACTACAATTATTTAATACTTTAATTTAATTTCGCAAGTTGATTTTTAATCGTTTTTAAAACAGGGATCAAAATAAATAAATGTTTATTTGCAGCTCTAATTACTAGGCATAAGATACTAAATCTATCTTCTCTTATATATAAAAATGAATTGCTGTTCGTGAGTCTCGCTAAAACCCGAGAACGGCTGAACCGATTCGGCTATTTTTAGTCTTGAAATATTTGTGGAAGTCCAGGGAATGTTTAAACGGTTTTTTAAATTTTTTTGTATGCTCAACGAAGTGGGCACGGGTCAGCTAGTTAAAATATTACAGTATACATACATCTAACACCCAGACACAGTAAAAACCTACTGGTGTATACAATATAACATTGCGTAATATTTAAATACGAATATTGTGTGTATTCGATTATTGTACGCATGGAAACTTGAACGAGCCTCCAGGCACACTTTTATTTAAATGCTTATGTTAGTTCCTACGGACGATAAACTTATTTCGTTTATTGTTTTCTGCCTTTTTCTTAACGAAAAGATTTTTGGACGCCCCTTTTGTTGGTTAGATAATAGATACAATCACTTTTAGAAGGCATGTGAATATGAAAAACCGGCCAAGTGCGAATAGAATTCGTCCACAAAAAAATACGTGCAAATGTTAAATATTATTTTTTTCATTCTGTTTTTAGTATTTAATTTTATAGCGGTAACAGACGTACATCATTTGTGAAAATTTAACTAGTAATTTTTTTAATTACAAAAATAGTTATCAAAAGCATATAAAGTGTTGTTTTTAACGTTACTCTGTACAAAGTGTTACATAATATTATATTTGTTTTGACAGCACTCGATTTTCAATGAAGTCGTTTAAAATGGTCCATCAATTGCTGGGCCACAAATAAACTTTTTACATTTTCTTCAATTTTTATGATCATTACTTTTCAAATTTAGAATCAATATTGGGTAAGTTTGCGAAATAATTGGGGAACCGCATTAATCTTCATCAGGGAGTCCCACCTGTGTCGCGGGCTCGGTCGCGCCGCGTCAGTCCTCAAATAAAACTCCGTAAACTTATTGTGATTTCCACATTTTTAAACACTGATTTACTGCCCACCCACGACATACGTTTCGTGGCCGACATTTTCTAGCACGAATACTCTACAGCAGAGGAAATCCGCACCGCAGACCCCCACCATATCGTTCGCTTCATGAGTAACATAGGACTGGGGACGGTACTCTATAGGAGTCACAATAGATCCAGAAGGATCGCAGTGACGTCTGGGCCTGACAAAGTCAGCTTTCGGTTACAAAAAAAAAGGAGAATCTGAAGTAAGATCGGTGAAAAAATCGGCCATCGGCCAACAAAAAGTAGGTACGTTTCTGGAAAATCACAGAACTCTTATGAATATTATTTCGGTTCCGATTCTTTATATAAATAAATAATATGTGGTATTTGACATAATCTTATCTTAGTGATCGAATCGTACGTCACTTAGCGAAGCTTATGTCAAATCCCAAACATTTTGTTTTAACTCTACTTCGTCGAGCGTATTGCCAGTTTTATCCTAGATCCTAGAAGTTATTTGAAATTACTTACTATGAGTATGTACATTTGTTTGGAAAAATAACACCTCCAGAAGGCAATATAACAGATATATACAAAATGAGTAACAGTGACAGGACTTGAAATATTTCAAATATAAGGTGGGCGGTATAAAATCATTACCGACAAATACAAAAGCCCAAAGAAAGGAAACAACAAAAAGCGTAATATTCGTGTCATTTTGTGTTCGCGGATCGCGGGGGATGATCACCCCCTCATTATAATTAAGCACCAGGTGAGAGAGGGAAATAAAAATTAAACTTACATGCTGCGCCATTTGTTATATCAAAGGACATTGGACATTTTTATTAACAATAATCGCCGACTACCAAATATATTTTTTTTATCTTTGCTTGCGCCACGTCAATCCGGCCCCGTGATAAGTATCCGAAGAACTTGTGTTACAGCCATCAGACAACGTTAATATATGTAATACTTTTGTACTATAAACATATTTAAGATTTTTATTATATTAATAAACATCCATGACCCGAAAAACTCAACAAAAAAGATTTTTTTTCGTTAGAACCCGTGAATTGCGATGACGAGCTTGAACACCGACGCGCTCAACTACTGAGCTAAAGAGGTCGTCGGTCTGATGTAATTAGGCTAGATGTAAGAGTTACACCTAAACTTCGATCAACAATATTATTGTGTCAGTACAAGAAATCCGTCTAAGAGAATAGCAGCTCAGCTTTATAAATTCTGCCAGCTCTGCCGACAATCTTCGTACCCTGGAACGTTTCTTGACGCACTGAATATAGCGCCACCTACCGGGTCCGATTTATACACATAAACCTTCCTCGAGAACCACTTTATCCATTGGTTCAAACATTGGCAGGTATCCTCAAAAAGAATAGTATAACGCACATGTCTATGTGCGTTATACTATTATTTTTGAGGATATTTGATATCTGGGGGCACGGTCGTGCCCCCGTCAAGACGAGCCAAGCGAAGCGCAAGGGCACTACCTACCTTTTCTCGAAAGGTTTCGTCGTTTTTTTGAGCTCTCATAACTTTTCTTTGGAAGATGCTAAATAGTTGAAATTTTCAACATATAATGACATTGGTAAAGACATGAAACATACAAGTTTGAATGTCGTAGCTATTATACTTTAGATTTTATCAACGTCTAAAAACTCCAGATTTCGTCACTGACTCATTTATAGATCATCAAAATTCATAAGGTACTTCCTGAAATCCTAGAGAGCTGATATTATTTATGTAAGCTGTTATTGCTACAAAACCACCATAAAAATTATTAAAATATAAATGCCACCATTTTGAATCCAATATGGTGGACGGTACAAAATTGATGTTTACTATACGAATCTGATCTTTAATACATAAAAGGAATATAATATATACAAGTATATAAAAAACCTATGACCTACTTTTTGTAGGACCGATAATCGGTCAGATTTTTGCTCCATATAATTTCTATCCGACTTTATTTATTTTGAGTGCGTTGCACTACTGAAATCAGTATGTTCTATTTCATTCCGATTATTAATCGGTGACTGACTTTTTGATAGATATATTTATGAGAGGAAAACTAGTTTTTTATCCACTTTTATAAAATTAGGCATTAGCGCGAAGTAGCAGGCAGCAGGTTGTAATAAATTGATGTCTGTACAAAGAAGTGGTCAGATCTCATGTAGAACCAAAATTCATGATCTATGCGCCCTTACTTCTCCAGGCTTAACTTCACTTACGCTACATTGCAGTCAATACGTGATACTTGACCGTTTTGCTACCGTTACGAAGAATTCATAGGGATTCATTAATCGTGTGTTTTTTAAAACGGCCAAGTATCACGTATTGACTGCAATGTAGCGTAAGTGAAGTTAAGCCTGGAGAAGTAAGGGCGCATAGATCATGAATTTTGGTTGTACATGAGATCTGACCACTTCTTGATAGATTTTGATTAAGGTGTAGTGTATATCTGATAACTTTTTCAGAGGGTAAGCTATGTAGGCTCGTCTTGGCAACATTTTTACATGAAAATGTTTTTGGTGGGATTGAACTATTCTCAAAAGAACAGTATAACGCACATAGACCCACACATAGACGCACACACAGACACATCGAATACACACACAACACATGCACACATACAAACACGCATAAACACACACCCACACTCACGTACATACACATTACACATTTATTGGAAATAAAACATGAAATTACATGGTTTAAATTTGTGTTTTTTAACATTTTTAAGTATTTCTTTTTGTTTTTATGTTTGTTAACCATTGCTTATGTATGAATTAATTATTGCTTAAAGAAGTGTACTCTATACTTCATGCATAGCATAGTATGTTTCTAAATGTTAAAAAGGGAATGAGCGAGACTACCCCAACACAAGTAATCTCTTACTCAATGGGGCAGCCTCATTATTATGTTGTAAATGATTATTTGAGAAATAAAGATATTTATTATTTATTTATTTATTGGTGAAAACAGCACGAAGATCGGTGCAGTAGTCTTTGAGTTTATCGCGAACATACAGACAGCGGAGGACTTTGTTATATGTAAAGAAACACTTTATAAATTTAACGTTATCTCGATCGGCATTAACCCCACGTCGATTTATACTTTTCGCAATAAACAATGATAAAGTGCGGAGCATTTGGCTTAATAAATTATATACTACTTATTGTAACACGTGTTTATAATAGAGATATTTGTCACCGTGCAGTGGAAAACGTTGCCATTTATTATGTGTATATTTTACACGTAATTAGCGTTAAAATAATGTATCTAATTAATGGGATAAAACGTCAGTCGCAGCTTGGGCGAAAACCGCGTCATATCCAAGTAGAAGCTAAGGTAGATTGCTCGTCTTGACGTTCAGGGGCAGGGACTACGCGATATCATGAAATTAGTATTTTTAACCGACTTTAAAAAAAATGTTTTAATTATTTATTTGGAATAACAACAGCCATCAATCTTATTCTAGTTATAAGTTATAACTACAACAATGAGTAATTTAAGGCCAATAACAGTTATTCACCTATTACTATAGATTCCTAAAAGAAAATCCTAATATTTTTTTATGTATGTACACCGATTACTCTGAGGTTAATGATCGATGATTCGTGATTTCTTTTTTATTCGATGCAGAATAGCTGCCATTTGGTCCCATAAAAATTTTTCATAGTTTAGCTCTGTACTTTTTATTTTATGAACTTATTTCACCAAATTTTTTAACGAATCAACACTTGTTACACACATTTTTTTATGTCGATGATACGAGTATAATTAAGTATGTACTTAGTTTCAGAGCTGCTGATTTAGGAGTTTTTCACATTCACATTTATAATTGACTCTCGACACAAAAAGGAGGTGGAAATCATAAATATGGTGTGTCAGTAGCGTCGTAGCTACAAAACGGATTTATCTTTTAATTTGACTTAAGAGACACTAAAAAGTAAAAAAAAACTACGTTTAAAAAAAGTGCTATTTGGTTTTTCAAATTTGAAGGTAGATGCAAAAAAAACAAATTTGAGGGTAAATGCAAAAAAAACAAATTTGAGGGTAGACGCAAAAAAACAAATTTGAGGGTAGATGCAAAAAAAAACAATTTTGAGGGTAGATGCAGAAAAACCAATTTGAGGGTAGATGCAAAAAAAAACAAATTTGAGGGTAGATGCAAAAAAACAAATTTGAGGGTAGACGCAAAAAAAACAATTTTGCGGGTAGATGCAGAAAAACAAATTTGAGGGTAGACGCAAAAAAACAAATTTGAGGGTAGATGCAAAAAAAACAATTTTGCGGGTAGATGCAGAAAAACCAATTAGAGGGTAGATGCAAAAAAAAAAACAAATTGAGGGAAGATGCAAAAAAAAAAATTTTTGAGGGTAGATGCAAAAAAAAACAAATTTGAGGGTAGATGCAAAAAAAACAAATTTGGGGGTAGACGCAAAAAAAAAACAAATTTAGGGGTAAACGCAAAAAAAAACAAATTTGAGGGTAGATGCAAAAAAAACAAATTTCAGGGTAGATGCAAAAGATCAAATTTGAGGGTACATGCAAGAAAAACAAATTTGAGGGTAGACGCAAAAAAACAAATTTGAGGGTAGATGCAAAAAAAAATCAATTTGAGGGTAGATGCAAAAAAAACCAATTTGAGGGTAGATGCAAAAAAAACAAATTTGAGGGTAGACGCAAAAAAAAACAAATTTGAGGGTAGACGCAAAAAAAACAAATTTGAGGGTAGATGCAAAGAAAAACAAATTTGAGGAACATAATAACAATAAGTAGCAAAACCTTTTTCGCGATAACGCACACAATACAAAAATTATGTATGCACATACACTTTATGACATTTTGTAAATTTTTCCTATTTCAGATCGCTTTTAGCCATTTCTGACGTGTTTTAATATATATATTGGAACCAAAAAAAAATTCTGTTTCGGTGCTATTGTGGTAGTACTTTCACATTTTGGCACAACACATGATTTTCTTCTAAATGAATTCGACATTTCGAATAATATTAGCGTTATTTCGTAGTACACCGTACTGGAGCGCGCAACGTACTGCGTGAGCGTATGACCCGTGACGTCACCGTACCGAGCGCCGGCCGACCGTCACTCGCACCCTTTAAAGTTCAATATCTCGGGAACTAAGCGACATATCGAAATTATTTTTACACACACTTTTTTTATTGCATATGGACTATATGAAACGTAAAAAAACAAAACTAGTGAACATTCTCCATTGCAGTTAGATTAGGTTTAATCCTCAAAACAATATTTGCAGTAATATTTTATTCCCTATATGCACGTTTTTTGACGTTTTTTCACTTTTAGACAGGGTGTAAAAACAGTCACTATTAACTTTGAGATACGATTATACTATCTGTCCTCATTTCGGAAATGTATTTTTTTATTTAAACACAACTTTTTTTTAATTTTTACTATTTCTTTTTATTTTTCGCAAAAATAACGAAAAAGCCCAAAAAAATATTTTTGATTTATGTATAAAAAAATGAGATTATAACAAATATCGGTTTTTTCTATCTAATATCGGATAAAAAAAAAGTCGGGGCCACATTGTAAAAGTATTATTTTATGCTTTTTAGTTCTTAAAGACGGTTTTTCAAACGTAGTTCTTTTTACCCCTTGAAATATCGAAAAGTTCACGTAGTACCTAGCTAGTAAATAAGAAAATTATAAAATAGAAATAGTAAAGGTCGTTTGGTTCAGCGAAGTTTTTGTAGACACATAACCGGCACCTGCGCGCTGCGCCTCATCTACATAATGTACGCGGCCGACGCGACGCGACGCCGCTCGGACGACCTGGCTGGACACCCCGACCTCCTCAAGATATTCCCGAGGCTGCGATATTATATTGCTCAGTCGTAAATAACATATGCGATATATGAAATGGCTTTCGTCTACATGTATGCTAACAGATTAAATAATTAAATAATAAAAAAAACTTGCTTATTTGCATTGTCATTGGTCCTTTATGAGTATGCAAAATTTCAAATTAACCAGACTTCTGGAAGTTGATGAAAATTATGTTTAAAGATATTATATACATACATAGATATATATAGTATATACATACAATCCAAGCTTATAAAAGCGTGTTAAAATGGCTACCATTATTAGAAAAAACCCTTTACCCATAACTACGTAAGGGTTTTGTTACCAGTGTCGATAACTTTGAAAATGGTAAAAAGTAAATATAGGAGTAATATAATAACAAAAATGAAAGGAAAAATAATTTACGGGCGATCTGAGATCGGGAAGTGGAAGGGTGTGAGTTTTACAATTCCTATGGAAAAATGTTTAATGGCAAAGTTGTAGGTAAAAAAGAAACCTACAACTTATGTTATAACACTTTTTTACATAACCTCAAAGTTTATGTGAAAAATTCAAATAATCAAGTTTTTGGTTTTTATTTTTATCCTATTCAAAAAACCTTTAATTTTCACGAAATTAAGTAAAAGCTTACCTTTTTATGTCCTAAAGACACAAATTTTCTTGATTTGAATTTTCTTACCTTATTCTGACTTAATATCGAAAAACACCCATATTATACTAAATAGCTCAAAATTGGTTGGCGACATGATGCTTACTTACACTTCGATAGTCGTATGGCATGCGTAAACAAAAGTAAGTCTGTCATCGTTGCGATCTCCAAATCACTCATTTATTTTACACGTTATATACAAAGGCAGCCAAATTACCTTTCCTTTTAGCCTTACTACAGTCGAGTGTAGAGATACTCATTGTTTGAATAATTGAAAGGAATACTTGAAGATCTATTCGCTAAATCATAGAGTAACAATTTACGTATTTGTCTTTTTTTTGCTTTGTGTTGTGTGACTACAACATTTGGTTACGGTCAAGGCAGACGTCCAATAATATAGACTTTTACTCATGTAATATATTTATTGAATATCACATACCTAACATATTATTACTAGTTACATAGGTCCTACTCTTAGGTATCAACGCCATTGTGACATAACATTGTTGTAAACCTAATTCACAATATTATAATATGCAACACTTTGTATAAAAATTGTAGTTCCTTAGAAACTCACAGGTTATACTTTGGTAATTTACGTCGCAATGCCAATAGTTCCAATAACAACTGCCGCCATCAAAGGCAGACGCATGCGGCCGGGCGGGCGGGCGGCCGTACGCCGTACGTAATGTGAAATGTTTCGCCTGCAACACTCACGTACTATTTACACAGGGGAAATTCAAACGTCGAACTATTTGCGCATTTGCCCCAAAATGGAATTTCTTTGTGATCTTTTGTACAATCTATAAATATTGTATGAACGATGCGATAAAGAAAGTGTGAACACATTAAATATTAAATATCCGCACGCTTTGACTAGTAATGAGTATTCTGGTGATGTTGTATTTTGTCATCATCGCTAGCTGAAACTCAATAACTTGCCGCTTGATAATAATAGCTGGCAATACAAAAACGCAAACGCCTCCGTGGCCTAGTGGTTCAGCTTCGCTCTCGATCCGGAAGTCATGGGTTCGATTCCCGCGTTGGAACAACAAATAATGTTGCTTTCAAGATGATCCATGCGTCGGATGGGCATGTAAAAAGTCGGTCTTGCGCCTGTTCTCTCGCCAGTCGTGTCGGTTTACCGTCCCACTGGGTTATGAGAGAAAAGGAAGAGACAGTGTAACTTTGTGTATTTCTCACAAAATAACTCATGCGTAGCTGGCCTGGTTTCAATAAAATCGGCTACCGACATCGAAATCGGTGAGGGGAGTTATTATTATTATAGCTGGTATAAATTGAATTAAAAACAAATGGAAAGAGAACAGTCACTATCACTTTGGGATATGATCATACTACCTTTTCTCAATCATGAAATGTAGTTATTTATTTTTTGTTTTTCTTGCGGTTGAAGAAACATAAATTGTAAAAACCTTTTTTTTAGTTTATAAGAAAAAAATATTTTAAAAGATATGCATTTCTAGAATAAGAAAGGGTAGTAGTAGTTAGTAGTCATATCCCAAAGTTATAGTGACTGTTCTTTTTACGTTTTTACATTCTGTATAACCCAACTACGTAAATGTTACCTATGCTATCGTAAAAAATCTATTGACACCTCGTTTATTAAAATCAGACCTACTGGTCTATAATATAATGTCCCTTAAGTGCAGTAGCACTTACGGGACATTATATTACATTCAAATTCAAATAACCTTTATTTTCTGATTATTATATATATTATTATTGCATCTAGTATTTAACAATTTTTAATATATTATATTTGATAAAATTATATTTCCAATTACTTATTATATAGTATAATTATTAATTATTATTTTAGTTTCTAGACATCAGTATCAGCTTGCCCTTTGGCATAGGCATGGGACATACGTATACATAAATATATATTATATTTTCAAAAACATTACACTTCCTTTGGAGATGCCGTAATCGGGTAAAAGTGAAGGTTTATTTTCAATAATATAATGTCATATAATGTTATAAGTCTAATTTCTCAGTTGAACAAAAATATTTTGACCCAAAAAAGAATTTAAACGTAGTTTTGATTATTAAACGTTATAAATAAATAATAAATAATAAAAAAATTAAAAAATGTGTATATTAAGTAAGTATATAAACTAATACTTAAGATACACATTTAAAAAAGGAAAGTTATATTAGCTCCGACCCTGATTTCGGCGACCGCTGTCGATTGAAACCATTAAACTATACAGGAGTCATTTTATAATGCCGAAGTATGTGCGCAATACACCATTTACTCTTCTTATCCAGGCGCAGAGCAAACTTTTTTTTCTTTTAGAATATCATCCTGTATTGTCCTTACCAGGTTTGAAAATAAAATTTTTGTTATTCCAAGGAAATCGAACTCACAATTTCCGGATTCGAGAGCCAAGCTATTGGCCACTCGACCACTTAGGTGTCAAAAGGTATAGGTTTACCTTACCTTCCATTACTACAATATTTAAATATGTACTTCGTCGTAATCAGTAAATACTCTCAAAGAAAGGCATGATAATAATTCAGAGATTACGTAACGAAAAAGACCAAAGTGAAACACGTGAACAGTACAGATGGGGCACTATTATGTCGGACACTTATTGAAAGTGTTCTTAAGTGTTGTCCTTTTATAGAGGTACTCTATAAATGTTTGATAGGGCTATCTCGGGAAATCTCCGTCTCCATTCGCCGAGGGTCCGCAGTCAAATAAAACGGATCCCAAATATTATTCCCGCCGTTTCCCCACGCGATGTGAACTTTTATTTTATACCCCTACGCTCTTATCAAAACTGAAACACGCTGGGCGAGAGACTCGAGCAAATCCCGCCGCCTAAAATCTTCTTTTTATTAGCGTCATGATGTTCTGAAGGGTTTTTACACTGGCTGCGTGATATATCGTCTACATGTGTTTGTATTTCGTATCTTATTTTCGTTTTACATAGGGTGACTAAGGTAATATATTATTTAATTATAATAATAGCTCACCGCTTTCGGTGTAGGTAGCCGATTTCATTGAAACCAGGTCAGCTACGCGGGAGTTATTTTATAGTGCCCAAGTGTGTGCGCAATACACAAAGACGCTCTCTCCCTTTTACTCTCATAACCCAGTGGGACGTTAAACCGACACGACTGGCGAGAGAACAGGCACAGGACCGACTTTTTACATGCCTATCCGACGCATGGATCATCCTTCTTGTCAGACAATCAGGTCAGCCTGCATTGTCCTCACCTAACTTGAAAACTACACTTTTTGTTGTTCCAACGCGGGAATCGAACCCATGACCTCCGGGTCTAGAGCGAAGCACAGAACCATTAGACCATTCTAGTT
This sequence comes from Celastrina argiolus, assembly GCA_905187575.2. Classification (NCBI taxonomy): domain Eukaryota; kingdom Metazoa; phylum Arthropoda; class Insecta; order Lepidoptera; family Lycaenidae; genus Celastrina; species Celastrina argiolus. Next base: position 14,346,962 of record LR994599.1, on the reverse strand, counting down.
GTAATATGTATATCGTGCTAATTTCCTATTGCTCCTCCATGAACTAATGGTTTAGAGCTTGGCTCACGATGGAGATCGTAGGTCAACAAAAATGTTGTTTTAAGACTGATTAGGATCTGTCTGATGATTATCCTATTTTCTATCTTTGTCGTTGTTTAATGTGGTTTTTGAGTATTAGTTTGTATTTAGTCATAGATTAAGAAAGCGGTATGGGGGCCCATTATTAGGTGTGACTATATTTTTTGTTTATTTTATTATATTCCATGAACTAAAGGACGAACTTCACACTTCATCACGCGTAACACTAAACCACGGGTTCATTAATATTTCCCGCCATGTCCACCGGCCGGTGCCAACTCAATCAACATTCCGGTTAACCGAATTTATGATTGAGTTTTCCCGCGGCCCGCGCGTCAATATTTAGTCGCGTCGCCTTCGAGATACGTATTAGTATGACGATATCCCACACCAAAATTGGTCATTTTGACAGTGCCTAAGTGTGTGCGAAATAACATACAGCACACGTACTGAAATTTCTATTTAATTTCGCGCCCGCGCCGCGCGCATCGGGCGTATTCTCTGTATTGGTTACGTATAAATTGTACTGACATGACTTATTACGAATAAATAAAAAGAACGTTTGCGCTAGTCTCACAGAATTCCAATTCCAAATTATGCATTCGGAAAACTAATACGGAAAACGTATGTATGCGGCCGGCCTTAGACGCATGGATTATCTTCCTTGTAAAAGAATCTGGTGATCAGAATACATCCTAACCAGACTTGAAAACAATATTTTTAGTAATAACAACGAATTTCAAAAATTTACAACGATACCCCGGAACGGATGACCTGGTGACTGGCGAGAGATCAGGCTCAGAACCGACTTTTAAGATGATCATTCTTACATGATCATCCCACTTTTCAGATATTAATCAGGCCCGCATTATCCTAAACAACTTCCAAATAACATTTATTTGGTCCAACGCGGAATCGAACCTCCAAGTTCCAAGCTCTAGCCTCTGGACCTGGCGGCCACAATAACGCCGAATCACAAAAGATTTCCGGAGCGCGACTTGCACAGGGGAACCGTCATTGTAATCAGAAGGGTCCCAATCTTACCTCATTGCGGCGTGATGTCGAACACAGCTTCATCAGGGGCTTCTATCTAGTCACTGTGACGTCACATACCTCAGTCTGCCCTGAATTGCCCGGGGCCCTGATTGGTGTTTTAGAATATGACGCTGCAAAACACGAGTCGTATCGTGCATACGTATGTCGCCTCCGTGATCTAGTGGTTCAGAGCTACGCTCTCGACGGACGGTCGTGGGTTCGATTCCCGCGTTGGAACAACAAAAAAAATCTTTCAAGTTTGGTTAAGACAAGACAGGCTGATCACCTGATTGTCTGACAAGAAAGATGATCCATACGTCGGAAGGGCATTTATAAAGGCGATCCTGCGCCTGATCTCCCGCCAGTCGTGTCGGTTACGAGAGTGAAGGAAGAGAGAGTGCTTATGTGTATTGCGCACACACTTGGGCACTATAAAATAACTCCTCCGTAGCTGGCCTGGTTTAAATGAAACCGGCCACCGTCACCGAAATCAGTGTGGGAGGCATTATCACTGACATTTAGAAATATTACTAATATTTTTATCCGTTCATTTGTCTGTCCGTCTGCAGGATGTAACTCGTGAATTGTCACACTTTTTTATGGAACCATTTCTAGGGTTCTACCGTAGAAATGTTCAAACAGTCGAAATAATAAGTCGGTATCAAAACATAGTAGTAAAAGTGGAATTCGCAATTCGCTACCGCTGTAGTCCTGACTCCTGACTCCTGAGTCGCGTCGAAACAGTTTCACGTTAGAATGTCTTGAACAAACGTTATTACAGCACGCTGATGTACCAAATTCACAATACTACAAACTGAAAAGTGGATTGACGTTCGATTTAGAACTACGTAGAAACACTTCAAGCATTTATTTATTTTTAAGGCCATTTTATTTTATAGCTTTTGTGTTCTCTTACGTCTGGTTTCAATAACCGTGTCATCGTTTAGTCTCGTCCAATGAGTTTTTCCTGGTGATATTGGAAAATTCGGTGAGTACATGTAGCTCGTCAGACTTGAAAGGGCCTTCTGTGGTACCCATGATTTGTAGGGTCTATGTGTTTTGCCACCGGTTGGTGGCTGATGTCATCTTCTTGCCCGGGATGTCATCGCTGTCTTGATTCTCGGCATTTGGATGGTATGGATGGAGGTGACTTTTTTAATAATATAAATACATACGCTTCAGACCACGTCAATCTGGCCCTGTGCTAAGCATTCGAAGTACAGGTACCAGACAACGGAACTACAATATATTTAATACTTTTATACTGTACACATATTTAAGATTTTTATTATATTATACACAAATTTAATACACATCCATGACCCAGGAACATTGAATACTTTTTGTTCCCTCGGCAGGATTTGAACCCGTGACCTCTCGCTCGAGCACCAACGCGCTCAACCACTGCGCTACGGAGGTCGTCAAATCAATCAATTATTTTTTTACAGTTATAGATTGTGAACAGATCTCGGTTTTGGCATGATACAAAAAAGTGTTAACAGTTACGGAGCCCTCCCTAAACTTGCCCTGACATGATCCTGCATAACTTAGTTATTTTTTGTATAATTTGTCTACAAATGAATAAGAACGATGCTTTAACGTAACTAGTTAGGAATGGTAATGATAAAATAAATCGCTAACTGCAAGCCTAAACTTTCGAGTGGTCACAAGTTTGTGATGGTCCTTATACTCGACCTATTTTCTTACTAACTGCCAACTCAAGTCAAACATTAGTTGGGGAGCCCAGGATGCTAAACGCGACTCGAGCGATGTGGACACTTGTACGATTTGGTGTTATCGTCATATTATGTTAAGAGGAAAATAACATGTGATAGTTGTTTATTTTAGTACTGAAAAAAATACCTGAGAAGCTCAATTATTTTAATATAGTGATTTACTTTGAAAAATTACACAAGTCCCTATGAGCTAATCCGACTTTTTGATACCTACCTATTTATTTATTTATTTTATTTAACAATTTATTGCACACAAGAGACATTTACAACAGTACAGTTTACAAAGAAAGACACAAAGGTACTGCTTATGTCTAAAAAGAAATTTCTACCAGCAGCCCTATGGAGAGATATGGGATAAAAGCTAGCAGATAGGGCGTGCAAAATTATAAACATGATATACATACATTATTTTTAATACTATATATCTACTTAACACATCATCCTTTAATCTGACGCATCTGATAAAAATTTTAATACTTTTTTACCATCCCAAACAAATGAACTAAATCTCACGCCCAGCACGCTTACTCCCGATACAATCGAGAATCGAATCAGTTTGATCTCGACGACTTTCGGTATTTTATTTGGATTACTTTGAAACTAACCAGGATAAAGAAAATCGTTGTATCGTAACTTTTTGTACAGCCGACCAAATCAATCAACTGAGAATCAAAATAAACAAACGTTAATTATAAATCTGAATCAAAATCGAATCAGTTTTTAGAGTAAGGTCTTAGTTCGCCAGAGGCATGTGGGACACAAAATCAATCATAATTTGACGCGCTCGAGCTACATAAAAATCCCTTGGACTCCCCTACTATTATATAAGTCCGCACTTTTATTAATTGTACGCAACGCGGTACATATTTGTACAATCCTTGAGTAAAATAATTATGAAAACGGTAAACGGGTTAACTAGCGAAGCAACGATTCATATTGCATTTAGCCGCCGGCAGTAATTAAGATTTCAGGAACCTGCAAACGCCTGTGTCGGCGGACCTTTCTCAATTTGGCTTATGAACAATGTACCATTAAATTTAACCATTATTATAAAATCGGGTATAAAGCTTCCAATTACAGTAATAGCCACAATTTTTATAAACACTTTAACCCTACTACGTAAATATGTTACCTGTGCTATACCTATTTACGAAACTATTGAATGTTTTATTACAATCGGATAAGGCGCTACAGTGCAACAACCTTACACAAACTATTTCGGGTAAACATTTTAATGAACCTTAAAATCGACGTATCCTATATATTTTTAACCGACTTCCAAAAAAGGAGGAGGTTTCTCAATTCGACCGTATATATTATGTTTTTTTTTTATGTTTGTTCGCGGATAACTTCGTCGTTTATGAACCGATTTGAAATATTTTTTCTGTGTTGTGTAGGGTATAATAATTTCAATTTGGTCCCATTGTCACCAAAATGGTGACCAGATGATGGAATCCGTGAGGAATCGAGGGAACTCTTCAAAATTTATATGGAAACACATATCGATTTTGATTTTTTCACTAGCCCAAGCATATGTTACCAAATAATAAGGTTTTGCACCATATCCTGGACCTAAAAGTACTGAACAGAACTTCTGAGTCCTTAGATATACATGTTTGATGATTTCAGCGTTGTTTAAAGGAAAGCAAGCATATGCCACTACGTCAATGACAGTCGAACTTGGTCTCATAGTTATCAAAGTGGAGACCTGATGATGGCGAGGATTTGAGAGAACTCAAACTTTGAAGTCGGTTTTTTTTTTGTTTAAAATTATGGATAATACGTAGTAAAGCAGCTTTGAAAATGTAAAAATCAGCCCAGTGTGAGCCTGTCAGTGAGTCACATTTGTAAAAAAAAAACACGGGCACCTCCCATGTCGTATCAGGGGATTTTTGAGGTAGTCTACCACTGTCGATCCTGGATAATCACAGCGGTGGGCCATTTGGACGTTTTAAAAATGGAACAAAATAGTAATTATAAATTAAACTACTCAACAATATTCGTCATGCAATAAAATTATACATCTTTAAAGGTTTTATTTGATGTGTTATTGTCATCTTTATAGGTATTATTTAATGTGTGGACGTCCAATAGACGTTGAGCGTCCGTGGGTAGACCGTTGATTAGCACTCGAAAGGGTGCAGGTTCGATTTCCAGATCGTGGCATGTACCAATGAGAAAATTTCAGATCACAAGTACATTAGACGGACGCTATATAACGGCGAAGAAAACCATTGTGAGGAAACCCGTACATTGTTGGCCCAAGACCAGTCATTCCTCGTCTTGGGCCAGGAGAAGCTTGCAGCATTTAAAACCGTATGCTACAAACTGTACTGGCTACTTCGCTCGGAGAATACTGTATAAATCATCCGATAACGGATGCAAACACCTACTTTTAGTGTGTGAACATACATCCCCTTATTCTTTCCAACCCTAATTATATCAATAATGAATTATGCAATATTGACACGTGGATGCAAACGGAATTCATTACATAGTGTTGACACCGACAAATGCCCCTTTACATATTCTCGAGATCCCGAAGATTGAGCCATGAAATTGAAAACGATCCCTTTGAAGAAATTTATTCCAGGCACGAACCGCCCCCGTCCCGATGACGAAAAGATTTGCTCGTTTATTTTTATGAAATTATTGGAGACACTCCATTTTCATTCATGTTTTAGCATAAAAGTATTATGACCTCGGCTAATATTTAAATTGCTGTACCGGAGTTCAAATATTCTTGGGAATTTTTAACGCCAAGGAGGTTTTAAGTGTTCGAGAGTGGAAATACGTGGTGTATTTTTACTATGTCACTTTTTTACCATCGTCAGTATTTAAGTTTTTTTAAATATGTCTATAGAGGCTATAATATTAATGAGTGTTACTGTGAAAGTTTATGCGCTGAAAGAGGTACTTTTTTTGAATTATTGTATGTGAATATTTATAATGTTGGGGCATTTCTCATGAAAGTCAAAAGTACGTCTTTCAGCGCTGGTACTTTCACAGTATACTCTACAAAGTCATTAGGCACATGCACATTCTAAAGTTTTATGTCATTTATTTTACACCTTGTATACAGGTTACCAAAACACTTTATTCGTATTAGGGCCACTACGCCTACTTTTTGTCGGACCGATAATGATCTATTGTATGTGAGATATTTTTTCTCCATATTATTTCGGGTTGCACTGCTGCAATCAGTATGTTCTTTATTACACCTACAAAAAGTCGGTCACCGATTAGAAAAAATATTTTTTGTTGGTTAGTCCATTTATAGAGGAAGGCTTTAGACACATTACGCTGCGACCAATATGAGCGAAGCGTCAGTGAGAAATGTTGCAAAAACGGGGAGACTTTCGTTGCGTGCGCTGCAAAAACGGTTTAAGTCGCTCAAAGACCACGCGAACGAAGTTGCGGGCACAGCTAGTTAAAAATATAATGCTGACAGTTGTTATTATTTGTAGCATAATGCCTGATACAGTTAATAGTTGATTAAATATCATCTTATCCTTCTCGTGCATTAGTAAAAGAGAAGGCCTGGCATTTAGATAAAAGACCACGTTTGTGAAATTGGGACGAAATAGAAAAGTCTGCTATTAATATTGAAACCGCACAACAACGTCAATGAAAGAAGTATGAAATTTAAAAATGGCTTTAGTTCTATATTTGAATGTCCAAGCGAAACAAACTTTAGCACTTTTTCACAGTGACACGCCAACCGCACGTCCTCTATTACAGACTCGCGCTTTCCATTATCTCTGCGACCGAATTTGTTTTTAAATTTTCGCTTCACTTTTTTTTTATTAAAAACAAAAACAGGAGTCGTAGAAAATTATATTGCTTTGAACAATAATAATTACGCAACTGCAAGAAAGTTACATTTCATAGATAACTAGTGGTGGAAGTCAAAGTATTACTAGACAGTTCTCACATAATAATTTGTTATTTTTATGTTTGAACTTTAGATTGTTCTGTTGCCCTTTTAGACATAAAAAAAACTTAGGACAGTTTCAAAAACATCGACGTCTAATAAAACCTCATAAAACGCACGGTATGAGTAATAATCTAAAATAATTATTAAACTCTCTAACAATAAAAAAAAAACACAGTCTTAGAATAAACATAGTTAATAGAATCAGGCGTTACTTTGCGGAAATCTGTAGCATAAAAATTAAATGTATTATATCTAGCAATATCCCGCGAAAAATGATTTGATGATCAAACGCACGCCTATGCGTACACTCACTGATTTGCTTGCAGGTTGTGGTTATAATTTTTTCGCGGGACATTGCTAGATATAATACATTTCGACGACCTCCGTAGCGCAGTGGTCGAGTGAGAGATCGCGGGTTCGAATCCTGTCGAGGGAAAAAAAAGTTTTCAATGTTCCCGGGTCATGGATTTTGTATACATAATATTCAATTTGTGTACAATAATTATAATAAAAATCTTAAATATGTGTATAGTATAAAAGTTATGTGTAAAATATATTTCCGTTGTCTGGTACCTGTAATACAAGTTCTACGGATACTTAGCACGGGACTAGATTGACGTGGTGTGTAGCGTCCATAGATATTATTATTATTATTTAAATTTTGTTCTTTGAATAAACGTTTAAAGTTCTTCTTCCATCTGCCTCGAGGAAGCCCGCCACCGACGGTTATAGAATAATTCCATTGACGCGTAATGACCTCTCCGAATGGAAACTGAAAATATCGCGAACGCAATTCGTCATGTCATTATGCAAGGAAAGGGCGAACGTTACGACTACAATAACATGAGATGTCTGACTCCCGCCTGAATGGAACGCTCTTTATTGTGCCAAGTTTTATGCGAACGATTAACCTTTTAATGCTATGCCCCGGCGAAATGAAAATCCTATTGAAAATAAATGTTATGCCTAAATTTTTATTCTTTCGCCAGCTATTTATAACAGGCTATATCCCACTTTTATCCAGCCTGGAGAGCCTTCAAGTTTCCATGAACTGTAAATGCCATTTAAACTATAGTGAGAGGCATGTGCCTAACCGTGCACTATTCATGCATGATTTTATAGAGCCTCAATCAAAAAGCTGTAAAGGACTAGATAATTAATAAATGAAATTAAAAAGTTTTAAAACAAATTTTAAAAAAGTTAAAATCCTTTTTTATCCGACTTCGGCGAAGCCAAAAGGAAGGGTAATGATTTTGGCAGTCTATGTATGTATGTATGTATGTATGTATGTATGTATGTTCCCTCGTAGCGGTTAAACTACTGGTCCGATTTTAATAAATGAGGTGTCAATGGATTTGTAGTGGTCCCGCGAGTGACATAGGCTATATAAATTTTATAAAAATTTTGGATTTTGAAAATTATACCCCAAAAACTATCTCAAAAAACATTAAATTAAGATAATTGTGTCGTGTTTGGTATCAAAAGATAGGTCTTGGCAAGCACATTACGAATATGTATTTAAATATTTTATTAATTATTATATTTTATTGTTAAAATCAAAATAAACGATTAAAATGCGGTACGACCGCATTTGTATCTAGGAGTTGTTTAGTTACTTTCTATGCGTTAATTTAATGAAAATATAATGTTATATTTGATGTGGAAACAGAAAAAATATTAAATAAAATAAAAGTTTAAAAAACTATAACCCGACTTCGCAAAAAAAAAAGTCTAAAAAGGCTGAAACAAGAAAATAATTCAATTTAAAATCCAGATATGCTTAGGTACAAAAATGGTCAAGGTAGAGCCGTGGTCGTACCCGCTATTGGGATAGTATATTTCAACAGCAGACGAATATCTTTTTTCTACCGTATTTTTGTATGAAGTGACGACTAGATTTGTTTAGCGGGTACGACTACGGCTCTACCTTGACCATTTTTGTACCTAAGCATATCTGGATTTTAAATTGAATTATTTTCTTGTTTCAGCCTTTTTAGACCCTTTTTTTTGCGAAGTCGGGTTATTATCATTTACAATTACCATTTACCACCGGTTCGTAACCCTAATTAGATACCTACATATATACTTGTAGAAAAATTTAATATTTGTTTGTTTGCATTGAAAATGCTCCGAATCTACTGGAAAGATTTTGATGAAATTAGACACATACCTATAGTAATACCATAATATATAATACCCGATAAAAAGTACGCTGTCGTCTATACGACAGGGTACTTTTTATCGCGGGACAATGTACGGTTACCGAGGAAGTTTTACCTAACTTCGGCGAAGCCAAAAGAATGAATAATGATTTTGGCAGTTTATGTATTTATTTATGCTATAGGGGTGCGATCACGGCTCCACCTTGACCATTTTTGTACCTGTGCATTTCTTGATTTCAAATGTATTTATTTTCTTATAATACAAGCTAGATATAATACTTATCTGAACCTGATTTAAATAAAAATTCATATCATAATAAAATGTAACGTTTTTTTACTCTACTGGAAATTTATAGTTTTATAGATAGATATATACGTTGTGAAGGTAAAGCGACGGAATATTTCCAACCCAACTGTTCCCAATTATTTTCATACAATGTCAAATACTTGGTATTGTAGTGGCATACACAGATATTTTAATATCAAACGCTACAGATGAAGCATAGGACGTGATCTCGTGCAGGAATCAGGTTTCCATCGGCACGAGTGTTGATTGCGCGACAATACCAGCAATCACGCCGAACCACATCGGTGCAAAAATACGCGGATACGAAGAATTTACTATATCAAAAAAGAAAAAACAGCTTCAATAGCTCAAACTAACAGGTGAATATCACGACGATGTACAGGGGTAAAGTCGGAGTTTTTAAACGTAGTATCTTTTTAACCGACTTCCAAAAAAAGGAGGCGGTTCTCAATTAGGCCTGCTTTTTTAAATGTATGTACTACAGCGATTACTCTTAAGGAGTCGGTGTCACCTAAAAGAACAACATCCTAAAGTTGCTGACTTGAATCTTTTGCTGATACCGTCTTCAATAAGAACATTAATTGTAAATACATTATAAAATTATTATTTTATGCTGTTTAGTTCTTGAAGTCTTTTTTAAGCATAGTTTCTTTTTTATGTTTTACTTTTTAGTGTCTCGAAGTCAAAGTAAACTCTAGTGGAACGCTTTTGTTGTTGTGCATCTCAGATTTTTGTAATTTATATTATTTTTATGTCTTTTGTAACTTGTTACACAATAAAGTATATTTGTATTATATTGTAGGGTTATTCCGTTTGGTAGTTACGATGCTATAGACAGACTGACAGACAGCACACTCCATTTTTGTAATTTCCACCCCCTTTTTGTGTCGAGAGTCAATTATAAATTCGAAAGTAAAAAATTCTTAAAATAGCCATACTGATACTATAACGGGTGTAAAAAGTGTAGTCACTATAACTTTGGGATATGATTATATGTACTACCTTTTCTCATTCTAGAAATGTATTTTATTTTCCTTTTTTTTACAAAAATTTCAAAAAAAAAAATTTTTTTTGCTTTATTGTTATTTTTGAGACAAAAAACTAAGAAACGGTGAAAAGTAAAAAGATTTTTTTTTGTTTTTGACAACAAAAATATAAAAAAAAATACATTTCCCAAATAAGGAAAGGTAGTATAATCGTATTTCAAAGTAATAGTGACTGCTCTTTTTACACCCTGTATATTTACATAATCGATGTAAAAAGTGTTTGTACATATATACCTCTGGACCTACCTCTGGAAATTGGTGAAAAATGTTCATAAAATAAAAACTACAAACTAAGTAAATTTATTAGGGACTGAATGGAAGTTATTCTAAGTCGAATAATATAATCGAATTAGAATTTTCTCCTTTTTTGGAAGTCGGTTATTATAGCTATTATAGCCCCTGGTAAAAAAATAATTTAAAACTAAAATTAGCTAAGTATCATTAACAATAATGAAAATATTGAACTATCTTATACTTTTTATAGGTATATAAAAATGAAACGCTTTTCTTTAGTCTCACTAAAACTCGAGAACGGCTAAACCGATTCGGCTATTTTTAGTCTTAAAATAATCGTCGAAGTCCAGGTAATGTTTAAACGTTTATTTATTTGCTCAACAAAGTGGGCACGGGTCAGCTAGTATTTTTATAGACTTTACACGATATGTTGTGTTATGTTATTAAAATAATTAATTATTGGAGAAAATAAACTCATTTAACATTACGCTCATATAAAAGGCTACTTGAAAGATTAAAATTTACATATCAACCGGACGTTCGTAAAACACGTTAAAATCGAACGGTTTATTATATTACGTATGTCCGTGTATGTCCATGTATGTATGATGAAGTCCGCTGCGAGAAAATTTCATTAACGGCGTGCATGTTCAATTATCGAATAGTACAGGTCGGATGGTGCTTACTGATAGCGCCCACTCTATAGTCTATTGATTAATAAATAGACTGATAGGCCGGTCCCATCTTCCTCGTGTCAAACGGATATTGCATTATGACCGCCATCTTGTATGGCCTGTTAAATCTGGCCTGTTAACTCTGGCCTGCACACTTTCAATTACTGTTTGACGACCTCCGTAGCGCAGTGGTTGAGCGCGTTGGTGCTCGAGCGACAGGTCGCGGGTTCGAATCCCGCCGAGCGAACAAAAAGTTTTTCCAATGTTCCTGGGTCATGGATGTGTATTGAATTTGTGTATAGTATAAAAGCATTAAATATATTTCCGTTGTCTGGTACCTGTAACACAAGTTCTTCGGATACTTAGCACTGGGCCAGATTGATGTGGGGTGAAGCGTCCATAGATATTATTTAAAAAAAGGCCAATCAGGAACAATTGAAGGGTATAAAAACAAAATCCGCTATAATGTTTCTGGACCAGATTTGAGTTAGTAGCACCGTTGGAAACCTCGTAAAATTGCTTTAAAATGTTTCGTACCAACACCCGCTAAAACATACAGAAATCTGCCCACCCAAAATAGATTCAAAATCAAAAGCCCCTACACAGTGCATACCAGTATCAAAATCCGATTAAGCTCAAACGATATTTTGTATCCTGTGATATTTTTCAAAAGTACGTTTTAGTGGGTTTTGGTACTATACCCCTCATTTGCATAAAAGTAACGATATCGAATGTCAATTGTATTGGCGCTGCACGCACTTTACGCAAGATAACATCATTTGATAACGTTACTTTTACGGAGCTTTCAAATGTTTCTTATTGGATTTAGTTTTAAATGTTTGAATAGTAAAACTGAATAGTAATATGAAAGGTTCTTACGACATTATTATAATATTCTCGTTAAATGACTATTGACCACCAAATTATTAAACGATACTTAAATTAAGTGGCGCTCAAGTCACACGCTATTCTTTGTATTCCACCAAGTGAAACTTTAAATAACGTTTTATTATTGGACAGCATGTATGTTATATTATTATAGTATTAATATAGCTATAAAAATTTGAGATTAGTTCGAAGTGACATTTACTAGAATATAAAGTTCTGGGCCCTAATTCTCAGGACTCGAACTTATTTTTTACTGTCGGTCTGTCCCGCTCATGCAAATGAGATTTAGCGCGCGTGCGAGCGGGATATATTAATATTCGAAACTCAGTTCGAGGCCTGAGAATCGCCGCTCTGATCTCCAATCAACATAAATAAAGGCACTTAATAATCGAAACAAAATAAATTACAGCAAACGAACAAAAAAATAGGTATTTGTATAGTAAAGGCGAGAGTAAAAAATGCTTTTGTATATCTTAAAGGTATCTAAAATCGGATTATTTTCCTAGTTTCCCTTGTCTTCAAAGTGAACGTATTGGAGTGGAATGTTCCACGTCAGAGGTAAAGGCAAGTATTCATGTTTAATTTCGTATGAAGAGGCCTTAAAAAATATCTTGCCTCATCCCTCATCCCTCATCGCCGAACCCGAATTCCTGCGTTGTGAAAAATTTCGAACACATATCGAGAATGGATACACATATAACTTTACCGATATTGTACATGAAGGTTATTTAATATCGGCAGAGTTCCTGCTGACCAGTAAAAAAAATGTGCACTGTAAGACGCCTCAAAACATTTTTAAAAAGTGACTCTGAAGATGATGATGATGGTGCCTCCCACACCGATTTCGGTGAAGGTGGCCGGTTTCATTGAAACTATTTTATAGTGACCAAGTGTATGCGCAATACACAGAAGCACTCTCTCTTCCTTTACCCTCGTAGCCGAATGGGACGGTTCTCTTGCCAGTCGTGTCGGTTTACCGTCCCACTGGGTTATGAGAGTAATGAGAGTAAAAGGAAGACAGAGTATCTTATATATTTGCGCACACACTTGGGCACTATAAAATAACTCCTGAGTAGCTGGACTGATTTCAATGAAATCGGCTACCGATACCGAAATCGGTGAGGGGAGCTATTATTAATAAAGTATGGTGTAGTGAATATGTACTGTGTATGGTATTTTATATTTCAATTTCTATTAATTATGTATATTTAGATATGGGGCTATATATACTCCAGTTTCACAGCATTATCTGTCTACGTTATAGTTTTTCTCTTCTAAACTTTACTCATTTTATGTATTCAATGTTCCAACGCATCTATCGACTAAAAATGGGTATTGAATCACAACAACGATATTATTCAATTATATTTATTGTATTTGGTAGATGAGATGGATTTGGTAGAGTTCTGCTTAAGAGTAGATGGCGGGGATGTCATCCTTGCTCCAGTCGATGTCCACGGTCTGTCCGGTGCGCGCGCTCTTCTCGGCGGCGGTGGCGATCTTGCTCACGGCCAGGGTTTGCCAGCTGGTGACCGTCATGGCGTCGCCATCTAGAAACAAAAAAAGTTATATTGGTCTGGAACAATAGACGACTTCGGCTGAGTAGTGTAAGGCCGGGTTCTACGGTAATTCGTGGTTCATATACCAAGCTGAATGTAGTGTGAAGAGAAGGACCTGTAGAGCATTTTTTGTTTTGGTACCTCATATAAATTACTTACCATAACACGACAAATCACTGTTAAAGATCTCCATAAAAGTCACAAAACAAATGAGTTTCAATCCTGGTCAGGTCTTAGGTCCACGACCAGTGCGTTCGTGTGTATAGACTAGGAGCCCGCGAGCCCCAGCATAGTAAGATTAGTGAATTTTGTTTTAATAAGTAATTTGCATGGTGCCAAAACAAAAAATGCTCGACGCGTCATTCTCTTCACACTATATTCGGCTTAATATATGAACCATGAATCAACCTCTATATTAATTGGTTTACACTTACATTGGACGACATCCAAGAAGTGTTCCAGCTCGTTCCTGTAGGCGTTCTTGTAGCGCGAGGGGAAGGAGTAGTAGATGGGGTTCAGCAGGATGCCCTCCTGCCCGATCACGGTCTCCACAGAGTGGGCAGGTCTCTCGTTCTCAACCTTGATCATACCTGTAAACATTTTTAGTATAGTTAGTGGAGTCAGGCGTTACTTTGCGGAAATCCATAGCATACAATTTAAATATATTTCTAGCAATATCCCGCCAAATTATAACCACAACCTACCACCACCGTTTTTTCGTGGGATGTTGCTAGATATAATATATTTAAATTTTTTGTATATTAACCCCACTCAATCATTTGGTGCATTATCAGTAGGTAGCTCAATTATATTTACAGAATAGTATTAGTAACGTTATGGAATAAAATCGTATAAACGCCTATACAATTAGAATTTGTTTATATATGTTCCTGCTTGAACTACCAGTCAATCGATAGTTTTAGTATTTTGATTAATCGACTGAGCATAATGAATTTGCGGGTTTTACAGACGGTTACAAATATTCTGTGTTGTAATTAAGTGACAGACACTCGTGGAAGTGTGGAGATGGTAAAAGAGATTCTAATTTATTAACTTATTTTAAATAAAATCTCAATCATACATACCCTTGTTTCCGAAGACTTCGAGTCTTTGATCATATCCGTAGGCACTGTAGCGGCTGTTGTCACCGATGGCCACAGCACCAGAGGGGAAGGTCAGGAGAAAAGCGATGGTGTCGAAGTCGTTAATGGCTTTGATCTCCGGGATAAGGGCAGAAGCAGTCGCTTGCACGCGGACGGGGAGCTCTCCAAGAATCCAGCATGAAATATCGAAGTCATGAACCAAGCAATCGTGGAACACATGACCTGAAAATAGAAAAGATCTTACAAATTTCCGTCCGCATTCTAAACTGCAGGCATTTAGAAAATCACATATTTATTTAAATATAATTTGCAAATTATATTTTACCTGAATTCTTCAAGTAGTCGATGGTTGGCAGGGGCGAGTCTCTGGCGGTTACTTTCAGGATCTGAACATGACCAACTTTTCCTTTTCTGACTTGTTCCTTCAGGGACATGTAAGCTGGGTCGAATCTGCGGTTGAAGGCAGCGTACAGAACACGTCCCTTGGATTTAGCTGCGTCGTAACACTTCTTCGTCTCGGCGATGCTCTCGGCGATGGGTTTCTCACAGAACACGTCCTTGTTGTTGGCGATCGAGTTGACGACGATATCGTGGTGGGTGTATGTTGGAGAGCCGATAAATATGGCGTTGACACTGAAAATATTTTAGCTGTGCTGTTACATGGAAGTTCTTAATGCTTCTGTATAAATATAGTTTTAGGCGCTTCTTACTACATATGTCTATCTGGCCTCATGCTAAGTATCCGAAGAATTTGCTACGAGGACCAGACGGGAAGCATATTTAATACACATTCATGATCAAGGAACTTGTTTTTTGGTAGGATCCGAAATTGCCTACGGCTTGAAGTCACAAAGTTTATCTAAAAATTCCGAAACCACTTACTCTTTGTCCTTGTAAACGCGGTCACTTTCCTTGGGGGTGATGAAGATGACGTCATCGCTGAGGTTCCAGTAGGACTTCAGGTCCGCAAACTTCTCCCTGCGGTCGTCGACGATGTACTTCAGGACGATGCGAGGGTTGTTGACGATGTTCACCAGATGGATGGAGCCGGCGCGCCCGAGACCGAACAGGGCGCCAACCAGGGGCGCCTTCTGTGCCCTTTTCTTGGTGTGGACATTGTTCAGGTACCTTGTAAAATATATCACAAAAATTCTCGTCAGAAGTTTTTTTTTTACTTTGTGTGTAATGAAATTTCGCGTTTTGTACGTTGTAAGAAATCGCAAAATTATCAGGACATGGAGCTCCATCCTTCGAGCTTTAGCATCAGATCAGCTGATCTGATGCTAAAGCTCGAAGGTGGCCAGAGGAATAAAACAAAACAACCCTATCGGGTTTGGGCTCGTTTGATTTGTATTGATACATACTTTGTCTTAATGATGATAGTATTCAGGGATAATAATAATTGATATAAAAAATAGGTTTTTAGGCACCTATTAAATTCGTAATTTTTGACTTGTTAACTATGTGAGACAACTGCCTAAATTACTTAAATACTCACTCGGTGTGTAGATGGTCCACCTCTGGGTAAGTATGTTTCATATCATATGGAGAAGGTCCCGCGAACTTCAGTGTTGCCATGGTTCGTTGTTTTATCTATTTAAAATATATAATTAGTATTTAATGAAATTTTCAAGATTTCGTTCTTCAAATATCAAAATTAAAATATTTTATTTCCAAATGAAACTTAACAATCTATTTTTTACATCTAAATAAATTTAAAACCCGTTAAATTAAGATCTTGAATCGGCTAAATATTTAATACAACACTTAAACCTTTATTTATATCCAAAAATGAAACGGACCTTTAGCTACTCGTCAAGAGGTGTCTAATAGAGTCTTGAGCACTATGGCTTATAAAGTAGGTACCTGTTTTTATGATATTAAACAAATAAATATTTTTAAATAAACAATGTATTTGATATATATGGATGCCGAAAGAAAATATTAAACCAAATTGGCATTGGATTCCGTATAGTAACTAAACTTATCAATTCACACACTTTAGTATTGCCATTGTTTGATTTTTATTGTTTTGAATATTTATAATAGGCAATCTTAGATCATTAAGTATAATGTAATCAATCTAGACAATTTTATTTAAGAGTAAAAATATCTGGAAAGCTTTATACTTTTACATATTTTTTAGAAACTTACAAAAATATTTTAATGAACAATAGTTACATATTATATAAATTTTCGACATTTGGATAGAATCGGTATAATAATTAGCGTATATGAGTAAAATGTACCAAATTGAGAATAACAAAATTCTGTTATTAAATAAAATAAAAATTCACGACCGACTTTAATTATTAAAAATACACATTTAAAAAATCTTACCTTATACTCCGGAAACAGAAAATCGAATGATGTCCCATCAGCTCTATGGTATATATATAGTACGAGTAATAATCTGTATTTTGTTTTGCAAAACACATGCTTTTGATAACAAACATGATAGCCATAGCAATCCATGGTAAAATATGTATAAACAATATAAAATTATATGATAAATATAAAATAACATTGGGTTCCGTAAGAAAACCACCAATAGATAACCAAAACTTACTAGTGACATTTTGGAACCAATTCATAGGAATTCGCACCTTCGAAGAGAGAAATAATAGGCTTCAGGTATTAGGTAATTTTTTTTTCTAAACTGGCTGACCCGGTCTCATATTCACGATGCCATCGCTGTTATTTTCTTACGAAATTTGAAAAAAAAATATTGAATTTGACATAAGCTTATCTAAATCACAAGCGATTTCGTATGTCACTTAGCGAAGCTTATTTCAAATTCCATACTATTTTTTTTTAAACTTCGTAAGTGATAATAGTGTGTATGTAATGTAAATATCATGAATCGGGCCCCTAGCCCGCTACACGCTTCATTTTAACAGTCTTCATACTTAGGTATACAAAATCACCTACAATCTAAATTCCTGTATTCTACCAAACTCAATAATATGATTGTTTTGGTTTGCTAAAAATGTTGGTCCTTTCATGAATATAATATTAACTTTAAAAAAAAACCGACTTCAAATGCGTGAACACAAAAAGAATTGTTCAAATCGGTTCATAATCGGCGGAGATATCGCAGAGATAAGGGTACACCCCTAAAGTTCTACCCTTGGGGGTGAAATATTTTCTTAAAATTCGCATGAAACCACCCTTTTGATCATACCTATTCAACAAAAAAATAATCGTTCAAATTGGTTTATAATCGGCGGAGATATTGCGTATAAAAAAGTTCATCCCCAATTTTCCACCCTTGGGGGTTGTTTTTTTTATTATTAAATTAAAATGGGACCACCCTTGAGGTATTACCTATACGCCGAAAAAAGGTTTGTTCAAATCGGTTCATAATTGGCGGAGTTATCGCGTAACAAACATAGAAAAAAAAAACATACGGGTCGAATTGAGAGCCTCCTCCTTTTTTTGAAGTCGGTTGAAAATTAAATACGTTCATCATCATCAACCTGTCCCTGTCCACTGCAGAATGTAGGCCTCCAATGAGCGCCAGACTTCCTGATCTTGGGCATCTTCATCCATCGTCCATCCGCTCATATAACTACTATTAGGATATTTACTGGAACCATGGAACCCCATGAACTTGACCTCATACTGATAGCTTTTAACACGGTTATGATAAATCTTGAAGTAAACATTACATAAAGATAAAAAAATATATGATAAAAAATGAAATCTATAACAACACCATAAAAAGGCGAATTATGTAATATTATATTTTGGCAAATATCGGAAGGTGATTTTTTTTTAAAAGGGTGAGCTGAAAGGATAAATGGGTGTTTTGGTACACTATCTAAAAAAAAAAGGAATGTTATGTTATATGTATTAGGTCATTTTCACACGACACCGCAACGGTGCCTGCATTAAATTCCCTCGGATTTATATTTTATACTTCCTTTTTTCTAAAAAAAGTAAAAAATAGTAGAAATATTTTTTTTTGCTATTTTTGTTATTTTCATGCGACAAAAAATAATAAAGGGTACAAAGAAAAACATTACATAGTTTATGACGAACAAAAAATATATTTCTATTTGGTTTAAAATATTATAGTTTGACCTTGTAGTTTTTATTTGAAGGACCCTTTTTTATATAGATGATGTATCAATATATGGGTTCAGTGCGGCTAATTTAGGGGTTTTTCACATTCACATTTATAATTGACTCTCGACACAATTATTGCGACAAAATTATAAATGTGGTGTCTGTCAGTCTGTCTGTACTCTGTAGCATCGTAGCTACCAAATGGATTAATACTAGTTCACTTTTACTTAGAGACACTAAAAAGTTAAAAAATTAAAAATTCATGTCAAATTGAGAAACTCCTCCTTTTTAAATCGGATAAAAATAAACTACGTTTAAAAATACCTATACTTCAACCACTAAATAGCATACTCGTAAAATATTTTTTTATAATGTAGTTTACAATTAATGTTCTTTTTGGAGTCGGTATCAGCAAAGGTGAGTTTCAAGTCAGCAACACATACATACATGTGTTGGTTTATTTAAAAGTAGGTAATTTTTTTTTTATGAAAGAAAAGGAAAAAAAAGGATCGTTCTAATAGTATACATAGATAGGGAGCTCCGTAACCGTAACTGAAACTACCGGATATCCGATATAAAATATTATCCGTAACCGTAACCGAATCCGAAATAAAGTTTTGCTACTGTGAAAAGGAAACCTAAATTTAATATCCGTAACTGAAATGATCCGAAACAAACGGATAATCCGAAATAGTTTAATATCCGAATCCGAAACTTCGTATCTGATACTCGTACGAAATGTAAACGATGTTCAGCGTGGACTGCTATAATGGTACCAATTTAAATAACACTTATTCACCGCGCAAGAAAGAAAAACAATAACACATTAATTTTGTCGAATCATGTTTTTACCCGACTTCAGCGAAGTCAAAAGGAAGGGTAATGATTTTGGCAGTATATGTATGTATGTATGTTCCCTCGTAGCGGCTAAACTACTGGTCCGATTTTGATGAATGAGGTGTCAATCGATTTGTATTAATGCCGCGAGTAACATAGGCTATATAATTTTTTGAAAAATTTTGGACTTTGAAAATTATACCTCAAAAACTAGCTCCAAAAAAAAAAATTTATTAAGATATTTGTCTCGTGTTTGGTATCAAAAGATAGGTCTTGGCAAGCACATTACGAATATGTATTTATATTTATTATTTATTATTATATTTTATTGTTAAATTCAAAATAAAGGTTTAAAATGCGGTCGTACAAGTAGTACCTATCTAGGAGTTGATACTTTCTATGTAATGGACAATTAAATAAAATATAATACTTATTATTATTTGATGTGGAAACAGAAAAATATTAAATAAAAAAAAAAGATTAAAAAACTATAACCCGACTTCGCAAAAAATGGGTCTACAAAGTCTGAAACAAGAAAATAATTCAATTTGAAATCCAGAAATGCATAGGTACAAAAATGGTCAAGGTAGAGCCGTGGTCGTTAGTCTCGCTAAAATCCGAGAACGACTGAACCGATTCGGCTATTTTTAGTCTTCAAATATTCGTGGAAGTCCAGGGAAGGTTTAAACGGTTTGGCTCAATGAAGTGAGCACGGGTCAGCTAGTCTTATATGTAATAATGAATTGCTGTTCGTAAGTCTCGCTAAAATTATAATAATATAATAATGTCTATGGACGCTTCACACCACGTCAATCTAGCCCTGTGCTTAGTATCCGAAGAACTTGTGTTACAGGTACCAGACAACGGACAAATTTATTTAATACTTTTATACTATACACATATTTAAAAATTTTATTATATAATACACAAATTTAATACACATCCATGACCCAGGAACATTAAAAACTTTTTGTTCATTCGGCAGGATTCGAACCCGTGACCTCTAGTACCAATGCGCTCAACCACTGCGCTACGGAGGTCGTAAAAAATTCGAGAACGGCTGAACCGATTTGGCTATTTTTATCTTGAAATATAAACATGGGCAGGGGTCACCTAGTAACATGTAAAACTGATTAAACGCCTAACTAAATAAGTAGAGGTCAGCTAGTTAATTGATATATTGGACTGGACTTTATCACAAACTTTCGTGCCACGCTCACGCACGGATTAACTCGTCCTTTCTGTAGGCAATCTGTTCGCTAATAAACAAACGAGGAGAGTTCCTTCGGGTTACCAGGAACTATTAGTCTGAAAGAGACTGCTGTAAGCAGTAAGACTTCCTTTTTGTACAGTTGCTCTCATTGCAACTGTATCTCAATGTACAAATAAAGATTTTCCATCTATTCACTCCTTCGTACTCGTAAAGTAATTAAAAGAGAACGTAAAATTACTTCAGCGCCATTACAATTGACAGTCGATAAGGTTAAGAATACAGTTGTTTATTTTTCCTGCTCGGCATACCTGTGTTCATTGTTAATCCAAACGTAACTCTCAAACGGATGAACCGATTTTGATTTAGTACGAGTATTTTTTGTTTGAAAGCTGACGTGACGGCCGGTGTTCTTAGCTAAAGCCTAAAGGTCAACATCATCAATTCACTTAAATGTAATTTTTACTTTAAATGAAAGGGGAAACAAACAAATTGTAACATGTTTACCAAGCCGAGTCCGTGCTAACTTGTTTACAATCAAAAGATATATTGCAATTGACGTTATGGTACCCATAAACTTGACCTGTTGATAACTTTTGACACTAACATAATGTAATCTAAACGAAGCAAGTTGCGAACTATAACATGATAAGAAACCAAGCATAACTGTGGTTGAATTTCAACCACTGGGCGACCATTAGATATTAAATCTTTTATATAATTTTGTAATTTTGAAGGCGATATCTTCAACTGACTGTGCCAGGGCCGATCGTAACGAATTTTCCCATCAAAAGGGGTGTTGCTGTGTTATGGACACGGCCGTTTGTTGTACGTGAATCACGGTCCTTACGTAGCATAATAAATTATTCGATTCTTTAGCTATCCAGTGGTGTCATTTAAATTTGGTGTCAAAAAATGCAACACTAACAAACTATATCGCCCGACATTGTTTTTTTTTAATTGCGCCCTTTATGAAATCAATTTTAAAGACTTTTTCACATCAAAATAAAATTTTAAAAAAATCGGCCAAGTGTGAGCCGAATTTGCGCACAAAGGGTTCCGCACAAAACCTAAAAAATCACGATTGCATGGGAATTGGCAGCTCGTTTTTAATTAAACAACTATTTTATTTTATTTTGTTTTTAGTATTTGTTGTTATAGAGGCAACAGAAATACATAAAGTGTTAGTAATAGGGTCCCAACTTTACCCTTTGTACAGAACCGACCTGCCAAAGGACCGTGCGAAGTGTCCGAATAATTAGAAGTTTTAATTTTTAAGTCGATACCTACCAGTGTTTTTAAAGTTGAGTACGTACTCGTATGTAGATAAAGTTCAAACTTTTTTTATTCTGAAAGTACTAATGTAAAAGTCATAATCTGGCCTAAGACTCATTTGCGCCAATTGGGGTTATAAACCCCACGTTAACTGACTATAAGTATGCTCCTATATACTTATTATTATTAAGGAGCTGACTCTAGGTTTAGTCCCGATATCACCAACGCATGTTTAGTGTTAACGGCTTTTTAAATTATAGTGCCTTCTCATTCATTGTTTTTAGGAGTTACGAGATGGACAACATGATATTTAACGAAGGATTAACTGTAACATTGCTTGATGAAACACGCCCTTAATATTCAACTCAGAAAGACGCATATTGACAAGCTTTTAGACAAAAAATGTAACATTTACTTTATTAGCCAGTAAAACCTATTTTATCTTTATAGTACGTACGTTTTTAATAAAGGCTTCTTGTTCTTTAGGTTTTTTCTATTAATTCATTTCTATTATTTATATATTTGGTGCTTACATAGGTTGTAAATAAAGGATAAAATGAGATTTTATTTTTTTTATTAACTTTACAACAACGATATTATTCAATTATTTTTATTGTATTTGGTAGATGAGATGGATTTGGTAGAGTTTTGCTCAAGAGTAGATGGCGGGGATGTCATCCTTGCTCCAGTCGATGTCCACGGTCTGTCCGGTGCGCGCGCTCTTCTCGGCGGCGGTGGCGATCTTGCTCACGGCCAGGGTTTGCCAGCTGGTCACGTCCATGGCGTCGCCATCTACAATAAAAGATCATTTAAATACTCACAAAAAAGTAACCTGAGAATCGTCAAGCAGTGAACAAACTGATGATGGTGAATTATAAGCAGCTTAGCTATAGTTAAGAACACACTCGATCACGTATAGCCAAAGATCTGGCAGATAGTGTCGTGATTTTTAATAACATTCTGAAGGCAATACCAAAAAATCACATTTTATAATTTGACGAAAGTAGATTTTTTTTCACATCTTTAGACCCGTTTATCTCCCAAAGCCACCTCAATCCAAATTTCATAATTGGCCATCATTCTTACCTGTGTTGGGAGCAGGAGCTCAGAAATTTTTAGCTTTTATACTACGAACGTCTGGCGTTCACAGGCTCTTAGACGAGTACATATTAAGCTTTAAAAACAAACTAGAACGAAATCGGTTCATCACACATACAAATAGTCACGTTAAACTTATAGACACCCTTCCTTTTTCATCGGGGGTTAAAAACATATTAAGTCATTGCCCAGTGAAATGTCCCTCAGATATTAATGGAACTCTATTTAGCAACATTTTGCTAAAAGTTTACCTATTTACACATTCTCTGCATCACCCGATGGTCGGTTGGTAGAGAATGAACTGAACGATGACCATCAAATCCACCTTTGTGAATTGTTGTCAATAAAAAGAACATAAATTAGCTGTACGTACATTGGACGACATCCAAGAAGTGTTCCAGTTCGTTCTTGTAGGCGATCTTGTAGCGCGAGGGGAAGGAGTAGTAGATGGGGTTCAGCAGGATGCCCTCCTGCCCGATCACGGTCTCCACAGAGTGGGCAGGCCTCTCGTTCTCAACCTTGATCATACCTAAAAAAAAGTCATTATTTTCATTTCAAGAACTAAGACTTTGTATGTACAAAAAAAATATTTTTACTCGATTTAGATTAAGCCAAAATGAAGGGCATGATGATTTCGGCAGTGTATATTTAATGACAGAGGTGGCAATAGATTACATGGCAGATAGATTTTTTGGTGTAGCTTAATCATTATTTACTAACCTTTGTTGCCGAACACCTCAAGTCTTTGGTCATATCCGTAGGCACTGAAGCGGCTATTGTCACCGATGGCCACAGCGCCAGAGGGGAAGGTCAGAAGGAAAGCGATGGTGTCGAAGTCATCGATAGCCTTGACTTCGGGGATCAAAGCCGAGGCAGTTGCTTGCACGCGAATGGGCAGTTCTCCTAGAACCCAGCATGACATATCGAAGTCATGGACTAGGCAGTCATGGAAAACACCACCTGCAAGCATAAAAGTTCCATAGATTATTTGAGCAATGAATAACTAAATAATGTTTAAAGGCTGCCAAAGTTTGGGGAATAGTAAGAGAGCTGTCGTGAGGCAATCCTCTATCGTGATCGGAAACCACAAGTATTTTGAGACCTTATTAACGCTGAATAAATATAAGAACAACTGCTACTATTATTTCTCGAGACTATCATTTAAATTTGTCACGGCGCGCGGCCTCTTATCCTAGATACTAAACACCGGGTGCTGAACCACATTGACACACAGAACCTCTAATTAGTGAGAAAAACACACGTTACTGATCAATAATTACCTGAAGTTTTCAAGTAGTCAATGGAAGGCAAAGGCGAGTCTCTGGCCGTCACTTTGAGAATTTGGACATGCCCAACAGCTCCCTTCCTCACTTGTTCCTTAAGAGACCTGTAAGCTGGGTCGAATCTGCGATTGAAGGCAGCAAACAACACTCGTTTCTTGGCTTTAGCAGCGTCGTAACACTTCTTCGTCTCTTCGATACTTTCAGCGATGGGCTTCTCACAGAAAACATCCATGTTGTTAGCGATCGCATTGACGACGATGTCGTGGTGGGTATACGTTGGTGAACCGATAAATACTGTGTTCACGCTGCAGAAAACATCGTGATTAGTTGCTAAATTAATAATTATGGAAAGCACTTCCGTGGTCTAGTCGTCCTGAGCTTCGCTCTCGACCCGGAGATCGTGGGTTCGATTCCCGCGTTGGAACAATAAAAAATGTTGTTTTCAAGTTTGGTTAGGACAATGCAGGCTGATCACCTGATTGTCTGACAAGAAAGTTGATCCATGCGTCAGATGGGTATGTAAAAAGTCGGCCCTGCGCCTGTTCTCTCGCCACTCGTGTCGGTTTACCGTCCCACTGGGTTATGAGAGTAAAAGGAAGAGAGAGTGTCTTTGTGTAATGCGCACATATTTGGGCACTATAAAATAACTTCTGCTTAGCTGGCCTGGTTTCAATGAAATCGGCTATCGACACCGAAATCGGTGATGGGAGCTATTATCAATGTTTGATATACCCAAATTAGTCTGTTTCCCTTTTATTATGCATCTACCTAACCCTGTCTCTATATCACCTAAGCAGAAGATACTTGATTGTATGTCTAGCAATACGGCATGGCTTCTCATAAGCCTCCTTCATCTATATCCACTGAGACCTTCAACTCCTCTGGTCCAGTAAAAACCAAGGGCCTAGAGTTAATGTATGTCATTGTACCATCCTAATTTGGGACGTCCCGTTCTCCATGTCTTTACTAGGGTACCACAGAGTAACTTGTTTGCTCCACATACAAATTTATAGTAAAATATCAACTTACGCTTTGTCCTTGTAAACGCGGTCGCTCTCCTTGGATGTCAGGAACGTGACGTCATCGCCGAGGTTCCAGTAGGACTTCAGGTCTGCGAACCTGTCCTTGCGGTCGTCGACGATGTACTTGAGGGTGATGCGAGGGTTGTTGACGATGCTGGACAGATGGATGGAGCCGGCGCGGCCGAGACCGAACATGGCACCAACAAGGGGTGCTTTTTTCGGTCTGCCCATGGTGTTTGTGGTGACATTGTTCAAGTACCTAAAAGAATACATCGCAACTTCAGAATTATAGGGACCTAATCCAAAAATTAATGATTACGACTTTTAGTCAAAAATTGACCTTATGCAGTCCCGTAAGGTCCATTTTTGACTGGAATTTTTTTTGGATATATTTTATATATAATTCTGAAGGTGATACATGTTATATTTAACGTACATAGTTATACACATTTTATGGATTTTTGTTACTAACGTAAGTTTTGTTTTCTATACTAATATTATAAAGAGGTAACGTTTGATTGTTTGTTTGTTTGTTTGTTTGTTTGTTTGTTTGTTTGAATGGAATAGGCTCTGAAACCACTGAACCAATATGAAAAATTCTTTCACCGTTGGAAAGCTACATTCCTAGCGCTGAACATAGGCTATATTATATGTTTAAAAAAAGTAGGGTTCCTTACTAAAACCCCAAAAATGTAGCCCAAAGTGTAAAAAAACGACCTCCAAAATTTGTTACGTCGTGTGCGCTTCGACAACGGCTTGACCAATTTCGCAATTTTTTTTTACGGTTTGTTCGTTATTGTCACGAAAAGGTTATTATGAAAGAAAATATTGAAAAAAATAAGCAGAAAATTAGAAAAAAGAAGAAAATACGTGATGGTCACGCGGGGTTTGAACCTGGGCTCAATCGATTCACGTCGTTGCCAGTTTATATGACACGGGTGTCATGGTAACGACATTGTTTACAAATGGAAAATAAAAATTATGAAATGCTATAAATAACGTATTAACATAAACTTAAACTATTTGGATTCATTAAACTATTTGTCCACCACTAATAAATAGTCGGGTCATTATAATAGGTAACATTTGACAGTTTATCAAAAATGAGCGACGTAACGTTGTAACGACGACATAATAAAATAAATATTTTCTTTTTGTTAAAACTGCAGAATTTACTAAACTTTATTTAATAATTATTAGATATTTATTGTCAACATAACCAATATGAGTTTTTTTACGATTCGCTTTCACTGATAAACGATCTTAAATATAATATACAAATTATGATTTAATGAAATAAACGTCGTGATAATGTTACGTCAGTTACCACTTTTTCTTATTAAACACTAAAGACTTATTAAAAAAATCGATTAATCTTTTAACAACTATAAATATACCTATTTAAAAAAAGTACTTAACTTATAAGTTGTAATAAGAATATATTATAAATGTTAATTTAAAAATCAGATCGAAGGAGTTAGATCCATGGTCATAATTCACGAACAATTAAAAAAAAATCGAAAACGTCATGATAAGACGCCACTATGTCTTTTGTCGTCATTTGTCTTTGTGCGAAGTTAACGTCTGTCTGTTCTGTCTTTTTTTTTTCTTGCTACTGAAAACGAAAATGCAATAAAAAAAAATGTCTGTCTGTCTGTTAGCGTGTCTCTTTGCTCCGGCTAATCTCTGGAACGGCTGGACCGATTTCAACGAGACTTTCACTGGTAGATAGCTAAAGTTATAAGGATTAATTTAGGCTTCTTTTCATTATCATCATCATCATCGTTATCTAACTAATGATCACCGAATCGGCTGGACCGACTGTGACGGGAGCATTCACCGGGCGTTAGCTTATGTTAGTTCCATCTATACATCAGCTATTTGTATTAAAGTAAGTCGTGTTAGTTAAATTATTTATAACTCAAGAACGGCTTTATCGATATGGTTGAAAATTGGTGAGGAAGTAACTTAGAGCCAGTAGACGGACATAGGATACTATTTATTCCATTTGACAGCGCAGAACCAGCAACGTTCACGGAAGGGTTTGGCGTTGTGGGTCCCGCGTTGCGGGTTCCGGGTTTCCGTGTTGCGGGTTCCGGGTTCCGCGTCGCGGGTTCAGGGTTCCCGTGTTGCAAGTTCCGGGTTCCGCGTTGCGGGTTTCGGGTTCCCATGCTGCGGGTTCCGCGTTGCGGGTTCCGGGTTCCCGCGTTGCGGGTTCCGGGTTCCCGCGTTGCGGGTTCCGGGTCCCCGCGTTGTGGGTTCCGGGTTCCCGCGTTGCGGGTTCCGGGTTCCGAGTTCCCGCGTTGCGGGTTCCGGGTTCCCGCGTTGCGGGTTCCGGGTTCCCGCGTTGCGGGTTCCGGGTTCCCGCGTTGCGGGTTCCGGGTCCCGCGTTGCGGGTTCCGGGTTCCCGCGTTGCGGGTTCCGGGTTTCCGCGTTGCGGGTTCCTGGTTCCTGCGTTGCGGGTTCCGGGTTCCCGCGTTGCGGGTTCCGGGTTCCCGCGTTGCGGGTTTCGGGTTCCCATGCTGCGGGTTCCGCGTTGCGGGTTCCGGGTTCCCGCGTTGCGGGCTCCGGGTCCCCGCGTTGTGGGTTCCGGGTTCCCGCGTAGCGGGTTCCACGTTGCGGGTTTCGGGTTCCCATGGTGCGGATTCCGGGTTCCCGCGTTGCGGGTTCCGCGTTCCCGCGTTGCGGGTTCCGGGTTCCCGCGTTGCGGGTTCCGCGTTCCCGCGTTGCGGGTACCGGGTTCCCGTGTTGCAAGTTCCGGGTTCCGCGTTGCGGGTTTCGGGTTCCCATGCTGCGGGTTCCGCGTTGCGGGTTCCGGGTTCCCGCGTTGCGGGTTCCGGGTTCCCGCGTTGCGGGTTCCGGGTCCCCGCGTTGTGGGTTCCGGGTTCCCGCGTTGCGGGTTCCGGGTTCCGAGTTCCCGCGTTGCGGGTTCCGGGTTCCCGCGTTGCGGGTTCCGGGTTCCCGCGTTGCGGGTTCCGGGTTCCCGCGTTGCGGGTTCCGGGTCCCGCGTTGCGGGTTCCGGGTTCCCGCGTTGCGGGTTCCGGGTTTCCGCGTTGCGGGTTCCTGGTTCCTGCGTTGCGGGTTCCGGGTTCCCGCGTTGCGGGTTCCGGGTTCCCGCGTTGCGGGTTTCGGGTTCCCATGCTGCGGGTTCCGCGTTGCGGGTTCCGGGTTCCCGCGTTGCGGGCTCCGGGTCCCCGCGTTGTGGGTTCCGGGTTCCCGCGTAGCGGGTTCCACGTTGCGGGTTTCGGGTTCCCATGGTGCGGATTCCGGGTTCCCGCGTTGCGGGTTCCGCGTTCCCGCGTTGCGGGTTCCGGGTTCCCGCGTTGCGGGTTCCGCGTTCCCGCGTTGCGGGTACCGGGTTCCCGCGTTGCGGGTTCCGGGTTCCCGCGTTGCGGGTTCCGGGTTCCCGCGTTGCGGGTTCCGGGTTCCCGCGTTGCGGGTTCCGGGTTCCCGCGTTGCGGGTTCCTGGTTCCCGCGTTGCGGGTTCCGGGTTCCCGCGATGCGGGTTTTGGGTTCCCATGCTGCGGGTTCCGGGTTCCCGCGTTGCGGGTTCCGGGTTCCCGCGTTGCGGGTTCCGCGTTCCCGCGTTGCGGGTTCCGGGTTCCCGCGTTGCGGGTTCCGGGTTCCCGCGTTGCGGGTTCCGGGTTCCCGCGTTGCGGGTTCCGGGTTCTCGCGTTGCGGGTTCCGGGTTCCCGCGTTGCGGGTTCCTGGTTCCCGCGTTGCGGGTTCCGGGTTCCCGCGTTGCGGGTTCCGGGTTCCCGCGTTGCGGGTACCGGGTTCCCGCGTTGCGGGTTTCGGGTTCCCATGCTGCGGGTTCCGCGTTCCCGCGTTGCGGGTTGCGGGTTTCGGGTTCCCATGCTGCGGGTTCCGGGTTCCCGCGTTGCGGGTTCCGCGTTCCCGCGTTGCGGGTTCCGGGTTCCCGCGTTGCGGGTTCCGGGTTCCCGCGTTGCGGGTTCCGGGTTCCCGCGTTGCGGGTTGCGGGTTCCCGCGTTGCGGGTTCCGGGTTCCCGCGTTGCGGGTTCCGGGTTCCCGCGTTGCGGGTTCCGGGTTCCCGCGTTGCGGGTACCGGGTTCCCGCGTTGCGGGTTTCGGGTTCCCATGCTGCGGGTTCCGCGTTCCCGCGTTGCGGGTTGCGGGTTTCGGGTTCCCATGCTGCGGGTTCCGGGTTCCCGCGTTGCGGGTTCCGCGTTCCCGAGTTAGGGGTTGTTTTTTTTAGTTGAATTTCATCATAAACTGTTTTTATGCTCAACGAAGTGGGCAAGGGTCAGCTAGTTTAAGATAAATTAGACATAATGCTTCAAATATGTTGCCTCAGAATTGTATAAAATGAGAGATATGTGTTGCTGTACTCACTCGGTGTGTCTGAAGTCCACGTCGGGATATGTAGCCTTCAGATCGTAGGGGGACGGTCCAGCAAACTTCTTGGTCGCCATTGTTCCTTTTTACCTATAATATACATTTTATATTTTTTTAAACCAAAATGTGGGACGACGGAGTAATAATAATGTCCAGCAGTCTTAGCTGAAACGCTTATATTATTGTTATGTACATATATGATATACCCATCGTTTCTACAACAGCAACCTGTAGCTGTAGGCACCAAAACACTACCAACACATCGGTGGGAGGTGGTGGTACCAACAGGTCGAGGGTCCTTATAAAGGTAAACTTTTTACAAAAAAAAATGCATCAGAAAATAACCGATGTAGGGACCGATGAAGAGAAATCGCTATGACTTTTGTAATTTCTGAAATATGTAATGAAAAATTGGGATTTTTTTGTTCATTTTGCTCACGCACATCGGGATTCGGGATGCCTCGTATCCCGGAAGCCCTGTATAATTGATACGGTATGTACAGCGGTAGCTACGCCCCTGCCACACATACACCAACAACCTACGTCTACTACCTACAGCTACAACCTAGGTATAACTATTTGTAACGGATAATTCAATTTTTTACCACTTTACAGACAAAGACAGCAGCAGACAAACAAGGAATGGAGTAACCATGATCTAAAATTAATTGATAACCTGACTCGATGAAGGTAATATTATGTCGAATAAAAAAATTACCCAGAAAAAAAGCGATATGTAGCATAATTATGATTTCGAGAAAATTGAGTTCAAATAGTCACTTAAACATTTTAGGATATATATGTAGTAACGTATTAAGGACATTGATTCTAGAGACGGATCTTTAGATGAATGTACATAATACTTTACGAATTCTAAAATGTGATAGTTTGAACTCAATTTTCTCGAAATCATAATTTTGCTACATAGCGCCTTCATCCATTCATGTAATGACATGATTTAATTTTTTTACGGAGAAAAGTCAAGATGTTAACTAATGGCGCGTTTCAATAACCGATGTATCTATATGAAAATATAGATTATGATCAGCATTTCGCTGTTAGATACTTTGTATGGCGATTACCTTGCTTGTCAAAAGATCGGGTAATGAAACTCGCCATGTTGACATTATATAATAAGAGTATCACTAACGTTATATCTGCAATAAGCCTACCTTCTAGTTGCCGGGAATCTAATAAGCTAAATCACCCCATCGGCTTCATTTATATACGAATCTTCGTTATCTGTATTCTTCATTTATTCTTTAGTTAAAACATGAAACATAAATACAACCCAAGCAGGAATTGACTGCGTATTCGTCACTTCACCGAATAATAACTGTATTGGCGCTGTATGGATTCAACCAGATGACAATCATAACAAATTTTAGAATCCAAGACTAGGACAGCTATTTAATATTCTAGTTTTAAACTTCGAAATTGCCGAATGAGTAGGTACTATCATAACGCACATTAAAGTAAATTAATCAAAATATATCAACACATTGCTATCCGTACGAGCTGTTTGAGGCCATGAAGTTTCCGCGCTAGTCATTCAATTAAATAAGCAGATTCAATAAGATGACTGCGACATGTACACTTCTCAACCGTTAAAGTTGCGGATACGTGGTTGTTAATTACTCCTGCTAACCCCACAGATAACTTCATGATTATTATACAAATCGACGATAGTTATCTGTCAAAGGTCAATCATAAAATAATATTATGACATAGGTACGTAATAATAAGCCCCTTACTACTAAAAATATTCAGACAATGTTTACTTATAAGCTATTCATTATTTTTACCTGTGATTTTTACCTTGTCTGACACGTTAGAAAAGTCATTTGACTGAAAAGCACCAAAAATGATAGCTTCAGTGTGTAAATATCTTTATTATGTTTATCTTTACAAGTAGGATAGGAATTTGAGGAAGGTTCCGTAACATGGACCTTCATATTAATTTATATCAATAGTGTACAGTTGCCAAACTGATTCGATTTTGATTTAGATTCCATCGTGCCGCGTACACTCGTATAAATTGACGTTTGTTTATTTTGAGTCTCAGTAGGAGTACAAAAAGTTACGATCTAACGATTTTCTTTATCCTACTACTACTATACTTATGGTTAGTTTCAAAGTAATCCACCAAAAAAAACACCCAAAAGCCTTTGAGATCGAACTGATTCAATTCTCGATTGTGTCGGGAGTAACCCTGCAGTTAACCCATTATAAATGAAAAAGCCGCGGGGTGATGGACAACTTAGCATATTTAAGTAGTACTTAGGTCGGTAGCATACCTACTTAGTATAAATAGCTAAAAAAATATTTATAATGTTTTACTTGGTACAAAAATAAATGTAACGAAGCGAAATAAAAGGAAACCGACAGAAGTCCGTAGACGAACTTGATTGAACAAATAAAAAAAACACTAAAATCTACTACTGTCTACTACCTACACCTGCCTAAACCATAAAGTCCCGGCAAATTTTTAAGGCCCGTATAAATAAAAAATTCTCAAACTAGGACTCAAGATGGTTCCGCTACTCGAGTGCGGTTAGCTTCTCAAGGTGTTCTTCTCAATCAAATGATTAATAGTCCGATCTCAGCTGAACTGGGTTTAGGACGCTGCCTCAACCTAAAAACTGTTTTTTTATAAGTTCGTTCGTGATGAACAGGCTAAGGTCCTAGACCATACTGCTTAATTGAAAACTGAACTTTTTAATCTACTACGTTAGTCAAATACCGTTTCATTAAGTATGTAGGTACTTTTAAAAATAGCATATTTATTTGTTATACATTCTTTCAAAATTTCGTGACATAAATGTAACATATTTTCTAGTTGAAGATTCCGTAGTTTAAGTCTAGGAATCCTTAGGTTTCGTCATGTCCATCCGTCTTCGGCTTACCGTCCAAACGAATTTTCTTTGGGTTCACAAAAGTGAGGTTTCTAGTGACTACTGTATAATGTATATCCTAATGACCCAACAGACGTTGTTCTGTCTTAACTTCTTACCTGCAGGCTGCATACCTACCTACCTACTTACAGTTTCTACACTACGACTACAGACGGCCCTCGAATGTTAAAAAATCAGAAATGCAAACAACTTCGTATGTAGATTCGCCCAAAAGGTTAAAAAATTATTAGAAATGCCTAAAAAGATGTTGTAACGGACAGCTAGACTTCTCTTTCCTTCTCCTTTGCATCTATTATTATGTCGTATATTGTCTCAACAAGGACATAATTTTGCCTCAGCTCTAGCTAATAGCATGGTATCTATTCTATATATAATAAAATTATTAATCTAAGGCTTCACCTACCATTCATACATTATCTGTTGCTACTCCAGCCCCCTGATTACGATTAACTTCGATGGCTTTCCAGTTTCTGGAAATCACCATTCATTTTCACCTTTGCATTTTTTAACACGATTTAAAAAGTTAAAACGTCAAAGTTTTGACATTTTGACTTTTGGAATCTAGGATGAAAATTTAAATTTAGTAGGTATAAACGGTATACATGAATTATACCTACTTCATCCATGTTTTTAAATCATGGTTTTAAAAAAATTTACGTCAAAATGACAATTGATTTCAAGGAAGATTACGAGAATAACGAGATGTCTATATTTTTATCGCTCAGATTAATAAATTTTGTTTAGTTAACTTATTTTGTTCTATTACCACTGATAATGGTGAGGCCAAATTTAGCCAGCCATAAAGAGTATTAAACCGTAAAAATATACGAAAAATACCTTTTAACTTTTGTAGCTGGCAACTCTGTTGCCGCCAGCCGAACTCGTATTTTGATCAAAAATATTTTCTTTCAATTTCTTTAAACACTCTTACTCTAATCTGTGCTTATATTTAAGGTAAGATTTTATAAATAAGAGAGAAACAAATAGGTAATTGAAGACGTGAATGTATGAAGGTGATTTATAGCAAAATTCTGATTTCGAGAAAATTGAGTTCAACTATCACATTTTAGAATACGTTGTAACGTTTACGATATATTATTTTTTATTCGCAAAGAAAACTAAAACGTATCGTATCGTAACGTATTAAGTAAATTTATCTAAAGAACCGTCTCTAGAATCACTATATTATGTTATGATACGTTAATAAATTATTATATATCCTAAATTGTTTATGTGACGGTCGAAAGTCAATTTTCTAGTTAGTGTTTTTGCGACATACCTATCACTCACCCATACATGTCTTTAATTATTAATAATTGAAAGCTATCAACATAGAACTTTACATTATTTTGACCAACAAATTACGAGAAAGTGTTTTTTATTTCCCAAGTTTATCCTACTCATTTGTTATCATTTTCAGGTTACAAAATGAATCACCAATGGGGCCAGAAAGCGGAAGAATTAGAAATCTCCAACAAAGTAGCAGATATCGGTATTTCAAATAAATCGGAACGAACTACAGATTCAGATGATGGACCAGATACAGAGAACCCAGCGGAAACTTCCTTCCTGATGAAAGTCATACGACAAGGCTTAGTCGTATCTAAATTGGATATTGAAGTTCAAAGGAAAGATCCAAATTCACCTTTATATTCTGTTAAAACTTTCGAAGCACTTCATTTAAAACCCAACTTACTCCGAGGAGTTTATGGCATGGGTTTTAATGCTCCGTCAAAAATCCAAGAAACTGCTTTACCCACTTTACTTGCGAATCCTCCACAAAACATGATAGCTCAGTCCCAGTCAGGTACTGGTAAAACTGCGGCTTTTGTATTGGCCATGTTGAGCAGAGTTGACCCTACATTAAACTATCCACAGGTATTATGTCTCAGTCCCACTTATGAACTTGCTATACAGACAGGTGAGGTAGCAGCAAAAATGGCAAAGTTTTGCCCAGAAATAAAATTGAAATATGCCGTAAGAGGCGAAGAGGTGCCCACCGGCAATACTATTACTGATCATATAGTTATCGGCACCCCAGGAAAACTTTTAGATTGGAGCACACGTTTTGGAATGATAGACTTAAAGAAAATTAAGGTATTTGTGCTAGATGAAGCAGATGTGATGATCAAGAGGCAGGGACACCAAGATCAATGTATTCGCATCCACAAGTGGTTACCCCCAACATGCCAGATGATGTTCTTCTCTGCAACTTACGACAGTACAGTTATGGAATTTGCTGAAGTTATCGTACCAAACCCCATTATTATAAGATTATTGAGGGAAGAAGAATCTTTGGATAATATTAAGCAATACTATGTCAAGTGTAAAAATGCTGAAGACAAATACAGAGCCATATACAATATATATGGTATTATTACTATTGGTCAAGCTATAATATTCTGCCATACAAGAAAGACGGCTAGCTGGCTCTCAGAAAAAATGACAAAAGATGGTCACAATGTAGCCATATTATCTGGAGAATTGGCTGTCGAACAAAGAATAGCAGTTCTTGACCGTTTCCGAAGTGGCCTTGAAAAAGTACTCATTACTACCAATGTACTGTCCAGGGGAATAGATGTAGAACAGGTTACGTTGGTAGTCAATTTTGATATGCCAATGGATCTTGAAAGAAAGGCAGACTGCGAGACATACTTGCACAGAATAGGGCGCACTGGACGGTTTGGAAAACCAGGTATTGCTATCAATCTAATAGATTCAGATCATAGTATGGAAATTTGCCTGGACATAGAGGCTCATTTTGGAAAAAAAATACATTTACTAGATATAGAGGATGCTGAAGACATTGAGAAAATTGAAGCATAATATTTAGAAATACTCAAGTGAAAATAGCTTTGTTTCCATTTCCTTTTTATTACATAATAAATACTTTTATTTTCTACATCATAATGTAATGTTTTTCACATTCCATCACCATACTTTATCTTGTCCCTTGAGTTGCTTCAGGATTTGCCGCTCCAGAAATCATGACAAATATAGCAATGGGGACAATGTACATCCACTGGAAAAGAAAATTTTACATTATTATTATATATAAGATTTAGTTTATTTGTCAAAGACAAAATGAATAAACTTACATATTTTGCTAAGAAAGATCGGTTGTCTTTAAATTCACCCTTTTCTCTGGCCTCCCTCTCACGCTCTAACTTTTGAATATAGGATGCAGTGTCGGGTCTGTAAATAGTTCACAAAATAATTTATTGTAACATTCAAATATTTAAAATATTCAAAAAAGTATTAGCATTCAATGTAATAGCGTCTGGAATGAACATTAGCATATAAACACTCACAACAATGTGTTAACATTTTGTATCTCACTTTAATTTAACTCAAATGATAATAAATTTCAATAATATGACAGACTTTAAAATACTTACACAGGGGCTTGGTCGACTTGACGAAGGTAAAATTTGGAATTAACCTCATAGCTGGGGTTGCGGTTTTGTATATTTTCTGTTTTCGTTGAATTAGCAACTTGAAAGTTGACTGCAATTACTTCACCACATGGTAAAACCCAGACACTGATCAAGTCGGACAAACCACTTTCTAAAAATGCTGCTGCTTTCACAGATGAAATAAACTCAGTTTCTTTGGTATCTGCTGATGTAACTAGAGTTCTCATGGTGTAAAAATCATTGCTTGCTGCTAACTCCTGAAATTAAAAAGAATTAGATAAAAATAGTACAGCTGAGTTGCAATAATTAAAATTTACAAGATGGCCAAATACTGAAACAATAGTTAAATTAAGTGGCACTTAAATCTTGTCACTGTCATTCTGCCTAGCAGTGACTGATAATCTGTGTAAACCTCTAATTTTAGTTGTCATTTCAGTATATGCCCATGTAAAAGAAAATTACCTTAAGTTCTGAAATGTGCTGGTTATTAAATGGTACTTGATCCACAGTAGCTACTCCAGCCCTTAGACTTTTCAATGAGATGTTTCCTCTTGAGCAGAACTTATCGCCATTGCAATTGAGTGCATGTTCAATTTTAACATTTAGCCAGCCATCATAATCTAAACAAGCCTAAAAATAATTAGTACCACAATATAATTCTTACATTGATTGGCATAAGACATGTTATAAAATACACACTTAGATAAATAATGTTGCTGTATTATAGTTTATTACCACTAAGGACATCGAACAGATAAAAAGAATAACCGAACACAGCTGCATTATTGTCATTTAATTTTAAAGTTATTATAATTATTAATTTCTATCCTTCGGGAGCACTTAAATTAAAAAAGGTTTGTATTTCTTAAGTATCACAATTATACAGCGTAATATAATTTGAAAGCTAAATTTGAACATTTAAACATAAGATTTTTAGTTTAAAGCATATTTAATTAATTTATTTATTTAAAGTGCTTTAAAAATCTAAATTGCTGAAACTAGGAATTGCTAGAAACTTGCTGAAGTAATGTTCTTCTTCTTCTCAATTTCTCATAAAAGAGTTTTTTTTTGCAAACTAGGGCGAAGGTTTAATAAACTACATGTTTCTTCCCTCGTAGAGCTAAACTACTGATCCGAATTTAATGAAACAAAAAGATTCATAATAGCACTAAGGTTTTAGTTGGGTTTTGATAGGTAGGTTTTTTTTTATTATAAAACTTTCTATGTCCTTTCCCATCCAATCCAACATTCCGTGATCTTGCGAATAAGATGGAACATACTAAAAAACATTTTAGTAAAAGTATAAAACGATGCAGCAGAAAAAATATTGAATAGGTAGTAGTACCTATTTCATGACATTATAATTTTTATATAAAAAGTAAAATATTAAGAAGAAGGAGAAGAACAAATACATTTTGCAGTACTTTTGGAAGGTGTTCGATCCTTACGTAATTTACTAATACTATATTTTCTCAGAAGTGAGACTAAAAACCTCTTAAAAATGGGCAAGCACTTTGGAGAATTAGCTAAAATAAGAGGACTTATCACATATAAGTTGTCTCATCATGAGCAACGTGCGTATGCTGGAGCTATTTCAAATGGAATCCCCAATATTTTCCGACGATTTCGTGAAAACGTATTCAGGGTAGCACCACGTAAGTAAAAAGAACTTTATTTAGTATCATAGCTAAATAAAGTTAGCATAAAAAGGTTCACCATCAAAAAAAGCAAAAGTCGATTTTTTTACATTTTGGATCTTGAATTTTGAAAATGGTGTAATGTTCACATTATTAGAAAAGAACGCTAGAAATCCATATTATGTATTTGTAAATCTATAATCAGTTATTATTGATTGATGTAGTGGTAAAAGATCACTCAATTTGTCGCATAACCTTTTATAATCCCAGAATGTTCACAGTAAGAGAACATTCACCAAGTAAACCAAAACTTACCATCAAAAACCGTATTATATCGGACTGGTAGGTTTGGAGTTATATAGCAACCCTAAAACAACAAACGACCTCTCACCTCTCATTAAAAATTCATCTCCATTTAAAAACTGGTAAAATAAGTGGGATGATATTATAAATTTGTAGTGTTACTATTGGTGCAATTTATTGTGCTTTGCTCTTTATTTGTACTATTTTAAGATCAATTTCACAGTATGCAATCCAATATTGAAATAATGAGAAAGAGTATACCTATCTTTCTATTTATTGGTCCAATATCCATTATGTGAAACATATATGACTTACTCATTATCAGCTCTTCTAAAAGCTAAAACGTCTTGGTTTTTACTGTAGTCATTTCTAAGATAAAGAATTATCACAGGTTCATTATTTATTAAACATTGTCCTCTCTGTGAAATATGAGCCGTCAGTATTATCGGCTAGTTAAAACCTAAATTAACATCATTACTGTATTGTATACAATATGATATAATTATTATATGTATTAAATGAAATTTCCAATTTAACATATTTTAACTCATCTTTGGTCCTCTAGAAAGAGTCTCAGTCCTAAACATACTAACTTATTAAAAACTTCAAATTCATCAAACACAGATTCTTTTGGTTTCAGCTTTTATTGTTGCCTATTTGGTATATGAAGGCGTTGAAAGGGAACATCATCACCGCATGAGGAAGAACCCGGCCGACTTTGAAAATGATCAATAAAATATGAATATTGTACTATGGAATAAACCCATATTCCATTTTACTTATTTATTGTACACCTAATTTTATTCATTTTGTTAGTAAGCAGAAAGTGTAATGTAAAATATCTTTAGCTTAAATACAATCATTAAAAAGTTGTATAATGTTTTTATTTTCGAAGCTTAATATAACTTTATCCCGAGAACACAGAATAAAGATCAAATCATACCAAGTTCTAAGTAGGACAAATAACATGAACACATGGACCATGTCCATGCCTTCATGCTATTTTTGCAACGGTCTACAAAATATGTTCTAGTGTTGGCTGTTAGTAGTGCCTGCAGTGAAATCTCCAACCCCTATTTCTATAAAGACAAAATACCAGCTTCAAAACGTGTTAAAAAGTATTCCTTACCAGCCTGCAGATGGGCTCGAGGAAAATCATAGGGGAAGATATTGTGTTTTCGGGCACATTCCTGCTGGCACTAGCAATGGCTCAGACAAACTTGACCTCTTCGACCAAAGGGACAAGTGCTCTAATATTTTTGAAATCATTGCGGTTTGGGTGGTGGTGGTCGTGAGGATAACAACTGACAAGAAAGCCATGCTCGACCTACGTCAGACAGAGCAAAATATTATTCATAAAACAATATTTTTTAACTATATAAATAAATACTTTACAACAACGAATAAATGTATCATTACGCATATAAGTATAGATTTATTTAAGCTTTGGCTAGACGATTGAGAAAACGGTGTCGAAAATGTAGACGAAAAGGTCTATTTTGAATATTCCCGCCTTGGCTTGACACTGGCAATTGCTTAGGGCATTCGTATGCTGCCATAAAAAAAAACATAATAAGTCAAAACCGGTTAAGATTTGCTCGCAGCTCCAATGTCGACGTCAACAAATTTGAAATGAATAATAGTGTCTGCAATAAAGATATTAAAATATATTTTTGAATTAAAGGCCGCAAATACAGCACTTGGTGAGTAATATGTTAATAATCTAGTTACGGTATTTTTTCAGAGAAAAATAATACATTTTCTAAAGCAAACCTTAATTATAAACACATTATTTATTATCATAATTTACCGTAATTCTTAGTTTAAATTGTATAAAAATCATAGAGCTAATAATTTAATTTACAAATACAGATACTGTGGAATAGTTTCAGATTTATAATTTATTCTATTATAGTAACCTGGAAAGGTACTTATGAAGTCAACAGAAAATATAGATTTGAAAGAGAAGGAAACAGCTTGTGACCCGATTTCACAGGAAGAGGACCCCGTGACCCTAGAGACAGTATTAAATCCGATAAGTGATTCTAGTTCAAAAGAAATGGACAATGATATAAAAAAATCTGGTACATACGCTCCTAATAGGCGTATAAATTTAGGTATGTTCATTAATATTTCGTTGATAAGAAACAACTTGTTTTATAAATGTTTGTAAACAGTTTTTTAACTGTGTTGATGTAAGCATCCAACATTAATATTTATATTTAAAGTGGCCTCTTCTTTTTTAGGTACATAACTAATATTAGTGCTATTATTCAAATCTAGTTTAGATTTAAAGATATATTTGATTTGATAGTTCATATCAGATAAAAATGTTGTTATGATAATATGATAAAACTTTTTATTACAGTTGTAATTAAATACATAAGTTTGGCTATACTAACTGTCCAAAATGCTGCCCTCGGTCTTAGTATGCGATATGCACGAACAAGAGATGTGGAGATGTTCTCAGCTCCGGCAGGTAATTAAATATAATTATTATTATTTACAGCATTTTACAGATTTACGTAATTTAGTTACTATTACAGTTATTGTTATACATATGTGTTAAATACGATATTGGGCAAAGGAAGCCAGTCTCCTACAGTCTTTTATAATATACTAGCTGTCCCGGCAAACTTCATATTGCCTTATTAATTAATTGCTTTACATACTGACTGCAGCGCCACCTATCGGTTCCAATTGTAAATCTAAACCATTCTCGAATCTCCACGAACACACACAAAAATTTCATCAAAATTGGTCCAGTCGTTTAGGAGGAGTTCAGTCACATACACACGCACACAAGAAATATATATATTAAGATAGAATAATGAAGTTTGGATTTTGTCTCTCCTGCCATTGCTATTTTGTAGGTCCACCTTTTGAATTTTTTACTTATTTTTTGTAGAAATCATTATAAATAAGAAGTAAATCTTATCCTATAGTCAATTGGTATCAGGGTACAAAAATATAGCTGTGTAAATATTACTTTTCATCAGCTGATATTTTATGCTATATACGGATCCTAAAGACATAAGCGAAGCTTTTAATAATTATTACATAAAATTGACGAATAAAGAATTTAAATTCAAAACAAATGACATTACAAAAACATTAACAAATAATTTAAATACAATATTTTTAAAACCTAGTGATAATAATGAAATATATGGGATAATAAATAGTCTAAATAACACAAATTCGGTAGGAGTCGACAATATTAATACGAAAATTATTAAAGCTTGTGCTAAAAGTATATGTGGCCCTTTAAGCTATATTATTAATCTTTCTTTCGAAGAAGGTGTTTTTCCGGAAGCACTAAAAATGTCTATTGTTAGACCCCTGTTTAAAAAAGGGGATACTACCGATATGACCAACTACAGACCGGTTACCCTAATACCAGTGATATCGAAGATATTCGAAAAGGTAATGTTAAAAAGACTTTTA
Organism: Celastrina argiolus; assembly: GCA_905187575.2. NCBI lineage: Eukaryota > Metazoa > Arthropoda > Insecta > Lepidoptera > Lycaenidae > Celastrina > Celastrina argiolus. Next base: position 14,305,334 of record LR994599.1, on the reverse strand, counting down.
GATTTTGTATCGTCGTATGACATACTCAATAAGGAACAATTCGGCTTTCGTAAAAATAGCAATACAACATTGGCTTGTTTCAATTTGATTAAATATATAACAGATACTGTAAATAAGAGAATCCCTGTAGTTGCGATATTTCTTGATATGAGCAAAGCATTTGATTTTGTAGACCATAAGCTGCTTTTATTTAAACTAGAAAGATATGGAATTAGAGGTAATGCTTATTATTGGATTAAAAGTTACCTAACTGGTCGACAACAATGTGTAGAAATCTCAAGTATTAATAGGGAAAATCAAATTGTGAATAGATCAAGTTTTTTACACAATGAGTTCGGTGTCCCCCAAGGTAGCATACTAGGCCCGTTACTATTTCTGCTTTACATTAACGATCTTCCTAATGTAACAGATCAAAAAGTTATTCTTTTCGCTGACGACACAACCGCTATAATTAAATATGAAAATTTAGACTCGTTTGAAAGTAAAATATGTAGTACAATTGACAAAATTCTTTTATGGCTAAAACTTAATAATTTACAAATTAATCTGCAAAAAACTAAAATTATTCAATTTAGGGACTATCGGACACGACCAATTGACATTAATATTACCTTCGAGGGCATAAAGCTAGAAGAAGTAAACTCAACAAAATTTTTAGGTATAATGGTAGACCAACATTGTGACTGGAAAGAGCATATAAACTATGTATGCGATAAATTAGAGAAATTTGTATACGCCATAAAAATGTTACGCCTTAAAGTATCGTCTGAAGCGGCAATGTACGCATATTACGGTTACGTGCATTCGGTGCTCTCGTATGGGCTATTGCTGTGGGGGAACTCCGTTGCTATTGATAAGGTCTTTAAGGTACAAAAAAAATGTGTGAGAGCCATTTGTGGAGCTTTGTCGCTGGATAGTTGTAAAACGTTATTTCAGAAACTTAATATATTACCTATAGTATGTTTGTACATAAGAGATATTTGTGTTTTTGTAAAGGAGCATTCGAATTATTTTTTAAATAATGCAGCTGTCGTTAACAGAAGTGCCACGTCTAGATACAAACATAAGTTGTACATACCTCAGTGTCGTTATGATCTTTACAAAAGAAATGTGTATTTTAATGCTATTAATATATATAATAAATTACCAGATCGTTTCAAAGATCTAACTATTAATAATTTTAAAAGGCAAATCTCAGAATGGTTGTCCAAGAATTGTTTTTATACATTAAATGAATATATAACATTAAAAACTAATAATAATTATTAAATTGACATAAAATACTAATAATTTGTAATTCTATAATATTGACATTAATAATAAATAACAATAAATATTATATTATTAAATTATGTAAAATAATGATTAAGTATGTTCTCTTCATTTTATATTGCATGCCATTGTAATGGCGGAATGTCTGATCTTTATGTAAACTAACTGTAACACCTTGTAATGTACGATATTCTTGCAATAAATGATTATGATTATGATGATTATGATTATGATTATGCTGATTAAATAAATGTTGGCATCAAATATCCAAAATTGAAGTTTAGAATTAGATTGGTATTTCTCAGTCTATTATATTTATTCTATATATTGCCTTATTTTTTTTTGTAATAGAAATGTATGTTCCAAGGTAATTTTGTCATTGAAAGTATGTAATCTTAAATGCAAAATTTTTTTTTATACTTTTCAAAGCTACAATTAAGAGATATCAATAAGAAAAAAATATATTAAGAAAATAAATTAGTTGTATCTCACAAGATTTCTTTTTTCTGTATAATATAATGATTATGAACTATTTTTTAGCTGTATTGATGGCAGAGGTGTTAAAACTAGCAATATGCATAGTACTTGTGATAAACGAGTCTAGAAGTATCACAAAAGGAGCTCACACAATGTATGCTACTGTTTTTCTCAACATAAAGGATACACTTCGAGTTTGTGTGCCTTCTTTTTTATATACAATACAGAATAATTTATTATATGTGTCAGCATCTAATTTAGATGCAGCAACATATCAGGTACTTATGTTTTATTGCTCCAAGTTTTTGGTGTAATTATATTTTAACAATGTTGTTTTTTATCTACAAAACATGCTAAATAGCATTGTTTCATATTATATTATATAGAGTGTACTGTTTACACAGAGATTAGATTTTTGTCATTTATCTTTTTGGTTGTTAATTATCGTATTCTTATATGTTTATACAATTATGATTGTGATTTACAGGTAACATATCAGCTAAAGCTGTTAACTACTGCTTTCTTTGCTGTGATCGTTTTAAAAAGAACATTGAAGAGATGGCAGTGGCTGGCGTTAGCACTATTGGTAGCAGGTATAGCTCTGGTGCAACTGGCTTCAACTGGTTCCAAGACCACCACAAGTGCCAACACTGAAGGACAATCAAAAGTCCTGGGCTTCTGTGCAGCATTGGCAGCATGTTTCATATCTGGTTTTGCTGGAATCTATTTTGAAAAAGTTCTCAAAGAATCTGATATATCTGTAAGATATATTTTATTATATTAATTTAATTGATTATTAATACCTCTACTGATATAAATATTTACATAACTGATTAACTATTCAATGTCTGTTAGAAAAGTCACTTGTTAGAAAAAGGATAGCAACATTAAATATCATATACATTCAGAATAATTAATCAATAATTTAAATATTCTTATTAGATTTTTATTATTGAATAAATTAATAACACTCTAAAATATGAGTAAGGTCTCAGAGGAAACAGTACATTAAAAATATATATTTTTAATAATATTGTAATTCTTTTGAAATTTTGGATATATAAATTTGGATACATGAAAAATACTTTTAAAAAATTTTTTATTTTAATTAACAGTATTTCTAAATCTATTATAGTTTGAACTAAATATTTTAAATATACCCTAATATCTATTAATCTGTTGTACCAGAAATTAAGTGATATTTTGAACATAAGCAAATAGGTAGCAATAGCAATTAAAGATTTATTATTTAAAATTCTTTGTACACTATAAATAGAAAAATATCTTAAATCTTGGTCACGTTTTTGGCATTTTACATTTTATTATGTCAAGGCCATCTATAGTTATTGGTAATTAATTAATATTTTAACCTTTCTGTTGCAGGTGTGGATGAGGAATGTGCAACTGAGTTTGCTATCAATACCGTTTGCAACGGGCACATATCTTATAAAAGAAGGTTCAATGACTGACCTACTAAAAGGTTTCGATGGATTTGTGTGGTACCTGGTAGTGCTACAAGCAGGAGGGGGGTTAATTGTGGCCGTTGTGGTCAAATACGCTGATAACATACTGAAGGGTTTCGCCACATCTGTGGCTATAGTAATCTCGTGCATAGCGTCAATGTACTTATTCGACTTCCATTTGACGGTGCAGTTCTCTCTGGGAACTATGTGTGTAATAGGATCAATATTTTTGTATGGTTACGTTCCTAAAAAACCGCAACAGAGGACTTCGTTAAGTGTCTAAAGTTCTGATTGGCCATTTATAAATTTTATAATATTACTAGCAATACAACAATAAGAAAATCTAGATATGGATACATAGTAAAATATTTTTATATTGGAATATTTTAAAAACATGTTTTAATACACCAAATACATGTTAATAATATCAGGTCAATCTAGTCTTGTGAATTGTAACGTGTTTCGAGAAGTCACTGGCACGCTGGAATATGATTTAGAGATGTTTTACTCGTGGATGTTTTCAATATTCATACATGATACATATGTGCCCATGACCCAGAATTCAGGAACAAAAATGATGAGACTTGCGTAACTTAAAAGTTGTAACACTGAAGGTCAATTTGTATTGTATTTTTGTTGTTTAATTAGTTAAATATTGGTAAGTATAAAGATGAGAGTGTAAAAGTCCCTACTATATTTTTTACGATTGTATGTACCTACCTCTACCATGCTCCACATAATATAGTTTGAGGAATTGCATTATCTGTATGTATCTGTATGCCATATTCGTATCATTTATGAAGTATGTATTATATTGTATAGTGCAATAGAGAATTCTTTGGTAAATAACATAATATTAAATTAAATATTTGTGTAGATTAAGATAAGTTTAAGTTACTTTTAAAGCTATTTGCATTTGACAAATTGATTTACAGCATTGAAAATAAATATTTTATATTTCATTATAAAATATACCTACAATAAAGTAAATTAGGGTAACAAAATTGTAAAATGTAACCGCCTATATATTTCTTTAATCCCAAGGCAGCTCACGGCATATTATTCGTGATCGGTTTTTGAAAAAAACGACTAAAATGAACTAAAAAGAACAAAGTAGGGCATAATCGGTGAAAAATTGGCCTATTTTGTAGGGCCATTTCCTTCTTTATATTCTATTGTAACTTCGTTTCGGACTTAAGTCCAGATTTCAGCAACGCTTGTTACAATACTATGCCATCTCATTCATTGAAAGGAAATACGAGAGACATGATATTGAATGAAGAATTAAGGCAAGGAGTAACCGCAACTAGCGCCGCTCTTTTTAAAATAAATTTTACAATGACACAAAGATCTTATTAAAAAAAGTAATCGGTTAAAACTTTAACTACATAATGAAACTAATTTATTGGCATTTAATTACAGCTCTAAATCCTATACTGTATTTACTCTCGTAAGTAATAACTTAAACGGCCGTTTTAGTTATTACTTGCGAGATGTAATATATAATACTAGTTTAACTATTATATATTAGTTTAACTATTTAGTTGAAGTTTGAACCGATTACTTTTTTTAATAAGATCTTTGTGTCATTGCGGTTACTCCTCGCCTTAAGTTTAACATGTGTTGGTGAAATTGGCCGTTAGTCCCGATTTCGAGACACAAGAATCGAGCCCCTGAATTACAACATACATTAATACAAATGATATTATGGACATTACATAACAAAAGTGTTTCCTTCACACTTTGTATAATTCAAAATAATTGTTACAAACATAATATTAGGTCCTTACAAATGAAATTGGCGTTTTGTATGGGAGGAACATAAAGGCGATTTTTTCATATTAAAATATATTTTATTAATCAAAGTATGTACCATTGCTATCTATACACTTTTGCCATCTTATAGGTAGTTCATTGATCACTTTACTAAAAAAACCATTCGGACGGGAATCGATGAAATCTTTGAAAGCGGTTTGGACTGCCTCATCGGAAAAGATTTTTTTTCCTTGCAAGAAGTTATCCAAATTTCGAAAAAAATGGTAATCTGTTGGAGCAAGGTGGATAATACGGTGGATGTCTTAGACATTCCAATTGAAGCTCCTCTAATTTGATAGCCGTCTGTTGGGCCGTGTGTGGTCTAGCGTTGTCTTGAAGCAGCAGTGGCGTAGAGCGATCGGTTGTTTAACGGCGAGCTTTTCCATCATGATTTGCAGTTGCTGACAATAGACATCAGCCGTAATCGTCTGACCAGATTCTAGAAAGCTATAGTGTACGACACCGGCACTAGTCCACCAAACGCTTACAAGTAACTTTTTTTGAGTCAATTTTCGCTTGGGGCAAGACCGTGCTGGTTCACCAGGGTTTAGCCATTGCGATAAGCGTTTACGATTAATGACAGGTTCCACTTTTCATCTCATGTAATGATCCGATTTAAAATTCCTTCATTATTGTGCCGGTTGAGCAATGTAACGCAGCAGTCGACGCGCGTTTGTCGGTTTGCTTCACTCAATTCATGAGGCTTTTAAGCTTTTTCACCTTCCCAATTTGCTTCAAGTGGATTAAAACGGTTTTGTCACTAGCACCGCAGCCTGTAGCTAACTCTGATGTGGTTTGCGATGGATCTGCTTCCACAATAGCCTTCAATTCATCATTATCGACCTTGGTCTCCGGCCGTCCACGGGGCTTGTTCTGCAGGTCGAAATTTCGAGAACGAAAGCGTTGAAACCAAAAACGCACTGTTTTCTTTTGCGACACCACCCCCATACACATAATTAATCCTTCGAGCCGGTTCTGCAGCACTGGTGCCACGGTGGAACTCATACTCGTAAATAATGCGATATTTTAAGTTTTCCATTTCGTGAAATGAGTGACGCAGAAAAAAAAGCAAAAGAGAAAGAGAAAATGAATTACGGTTTTCAAACCACAAATGCATAAGTAAATAGCTGTTTAAATTTGAATTTGGAATTCCTAACCAAAGAGGATATATTTTAGTTCAAAGTGTCCAGTACGACTAAACGCCAATTTCATATGTAAGGACCTAATATAATGATTATGTATAATGTATCTATACAGGCTATAATATTGACGAGCGATAATACTTTAGGGCGTGTATGGGTCTTGAATTATATTGAGTTTAGTGTGAAAGTACTAGCGCTGAAAGTGGTACTTTTTTAAAATTATTGTAAGTATGTGAAAATTAGTGATGTTGGGACATTTCTCATAGAAACATGAAAGTCAAAAGTAAGTCTTTCGGTGATGGTACTTTCACATTATACTCTACATAGGAGACACCCTAAAGTATTATCACTCATTTATTATACACCATAGAAATGCCTTTCGTCCATTCGGCAAGACTTGACATGACATTTACCTCTATGGTTCACTGGTTAAGCGCGTCGGTGCTCAAGCTGGACGTCGCGGATTCGAGTCATGGATTTGTATTAAATATGAGTATAATAAAAAAAAAAAAATGTGTTTAGTATAAAAGAATTAAATGCTACAATAAAATTGTAAGCAGATCTAGGACATAGCCAAATGGACGTGGCGTGAAGCATTCATAATAATAATAATTATTATTACTTACTGTTTATGTCAATATGAAACCGGTCCAATTAGACATCCTGATTAAACAATAGGCACTGATCAGGTGAATGATTAATGTAAAGTATTAACTGTGCTACATTTTTGTTTAAAGACAATGTACTTAATTTAAGAATTAGCCGTTATTAAATATTTTGTTTTATTATTCCACATGCAGGTGCATATAAAATTTTTACAATGTATTTTTTACATTAGATATTCAAATAAATTATATTTATCCTTAATATGGTATTAATTACTTCATGTTACACCATCTTAATCCATACTTAAAGTTAAGGCTTTCTTTACGCCAATGACTTTGTACGACTATTCTATGGCGAGAAAGGGAGACCGCGCCGACATGAACGCATTACAATCGTATATTATAAACTAGATAAAAAAATTTATACAAAACTTATAAAAACTAATGATTATAGAGAAAAGATTACAACGTTAAAAAAAGCAAACTTAAAGCTATATAAAAACAAAAACAAGCCGACAGTCATCTGATAAATATAATGAGAATTATATATTTTTTGTATTTATTATAATACTAGCTGTGCCCGCGACTTCGTACGCGTGGAAAAGTGATTTAGGGCACTTTAGTATTTTTAAATATATTTTTAGTTTATTGGCGCAACCGCTGAGAACTTTCGCTAATAGGTACTTCCCAGTGCATCCCAGTGTTGATCCCGATCCAGCAAGACACGTACCCGGCAAGCCTCTTGGTATGCAGGGCATAATAATAATATATTACTATCCTTTCGGAGCTCGGCAAAAGAAGTAGGCCTTCGAACAATATGTAGAAGTCAGCAAAGGTATTCGAAGTTAGGATAATATTATTCGAATGCACCGTATAGACCCAGACAATTTTTCACGTTAATTTAGTAAAGTATTTAACTTCGATGTCCGTCTGTCTGTCTGGGTGTCAAAACTTTAACACGTGTAGGTATCAAGCTAAAAATCATATTAAAAACTCAGCTCTACTGTCCCTTCTGGCTGTGAAAAGAAACAGGCATCTTGGCCACATCTACCCAAAGATTCAGCCGTTTATACTTTATATCGCTAATTTTCGCAATTTTCGACACGCCAAAGGGAACCAAAACCTAAAGGGTACTTCCCGGGAATAGAAATTTGATATGAAGCAACATCTTAATGCACTATTAAAATGTTGCTTCATATCAAATTTAAACGACATAGGATAAATTGCGAAACCATAAAAATATTTTCAATTTTTTAAACTTATTTACCGTTTTTGTCATTAATGTTTTGAAGTATTATTAAATTTAAACTTATATTGCAATTACTAAGGTCTTTAAAACGGAACTCTCGGTTAGACATGGGCGCAGCGGCACGCCCCGCCGAGGATCCAGCAGGCACAACTGAGAATCGAATCAGTTCGATCTTAACGGTTTTTGGTGTTTTATTTGGTAGATTACTTTGAAATTAATTAGGTTAAAGAAAACCGTTAGAACGTAACTTTTTGTACACCAGACCATATCAATCGACAGAGAATAAAAATAAACAAATATCTTCAAATCAAAGCGACATCTATACGCCATACGCCGTACTTACACGATTATTACTGGGGGCACAGTTAGCGGCTGTGCGTGGTTAAATTCATACTACCGGTACTGCCTGTTAGCACATTTTAATAGTATTTTTTACCCAGCAGTGGGGTGGAGTTCCTTTGGTTGACCTTCGCCAAAATTCCTACCTACCAGCATCTGATACCTACACTACACCCCGACTCGGATATAAGACGTCACGCATCAGCCTGCATCGCGCGGCGCCGCGATGCGGCAGTCGAATCACGGCGTAACGATTTTAATTTTGCTATATTATCTCCTAAACTATTAATTATACTTGCTAGGTATAAAGGGCAAATATAGTCTTCATGAAATTCTTAAGCCAACTAACGTATTAAAAATGATAAGGATTAATACCGTGATGGTATAAATAGTTTACCAAAAACCGCTTAATTGCCCGTTTTTTTTATTTTAGAGCCTTTCGCGATAGGCTTTCTTTTAATAATACAGTTAATTAAGTTGATTTATACAATAAATGATAATTTATTTCAATTTGTGAAGCAAGTTCAAAAATACAATTTTTATATTATTATGACACTGTGGAAACACTCTTCTCAGAAAAAAAAATCTGTTAGTTAGGTACTTATTTCAAGTTCTAATCTACTTTAGTGCCACATTCTATTGCTTCGCGTCACTGTGTAAGCGATCCCCCCGCGCCCCCCGCATGAACCGTTCGTCCGCAGCCCGCGCGCGCGAAATTCCTCCGACTTGCTTCCAATTTATCGTCACTGCTCGGCTCCTATGTATCGTAGCGTTATGTTATATAGCCTATAACCTGCCCAGGAATATGGGCTACAATCGTACCAAGTTTGGTTAAAATCCCTTCAGTAGTTTTTGTTCCTATCGCGCACATACAGACAGACAGACAGACAGACAGACAGACAGACAAAAATTTTACTAATTGCATTTTTGGCATCAGTATCGATCGCCAATCATCCTCCAATATGTATTTTGAAAAAATATTCAATGTACAGAATTGACCTCTCTACAGTTTTATTATAAGTATAGATAATATATAAATATATTTTTTGGAGTTTTTTCAATAACCCCAAAAAATATATAATAATTTTTAAACCAGTATTGGTTTCTAAGGGTACTCCAATTTTCAGCTTATTGCGCGCAGCTTTTTTCAGCTTATTCTATATTCAGCTTATAAGCCGAATACTGGAGTTATTGTACGAAAAAAGAACTAATATTACAAATGTGAGGGTCTGTCTGTTGTGACTTGTGTGAGGACTAGCGTTTTTATCCATTAAATTGAAAGACTAAGGGACAACTCGTCAAGTTGTTACAAAACTTTGATAGCGAGCTTAAGTATAATTATAATTATTATAGTTTTATTATATTAAGGAAACAAAACCTTTACTTGTTTATAAACTTTATTCTTTAACTACATACATTAACATAACTATTTAATATGAATTTATAATCTTTCTCTTCCTCATTTGATCTAACCACTTATCAAGCTGTTGTTGTGGTGTAAGAGGATTCCGGTTATAATAATCTTTTGGTGGTTTCCCTTCTTCTAGTCTAACAAAGTAATGGCTATATTTGTAACGAACCTCACCTATACGTTGTCTTGCATGTCTCCGTATTCCCTTTATTATCGCACCTTTATTTGCAAAGGATTCAGCTAAAATAATATTAAAAATTAACACCTTATCTAAATTGCTATTTCAATAAAAAATATATCTTGACATAGGTGCAATGTGACACTCTAACTGGAGTGGAAGTTTGGCTCTAACTCCGAAGGTTGTTGTAACAAATTATTTGTTTGAAGGCTCCGATTGACCTGATTGTCACATGATAGACAGTCAATGGGTCAGATGGCAATGTAAAAAGTTGTACCTATTCTTGATGTATGGGTCACACATGCCATTAGGATACACAAGAGGAAACGAAGAATACATATGAACACTCTGCTCATGTGTATTGTGCACACACTTGGGCCCTATAAAAAAACCTGGATCCAGGTCATGTTTCAACAAAAACCAACCACCAGGAAGGGTTGTTTGGAAGAAATTGCTTTAAATCAACAAAACCGCCCTTTGTGTTCATTTTTTTTTTTTGTTTGACTCTTGTGCCTGTATATTTTTGTATTCGTTTTGGACACAATAAAGTATATTCATTCATTCACCATCACCGAAATAGATGTGGGGAGCTATTGTTAATGTGAAAAATACTAACCAATCCACAGATTGCTCTTGAATTCAACATTGTGTTTGGTAACTGCAAGTTCCTGTGCTTCTAAAATAGCCTCCTTAACAAACACTGCACCTTTCTTGGGCACAAAACTTAGTTGTTTTACAGCTTCATCCACAGTCATGCCTCTGACAAAAGAAGCAACATACCATAGTTTATCAGGACTATACTTTATATTTGTTTTTTGATGGCAGACAAACTGAAAATAAAAACTACAATTATATTTCAATGTGAGTTAGAGAGAATATTATAGTATAGATACATACCGCTGGTCTCCTTTCCTCTCCTATTTCTTGTGGGGGATAGATTTTATTATTGTATTCTAAAAATTTTTTAGGAATATTTGATTTAGACCATGCTTCGGATGTTGCAGTGGTATGAAAGGCAGCATTTGAAGAACGAAAAACGTTTACAGAAATGATTTTTAAAATATTGTTCATACTGATTATTTTATTTAACCTAAAAACTATTTTTTAAAAACAAAATTGTGATTAGTGAAATTCGTGATTTACCTACGGCTAACACTTGACAGATTTCTGACAGCCTCATTTTTTTTTTTTTTTTTTTCTAATGGCATGCACTTTGTGCATAGCCAATGACAAACGGAGGAAACTTTATTTAAGGACAGCCTCATTTATAAAACTCATAATGACATTTTTTTTTATGTATCGCCCCTAACGGTAAACTTAAACAAAAACTAGACATTTCAAATGGGTATGGTTTAGATTTTATAAAGTATTTATTACATTATCAAGGAATAACAACCCTGCAAAACATACGGATAGTATTATCTAGTTCTGGATAGAGCTATATTTTACTGTAGTTTACACTCTACAGTTGGTTGTGTCTTCGAGAATTTTTAATTTCTCTACTAGACCCTCCCTATAAGTCTGAATGCAACTTTCAGGCCATAGGCCTGTATTAATCAACCGCTCTCGAACTTGTACCCAAAATCGTTCCGGGTTAATAAGCTCCCAACATGGAGACTAGGGCACGTATTAATAGGCCGCTCTCAAACTCATACTTGAGACTGATTTTTTATTGTTATACTCTCAAGAACGATTAGTATCTCAAGATAGTCTTTGATTAATATTAGTACCAATAGCGTTTATAATAGATACGCTATAAAATATTTGTTTATTTAGCCAGTGCAACTTTTTCCAAATCACTTATCAGTTTAGAGTCATATCTGAAGCCATTATGAGAAAACCTCACGGTTGAGATAAATACAAAAGCTATTGCTGCAGTGCTTTAGCTAGCCAGCATTAGCGCGAAAGAGACAACTGCAGCACGAACTAAAAATGACCTATTAAAAGCACAATAAATCGACGTTTAGGGGACAGTTTCCTCTCCAAAACTTAATCGATTTAGATATTGTTTTCATTATAAATTAAAAAAATGTTTGAGCTAGGTTCCTATGTATAATAACGCAGTCAAATTTGTTTCCTGGATGTTTAAACACAGCGAAAAATCAGGTAATTTTTAAAGATTTTTGAACGTCCATATCTCCTCAAATAATTAATTTATATAAAAAAAGAAAATAGGGACGTATTTAAATAATATACCTACCTCCGTAGTCTAGTGGTTCAGAGTTAAGAAATTACTGTTATCTATATGAATTATATATATAAATAATCTATGGTTCAGAGCTTCGTTCTCGACCCGGAGGTCTAGGGTTCGATTCCCGCGTTGGAAGAACAAAAAATGTTGTTTTCAAGTTTGGTTAGGACAATGCAGGCTGGTCATTGGCCTGGTGATTGTCTGACAAGAAAGATGATGAATGTAAAAAGTCGGTCCTGCGCCTGTTCTCTCGCCAGTCGTGTCGGTTTACCGTCCCACTGGGTTACGAGAGTAAAAGGAAGAGAAAGTGTCTTTGTGTATTGGGCACACACTTGGCCACTATAAAATAACTCCTGCGTAGTTGGCCTGGTTTCAATGAAATCGGCTACCGACACCGAAATCGGTGAACATATAATATATTTAGGAAAAAATTGTTACTCTAGCAACATTATCCGGGGACGAAACAGGGGTCACGCGAACCCCTATTTCGTAGTGACTAGTGCCCTTTAAAGTAATAATAATCTTTGCTTAAACACCTGACGGGATAAGGAAAAACAGGTGTTGTTTCCTGCATTCATACTCAGTTAATACGCCTCTCTTAAGTGATGTACTTGATTGAAATTGTCATCTCAAGTACTATCATGAGGATGCTTAGCGATATGAGTGGTTTACTAATATGGGCCTTTGATAGATCTACATAAGATGCAACTCTAATAATTAGCTTCTGGAACAGTCACTAGATTGTATTACTCTAATCTATGGTCGCTACAACAAATACTTCATAGTTTTATAGTTATTTATGAGAGTAATGGCCTTACATATTATAGTTATTGACCGTACAAAAGAAACAATAATAAATTACACCCTAAAATGTAATGCTGCATAATAAGAAATACTTACCAGAAAAAAGGGACAGGGGCATAACACAGACTATATTATTATGATACTATGATATCAGACAGTGATATTCTGGATAAGATTTTTAGACTTACTACTACTTTGTGTACAACAAAGTAGATAATAAAACTTGTTAAATAAACTCCATAGTTTGAAGCAAATTGATGCAACACTGTTTTTGGTCCTTAAATAAATAAAATAGATAAGAAAAGAAAACAAAACAATCATTGACATGTCACTTTATTTAAAATACAAAAGTATGAATGTATTTTTTATGTACAAAAAGTTCATTTCATAGAATATTACATGTCGGCAGCATTATTAATATGCTTATATTTCAAGGAAGCATGAATATTATACTGTCAAAATTCTTCATATCATCCATTTTATATTTTAATGAATACAATACAAAATATTTGTCTGTATTGTATTTACTTAAATATCCTATTTTTGCTGTGGTAGTTTAAAACTCAATACCTTTTAAAAACTTCTGAACCTTATCTATACTACCTTTATAATATATTAAAAAACAAGTTGCTAGTGATTATCTCCCAACCAGACTTTATAGTATGAATTGATGAAGAATAATAATATTATTGAAGCTTTCTTTTCATGAATTATACACCTGAGGATTCACTTTCACTCATTGTGTATAAAAAAACAAGGATATAAGGAATCAAATGCCAAATGCATTTAATTTTTTAAAACTTTATACTATTCTTCAGAATGCAAATTTATTTTCATTTGTTTGTGCTTCTTATCGGTTACAAACTGAATTAAAAATTCTTTTTAGATAGAGAAATGTTAGAGCAAAGGAGCTCAAGTCAAGTTTTAAATGGTACTGATACTGATAATGCAACTTCAATTATTATTCCTGAAATGCCATAAATATAATGAAGATGTTTTATAAGTATTAGTGTCAGTTGTTCATGACCTGTGTCAGTAGAACATGATGCAGTTCAATATTGGCCTATGGCATTTCTCTTCAAAATCGTGCAAAAGTTCATCAATATCATTATCGAGATCCTCACTTTGCGCCATTTTCGTAACCATGTCGCTTATTAGAAACGCTCCTATTGTAGCTTCCTCATGGTTGTCTTGTATGTCAATATTAACAACGTGAACTGGTTGATTATGAATTGAACGTCTCGATCCGAACCATTCAATAACTTGATCGTAAACTCTCTCTTCGCAAGTTATAATGACGTCAAACCTTTCGAGACTCACTTGGAATTTTTCCGGACACTGCTTTATACGACGATTTCTATCGAGCATATGCAACAGGCCGTTTTGAGTATAATACGACTTATCTTTCTCCAGCAAGTCATTGTAAATATCATCGTAAGGAACCCCGAACTCGTAGCAGTTGGGTCTGTCAGCCGAAGCTCCAGGTAACTTTACTTTCTCTCCTGTGCCAAAAGATTTTACTTTGAATCCTTTCTTCGCTAAAAACGCGTGCGCTTCCATGCTTCTATTCATGTTAGACGAACATACAACAGCCACGTATAAGCTATCCATTTTGAAAACGAATTGTAGTACAGATCGTTATTAAACTTTATAAAACTTAAATATTTTTTGTACAAAATCATCTGTAGGATAAGATGCCAAATTCAGTTACCGCACAAGTTATCATTTTTAACACAACTGTGTTGTTTCTAAATAATAAAGCGTATAATCAATTATTTATATTATGCGATTAAATATCATTAATCTGTAAAAACGATCGAGGAAATCAGAAAAAGTGACAAACATGAGGATTGAGATTTGAGAAGGAATTTGAATTGACATTTGTCAATGTCATGAATTTGATTTTTTAAAACAATACACTGTAGCGATGGAGAATAAGGAGTGTACATGGTGCCAGTATTTTTGAGCACATTTTACGTTCATAAAATCATTAAAAAAATGTATTATTTTTATATTTTATTTATTTTTGACATTAAAATAGACTCAAGAAGTAAGAACATCCTATAAAATCTTTTTTTAATTTTATTTTTGGAAAAGGATTTTTCTAAGTAGAAAATGGTACCCTCGTATGACATTAATTTAACGTACGGACTATCAGTATTCCTACGTTATCTTAGAATACGATCTAACGTGAAAAAGGCAGACGCTGGCCCGTAAGTACTATGTTATCCTTTAACATAAATATAATAATAATAATATCTATGGACGCTCCACATGCGCCAATCTGGCCCTGTGCTAAGTAGGTAGCCGAAGAACTTGTGTAACAGGTCCAGACAACGGAAATATTATATTTAATACTTTTATACTATACACATATTTAAGATTTTTATTATATTATACACAAATTTAATACACATCCATGACCCAGGAACATTGAAAACTTTTTATTTTTGTTCCTTCGGCGGGGTTCGAACCCGTGACCTCTCGCTCGAACACCAAGGCGCTCAACCACTGCACTACGGAGGTCGTAAAAAAAATTTGATAAAAAAAAATGTGTTGATAGTTGTCAAAATAGAAAGAAGAAGAATAGAAAAGTTGAAGTAGAGAAGTAGACAATAAAAATAATAAATAGGTACCTACCTATTTTACATCAGAAACTTTTGAACATAACCTATTAGAAGTAAATTTTAACCAATAAATTGAAACGCATACGATATCAAAATAACTCTACCCAGCTTTTATCATCATGCTCCGTAATTTTCGGCCGTGTATTTTTCGTAAACTTTCTACTACCACATGTTTGCCTGCACAACCCTTTTTAACTAATGATTATAAGTGTGCGGAAGCCTTAAACACTCAAACCTCTTCTTCGTTTATAAGTAAAGTAAACCTTAATGATTTTTACAATATATTAGACCAAAACTACACATCCAAAGGTGTTCTAAGTGCAATTGATGTGGATATATTTGCCAATGCCGTTAAAGATCCTATCTACTTGGATGAGCTAAAGGATCTTCTGCATAAACTAAGACTCACCGCTGAAACGCAAAACACTTTGGAATCAACACATCATGTCACCATAAGAAATTACCTTGAATATGGAAATTTGTCTGACTTGGTCAACATTTTAAGTGATCCATTGAATTTTGGATTGTTTTTAGACTTTTATACAGCTAATATGTTATTAGACAAATTATTAAGCAACCAACAATATGAACTTGCGGCTAAAGTAGCTTCTTTAATTATGCTACAAGAAGATTACTCGCATGACATAACTAACAGCCTATGTAAATATGCTTGCTATAAGCATTTGTTAAAACCAAGGCAGCCTAGTCCTCCACCAGAAGATCCAAAAAAGAAAGTAGAAGAAAAAAAAATAAGAGTAAAATTTTTGAGAAATCCATATTTTGATGATCATTTTGATATCAAAGATCTTCATGTATCAAGTGGCAAAACATTAGCTTGGATATCAAGAATCAACACGGACAATTGCAATAATAATTTACAAATTATAGGTTGGCTTTTTTATAAAAAGTTTGATACATTTTCATCAACTGTTGAAGAGTTATGTAAAGAATCCACATTTAAGCTATATCCAGAAGTATTAGAGCTAGTCTGTACAGAATTAGAAACTTGCAATGATGATGATAAAAAAATAATACAACCAAGCGTGGAACTGCTCAAGTCAGCTCCTGTAGCTGAAGTCAAGTTTGATGATTCATTGAAAAAAGAAATTGAAAATGCAATCAATAAATTACAAAATAAAGATATATCATCACAAAAAGAGGTATACTGCAATTATATTTTGTGAAGTTAATGTAAAGTAAGAAAACTAAATTATAATAAATAATAAATTATAATTTCGGTTAAAGTAATTCTTTATAAATAATAATATTCTAATATAACTTAATTTTTTTTATTACAGCTTTTCGTAACATGGAAGAAAATCAGAGAAGAGAAATTAGAAGAACAGGCGAAACGCCTAGATAGAACTAAGAAAATTAAAGATATTGAGGCAAAACAAAAATCTTTGGAAGTAGAAGAGCAAAAGTTGTGGTTCTTTGAAAATGAAGAAAAAATTGACCTACAAATTGAAGAAAAAGAAGGAAAAGGCCAGATCACAGCTACCACAAGTTCAAAGGAAAAGAATGATGAAAGTTATATTCCACCTGAAATATTACCTAAGAAGAGATCTTAAAGTGTCTAATAAAAATAATAATTAGAAAAGTCTAGGTTTAAAATTACAAATAAATATAAATTATGTGTATACTATTCATTTATTTATTATGCCTATTAAACCAATTGCAACATTCATTGAAAATCTTAACATAGCATACTGGTACCATTTAGTACATAATATTATCTGGGGGTACAGTAGTGCACCCGGCAAGTATCCTTACTAATAATATAAATGATTGTGAATATGAATTAAAAATTATTGTTGTATGTTGTCTTTTCACAAAAAGCCAACTAAATGAATCTTTACAATAATATTGGTTATACATCAGAATAACACCGACTACAATTTAACAAATATAAATTATGTCAACTGTATTAATTTTTTTTTCGGAAAATACAAATGTACAGATAAATAACAGATAAGATTTTGAGATTATAATATTTCCTTGTTTCATTCCTTTATATGATACAGTATTGCAAACCACTATTTACAGATTATTGTTTTGACATTTCACTTTGTAACTGAGCCAAGTCTATTTTGATTTTTTGTAAAACATCCTCTGTTCTCTTGGACTTTTCTGTTTTAATATTGTCCTCCAGGTCCACTATGTCTCGAGACAATGTCCCCGTTTCATTGACCAGTGAAACTATTGTGTTGCATTCAGAATGAAGAAGGGCCAACAGCTTGTACGCTTTCTTTGCTTGATCGTCTTTTTTTGCATCCTGGAATTTAGACTTAATTAGTAAACCTAATCTTTATTTCAACTATGACGATGCTGGACATATGAATCTCCCAAAGTATATAGACCTCCGTAGCGCAGTGGTGCAGCGCGTTGGTGCTCGACGGAGAGGCTGCGGGTTCGAATCCCGCCGAGGGAACAAAAAGTTTTCAATGTTCCTGGGTCATGGATGTGTATTAAATTTGTGTATTAATAAAATAAAATCTTAAATATGTGTTTATTATAAGTACACATCAGGCAAGTGATTAATGTATCATCTGTTAGTATGAATTATGGAAGTTATATCAGAAGATGGATTATGTATAATTGTATGCTCAGCTTGTTAGTATGTGAATATGTTAATTTGATTGAGTTTGAGGTCTATGAGTAGAAGCTTCCTCATCGGTTTGTAAAAAAAATCTTACTATTCGGCAGGTATTTAGAATGCCTTTTGCATTAGGTATAACTGTTTGGGGGTAGCTGGAGGGTATTTAATAATTGATGTAACTGTTATAGGACGACGTCCCTTTTAAATTTAACCTAAACGTAAACAAACCAAAAACAACAAAATTTTCAAATATTCCCTTGTGTAGTTTTCATAACATTGTCACCGGAATATTTAAGGATCATACTTCATTATCCAATACATTTTATAACCACTAAACATTAATTGATATATTTAAACATCAAATCAAAAACTTTAACAGTAAAAATACCCCTTTTTGGCCAGTTGACATCACTGAGAACTGACTAGTTTATGGACTTTATGGATGTGTCATAGAATGTTTGTTTACGTTAGGATTAAAATTAAACGGAACGTACTATAGCCATATTACTTTGAATAGGGTTTCGTCAGCTACGGCAAAACACCGATCCAGTTGTCCTTCCAATGTGTTGATCTCTTTTTGAAGATGCCTCGTGTCTTCTAAAATTTTTTTGATTTCTGCATTTTGCTTGTCAACATTACCAATTATCTCTATAATCCGTTTTGTATATATATGTCTGAAAATACAAAAACATTAAATTAATAATGCCCGCCCACACCGATTTCTGTGACGGTAGCCGATTTCATTGAAACCAGGCCAGCTATGCAGGAGATCATCTTTCTTGTCAGACAATCGGGTGATCAGCCTGCATTGTCCTAACCAAACATGGAAACAACATTTTTTGTTGTTCCAACGCGGGTATCGAACCCACAACCCGTCCGGATCGAGAGGGTAGCTCTAAACACTAGACCACGAAGGCGCAACAGTAACAGTACAGTCCTACACCAACGGTGAGGCCAAAAGAGCGTAATTTTATTTTAACCGTGAGTTGCAGAGTTGCGGAAATTCTGTTGCATTTTACAGAAAAGCCTTTTTTTATTCACACGACGACGCAAAATGAGTTAGACTTTTTTTTGTATGACACCGAATTTTTGCAGCCGAAATTCTACGACTCACAAACTTACGCGTGTTTGGATTCACCTTATGTCATCAAACACGTTAATTGACTTCTGTGGCTGCTTTGAATGAATGAATGAATATACTTTTTTTGTATCCAGAACAAAAAAATAAATAACATAAAAATTAACACAAAGTACGGGTTCATCGTTATGAAGCGATTCCTTTCAAGATTTAATAAATCTAATCCTACTTAATTTATTATCTTATTAAAATGGACTTCCATAATTCATTTAAGATAAGACGTCCACTGACATAAGCCTCCCCATAAGTTTTTGGTTATGGTGAGTAGTATTATGAAGGGTTGTTTGATGGGGAGATACCTAGAATAAAATAGTTTTAAAATAAACCCAAAAATGACCAGTTTTAACGAACCTTTTATTGCCAGCCTTCAGTTTTTCGTATCTCTGTTTTAACTGGTTTCTCAACTCCTCCTTTTTTTCACACTCTTCTTTCATACTTTTAGCTGTTTCTTTTAAGGAGAACAGTATTTTCTTGCATTTGTTTCTGTCTGACTGTGTATTAAAAATATTATTTATAGCAAATAAGTTATAATATATCTAATTTTACCAGCATAAGGTTACAATAGTACATAAATACCGAGTGTCCGACCGAAAGTACGGTTTCGGCCGAGTTTTGGGTAAAAATCAAGTTTCGGCGGCAATTTCGTTATGTTAAAACCAATATTTTGCTTCATTTACAGAAAAATAATATTTATTTATTTCACACAGATTAATGAATGAAATCTTCGTAACGGCAGCAAAACGGTCAAGTATCACGTTTTAACTGCAATGTAGCGTAAGTGAAGTTAAGACTGGTGAAGTAAGGGCGCATAGATCAAGAATTTTGGTTCTACATGAGATCTGACCACTTTTTGATAGATTTTGATTAAGGTGTAGAGCTTAGCTTTATACGATATTTGATAACTTTTTAACAGGGTAAGCTATGTAGGCTCGTCTTGGCAACATTTTTACATGAAAATGTTTTTGGTGGGATTTCGTTTATTTTTGTAAGCTGGTTAATGGACTTTTTTCATTTTAATAATAACCTTTTTTGACCCCGGGCCTTTACTTTCGGAAAATAGAAAAGAATTACTTGTATGTATGTAATAATGTGGACCACTAAAGTAACAAATAATTCGAACAAAATAAGTATAGAATTATTACGACGACACGATACGACTACGAAGTTAGTGTACTGTAAAGTTATTTTGAGTTAAGTTTATTACTCGCGGAGTTCCTCGGCGAAGTACTCGCGGAGTTCCTCGGCGAAGTACTCGCGGAGTTCCTCGGCGAAGTACTCGCGATACTTTGGCAACAGTCCGAAGTGCGACACTACACTACTCGCGAAGTTCCTCGGCGAAGTACTCGCGGAGTTCCTCGGCGAAGTACTCGCGGAGTTCCTCGGCGAAGTCCTCGCGGAGTTCCTCGGCGAAGTACCCGCGGAGTTCCTCGGCGAAGTACCCGCTTAGTTCCTCGGCGAAGTACTCGCGGAGTTCCTCGGCGAAGTACTCGCGGAGTTCCTCGGCGAAGTACTCGCGGAGTTCCTCGGCGAAGTACCCGCGGAGTTCCTCGGCGAAGTACCCGTTTAGTTCCTCGGCGAAGTACCCGCTTAGTTCCTTGGCGAAGTACTCGCGGAGTTCCTCGGCGAAGTACTTGAGATACTTTGACAACAGTCCGTTATGTGTTTAATAAAGATATTTTTATTTATTTATTTATTTAAGTGCGACACTACACTACTCGCGGAGTTCCTCGGCGAAGTACTCGCGGAGTTCCTCGGCGAAGTACTCGCGGAGTTCCTCGGCGAGTACTTCGCCGAATATATAAGAAGTCGGTCACCGATTAATAATCGGCATACAAATATAACATACTGATTGCAGTAGTGCAACGCACTCAAAATAAGTTTGGATGGATTGGATAGAAATAATATGGAGCAAATATCTGACCGATTATAATTATCGGTCCTACAAAAAGTAGGTCGTAGGTTTTTTACGTACTTGTATATATTTTAGATATTCCTTTTGTGTATCAAAAATCAGATCCGTATAATTAATAAACATCCATCATGTCATCTTTTCACCCACATTTCTTGCAAATAAAGATATTATTTATTTATCCATTTTGTACCGTCCACCATATTGGATTCAAAATGGCGGCATTTATATTTTAATATTTTTTTTGTTGGTTTTGTAGCAATAACAGCTTACATGAATAATATCAACTTTCTAGGACTTCAGGAAGGTATACCTTACGAATTTTGATGATATATAAATGAGTCAGTGACTAAATCTGGGGTTTTTAGACGTTGATAAAATCTAAAGTATAATAGCTACGACATTCAAACTTTGTATGTTTTATGTCTTTACTAATGTCATTATATGTTGAAAATTTCTACTATTTAGCATCATCCTAAGAAAAGTTATGAGAGCTCAAAAAACGTCGAAATCCTTCGAGAAAAGGTAGGTAGTGCCCTTGCGCTTCGCTTGGTTCGTCTTGACGGGGGCACGACCGTGCCCCCAGATAAGCAAATTGGCACTATCATACAATATACAACATGCCTGCATCTATAACATGCCCTTTGTATTTACACTGATTACTTCTCGATCCTTGAATATCTATTCATCCTGTATAGTAATACATAATTTGCAGGCAATAATAAGTAAGATATAAGCAGCTATAATATAAAACTTACATCATTCAGTGATTTTGCATTTTTCATTTTTTCAATTTCCAATTTAAGTGACATGTTCCTATTAGTTATATCTTCACTCTGTCTATGTAGAACAGCAATTTGTTGATTTGCTTCTGCTATTAAATTTTCAGACACATTGTCTGTGTCTGTTGAACATATACTCATTAAAGTATTTTGTATATTTCTCAAATCAGCTTCAGATCGTTCAAATGTTTTGAGAGCCTGAAAATACCATTTATTTATTTTTACAACAATAATAATAACACATTTTTGTATTTAAGAAAGGGGGAATATGAAATTTATTGCTTTGAATTTTCTTTTTTTTGACTTCTAAAAAAAGCAGGTGGTTCTCAATTTGGCCTGTTTTTTATTTTATTAGTATACACATTTATTTTGTAAATAAACAATATAAATATGTACCTGTGAGTATTCCATATCCATAACATTTCTTTCACTCTCCAGCAAATCTAATTTTTGCCTCAAAAATATTGTATTTTCCTTTAATTCTTTCAGAGTTTGTTTTGATTCACCAATCGTTTCTTCTTCTCCCAATGTAAGGTCTATATTTGACTGTTCATTATAAATTTGCTCATCTTTTATTTGATCTTTTACAGAATTAAGTTCATTTATTTTAGACAAAATATTAATTATTTGTGCAGATTTATCTGCTTGATCTAAAAAGTTAAAACACTAATTTAGAACATTTTAAATGTATTTCTGCAATCAATTTTATAAATAACTAGCTGTTCCCGCGACTTCGATCGCGAGGGTTTTGAGTGACAAAGCCGTTTATGAAGCGCACGCAATGAAAGTCCCCAAATGTAACTAATTTTCCCCATTTTTGCAACATTTCTCACTGACGCTTCGCTCATTTTGATTGCAGGGTAATGTTATATAGCCTAAAGCCTTTCTCTATGAGTGGACTATCCAACAAAAAAAAAGAATTTATCAAATCGGACCAGTAGTTCCTGAGATTAGCACATTTAAACAAACAAACAAACTCTTCAGGTTTATAATATTAGTCTAGATATTTAGAAAAACTTACCATGTTTGATATAAATCCTTTTCTCATTTTTACCATTTGGTTTACAGCAAGGTGGTATCCATATTGAGTTAAGATCTTTATCTATTGTATTGCTAATCTCTCGAAGAAGTGAGGATTTTGTTTCTGTAGCTATTGCCTTGGAGACTTTCTTGTCTTCTCTTGGCAATTTTTCAATAAGAAACATAAATACTTGTCTTAAATCGTTTTCATTGTGATAGAGAAATGTTTGATAACCAACATCATTTTTATATCCTAGGTCCTGAAAAAAACATATTTATTTACAAACTGTATAAGTATTTTTTTTTTTTTTAAATACAAGCTCTCGGGAATGTCTGCAAACTTTGTTGAAATGCGCTTTACTGCGCCTAGCATAATTTTGGCCTATCACTAGATAGTTTTTCACCACCAACACATTTTTATCTCTCCATTTTGCATTTAGTTATGCCTTACAGTTATAGTAAATTGTACTTTTTACCTTACATATAGCTGCGACATGAGATGCCACTTCTACTCTTTGTGAAACACCTGGAGGCAGTTTGAGGGGCACCTTCAAATTAGAATCAATAGCAGAAATACATTTTGAGGCAGATTCTATTATTGTTTCCTCTGTGAGTGTACAGATGTTGGTCACGTCATCTTCTATTTTACTAAAGACGTTATAATATTTAGATATTATAGAAACCAATTAAATGTATGAATTTTCCAAATAATAACGAATACTTACATATTTAATTGACGTAAGAAATGTAGAATAATTGAATCAACTTCCTCCATTATATATGGCACGTAGGCTTTGACAATTTAATTCAAGATTAGATTAATAATGTTTTTTTATTTAATTTTACTAAACCCGAGAAATATAGAAATTTACCTATAGATCCAAATTCCAATGCATTAAATTTGTATTTTGCTATTTGTAATTAAATGTCAAAATTAGAAATATGACAGTTCCCAAAACTGTCAAAGATGATTTTTTAATGGCAGTTTTACTTCTGCACAACGCAATCAGTAACTAACACTTAATCTGTGAACGCAATGTTTTCACGCTGTTTAACTACACCTCATTAATTAATATCGGATCAATAGTTTAGCTGCTATGGTCGAACAAACATACTTATAGAAATAGACTGCCAAAGCCATTCCTTTTGGCTTCGATATTGTAGTCGGGTAAAAATATTAATTTATTATTTTGTTTTAGATTAGAAAAAAAATACAACTGTCAGAGCTGAACCTGGATATTTAAAAGAAGTTCATAGAAAATGAGCTTTTATGCTATGAACTAAGGTTTATTTTAGATTGACGCTTTTGAAGAATAATTTAATAAAGGGTGGGGATTGTTAATGTAAATATTTGAATTGGTGTAAAATGTAGCAAAATGTTGATAGAAGTTGTTAGCGCATGTAGTCACTTAAAATTTTGTTTCTTTATGCTTGATAATAATTAAAATCATTTTAAAACTGTAGAGTTTCATTATTAATTTGATAGTGCTTACGGATTTTTGTCAAATAACTTTGGTAAAAAATCGATGAAATAATGTCTTTATATTGTGACCCTGGTTCTCATAAATTTGTTGCTGTTGAAATTGAAGAAAATGATATTAATACGGGCTTGCACAAAGTTCTCGAGGTTCTGAGGCCAAATTGGTCTGCCGCCAACATTAATTTTAAGGTACATAACATTTATTTGTATAAAATTCACAGATAATTCAATTGAAATAAACCTTTTATGTAGTCGTTCCAACTTATTTTCCAGGTTTTCACTGATGGTATTACAAATAAACTAGTGGCATGCCAAGCAAATGGTGAAGATACAGTACTTATTCGCATTTATGGTAATAAAACAGATCTTCTTATTGATAGAAATGCAGAAGTCAGGTCAGTGTTTCCTAGATTAGACTAGCCACTAGTGTGCTTGACAAAAAATAAAAAAGTCTTAACTACAGTTTAATAAATATAAATTGAAAATTATTTTTATTTACAGAAATATTACTAATCTACATAAAATAGGTTTGGCGCCAGAAATATATGGAGTATTTAAAAATGGTCTTGCTTATCAATACTATCCAGGTGTGACTCTGACTCCTGAATCAGTTGTTGATGAAAAAGTATGGAAACTTATAGCAAAACAAATGGCCATAATGCATAAAGTACAAATTGAACCACAGGTAATATTAAAAGGCACATAATAAAAAAAACCATTGCATTATATGGCCCTTAAAATTTTTTTACCCAACTATGGAGAATCAAAAAGGAGGGTTATGATTTTGACCAGTATGCATGTATGTATGTGTTTGGGAGGGCATAGTCCACTCATGAAATATGAATCTGAGGGGTAAGGTAAAATAAAACATTAAAATTTATATCAATCTTCCAAGTTTTTAATTTCTATTCAACACTTTAAATATAGTATATAATATAGTTCAAATTATTTGTTTTCACAGACTAAATTCTATTAGTTAGAAAATATTCTACCAACTATTCTGTATGAAATATTGACGTAATAAAGTATTATTATCTAAAGATATTTTGCTTTTGAAATATTGTATGATTAATTGGTAATTAATATGTCCTCATTTCTTACAGATGAATAAAGAACCAGCTGTGTGGGATAAAACAGAACAGTTTTTATCATTAATACCTGAACAATTTTCAAATCATAATAAACAACAAAAGTAAGTGCTAATAATAATCACTAAATACCTAACAGTTAATTTTTTCAGGCC
Organism: Celastrina argiolus; assembly: GCA_905187575.2. NCBI lineage: Eukaryota > Metazoa > Arthropoda > Insecta > Lepidoptera > Lycaenidae > Celastrina > Celastrina argiolus. Next base: position 14,279,590 of record LR994599.1, on the reverse strand, counting down.
TGCTTATTAACCTCTTGTCCCATTTGATTGTGACCGAATGTTTCAACAAGCAATCAATTTATTTAATGTACCATGTTTAAGCTTCTGACCTTAATATACAGGATGTAAAAAGAGCAGTCACTATAACTTTGAATTAGGATTAAAGGACCTTGACTGATTCTAGAAATGATTTTTTTTCATTATTTAGTTTTTGAAATTGCAATTTATTATTTTAGTTGCAAGGCTGAACTGTTTGGAACAACATTCTGCATTAAATTCTTAAATTTTATAATTTTTGCCCTAGTATGTAATGAACGTCTTACGCATGCTATTGACCTCTCAGCGTAATCAGCTGATCGCTGTGTTGTGCACGTTGTACATTGCCTATTGAAATTTTTAAAACAGTGGATTAAATTCAAATGACTAGTACCAATGGATATATCTCTTGCCTTGCTGGGGTAATCCCACAAAGTTATAGTGACTGCTCTTTTTACACCCTGTATATTATAGGTATAAATTTTAAGATTACAATAATGACTTACAATATTTGTGGAAACACTGCAATAGTGTATACTCAGAATATTCACAAATTAGGATGCAATAGGAGAATAGGAAGTTGCCATAGTAAATTACGAAGACAAAGTTTGAAAACGAAATGCATTTTTTTTTTACTTTTATTTTTATTTGTATATAAGTTTCGCTAATATATACGAAGTTGCTTGTCATTTAGTTAATCTTGTTATTTAAAAAAAAAAAAATTAATTTGTTAATTGTAATGTACCTACAATTGAATTAATAATAGAATTGCCAAACTGCGATACCTACAGTTTATGAAATCATTATTTTTATTTTCGAACTTCGTAAGTGATAATAGCGATCTTGTCTTAATATTGATCAGTATTGAACTATTTGTGGGAATAAATCATAAAATATAGATTGAAGAGAAGGACGCGTAGAGCATTCTTTATTTTTGCAACTCATATAAATTACTTACCAAGCGACAAATAACGATTAAAGATCTCCATAAAAGTCACAAAACAGATAGTTTAAATCCTGGTCAGGTCTTAGGTCAACGACCAGAGCGTCCGTGTATAGACTAGGAGCCCGCGAGCCTCAGCATAGTAAGATTCACTCCTTGTGGTGACAATGAAAAAAAAAATTCCAAATAAAACTTAACAAGTTATTCTCGGAATGTCAACAAAAAAAATGCTACCACCGCCGGTTCAACCCTCCTAACCCGTCGAGAAAAACCGGCGTAAGAAACTCGCACGTGCCAATAATTCTAGACCTTTGATTTTTTTTACAGTTATATTAACTAATTTATATGAGATGCCAAAACAAATAATGCTCTACGCGTCATTCTCTTCAATCTATATTCGGCTTAATATAATATGAACCGTGAAACACCCTGTAAGGGTACCCACGTGTTTTCGTATGTCGTATTATTGCAACTATGTTCTATTTTTAACCGACTTCCAAAAAAAGGAGGAGGTTCTCAATTCGTCTGTATTTTTTTTTATTCAACTACAAAAAGTAGTTCACCGATTATCGCTCGTGTTCGATAGACAATTGTACAGACGGAAACATGTCTATTATGTATACGTCGAGGATAGTGATGTGTTTGTTCGCGTGACTTCAATTATCTCCTTATCTGTTTGGTTGCTGTGATGTGTAGTTAACGTGTAAACCAACATGTACATATCATGTAAACCGATATAATCTGACACAAGTTTTTGTAGTATTTTCTTGCGAAGTTTTCCTCATTATACAAGGTGTAAAATAAATGAGTGATATACATTAGCGTATGTATGTGCCTCGTATGTAGAGTATACTGTGAAAGTGCCAGCGCTGAAAGACTTATTTTAGACTTTTATGTTGGTATGTGACATGGACCAGCATCATATATTTTCCCATACAATAAGTATGTATAAAAAAGTCCCTCCTACAGCGCTGGTACTTTCACAGTAAACTCTATCTACACGGGACACACACCCTAATGTATTATCACTCATGAACATTATAGCCTGTATTTATTATTCGTATTAGTTTTTGAGGATTATTATAACATACATTTTCGAGTTTTCCTTCATTAAACATAAGTACAATAACTACTTATGGTTACAATATTTCGAGATTCCATATTATTTATATTAAAAATTAAAAAAAAACACTAATGGTTATTTAATCATAAATATTATTAAATTAATTCAAAATGCAACGAGATCTAGTATGTGCACGTGTCTACATTACATTGACAATAAAGTATTAGTTACCACGGATTAAGTAAATCGTATGTACATTGTACAGTCGCCACAGATCTGTTTTATCACTTTTGAACCTTACTGCTACGCGATAAAGAACAGCGGTAAACCGAATATGCGACCGTACATGTACATACAGATGTTTGGCCTTTTGTTTACTTGTATTGGGTATATTACTACATATTGGGTAGTTTATACTAAAACATACGTATACATTCTAGTGCTCGTCAATTGTTATTACTAAACATTTAACCTACTTAAAGTAGATGGGGTCATTCATTTGTAACGTAAGGCGATTCAGGGAGACATTAGTCGACCATGTCTTTTTATTTACTATTTCCCTATGGGCGTATTTTACCAAGCAATGTTAAAGTTAATACTTCGTTAAATATGATGTTTTTCCTTTCGAGATTCCTATCAATGAATGAGAAAGCATGGTAATTTAACAAGCCGTCAACACTAACGGGACTAAGGAGTTTAAAGCTAGTAAAATCGTCTTGCGTTGTTCACGAACGGCTCCCCGTTGTGTTAATGTGTGTATTATATAATAGCAATGCTTTTATCGACTGTTGTAGATTTGCGAATAGCTTTGGGTCAATAACGAGACTAAGGATAGAGTTTGAGCGTCTAAAGTCGAAATTAACAAAAACACCGAGCCCAATTGTGTTTGCTCACAATGATTTGCTTCTAGGAAACGTGATCTACGACGCAAGTATTGGGACGGTTAAGTTCATAGACTATGAGTACGCAGCGTACAATTATCAAGCGTACGACATAGCGAATCATTTTAATGAGTTCGTTGGTGAGTACTCGATTGATCGATAAGTGGCCTCAATGCGAGGTTGCAGTGCTGTTCTTTGAAATAAAATAAAACAATCTCAAACCCAACATCACTTGAGAACCTACTTGACAGATGAAACAACGTTCCGTTTCACTTTTAAAAGTTATCAACTTTATTAATGTTACTTGGTACTTTAATTTCTTTTTACACCGTAATATGCATATTATAAATAATTACAGAATACATTAAAATAAGTATAATCTATATTTATATAATCTTTATTTTTACGTTTTAAGAAAGAAAAATATTAAAGTAGGTATGTAACATAAGTAAAGTTCTTCATTTTTAAAAGTGAAACGAAACGTTTTTTTTATCTGTCCAATAGGTTCTTATGAGTTTTGCGTATCTCGACAGATGAGTGTCAAATTTCCTATACTGTGAACTTCGAAATTTGAAAATTCCGGGCCCTTATTTATTGCCAAGACGCGATAGCAATGGAATCAGGGCCCAGAGGCCTAATTCTAGATGCTGTCGGTATCATCACACAAACAAATTCGTATGTCACTTAGCAAACCATATTATGTCAAATCCCTTTTGCTTTTTGCTTTCGAACTTCGCAAGTGATAATAACGATCCCATCGTGACTAACGTCCTTTATCATCATTCAAGATACCAACGCGTCTTGGCATGAAGAAGGGCCTGGAATTTTCTCCGAACAGGAAGATTCAGATAGTCCTTCTGGTCCTTCTGCCCTTCGTAGCGCAGTAAAAGCAATGACATCTTGAATCAAAGGCCATTACACTGACAACAATTGACCTGTGGCTATTACTATACAGTTGATAATCAAACACACGAATATAGAGTTTAAAAATTTGACTTGACGCTCGTGTTTTTGATTTTCAACTCTATTATATTTGCCCAGATTTCTGATTTCAGTGATTAGTATTTTCTCCGGATGAGGAGATGCAGAAGCCTCGTTGTTTATGCCATTTGCGTTTACCTTTGTAGCAATGACCTTAGATTAAGTAAAAAATAGACAGTGCTTTGTCAAACAATATAATTTTTGGTGGGAATAAGTGGCATTGACCTCTGTAGCTCGGGTTAAAATCCCGACAAAAAACATAAAAGTATTCTGGTACCACAATTACTTCGACTTATCACGGAGCCAGATTGACGTGGTGTGTGTGTCCATAGTCCATAATTGATATAAATTGGTAACGTTATCGAATGTCTATTGCATAAGCCAGTCCTTCATAATTTTCATACAATCATAAAAGTATAGAATATAGATGGATAACGTACGAATCCGTAGTTTTAAATTGTTCCTGCTAACCCCGCTGTGAGTATTACACAACACGACATACTTTGTTATGATAACTGTAAAAGTAAAACATATTTTTGTTACCAAGAACTTTGAGGTTATCTACTAGTATTGGGTTACATCTTTTTAACTTTTCCTTATTATGTTATAATTACATTGTTAAATATTATCTTATTATCAACTGTATACTACACAGTTAAGGACGAGCCGTTGTACCCAATGTGGACCTTATTACTATGGTAATAAAGATCACAGATGGAAAATTACTTGTTGACGCCGTACACAGTTACTACAGTACACATCATAGGCTTATTGACCGAATAACTTTATACCATACTTGATGTGCCCGCGAATTCGTTCGCGTGGTTTTTGAGCGACTTAAACCGTTCATGCAGAGCACGCTACTAGCGCCACACCTCTATAAATGGACTATCCGACAAAAAAAGAATTTTTCCAATCGGACTAGTAGTTCTTGAGATTAGCGCGTTTAAACAAACAAACTCTTACGCTTTATAATATTAGTATAGATACCATATAACATTTCCTACCCTTTGGGTTACATTTTATTTTTCAAATATATAATTGATAGGTTTACCAGGTCTGTGGATATTAGGTACTTTTTTAGCAGAATCGTGCCGTTATGTGCCATGATTATGCTAGTAGCGTAATCTGTTTACTTATAAGTTTGAGCTTTGTGTTATGTCAACTGTATTTTATGTTGTGTACAGTAACTATCATAATGATAAAAGTGCACAGTTTGGTTCAAATCCGGGGTCGGGAACCTTACGCCAAACATGTGCCACTAAGTAAGAAAAATACACACTTGTAAGATAGTTCTGTACTGAACTGATAACTTGTTATTGATGATTGGTAAGTAACTTTAGAAGTGAAATTAAAATGTGATTTTTTTATTATAATAAAGATAGGACAAGAGCAATGAAGACACCACAAAATTTATACTTCTATACTTTAATATGAAGAGTTTGTTTGTTTAAACGCGCTAATCTCAGGAACTACTGGTCCGATTTGAAAAATTCTTTTTTTGTTGGATAGTCCATTTATAGAGGAAGGCTTTAGGCTACATAACATTACGCTGCGACCAATAGGAGCGAAGCGTCAGTGAGAAATGTTGCAAAAACGGGGAAAATTATTCACATTTGGGGACTTTCGTTGCATGTGCTGCATAAACGGTTAAAGTCACTCAAAGACCACGCGAACGAAGTCGCGGGCACAGCTAGTAACTAATAAATAAGCAATATTTCCCGCTACTTCTAATCTTGCGGAAACCGTACAATTTTGTTGCGGTTAAAATCCAGCATTTAAAATACTTCCATACCAAATTTCATAAAAATCCGTTTAGTAGTTTTTCCGTGAAGAAGTAACCAATAAACTTTCGCCTTTACAATTTTAGTGTGAAGTGTGAATACTGAAAACATCCGTTATGACGTCAGCAAACGCAAAAAAAGCTAATCAGAATCGGTTCATCCGTTTGGGAAATTTGATATAGCTGATACACACACACACGAGGCAGGCACGGCAAACTTATAACACTCCTTTGTTTTTGTCGCAGGTTAATAAAGAGAAAACAAAGGTAATATACATAATACATAATAGTTATAAAAACACGCTTATTTGCATCCTTCTCGCCCGTACGTACGTATGCAAAATTTGAGATCAGACTTTTGGAATTTGTGAAAATTATGCTATAAGATTCCGTTACATACATACAACCCTAGCTTAGAAAAGCGTGTTGATTAATTATAGATTTCAAAATACATACTAATTTATTATTGTGATGCGTTGTACAACTCTGGGCTCTGGCTTAGCAGAACTATTTTTCTTCTTTATATCTATGGATGCTTTACACGCCACGTCAATCTAGCCCCGTGCTGCGTACCGTAGAGATTGTGTGTACCAGACAACGGGAATATATTTAATACTCTTATACCACACACATATTTAATATTTTATTATGTTATATCTACACAAATTTAAGATACATTCATGAGATATCAATTATCATCATCTCATGAATGTATCTTAAATTTGTTCCTGACATTAAAAACTTTTTGTTCCCTCCGTGGGATTCGAACCCGCAACCTCCGGCTTGTGCGTCAACTCTCAACCACTGCGCTACAGAGGTCGTCGAAGTTGTTCTATCGTTACGTGCTCTATTCTATAAAATAATTTTATTAAAACTTAGTGCCAAGTCTACCAACACATGTTAAAGTTAATCCTTAATTAAATATCATGTTATCCCTCTCGTATTTCCTGTCAATTATTGAGAAAGTATGATAGTTTAATCTCAGTCACATTGGGATGTAACATTTTTCAGGTATTTCCATAGAGGACATTGACTATGAAAAGTATCCGAGCAAGGAGTTCCAGTACTCATGGATACGGACCTACCTGACTGAGTACTCAGACTCGACGCCCACAGTGGACCAGGTAGAGCAGGTGTACAGGGAGGTGCAGGCCATGGCCCTGGCCTCGCACTTCCTGTGGGGAATCTGGTCCCTAGTGCAATATGAGCTGTCGGATATTGATTTTGATTTTGGAAGGTATGTTTTCTTACACACTTGAAAGATATTTAAAAAATCTTTAGAGAACAATGACTGGGTTCTTTAATAAAATATTTAATGTTCTGAACTACTTTTAGACGTGGTTCAGCGCTTTGGTGGTCGCGGGTTCGAATCCCGCCGACGGAACAAAAAAGTTTTCAATGTTCCTGGGTCATGGATGTGTATTAAATTTGTGTATTAATATAATAAAAATCTTAAATATATGTATAGTATAAAAGTATTAAATATATATTTCCGTTGTCTGGTACCTGTAGCATAAGTTCTTCGGATACTTAGCACAGGGCCAGATGCGTCTATAGATATCTATAGATATGTAACGACCATTATAGTGGACGGTGGGCAGACGACTAACCCTCGCAGGAGTTATATTCCACGCCACCGGTATAGCTTACTTTACAATATACAATTCTGAGAATTATAACACACACTACAATCCATCTTGTGATCGAATATACTGTCTTTCTCTCATTAGGAATGCTGAACTTATATCTAGTTAGGGTTCTGTACCCATAGAGTATAAACGGGACTCTCTGTCCGTCTATCACCCGGGCCATGGCCTACCATCCCATACAATCTATCTTTAATACAAAAAAAAATGCAATAGATGTCACTACTATTTACGTTTGTAAATTATAAAATGTAAACCGAATTAAGTACAAATATTGACATTAAAATAAAGATAAGTACATTTTTAAGGATAACATCACATTAAGCTAAATTCAACTCTTTACTTAGGAAGAAGATACGAAACGAAATCAGTAATTAGTATTTTCCAATAGTGGCGCTAGGTGGCGGTGTCCGGAATGTGCCTGGAAATCGAAGAAAACCAAAATAGCCAGTCGAATTGCCAGTATTAGGGTGATACCATTTTCTAGTACTAGGTCGTGTCTCTGTTCTGACCAATGACAAAGAAATTGCATGTTTTTTAATTTGTTAAACTAATATTTTTCTTATCTGCCAGTGGAATTATTATATAACAGCGGTCGTTTGGGGCCGAAACGCCAACCCGAGATAAATGTTATCGTGGATAATATTTATCCTAGCTTTAGATAAATTACGAATTTGACGTCAAAGATAAAGATAAACTTTAGGCCTAAAAAGATGTTGCTAGCTGCCAGCTGGCGCCGACACGATTTAAACATCAACTGTGAGATGAATTAGCTAAAGACCATGCATAAATCCATAAATTTGACGACCTCGAGAGGTTGCGGGTTCGAATCCCGTCGAGTTAACTTCAACTAGTCCAGGCACATTCCGGAAACCGCCATCTAGTGTCACTATTGGAAAATACTAATTACTAATTTCCTTTCGTATCTTCTTCTTAATTAAGGAGTTGAATTTAGCTTAATGTGATGTTATGCTTAAAAATATGCTTATCTTTATTTTAATGTCAATATTTGTACTTAATTCGTCATATTTACATTTTATAATTTACAAACGTTGATAGTAGTCTATCTGTTGCAATTTTTTTGTATTAAAGATATATTGTATGGGATGGGTCCCATATAAAAAATTTAAAATAATCAGACTTCTGGAAGTAGGTGAAAATTATGCTGGAAGAATCCGTTACATACATACATAGATACATACAACCCAATCTTTTAAAAGCATGTAAAAATGCGAACATTCGGGTGTAATGTGACATTATACAAGGTGTAAAATAAATGAGTGATAATACTTTAGGGTGTTTATGTGCCTCCTATGTAGTTTACTGTGAAAGTACCAGCGCTGAAAGACTTGCTTTTGATTTTCATGTTTCTATGAGAATTGCTCCAACATCAAAATTTTTTCCATACAATAATTTAAAAAAAGTACCTATTGCAGCGCTGGTACTTTCATAGTAAACTATATACGGGAATCATACGCACCCTAAACTTTAGGGCCTAAAGTATTATCACTCATAAATATTATAGCCTGTAGATTCAAATTTGAGCATTACTGCATAGCATATTATTAGGTACATTTACATGTATTTACGTATATTATTATTACAAGGCGCGCACAGTTTTTCTCCTCGCTGATGTAATGATTAGATATGTAACGTTACTTTATACGCGAACGCTCGGGCGAGGGAGCGAAATGTTACACAATATGATGTTCGGTTCCGATTAAATGTGATATTAATATAAACAAACCTGCTTAGGTTCCGATTTGAATGTCACTTATTCAGCGTGAAATAAAGAAAAACAATGACAAATAAATTTAGTCTACTTTCATTTTATTATTTACATTTATTCATATAGGAAAGGAACGCAGCAGTACCATAGGTTTATATGTGTAATTTTAGTTGGTAACCGATATTTTTCTGCTTACAGATATGCCGAGATTCGACTAAACAAATATTTTGAGTTGAAGGAATTAGTATTCAAAGATTGTCTGTTATAACATTTGATATTAAGTGAATTGTATATTAGGTATGTGTATATTATTTGTACATAAACTCTGTATTCGTTGTTCTTACTTTTGCCAAAGTATAACCTAAGATTTTCAATAAGTATGTGGTTATATTATTAAATCATATTTAATTTAATAATTGTGTTGTCCATTTATATAAATTACCCACTTATCACTTAAATAGGCCAAAAGTATTGTTTAATTTTTTGAATCTTATTGAAACCAATTGGCTGCAATATTCCTAAGTGAATGAACTACATTCCGGAAGTGCTCACTCTCCAAACTGATTCGATTTTGATTCAGATTCAATCGTGCCGAACTGCCGAATAAATTGACGTTTGTTTATTTTGATTCTCAGTCGATTGATATGGTCGGGAGTACAAAAAGTTACGAACTAACAATTTTCTTTATCCTGTTTAGTTTTAAAGCAATCCACCAAATAAAATACCAAAAGCCGTTGAGATCGAACTGATTCGATTCTCTATTGTGTCTGGAGTAAGCTGTAAGCCTGCAGTATACCAACCATGTAAAGCACTTTGGAGGCCGATAAATAGTTCATTATAAAACAGGGTCGTAAGTGGCCTCGTCTAAAAAGGTATATTTAGGTATTTGAAAGGCCCCGAAAGTACTCTACACGATGGGGTAGAATGAGTAAAATATATTTTCACTACTTCACACGTAGGAGGGGCCAACCCTGAAATATTATTTTATGTATTTCATTTTATGCGCCTGCCACACTCGACGAGTAGTTTGGGAAGTGACGAGGAAAGGAGGCAGAGACGTTACTGGTCATATAGCTAAGCAATGAGCAGCTCGAGGAGGCATAATATACTCGTTAAACAGTAAACGTGGCCACACTAACACACGCTACTCCCCAATTCCCATACTACTCGACGAGTGTGTGGCTGGCACATAAAATGTAATACCTAAAATAATATTTCAGGGTGGGCCCCTCCTACATGTGAAGTAGGTAAAATATAATTTTCACTTTCTACTATAAAACCCTAAAAATAGGTCACGCTGTTTCGGAAAAGTTTTGATTACATACAAACACTGTCACTGACTTTTTGGCAATGAAATAAATAGTTTTCGGTCACCAAGGTGAGAAAATACTAATATCGACGTTTTGTCTAGTTGGCGCAAGTGATTTTACAATAAAATAATTTCACCAAAATTATCATAAAACATTATCAGTGGAAAAGCACCCTTAAAGCCGTTTCAGATAAAATGTGTCACAAACATTTTGGTAACTTGGCCATCGTGCGAGGCATAATATATTACAGATTATCGCCCCACGAACTGAAACCCTTCGCCCATGCTGCTCAAGGGCTGCGCAACTTCGTGCCGAGGACAACAGCTAGAATATTCACATGGCTGCCCAGTAAGTTTGTAGTAACTATGATTATAAATATTATAAACTGTAACATTCAGTCATAGGATTAATATAAAGTGACGGTGGCCGGTTTCATTGAAACCAGGCCAGCTACCGACACGACTGGCGGGAGATCAACCGACCGACTTTTTTCATGCCCATCCAACGCATGGATCATCTTTCTGTCAGACAATCAGATTATCAGCCTGCATTGTCCTAATCCTAACCAAACATAAAATACAACATTTTTTGTTGTACCAACGCGAGAATCGAACCCACCACCTTCCGTTCCGAGCGCTAGGCTCTAAACCACTTGCCCACGGAGGCGTTCATAACATTAATAATAATAGAATCACCGCTGATTTCGATGACGGTGGCCGATTATAATGAATTCAGACGTATGAGTTGTTTTATAGTGCCCAAGTGTATGACTGGGGAGAGATCATACACAGGACCGACTTTACATACCCATCCCAAGCATGGATCACCTTTCTTGTCAGACAATCTGGTGATCAGTCTTCATTGTCCTAATCAGACTTAAAAACGTATAAGTGGAGGAGGAACAATTAAAAATATTCCAACACGGTTTCGAACCCACGACCTCTGAATCACAGTTCTAAGCCTCTGGGCCACGGAGGCGACAGTACTCAGTAGTACAATGATAAAAAAAATAGATTTGTTTAGTCTTAAACCTGAACACGTGTTCTACAATTTATAGTGGATATCATCTTCATTATGGCGATGCGAACTTCACAAAAATGTTCGACTTACTATTAAAGGCGGACAAACGGACGGACAGATATAGCGAAACTAAAGGGTTCCTTGTATTTACGACCCTAAAAAGTACAGTCATATTAGTTGACAAGTACTTCATACATAGTATGTATGTACCTAAATAAAAAAACATATTGTTACAGCATTAATTGGCACTGTAGCCGTGTACGTTGGAGTAGAAGAAAGTTACCGTCTGAAATTTAGAAAAAATCCTCAAGATTATGTTAATGAAGTTGACCCAAGCACTGTCTTTACTGAATAAATTGGAGTAAATATTTATTAAACTATATTTTTCCTTTATTACTTTTCTGCACATTACTTGACTGACTCAATGGACCCCAATTGACAAGTCCCTAGTTGCTCGAACTTACAACCACAATCATTGCTCTGGTTCCTTTTTTTTTTGTAAACCAAAATCAAATAAATGTGTCCTTAATGTTTCATGTTTTTTTGGTGCATGGTATACAAGTGACATTAAAATTGTTAGTGCTTGTTAAATTGCCTAGAATCATCATTGTTAGATATCTCTAAACAGCAGTCGATCTCAACGGCTTTTGGTATTTTATTTGGTGGATTACTTTGAAACTAACCAGGATAAAGAAAATAGATCGTAACTTTTTGAACTACTAACCTGCCAAGTCAATCGATTGAGAGTCAAAATACTCGCCCAACAGGCTTACTCCCGACACAATCGAGAATAGAATCAGTCCGATATCAGCGGCTTTTGATATTTTATTTGATGGATTACTCTGAAACTAACCAGGATAAGGAAAATAGATCGTATCTAACTTTTTGAACTACTAACCTGCCATAACAATCGATTGAGAGTCAAAATAATCCCACCAAAAACATTTTCATGTAAAAATGTTGCCAAGACGAGTCTATATAGCTTACCCTGTGAAAAAGTTATCAGATATCGTATAAAGCCAAGCTCTAAAGACTACTCGCCCTAAATCTACCAGCACGTTGATCAAAATCTATCAAAAAGTGGACAAATCTCATGTAGAACCAAAGTTCTTGATCTATGCGCCCTTACTTTACTAGGCTTAGCTTCACTTACTCTACATTTCAGTTAAAACGTGATGCTTGGCCGTTTTATTTCACACACGATAAATGAATGCCTATAAAATCTTCGTAACGGTACCAAAACATCCTTTTGAATCCAATATGGTGGCCCACCATATTATTGGATTCAAAAGCCCAGCGCCGCGACGCTTGCCGACGCCCAGCGCCGCGACGCCAAGCGCCGCGACGCCTGCCGACGCCCAGCGCCACGACGCCCAGCGCCGCGACGCGTGCCGACGCCCAGCGTCACGACACCTAACGACGCCCAGCGCCGCGACGCCTGCCGACGCCCCGCGTCACGACGCCTGCCGACGCCCCGCGTCACGACGCCTGCCGACGCCCAGCGCCGCGACGCCAAGCGCCGCGACGCCTACCGACACCCAGCGCCGCGACGCCCAGCGTCGCGACGCCAAGCGCCGCGACGCCTACCGACGCCCAGCGTCGCGACGCCTGCCGACGCCCAGCGTCGCGACGCCTACCGACGCCCAGCGCCACGACGCCCAGCGCCGCGACGCCTACCGACGCCCAGCGCCGCGACGCCTGCCGACGCCCCGCGTCACGACGCCTGCCGACGCCCAGCGCCGCGACGCCTACCGACACCCAGCGCCGCGACGCCAAGCGCCGCGACGCGTGCCGACGCCCAGCGTCACGACACCTACCGACGCCCAGCGCCGCGACGCCTGCCGACGCCCCGCGTCACGACGCCTGCCGACGCCCCGCGTCACGACGCCTACCGACGCTCAGCGCCACGACGCCCAGCGCCGCGACGCCTGCCGACGCTCAGCGTCGCGACGCCTAGCGCCGCGACGCCTACCGACGTCAAGCGCCGCGACGCCTGCCGACGCCCAGCGACGCGACGCCTGCCGACGCCCAGCGTCGCGACGCCTACCGACGCCCAGCGTCGCGACGCCCAGTGCCAAGACGCCCAGCGCCTACCGACGCCCAGCGTCGCGACGCCTGCCGACGCCCAGCGCCGCGACGCCTGCCGACGCCCAGCGTCGCGACGCCTACCGACGCTCAGCGTCGCGACGCCCAGTGCCAAGACGCCCAGCGCCTACCGACGCTGGAGCGCCGCGACGCCGTGACGTGACGCTGAGCGTCGGCAGGCGTCGCGGCGCTGGGCGTCGTGGCGCTGAGCGTCGGTAGGCGTCGCGACGCCGGGCGTCGGCAGGCGTCGCGACGCTTATAATGTGATTTGTAAGAAACTAGCTTGTCAGTGGCTCTAAATATTCTATAGAATTCCTTGTGCTACCATTATCACTACTACTATTAGATATAAGGTACTGTTGAAAATACTAGCTGGTATTAGCTAATATTAGTACCGGGCGTCGGCAGGCGTCGCGGCGCTGGGCGTCGTGGCGTTGAGCGTCGGTAGGCGTCGCGACGCTGGGCGTCGGCAGGTGTCACGTCGCTGGGCGTCGGCAGGCGTCGCGGCGCTGGGCATCGGTAGGCGTCGCGGCGCTGGGCGTCGTGGCGCTGGGCGTCGGTAGGCGTCGCGACGCTGGGCGTCGGCAGGCGTCGCGACGCTGGGCGTCGGCAGGCGTTGCGACGCTGGGCGTCGGCAGGCGTCGCGACGCTGGGCGTCGGTAGGCGCTGGGCGTCGTGGCGCTGGGCGTCGGCAGGCGTCGCGACGCTGGGCGTCGGTAGGCGCTGGGCGTCGTGGCGCTGGGCGTCGTGGCGCTGGGCGTCGGCAGGCGTCGCGACGCTGGGCGTCGGTAGGCGCTGGGCGTCTTGGCAGTGGGCGTCGCGACGCTGAGCGTCGGTAGGCGTCGCGGCGCTTGGCGTCGGTAGGCGTCGCGGCGCTTGGCGTCGGCAGGCGTCGCGGCGCTGGGCGTCGGCAGGCGTCGCGACGCTGGGCGTCTTGGCACTGGGCGTCGCGACGCTGAGCGTCGGCAGGCGTCGCGGCGCTGGGCGTCGGCAGGCGTCGCGACGCTGGGCGTCGGTAGGCGCTGGGCGTCTTGGCACTGGGCGTCGCGACGCTGAGCGTCGGCAGGCGTCGCGGCGCTGGGCGTCGGTAGGTGCTGGGCGTCTTGGCACTGGGCGTCGCGACGCTGAGCGTCGGTAGGCGTCGCGACGCTGGGCGTCGGCAGGCGTCGCGACGCTGGGCGTCGGTAGGCGCTGGGCGTCTTGGCACTGGGCGTCGCGACGCTGAGCGTCGGTAGGCGTCGCGGCGCTTGGCGTCGCGGCGCTGGGCGTCGGTAGGCGTCGCGGCGCTTGGCGTCGTGACGCTGAGCGTCGGCAGGCGTCGCGGCGCTGGGCGTCGGCAGGCGTCGCGACGCTGGGCGTCGGTAGGCGCTGGGCGTCTTGGCACTGGGCGTCGCGACGCTGAGCGTCGGTAGGCGTCGCGGCGCTTGGCGTCGCGGCGCTGGGCGTCGGTAGGCGTCGCGGCGCTTGGCGTCGGCAGGCGTCGCGGCGCTGGGCGTCGGTAGGCGTCGTGGCGCTTGGCATCGTGACGCTGAGCGTCGGCAGGCGTCGCGGCGCTGGGCGTCGTGGCGCTGAGCGTCGGTAGGCGTCGCGACGCTGGGCGTCGGCAGGCGTCGCGTCGCTGGGCGTCGGCAGGCGTCGCGGCGCTTGGCATCGGTAGGCGTCGCGGCGCTGGGCGTCGTGGCGCTGGGCGTCGGTAGGCGTCGCGACGCTGGGCGTTTTTCAACAGTACCTTATATCTAATAGTAGTAGTGATAATGGTAGCACAAGGAATTCTATAGAATATTTAGAGCCACTGACAAGCTAGTTTCTTACAAATCACATTATAATAATGCTAAGCATAAAAGAACTTTACAGAAAAGAAATTTAACAACAGATGGAGCTTGTGCCGGACCTGTTCCATACATCGACAGTTATTTTGTGACCGACAGCAATTTACAACTATTATATTCGCGAATTTTAAATAAGTGGATAAAAAACAAATTTTCCTCTCATAAATAATATAATAATATATTTTTCATCTTCGGTAAAAGTCGGTCACCGATTAATAATTGGTGACCGACTTTTTGTAGATGAATAATAGAATATACTGATTGCAGTAGTGCAACGCACTCAACATACATAAAGTCGGACATAAATTATATGGAGCAAAACTCTGAACGATTATGGGTCCTACAAAAGGTAGGTCGTAGGTTTTTTATGTACTTGTATATTATATTCCTTTTATAAACTAAACATCATCAGATCCTTATAATAAACATCCTTCTGAATACAATATGGTGGTCCAGCATATTGGATTCAAAATGGCGGCATTTACATTTTAATAATTTTTTTGTTGGTTTTGTAGCAATAACAGCTTACAACCATAACTTCACCTTTCTAAGATTTCCGGAAGTAACCTAAGAATTTTGATTATCTATAAATGAGTCAGTGACGAAATCAGGGATTTTTACACATCGATAAAATCTAAAGTATAGTAGCTACGACATTCAAACTTTGTATAATTCATGTATTTACTGGTGTCATTATATGTTGAAATTTTCAACTATTTAGCATCATCCAAAGCAAAGTTATGGTAGTTCAAAAAAACGACGAAACCTTTCGAGAAAAGGTAGGTAGTGCCCTTGCGCTTCGCTTGGCTCGTCTTGACGGGGGCACGACCGTGCCCCCAGATCAAAATCGTTAGATCGTGACTTTTTGTACTCCCGACCATATCAATCGACTGAAAATCAAAATAAACAAACGACAATTTATTCGGGAGTACGCGGCACGATCGAATCTGAATCAAAATAGAATTAGTTTATAGAGTAAGGCCCCCCGCCCCAGAGCATAATTATCGTGCCCAATAAGCGTGTGATTGTGAGACAATGGCTTTGACCTAAGCCCTATGAGGCGGTACGAAACGGGACATGCCATGGTCACGCACTAACGTACCCTTGGGGTGTCTCATTAGGTAATGGAAATACATTATTGTTGTATTCAATTCCATTTCGAGAGAAACACTAAACACCGTACAAAGTAGAGCACGGTGTTATTATTTTATATAGTTAACCTTTTATCTCTTTTCTTAAGGTAAAAAGTTATAACAACTTACTAAAATCATCATATAAGTCACAAAACAGATGAGTTTCAATCCTGGTCAGGTCTTAGGTCAACGACCAGTGCGTTCGTGTGTATAGACTAGGAGCCTGCGAGCCCCAGCATGATTCACTCCTTGTGGTCGTTTTAGACATTTGCTTTATATTAAGTAACTAGCGACCCGCCCCGGCTTCGCACGGGTGCAATGGTGATACTAAATTAAATACACTACAGAAAAACTATGAACGTTGTATATAAAAACATAGCGGCCCGCTCCGACTTTGCACGGGCATAAAATATATATGCCTATGTCACTCAATGAAAACATGATTAAAATCGATCCAGTATTTTTGAATCATTCATTACTGCCCTTGGCCTGCACGCATTAAATTTGGAGTAAAACAATTCCTCGTTCCCTATACTTACTATGAAGATTTCCTGCTATCTTTGGAATATCTAAATTCATACCATTTTTATTACATTACACATTTTTACTTATTTACTTTTTACACTTTTACCTAGGTATTTATTTTATTTTTACAACAATTATTATATTACAGGATGTCTTTATACACAACGCTTTCTTGTCATTAGACAATACAAACATGTTTTCTCTTGAGGTTACTCTTGAAAGAGCGACATACAGTTGGCCATGTGAAAAACAGTCAAAATCTCCCCGCACTGCCCCGTCCGGCCGGTACCTTCCGCCGCAAACGCAAATTTTAAATTTGTAATATCTCTGAAAATATTTGTTTAATTTACATGTTGTAAGGAACCATATTGATCTATATTAATTGCACACTGTATTTAAGGTACTTAATTCGATAAGGATTAATGCCGTATTGCTTAAAATAGCTTCGTAAATAAGCCATTTTTTCACGTAAAAAGTAAACAATAAAAATGGTTAATGTTGGTTATCCCTAAAAGATAAACATATACCATCGCGGACTTTTTTGTAGACCTTTTTATGGTGTACAATACTGTAGTACATTAATTTCATCTAACTCGTAGGGTTTAGGCAGCGTTTTTGCTAAAATAGGTTAATTTACGACATCACGTTAGAAACCTCTAAAATTAGCAATGTTGCCTTAGTATATTATGCATGTATTATACATATAAACCTTCCTCTTGAATCACTCTATCTATTGGAAAAATCGCATCAAAATCCGTTGCGTAGTTTTAAAGATTTAAGCGCACATACGGATATAGGGACAGAAAAGGCGACTTTGTTTTATACTATGTAGTGATTTATATATGAGGTAAACAAAAAATGCTTTAGGCCTCAGCCTCTCGAATATTGCGGGCAGCGGCGCGGGAGCGGCAGCAGGATCTTTTGCGTATAATCAAATGGACTAGTACCGCACCCGCGCCGCCGCCGCTCCCGCCCCGCTGCCCGTAAAATTCGAGGCTGAGGCCTTACGCGTCATTCTCTTCTTCACACTATATTCGGCTTTATTTATATTATTTATGATCCATGAATCATTCTGTATTAAAAAATCTTATTAATAATATTGAAAAGGATTGGAGAAATAAAACACACTAGTACTTTGTTAAATCATCATTTTTACTAAGCTTTAACATCACGAATGCACATCTAAAATTAAAAATGGTTTAACCATAGAACTTAATAATAGTAGTGTTCCGTAACACGTAGACGAATGTATGTACTAAAGACTACTACTTATTAACTTCATTTGCTGACTTCATAGAAATTGGTACACATTAGTTTATAGATCGGCAAAAGGATTTTCTTGAGACAGTACCCATGAAAGTGATAAAACGACACCGCAAAAGCTGTTTTCGTTTTGTGTATAATATTATGCTTCAGAGCACAGGTACAAACATATTATTATTGAAGTCACAATGACTTAGCACTCGCGAATTTGCAATGGAATGTTCCTATATTAAAATTTTCAACAAGTGATTTACCTACGTAAGAACACAACGTGAGTTAGGACAAATTATATGATCAGTTAGTTTACAAATCGAGGTGTAGGAACTGGACAGCGTAGAGTGCAATCAGATTTAGTATGCGACGAGTTTTGTTATGAAGCCACATCATTGCACGAGTCAACCCGTCGGTTACAGGAACACAGTTTGCTCCAATAGAGTTAGAAATTTAGTATAATTTGAAATATTAAACAACACAGTAATGTTCGTGTAAAATAAAGGCTAAATGCAATATACTTTCGTATACTTTTTAATTTGTAAATTAAAAATATTGTTACTCTAATTCTAATTTATCTGTTAAAATAAACTAGCGGTGCAATACACCACTACATAACACAATATAGCCAAATACGAAATAAATACATCGGTTAAACATTTTTGAATTGAACAAACTTGCAACCCATAACAATGTCACCATACAAACATATAAATAGTATTATCACCGAGTAATGAATACTACAGACATTCGGTGAACAAATAATAAAATGCGCCGTTATATAATATATTAAATGGCAAAACGCTATGTAAATTACAAAATAAGTAAAAAATAAAAGCATTTCCGCCACGGTTAGTCAACAAAAACTATTGACTATATAATTGTAGGCAAACTATAAGTTAGGATCTATAGCTGTAGTTTTGACACGCCATCTACCCAACTGACTAAATAATACTAAGGGTGAAGTGATTCGACTGCAGACTTTCGATAGCAGGCCCCCAAATCTCGCGATTGTCTGTCTGTCCCGCTCGCCACATAAAGCGAACAACGTGGCAATCGAACATACGAGGAACGAGATTTGGTAACCAGTTTAGCTTGAATATAAAATAAGTACTAGAACACATACAATTCACAAGTATTTGAGAACCGGGGCACAGGGATAAATTATTTGACATGAATTTTATTAGACCTTTAAAAATATTTAATGTTTATTATGACTTATTGATTTCGGTGAAAATATCATAGACACATACATCGATTATCAAATTTTACATTATTATCCTTTATTGGGCTTTATCTAGAGCACCGATTAAAACGATGCATAGCATCAATTAAATAGTAGTCGACAGTTCATGATGTGGCCAGTTTGTGAATTCGATGCAGAATTTAGATTCAATATGAACACAATGATTTTCATTTGCCAGGTGGTAACACAGTTGACATATTAGTGTGCTTATCACAATATTTCTGTAGGTCGGACTTTCGAATATAATTGAATATTTCGACATTGGGATTGGTTTGAAATTTGACTTATCTAATTTTTATCAAGAGTTTCCAAAGAATTATTATATATACCTATAATATGTCCAGCATTGGTATTATTTATGGTTGAAAATGAATGTCATAAAAGATAGTGCATACCATGTGTGTAGACGACACAAGGTAGGTTGAACAAGTTGCCAACATGGCGGCAGCGTTAAAATTAGACAGCTGTCCAATCCAATTCCAATGTCGGTTACATTCAAAAGACGGCCTACTGGTTGGTTGAATTTACCCCGTGCAGAATTTAGTATGAGCATCATCAGCGGGCGTGACCGCTGGGTGTGACGTTACGGTGGCGCTGTGGCGTTCACTCCACGTCCATGTCGTCGGCGGGCTGGCCGTCGCCGGGCGCGGAGGCGGGGGCGGGGGCGGGCGGCGGCGTCTTCTCCTTGGGCTTGGGCTTGTTGAGGATGGGGTTCACGATGCTCTCAAAGTTCTGAAATTGATGTAAGACAAAATTTCAATAATAATGCCTCACACACAGAAGCACTCTGTCTTCCTTCACTCTCGTAGCCCAGTGGGATGGATAACCGACACGACTGGCGGGAGATCAGGCGCAGTATAGACTTTTTACATGCCCATCCGACGCATGGATCATCTTTCTTGTCAGACAATCAGGTGATCAGCCTGCATTGTCCTAACCAAACTTGAAAACAAAAAATTTTGTACGACAACAAAGACCCGGATCCGGGTCGAGAGCGAAGCTCTGAACCACTAGACCTCGGAGGCGACAAATACAGTCTACTTAGGCCCACTCCCGACACAATAGAGTATCGAATCAGCTTGGCCTCAACAGCTTATAGTACTCCCGGTACTCTCATACTAGCGCACAATCCTGCAGTGACTCAATTTGGAACTAACCTGGATATTCGTTAAATCGTATCTTTTGGAACTCTCGAAAAAATAAAGAAACGTCAATTTATTCGGGATTTCGTGGCACGATTGATTCAGAATATAAATCACATCAGTTTGGAGATTGTTCCTGTACGATCATATTAGTAAGATGTAAATTTTATTTTGCGTGCGCCAGTCAATAATCGGATTGGAAATGGTGGGCGAAAGAGACGGTTTGTCGCTTGTCTCTGTCTTAAGTTTCGAATTTCGCCACTCGAAAATACCCTTGCAGATAATTTCAGTCGAGTGATCTGTGACGTCACACGTGTGTACCTGTCGCTCCTGGCGCAGCTGGTGCGTGGTGTGCGGCGGGGGCAGGTGCAGCGGCGCGTGCGCCAGCGCCTGCCGCGCGCTCTCCAGCCAGCTGAGCGCCGCCCGGGCCGCCTCGCACACCTTCTGTATGTCCGCCTCGGAGAGATGGCTGTACTTGACGTCGCCGGATCTAGAAGTGTTGGAAATTTTAGAAAAATAAACAACTTGCGCCATTTGTTTGAGTAACCGGAGGAACTAAGATAGATGGCGCCACAAAAAAAAAAACAACGGCTGAAGGAATATTAGTTTTCTTCTTTATTGAAGTACCTATTACTCTAATATGTGTTCTCTTTATATAGTAATAATACACTAAATACTTGCACTTTTTTCCCACTTTATTAGTTATTTTACAAGTTATTTCTTAAAATACACGACCGGTTTCGACATATTCATCATCAGGTGTAGGTAGATTTAAATTTAAAAAAGATGTAATTAGTGTATTATTACTATACAATATGTATTTCCATCAAGAACCTACGGTACATTCAATAACATATGTGTTCTCTTTTCCGACGGGCGGTTGGACTATTAAGTCAGAATTACCGACTTTTCTATCCAACTGATTATTTACTTACTGTATTGCTACTATTTTCAAATTGGAATAAACAATATTATTTGTATTGGTGAGTTTAATTCAACAGAAGATAGACAAATTGATAAAGGTTTTCAAGGCTGTCATATTAAATAACAGAAAGCCAAGCAGGAACAATTGAAGGCGATGTAAAAGAAACGCCATCAAATGATAATTGTATGAAAAGCACAAGACCAATACAATTGACATTTGATAGCGTTACTTTACGAAGCTTTCAAAACAAATGTTCGTGCGGCCTACTGACTCGAAAAATGTCAAAAGTGTTAAAATAACAAGATAAAATATTACACACAATTATTTATGGTAAATTAAATTACCGAACTTATGACCATCAGAAGTTTTGAGCACTTTTGAATGATTTTACGCGAAAATGTGCACTTTGATTGCTATCTTAGTGAATATAAAACTTAAGTTAGTGAATATAAGACTTATAATATCCTATAGGCGAACAATAAGTTTTAGTCAGAAGATTTCTTATATCGCGGATCTTTTTGCAAATGTAAATCAGTGAATCATAGAAAAAATAAAAAAGTGTGAATCATAGAAATAATCGTGATAATTACAAGCACACATTGATGAGTAGTAATTTGTTAGACATTTTCGAGCTGTTAGCTTGCCTATGAGACTTATAATATTATAAGTCTATGATTTTCTTGTATTTTCTTTAGATCACTTTGGTATGTGCAGGAAAAAAAAATACAACTTACTTGTACTGATCTACGGCCTTATTACACAATTGGATAGTGAGTGAAAATTCATCTAGTGCACCAGGACGCAACTCGAATTCGAGACGGCGTTGTTTGATCGGTTCTCCCTCTGTCTTCAATTCGCCTAGTTTATCACAGTAAATCTGCAAATATAATATATGTTTTATTATTTCAAAAATTATGTATTTACACACCTCAAATATACAAACATCTTAAAAATATAATGGATGGTTCAACTGCCTTTAGCATTAACAAGTATCCTCCATTCATTACAAAGAGATTTTAAATAAGTTATATATGTATACTAGCAGACCCGTGTCCACTTCATTGAGCATAGAAACCGTTTAAGACTTCCCGGGACTTTCACGAATATTTCAAGACTAAAAATAGCCGAATCTGTTCAACCGTTCTCGAGTTTTAGCGAGACTAACGAACAGCAATTAAATTTTATATAATATAAGATTAAGATAAAAGATAAATCGACAGTCCTCTTACTCTTTGAATTAATTCTAATCGATCGAATGGAATTTGACACATCGCACACCTAGATCGAAACAGAGACAACTCAAAAAAACTCATTTTACAGGAAACGCAAAAAACTGATTTCCAAGTCCCTGTGCATTGCTGAAGTTTTCTGTTTAGATTTATGACCTTTATTTAACAGCTGGATGCAATAAATATTAAGAACCTTGGGTTTCAATAAAGGGTTGGGTCTGAAAATTGCATTTTTTTAGTTGTTTCCTTATAGTTTACCAATGTATAAAATTTTTTTGTATTATTTTGACTTGAACCCTTATTGGTGAATTTCGTTTTTAGTTGACTCTCTTTTGTAGATGCAAAAGATGCATAAAAAACAATAGTATTTATATTATTTATTATTAGTACGACTCATTGAGTAGTATGTGACCAGCAGTAGGGATATATTAGATGATGATCTAGCAATAAAATAATTGGCAGTAATGAAAAAATAAATGTTCTTTATTAATAGTACTATAAAATAATTAGTGGCAGTCTCTCCTTAAGTTATAAAAGTATACTGTAAAAATAAACCATTTTAGGCCTTTTAAAACTTTAATTTTAAAAAAATATAGGAACGGAAGGTTCCTATATTTTTAACAATTTAAAAATATAGGAACCTTCCGTTCAACAAAAACATTAAAATGCACATCAAATATCACATTATACTTATAATTAAATACATAATTTTAATAACGTCAATGGTCAAACATTACCCAAAAAACATGTCTTATGAACTTTTTAAATTCTAAAGTCAACCTCACAGCAATTAAACAAAATATGAATCACAAAATACCTTAGCAATTAAACAAAATATGAATACCTTTTGTGATTCATATTTTGTTTAATTGCTAAGAAATAATTAACCATAAAATTTGAATATGTTATATGCAGCAATATCCCGCGAAAAAATTAAAACCACAATCTGCTAGCAGATGAGTGAGTGTACGCATAGGCTTGCGTTTGATGCACCTCCCTCCTTCCCACACACTCGAACATTGTTCGCAGAGTCTATATCCTGAGGATGCTCCGGGGTCGGAGCGAAACGCGCGTCGAGTTTTACAACCAGCATGGTGGTGTGGGGCTTTGCACAATCGTGTTAACATTAGTGCTTGTGTGGTGGTGGTGTTTTCACGATTTTGCTTGCGAGTGTATAAGCAGTGTAGGAAGGAGAGAGGTGCATCAAAGCGGAGGTACGCATAGGCATGCATATGCGTACACTCACTCATCTCCTAGCTGGTTGTGGTTTTAATTTTTTCGCGGGATGTTGCTAGATATAATATATTTTAATTTTATGCTATGGATTTTCGCAATGTAACGCCTGATTCCATTAACTTAATAACTAACCATAAATAAACTATAATGAATATAATTTAAATAGGTACTAATAATGTCATTTTGAGATCAATGGTAATGAAATTACAATTACTGAAAACCTAGCATAAGTATTATTCTTAACTATAAAGACGTGGTATCACTTTGATACAGAACATTTTGGATTTCCACTTTGTTGGTTTCCATAATCTCTTCTTACCCTTTTTTTCCATCTCGGGTTCCTGGGCAATGGTTAACAACCACAGCATTTTACTGGTTGACTTAATCATCTTCGGTATCCGACGAAGTACTGGAGCCTGAGCTACTACTGCTGGTGCTGGATGAAGTCGAAGACGAAGGTACTATCTCAGGGGGGGGCTTGTTTTTGGAAATCAATTGGAAATTGGGATCCTCATCAGAGTCATCAATGTCACTTTTATCGCTTCGAATTAGCGAAATATATTGTTTGGAACACCATTCCCTTGTTGCCTAGACTTGCTTGGAAATGATTCATCAACTAGGTGTAAGGTGGAATAAGTGTTTTTAGAAGAGATTTCAACATTAGTTAACATCGTGTATTTCAGAGCTGCATGTCGAGTAAGTGTTGTGTCAGGGGGACTGATATTTTCTTTGTCCATTTCTTCTAGCATACTTACTAAAAATCTACCACGTTTCGTTTTGCCTGAAATAGTACTTTTTATTATCAATTTTTCGATCACATTATAACACATAGTAATTTACCAGCTAAATGGGTCTAACTTAAAAAAATATTATTACAACGAAACCAACTCTTTATTTGCCGGAATGAAAATAAAATATTATAAATGTGAAAAAAAATTCTCGTTCTATAGCAAAAAACAATCGATATGAGAATATTTTCTAAGAAATAAAATACTTTAAAAAATGATTCAACAAAACAGAACCAATTAGAAATTGAAATAAAATTCAACTATACAGTAACAATTCTAAATACGAATAAAAATTTTACTCACCTTGCCAATAATACAGATTCAACTCAAAATGCTTCATTAATCAACTAGGCACTAACGACCAAAATGGCGACAACTCGAAATAATGCTTCTTCAAATTTCAACAACACGGACGCAACTCAAAATAACTCTAATTTGTTTACGCAAAACATGTGCATTCTACTTTAAAACTTGGTTCCAATTGGCGTTGTCGCTGTTTCACGTGCGAGGGGGGCGGGCCACTCGTTTAACAAAATAGGTATACAACGTCATCTAGCGTCGAATATTGGGAATATTTTTGATTCTGTTTTATTGGTCGATAGGCATTGAAACGACAAACTCGAAGGTGTGCATAACTCAAAAATCACGAATTTTGAGTTAGCTCCCTTTCGATCTAGGTGTGCGACATATGGATTGTCATACGAACATCAGCATTGTATGGGATTAATAACATGTTTATTATATATTTTTATATAATAGTTATGGATTCGATTTAAAGTTTCCAATACAAATGTCACCTGTCTATTTTGATCTTCGCCTTCATCGTAGAGCCACTGTTCCAAGCTGTCCAAATGGTTGACAAGTTTGTTCCTCTGGTCTTCGGCAACAAAATCGTGCAACATTTCACCATCGGAGAGCTTTCCCCGGAGCTCGTACACATACTCCTCGAGGGCGTTACGAGCGTCCGCGCGCTCTTTCTCCTGACGATCTTGGGCCTGCATTTTGCCCTGAAATAATAAAAAAATTGGTTGTCTGTAAAGTCGGTTTACGGAAAAAAAAGAAGAAGACCTTCGCTTGTGCAGCGCTCTCGTTCCGATCGTAACGTCACACTTTTTCGTGCGTGCAGCAGGCGTCTATGGATTTATTAGACATTGTCACGTCAAAATTAATTTTCAAATGAATATCTAATGTTTGACGCGCTTTACTGACGCGCTTGTCTGTGGTTTTATATTTTTTCATGTACTGGCGACTTATTTGATAAACATTTTATATGATAAAATTATTAGAAAATTTATTTTGTCCCGATTTCACCAACGCATGTAAGTGTTAACGGCTTGTTAAAATACCATGGCCTCTCATTTATTGATAGGAATTACGAGAGACACAAGTCACAACATGATGTTTAAGGAAGGATTAACTTTAACACTGCTTGGTGAAACACGCCCTGAGTCTGTTTAATAAAGATCGAAATTAAACTTTAAATGTCGTTTGTTTGTATCATAGGTGATGTTTGTAACATTATAATAGTTTAATTAATTAAATATCCAGAAGCGTGCTATACCACTTTTTCAGCAGCAATAATGTATTCAAGAACCAATTTTTATATCTCTCTATATTTTTAAACAAGTAGCTTATTTTTTAACCAACTTCCAAAAAAGGAGAAGGTTTCTCAATTCGATCGTATTTATGTTTTTAAAATGCGAATTTTAGTTTATAAAAATTTACCTCTTGCTCCATGTATCCGTTAAGATCGTGTTGCGAGAAGCCGTGAGTTTCGGCGTCAATGGGCAGCTCAATCGTTTTCACCAGCACCTTCTTTTTATCCTTGGACTTATCCTTTTTATCATCACCCTCCTGTAAATAAGGCCAAGGGGTTCAAAACCTATGGAGACGTGGCCCCACCATTACATGATTTGGGATATATAATATAATGTAACAATCCCAAATAATGTAATGACCCATTTGCACAAAAAAAACACCTATCAACAACAAAACACATATTATAACATGTTATACACAATAATACAAGAAAATAAAAAGATACTTGCAGGGCAAACAAAAACATGCGTGGACACAGAGTAATCATTGTTCAAATTCACTTAATCTTCAAAAGGTATAAGCCTCCGAAAAGTACCGTGCAAATGGGACCTCAAACTGAGAGTGGGGAAAATGAAATGTGGTGTCTGCTGCCGTTCTCTGACAGAATCACCAAAAATACCAATCAACTACAGCAAACACCACATATAACTGCAAAGGAAAGAAAGCCCTCGTTGCGTCTACTTGCACTTGGTATTTTCACCACATCTTTTTAACTTGGAACAACATTGTGTTATTTAATTCAATAATGTCTGTGCAAATAAATGGCCTCCTTTCCTTCCCAGCGTAAACTTCACAAGGCACTACCGCAACGTACCCCGCTGAACCACTGGCCTACTCTCTGTGTCCACGATTGTTTTTGCTGATCCCCGTCATCTTCTCTCACCTCTTGGTTTTCAGGACCGGTTGGTTCCTGAGAACCACCGTTGGTTTCCATTGGGGCGTCCTGACTTTGAGCACTCTCATTCGTGTTCTCCATTTCTACATTCTCATTTTGAGTGGAGTCTTGTTTCTTTTCAACCAGAGAAGCGGAGGCGACGGAGATTATGCCGTGGATGTTGACGCGCACTTTTAGTTTCACCTTCTGGGATTCGCCCTCGGCAGTCGGTTGTACATCCTTGATGTTCCATTGACCTATCACAAAACGCGACTTAATCTTTCGTTCGTGTGCCAGTGATTTGTAATATTGAACTCGTAAAAATAGTTTATCTCAATGATACTACAAAATAAACTTACCGATGAAGTTATCGGGGTATGGAATTTGATCAGAATAATAGGCGCTAACGGTGAACGGCTCTTTTCTGTAGAAAGTGAGCATTTTCGAGAAGGGTGCAGCATGGAAGGCTGGGAACACCTGCGCAAATAAAAATAATCTTATTAAAATTTTATATTGCACATTTAATTTTTGTCTACATACTGTTTTTTTTTAAATATTGTATTGTGCAAATAGATAATTTATTATAATGGAACCCCTACCACTCAGGCTTCTAAAAGACTGGCCAGGACTTCGGTGATGCTGTTCATGGGCCAATTGTTTACCATCTTGCTCACAATGAGACTTTTTCAGTTATTATACGGACGCTCTAACGACAAAGGAAAACATCTTGAGGAAACATGGCTGGCCCCAGACCCAGACCTCTCATTCTTTTGGACCCGGCTGATTATGTTGTGAGAATGCCAAATGTGCTGGGCGAGGATTCGGAGACCGACATTTAAAACCACCTGTCCCAGGGACTACAGTATTTAATTAAGTTCTAAATCAAAATTAAACAAAGTTTGTTTTTGAATGACAATTTTCAACAACATAACATAAGCAATTACATTTAAATTGGGGTCACATAGCTCTCCCTGAGTATATTATATAATAATGAATAAATCATCTAATAGGGAATATACAGAAACTATAGGTGCCAGCACTCACTCATAAAATTATTTTTATTTACTCTTATCTTTATTTTCAGAAAGCCAGTCGTAGTTCTTAGTGGTAATAATGCCGTATGAGTACCTCCATATCGCCGTCCTCCCCGCGCGCGGCGTCCCAGGCGAGCCGCACGGGGTAGGGCTGCACGTCGCCGACGCTGAACTCGCGCACGCGCACCGCCGGGCTCAGCATGGCGCACTGCAGCGCGCAGCCGCGGGACACCGCTTCGTCCTGCAATGTATTGTCTATGGTCAAGCATAATAATACTAACTAAATACTGGGTTATGAAAATGATTATAGTATATAGTTGACGACCTCCGTAGCGCCTCCGTATGTTCCTAGGTCATGGATGTGTATACAATTTCTGTATAATATAATAAAAAATTTAAATAAGTGGATAGTATAAAGTATTAAATATATATCCATTGTGTGGTACTTGTAACACAAGTTCTTTGGATACTTAGCATGGCGCCAGATTGACGTGGTGTAAAGTGTCTATAGATATTATTATTATTATTACAATAATTATTATATAAATTTACTCTATTGGCTTTAAAGTTATAAAGATAAAGGATTTAAAAAAATATATATATATACATATATTTAAGTAAACCCCGAATTATTGTCAAGTAGTGATTTTGGTAGGCGAGCTTAATGTCGTATGGAATTTTCTACTAGTTCATTTACGCATTCCTTATAGTAAATTCGATAGTCTTTAGAGTTCTAAAGAAAAAGTCATAAAATTTTATAACAAGTAAGGCTATGGCTTCAGCACAAATATGTCACCTAGAAATAAATGTGGCCTTAAACGTTTTACTGATAAAACAGGTGAGCTGAGAGTGACCATAATGCCACCTGCATAACATAAGGAGTCCTGGTGCTAGGATTGCTCAAGACCGGTGTTCATTCGCTAACCATGAGACGATCGGTAAAATCGACAGCTATGTTATGAAAAGAGAATTATACGTTATAAATCGAATTCATCGCGCTATCGAAGTTTTCTAAGTCCGGCGCTATATATATACGACATCTGAAAACTAGTACAGTAGGCTTCGGCCTGACCGAGCAGACCATCTCGCTCGGTCGGAGATCTCACTTTGGGGCTTCCACTTGTATTCCCACAAGCCCATACAATTGATATTCGATAACGTAACGAATATGTAGAACTCGATTGTTCTCACTACTTTGGCCTTGGCCTACTGTGACTTCGTTTGTTACAATAAAAGATAAGATATTTTAATTTTGGTTAATTACCTGGTTCAGTGTAGTTGAAGCAGTTTTGCCAAACACTTGTTCGATCAGAGTTTTCACCATCGGAATTCTGGTGGAGCCTCCCACAATTTCAACTGCACTAATATCCTCAGGTCTCAATTCTGAAAAGTTTTTTTTTTGATTTTAGAAATGTTACTACATCATAATATAATGTCAAACATAATAATCATAGCAGGTAAAATAACCAATTTAGCACCACTACTGATATCCTTGAGCTCTGATTTATAATCCCAGCCAGTTAACGACGGGGATAACAATTTTAGAAGTATTTACTTAAAGTAACAGACAGACATCTTAATAAAAGGGTTCAACTTTTACTTTTTGGGTATGGAAGCCTAAGAATAATTTAGTATTACTCACTTGCATTATGAAGTATTCCTTTCAAAGTTTTCTCAACTCTGGAGAAGGTCTCGCTACAAATCTGTTCCATCTGCAACCTCTGCATGTCACCGGAGACGTCGCGATCCTCCATGAAGCACTCGATGTTTATTGGCAACTTGGTGCTGTTTGCCGACATTTGCTTCTTCAGTTTTTCAACTTCTTGCAGAAGACGTAGGTAAGCTCTAGAAATAGATACAAGATTACTTTTTATAACAATTTTATTTATTCGATCAATAACACAAATGACTCTTTAAAAATAACATAAATAAATAAAAACTATTTAAGGTAAATTATTATTATCTAAACTATAAACTAAACAAGTAATAAAAAGACTATAAGTATAAAACCATGTCTAAATCGGCGGCCGCTGGTAACATACCCAAAAAGCTGGCAGTTTTGCCTCGCTGTATCGCTAAACTGATAGATTGGCCTAGTTGGTAGTTTGTCTTTTCCGCTAGTCTTTTAGAGAGGTCTTTCAAAAGGCGTTTAGCACATGGACCCAAAGTTTCAACACCAAAAGGTAGAAAAATGTATCCATTGCCAATATATATTTTTTTTTAGATTCTCTCTGATAAATATTTTACCCATCAGCATTCAATAAAGGTTGTTAACTTGAATGCCATGTTAGTTGATCATAGATTTGATAAATCTTTTAGAAACTAATTAAAATTGCTATGAATTGTAAACAATAAAATATGCTGACTTAGTAGTCATTCAATGAAGATAATACATTTTAATACATCATAAAACTAACCAAACTATGTAAATGTTATAATAACCTAACCTTTGCTTTTATTACGGAACTATTGACAGCTTACTTATTAAAACTGGACAAGTAGTTTAGGCGCTATGTTGGAACAAACATACATACATAGACTGCAAACATAATTAGGCTTCCTTTAAGCTTCGCCGCAGTCTGGCTAAAAGACTATTAAAAAACTTTTTCTACATAGTTAAAATCTTTTATGGGCAATATGGATATTTCATTACCTCTGATTCTTTTTAGCATCTAACTTGTATCTAGCCTGGAAATCTTGACAGAAATGTTCAGCCAAGGCAGAATCAATGTCTCTTCCACCGCAGAAGGGATCACTGGAGGTGGCCAGCACCCGCAATTTTCCCTTATTAAATGCACACGCGGAAACCTGGAAGTAAATTTATTATATGATTAAGATTAGAGAGATTAAGGTGAGCAAAGACTTCGAAAATTCTCTTAGTAATATAATATAACATTATTTCATACAAATAATGTTTTTACACACAAAGTATTTTTTTTATTTAACAATTTATTGTACACAAGAAACACTTGTTAAGTGACAATAATGTCATATTTATTATAAAAATTTAGCTCTTTATTTTTTGGAATAAAGCATAAATTAATATACCTTTGTGTCATCTTTCTCTGTAATTTGTACTATTGTTAAGTGTTTCTTGTGTACAATAAATTGTTAAATAAATAAAAAAATGATGTTTTTACAGCCAAAGTATCTTGAATGGAATTGATCAGTCCTTTTAGAAACCGGGGGTAAAATTCATACCTGGAGTGAGCCATGACCAAAATCAACAAAGACAACATTTCGGGGCTTCTCTTCAGTAGCAGGCAGGTCTTGTTTGTAGATACCATAAGCTAAGGCAGTAGCAGTAGTTTCATTCATTAAACGAAGAATGTTCAATCCTGAAATAATAAACATGTAGATTTAAAATTGTTTTTCCTAGACCTTGACCTAGAAAAGTGGCACAAGGATGTACTAGCAACAGTACTAACAAAGAAATAGCACAAATATCAAAAACTTTGGAAAACAAAAGACAGAGGACAGCAGGATAAGACTTATTGATTTATTGACCATTCTCCAGACAGGAAGTAGTAGAAAAATCTATATGCCTATGCTGGAAGAGCATACCAAGGATGATCCTAATACTAAAAATAAAAAAAAATTGTATAAAGTTTTTTATTAATGGTTAAAAAGGGTGAAATGAAATTATATTTCACTATTTTTAAATTTGCAACAGTTATGTTCATCAAAGTAGGTATTCTTATATATATACAACAATTATAATATTAAGCAGATACTATGTAGTAAAATAAAAAAGATACAAAGGTGGTCAATGTAATATTGTTGTGACATGGAAATTTTAAACCTGTAGGTCTATTGTGTATGTAGGCAGTGAATTCTTTTTACACCCCAACACATATTAAAGTAAAAGCATCCTATTTACAGGTTGTCCCTGTCACTTCTTGGTGGAATGACAAAGACATCATGTGACTTGAGCACCATTTAATTTAACAATGTTTCAGTACTCAACTCATTGATGAATTTTTAGGTTAACATATTATATGAGTAAAGGAAGCTCCTGCAGTACCTATTGCTATAGGCTGTGTATAGTAAAGTGTGTACTTGACAATTGTTAAGTAATGCCCAAGACATAGACTATTACTAAACTTCTCTGGATAGAATGTAATAATACCACATTAAAAAATAACATAAGTACATCATACCTGCTATAGCAGCAGCATCTAAGAGTGCATTCCTTTCTGCATTTGTAAAATAACTTGGAACAGACACAACACAATCATTGATCTGTGTCTGTAATGCTGTAGCGGCAATATCCTTTAATTTTGTTAACAACATTGCTGTAATCTGTGAAATATTAAAACAAGGGTTCAAACACTCATTCATTATACAATATTATACAACATGGACAATAATTTATTAAAATACAAACCTGCTCTGGACTAAAAACATTATCTTCTCCAAGATAGTTAACCCTAATGCCAATTCCGCCATCGGGCCTTTGCTCAACCTTGAATGGAAGGTGTTTTAATTCTTTTTGAACATGGGGATCAGAAAACTTTCTTCCTAACAATCTTTTGAAGCCAAAAACGGTATTTTTCATATTCGTGACCATCTGATTTTTTGCAGCTACTCCCAGAATACGATTCTTTTGTGAAAATGCAACACATGCTCTGTGAAAGTGTAAAGAAAATTAAAATGAGGGTTAATATTCGAGGCACGTATTATGAACATTTCTATTGAATTTATTTTACGAAATGTAGTTCCAAGACTTTTCATAAATCGCTCATGTAAGATTTCGTGAAAAATTGCTGTCATGTGTAACATTGGTTAGAAATATTTCATTTATGTTTTCACGATTCTACCAATTCATAAATCAAAGAATTGCATTCGCACTAATTAGATTCTGATCTTATTATTAAATACCATAATTGGAAAATTACTTACGGTGTACCTCGCAGACTGTAATCGTTAGCTATTGTTTCTATGCCACCTGCTTTAGCAACAGCAATATAGCAGGATTCATTACCGAAATCGATACCAATTACGGACATTGCGGCCATTCTGGTGTAAGAAACACAATTTTTATCACTTAAATACTGT
Organism: Celastrina argiolus; assembly: GCA_905187575.2. Lineage (NCBI taxonomy): Eukaryota > Metazoa > Arthropoda > Insecta > Lepidoptera > Lycaenidae > Celastrina > Celastrina argiolus. The sequence goes on along the minus strand of LR994599.1, from coordinate 14,246,262 downwards.
GTGGGCTATATGACTTCAATCGCACAAAACACGTTGTTTCAGTCAGAAAAAGAAATTCACTAGGCTGACAAATTAATCAGTCAATCGCAAAGAACGCCGGTTTTACACTAGTGTGTAATCGACCTAATAGAATTTCTCACTACACGAACCCGAATTTTCTAGAACCAACATGACTTTTTAAAAAATGACATGTGCCAAATGACATGCAAATGACACATATTTTTTTTCTTTACTGGCACAAAATGACACATAAGTATTGACATCTGACAGCAAAAATCACAGAATCTATTGCATGTAGACATCCAACCCACAGCCGATCTAACATATCATAAACAGAAATATTATTTATTCGACAAAGTACTCCAATTTGCATATTAGATTATAACTAATTATTTTTAAGTGACCTCTCTTTTGCTACATACCCTTAATTATTTAATTTTAAATTTGAACGTCTTAGTCCATTAATGACTAATAAAAAAGTAACACTGTCGTATATTGACATTGACAGCCCAAAATTTGATTGAGGATATGTCTGATGTCATATGAAAAGAAGAAGAAGGTTGTTATGTATTGATGAATGATGTTGATGAGCCTGTGGAAAATTATAATTATTTAATTTTTTAGCCGCAGTATAAACTTCAAAGTTGCTGGTTCTGTTTTAGATTTCGTAATTATTTTATGTATGTTTTTAAAATAAGTTCATAGCGTACTTGTAGCTAATATTTTTTAATTTTATTATTTTCCCCTGCTTAACATGAACATAACCAATTATTATTGTAATAATGCTATGTAATTTGCGACTAAAGGTTATCTTTGTCGTGACTGTTGCGTTTTGTACGTTCGAGGTCACCTTCAAGTGATTCAAGCTAGACAGTCGGCTAATAGTACACTTTCTTAACATTTTTGTTACAGTTGATTGCAAAGTAATTAGTCAGTATGAGTTCGGAACCACAAGCGAAAAGAACGAAAATGAGTGTCTTAGATCAGCTGAAACAATATTCCACTGTAGTGGCAGATACCGGCGATTTTAAAGGTAATTTAATTATTATACAGACGTTTACTGTAGTAAAAATAATTTGTAATTTGATGCAACTCAGATATGAAAGGTAAGAAAAAGCTGATCTCATTTGTATTACAGCAGAACAAATTCGTGCCTATAGAAAATGAATACTTATAATACAAAAAAGTGTATGTGTAATAATTATAATTAATTACTTATGGGTATTTTCTTGCAGCTATGAAAGCTTATAAGCCAACTGATGCCACTACAAATCCCAGCCTCATTTTATCTGCAGCTGGAATGGAACAATACCAGCATTTGTTGGATAAAGCAATTAAATATGGATCAGAGAGTGGAGGGTAAGACCTGTAAGGAACTTTCAAAATATTGCATATTTTCAAAGTTCCTTAAAAAAATTACCAGAAAATATTAAATTATATATTCCTTTCATGGCTTAATAATGAAATCATAAATTTAGATCACTAAACCAAGGATAACACCAAGGTCGCATGCTATCCTTGGTATTCCACCAAGCAGTTTCAGTGACAGCTTGTGAAGACGACCTAACCTAACCTAACCTTATTTATACAACTAGAATGTGTTGAAATGATTATGTTTTTTTTATAGAAGCATTGAAGAGCAACTCAGCGAGACTTTAGATATGTTGAGTGTACTGTTTGGTTGTGAAATTCTGAAGATAATACCTGGACGGGTCTCTGTAGAAGTAGATGCAAGGTAATATTTAATTCATAGACAAATATTATTTTAAAAACTAGGTTTATTGTAATGGTTTTTCTTAATTAATACCTTTTCTTTAAAGATTGTCCTTTGACAAAGAAGCAAGTATGTCCAAAGCAATTAAATTGATCAATATGTTTGCGGAACACGGAATTAAAAAGGAAAGAATATTGATTAAATTAGCTTCTACTTGGGAAGGCATTCAAGCGGCAAAGTAAGTAATATACTGTTGCTATTTCATATATTTATTATTTTTCATTTATAGTTGTTTTGAAGTTGTCAAATGCTTATAAACGAAAATCCAATGTAAGTTGTGACAACATTTATAACAATTTTTAATTTATTTAAACTTTTTATAAACTCACTCATAATGTAATGATGATTAAAAATATACTATATATATGTTGCAGTCATCTGGTTGAATCTGCTTATTTGATTGAATGAGTAGCATGGTCATTTAATGGCGTCAAACAGCTCATACAGACAGCAATGTGTTGATATATTTTTTGATTAATTTACTTTTAAGTTTAAAAATAAAACATTAAATGGCTGTCCTAGTATCGGATTCATTGAATTTGTTGGTAAAAACAGAATTCAATGAATGCGCTAGTCATTCAAATTAAATAGCAGATTCAACTAGATGACTGCGACATATATATTGAATATGGACATTGAGTAGATAAACGTAAAGCATAACCAATTTTTTTTTCTTTTTAGGGAGTTGGAAAAAAAACATGGTATTCATTGCAACTTGACCCTGTTGTTCTCTATCTACCAAGCAATTGCATGTGCAGAGGCCAAGGTGACTTTGATATCACCTTTTGTTGGAAGAATTCTGGACTGGTATGTTCTTATTCTGCTCTGTTTTGTATATAGAATTGATATCATTATAACTTTGGTACATATGATATTAGCTATAAGATTTTTTTCGATTTCACAGGTTTCCATAAAATATGTTATTGTATATTATTCTTCCATATTATATAAATAATTTAAAACTTATATTTATTGGTTTTTTTTTCAATCTATAAGGAAAAATACATTACATAATTGACCACAAAATGAGTGTCATTATGTGGTTGGTTTTGTACATTACGCCAGATGAGTAAAATTATTATTCATTCGAGACAACTCCAAAATGTGGTGTATAAACTAGACTAATGATTTTACAGGCATGTTGAGCACACAAAGAAAACATTTGAACCCAAAGAGGACCCGGGAGTAATATCTGTGACCCGCATTTACAATTATTACAAAAAGTTTGGTTACAAGACTCAGGTGATGGGGGCGTCATTCCGCAACACCGGGGAGATTACTGAACTAGCTGGCTGTGACCTACTCACCATTAGCCCTAAACTATTGCAGGAGCTCGCCGACAGTGAAGATACTTTGAAAAGGGTAATTATACATTTTATCAATATAAGGGTGCCCACCGCGAGCGATTATTATCGTTTACAGAGTTTTTGAAGGTGAAATATAGAACATACTAATTGCAAAATTTGGACGACCTCCGTAGCGCAGCGGTTCAGCGCGTCAGTGCTCGACCGAGAGGTTGCGGGTTCGAATCCCGCCGAGGTAACAAAAAAAAAGTATTCAATGTTCCTGGGTCATGGATGTGTATTAATAAAATAAAAATCTTAAATATGTTTATATTATAAAAGTATTAAATATATAGCCTTTAATACAAGTTCTTCGCATGGGGCTAGATTGACGTGGTGTGAAACGTCTATAGATATAACAGTGCAATGCACTCGTCAATCGTTGTACAAGAAGTCGATTAGCAATAATATGGAGGAAGAATCTGGCCGATTATTAGTACAAAAGTTTGCCTTGGGTGGGCAACCTAACTGATAAAAACTACAATACTGTAAATCTGATAAGACAATTAATGGCTTAATGAGAGTGTAAGAAATGATAATGTTGTTTACAGTAATTGATTGATAAACTATTTTGAAGATGTAATTAGCTTTGCACTGCAAATGGAATAAAATTTAAAAACATATTATGGTTTAGGAATGTAGTGTAAAACTAAGATCTGGGCCCCGATTCTCGTCGTACTTTTATTTGATCGTCTGTCCCGCTTGCGCTCAAGTTTGGTTAGGACAATGCAAGGTGATTGTCTGCCAAGAAAAAGTCGGTCCTGAGCCTGATCTCCCGCCAGTCGTGTCGGTTATCCGTAACCCAGTGGGGGTTACGAGAGTGAAGGAAGAGAGTGCTTATTGCGCACATACACAACTCAAGGGTTTCAATGAAACCGGCCACCGTCACCGAAATCGGTGTGGGAGGAATTATTATAAATGCTAAAGTTTGTAAGAATGTGTGGATATAATATAATATTCTGTAGCGTAGTGATAACCATTGAACCTTATTAAAATGAAATAGAAATTTTGGTAGGTAGTTTGGTAGTTAAATTCTGGATTAACACATAGGCTACTATCGCAGCAAAAAAGTTCATGTGGGATTTCATGTTATAAATATTTGCCTTATGATTGTATCATTTGTTGCTTATAGGCTCTCGACATAAACTCCGCCGCTGAGAGTGATATGGAGAAGATAAGTTTGAGTGAAGCGCAGTTCCGTTGGCACTTGAACGAAGATCAGATGGCAAACGATAAGATCTCAGACGGTATCAGAAAATTCGCGGCTGATACCAGAAAGTTGGAGACTCTGATTAAGGGAATGCTCGCTAAGAAGTAATAATGTTCATGTCTGTGTACGTCCGAGATAAATTTAACCCAAACGTAAACAAAGCCGTCTATGACACAACCATAGATTAGTCAGTGATGTCAATTGGCCATTATCAATGCAATCATTATTGTTGGGCATGAATCCATAGACTATAGACTATATTCTACAGTCGGCAATGTCAAAATAGCATATTTTTACTGTGAAGGTTAATTATTATTTAATTGTTATAAAATGTATTGGATAATGAAGTATGATCCTTGAATATACCTGTGAAAGTGTTGATAAGTGTGCACAATAAGTGAATATGTGAAAATTTCGATGTTTTCGGTTTGTTTACCTTTAGGTTAAATTTATCAGGGACGAACTATACTTATTTTTATACATTGTTGAATTGTTACAAATAATGTAGGTTGTATGTATGGGATGTTTAACAATATGAATTGTGGTTATGCGTTTTCCTATTCATAAATTTTTAGTAATTAAGGAAATGTTTGTTATATTTGCTGTTTTGGTTACACAAAGGTCTGACAATATATTTTTATACATTCCTGTAATATTGCCTTTATTATGTGTTAAGTATACAAATTGGTACAATGAAATAAAATTTTATTGATTTTCGTCTGCTTATTTTCATTACCTATACAATATAATTCCAGTTTTTTTTGTGACTTAGCATTGAATATGATTTTCTACGCACCACCTTCTAACCAGCCATTTTCAAAATTGCTTCTACCCTTGTGATTTATAGTTTTTGTTATGTTATAACTTTGTAAATTATTATTTTCTAAAGAACAATTTCAAAATTTATTGCCCTGGTAAAAGCTGGCTCCGCTCGAAGTTTCATTTTCTTCTCCGCGAGTTAGTTTCCGAACCGGTTGATGTGTAGTCAAATCAGAAGAGTTTGTTTCTACCATATATAGAAATAAATATTTTTCATACTCATTTAAATGACACATGATGAGGGTTTAAGTAGCTCTGGGAATAACAGAACTACTTCCGATTTTCGAATGAAAATAAATAGCTCCACGAACACCATCATAATGGACGTTGGCGATTAGCAACTTGCGGATTTTGGAGAGAGAAAGACAAGCCCACTCTAATTCTCTCCTCGACTTCAACGTAAACAAGTAGGTACCTTGGGCAGCATAAGTACTTTAGTTTTTACTGCAGAGGAAATTCACACCACAAAACCTTATTGTTATATTGTTCCTTTAAAGGTAATTCATGACCAATATATGGCATACTATAATACGTGAAGAAGTCACAATCAGAACAATATATCACAATAGATCCAATAGGCTTCCAATGCAGTTAGGGTCTATAGTGAAAGTGGTGGTTGCTTTTCATCAATCGATGTCTGCTTACTGATTCTATATTGACTTTAAATATTTACACAGTAACTAGTTGACTCGTGCCTACTTCGTTGAGCATACATACAGCATATTTTCTCATCGTTTAAACATTCTCTGGATTTTCACGAATATTTCAAGACCAAAAATAGAGAAATCAGTTCAGCCGTTCTACCGAGACTAACGAACAGCAATTTATTTTTATATACATCGATTAGATAATAGGTACACAAATTACTTGCACTTCTATCAGGTCAGGTCTGATGAAGATTTAGTCGAAACCGGTCGTGTATTTCAATAAATCTAATGTTAAGTAACTAATAAAGTGGAAAAGGTGCAAGTAGATACCTAATTTGTGTATTATTACTGTGTAGCATGTATTTTCTCCAAGAACCTACAGTACATTCAATAACATATTTAAATACTTGAAGACATGAATGTATTAAGATGATATGTTGCAAAATTCTGATTTCGAGGAAATTGATTTAAAAAATATCGCTTAAACATTTTAAAATACGTCGTAATGTACTAAGTAGGTACATTAATCTAAAGATTCGTATCTAGAATGAATGTACTTAATACGTTACAACATTTATTAAAGTGTTTAAGTGGCAGTTTAAACTCAATTTTCAAGGATTTTTTTTTGCCACATATCACCTTCATCGATTCATGTCTTCATTTAATAAAACGAGCAAACGAATTCCCAGATGGAAAGCGATTACATCGGTGGGTTACAGTAGGTGTCTACTATCTACTAATCTAGCAAAAACTTTTCTTACAAGGAAAGGTCATTATGCATGCGGGATGGCAGTTTTGGGGTAAATGGGACTCTCAGCGCAGTCGCCGGTATGTTAACCACTAAAAGCACTTGCGGGTTGTCATCAGCCGCTATAAAACGAAGTGTCCCGGATCTTTTGAACATCCCTCACGACTAGCCGATCTACTTTATAAGTGACCAGGCTTCCAACTAAACTGTAGACGGAAGCCGAGACTTAGCAACTCCGAGAGATTTCCATGCTCTCCCTTGGGTCGAGTAGCAACAACCTAGACTCTAAGGTGGATTCCAGTTGCAATGAACAACGTTTAGAACGAAATTTTCAATCACATTCTGCTTTTTATGTATAAACTTAGGGCGAAAAAAACAGGAAACTGATTAAAAATTTCGTTTAAAACGTTTCTTTGCAACTAGCACACACCTCTCGAGTATGTTAACCTACAGAAAATTGAGTCGGAAACATATTTACGGTTTTAAAATTCAGGTCTTACGGCCGAATACGAAAACGCTTGATATTATTTGGACAGTCACTGTCACCACTTTGGGTAAAGACAACATGAATTGTATCAAATTGGAGCTCCACTTAATTAAATAATCGTTCCAGTGTTCTACCTAATAACGTAGAAATATCTAAAAATGTACTTATGTGGCGCTTGGCTTGGATCCTTGATCCCGCCAAGCACTATCAGTGCCAGCCAGTGAATATGAGGGTAATGGATAGGATTATATATGTATAAGTATATAAAATATTATGAATAAAGTTAAAATAGAAATAGACGGTTTCAGATTAAACTTGACTGTTGTCATTTCCGGTTCCCGAGTAACATATTTGTTGTTGATCAGTACTAAAACAGTCATGCCAACACCAATATTAATGCTGTATAGTTTATAATAATATGAAAACTATGTTAACATGATATTATGATTTTGAGTATAATGTAAAATACTAACAGTCTATGTTATAAAATTATAGACTAATGTTTAATGTGGTATCTGTATAACAATTGATGTAAATATTATTAAGACTTCCGTTATAAACTAAGATATTAAAATGTTATTGATAATAACTATATAATTGTTCATAAGTCGCTGATGTATTTAAATGTTTCGTGATATACTTAAATTTATATATTTAAATAATTGTAATTGTGAATACAAAATGTATTTAATAACATTTTGTATTTATAATCTATGCCCAACATTTGTGGCAACCCTGGTATGTTATAAAAAGGGCTGCCACTCCTTCAAGAGTCTCTTGTTGGGTCTGAAAGCTGAGATAATCAGGTGATGTACTTGTTTCTGTAATATAATTCTATTTCTGTAATTTAATATTCCTTGATGTATATTTTGGTTATTCTTTTAAATATTTCTGTAATGTTTTAAAGCTTATAATACAGTTCGTTTTGATATCTTTCGTAGTTAAAGTGTATTTATAGCTATAAAGTTATTTCATATTAATTTGGATCATTATTCCGTATTATGTAAGTGTAGAAATTATAGAAGTATATAATATCGATAGTTTATATTGTTATTCGATTAGATATGTTCTATAAATAGAAATTAGGTCACCTATTAAATTTTATATCTACCCACATATTGCCATAATATGTTAAGTCCAATTAATAATCGGTATTTAAGTAATCTCTTGGTATTACTTTTTAAAAAGTATTAAAAGATAGTATAATTCTTATGTTCAGTTAAGGTTCTTTAATAATTATTTACTGTTATAATACCTAAGTTCCCTTACATTTGAATTGCTTAGGGTAGGTACTTGAATATAATTGTATTTCTGTAATGGTTAACTATTTAAGTCAAAATATAAATTGAATAAACTCCTGGTAATAAATTAATAATAGTTATTAAATAAAATGTAATAGTATTCTGTATAATAATATAATCTTGTAAGTATTCGCATATACATTGTGGAAAGTAAACCGTTACAATAAACTTTATATACATTTTAACTGGGCTTTGAATTATATTTATATATCTCCTCATCCTATGTTAGCTATATTCTTATATAGCTAACATCAGAAGTGTGGATTCACCTACTAACACGTTTTTTTGTCAGTTTCAGAATGGTCGTGTCGCAACCTGATTGGGTTGGTTAAGATGGTGCTCAGCCATGCGGTTCAATTTTCTAAAACAATTTGCAACCCTACAAAGTTGTCCAGACTTGCTGCCACCGTGGTGCTTGTGCAGCACGTGCACCAGCGCCCGCCCGCCCCGATACAATGAAATTCTGGTCAGAATAGACCGAACGGTTGGTGAAAAGTTTATAAAAATAGAATTAAAGGTTTAACTATTGTACGGTAGGACATTTATGATGTCGTTATAATTGCAAAATTTTTTTCCGCCCCAATTCATAAATTTGCTAATAATAATTTGAAGCATTTGGAAATGTATGTTAGATAAAATAATTATAACCTGTTATATTGAAATATGTTGACGGATTAATATTGGTGTGTACTGTGTAGTAACTTGCAAAATATTATAATCTAATAAAATGGCAGTGATATAGTGTGCTAACTGTTCGTTCATGGGTAGGGTACATTCCGAACTTTTATAATTGAATAATAATATTAATAAGTGTCTAATAATATAACATAATATACTTGGAAAAGGCTCAGTGATAGGTATTTAAATTTAAGACATTTGGAATCGATTATTAAATAAATTTTGAGTTTCGTTATGATTTAAAACTTTAGTAAAATATAGTACGAGTATCTACTGTTTTTGAAAATTGCTAAGTAATAATATTTAAGTTTAAAATAATTCAATTTCTAGTTCTTTACTAGCCATTCCTTGTATATTTCGATGCACCAGCTTAAGTGAATGTTGTTTATTATATTGAATAATGGTATTTTCATAGATTTCTTAAATCTATAGTGCTAGAGACTTCCTCTGTTGTCTTAAAGTCTAATTTAAATTATTATTATTTGGAACATATTCCAAGCTGTTACAATTAGTCATATTATAACTAGACTGCTCAATAGAAGCAGTTGTTGTCTTACTAGTGAAATTCTTGGCTGGGTTTATATACAAAAAAGTTAATAGCGCACTAGCTATCAGTCTTGTAAAGTAAAAAGATAGAAAATATCTATCTAATGTCAACTTACATAATTTATAATTTAAAATATTATTAATGTCAATAATATTAATGTCATATTTATTTATTAATATGCGATTATTATTAACAATAATATCTACCGCTTTGGAAAATGGCTGTGATATTTATTATTAAATTTCAATTACAAAATCTCGTTACAGATTATTTGAGTAAAATAGAATATTTTCAAAAAATGGCTGTTATATTAAACTTTTGGATTCAATAAATAGTTATTTAAAGACGTTTAATTACGGATTAATATAAAAGTAATATACAGTACTTATTGTTTTTGTGAATTGGCTGAGATCTTTAAGTTTATAACATTTGGATTCCATAATTTATTGGGTATATTTAATTTCGTTATGAATTAATTAGAATATAATTAAATAACATTTCGATTCAATAATATTAAATTTCATTTAAGTACAGAGTTTCATTACGGATTGTTTGAGTAAAATAGTTTATAACATTTGGATTCAATAAATAGTCATTTAAAGACAGATAAATATTAGAGTAAAATATAGTACGGTTATTGTGAATTGGCTGAGATTTTAAAGTTTGTAACATTTGCATTAAATAATAAATTATTTACGTAATTACATTGCGGATTAATATTGGATTAAAATATAGTACTGATATTGAGAAATGGCTGTGATATTTAAGTGTAGCATTTAGATTCGATAATGATTTATTTAGTTACATTACGAATTAATGAGTAAAATATAGTACTGTTTTGAGTTACGGCTCAGTGATATTGAAGCTTATAAAATTTGGATTCAATAAATTATTATTTAAAGATGGATTAATATTTTCAATCAATCAAATCGTTTATTTGCTAGAATATGGTGTTACAATTATAATAATTTAAGTCTCAGACATACATATTATATTAGAGTAAAAAGTATCTATTATTATTTTTATTGAGACAGTGTAGATAGATAAATTATGTTTAGACTGTTGATGTGTAGGTTAGGGTGTAGCCTTAAGGCCTATGGACGAGGACTTATTAATATGTATGGTTTAAGAACCATTTTCTTTTTTTAGCACCAGTCTTTATGAACATTTTTCATTATAATATTTTCTATTGAAGAAGCTCCGTTCGAAAGTAGTCACATTTTAAAATTCATACTAAAACACATTTAGGATTTTTTTTTTGTATCGACCCCTATTTTTACTTATGGATCGGCAGAGTTATTACGTAGACCTCTATCTGGCTAGGTAATCTTAAACATTTTCACTCTTGAACTTTAATAATAATATGTACCTAATTAGCGCCAAAAACCTGATTGAAAACAGGAGAGCAGTTTAAAGCTTTTAATTCAGAAATATTAATTTGGCGTTAACTTTTATCCGACTTAACAGTTAATTAATAGTTCAAATGATTGCTACTTAATTACTTTTTGTGGCTAGTGTCATAGAAAAAAATGGAGTATCGCACGATTTTTGGTAATCGTTATTTTTACGCTATCAGTCGCTCGGTCCACTAAAAGGAGTAATTTTAACTATATGAAACTTTTGCGTAAGTTCACCGTTTCTGAGATAAAAGCAGTGTTTCAATAGATAATTATTACAAGTTTGATATAGTGTTTAGTAACCGATGAATAAAAAAATATATTATTATTATTATACAATAGTTCAAAATATATGTTAATATTGATATAGATTAGTAAGAAGAGACAGTTCAGTCATAATTATTTAGCTAATTTCTTTATTTTGCTATAAATTGCAATTTAATTTAAATACTGGATAGTCTCAAGTCTTATGATCATCAGTTACGGTATACAGGGTGTAAAATAAGTTAGTGATAATGCTTTTGGATGTATACAGAGCCTCATATGTAGAATTTACTGTGAAAAAGTACCAACGCTGAAAGACTTTCTTTTGATTTCATTAATATATTTGTCGGAGAAGAAGAAGATCTCAGACGTCTTGTTTAACCACTTGGACGTGTTTAGTGACAGTTGGCTATGACAGCTCGTTTGACAAGTGTCACTTATGTCAGCGATGACGGAGGGCATTGTCGACGGGTCACCTGAAAGGGAGTGATGATATTATATTGGGTGTGACGATTGAAAGACCGAAGATATCGTGAGAATCTGATGTTCACACACGTTAGCCAATATGTCAGCTGACCTCGTCACGTCTTGAGATGAATCCGTTTGCATCCACGATCAGAGTTAATGTTTTAGAGTGAAACTATTTGTGATACGATGAATAATAAAGGTACTGTTTGTGCGGCTTATTATTTCCTGACGATACCAAACAATCAAGACGCTCACATATAACCTCTCTCCGAAATCAGAAGTGGGATACACCCGCAAAATCAAGATAGATGGTTACAGGGTACCTACAAATTGTTGGATTGGATATGGCCTTGCGGACATTCAAATCACGTTGAGACGGAACAGATTATATTACGGAGCCTCCACTACCAAAGGCAGCATGGTATATGCATAGCAGAAAGACGATTGATGGGATTACAGCGCTGCTGACGATGGTAACGTGCTGACAAGGGGAATGTGACGATTTACAATAGAACCACGATAATATGACAAGATTGACGTGGCTAGTCAACGACAGGTCTTGGTTATAAGCTTGATGGCTTTGGTAACAGGTGGTAGCAATCTTTTTATTCCTCATAATTTGGAAGCCTTCAAAGTAAATACAATTTCAAAGTTTCCATGAAATTGCTTGCCCAAAAATCTAAATAAACTTTAAAGTTTAGTGTTCGTTTGTATTGCTGTTTTGTTTTATTTGTAGATGGACAATACACTGGGATAGTGCTGGACTGGACGATGCATAGCCTTGCATAGCTTGCATGCTTGCCCGATGCATAGAATGAGCTTTGCTGGGTAACCAACCAACGCAGATGAGCATTGTGTATCTTATGGACTATTCTACTTGCTTCGCAAAGATGTGAACTGGTAGTATGAGTATCATTACTTATTTCATTGTAAAGTTCAGAATTAGTCTGGTTTTATAATCACAGTATTAATAACAGAAAAGAGATTCAAAGTAAAAGATCTTACAGTATTTTGATACTTAAATTATGTGAGTTTTAAAACTTGTTATTATACTAGCTATATTCTTATTAATAGAGTGAAATCAACACAGTTAATAAAGAAGAAATCAAAGTTTGATTTTAATGATAATAATTATTATTACACAACAAGTAAAGGTCTTATGCAGGTGAGCACAAGTTGTAAACAAACAGGCTTATACAATAACATTGACATGTTCTTTGTAAATATTGTTTACATGATAGTAAGTAGGTAGACAAGTTTGTAGGAGCGAGAAAGACTATTCAAAAAGAATTAAAAATTTATTTAAAGTTACAACTTATTAAAGTTTAAAACTTAATTAGGGTTAACATGCAGAGCTTTTACAAGTTATCTTCTATCGGGACACAACCAAGCAGAAATTCATGCCACGATCGAATGTCCCCATCGGGAGCATTTACAATAGTTGAAACAAAATACAACAACACATGTGTGTTAAATAAACAAAGCTTTGGTCATAATTAATCTTGGGATGCAATTAATGTGTCATCCCTTAGTTTTTATGTGAAGTCCGTTTTAAAGTCAAGTGCTGAGAGCTTGACAAATCTCGAGTTACAACAAATCTTAAGAGTAGTCAATAAATCAATAAATTGATCATGGGGTCTTGAGGGTTAACATAAGTAGGTAGTTTGAAACTACATACTTAAATGTAATTTTCATTGGTGAGTTTAAAACAAAGAAAAAAAAAAAAGAGTATCTTTAAATAATGTCTTGTACAGCTTAGGAATAAATAAATTCCTAAGCTGGCTATAAAAATATCTGTTAAAGTAAATTTGGAATACATATTACCTATAGATTTAACAGACTTTTACTTTTTAGAACATTATGCAATATGGAATAGTTTAAAATTCGTCCAACAGGATAATATTGTTTGTGATATGAGTTTTATGGAATTAACACATTTTAATTTCATGTTTCAGAAGTTACTGTATGTAAGCTGGTACTAATGGTGAACAAGGCATCACACACTCAACGGTCCAAGAGTCTCAGAGGCCGTGGCAGTCCACTGATGCGGTGGAAGATTAGAAAGTTCATTGAGTGACTTCAGTTAGCTTCGACCAACTTGGTGATTTTGTAAAAGGTTGTAAACGCACTAGCGAGTCTTCAGGTATTATGAATGACGAATGAATTGCCTCCGTGGTCTAGTGGTTCAGAGCTCAGCTCTTGACCCGGATTCGTGGGTTCGATTCCCACGTTGAAACAACAAAAAAGGTTGTTTTTAGGTTTGGTTAGGACAATGCGGGCTGATCACCTGACTGTCTGACAGGAAAGATGATCCATGCGTCGGATGGACATGTAAAGGGTCGGTCCTGTGCCTATTCTCTTGCCAGACGTGTTGACTTACCGTTCCGCTGGGTTATGAAAGTAAAAGGAAGAGAGAATGCTTCTGTGTATTGCGCACACACTTGGGCACTATAAAATAACTCTTGCGTAGCTGGCCTGGTTTCAATGAAATTGGCTACCGACAACTTACCGTTCCGCTGGGTTATGAAAGTAAAAGGAAGAGAGAGTGCTTCTGTGTATTGCGCACACACTTGGGCACTATAAAACAACTCTTGCGTAGCTGGCCTGGTTTGAATGAAATTTGCTACCGACACCGAAGTCGGTGAAGGGAGCTATTATTATTATTATTATGAACGACTCTGGGGTCCAGTGGTTTAGTGCCTAGTACTCGACTTTGTGGGTTCGATTCCCGCGATAGTACAACTAAAAATGTTTATTTTTGTCAAGTTTAGTGAGGACAGTGCAATCTGATCCCTTGTTATTGTGTGACTCTAAAGTAATAGCTTATTTTCATTCAATCAGTTAGATCATTGAAAGGAAATGAAATTAATTTTACTGCATAGTGAAATCTAACATTTTAATCTCATTGTTGTTTCTGATATTTAAACGGCGATATTTTTGTCCTTGAGATACAGCCTGATTAAAGACAGACAGACACAGCAAAGTCTTAGTAAATAAATCCCTAAAAGAACTTAATTTTAGATAGTCTGAACATTTTTTTGTGCTGTTTCATTTTGTGTACAGTGGATCGAGCTTCGAGCAACGCTAGCGACGCGACACGACGCGACGGAGCGCGGCGAGCGATGCAGCGCAGCGCGGTGGCGCGGCGGCGTCTGTACTTCGTTGAAGTATCACATTCGAAACCAAAATTATTTGGTGAGCATAATTGTTTATCTACTGACTGTAGTGTGATACTGGCGGAGTCGGGGTCTTCACAGACCATACGCTGTGCATGTGCACACGGGTAGCCAGCCGCGGTTAACACAAATGTGTTAAGCGGTTGACGTATGTCGGCGATGGAGCCGTGTCATAGAAGTCAAATTCTGATGACAGTATTTGACCTACCAAGCATCATTTCGCAGCAGCAACCATTAAAAGTCGGTACCTCTTGGGGCAACTCAAGTAGGACGTGGAGCGCAGCGGGCGTGTGATGCTGGAAGGTTGGGGTCTACACAGACCACATGATGTGTATTCAATGAGTGATACACACGTGTTAGCCGTGGGGAGAACACGTCGTGTTACGCGGCTAACGTATTTCGACTAAAGAGCCCTGGTCATATAGGCATTACCTGAGACTTTGCGTAGTTTATTGTTGTGCATTAAAGAAGTTAAAGTATCTGTTGAGATTACTATTAGAGATTAAACTAGCAAATTGGCCTAAAATTGTAGAGTCAGGTTAGGCCGAGCAAAAGGCTTGTGATATTGCAGCTGGTTTTTTTTCTTTTACAGGAGCAGCACACGAGGACGTGTGACTGGTCAGAATGGCCGTGTCGGAGAAGAAGAAGATCTCAGACGTCTTGTTTAACCACTTGGACGTGTTTAGTGACAGTTGGCTATGACAGCTCGTTTGACAAGTGTCACTTATGTCAGCGATGACGGAGGGCATTGTCGACGGGTCACCTGAAAGGGAGTGATGATATTATATTGGGTGTGACGATTGAAAGACCGAAGATATCGTGAGAATCTGATGTTCACACACGTTAGCCAATATGTCAGCTGACCTCGTCACGTCTTGAGATGAATCCGTTTGCATCCACGATCAGAGTTAATGTTTTAGAGTGAAACTATTTGTGATACGATGAATAATAAAGGTACTGTTTGTGCGGCTTATTATTTCCTGACGATACCAAACAATCAAGACGCTCACATATAACCTCTCTCCGAAATATTAATATGTCTTGAGTATCATTTTTTTTTTCATTGAATGTATTACATATTATGTGCAGGTGAAAAAAAAAAAAATTAATATAAACACTTATTTTCAGTTGTCATAGATAAGTATTATAAATAATATTATTATAGATGGTTAGTTAGACAGATAATATATTATAGCCCCCTGGCAAACAAATGTTGTGAAATTAAGATACAAATACCTATAAAATATAGAACGTGTGAACGTTACGGGAACAATCGACTGTGACGTCACGTTTTTGTAGTAGACATTACACCAGCCCAAACGATAATAATATATTTTGAACAAATATGGTTTTGCGAAAAAGAGATGTAACAATTTTATAAGTAATAAATTAAAATTTCAATGTTTTAAATCTGATCCTAATCCTTATTTTAGATTTTGCTCATATTTTAATTTTTTTTTGAGTAATGAGTCCAAATGTAAATAAATTGATCATCTAATAGCCCAATTCATTAGGTCACGGAATAAATGTTATTTGAACCGGTACTAATTCAAATAAATTAAATTTAGTAAATGTCGTAAATCATTATCAAATTTCACCTGAGTAAATATAACAATAATAATCTCGGTTTTATCAACATTGACTACCTGATTGTTAGGTATACATTATGGAAAATTCTTATTATGTAGAATAAATTGACTGTCATAAAAACAAAACTTGTTTTTTATTGATAAATTAGTTATAGGTATTTAAAAGATTTTATGTTGTTGTTAGGTTGATGTTGTTAGGTTAGGTTATGTTAGGTTATGTTAGGTTATGTTAGGTTATGTTAGGTTATGTTAGGTTATGTTAGGTTATGTTAGGTTATGTTAGGTTATGTTAGATTATGTTAGGTTATGTTAGGTTATGTTAGGTTATGTTAGGTTATGTTAGGCAATGTTAGATTGCTGTTAAATTTTACAGTAAAGTCTTATTATTATATTTTGATGATTACGATTAACTAATGCATAGCTGACATTTTGCCTTTACGTTTATGTTTAATGAATCAATTGTATTGAAGATATAAAAGGAAGATAAAAAAAAAAACCAAAAAAAAAAAAAATTAATAAAATTAAATGGAAAGTCTGTTGATATAAAATTAGTGACTTTGTTAAATGAAAAGTCTGTTGATGGAAAATGAGTGACTTTTTTAAATGAAAAGTCTGTTGATGGAAATTAGTGACTTTGTTAAATGAAAAGTCTGTTGATAGAAAATGAATGGTCCAGTGGAAAAAAAACTTTAGTTATGTTTAGTACAGTGGTAAAAAAAAAGTCTATTGAAAAGTGGACCAGGTAACTTATATGGTACGGTAAAAATGGTGGCTAGAAAAGTTGAATAAAAAATAAATAAATATATATATATGCCAATTATTAACAAAGATTTGAACGAAAAGGCAAAAGGCTGTTGATGATTTGTTAATTGATATTACAAAAAGAGAAAAAATATGAGAAATATATTTTTTTTAATTAATTTGATATTTTTGACTTCGAGAGCGAAGTCAATGTCAGTATGGCCGTAATGGATAGGATTATATATGTATAAGTATATAAAATATTATGAATAAAGTTAAAATAGAAATAGACGGTTTCAGATTAAACTTGACTGTTGTCATTTCCGGTTCCCGAGTAACATATTTGTTGTTGATCAGTACTAAAACAGTCATGCCAACACCAATATTAATGCTGTATAGTTTATAATAATATGAAAACTATGTTAACATGATATTATGATTTTGAGTATAATGTAAAATACTAACAGTCTATGTTATAAAATTATAGACTAATGTTTAATGTGGTATCTGTATAACAATTGATGTAAATATTATTAAGACTTCCGTTATAAACTAAGATATTAAAATGTTATTGATAATAACTATATAATTGTTCATAAGTCGCTGATGTATTTAAATGTTTCGTGATATACTTAAATTTATATATTTAAATAATTGTAATTGTGAATACAAAATGTATTTAATAACATTTTGTATTTATAATCTATGCCCAACATTTGTGGCAACCCTGGTATGTTATAAAAAGGGCTGCCACTCCTTCAAGAGTCTCTTGTTGGGTCTGAAAGCTGAGATAATCAGGTGATGTACTTGTTTCTGTAATATAATTCTATTTCTGTAATTTAATATTCCTTGATGTATATTTTGGTTATTCTTTTAAATATTTCTGTAATGTTTTAAAGCTTATAATACAGTTCGTTTTGATATCTTTCGTAGTTAAAGTGTATTTATAGCTATAAAGTTATTTCATATTAATTTGGATCATTATTCCGTATTATGTAAGTGTAGAAATTATAGAAGTATATAATATCGATAGTTTATATTGTTATTCGATTAGATATGTTCTATAAATAGAAATTAGGTCACCTATTAAATTTTATATCTACCCACATATTGCCATAATATGTTAAGTCCAATTAATAATCGGTATTTAAGTAATCTCTTGGTATTACTTTTTAAAAAGTATTAAAAGATAGTATAATTCTTATGTTCAGTTAAGGTTCTTTAATAATTATTTACTGTTATAATACCTAAGTTCCCTTACATTTGAATTGCTTAGGGTAGGTACTTGAATATAATTGTATTTCTGTAATGGTTAACTATTTAAGTCAAAATATAAATTGAATAAACTCCTGGTAATAAATTAATAATAGTTATTAAATAAAATGTAATAGTATTCTGTATAATAATATAATCTTGTAAGTATTCGCATATACATTGTGGAAAGTAAACCGTTACAATAAACTTTATATACATTTTAACTGGGCTTTGAATTATATTTATATATCTCCTCATCCTATGTTAGCTATATTCTTATATAGCTAACAAGGGCTTCAACTTCGATGGGCGTTTCAGTATTCGCCCGTAAGTCATTCAAAATTTTATTCTTAGTTCTTTATAGTTTTTATCGTTTACATACGAGGTACATTAGATAATAAACACTTTTTAAAACAGAAAGTGAACACAAGAAATGAAGAGAAACTCGCAATTTTATTCAAATCCTATCTTTATAGGTCATGGCCAACGCCGGATTATAAGGTGTCGAATGACAGGGGTTCCCCCATTCTCTATATCTAAGTATACCTACTATACAGACTTGCGCGGTTTCATTCGCATGGCATTCATCACATGTTTTATATGAAAATCTTAGAGAATGGTGGGTAGGCAGGTTACTAAGATATTTTAAAAACGTTATAACTTATAAGGTATTTTATTAAGGAACTAGTTGAGCTAACGTTAAAGTAGTGGAAACACGTAAGGAGGTAGAGACAGGGTTAAGTACATTCACTTAACTTTTTAATAATAATTACTAACTTCCTGGATTTAACTTATCAATTACACACCGTTATTTTAATTTAAAAAAATACTCCGACTAAGTCTTTTTAAATCAAACATCGATGCTTAATCATACTTTGTCTATTTTTTATCAATCATCGATATCAACCGAAAGTAAAAAAAATAAAAATATATAATGGTTAATTTTTTTTTTACTTTCGGTTGCCATGGTTGATGGTGAAGTGACCTACCCTCACACGGCGGGGCAGGAGCGCGCGTGTAATCAATACGACGCTCTACTTCCAGCGACCTTCCAGCATCCGCCCGCCCAGCGGAGCGCCCTGCGCCTATGCTACGAGTATTATGCAAATGCTGTGATTGCGCCCTTGACGTATGATCTTATTACTGCTGTAATAAGATGAAGCGCTGAATTGTTACGCCTCATAATTTAACAGTCTCGCTGAATTCGGGGGTAGATGTTGGGTAGACATGGTGAAATTATTATAATGTACGTTTTTAGGAAAATATTCATTTTGACTTTTTTGTAACGTTAAAAGTCGGTGCTAGGTAATGTCCATCACGAGTCGAACAATAACACTACAAAGACCTCAGGATCGGGACATTTTGGTTTCGTGTGTGGGTGAGATTGTTTCAGGGGCGGGCGGGGCGCGGGGCGCGCGGCGGGGCGGGCGGAGGCTTGATATTGACCTAGATGTTCATTCAGAGTTCGGTCGATGCGAAACTTGACATCTGCGCGCTCCTGCGTTCGCCCGTTTAGTGTTTTTCGATCTAATATACTTTAACCCGTCGCTTCGTTCGTTTCCTTTTGATACGTTAATGAAGCACACTTTCGGCTTCGCTTTCGCACACATGACCGCGTAGGTTTTGGGTTCGGGTGATGTGCCAGGTCGGTATCTACGGGATCCGCGCTCTAGTGATTTAAAAATGCTGTAGCATTCGATTTATGACCAAACAATAACATGAAGTCCGAAGCCCAATGCAACTCGCCGATCCCAGCGGTGGCCAAAAACTTGCCCACCGTGGATATGAACTATCCTGACGTAAGTAAAATTGACTCTTGAAGGAAGGCATTGCTTGTAGGGCTTATGCTTTTAATGGTAGACCGTAACATATTTTTAAAAAGAAGTGTACTGGTAAATTATATTTGATTTTTAAATGTTTTTTTTGTAGAAAAATGTGAGAAACTTATCTTTATGTTTATTATAAGCAAGCGCTTACAAGTGAAGGACTAACCTGAGTGACTCTCAAATTTTATTTAGACAGCAAGCAATCAATTTAATAAATAGTATAAGTAATTAGTAGATAGTATCCTAATTATAATAGATAGTACTTTAGTTTGTAAATAGAGCATTAGGTACTCTAGTAGTAGGAAATAAGGAAACCAGGCCGACGCGCTTCTCATACAATTTTTATTACGATAACGCTAAAAATGTATGTACGCGAATTAATATTGTGTCAACGCGAATTTACTAATTTGAAAAAAAGTTTATTTTACCAATTTCATTGTGGTTTATTTTCAATTAAGTTATCCCGACGTTTGGGCTCCCTAGTAACTGTGGCTTGTTGACTGCACGTCCTTATGAGCATCTAAACCTCCTTCAAGGAGGTTCAAGGAGAAAAATATTTTACAGTACTAGGTAAAATCCTCCCGGGAGCCTAAGCAGAGTTCTTTTTTTTTGAGATCCCGCTTTGCCAACCTCCTCTTTCTTAAATATACTTATTTTCGCGCACGGCTTCGTCTGCGTGGAATAAAAAGTATCCTTTTATTTATAATATCTTCAAGAATATTTATACAGTTTCATGATGATCGGTTAAGTAGTTTTCGTGTGAAAGCGTAACAAAAAGTGGATGTTCAGTGTTCACATTTATAATTATTATAATCTATACAAATATGCAGTATGATAGCATAATAATTAAGGGTTTATATTTTGCAGTGCCGGGAGGAATCCTCACAGGAGCCGCTGGCTGAGGAGGTGGAGCCGGAGCGGGGCAACTGGACGGGGAGGTTCGACTTCCTCCTCTCCCTGCTGGGCTACAGCGTGGGACTGGGCAACGTCTGGCGATTTCCGTACCTTTGCTACAACAACGGTGGAGGTAAGTTGTTGTTTGTGCGACAACAATTAGACGGGGATGTTCGAATTTCTGCTCTCCCAGCTAGAGTACAACGCGGGGGTGCCGGGTAGGCAACGTCTGGCGGTACTCAATTCTCATACCTGTGCCTCAATAACGGCGGAAGTAAGTTGTTGTTTGTGCTACGACTGGACTTCCTGCTCTCCCTGCTGGAGTACAGCGTGGGGCTGAGAAATATCTGGCGGTTCTTATACCTGTACCTTAATAATGGCGGAGGTAAGTTGTTGTTTGTGCTACGAGTGGACTCCTGCTCTCCCTGCTGGAATACAGCGTGGGGCTGAGAAATATCTGGCGGTTCTTATACCTGTACCTTAATAATGGCGGAAGTAAGTTGTTGTTTGTGCTACGACTGGACTTCCTGCTCTCCCTGCTGGAGTACAGCGTGGGGCTGAGAAATATCTGGCGGTTCTTATACCTGTACCTTAATAATGGCGGAGGTAAGTTGTTGTTTGTGCTACGAGTGGACTCCTGCTCTCCCTGCTGGAATACAGCGTGGGGCTGGGCAACGTCTGGCACTTCCCGTACCTGTGCAACAACAACGGTGGAGGTAAGTTGTTGTTTGTGCTACGACTGGACTTCCTGCTCTCCCTGCTGGTATACAGCGTGGGGCTGGGCAACGTCTGGCACTTCCCGTACCTGTAGAACAACAACGGCGGAGGTAAGTTGTTGTTTATGCTACGACTGGGCTTCCTACTCTCCCTGCTGGAGTTCAGCGTGGGGCTGGGCAACATCTGGCGGTTCCCGTACCTTTGCTACAACAACGGTGGAGGTATGTTGTTGTTTGTGCTACAACGTCTGGACTTCCTGCTCTCCCTGCTGGAGTACAGCGTGGGGTTGGGCAACGTCTGGCACTTCCCGTACCTGTGCAACAACAACGGTGGAGGGAAGTTGTTGTTTGTGCTATAAGGACTGGACTTCCTGCTCTCCCTGCAGGAATACAGCGTGGGACTGGGCAATGTAAGGCGGTTCTCATACCTGTGCCTCAATAACGGTGGAGGTAAGTTGTTGTTTGTGCTACGACTGGTCTTCCTGCTCTCCCTGCTGTACTACATCGTCAATCAAGGTAAGTTGTTTGTGCTACAACAACGTCGGCGATAAGTTACACCTCAACGTGGTGGCTGCCATATTTTTTAATCTTCGACGAAAAAAGAGGAGTGATTACACACCTCGTCAATCTTATTAAAGTTTGACGTGTCTGTCTGTGTGTGTGTCCGTGACTTCATAACTGGATAAACTGATTTTGATCTGACTGAACTGATTTGACCTGTGAGAACAATTTTCCATCTTTTTGCTAAAAGATTTTAAAGTTTCTTACGCCGCGCCGGTTCTTCTCGGTAGGCTAGGGTTGAACCGGTGGTAGCCTTTTTGTTGACTTTCCGAAAATAGCTTGTTAAGTTTCATTTAGAAATAAAATATTTTGATTTGATTTGTGAAAACGCAACAAATTTTAATTGCCAAATAAATTTGAAACTAACTCTAGTAGAATTGTCCTACATGATGACCTATAACAATAATTCGGGAACTAATTCGGCGAGAAGAACTGGCTTAAGAAACTCACGCGGGCCATCTTTTAGCAAAAATATAGTAGGTAATATTTTCTTTCTTAAATTTTTAATGTAGTCTATATATAATAGAAATCTACTATGAGGAAATTCTGAGAAATAGTAATAGATATCTACTATTAGGAAATTCTGAGAAATACTTGCATCAAAAAAAAAAAAGAATCACGAAAATCGGATCGTACAATTCTATTTTCTCGTCGGTGTACACATATAAAAATAAAAAGTCGGTCAGAAATAATACTTATAAAAAATATGCCCGATTATTGTTCCTACTAAAAGTAGGCCGTGGGCCCAATTAAGGGCCTGTTAGAAAATTACTCGACATAGTTAATAAGGATAGAAGAAGCCTGACATTCTCCTTTGAGGAGACGGGGAACGGAAATTAGCAGTGCCTCAGGTACTCGGGTAATTATGAGCGAAGTCCCAATTTCACCAACTCCTGTCTGTGTTAATCGTCTGTCAAAACATCGTCCCTTCTCTTTCATTAGTACGAAGATTTCACATACTCTACATTTCAGTTAAAACGTGATGCTTGGCCGTTTTATTTCACACACGATAAATGAATGCCTATAAAATCTTCGTAACGGTAGCAAAACGGCCAAGTAAGTGAAGCTAAGCCTAGTAAAGTAAGGGCGCATAGATCAAGAACTTTGGTTCTACATGGGATTTGTCCACTTTTTGATAGATTTTGATCAAGGTGCTTGTAGATTTAGGGCGAGTAGTCTTTAGAGCTTGGCTTTATACGATATCTGATAACTTTTTCACAGGGTAAGCTATATAGACTCGTCTTGGCAACATTTTTACATGAAAATGTTTTTGGTGGGATTTCATTTATTTTTGTAAGTCGGTTAATGGACTTGTTTGACTTTAAAAATAACCTATTTTGGACCCCGGGTCAATTACTTTCGCCTTACTCTTCGTCTGGAATTTAGATGATTTATTGTATTTCTCTTTCAATTGATACCCATATTGTGAGAGTACCTGTGAAAACGATAAATCGCTATTTTGGATTAAAAATAGCGGCATTCATGAAATCTTGTATGAATTGTATTTGTTTTCTCAAACTCTCATCATTTGTTACCCATATTGTAGGGGTTGATATGAAAACTATAAGTCTCCATTGTGGCTGTGTAACACCGAACTTCAATAAAACACCTCACTACTATAATTGAACTCTCTTTATACTGTTTTCTTGTTTTTTTTTTCGAAAGTGCTATAACTATCCGGGTGGCTAGTTGTTTAGTCATAAGCTTGTTTAATAATTTTAGTGTTTGCTAAAATAATAATAATAATAATATCTCCCACACTGATTTCGGTGACGGTGACCGGTTTCATTGAAACTAGTCCAGCTACGCAGGAGTTATTTTATAGTGCGCAAGTGTGTGCGCAATGCATAGAAGCACTCTCTTTTTCTTCACTCTCGTCGACGCCCAGCGCCGCGACACCAAGCGCCGCGACGCCTACCGACTCCCAGCGCCGCGACGCCTGCCGACGCCTGCCGATGCCCAGCGCCGCGACGCCCAGCGCCGCGACGCCTGCCGACGCCCAGCGCCGCGACGCCTGCAGACGCCCAGCGCCGCGACGCCTACCGACGCCCAGCGTCGCGACGTCCAGCGCCGCGACGCCTGCCGACGCCCAGCGCCGCGACGCCTGCCGACGCCCAACATCACGACGCCCAGCGCCGCGACGCCTGCCTACGCCCAGCGTCACGACGCTAACCGACGCCCAGCGCCGTGACGCCTACCGACGCCCAGCGCCACGACGCCCTGCGTCACGACGCCAACCAACGCCCAGCGCCGCGACGCCAAGCGCCGCGACGCCTACCGATGCTCAGTGCCGCGACGCCTGCCGACGCCCAGCGCCGCGACGCCTGCCGACGCCCAGCGTCGCGACGCCTACCGACGCCCAGCGCCGCGACGCCTGCCGACGCACAGCGCCGCGACGCCAAGCACCGCGACGCCTTCCGACGCTGCTCAGCGCCGCGACGCCTGCCGACGCCCAGCGCCGCGACGCCAAGCGCCGCGACGCCTACCGACGCTGCTCAGCGCCGCGACGCCTGCCTACGCCCAGCGTCACGACGCTAACCGACGCCCAGCGCCGCGACGCCAAGCGCCGCGACGCCTACCGATGCTCAGTGCCGCGACGCCTGCCGACGCCCAGCGCCGCGACGCCTGCCGACGCCCAGCGTCGCGACGCCTACCGACGCCCAGCGCCGCGACGCCTGCCGACGCACAGCGCCGCGACGCCAAGCACCGCGACGCCTTCCGACGCTGCTCAGCGCCGCGACGCCTGCCGACGCCCAGCGCCGCGACGCCAAGCGCCGCGACGCCAAGCGCCGCGACGCCTACCGACGCCCAGCGCCACGACGCCCAGCGCCGCGACGCCTGCCGACGCCCAGCGCCGCGACGCCTGCCGACGCCCAACATCACGACGCCCAGCGCCGCGACGCCTGCCTACGCCCAGCGTCACGACGCTAACCGACGCCCAGCGCCGCGACGCCTACCGACGCCCAGCGCCACGACGCCCAGCGTCACGACGCCAACCAACGCCAAGCGCCGCGACGCCTACCGATGCTCAGTGCCGCGACGCCTGCCGACGCCCAGCGCCGCGACGCCTGCCGACGCCCAGCGTCGCAACGCCAGCCGACGCCCAGCGCCACGACGCCCAGCGCCGCGACGCCTGCCGACGCCCAGCGCCGCGACGCCTGCCGACGCCCAACATCACGACGCCCAGCGCCGCGACGCCTGCCTACGCCCAGCGTCACGACAATAACCGACGCCCAGCGCCGCGACGCCTACCGACGCCCAGCGTCACGACGCCAACCAACGCCCAGCGCCGCGACGCCTACCGACGCCCAGCGCCACGACGCCCAGCGTCACGACGCCAACCAACGCCCAGCGCCGCGACGCCCAGCGCCGCGTCGCCTGCCGACGCCCAGCGCCGCGACGCCTGCCGACGCCTAGCGCCGCGACGCCTAGCGACGCCCAGCGCCACGACGCCCAGCGTCACGACGCCAACCAACGCCCAGCGCCGCGACGCCTACCGACGCCCAGCGCCTCGACGCCTGCCGACGTCCAGCGCCACGACGCCCAGCGCCGCGACGCCTACCGACGCTCAGCGCCACGACGCCTGCCGACGCCCAGCGTCACGACGCCTGCCGACGCCCAGCGCCGCGACGCCTGCCGACGCCCAGCGCCGCGACGCCGAGCGCCGCGACGCCGAGCGCCGCGACGCCTACCGACGCCCAGCACCGTGACGCCAAGCGCCGCGACGCCTACCGACGCTCAGCGCCGCGACGCCTGCCGACGCCCAGTGCCGCGACGCCTGCTGACGCCCAGCGCCACGACGCCCAGCGCCGCGACGCCTGCCGACGTCCAGCGCCACGACGCCCAGCGCCGCGACGCCTACCGACGCTCAACGTCACGACGCCCAGCGCCGCGACGCCTGCCGACGCCCAGCGCCGCGACGCCTGCCGACGCCCAACGCCGCGACGCCTGCCGACGCCTAGCGCCGCGACGCCTAGCGACGCCCAGCGCCACGACGCCCAGCGCCGCGACGCCTGCCGACGCCCAGCGTCGCGACGCCTACCGACGCCCAGCGCCGCGACGCCTGCCGACGTCCAGCGCCACGACGCGAAGCGCCGCGACGCCTACCGACGCTCAGCGCCACGACGCCTGCCGACGCCCAGCGTCACGACGTCTGCCGACGCCCAGCGCCGCGACGCATGCCGACGCCCAGCGCCGCGACGCCGAGCGCCGCGACGCCTACCGACGCCCAGCACCGTGACGCCAAGCGCCGCGACGCCTACCGACGCTCAGCGCCGCGACGCCTGCCGACGCCCAGTGCCGCGACGCCTGCTGACGCCCAGCGCCACGACGCCCAGCGCCGCGACGCCTGCCGACGTCCAGCGCCACGACGCCCAGCGCCGCGACGCCTACCGACGCTCAACGTCACGACCCCAGCGTCGCGACGCCTGCCGACGCCCAGCGCCCGATTAATAATTGGTGACCGACTTTTTGTAGATGAATAATAGAATATACTGATTGCAGTAGTGCAACGCACTCAACATACCATCGGACATAAATTATATGGAGCATATCTCTGAACGATTATGGGTCCTACAAAAAGTAGGTCGTAGGTTTTTTATGTACTTGTATATTATATTCCTTTTATAAATTAAAGATCATCAGATCCTTTTAATAAACATCCTTTTGAATCCAATATGGTGGTCCAGCATATTGGATTCAAAATGGCGGCATTTACATTTTAATATTTTTCGTTATGGCCAACGTTAAATTAAGTTGCTCTCAAATCATTTCGTTGAGCAGAGCCAGTGACCGCCTGTGTGAATTGCTCCAAATATCAATTATTATCGTTTCATGTTTGTACCTGATATTGCTGTGTAACATGAATTTCCACTAAGAACCAATACCACTAATTATACCGAAATTCAATGACATTGTGGTTTATAGGATAGCAGATATTCCGCTTAGATAGTAACCGTTACTCATGCATGAAGTTGGGGACTAATGAGCTCCCCACAATCCTAGATCGTGTCCAAATTTCACAGGTCAAGATACTCGTGCAGGGTTATAACTAACCGGTAGGCTGATTATGTATCTCAATGCGACAGACGTAAATTGTACAATTGTTTACAATATCGCTGTCAAACGTATACACTTGAGAGCGATATTGTACACAATTGTACAATTCACGCCTGTCGAATTGCTGTTGCGAGTTAGATAATCAACCTGCGGTTCTTCTCGGCGGGTTACGGTTGAACCGGTGGTAGCTTGTTCTTTTTGTTGACTTTCCGAAAGCTTGTTAAGTTTCATTTGGAATATTTTTTTTAATAACTGCCGGTTTCAATATCTCTCGTCGTTTATGCTATGACGTTCACTACTGATGCCTCGCCAAAAAGTTTTTTTTAATAAATTTATTTAAAACAATTTTAATTCTTTTTTTTTTCTTAAGCTATGGAAGTGCGCCATAAACTATATATAAGTTTATCCGGGCACTACTGTTCGCACAGACATGTACGACTTACTTACTTATAACGGATGTAAAAAGAGCAGTCACTATAACTTTGAGATACGATTATACTACCTTTTCTAATTTTGGAAATGTATTTTTTTTGTCAGAAACTAAAAATTTTTTTTTTTTACTTTTCACCATTTCTTATTTTCGAGTCGCAAAAATAACAATAAAGCAAAAATATATATATATTTTTTTTTAATTTTTGTAAAAAAAAAAATGTAAAAAAAATACATTTCTAGAGTGAGAAAAGGTAGTATAATCATATCCCAAAGTTATAGTGACTGCTCTTTTTACACCTGTTATTTATATACAAAATACTGACAATTTCTACTACCAGATCCAATCCCATGAACCGATCGTGGTTGTACGGGGCGAAACATGCGCACCCTACTGTCTCGGGTATTTCCTTCAGGTGTGCAATTCATTCCCTACAAGTAATGGAAAAAGTCCGAAGTACGCTCACGGAACACTAAACGTCAAAAGGTCAAATCCGCAGCGACAGCACAGAACCGCAGCGGCGCCGCTGCACGTGTGTAAGGGCGCTAACGTTCCGCTAATGCAATTAGCCTCGGAGTCTCCCTCTAATTAGTATTGATATGATAGGTTCTCTAAACGTACCTCGGCATTACACTAATTCATAAAGTTTGAATTAATTAGCACGAACGAGTTGGCTCCGATTCGTACTGCCGAGTTTATTTGGACGATTTTCCGATAGAACTGCGTATAGACCAAGATATCAGGTTCACCAGACTACCTTTGTATTTGTACTAAAAAAATGTATTAATAATGTGTACAATGAACTTATACTATAACCGCTGTGTGTACGAAATTTACAAAGGAAGAGTGTGAGTTAGACCACACGATTGAAGTAAAACTTCTTATATTCAATACTAGCTGACCTGTGCCCACTTCGTTGAGCATGGAAACCGTTTAAACCTTCCCGGGACTTCCACGAATATTTCAAGGCCAAAAATAGCCGAATCAGTTCAGCTGATCTCGAGTTTTAGCGAGACTAACGAACAGCAATTAATTTTTATATAGCCTATGTTACTCAGTGGTAATGTAGCTATCTAATGAAAAAATAATTATTGAAATCGGTCCAGTACTTTTTGAGTTAAGTCGTTACATACAAAAATACAAATATTTCCTCTTTATGACATGACAATAACTCATAGCGCCTTAAATACTAAACGGAACTGGCTGAGAGAAAGAGAAAATATGTACCTCTCTCTCTTGCCCCTTAACAGTACGAAACGTAACTCTCTCTATCTTCGCCAACTTATATTTCCTTCTTAACATCCGTTCGCTTCGCCTGATCACACTTTTTGTAACGCCCCCGTCGCGCATTCACCAGTTTACTTCCTAAGGCGTACGTAAAGAACAATCCAATCCAATTAAATCCAATGTATTGATCAGCAATACCATTGACATACATACAGACTGCGATGAAATAGTGTCAGCTATAAATTCTCTAAGAACCAATGCAGCTACTGGATGGGATGGTGTTTCGTCTTCCATTTTAAAAAGATACTCTAATACCCTAGCACCCATACTAAGTCATTTATTTAACCTTTGTTTTGACACTGCTATTTTTCCCAACGCTTTTAAGAAAGCTATCATTCACCCAATTTTTAAAGGAGGAGATGTTACACTTTCAAATAATTACCGCCCAATTGCAGTGCTTACAGCTTTATCTAAAGTTCTCGAAACTTTGGTAAACAAGCGGTTGGTCAGTTACTTAGAACATTTTGATCTGTTATCTACACAACAATTTGGCTTTCGTAAAAACAAATCTACTTGCGACGCTATTCATGAGCTCACTGACTTTTTGGTTGATAATTTGAACAGGAATAAGAAGATTCTTACAATATTTTTAGATTTGACCAAAGCGTTCGATACAGTCCCAGTTGCTTCACTCTTAAACAAACTCGAAAATTTAGGTATCAGAGGTTTGCAGCTGGAATTGTTCAAAAGCTATCTAACGGATCGTTCGCAGTTAGTTAACATTGGCGGGTATAAGAGTGACGAATTAAGTAACTACTATGGCGTACCACAAGGAAGTATTCTTGGGCCTACGTTATTCCTAGTATTTGTAAATGATCTTTGTCAACTCGAAATACCAAACGCAAAAATTATCAGCTATGCAGATGATACGGCACTTACTTTTGTAGCGGATTCGTGGCCAGATCTGGAACGCAGAGCACAAAATGGATTTAAACTAGCTGTAACTTGGCTCAAATCCCACACCTTAACGCTAAATACCGCCAAAACTAAGTTTATAACTTTTTCAGTAAGTCCAAATTCCCAGCCAACATCTTCGCTTACGTTAAAATCACACACCTGCACTTCACACCTCAATTCAACTTACTCTTCCTGTAACTGTCCTACATTATCCCCCGTCGACCACATAAAATATCTAGGCGTGACTATTGATAAGTTCCTAAACTTCAGGACCCATTTAAATGCACTGGTAGCTCGCACTCGTAAACTAATATATGTATTTAAAAATTTACGACATATTGCAAACCAAGCTATAATACGAAAAGTATATTATGCTTTATGCTTGCCCGTAATTACTTATTGCATCTCCTGCTGGGGTGGAGCCACAAAAAATATATTGAGACCACTTGAAATTGCCCACAGAGCAGTATTAAAGGCAGCAACTTCGCGCCCGATTAGGTTCTCGACAACTTTATTATATGAAAGTTGTAATGTGCTGAATATTCGTCAACTATTTATCTTCAGTGCAGTTCTGCTGCAACATCGTAACACCCCTTTCATCTCGATTTCAAGACGCCGTAAGGACAAAATATGCCAAATTCCAAAACCACGACTATCTTTTACAAAACGTTTCTTCTTTTTCCTAGGCCCATATTTATACAATAAAATTAATGTATGTCTACCAATATACGGGTTATCATACTTCTCTTGTAAAAGGTCAGTTAAATCTTACCTTCAGAATAAATCTTACGATGAAACGGAAGATTCTACCATTTACCATTTTCCATCACACATATACAAACACTCACGAGCACACAAACACACACACACATACACACACCACACACATCACACACCATACATATGCCACACACACACACACAGACACACACACACACACACACACACAGACACACACACACACACACACACACACACACACACACACACACACACACACACACACACACACACACACACACACACACACAGTCTTATTTGATTAATAAAATGTATTTTAAATTTAACATTTAAGATTACAGTATGTAAAATCCAGAGGGAAAGGGTCTGTTAACCCTTACTACAGGTTTACCAACCTACCAAGGGTAACAGAGCTTCACCCATAATGTAACTCTAGATTGTATTTTGAATTGTATGTACCTATTTATAAGAAATATTATTTGTATCTACTTCTTTGTACAATCAACTTTGGCAACAATAAACTTATATTAAACTATATATTAAACTATATTGATAAGAAAAATTAAGGACCTGTAAAATGTTCCTGCCTCGCCTACAGGCAGGAAAATTTTGTATTGCCCGTCATGCTTTGTATACGTTATCATTCGATAACGTTACTCGCTGTCGTTCCTGCATACATGATTGGAAATTGAACGCAGTTTACACCCACCTAGGGGGAATGTAAAAGTGTAAATAGCGGGGATAAAAGTTTTCAAATGCGGAGCATCGGTCCGCGCTCACGTTCTGTAAACCTACAATAGATAGCTGGGTTTCATTAGGTTTACATTCAATACCGGGTGCTTAGTGCTTAACTACTTACCCACTGTTTATTCGGAATATAGTTTGCAGTTTTGAGCTGAGCAGTTTAATTTTTATAAACGGCATTACAATACAACTAACGTAGGTAACAATTCTTAATCATAGTTAATTTTTTTAAATCATTTGTTCATCTTAGATTACACGTATATAATATTATAATACTTACTATCTCGCTAAACACATGTTTACGGGCGAGATGCGCTCATTAATCAGTATCCTTGTAGTAATTATAGTGTTACAATGTAAATTAATAAATCTAGTTTAGGTACTTATAAAAAACAATTATAGTAGAATAAACATAATTATTTGAAGACATGAATGGATGAAAGTTATATGTAGAAAATTATGATTTTGAGAAAATTGAGTTCAAATCTTAAATCTCTTCATCTAACTTTCATAACGCAGTAGGACGGTTAACCGACACAACTGGCGAGAGAGCAGTACCTACTTTTTACATGCCAATCCGACGCATGAATCATCTTTCTTATCAGACTATTAGGTGATTGCTTGAATTGTCTTAACCAAACTTGGAAACAACATTTATTTTGTTGTTTCAACGTGGGAGTCCAAACTCACGATCAGGTCGAGAGCGAAAATTTTGTTCAAGTTTAGTAAGTAACCACCGAATGACATTCCGGCAAGCAGTGAGCGAGCTGATTATGATAAACTAGCTGTGCCCGCGACTTCGTTCGCGTGGTTGTCGGCAACACTATCGCGATTATCTTTTGATTGCTCACGTTGGTTTTTGTTATTGTGATTATTATTAAGGAATAATTCTTTCATACATATTTTTTGAGTAACTTAAACCGTTTATGCAGCGCACTCAACGAAAGTCATTAAATGTGAATATTTTTCCCCGTTTTTGCAACATTTCTCACTGACGCTTCGCTCCTATTGGTCGCAGCGTAATGTTTTATAGCCTAAAGCCTTCCTCTATAAATGGACTATCCAACAAAAAAAATATCAAATCGGACCAGTAGTTCCTGAGATTAGCGAGTTTAAACAAACAAACAAACTCTTCCGCTTTATAATATTAGTATATATGTAGATTATAGGTAAGAGCACTCACGATCTCGTCCGATGTCAAACAAAAAAAACTAGATTAAAATCGGTTCATCCGTTTCGGAGCTACTATGCCACAGACAGGCAAGACACGCTCATAAAACCGCTTTGTTTTCTTTGTGGAAAAAAACATGGTTAGAAACCATACTAGAATTAGACCTGAAATCAGGTTCTCAAACAGAATTCATCATCTAAAACGAAAAGCTCAACTTTTTTGCTCGCCAGCAAAAAATACCACCTCTTCATAATATTGATTATTTCTCAGCACTCAAAAAACAATGCTTAGGGTAGTGAAGGGCGCGTTATGAGGTCAGGGGAAGGAGGCAGGCCGTGTATTCGAATCTGAATAATGAATTACAGTGTGATGAGTGCGAGCTTCTGTCGTTGCTTGTCGTGAAGAAGTTGACTATAACTGTGGCAACTAAACAACGCTTCGTAGCAAAGGCTGGTTCTCATTTAAAGGGAACCTGAACAATATGATTTAATATGTATCAATTGTGAGATAGATATTACATTGTGTGTTCATTCGATTGCCAAGTAAATCTACTTATTTATGTTAATCATGAAAGATTTTTAATTATATTGATATGATCACTATACGATGATATTAGACCGATCGAATTACCCCGGCTTGGCATCACAACTTCACACATCTCACAACTTTTACTAATTTAAATATTTTACTTATACGGCGCAAGAACTAAGTAGCGAGACTTGGCACTTTACAAGTTTTTTTTTGATGGGATTTTATTTATAGGAACGAATAAACTTCGTTACACACGGTGCACTGGTTAATGCTTAGGTAGTTCATTTGCAGTTCACCTTTAATCTGAAATTTTTGAATATATTTTAAACTTTGCAATCACTTATTATAAGAACCATTCGAGACATCGATTGCGTTGATTAATTTCGCACAATATCATAATATAATACGGTATTATACAAGGTGTAAAATAAATGAGTGACAATATTTTAGGATGTGTGCGTTAGGATGATGCCTACTATGTAGAGTGTACTGTAAAAGTACAAGCGCTGAAAGACTTACTTTTGACTTTCATGTTTGTATGACACTGCCCCAACATAAAAAATTTCCCCATACAATAATTTAAAAAAGTACCTATTTAAGCGCTGGTACTTTCTAAGTAAACTCTATCCCATCAAAAACATAACATGTAAAAAGTGCCAAGTCTCGCTACTTAGTTCTTCTACCGTAAAAAGTTGTGAGATACATGTTATGCCAAGTAGGTGTTAGTCGGTCGGCTAACAACATCTTATAGTGATAATAATCATTATTATTAAAAATATTTCATGTTTTAAATAAATAAGTAGGTTGACTTGGCAATCGCATCGCACATATATAATACTTTACATCTATACTATCTATACTAATATTATAAAGCGGAAGAGTTTGTTTGTTTGTTTAAACGCGCTAATCTCAGAAACTACTGGTCTGATTTAATTTTTTTTTTTGTTGGATAGTCAATTTATTAAGGAAGGCTTTAAGCTATATAACATTACGCTGGGACCAATAGGAGCGAAGCGTCAGTGAGAAATGTGCAAAAACGGGGAAAATTATTCACATTTGGGGACTTTCGTTGTGTGCGCTGCATAAACGGTTTAAGTCACTCAAAAACCACGCGAACGAAGTTGCGGGCTCAGCTAGTCCTGTATAAAGTTTGGGAGTATTTAACGTGTGAATTAGAGCCTAAACTCTCCTGGAGTCCAGGTTACATAATAAAGCTATGTTATTTTGTTTCAGGTGCATTCCTCATTCCGTTCACAATAATGCTTGTAATAGCTGGCCTGCCTCTGATGTTCATGGAGCTGTCCTTCGGCCAATACGCCGCCCTGGGCCCGGTGGCGGTCTACAACAAGTTCTGTCCGCTGTTCCGAGGCCTGGGCTACGGCATGGTGATAGTGTCCAGTATCGTCATGCTCTACTACAACCTGATCATCGCCTGGACTATCTACTACATGGTGGTGTCGTTTGCCAGCATATTCTACCAACTGCCCTGGCAGAACTGCGACGCGGATTGGAGTACTAAATGTGAGTGAAATGTATATTTATGTTTTTAATAATAATAATAAGTATTAGTATCTATGGACGTGGTGTGACGTCAATCTGGCCCTGTGCTAGCTAAGTGTCCGAAGAACTTGTGTTATCGGTACCAGACAACGGAAATATATTTAATACTTTTATACTATAGGTACACATATTTAAGATTTTTATTATATTTTATTCCGTATTATAATATAGTCCGGTCATCCGGATTCCAAATTATAATGTGGTCCGGTTATACAGATTCCGTATTATAACATATACCGATCACCCAGGTTCCGGATTATAACATACTTCGGGCGTCCAGATTCCGTATTATAATATAGTCCGGTCATCCGGATTCCGGATTATAATCAGGTCCAGTCGTACAGATTCCGGATTATAACATAGTCCGGATGTCCAGATTCCGTATTATAATATAGTCCGGTCAACCCGGATTCCGGATTATAACATACTCCGGACGTCCAGATTCCGTATTATAATATAGTTCGGATTCCGGATTATAATGTAGTCCGGTCTTCCAGATTCCGGATTATATCATACTCCGGACGTCCAGATTCCGTATAATAACATATACCGGTCTTCCAGATTCCGGATTATAAGTTATAACATACTCCGGACATCCAGATTCCGTATTATAATATAGTCCGGTCATCCGGATTCCGGATTATAATCAAGTCCAGTCATACAGATACCGGATTATAACATAGTCCGGACGTCCAGATTCCGTATTATAATATAGTCCGGTCAATCCGGATTCCGGATTATAATATAGTCCGGACGTCCAGATTTTGCATTTTAATATAGTCCGGTCATCTGGATTCCGTGTTATAACATGTTCCAGTCTTCTTGATTCCGGATTAATAGTAATATGTCCCGGTCTTTCGGTTTCCGGATTATAATGTGCCGGCCACTTGACCTCGTGGCACAAAATGGTTTTTTGCTTAACACTTGACGCTAACATAAAAAAAAAGAATTATAGAGTTATGTAAAAAATGGCGGCTGTGCGCTAAAATAAAAAAAAAAGAAAGGCAGTATGGTCTACTATTTTGCTTGTTCATTATAAACGAACTTATAAAAAAAAAGAAGAAAACATCAGAATCGACCTTCAAAAATTCCCCTTTTCTCACATGGTTTTATGTGGAAAGCCGGAGTCACAAAAAACCAAATTGCCTCGGACGCCGTCGCAGTTTCAGAATTAGATTTAACTCGTTAAAATCGAGCGCGTTATTGAGTTAGACACGTTCAAATTAACCGAACACAAAGCTATTAGCGCCATTTTTCCTATAGTTCTTGAAGCTTGATGGGGCTATTATTATTTTTTTTGT
Source organism: Celastrina argiolus (assembly GCA_905187575.2). Classification (NCBI taxonomy): domain Eukaryota; kingdom Metazoa; phylum Arthropoda; class Insecta; order Lepidoptera; family Lycaenidae; genus Celastrina; species Celastrina argiolus. Next base: position 14,210,102 of record LR994599.1, on the reverse strand, counting down.
GAATGTATTCCTCACTACATAATTAAAAACTACGATAAAAATTATATACCTAGCCTATTTTACTCGAGCAATTGAAGACATGAAAAGTTTAAGGTGTTATGTAGCAAAATTCATATTTCGAGAAAATAGAGTTCAAACTGTCACTCAAACATTTTAGAAAACGTCGTAACGAATCATATTATAGAGTTTTTGAGGTTGGTTACCATATTCGAATCTAGCAATAGCTATAGGACTTGCAATGGTGGGAATGTTTGATGGGTCATTTGACCGCTTTCAAAAAATCATGCAACCCTCAACCCACAACGCATAACTCTACGTTAACTTGTGTTTTTTCGGTTGCAGCCTGCAGGTAGGTTGCTGAATGCAAATTTAGTCTTGATTTCACCAACGCATGTTAATATTTAACGGCTTGTAAAAATACCACGTCTTTTCATTCATTGATAGGAATTACGAAAGGAACAACATGATATTTAACGAAGGATTAACATTAACATTGCTAGGTGAAACACTTAGGGCGTGTAAAAATACCACGTCTTTTCATTCATTGATAGGAATTACGAAAGGAACAACATGATATTTAACGAAGGATTAACATTAACATTGCTAGGTGAAACACTTAGGGCGTGTTTCAATTAATCCTTCGTTAGTCATATCATGATGTTCCTCTCGTAATTCCTATCAATGAATAAGAAGTCATGGTATTTTAACATGACGTTAACACAAACATGCGTTGGTTAAATCGGGACTTAAGCTTACACGTTATGGATTACTTAATATTAGTGTAGATGTATAGAAATATAAATATGTTCCAGTCTGCTACTCATACGAAGAGGCGGATGAGTGCGAGACGAGGAACGGCACGTACTACTTGCGCCAGTGCTTCAACCACACTTACGCGGCCCTGCACAACATCGTGGCGCTGGCGGAGGTGGCGGTGCGGCGGCCCCCGGCTGAGGAGTACTTCACGTACGTATTATTATCTATTGCACGTATAAGAGGAAACCTCACGGTTGAGATATAAAATCTATTGCTGTCTCGCAGTGCCTTAGCTAGCCAGCACTAGCGCGATAGAGGCAACTGCAACTTGGACTGAAATTACGTGTTAAAAGTCCAAGAAATCGACGTTTGGGGGATTCCTGTTTCCTCCTCCAAAAACTAAACTAACTAAAAAAACCCACGACGTCCTGGTCGAGAGCGAAGTTCAAACCACTAGACCACGGAGTATATGTCTATAATTATAATATTATATCGAATAGACTTTCCTATCCTATATCACACAATTGGGCACTTGACTTAATTATTACTTAAATGGATTGTGCTCTAAAAATAGGAAAGTGCACACAAAAGAAATGCGTATAAAGAAACTGCGGTTCTTTAAACCACTTTTTGTGAGTTCTAAGTGTTCTAACAACACTCCATACATTAGTTACTGCGATGGTGACGTCACATTCGTAAGTTGCATTTTGCAACCAAATGTATAGTCATATTTGTGTGATTATGTACTTCTTACAATAGTAATTGCTGTATTTGATGTAAGTAAATCGAAACGCGGCAATGCAGTTTGCTTGGTATTCTGCCGGAGGGGGACGACCTGGCTTTTTTATATTTATAGGCAGGTCAAGGTAGGTAGACATATTATTTGTATTGATACTTATTTTTATTTTAGTGTTTTTAATTTTTGTAGATAAACCCTTCGTTTTTGATTTCAGCATTAATCCATCTGCCTAATATTGTATTGATACTTATTTTTACTTTAGTGTTTTTAATTTTTGTAGATAAAACCTTCGTTTTTTATTTCAGCATTAATCCATCTGTCCAACAAATACCTATGTCAGTTTATGCACTAACTGTGTAAATATTCAATCTGTTTCGTAACTAAAAATGTGTATTATTATTTATTACGCATAAAATAACTTTTTTACCCGACTTCGGCGAAGCGGGTGAAGGCGAAGAAGATTTTGTATGTTTGTATGTATGTATGTATGTTCCCTCGTAGCGGTTAAACTACTGGTCCGATTTTAATAAATAAGGTGTGAATCGATTCGTAGTGATCCCGCGAGTAACATAGGCTATATAATTTTTCGAAAAATTTTGGATTTTGAAAATTATACCTCAAAAACTATCTCCAAAAAAAATTAAATTAAGATAATTGTATCGTGTTTGGTATCAAAAGATAGGTCTTGGCAAGCACAATAGAAATATGTATTTAAATTTTTAATTATTTATTATATTTTTTTGTTAAATTCAAAAGAAATGGTTAAAAATGCGGTCGCACAAATAGTATCTAGAAGTTGTTTAGTAACTTACTCTGTGTTAATTTAACGTTAGTTTAGTGAAAATATAATGTTATAGTTTATGTGGAAACAAAAAAAAATGAAAAATAAAATAAAAGATTAAAAAACTATAACCCGACTTCGCAAAAAAAGGCTCTAAAAAGGCTGAAACAAGAAAATAATTCAATTTGAAATCCAGATATGCATAGGTACAGATATGGTCAAGGTAGAGCCGTGGTCGTACCCGCTAAACAAATCTGTAATATTCGTCTGCTGTTGAAATATACAATCCCAATAGCGGGTACGACCACGGCTCTACCTTGACCATGTCTGTACCTATGCATATGTTTCAGCCTTTTTAGAGCCTTTTTTTGCGAAGTCGGGTTATAGTTTTTTAATCTTTTATTTTATTACTTTTACTTTATTATCTACTATATACTTTTACTAAGTTTCAAACTGGTCCAAAGACTGTGGTCTTTACTTTAAGTCCTTATGAACTACAATGTAAGTTGTAACACAATACTGACGAACAACTGTTTAAATTCTATTTTTCATTTCAGCAATCAAGTTCTGGGACTCTCATCAGGCATAGAGGAGACTGGACACATTCGCTGGAGTATGGCACTGTGTTTGCTCGCCGCTTGGATCATTGTGTTCTTGTGCCTTTGCAAGGGTGTGCAGTCTTCTGGAAAGGTACGTGGACTTATATCATAAAGTGTGGTACACTGACGGGGTTTTTCGCCGATTTTGGTGAAGACTATTCCACCATACAAATATACAAGGTTCCCGTGGGATACGAGGGAGCATAAAGCTAGTGTAATATTAAAGGATAAAGTGATAGATTGTTGGGCCAACGCGGTACGCACAGAAAATATCATCAAAATAATGTTTTTTTTTATTTAAGCCCAAGGGAGTATATTTCAAGCGGACAATATGAAGTAAAACATGAATGTTATGCTTGATTTATTATTGTGGTTTTTGGTGTAAATAATAAAGTGCGTCTTTCTAGACGAATAACAATTCATTCTTCTAGACACACTTCATTCTTCTAATGTTTTTGTCATTACAATTTTACTTTTATGGCTTGGCTATTATATGGCTGCATTATTATAACTTTGATCATGATTATGATGCAATCTCCGTGATAGGGCCTCCGTGGTCTATTGGTTCTGAGCTTCGCTCTCGACCCGGAGGTCGTGGGTTCGATTCCCGCGTTGGAACAACAAAAATGTTGTTTTCAAGTTTGGTTAGGACAATGCAGGCTGATTACCTGATTGTCTGACAAGAAAGATGATCCATGCGTCGGATGGGCATGTAAAAAGTCGGTCCTGCGCCTTATCTCTCGCCAGTCGTGTCGGTTTACCGTCCCACTGAGTTACGAGAGTAAAAGGAAGAGAGAGTGTCTTTGTGTACTGCGCACACACTTGGGCACTATAAAATAACTCCTGCGTAGCTGTCCTGGTTTTAATGAAATCGGCTACCGACACCGAAATTGGTGAGGGGAGCTATTATGATACAATCTATCTATTTAGTCTTTAAACATTCCCCATTGTAGCTACAGTATTTTGTTTTACGATTAGCTACTTAATGCACTAAATGCAGTTCACCATAACCACAGCATAACTAATTAGTAGAGTTCCTAGTAGTAGTAGTATCTCTATATTCATGGAAAAATGATTTTTGGTTCTGTGATAATGCAATAAACCTCATGCATTGAACATGGAAAATATTTCATGATACATATTGTTAATCTTGTCCTGTCGACCACAATTACATTCATTTTGTACTCATTTTGTAGCTTCTGCCACAAAGTAGATATTAAAGCTTGGCATGCTTAAAAAATTTTTAGCGTGATATACAGATCATATGTGAATATGATAGATTTTTATATTAAATGACTTAGCAAAAATTTGAATTGAAATGAGCTTTTAAGGTGAACGCACATCTAGCAGCACCGTACGCAGTACGCAATGCGTGCCACGATTTTTTTTTGTAGTCAGTTTCTTCTGTAGCTAGTCAATGTGTATGTCGCAGTCATCTGATTGAATCTGCTTATTTAATTGAATGACTAGCGCGGAAGCTTAACGGCGTCAAACAGCTCGTACACATAGTTACCCATATATTAATTTACTTTAATGTGCGTTATAATAGTTAACCTCTCCACTCCTTCGGAAATTTTGAAAGTTTAAACTAAAATATTAAATGGGTGTCCTAGTCTCGGATTCTAAAATTTGTTATTAAAAACAGGATTCAATGAACGCGCTAGTCATTCAATTACATAGCGGATTCAACTGACTGTTGCTTATTACTTAGTTTATAATTTGTTAGTATATATTAATAATTGTGCTTCGATATGAGTTAATTAATGTAATTGGGGTCACCAGTTTTAATTAACTATAAATAATAATAATATAGCCATTTATTCAGCGATAAGAGAAGGATACAAAATTTCTTACATATTTTTAGTTTGCAATAGTTACAGAATATCTCTAATCTCAGCATGCCTTTTCACATAGGCCTCCTCCAACATCTTCCATTATTGTCTGTCTCGGGTTATTCGTCTCCACTTTGGACCAACAGACATTTTAATGTCGTCTTCCCACCTTAGACGTTGTCTGCCCCGGCTTCTTTTTCCATCTCTTGGGTACCATTCTGACACTGCTTTATTCCTTTTACCACGTTTGTCACGCATCATATGTCCTGTCCTATAAATAAATAAATATTAAATACATAAGGTGAACGTGGATATAGCTGCACTAACTGCACGCGTTTTGTTAAGGTAGTGCGGCGATGCGAGGCAGATGTGCGAGGTTGTATATAACTTCACATAGAATTTGTTTGTAATTTCCGGAACTGCGTTGCCGCTGAAGCCTGCGTTCACCTTGGCACGTAGGTTGTAAGCCGATTAAAACTAATTAGTGATTTTAAAGCAGCCAAAAATAACCTGAGGATCTTTTGCATGCAATTGCGGGCTTTGATGTTGTGAATTCAATGGAATATAATATTATTATATACAACGTTACTAATTAAAACTGTTTTTAACCTTCGACGAAAACATAGGTGTGGTTTGACGTGTGTATCTGTCTGTAGCATCGTAGCTGCCGAACGGAGGAACTGAATTTGATATTTTTTTTTGTTTAAAAGCTGATCCAATCGAGAGTGTTTATAGTTATTGTAACTAAAACACTCTCGATCGGATCAGGCTTACTCCCGACACAATCGAGAATCAAATCAGTTTGATCTCAACAGCTTTTGGTATTTTATTTGGTGGTTTACTATATATGCATATAATAAAATCTAAGCATTAGTTCACACCGAAATACGGTAAAAAGAAATTTTATGGCTCGATGCCAATAGCGGGTGCGACCACGGCTCTATCTTGACCATTTTTGTACCTATGCATTTCTGGATTTCAAATTGAATTATTTTCTTGTTTCAGACTTTTTAGATCCATTTTTTGCGTAGTCGGGTTATAGTTTTTTAATATTTTTTTATTGCAGTCAGCGTTTATCGATGTACTAGCTGACCCTTGCCCATTTCGTAGAGCATGGAAACCGTGTAAACCTTCCCGGGACTTCCACGAATATATCAAGACCAAAAATAGCCGAATCAGTTCAGCTGATCTCGAGTTTTAGCTAGACTAACGAACAGCAATTGATTTTTATAATATAGCCTATGTTACTCACGGGTAATGTAGCTTTCTAATGGAAAAAGAATTATTAAAATCAGTCCAGTACTTTTTGAGTTAAGTCGTTACATACAAAAATACAAATCTTTCCTCTTTATAAATTAGTGTAGATGTAGATTAGGCGTTTATTGTTTATGATGATTGAGGCGTAAAATAATTTGAAAAATTAGTGACAATACTTTAGGGTGCGTACTGCGTATGTACCTACTCTGAAGAGATTACTGTGAAAGTACCAAAGCTGAAAGATTTACTTTTGACTTTCATGTTTCTATGAGAAATGCCCCAACATCATAAATTTGCCCATACGATTTTAAAAAAGTATCTGTTTCATCGTTGGTACTCTCACAGTAAACTCTGTATACGGGACCCATACACATCTAAAAATATTATCACTTATTAATAGTACAACCTGGGCTTACCCTCAAACTGATTCGATTTTGATTCAGATTCGATCGTGCTGCCTACTTCCCAATAAATTGACGTTTGTTTTTTTTGGTTATCAGTCGATTGATATGCTCGGGAGTACAAAACGTAACGATCTCTTGAAAATCGTTAGATCGTCGATAGAAAGAAAGATTCTTTATCCTGGTTAGTTTCATAATTCATAATTCATTTATTCATAGTAGACCACCAAGTTTTTTAATCTTTTTTTAATTTAATATTTTTCTGTTTCCACATCAAATATAATAATGATTATATTTTTATTTACTTGTCTATTACATAGAAAGTATCAACTCCTAGATACTCGTACTACTTGTACGTCCGCATTTTAAACCTTTATTTTGAATTTAACAATAAAATGTAATAATAAATAAAAAATATAAATACATATTCGTAATGTGCTTGCCAAGACCTATCTTTTGATACCAAACACGAGACAAATATCTTAATTTTTTTTTGGAGATAGTTTTTGAGTATAATATAATATTCAAATTGAAGTATAATATTCAAGGTCCAAAATTTTTCTAATAATTATATAGCCTAGATGTTACTCGCGGCATTAATACGAATCGATTGACACCTCATTCATCAAAATCGGACCAATACCTTAGCCACTACGATACATACATACATACATACATACATACATAGACTGCCAAAATCATTACCCTTCCTTTTGGCTTCGCCGAAGTCGGGTAAAAATGGATGACTCATCGTCCCGTTATGATCGGAGCGAGAGCGCTGCACGAGCGAGCGAAAGGCACGATAGTCTTGGGCGCCATTAATGTTTTGTTGACGTTATCATGTTAAACTATTATTAAAACTACTTTATACTACGTCCGAGATAAATTTAACCCAAACGTAAACAAAGCCGTCTATGACACAACCATAGATTAGTCAGTGATGCCAATTGCCCAATATTAATGCAAAGATTATTGTTGGCTACATGAATCCATACCATATTCTTCAGTCGGCTGTGTCAAAATAGCGTATTTTTACTGTGAAGGTTCATTTGATGTTTAAATAATGTTAATTATTGTTTAATTGTTAAAAAATGTATTGGATAATGAAGTATGATCCTTTATTATACCTGTGAAAGTATTGTAGTGTGCACAATTATTATAATAAATAAGTGAAAATTTCGATGTTTTCGGTTTGTTTACCTTTAGGTTAAATTTATCAACCGATTTTGTTTGTTTATATTTCAGGTGGTGTATTTCACAGCGCTGTTCCCGTACGTTGTGTTGGTGATTTTGTTTTTCCGAGGGGTAACACTGCCCGGAGCTTCCACCGGCATACTGTTTTACCTGACGCCTGACTTCAGCCAGCTAGCAAATGCTCAGGTAACAGCTTTACTTGTTACTTTAAACACCAAATCACTCGCTTCTTTAAAAAAAAGATTACTAAGTGTTGTATGTTTTATGTATTTGTTGGCGGAAAAAAAAAATTCTTAACTCAAATTTATAGATAGGTATTTGGGCTAAAAACTTTGATCCGAAAATCTGCAAGACTGCTCAGATATCTTACCGAGCCGAACTGTAGTTTCCTTCTGGCTAATAACATAATTTTTATTTCTCCACTATGATATTTTATAATCTTGAGTCTTAATGAGTATAATAAATAAAGATGTGCCTTTAACGATCCATGTAAAAAACAGAGTGACAATATAATTTATTTACTTATAACAGACTATAAAATAATTAAAAAAAAGGTACCTAATTAAAAATAACAGCTAGTGCTTTACCGTAACAAGTTAAAGATAGAAGTTTTAGATCGTGTTTCACCAAGCAATGTTAAAATTAATCCTTTGTTAAATATAATGTTGTTCCTCTCGTAATTTCTATCAATGAATAAGAAAGCATGGTAATTTAACAAGCCGTTAACACTAACATGCGTTGGTGAAATCGGGACTTAACATTTTAAGTATATTTTATTTTAGGTTTGGGGCGACGCAGCGGTTCAAATATTTTTTGCTCTCAGCCCAGCGTGGGGAGGTCTAATTACACTCTCTTCATACAACAAGTTCTCCAACAACTGCTACATGTAAGTATTCGTTATGTTTACCGGCTGATTCATGGATTACTAAGGGCGTGTTTCACCAAGCAATATTAAAGTTAACGCCATGTTAAAATACCATGCCTTCTCATTCATTGACAGGAAATACGAGAGGGATAACATGATATTTAACGAAGGATTTACTTTAACATGGCTTGGTGAAACACGCCCTAAGCCGAATATAGTGTGAAGAGAGATAGCAAAGTAATAGAGATTTTTATCGTTTGGGTCTCCTAAAAACTGGCTCTTAAAACCCTACAAACTAAACACTATACAAAATGATTCATGGTTCATATATTAAGCTGAATATAGTGCGAAGAGAATGACGCGTAGAGCATTTTTTGTTTTAGCACCTCATGTAAATTACTTACCATAATGTGATCGCGATTAAAGATCTCCTAAATCTCCAGATCAGTTTTAATCCTGGTCAGGTCTTTGGTCAAATCAACGACTAGTTCGTGTGTATAGACTAGGAGCCAGCAAACCCTAAGATTAATTCATTGTGGTCATTTTAGAACTTTGGTTTTTTTTGAGTTATATTAAGTACCTACTTAATTTATATGAGGTGCCAAAACAAAAAATCCTCTACTCGTCATTCTCTTCACACTATAGTCGGCTTAATATATGAACCATGAATCATTCTGTATAGTATTTAGTTTGTAGGGTTTTTACTGCCAGTTTTTAGGAGACCCAAACGATAAAAATCTCTATTACTTTGCTATCTGTCTGTCTGTCAGGCTGTATCTCATCATCAATAGTCTGATATTAAATTTGAATTACTTATCTTATTTATGTTAAATAATTGCTCCCTCTATTCTTTTGCCAAGCAGTGACAGTGACAGTCGTTGAATAGGATGGCTACTAACTGCGTTTGACGACCTTCGAAGCGCAGTGGTTGAGCGCGCTGATGCTCGAGCGAGAGGTCGCGGGTTCGAATCCTGCCGAGGGAACAAAATGTTTTCAAATGTTCCTGGGTCATGGATGTATATTATATTTGTATATAGGTATAATATAATAAAACCCTTAAATATGTGTATATTATAAGAGTATTAATAAATTTCCGTTGTCTGGAACCTGTAACACAAGTTCTTCGGATACTTAGCACGGGGCCAGATTGATGTGGTGTGAAGCGTCCATAGATATTTATATTATTTTAACTTTAATTAGTGTTCGATCAATTCGTACAATTTTGAGACACACAAATATTAATGGCCGACTTCTCCTGTCAGCGACTCCCTGATAGTGGCCGTGTCGAACATCGCGACTTCCTTCTTCGCCGGCCTCGTGATCTTCTCCGTCATCGGGTTCCTGGCGCACGAGCTGAACGTGGACGTCGACCGGGTGGTGGACCAGGGCGCGGGGCTGGCCTTCATAGTCTACCCCGAGGTGGTGACCAGGCTCCCCGTGTCTCCGCTCTGGTCGATCCTGTTCTTCGTGATGCTACTGACCCTGGGACTCGATTCTCAGGTACTGTTCGTTATTTTTAATATTTGACTATATTTCTTTTTCACACTGAAACTCAAAAAAAGGGGCTTAGCAGCATACAGATCGGCGCAGCTCGAAATTCCACTCTTGCAATTAAATGTATATCATCTTACGTAACGCCTCCGTGGTTTAGTGGTTTAGAGCCTAGCTCTCGACTCAGAGGTCGTGGGTTCGATTCCCGCGTTGGAACAACAAAAAGTGTTGTTTTCAAGTTTGATTAGGACCATGCAGGCTGATCACCTGATTGTCTGACAAGAAAGATGATACATGCTATGTAAAAAGTAGGTCCTGCGCCTGTTCTCCCACCATTCCTATCGGGTAAACGGACATGGTTATAAGAGTAGAAAGAAGAGAGTGTCTTGTGTACTGCGATATAAAATTGACTCCTGCGAAGCTTCTCTGTTTTCAACGAAGATAGCGACACCGATATCGATGGAGTGTTATGAGGATGACATAGCCGTAAGTTTTAAGACTCTATTAAATACATGAGAAATTAAAATACCTGATCCCGCAACGAATAAAGAATCAGAAAAAAACAGGAGGAGTAGGAAGTATTCCGGTTTCCCTCCCCAAGCAAAGCGGACCAAAAAGTCCAAATATTAAGGGAATGCACATATCACTCCAGGTTATGTTCATTATTGATGATATATTAGGTTTCTTATATAGTTTCTTATATAAGAAGAAGATTTGTTGAAGAAGATAAGAAGAGTATTTTATATAAAAATTCAAAAGGCTTTTTTATAAAGTTTATTTACAATTGACTAAAGTATATAGCCATTTTGTTCGATAACTTTTTGCCCATATCCATATTTTTATAAATAATTCATAGTTTAACCCGGGTTTCGCCAAGTCTGTGAAGCCTGACCGGCCTTTGACCACGATCTTTTTCGCACGTTCTTGTCGTACGTGATCCACTTTTCATCACCAGTTATCAGCTTCTTCAAAAATGGTTCGGTTTCATTACGTCGTAATAAAGAATCACAAATGAGTACACGGTTCATTAGGTTTCTTTCAGTGCAGTCATGAGGCACACAAATATCGAGTTTTTTTGTGTACCCAGCATTTTTCATATGCGCCAAAACTAACCGGAGATAGCGGGTTGAAGTGTTAAAAAGTGCTAGAGCACCGACGCGCTTAAGAAGAAACACCACGAAATTTTTTCCATACAAAAATAGGGGTCTACGGGATTCCTGTTTCCTCCCTGGATAATGCTGCTAGAGTAACAATTTTTTTCCTGAATATTCATGGATATTGTTTGTACGTCCCTATTTTTTACTTTTTTTTATAAATTAATTATTTAAAGAGATATGGTCGTTCAAAAACATAAAAAAAATGGCCAGACTCTCCGCTATGTTTAAACATCTAGGAAGAGATTTGACTACATTAAACAACAAAATCAAAAAAATAGGAACCTAGCTCATTTCTTTTATAAGCTAATAAAGAACAAAATATTTTATTGGTTAAGTTTTGGAGGAGGAAACAGGAATCCCCTAAACGTCGATTTCTGGTACTTCTAATAGGTAATTTCAGTCAAAGTTGCAGTTGTCTCTATCGCGCTAATGCTGGCTAGCTAAGGCACTGCGAGACAGCAATATATTTTATAAATACCTATTTTGTATTTCTTTCAACCTTGTTTCCTCTTAACCACCGAGATGTTTAACCTATTGTAATGTTTCAGTTCGCCCTCATGGAGACCGTGACGACGGCCATCTTGGACCGCTTCCCCACCTTCCGCCAGCACAAGGTGTGGGTGGTCCTGGCGGTCGCCGTCTTCGGATACATTGGTGGCTTGATCTTCACAACTAACGTAAGTTTTTTAAACAACTTTTTAATTCTCGTGCACCACAGTGATATACGACCAATCCGAAACGGCCTTTTCTTTTATTTATTTATTGATACACAAATATCTACCATTACAGGTTACCTATTATACTATTGTATTTGGTAACGCCTCCGTGGTCTAGTGGTTCAGAGCTTCGCTCTCGACCCGGGGGTCGTGGGTTCGATTCCCACGTCGGAACAAAAAAAATGTTGTTTTCATAGTTTGGTTAGGCTGATCTCCTGATTGTCTGATAAGAAAGATGATCGGATGGGCATATAAAATTTCGTGTCGGTTTACCGCCCCACTGGGGTATAAGAGTGTCTTTGTGTATTGCGCACACACTTGGCACTATAAAAAACGACTCCTGCGTAGCTGGCCTGGTTTCAATGAAATCGGCTACCGACACCGAAATCGGTGAGGGGAGCTATTATTAGGTTACATAAATGAACATAAAATTATAGATATAAACTAACAAGATTGAACTTAAAAATAAACTGTGGATATGAAACTCTATAAGAAAAAATGCGGCTCTTGTATATTCACTCAGCGTACACGAAAATAAATTACTTAATATTATTAGACAACATGTTATGAAATGCAGGGGCAGGTAGGCTTACAACCTGCCCTAATCCATAACCTAAGCCTGTAAATTTGAGGTGTAGGTACACCTATAAAACCTGCACCTAGTACCTAGTAGGTGCAGGTTTTAGTTATTGGTAGTAGAAAATTAGGAGACGTAGGGTAGTATATATATATATACAAGGTGTAAAATAAATGAGTGATAATACTTAAGAGTGTGTATGTGCCTCCTATGTAGAGTATACTGTGAAAGTACCAGCGCTGAAAGGCTTACTTTTGACTTTCATGTTTGTGTGAGACGTGCCCCATCATCATAAATTTTCCCAATGCAATAATTTAAAAGAAAATACCTCTTTCAGCTCTGGTACTTTCTCAGTAAACTCTGTATACGGGACCCATACACACGCTAAAGTATTATCACTCATACTATTATAGCCTACAATATCTAGTTTTTTATACTGTATAATATCTAACTTCTGATTTAATTGCTGAGAGGTAGGTGCAATGTACCTATATCTTAGCAAAATTTCGGAGAGACACCTACAATATATCTTGTACCATAAAGTTTTATTTAATATACCAAAATCCTTCTTCTACGCTGCCAAACCAATCAATTGGATTTCAGAGCGGCATGTACTGGCTGCAGCTGATGGACAAATACGCAGCCAACTGGTCTGTCCTCATCATTGCCATCGGAGAATGCATCTTAATCGCCTGGATATACGGCGCGGAGAAGTTCTGCCTTGACATACAGAGGATGATCGGGAGGCAGTCCAAGCTGTGGGTTTTCTTCTGGAGCGCCATGTGGAGAATTATCACTCCGTCGGCTTTGGTGGTAAAGTTGCTTTAATTACGGTTATCTTCTTATATATAAAAATGAATTGCTGTTCGTTAGTCTCGCTAAAACTCGAGAACGGCTGAACCGATTTGACTATTTTTGGTCTTGAAATGTTAGTATTGGCCCCTAGGATTTGACCTTACAAAAACTAGTTCCATAAAACATCGTAGTAAATCAAGTGTAAGAAAAGATGTGCTCTTACTTTGCTATGTTAAACGTCGCATGTGGACGTGTGGACATGTGGAATTGTGGACACTGAACGTACCCTAAGACCTTTATTCGATGCCTTCTCAATATCTGTTTTTACTTTCTATACTACATGTACCTTAATATAACATAATTTCTTCCAGTTCATTCTGGTGTTTAATTGGATCGAATACAAACCGGCTTCCTACGGCCACTACGTGTATCCGATGTGGGCAGACGCGGTCGGCTGGACGCTGGGAGTGCTGCCGATCGTAGTCGTGGTGCTGATGGCAGTTGACCAAATATGCAGCGGTCCTGATGATCTCACTATTATGGAAGTAAGTAATGGCAGCAGCGTTCCCGCCTATCTTAACACTGAGCTTGTCAGCCCGTCTGCCAATGTCCTGCAGTGGACGTCAGAGCTGAAACGACGAAAACGACGAAACTTGATTGGTCTCTTTCCCTACTCTCATAAACTAGTGAGACAACTTGCAAAATATCTGGCGCAGGATCGTCTTTTTGCCCGAGGCATTAGCCGTCTTTTTTATTAGAAAATCAAGTACTTATAAACTTAAACTACCTTCAAAACAACATTTTTGGTTGTTCCACCGCAAGAATCGAACCGAGTCCGAGTCGGCAGCCAAGCTTTAACCACGGTTGCGTTTATGGCTTAAGTATCTATGTATTTTGTTAATGATAATTATTTATGTTAAGTTAACATTGTAACTTATATTTTTTTAAAGAACAATTTTCATACCTTTTCGCTAAAAGGTGGTCCTGTAGGTTTTTTAAGCCGGTTCTTCTCGTCGGGTTAGTCCCCGAACCGGTGACAGATCGTCAGTTCAAAAAGTCTTAGTTTCTGACCTATTTTGAAATAGGGGACCTAATCCAAAAAATCATGATTTCGACTATTAGTCAAAAATGGACCTTAGGATTAGTTGACATTTTTTTTGGATCCCTATAATTCTGAAGGTGTGATAAAATTTTATTATTTGTTTCAGAAAGCGCGCGTGCTAGCCCGCCCAACGGAGGAGTGGGGCCCGGCCAAGATGGAGGGTGCCCCGCTGAGCGTGACGCGCGAGTGCGAGCTGTCGCCGCCGGTGCTGCTGCTGCACGGCCGCCACGTGCTGCGCGAGCGCGGCGCTTGACCACCGCACACGCATCCGCTCATCGCCATGCGGAAGGTACTGAACGTTTTTGACTCACAGACTGTACGCATATAAAACTACAGCCACACCACCTTTTTTTTAAGTAAAGACATTTTAGAGTTTTTATTGCAAAGATGAGAGTCACTGTTCAAGTTTTATATATTTTATTATCCCTTAACTTTCCCCATAGCATATTGAGGGACACAGGTATAATGCAGACATCGGCTTCTCTGAAAAAAACAATTTATTTAATAGCAACAAAAAATTATTATTTATACTAATTAAATAGAAAAAATAATGTTATTCCATTTTTTTATCAACAGACATCGCACGACGGTGTCGACACAACTTCTATAACGAGTGGAATAGAAAACGAAGTAAAGAAGAGTTGTACAGGGGGAATATTAAAAATAAAGAAGAGTTCAATTAAACGGAAGGTTCCGAACTTTAGCCACGAATCTGATGACGGTATTGTAGAACCATTGCTACAATCCGAGAAAGAGAAATCGGAATCTGCGCCTCGAAGTGCCAAATATTTATTGTCAAAAACAAAGACTGATTCGATAAGTGAAAACGAAGATTCAATTAATATGACGGAAATAAATATAAGTAATTTCTCCGCATCGACGCCAATCACTGCAGTCAATAAAGTAACTGATGTGACAACTGTGCGCAACCATATGAACACTAATGTTTTTTGTGCGCCTGAAGTGTCAAAAACTATAATCTCAACGAAAAGCCCTATACTTGTAGAACTAGATTCTGCTAAAACTACCTCTTACAACCCAAGTTTAATTTTTACTACAGCAAAGATTCACAGCGACTGTAAAACGAAACTTATGGACCCAGTTCAAGTTACTCAAGCACCTATAATATCTACAACAGAGAAAGCTATTGAAGCATCCGGTAATTCGTCCCATGAAATGAAAACTGTTGATAATAAAGCTAGTGACACTGCTTATAATGTATTCGACATAAAAAACAAAGGTAATAAAGGATTAAATACTGATAACAAATCAAATATTGAAGATATACGTAATAATTCTACCTCTAAAGCTATTATAAATCTTACAGAAAAATCTATGAGTGATAGATGGGGACAAAATATGCCAAACACTTTATTATCTAAAAATACTGCAGGAAATAACATTTTAATAAAAACTGATACAAAAAATGCAAATTTTACTTTAGATCTATCTAATGCTAACATTAAAAATACAGAACAAAATAATTTTATGATACATCCAATAAAGCCAAAAGAAGAAACAAAAGAAAAATCAGGCACAAAAGATAATAATTCGCCTACTAGTTCTTTTAAATCGGCTACTGAGCAAAGCAGCACTGAAAAGAGTGACAAAAAGATTACAATTCAGGGTAGTAAAAAATTGCAAAGGCAGAAGAAGGCAACAATTGAAGAATCACAAGACACTACATCAACAGCTACTATTAATAAAGATAAACCGTGTTCTGACGAAAACAAAAAACCAACAGTTTCTCAAACAAAAACAGCTACAGTAACATCGACAACTCCGTCGATAATTGCCACAGCCAGTGCACAAATATCAGAATCAAAAAGTAATAATGTTGCTAAGAACGTTACATCACAAACAGTAAGTAGTAAAATACCCAGTCAAGTTTGGTCAGTACCAAAAACTACCCATAGTAAAATTCAAACACCAGTTTCCAATAATGTTACATCACAAACATCAGTCAGTAGTAAAATACCCAGTCCAGTGTCTATACCGAAAGCTATCAATAGTAAAATTCAAATAGCGGGTAGTAAAAACTTGTCATCACAGCCAATTGTAAGTTGTAAAATACATAGTCAAGAACCAACAACAACAAAACTGCCCGATAGTAAAAGTCAGACACCAGTTTCTAAAATGCCAACACCTACTACTCCTATAACTAATATAGTAACAAAATCATTTACACAAACTCCTAATTCGAAAACTTTTCAAGGAACTGGTGATATAAAACCAGCTTCTTTAAACAAAAAAGGGGAAAATCTTGATTCAATAAATAAGAACGAATCACCTCTTGTAACTAAATTAGCTGCCAAGGAAATTGCACCAGTAGCAACAGACAACAGTTCACCCGTGCCTAAAACGCTGCCTCCATATATTGTATCCACTTCTAAAACAAAGATAGGAGCGCCAGTGGTAACTAGTGCTACATTAAAATCGGATGCCAATAAATTAGCAAGTTCGACACATTCATATTTAGTAAAAACAACACCAGCAATGAACCTTAATACAACAACTTCTCTGCCCACACCAGTAACCACTAGTGCTTCATTTAAATCGGAAGTTAATAAATCAGCAGGAGATTCTAAAAGTTCAATGAACTTAGCACAAGCAACACCAGTCACTAGTCTTAACACTGTAGCAACTTCAGCGACAACAACAGTAGCCACTAGTGCTACATTAAAATCGGAAGCAAATAAATCCGTAAGCGATTCTAACAGTTCAACAAACTCATACTTAGTAAAAACGACACCAATTACAAGCCTTAAAACTATAACAACATCTGCACCAACGCCAGTAACCACAGGTGCTACATTAAAATCGGAAACCAATAAATTGGCAAGCGATACTAAAAATTCAACAAACTTAGAAAAAACTACACCAACAACTAGCCTTAAAACTACAACAACTTCTGTACCAACACCGTCTATTAGTGCTTCATTAAAATCGGAAACCAATAAACCAACAAAATTAGGAAAAACTACACCAACGACTAGCTTTAAAACTACAACAACTTCTGTGCCAATACCATCTATTAATGCTTCATTAAAATCGGAAGGCAATAAATCGGCCATTGATGCTAAAGGTTCAACGAGCTTAGTTAAAACGACACCAGCAACTGGTCTTAAAACTACAACAACTTCTGTGCAGACACCAATAGCGGCTAGTGCTACATTAAAATCAGAAGCCAATAAATCGGCCATCGATGCTAAAGGTTCAACGAGCTTAGTTAAAACAACACCAGCAACTGGTCTTAAAACTACAACAACTTCTGTGCAGACACCAATAGCGGCTAGTGCTACATTAAAATCAGAATCCAATAAATCGGCAAACGATTCGAAAAGTTCAACAAGCTCATACTTAGCAAAAACAACATCAGCCAATAGTCTTAAAACAACAACAGCTTCTGTGCCAACAACTGCGTCATCATCGAGCCAAGGTACAAAACAATCTGGTCCGGTCAAACAAACAAAATCTAATACAGATAAACAAAAGGGAGGTAGCAAAGCTTAGCGATTAATTCCTCTTAGTATAGTAGATGTTATTAATTTTGTTGTTTTGTTATTAATTAAATTATAACCCTTAAAACTTCCGAGGTTAAGTGGATACATTTTTAATTTAAACGTGATTTTTACAAATCCCAATATTGAATGAATAGGACCTATTCCACAATTTAGCAATAGCGAGACTTAATGTTAGATTCTCATATAGGTCTAGATTTAAATGTAAAAAAAAGGTAGCCCCAAACTTTGTATTGCACATAATATATTGTTCCAGTTATAGCTCTGTTTAATTAGTTTCTTCACAGTTCTTTGTTGTATACGTATATTAGGTTAAAATATTTTTGATGCAAAAAAACTGAAGTCAATCACTACGCTTTGGTACTAGTTGTAGAAATACTTTAGTAGTTTATGAATTGTTTGCTCACTTACTAAAATAAGGAATTGATTAACAATCTTGATATCATGTGTACAATACTAAAATATATTATAATTTTATACGGTACCACAATGGAAAAGTTTCGGAAAACTTCGTACGATTTCGACCGTCTGGAAAATGATATTACGGTCGAGTGGTGCTAAAAATTTAAACAATATTTTTCATAGACAATATATTTTCAATTTTCGATAAAAATTTTAAGATGGAGCACATCTTACACAAAGTCAATTTATACAATTTTTTTAAATAAAATATATTTACATTATTGTAACATCTCTACCTATTCCGTTTCAATTGTGCGACTGTCGGTCGAGCCCAGAGACATGCAGGGTACGTGACAAACCTGCCGCGGTGGATCCACAACTGAAAATCCCTATTCAAATATTATCTTAGTGTTGCCAGAATAATTATTTTATAAAAATCACGTGCCGCTCAGAACTATATTGATTGTTATTTTATTATAAAAATATAACCCTTAGGAAAGTTAACGCTGTGCTCAATTTTTTGTACTAAATAAATTATGACGTCCACTTTATATAAAAAACTACCTATATAATATCCGTCTATACCTTATGTAATGATACCCATCAGCGCAATTACTTAATTTTATTATATTACTTAATGTTCGGCAAATATATACGGAAAATTTCAATGGAACCAGAGCAATAGAATATAGACACCGAGATACATGTTTATGAAACACGGAAATGTAAATTGTTCAATTAACTTTCCCTAAAGTGATCCAATATGACACTATACGGTCTTTTGTTATAATTTACAGTAAAATTGATATGTTATACTTCCACCGAAGTTGATGTAAACGGTTTGTCAACTGCGGTTAAATGACAATAAAACTAAGAATAATTCACAACGTAATAGTGAAAAATGATGTGTTCACTCCACTCGGTAGAAGAGGGTATGATGTAGGTCATACCATCTTCCGACGGAGTGGAGTGTGGAAACCTACTAGAGCCTACGAGGTTGAGTAAATGGCCTCTACTGAAACGTATTGTATTTCGAATAAGATTAGGCCGTAAGCGCATGGCATATTTTACCGCGCGTCATTTCTGTTGCCGCTGCGGCCTTAAGAGGAAACACTAAGAATTTTTTTCCATACAGAAATAGGGGTCTACACGAACTCTGTTTACAATAATTTTCTCTCTGGACAATGTCACTATTTTTCCTACATATCTATGCATACAATTTATTCCTTTTTCGTCCCTATTTATTCCTTTTTTTCATAAAGTAATAATTATTAAAAGAGATATAGACGTTCAAACCAAAAAAATATAGCCAGATTTTCGGCTGTGTTTAAACATCCGGGAAGCAAATTGGAGTACATTTTATGATAAAATCGAAACATTGGAACATAGCCCAAGATTTTTTCAGTTTATAATTAAAAACTAACTAACTATATCGTTAAAGTTTTGGAGGAGGAAACAGAGGTCGCCTAACTGTCGATTTTTCGTACTTTCAATAGGTAATTTCAGTTCAAGCTGCAATTATCTCTATCGGTTTGATCGGGCAGTTGCGGAACAGCAATAGACTTTACTAATACCTATTTTGCATTTGTCAAGCTCGTGCTGTTTCCTCTTAAATACGGCGTGTGCTTACAGCTTTAAGACTATACTAACAATGTCATTTAAAAAATAATTATTATAAGATTGAAAATGTAGAGTTCGAGATTCAGGGAAGTTTTAAGTTCCTGTCTCAGAACAATCCTTTAACATAGCGCTAGTAACGCGTCCATGATATAACGAAACATTAGCATGATAAAGATTGATTGTATCTACCTATGTACTTAATATATTGGTCAAAAATATTTTGTGCACTCCACTATTTGTAGTCACTTCTAGAGTATAGCGTATATTAGGTACTAACAATGCCAGGAAACTTACCTGGAAATAAGCAGTTATTTTCGTATAAACCTGACTTTGTAAACCAATTTCAAAACGTAACCTGTGGCCAAATGTGCAATACTAATAGTACTATTAATATATAATCAATTATATAAACTATTATAGTGTGTGTAAATAAGATTATTAATATTTAAGTCGAAAGAAATTAACCCAAGGTTAACTTGCACTATAACAGCCCGGAACTCCCATCGTTTTATTTAGATACTTTTATTAAAAACGGTTTTTAAGTTAAATAGTTAGTAAACTGAATTTTTATATTTATTTTACAGTTAAATGTCGTCTATTTATTAAGCGTATGTTGACAATTATGTATTTACCTTATCAAGATAATATTTAATACTTATTTATATTAATATAAGCATTACTTGATATTTTTGTTGTCGGTGTATAGTACATTAATTTATACACACAGATTTTTTGAAAATAACTAATGTCTTCGTACAAAAAAACGAATCGTACAAAAAATCACTAACATTATTTTTACTAAAACATTAATACGAACTGTTTACTAATTTATGTTACTAATTAAATATACTATCTGTTACCTTTTTAAAAAAAATTACTCTTACTTACGGATAGCATTTACTATGACGTTTTACAAAATATTTTTTTTATCCACATTTCATTTTATAAAATGTCATTGAATAGGTATTAATATGGTAGAGATAGTAAAATGATGCTGTTACTTGTTATGTCTAAGTAAAATACAAGTATAATTTGTATACAAATGAAAATTATGTGTTGTTTTTATATAAAAAGATTGAGTCGAATTTTGTAAAAGAATATTTTTAAAATTTACTTCAGTAACACTTACAAAGGGACGAGGGTAATTAAAATAGAAAAAAAAACGCAGTAAGTACATAATTTGAAACAAAATGTAGGTATATAGATGTCATATCTATTGCTGTATCAAATCTGATTAGATATTAGCCGTGTCGTTTAGATACTTTACTCAATTTGTAGTCGTAAATATTTAAGGTGAATCCCGTTCCTTTACCAGTTTTAGATGAATTTATTTTGATAAATGTCGCGTTTTTATCCCGATATTATGAACGGATTCAGTGGGACCGTTCGGTCACCTAATAGTGCCCGATTTATTGTTTATTCGTTGTTAGACATAGATCAATAACGCCTAGATGTAGAGTCTTGTCTAGTGTACGCACAATTGCATTCGCCGACTACCGGGGCAGTCGAACAAACTAGGACAAAACGTCTGAGTTTGATTTGCGTCAATTTCTTCTTCTAGGTGTTATTATTCTATGTTTTTAGGTTATGTCGAGGACTAAGCCCTAAGGAGACTGTAGATATGTCGCGTGTAGTGGAGAGATATATGTCGAGTGTAGGAGACATAGATCGGCGTAGACTTAGGCCGAAGTTGGATCTAAATGTCGTCGTGTGGGCTATACCATGAAAGTGATATTGTATGTGCTGACTGGGCCTGCATAAGCATTAATATGTATAGATATTTTGATGGTACAAAATTTGTATACCCTAAATTTATATCCTAGCCCTTATGATCCTTAAATAATATAATCAATGAGTAGCTTAAAAAACACAAAACACGTTTTAAAGTTCATTACGTGGCCTTTCACATAAGTTCAAAAGCGACTTCGATACGGTATTCCATCATGGAAGGCCAGAGCCCATCTTCTGGCCTTCAGCCACAGACCTTGAAACTTATTATGGTCAAAGTTTACTACAAGGCTTTTCTAAGAAACCAAAAACAGCATGACGCGATGCACCATCATGAAGTTCCAGAATACAAATAGATAAGGTTTAATTCCACTAACTGCCGCGGACCTTCTTTCATGGAATGGACTGTAGTATATTATATATTGTAATTTATATTTCTGTCATATTTTGATGCTAAATAATGGAGTACTGTAATATATTTTTGTATTCTCAAAAATAATAAAGTTTACAAAAGGAATTGCATACTAACAATCAATAGTCTTAAAGATTTTGCTTAAACCATGCAAGTCACAAAAATGCTTCTAACAATCGGCAAGCTAAAAAACTGTGTTAATTGAGTGGTAGTAAACTCCTTTTGTATTTACCTTCTAATGTTTTGACCATATTATATTCAATTATTTAATTTACTAAATAACACATTGTATTTGCCTTACGCAACATATGTTTTAACAGCAGGTCCGGTTTAGCATAATATAGTGTATAATGAAAGCGCTTGAAGATTCCGAGGCACGATCGTGTCGGCCGTATAACGGGCTTGTTGTAAACACACGATGCGGCCGCATCGACTGTCGATACAGGGCAATACGGCGTAGGGAATGATTATAGGGTAAAGGATGCTACATAGTGGTCAATCGGGTATGTACGTTTCGAAATAAAAAATTGCCTAAGTAAATAGATATTGTTGTTGAAACTTGATGTATTTTAGAAAATTATTGATAAAATCGATGTTAATAGATGTTTATTGTAAATATAGATTTAACAGCCGACGTATGGAATGTTGAATGTTATAGAAGGCTGTATTTTTGGGTGATATTTTACGGTGGGCGAGTCATATCTTTGATAGCATTATTACCACTGGGGGCGCAAGAGAATGAATAGAAACTGTAATGATGTGATAAATAAGTAATTAGATTTAGCGTTGTTGTGCTATTCATTAAATATGTTCAGATGTGGTTATCGATGGTGTTTCATTATCCTAAAATACCTGTATTTTCTTTTACTTTTGTACTTTGTATATATTGAAGAGACCTACCGAACAAGTCGGTTTCCGAAAAGGCTATAGTACCATAGACCACATACATACGCTGCGGCAGATTATACAGAAGACCGAAGAGTATAACCGGCCATTATGCTTGGCGTTTGTGGACTATGAGAAAGCCTTTGATTCCGTCGAAATATGGGCGGTCCTTAGATCTCTCCAGCGTTGCCGTATTGACTATCGGTATATCGAAGTGTTGAAGTGTTTGTATAATAATGCCACCATGTCAGTCCGAGTACAGGAGCACTGCACGATGGATATCCCTTTAAAGAGAGGAGTAAGACAGGGGGATATCATATCCCCGAAACTGTTTACCGCTGCTCTGGAGGATTCCTTCAAGCTCCTGGAATGGCAAGGACTTGGCATCAACATTAATGGCGAATACATCACTCACCTACGATTTGCCAACGACATAGTAGTCATGGCAGAATTGCTGGGAGATTTAGGGCGCATGCTCGGTGGCCTCAATAGAGTTTCTCAACGAGTGGGTCTTAAAATGAACATGGACAAACAGAAGATCATGCACAATGTCCATGTTGCACCCACCGCACTAACTGTTGGGAGCTCTACTCTTGAAGTTGTTGACGAATATATATACCTTGGGCAGGCTGTCCGATTAGGTAGGTCCAACTTTAAGAGAGAGGTCAGTAGACGGATCCAGCTCGGCTGGGCAGCGTTCGGTAAATTACGCAACGTCTTCTCGTCCAAAATACCTCAGTGCCTTAAGACAAAGTTTTACAACCAATGTGTGTTACCAGTGATGACTTACGGTTCTGAGACGTGGTGCTTCACGAAGGATCTTTTCAAAAGGCTCAATGTCGCTCAGCGAGCTATGGAGAGGGCAATGCTCGGTATTTCTCTACGTGATCGAATCAGAAATGAGGAGATCCGTAGAAGAACTAAGGTTGCTGACATTGCCCGTAGAATCAGTCAGCTGAAGTGGCAATGGGCTGGCCACATAGCACGAAGATTGGACGGTCGATGGGGCAAAAAGATCCTAGAGTGGAGGCCACGTACTGGCAAGCGCAGTGTGGGACGGCCACCTACCAGATGGACCGACGACCTGGTGAAAACTGCCGGGTCACGTTGGATGCAGGTGGCAATGGACCGGTCGCACTGGAAATGTGTTGGAGGCCTATGTTCAGCAGTGGACTTTAAAAGGCTGAAACGACGATATATTGAAGAGACCTACGGAATAAATTCTATTATTTATTCTGTCGGTGATAGGATATACAAGAACATACATGAAATTTGGCATAGTATGCGGGGTATCTTATGGCGGCAACATGTACGGTTCTGATGGATATTTTCACATTCTCGTCACTAACATAATATAAAGAAAAAAAAGGTTGAATCGTTAAAAAAAGGGTACTTTGCATATTGTTTTAAAGTATATATTAAAACAAAAATATCATATTATAAATCGATAGTCCTCTGGTAATTATAATGAAAATTAATTTACTTCTTTTCCTACTCCTTTACTGTTCATGCAGTCAGATTGTGGAATTCCCTTCCCCATACCGTTCGTGACAGCCCCACCATCTTTGTCTTTAAAAGACGCTTAAAAGAGCACTATCTTAACAGTGAATCCTAATATGATTATTAAATTATATTTATGTATGTATATTGTTATTATTATTTATTATATTATAGTATTTATGTATGTATTATTTATTATTGTATATTTTATTTATTATTTATGTATAGGAATATTATGTTTGATAATACTATAGCTGCGATTGTGCACGCCCTGCCTGATATCCGTTATGTAATTTCTCTTTGTAGGACTGCTGGAAGAAATTTCTTTTAGAGATAAGCAGTCCTTTTGTCGTATTTCTTTCTGTTAATTGTTTATGTGCACAATAAATTGTTAAATAAATAAATAAATAATTTTTTTTGGGATTTTTCAATAAGACCAGTATTGAGAAAAAAGGTTTCGAAGTACCTATTCCAAATTTCAGCTTAAGACGCGCAACGCAGCCTTAACGTGTAGCTAATACAAAATCCTATATAGAGTAAGCATCGCCATCCAGCGAAGAGACACTGAGCTCATGAGGCCTTGGGGTTATATTTTATTTGTAGTTTTAAAAGTTATTTTATTATTTATACATTTTTTATGTTTGTTTGTTTTAGTTTTCTTTGTAAATAAAATATTATATTACATGCATCACAAAAAAAGATATATGCCAAGTTTTTTCATTTCACACCTCACTGTTCCACGTTAATATCGCCATCGGTAAATACCAGAGATCCGTCACGCCTGCGCGAGTTGTCGGCTGTACCATCTACCATGACATCGCACCTGGCACCTGCGCCAGTATGCTTACCTCAAACTCTATTATAAATAAAATAAGCAACGTTTTATTTACAAATGAAACTTAACAAGCTATTTTCGGAAAGTCAACAAGAAAAACAAGCTACCTTGCACAATGCACTGTATAAAATATGTAATGACGAACTACTTGTGACGTGAATATATATATAAATTGATTTTGTCAGCTAGATATGATGTCCACTACCTCATAAGCCTGCCCCAAAGTAGTTCATAGGAGGTGCTTGTATTCGCGAAGCTTTGCAGGCGAGTTGACGAGCGTGGTTTTAAAACAATGTTCGCGGTAACTGTTGCCCATTTCCTCTGTTGCCTTTTACACCGAAGCCTCCCCCAAATGCATTTTCCTACGCTTCAACGTTCCGTCCGCAGTCTCATCTTCATTCTGCCCCAGTGGCAATCGGCCCTGCGAGCTAAATTCCCAGCTCACAGCTCACTACCACTTTTGTTAACCCCGACGCAAAAACGACGGGGAGTTATAAGTTTGACGTGGCTGTGTAAATGTGTCTGTGCATCGTAGCTCCCAAACGGATGACCCGATTTTAATGTGTTTTTTTGTTTGAAAGGTATATAAGTCGAGAGTGTTCTTAGGTATGTTTGGTGGAAATCGGTTCAGGTATTCAAGGTCATCAGGTCGTTTGTTAGGTGTGATAGGAATGTTACACTAACTGCTAAGTCGGGAGTTTTTTTTATTGTGGGTTAAATGCACTGGGCTATGTCCGGTTGGTTCTGGTACGGATTCCAAAATAACTTCAAAATGATAAATCATTGTAAAGCATTCCAGTGTGTAAATATTTCTCTTAGTACGGCTGTTAATATTTAAGACCTTGTTATGCCTACATTTCACATAGTTTCAACTACTTTTTGTCGTACTCAAGGCCTCCAATAGAAATCACGGGCAAAGTTTTGAAATCGGCAACAGTACGCGGTCAACATGAGCTATTAGTTTCAAATTAAATCGGTAAGCAAAGGCTTTTATCATGGTATGCGACGGACTTTCTTCTGCGACCCTTATGCTGCCGTGCGGCCCATTCGCGCTCGAACAGCGGGGCCGCGCGCCCGTGTGTACCGCTCGCTCCAACTCAGTGCATCACCGGCTAATGTCATACAGTGAATTAACTTTTACAAAACAATTTTGTTAGTGTCAGTGCAAGCAAAAACTGTGACTTGAGATGAAATTATGTTGAGTTTAAATGAACATAAAACATTGTAACGTGCAACGGAATTGTATTACAAAGATTGAAGGTATATAGTTTTGTGTTATTTATAGACATTTTCAGTAAAGTTAAAAGAAAGTGTGCAATGTTTTGTGCAGGTTAACATTTTTGTGCATTTATTAATTTTAGAATTACAACTGAATCGTAGGGTCGTCACATTAGTCATAAATAAATAATAGGTAATTGATATTTTACCAATAATTCTTTGATAAAGTATTGTTGGTAACATAAAATACTATTTTATATATTTCGTTGTTTAATTAGAAACTGTGTGGTCGATACTCAAAAACCGTTGTCCGGACAGCGAACAGTTAGAGAGTGGATATTTGGCAGAGCGTGTGATTACCTTTGTATTGGGAAAGTAATGCAGATATTACAGATATAATAAAAAAATAACATTGTATGTTAGTTACATGTTATCTACGAAAGCATTATACATTTTTTAGAATCAGGCTACCTAATGTAGGAACGAAACATACTGTAACAAAACAAGAACAAACACAATAAGACGTAGAAATAAGATACCTAAGAACAAAAATATTAACATAAAGCGAAAATAAAAAAGATAAAATATCAGATTAATTACAGATGTATGATGTTATGACTAGTGGCAAAAGTTAAGTGTTATTACATTGCAACAGTGCAAAGCCTAAACATTCAAAAGAGGATTGTAGCAGAGATAATTTAGAAGAACATACTGCAAATCCAAAAACGCACGATTTCTACAAATAGCAATAATTATAATGAATAATGTTAATTATGTTAAAAAAAAGGTTAATTCTTCGATACAGATAGATATTCTTAACCTGTTTGTTGTGATTACTAATGAGCATTTTTATAAAGTACTTTATTTTAAACCTTTTCTGGACTTCAACGAATATTTCAAGACTAAAAATAGCCGAATCGGTTCATACGTTCTCTAAATTTAGCAAGACTAACGAACAGCAATAAATTTTTATATACATATAAATAAATAAGAGAAAGAGAAAGAAAGAAGAAGATAGATAGATATTATGTCTATCTAAAAGTTAAAATCATACATGTGCCATAGGATAACTACATAGATAGATAAGTTATTGAAACGGACCGTTAGCCTAATTAGAATACTTTTGAGTGTAATTAACTAATCTCAGAAAAATCTGAACTAGCTTCTTAATTATATGGATGTTGCGAGGAAGCTAAATTACAGTGTTATGTAGATATATCTAGAATCTAGATAATACAACAAATGGTATGGATTTGGTATTAGTCTATTGTTCTCCATAATACTCTGATTGGTATGAATTTGGTACTACGTTTATCGTTGTATTATTTCTATCAATATTTACAACAGTTTAAGTAGGTATCCAGGACCAGGCTCGACAGTAGTAACCAACCTCAAAAATCCATGACGATAGGAGTCTAAGGCACATGCTAGATCAGGGGTCTTACTCTCCAAACTGAATCGATTTTAGTACAGATTCGATCGTGCCGTATACTCCCGAATAAATTGAGGTTTGCTTATTTTTATTCTCAGTCGATTAATATGGTCGGGAGTACAAAAGGTTACTAACCTTACGATTATCTTTATCCTGGATATTTTCAAAGAAATCCACCAAATAAAATTCCAAAAGCCGTTGACTTGAGATCTAACAGCGAGCCTACTCCCGACACAATCGAGAACCGAATCCGTTCGATATCAGTGATTTTTCGTATTTTATTTGGTGAATTACTTTGAAACTAATCAGGATAAAGAAAATTGTTAGATCGTTACTTTTTGTACTCCCGACCATATCGATCGACTGAGAATCTAAATAAACAAATGTCAATATATTAGTAAGTACGCGGCATGATCGTATCTGAATCAAAATCAAATCAATTTGGAGAGTAAGGCCCCAGGGGTCTTACTCTCCAAAATGAATCGATTTTGATTCAGATTCGATCGTGCCGCATACTCCGAATTAATTGAGGTCTGTTTATTTTATTCTCAGTCGATTGAGTACTATCTTACGATTATCTTTATCCTGGTTAGTTTCAAAATAATCCAATTAAATCTAAATCCAAATAGTATCTAAATCTAACTGATTTGATTTTCGATTGTGTTGTGTTACGGGGGGTGAAACTAATGAGAAGAATGAAGGGGGAGTAAAGTGCTCCAGTTTAAACGAAAACATCTGACATACAGCCCTAGTTATTTATTCAGGCACAAGATTAATATTATGTACACTTATTTGTTTAGGGTTTTACCACTTGTTGAGTTTATTACGTGTTTATTTTGCATCTATTATAGTATCGCCTCCGTGGTCTAGTGGTTCAGAGCTTCGTTGGTTCGATTCCCGTGTTGGAACAACAAAAATGTTGTTTTCAAGTTTGGTTTGGACAATGCAGGCTGATCACCTGATTGTCTGACAAGAAAGATGATCCATGCATGGATGGATGGGCAATGGGCATGTAAAAAGTCGCTTCTGCGCCTGATCTCTCGCTAATCGTGTCGGCTATCCGTCTTACTGCGCTACGAAAGTGAAGGAAGAGAGAATGCTTTTGGCGCACACACTTGGGCATTGTAAAATAACTCCTGCGTAGCTGGCCTGGTTTCAATGAAATCGGCTACCGTCACCGAAATCAGTATGGGAGGCATTATAGTACGTCCCTTTTAAATTTAATCTAAAATTTAACAAACCAAAACACTTAGATTGTCACATAGGTTACTTTTTAAAGGTTTACTTACTATACTCACTTGTCAACACTTTCGCCGGAATATTAAAGGATCATATTCATTATCCAATACATTTTAAAACAATTAAACAATATAATTGATATACCTATATGAAATGAAAAACTTTCACAGTAAAAATATGCCATTTTGACTTTGCCGACTGTAGAATAAAGTCTATAGTCTATGGATTCATAGTCTCAAACAATAATCAATAATCTTTGTATTGTATTCGCTAACTAGTCTATGGTTGTGTTATAGGCGGGTTAACGTTTGGGTTAAAAATATGATATGAGATACTAGTATGTCCAGTTTATATAGAAACACTAGCTGACCAGTGCCCATTTCGTTGAGCATAGAAATCGTTCGGTTCAGCGTTCTCGAGTTTTAGCGAGACTAACGAACAGCAATTCATTTTTATATATAAGATAAATAATATTCTAAAGTGGAAGAGTTTGTTTGTATGAACGCGCTAATCTCAGGAACTGCTGGACCTATTTAAAAAAATATTTTTTTGTTGGATAGTACATTTATAGAGAAAGGCTTTAGGCTATATAACATTACTCCGAGACCAATAGGAGCGAAGCGTCAGTGAGAAATGTTGCAAAAACGGGGAAAATTATTCACATTTTTCTTTGCGTGACTTTCGTTGCGTGCGCTGCATAAACGGTTCAAGACCTTAAAAAACCACGCGAACGAAGTCGCGGGCACAGCTAGTTGCTCGTGGGTGGCTGAAAATCCTTAAGCACTGTGCATGATAATTTTGTATTATGTAAATAAGAATTATATTTATCGCGAAGATAGCTACAGATGACAGTATCAGTACATTACTTATGATATGTCTATTACACAGTAATATTATCATTGATTCCTCTCGCGGTTAACATGTGGCATCTCAATTTAAGGTCAAAACTCAGGGCCAAAACGACACTTCAAACCGAGACGAGACACGGAGTGGCATTTAGTGTAGGGATTCAAAACTGCACTTTATTCACTTCACAAACAAAGGCAAGAAAGGAAATGAATCAAAGGAAATGGGTTTTGTTTCATTTAGGGCCGATTTTCGATAACTTTTATCTGTTGAATAAACATGTGACTTTAAACATACAACATAGAAAATCTGCCAAAGTCACATATTTATTCCTTTGATAAAATTTTTTTAGAAACCGTTTAAACCTCCCCTTATGTAGCCCGAAAAAAATGGTATTTATTTATTTACCTATTATTATTTATCTGACGATCGAAAAATCGGCCCTTAGAATGTTTGGCGGCACAAGTCCAAAATTGCCCTTTATTTAAGTACAAGCAGATAATCTTCTGTAGTTGCTTATAAAAAGCTCAATTTTGAATTGCAATCTTAAAGGCCTGCGTCGCATCTAAGTGTAAGCTGACCCTTATGTTTTGTAGACAGAGTCGCTGAGATTAAATAAAGATAGGGATATTAACAGTGGAGGGATGTTAGGGAGCTCCGTAACCGTAACCGAAACTGTCGGATATCCGATATAAAATATTATCCGTAACCGAATCCGAAATGAAAATTTTGCTACTGTAAAAAGGAAACCAAAATTTAATATCCGCGTAACTGAAATTATCCGAAACAAACGGATAATCCGAAATAATTAATAACCGTATCCGTATCCGAAATTTCTCATCCATTCCATCTCTGTGACAGCGTACGTTGAAGTAGGTATCTGTCGTTTTCAAAAGATAATTTATTTAGATGCAACTTCATTCTCTCGGCGTAAAAAAGTAATCTCTATCGCAGGAGAAGTGAACCCGACATACTTTCCCATCGCCGACGGAACCCTAAAAGAAAAACCCATTTGTTGTTCTTACTCAATAAGTACACATAATTAAACTTGTTTAATTTCTAACTTTTCAATGACAAATAGAAATCGGTTTTCTTTTTCAATACTTTCAAATGCCTATATATGTAACGAGATCGTTTAGAAACTTGTTGTTGGTAGAACTTCATATTGTAAAAAAAAAACAAATTAGATAGACTAAAGGTTGCCCTGAGCTTCAATACCTATAATGATTTAGATATTCTTTAAGACTGAACTCTGTATAGTTCATTTGCCTTTTAAAAGGAAAAATACAATAAATGTTTGTACACCAACGTCACTTTGTTATAGAACTATCAAACTACTCGTAACGTTAATTCAACGTTAATCTCTTCTCTTTTCTTGATGAATTTCTGTTCGTTAGTCTCGCTAAAACTCGAGAACATCTGAACCGATTCGGCTATTTTTAGTCTTGAAATATTTGTGGAAGCCCCGGAAAGGTTTAAACGATTCATCACAAACTGTTTCTATGCTCAACGAAGTGGGCACGGGTCAACTAGTTGAGTAATAATAATCTGAAGTAGTGTGTGTCCTATTCTATAAGTATTATTTAAAACAATAGCACAACATATTTCCTGTGCACACCAAACTTTTCTTCTTTCAAACTTCTCACAAATTATACAATCCCACAGATCATAACTTGTTTTTTAAATATTATAATAATAGTAGGGGAGCCGAAGAGGGGATTTTTGTAGTAGCTCGAGCGCGTCAGATTAAGATAGTATAGGCTTCCGACTTGTGTCTAGTTATCATAGTATAGAAATCAGATTTCGAACAAGGTGGGTTAAAAAAAAATTTTTTTTGAGTATTGAAATGTCATCCAATCTGTCAGATTAAGAGAGGGGCTGTTTAGTATACCCCAAAGAAGCTTCCATAAAAAGCACTGACGATTCAAAGGTTAGGTAAGCCTGTAGGGAAATTTTTAAATATAAAAATATAAAGCTTCATATTTTCCTAACTAAGTTTGGCAGATATTTTATTTTGCACTAAACTAAATGATTTAGTCCTTGTTGTCTAAAATATAATAATAACTGACCGAAATAAGCAATTAATCTAAATCTAAATATATTTTCTTTTCCAAAACTTTAAAATGGCCGCAGTTTCTGAACCCACCGCTAAAATAAAAAACGCTCTTATTTTTTTTTTATCAGTTTTACCTAATGTAAAAAACCTACTAGGTCTCCATGACGCTCGAGTGACTACACGTTTAGCATCATGGGCTCCCCTACTATAAGATATAACAAAACAAGTTATGATCTGTGGGTTTAAGGCGTATTGCACAATATCATAGTGCCAAGTATGAAGTAACTAAAAGGATTATGGCCTCAATGATATACCTAGATGAACTGGCGATTACGATAATATAAAATGAACTTCAAATAGCAAGCTATCTTTAGTGTTTAGACTAATAGGGTTGCATACCCCAAAAAGAAAAGAAAACTCTTATAATTATGATCAGTCAGTTTTCCATCCTTTCGTATATTTGTTCATAAAGATCATTTATTTCGGGAACGCGTAATAATTATCAGATCACGTTATTTTACCGCTTGACTTTTCTCAAAAATACTTTTCGCATTCGAAATTCGAAATAATCACGACCTGGGGGCTTACCCAACATGCTTTTACGTTTGTCGTTATCGAAGTACGCTATTTAAAAATGTATGGAATTGACTTTTGCTTACGACTAATGACGTCCTTAGTCGTAATCGATATTTGTAGTGCTACCCAACTGTACATTTTTGTCGAAGAGGATAACAGTAAACTTCTACGCTTTCCAATTGACGATAATGTTTTATGAAATGGCTACCCAACTTACACATTTTGACATTTTGTCGAACGCTATCTTATACGTTATTGTTTTCAAGATAACGAAGTCTAAAGAGGTGCTTTTAACTCCGATATCGAACAATATGGCGGATATTTATTAATCAGCTGATATTCTTGTTTAGAGTACAATAGAGTTTAGGTGCTTTGCGATTATTGTTGGCCGCACAACACGAATATACCTAGGAGAGGCGTATATATACAGTAATTGAAGGCAATAGAAGACATTCCCGACATTATTTGTTGTCTCCCGATATAAAACATTGATAACTGATTTATATCCTGTTACTGGCTTTGATCCTATCTATACTGTATTGTTAATGTATTACTAATAAGCTGTTGGTTACCCAAACAAAATAATGCCAAAACAATGCCAAAAACTTAGCAGTGTTTGGCATAATTAGTGAATTACTTACAAGCAAGTAATCTGTAGGTAGTGCAAACTGCTGTTGAAGACAAGATAATAAGTATGAGATTTTGGCAAAATTACTAAGCTTTGGTTGGTAGGTAGGTACTCGGATTTGCAAACATAAAAACCAATGCTAAAGACTGCTAAGTGAAAGAGATGATAATGAAAAAGAAATGCTTACTGTATTAAAAATATTTTAGAACTAGAATTAGGTAAATAGAATAATTCATCAGGAATAAGAAAGCATTCATGAACAAAATGTGGCCAAATGGAACTGTAAAAACAAATCTTAGTATACTAAACTATTTCTCATTATACCTACTGACTAATTAAGTGTAAATAAATACAACAATAATAATTGTTAATAAAACATTTTTTTCCAGTATTTGTAATTCATTTAATTCCTTTAAAGTTAAGTAACTTTACTTGTTAATATCTTAACATAAGTATAAAACATTGAAAACTGATTCATAAGCTTCAAATTACTTGTAAAACATTAGAAACTAAATAAGTATTAATATGTTTAATTGTTGTAAATCTTAGCAGTTTTTGGCATAATTAGTTTCAAAGTGAATTACTTATATTAAGCAACATCAAAAGCAAGTGAAAATCTGTAGGTACTGCAAACTGGTAGGTGAAGACAAGATAATATGAGATAAAACGTGGCCAAATGGAACTGTAAAAATTAACAAATCTAAGTATACTAAACTATTTCTCATTATACTGATTAATTAAGAGTAAAATAAATACAACAATAATAATTGTTAATAAAACATTTTTTTCCAGTATTTGTAATTAATTTAATCCCTTTAAAGTTAAATAAATTTACTTGTTAATAACTTAACGACTCACATGACGGTTCCAATCCGACGGTGCAAACTGGTAGGTGAAGACAAGATAATATGAGATAAAACGTGGCCAAATGGAACTGTAAAAATTAACAAATCTAAGTATACTAAACTATTTCTCATTATACTGATTAATTAAGAGTAAAATAAATACAACAATAATAATTGTTAATAAAACATTTTTTTCCAGTATTTGTAATTAATTTAATCCCTTTAAAGTTAAATAAATTTACTTGTTAATAACTTAACGACTCACATGACGGTTCCAATCCTACCTAGGATTAGAACCTAGCCTACATGTTCCATAACAAGGTAGGAATTAAACACCCACCGTCTGACGGTGAGTAATAATTATGAAAATGGGATAAAAACACACCAGGCAGTATAAGTAAATATTTATTAATATGAAATGTCAATATTGAAAATTTGAGTGTCCCACGTGATTCTTTGTTTATTTTTCTTTTCAATGCCTTATCGCTGCAGGTCAGCAGGCACTAGATGGTGCAGGTGATGTGTCCTATTAAGGCTGCTGCAGCCGTTGTCTGAAAAAATATATATTATTAGCTTTATCAGGACTTAATATAGATATAGACTTATGTGCTTTCATTCACACAAATATATTAATTATAATTAAACATATCCAGTTTGTGAAAACCACTTGTTATTTTATTGTTACCTAGACAGGTGATGATAATATGTTTATATATGGATCAAGTTATATAAATACAAATAAGTTTTATAAATAATGATTAATTAAACAATGACTTTATACAGTAGTTACTTCAATTATACCCAATATTATTAAGCCAATCAATTTCCCATAAGGGTAGGCCGGCACATAATATCTAAATGTAATAAGATCCTAACATTCATACTTCATTCACTAACTCACATGGTTATGTTATGGGTGACGATTTTATTGATCAAGGTACACAGTATGAATGGCTACTTTAGCCATTTGATATTCGTGACTGCGTAGTATATACAAAGTCTCCCATTACTCCCATACGAAGTAGATAATATTATACTTATTAATATCGATATGATGTTATGATAAATGACTGGCTGCCAGGTAGGTACGAAAAGCCTTAAATTGTATACCTACTAAGCACCACTTTTATGTTCTACCATAATTATTGTTGCCGTTTGCATAAACATTCCATTTAAACACGTTACATAAAAGTTTTATTTACTTACCTGTGTTGTTGTTAACCTCTATTAATGTATGAATTTCTCCGTGATTGTATTACTGATCTATGGCATCGTGCTTTTTTGCACTCTTCATAGTTTGATTACACATCTTCTTCACTAATTACTAATAGCTTCAATACAAGTTCATTGTTAAAAACATCTAAGTTGCAACTCGTCGGCCATTCGGCAGTGTTACCAACTCTCATAAATATTTATGTCCAAACTTACAACAAAAGTCCCAAAATGGTAACAACTACTTAAAAAAAATCCCTAAATTTTCTTATGGCACTGAAAACTATAAATATAATAAAAATAAATTAATACTGATAAAAATGTGATTATGTCCATTATACGTTAAGATACACTACCAACATTATTTTTTATACAGATTGACTTTTAAAATTTTGGTCGTTATAGGTAAGTAAAAAAATAGAGACCCCAAATATAAACCTAAACAATTTTACACCTAAAAATTGCTTGTAGAAATTTTTTGCCACCGAATTTAGGGGAAAAACTCCTAGGTTGGCAGCACTGGCACATGGTAGTTTGTTGTCTTGTAACATGATAGTCTAGTGACGGATTTGACAGTTGACACAGTTGACACTTGACAGCGAAAATTACGTTTTAGGGCGCCGGAACCAGAGACAAAACGTTTTAAAAATGACGCCAAGACGAAGCGCAATCTTAGTGCATGTTGGCTACGAAATCAATGTCGCTATCTCAAAACAGATAACGTATCTACAGAACTTTACGTAACTAAGCGATGGCATCTTGGGTAAGGGCCCAGGGCCCTTACCCGTTATCTGTTTTGAGATAGCGACATTGATTTCGTAGCCAACATGCACTAAGATTGCGCTTCGTCTTGGCGTCATTTTTAAAACGTTTTGTCTCTGGTTCCGGCGCCCTAAAACGTAATTTTCGCTGTCAAGTGTCAACTGTGTCAACTGTCAAATCCGTCACTAGACTATCATGTTACAAGACAACAAACTACCATGTGCCAGTGTTGCCAACCTAGAAGTTTTTCCCCTAAATTCGGTGGCAAAAAATTTCTACAAGCAGTTTTTAGGTGTAAAATTGTTTAGGTTTATATTTGGGGTCTCTATTTTTTTACTTACCTATAACGACCAAAATTTTAAAAGTCAATCTGTATAAAAAATAATGTTGGTAGTGTATCTTAACGTATAATGGACATAATCACATTTTTATCAGTATTAATTTATTTTTATTATATTTATAGTTTTCAGTGCCATAAGAAAATTTAGGGATTTTTTTTAAGTAGTTGTTACCATTTTGGGACTTTTGTTGTAAGTTTGGACATAAATATTTATGAGAGTTGGTAACACTGCCGAATGGCCGACGAGTTGCTACTTATATTTTTTTAACAATGAACTTGTATTGAAGCTATTAGTAATTAGTGAAGAAGATGTGTAATCAAACTATGAAGAGTGCAAAAAAGCACGATGCCATAGATCAGTAATACAATCACGGAGAAATTCATACATTAATAGAGGTTAACAACAACACAGGTAAGTAAATAAAACTTTTATGTAACGTGTTTAAATGGAATGTTTATGCAAACGGCAACAATAATTATGGTAGAACAAAAAAGTGGTGCTTAGTAGGTATACAATTTAAGGCTTTCCGTACCTACCTGGCAGCCAGTCATTTATCATAACATCATATTCGATATTAATAAGTATAATATTATCTACTTCGTATGGGAGTAATGGGAGACTTTGTATATACTACGCAGTCACGAATATCAAATGGCTAAAGTAGCCATTCATACTGTGTACCTTGATCAATAAAATCGTCACCCGTAACATAACCATGTGAGTTAGTGAATGAAGTATGATGTTAGGATCTTATTACATTTAGATATTATGTGCCGGCCTACCCTTATGGGAAATTGATTGGCATAATATTATGTAGGGATTGGCATAATAATATTGGGTATAATTGAAGTAACTACTGTATAAAGTCATTGTTTAATTAATCATTATTTATAAAACTTATTTGTATTTATATAACTTGATCCATATATAAACATATTATCATCACCTGTCTAGGTAACAATAAAATAACAAGTGGTTTTCAGAAATCACAAAATGGATATGTTTAATTATAATTAATATATTTGTGTGAATGAAAGCACATAAGTCTATATCTATATTAAGTCCTGATAAAGCTAATAATATATATTTTTTCAGACAACGGCTGCAGCAGCCTTAATAGGACACATCACCTGCACCATCTAGTGCCTGCTGACCTGCAGCGATAAGGCATTGAAAAGAAAAATAAACAAAGAATGACGTGGGACACTCAAATTTTCAATATTGACATTTCATATTAATAAATATTTACTTATACTGCCTGGTGTGTTTTTATCCCATTTTCATAATTATTACTCACCGTCATACGGTGGGTTTTTAATTCCTACCTTGTTATGGAACATGTAGGCTAGGTTCTAATCCTAGGTAGGATTGGAACCATCATGTGAGTTGTTAAGTTATTAACAAGTAAATTTATTTAACTTTAAAGGGATTAAATGAATTACAAATACTGGAAAAAAATGTTTTATTAACAATTATTATTGTTGTATTTATTATGAGAAATAGTTTAATATACTTAGATTTGTTAATTTTTACAGTTCCATTTGGCCACGTTTTATCTCATATTATCTTGTCTTCACCTACCAGTTTGCAGTACCTACAGATTTTCACTTGCTTTTGATGTTGCTTAATATAAGTAATTCACTTTGAAACTAATTATGCCAAAAACTGCTAAGATTTACAACAATTAAACATATTAATACTTATTTAGTTTCTAATGTTTTACAAGTAATTTGAAGCTTATGAATCAGTTTTCAATGTTTTATATGTTAAGATATTAACAAGTAAAGTTACTTAACTTTAAAGGAATTAAATGAATTACAAATACTGGAAAAAAATGTTTTATTAACAATTATTATTGTTGTATTTATTTACACTTAATTAGTCAGTAGGTATAATGAGAAATAGTTTAGTATACTAAGATTTGTTTTTACAGTTCCATTTGGCCACATTTTGTTCATGAATGCTTTCTTATTCCTGATGAATTATTCTATTTACCTAATTCTAGTTCTAAAATATTTTTAATACAGTAAGCATTTCTTTTTCATTATCATCTCTTTCACTTAGCAGTCTTTAGCATTGGTTTTTATGTTTGCAAATCCGAGTACCTACCTACCAACCAAAGCTTAGTAATTTTGCCAAAATCTCATATTATCTTGTCTTCAACAGCAGTTTGCACTACCTACAGATCACTTGCTTGTAAGTAATTCACTAATTATGCCAAATACTGCTAAGTTTTTGGCATTGTTTTGGCATTATTTTGTTTGGGTAACCAACAGCTTATTAGTAATACATTAACAATACAGTATAGATAGGATCAAAGCCAGTAACAGGATATGAATCAGTAATCAATGTTTTATATCGGGAGATAACAAATAATGTCGGGAATGTCTTCTATTGCCTTCAATTACTGTATATATACGCCTCTCCTAGGTTTATTCGTGTTGTGCGGCCAACAATAATCGCAAAGCACCTAAACTCTATTGTACTCTAAACAAGAATATCAGCTGATTAATAAATATCCGCCATATTGTTCGATATCGGAGTTAAAAGCACCTCTTTAGACTTCGTTATCTTGAAAACAATAACGTATAAGATAGCGTTCGACAAAATGTCAAAATGTGTAAGTTGGGTAGCCATTTCATATAACATTATCGTCAATTGGAAAGCGTAAAAGTTTACTGTTATCGTCTCCGACAAAAATGTACAGGTTGGGTAGCACTACAAATATCGATTACGACTAAGGTCGTCATTAGTCGTACGCAAAAGTCAATTCCATACATTTTTAAATAGCGTACTTCGATAACGACAAACGTAAAAGCATGTTGGGTAAGCCCCCTGTACTGTCCTAAAGAAATTTAAACGTCTCTTGTATATGAATTTTAATTTTAAAAATTACACAATAAGCCTGGGACCTGGGACCTACCTAGCACAACGGATAGCCATTGCTATCCAACTTTTGCTAGGTAGGTACTCTGACAGAGGGGGACGACCTGAGGGCTTTTTTCTTTTTACAGAGTAGGTAGGTCTAGAGGTAGGTTAGGTTAGATGCTATTTGTATGTATTATTATTAATTTTCTAGTTACTTTAATCTTAAAATTTAAATATAGGTATTGTATCTAGCAATATCCCGCGAAAAAATTATAACCACAACCTGCTAGCACATGAATGAAGGATGTTGCTAGATATAATATAGGTATATTTAAATTTTATGCTATGGATTTCCGCAATGTAACGCCTGATTCCATTAACTACTTTAATCCTATTATTAAATTGTCACTCAAATATTTTGTAGGTAATTACAATTAACATGATATTCAATTGTGTCGTACAATCTAGCGATGACGCGTGTATAAATAGATGTGCCGGGCTGTTCTCGGTCGTGTGAACAGAAACCTCCGCACGCCGCCTCACTTTCCATCCATTCATGGCATATCCAGCTTTTTCATTCGATTTCTTTCTTTTAAAATCAGTATGCGCTCGACTGGAGCTATTACTGGCTTTCATATCGATCTTTCACTTCGCTATATTTAATTGCGAACGTAATTCGAGGAAGAGCGTTTTATTTGTATTTAAATGAGGAAGTTTGTTATGAAATTCGCTCGGAACGGACGCGTGATTTCTCGCTGGTGGATGCGACGCAACCCTTCCTGCGCGGGATCCGGTTATTAGTTTTCAGGAAAAATCTGATGGCCAGACGCGAGTGGTCGAACATAAGATTACTAACTAGAGTCCTTTCCGTGCAAGAAGTGGGCAATTACTGGAACTAAATAACTGAGGTTTATAATAATCAAATCTTTATTTCCTTAAAATACATGGTTTAAAACATGCAGCCCACCAAACTGAGGCAATTTGTCGATAGGTTTAGCGCTTGTTTAACAAAATAATAAAAGTAACATACATATATTATATATCTATATATATTGGTGTCAAATATTTATAGTCCGATCAGTCCGGTTCAGGTTAGTTTAACTATAAGCCCCGCACATTTTCTTTCGGGATCTTATAGGATAGATTGATTTAGCATTCTGGTACAATCTTGGGTCTGGTCAAGTTCTACCATTTTAAAATATATCATATTTGTGGTGCGACTTAATGCTAGAGTCTAATTTTAGGAATTGACATAGACAAGGTTTTCTCTTACACTCTTATGAGTGAAAGTAAGCGTTTGAGCGAAACAGATAGCTTCTTACGGTTTCTTTTCAGCTCAATACCAGGTACGTAATAAAGGTAAACGCAACGATGTTATCGATAAACCGCGCAACCTCAATTAGACATGCCTTTCCGTTAATAATTAGCTTTATGAAATATTTCAATGTATAGCTAATTAACTTTTAATCGCAATATTGCAAGTGAGATGTAGTGATACTGTCTGG
Source organism: Celastrina argiolus (assembly GCA_905187575.2). NCBI lineage: Eukaryota > Metazoa > Arthropoda > Insecta > Lepidoptera > Lycaenidae > Celastrina > Celastrina argiolus. The sequence goes on along the minus strand of LR994599.1, from coordinate 14,169,409 downwards.
CGATTGTGTGGGTACTCGCAGGGCCGGACAGGTGTGTAATATACTACTACGGCATACGGGCATAGACTAAGGTTGCCACTTTCCAACCTTCAGGCTTTACTCTCCAAACTGATTCGATTTTGTTTCAGATTCGATCGTGCCACGTACACCCGAATAAATTGACGTTTATTTATTTTGATTTTCAGTCGATTGATATGGTCGAGAGTACAAAAAGTTACGATTTGATGATATTTTTTATCCTGGTTAGTTTTAAACGAAACCTCCAAATAAAAAACCCAAAAGCCATTGTATAATATAATATTATAACTACCAATATCCCGCGAAAAATTATAACCACATCCTGCAAGCAAATGGGAGGTGCTTTAAATGTATGCTTATGCGTACACTCATTTGCTCGCAGGTTGTGGTTATCATTTTTCGCGGGATATTGCTAGACATAATATATTTAAATTTTAACCTTCACTTCTTAAATATTTTGATATTTCGTCGCCGACCCCAAGACATATCTAGAATGTTTCTCGGACTCCCCAGATATCGAAGGATTTTGAGATTGGTTACCACTGTCAATTCATTGATTCCTACAACTACACAAGAACCAACTTTTTTGACAACTGTGAGCTGATTGCTATCGACATTATTCCATGATGTACCACGTTAGTGTTGCCAACTATACTGTTAAGAGTACTATACAATTTGTCACAGCGCTTACTGTAATAAAAAAACTAAAACGTGACTTCGTAAAGGGTCTGAAAAGGCTGAAACAAGAAAATAGATAAAGAATAAATATGTGACTTTGGTAGATTTTGTATGGAACAAATGTCAAAGTCACAGGTTTATTCAACTGATAAAAGTTATCTAACGATTGAAAAATCGGCCCTAAGAAGTATAGCGATGTGAGTATTGCATAATATTGTCTGTTAACAATATGTATAGTTGGCAACCCTAACGTGGTACATCATGGAATATTGTCGATAGCAATCAGCTCACGGTTGTCAATCTCAGTAATCGCTAAAGTTTCATTGTTTATGGAAAAATTTGCACGCAAGCCACGTGAGGTGTTTCTAATGGACTTCAAATGCTGCGTAGCATGGTCGCCGTAGAGACAATGCGTTTTGTCTACACAATAATAGATACACTGACAGATTGTGAAGACAAAATAAAAGATTTGTATTGATTTCGCTTTATATTTTTACGTCTATTTGTCTATTCTCTGTAAGTCTGTAGAAGGAACTCTATGGTGGTCACTGATTAGTTAGTGGACAAAGAATTCGAGTAGTAGTAGAAAAAAATATAGTCTAACATAGTAAATAAATCACCGTACTAAATAACTAAATGAATACATAACAGAAACAAACAGCTTGTAAAATGAACTAAATAAAAAAACGATTTTACCACTATACCATTTTAAAAAATCAATCAGGTTTAAGAGAATAAATTGCTGTTGATAAAACTCAAGGATGTGTTGGAAGTAACGGAATGGTTCCGAGAATAAATTCCTTTCCTCCTCACTACCGAGTATGTGGAACTGAATAAAGATTTAGAGACAGGAGTGGATGTCTTCGAAGTCATGGTTTATAATAAGACCTAAAATTCTCTGTAGGTTGACGTTTAGTATTTTGTAAAATAAGGCATGTAATATTTTATAATTTCATTTTTTTTGTGCCAAACAATACGTGCAATTCAAAACTACTTATTCTAATATTACATATGATTATTTGTAAAAAGCATTTAATACAAACATGTGATAAAAAAAAGAAACTAAAACGATGGAATATATTTTTAATTAATGTATATAAAACAGCCACAATTTTTATATAAAAAAAACACATTTACATAATAGCTTATAATTGAAGACATGGCTGAAGGCGCTATGTCGCAAAATTACGATTTCGAGAATTTGAGTTCAAACTGGAACTTAAACATTTTAGAATATGTCGTAACGTATTAATTTTAAGAAAAGTCTTTAGAATCAATATACTTAACACGTTACGACATATCCTAAAATTTTTAAGTGACAGTTTAAACTCAATGTTCTCGTTCTTGTACTGATCCATGTCTTCAAAACAATTTTGAATCGGTATGTTAAAAATGCAGCGACGTATCCGTATCAACATTTCCTTAAACGATTTCTGATATAAAAACAACACACTGTCGCATTTATTATAATTTAGACAATTAAAATGTCCTTCCGAGAATGTTTAGAGTAGAGCATTACCCGTTATTACCTGGAAGAACAGCCTATCTAGCAACTAGTTAGATAACATCGCTGGCGGTAATTCGTTTCCAAGATTTGCCAATGTAATAATGTGTCTGGTGCAAAGGTATTGAGGTTGGAAACATGTTGTGTAAAAGTGCAACGTCCTCCGTGTATTAACCATCTCGAGGTGTGCTTTGAAGATTATTAAGCTATTTTACTTACAGATATATGTACCTATCTGTAAGTAAAATAGCTTAATAATCTTCAAAGGTTAAAGATTAGAAGACGATAGAAAGACTAAAGATTAGAAGATTATTAAGCCATTTCACTTACAGATATATTATGTATCTGTAAGTAAAATAGCTTAATAATCTTCAAAGTAATTATGTTTAATTATCTATAATAGCTATCTCCTTCTTCTTATACATATATTATTCTTCTTATACATATAAAAATGAATTACTGTTCGTTAGTCACATGAAAACTTGAGAACGGCTGAACGAATTCGGCTATTTTTAGTCTTGAAATATTCGTGGAATTCCTGGGAAGGTTTAAACGGTTCATCAAAAACTCTTTGTATGCTCAACGAAGTGGGCACGGGTCAGATAGTATAAGAATATTAATAAGTTAAGCAAAGACTAGGTACTGTTTTACGGGAAATGTGCGAAGAGGGTATTGTAAAGACACACTTATAGTTTATGTACAGTATTTAGAGTATATTTCTATAAAGTGCAAAATAATAATATTATATCTATAAATCACGCTAAAATGTCATATAAATCTTATGATAACAACACCATGCGTTGTTTAATAGCAGTAGGTTTAAGTTAAGTTTTCAGAACCCATACACACGAATCTAAAAGATTGAAAAAAAAAAAACGAATTTTAAACATGTTTAAATTTCGAATAGTCGAACCTCTTCTAGTATATCTCTTCTAATATTATACTGCCGGCATGTGAACTGCAAGCACTGCTATTGCGACTCGGATTGCGCAAATGCGATGGGCTTTATCTCCCGGTTTTCTCGCCATTGTGTCGGTTGCTGGCTGTCGGTTGTCTGCAGGTATGAGGTAGCAGATCACAGCCTTGTGCGATGTGATCGTTACATTTGATAATTGTAACCGCCATTGTCTAAGGCGCTCCTAAAACTCACGTGTTGCCGCCAATTGACATGCAAATCTGAGGTTTAGAATCGCTTTGTTTTAATAAATGGCTAAACATTACGCCTCTTACATTGTAAATTAAGCTATACAATGACTTGTTCTTGTCATCAAACAAGGTTAAGGGCGTGTTTTGTCACCAAGCAATGTTTCAGTTAATCCTTCGTTAAATATCATGTTGTTCCTCTCTAAATACCTACCTATGAATGAGAAGACATGGTATTTTAACAAGCCGTTGACACGCATGTTGCTTTGAACATCACCGGGGTGATGTTAGGGGGGTCCAAACCTCCCCATCTACTCCCAGCCAAACAACTAGCCACCCGGCTAGTTATAGTTCGATACAGCTAGATCGGCTTAAATGCCATTAGTGAGCACCCATTCAAAAAAAAAACGCATGTTGCGTAGGTAAAATCGGGACTTGGGTCATACTCACGTCATACTTTTTATAGGATCGATAATAATCGGGTAGAATTTGTACTGTTGTAATCAGTACGTTCTATTTTTGTCCTACAGAAAATTTGTCACCGATTAATTATTATTATCGGACTTGGGCACTGTTAACTGATACGTCACTTGACAGACGAGGTCAAAACATAGAATAGCTTAGCCAGACTGTAAACATAATATTAATAAGAAGGTTAATATTTCGCGCAAATGGTTAATTTAATTTAAATATTTAAATCAGGTTTAATTTTTAATGTTTAGGCTCATTTTATTATCCAAACCACATTAAAATCTTGATCATAAAAAAACAAATGTGTTTACCGTTGCAGTTTTACAATGTCGTATTAAACCGGATGAAGGGGTCATTGCATATTAGTGTTTTGTATCCGTTATTTAAATAAATAAATTATTAAAAATAACTGTTGTTAATAATAATGTTGACACAGTCAGCTACCTGCTCAACATGAGCCAGTCTATTAGACATACCTATTAACGTCATTATAATTCCGAATCATCGACCTACATAAAATGTTGATAATATGCTAAAATATTGCAAAATACCGTGAAGCGAGTTTTTACGTAAAACTTTCAAAAAAATAACTTAAAAAACTGCAAATCCATAAACATTAAAACAAACAAATATTCAAATGTTTAAGAGGAAATACTCCCTGGATTATGCCGCTAGATTAAGAGTAGCTGGGTTTTTTTTTCTGAATGTCTATGCATACTATTGGTACGTCCTTATTTTTACCTTTTTTCATAAATTAATTTTTAAAGACATATAATATATGCTCGTTCAAAAGCCTAAAAAGTCATAGCCCCATTTGTTGCTGTGTTTACATACATACACAAATTTGACTACTTAATGTAAAAAAAATCGAAACATAGGAACATAGCTCAAGAGTTTATTTAGTTTAAAATAAAAAAGTACCCAAATCGGTTAAGTTTCAGGGTTGTCTTAAACAATGATTGCTTGTGCTTTTAATAGGTAATTTGAGTTCAATTTTGACTCCGGGGCCTTACTCTCCACTGATTTGATTTTGATTCAGATACGATCGTGACGCGTACCGAAAAAGTTGACTTTTTATCTATTTTGTCTATTTTGATTCTCAATCGATTGATATGTTCGGGAGTATAAAAAGTAACGATGTAAAGATTTTCTTTATCCTGGTTAGTTTCAAAGTAATCCACAAAATAAAGTAGCAAAAGTACCAAAAAATATGAAACTGATTCGAATCTCGATTGTGTCGGGACTCGGGAGTAAGTAAGCCCGCTGTTCGAGGCGTCAACGTCAACGTTTCAAACGATGACATGTATGATAAATGTAGACGTGATGCGTCCTATCGTACTATCATACAAATTTCTATCCTAATGATGTAATAATAGAGATGAATATTATGTAATGGATCGAAAACTTGACGTTTCAAACCAATGTGCGTTGAACATAACAGAAAAGCTCGATGTTACGTAATAATTAATATTTATATTCATATTTAATTAAATCTAGAATATAATCATTGGGTAGAAAGCTAATATATCAAATATAACATTACCTAATACCATAAACTCCTCATAATACGATTAGCAAAATGAATGCTAAAGTTTGAATTTTCGTTATTCTTGCGACAAAAAAAAAGGTACAAAGTAAAAAACATTTTTTTTTGTTTTTGACGAAAAAAAATACATTTCTAAAAAGAGAAAAGGTAGTATCTGAAAGTTATAGTGACTGCTCTTTTTACACCCTGTATAAAGAATAAAAGGGATACAAAATTTAAAAAATATATAAAACGCACACAAAATATTCCTCTGGTAAATAATAAAGACTAGTGTAAATATAGGTACTTGTTTGGGATTTTTCAATAAACCAATCAGTATAATTACGAAAAAGGGTTTCAAAGTACTCCGATTTTCAGCTTATTGCTCATACGCAGCCTTGCAGACGCGGCAGCCGTAACCTCGCCTCCCAGGCCGAGGTCCTGGGTAGTGGGCACCGAGTGGTGTCTGTGTCGCAGTCATCTCGTTGAATCTGCTCATTTGATTGAATGACTAGCGCGGTCATTTAATGGCATCAAACAGGTCGTACAGATAGCAATGTGTATGTATTTACTTTAATGTGCGTTAGAATACTGGTAGTACACATTCGGAAATTTTTAAGTTAAAAAATTCAATATAAATGGCTGTCCTGGGCCCGTATAAATAAAACAATCTCAAAAGCAACCTCACTTGTGAACCTATTTGACAAATAACGTTTCGTTTCGCTTTTAAAAGTGAACAACTTTATTAATGTTACATACCTAGTACTTTAATTTTCTTTGTATACCGTAATATTTATAGTTATAATACAGAAAAACATTAAAATAAGCATAATCTGTGTTTTTATAATATTTATTTCTACGTTTTAAAAAAGACAAAAAATTGAATACCTAATTAAAATTGTTAACTTTTAAAAATGAAAGGGTACGTTTTTTTAATCTGTCAAATAGGTTCTCAAGTGATGTTTTGAGATTATTTTATTTATACGGGCCTAGTCTCGGCTTCATTGGATATGTTAGTAAAAATATAATTCAATGAACTCGCTAGTCATTCAATCAAATATCAGATTCAACCAGACTGCGACATGTACAGTGCCCGGTCTATGAATAGCCCGCGCGGGGTCGGGAGCGGTTAATTGGCCGGTCTCCAGTCCGGTTTGCCCGCCAGACTAGCGTCCCTTTTATTTGCAATATCCCTAAGGATAAATATTCTGGTTTTGACGTGGCAGAAGATGTATTAGATGACAGTTGGGTTTTGTACCTTTATCTTGAATTGCTGTTCGTTAGTCTCGCTAAAACCCCAAAACGGCTGAACCGTTTTGGCTATTTTTGGTCTTGAAATGTTCGTGGAAGTCCAGGGAAGATTTAAACGGTTTGTATGCTCAACGAAGTGGGCACGGGTCAGCTAGTCTTATATATAAAAATGAATTGCTTTTCGTTTGTCTCGCTAAAAGTCGAGAGAACGGCTGAACCGATTCTTCTAAGTTTCAGGTTATAAGGCCACACAATGTCACTGTCACTGCTAAACAGAATGACAAAGATAGTCTACTTGTGTAGACTATCTTTGTCATTCTGTGTTGTTATTGCAGTATTTGGTTGTGTATTTGCTAGTAATGTTTTAGTGGTAGTTAGTTACTTGCCTTTATTTTATGACATGGTTAAAGATAATGTAATTATTATTTTCATAACTCAAAGTGTTACTTTCGGTTTGGTGAATGTAATGTTCTGATGTTTTTGGTGTGGTTACGCACACATAAAGCGTTTCCATGTATGAGATAAATGCCATAAACATCTATGCCATGTGAAATCACCAAAATAATTATGTTTTGCACCGAAAATTAGGGGATACACAATCTCGGTTTCATCATAATTGCCGGCTGTTACTCGCATTTGTGTGTCAAAATATGAATAAAATAAGTTGCCCGCGGACGTAAGTACAGTAGGTTGCTGTTAGATAAAGGCTAATAAAATAGATGAAAATTAAAACAGAAAAGTGAAAGGGAACGTGATACGGAGCGGCGCGGCGGGTTTCGCGGCTGAGCCCGGAAGTTGTGAATCCCCACAATAGCCACCCCAAATGTTTAAGTATAGTGTATCCAGGCAATATTGATCGTATTGTTGGCTATGTCGCAGTCATCTGATTGAATCGCTCGTACATATAGCAATGTGTCGATATATTTTTTGATTAATTTACTTCAATTTGCGATAAAATAGTACACATTGGGAAATTTCGAAGTTTTAAAATAAAATATTAAATGGCTGTTCTAGTCTCGGATTCATTGAATTTGTTGGTAAAAACAGAATTCAATATACGCGCTAGTCATTCAATCAAATAGCATATTCAACCAGATAACTGCGACATCTATACCAGCCGGCTGATTACGTTAAAATAAGCAAAAATCGCGCGATATACGCGCAATCGATTGCGGAACGTCAAAAAAATAGTGCTGATCGCTCGCGGTGTTTATATTCGCTTCATTTTTGCTACGACATTTTAGCTTCATTTTGGCGCACTAAGGGCGTGTTTCACCAAGCAATGTTAAAGTTAACGCCTTGTTAAAATGCCATGCCTTCTCATTCATTGACAGGAAATACGAGAGGGATAACACGATATTTAACTTTAACATTCCGTGGTGAAACACGCCCTAAACAGTGTAAATCATAGGAACTGTTAATTAAATGTTGTACAAACAAACATTGACGCCGAATTCATTCTTCTGAATTTTAAAACTTTAAACTGCTTCCCTCATCATTTGGTTCTTGGCACTATTAGCAAAAATTGCGCAATTACTACGATTGCTTTGCTTTTGCAAGATATACGTAATAAGTCGAGTGGGCTTACAGCCGAAACTCTACGACATCTCCTATGAAGAACCACATGATATGACAATTATGATAAAGGTGAGCGCCATTTAATCTAATGTTTCAGCGCTCGGCCCAAAATCCATGCAATGGAAACCGTCAAAGCCACAGATTGTATATTTGGTAAATGAATTAAAGCAATATTTTTGAATGTTAAACAAGATCTACGAAACAAAAAATAATATGTTTTACTGTAATCTAATTTCGAGAACCTTCGAGTAAGTACAGAAAATAAGCTTAAATCTTCTACAATGACCTAAAATACCGTATTAGGTAACTTTATTATTGGAGACCGCCACAAAGGATAATAGCTTCAAAGTCCTTTTGTAGCCGTCTTCAAAGCGTGAATTCACGGTGACTAATTCTAACAGGGCAACAATAGGGCAAAAAGCTAACTGTGCTTGAGTGCATCTTATTAGTTTATTTATAAAACCAACTAAGTACTGGCCTTTTAGAAAAATATTACAAAAAATTAAAAAATATATATTGTTAAGTTTTATATATTTCATACAATTTTATAAAATAACTAGCTGACCCGTGGCCACTTCGTTGAGCATAGAAACGGTTTAAACCTTCCCGCGGCTTTCAAGACTAAAAATAACCGAATCGGTTCAGCCGTCCTCTAGTTTTAGCGACACTAACGAATAGCAATTCATTTTTATATTATTAAAGAAAGAGAAAGATTGTTCTCAGTCTCAAAAGATTGTGTCAAATTCCATCAAGGTTTTGGTAAACTAAAATTATGGATGTTGCAGGTCACTTATAAATGTTCTCGTGCGCTTTTAATGAATAAAAAAATATGTGTTTACTATTTCCAAATGAAACTAAACAAGCTTTTTCATCCAAAATAGGCTACAACCGGATAAAGCCCGCCATTTTTTGCAACAAAAGTGTTTGTGTAACTTGAAAACATTCCTAATTCGACAACTTCTAACCTAAAAACAAACAAACCATTTCACACGTAACCTAAACCAACCTCTCATGTGATCAAACATTTGTCGGGACGATAGGGCATTGCACTATTCTAAACGAAGAGTTTAAAACCAACAGCTGTGGAGCGAACCGGCGAGGGGGTCAGAGGGGGTGAGGCTACGGGAGGGGGAGGAGGGGGGGGGGGTGCACGGTTGAGCGGCGCCGCCACCTGCGCCCGCGCGTATCTCAGTTTTTACCGAAATATCTAAAACCACCGCGCACCAGTCTCTATACTAATGTAGGTCATTAGTATAGAGACTGGTGGGTTTTTGTGGTTGAACTATTCGATGAATCGACGTTGAATTTAATAGTGGTGGATTCGGAGTAGAAGGCGTGCAGGTGTGTTGCTGTAGAAGAAATAGTTTGTAGTAGGTACAACTAGCTGTACCTACTACAAACTATTTCTCCCTCTTCGTTGATACAAACAGTATACAAACAGTTTGTGATGAAATTTAAATACATCGCGGAAAAAAAATCGGTTCAGCCGTTCTCAAGATTTAGCGCGACTAGAACAAAAAATCATTTATATATATCTAGATAGATAAGATAAGAAGATAAGATATGTAGCTGATAGCAAATACTTGGTTGTTGAACTGGAACTATTCTGCAAAAGTAGTGATGGTTTGGAGTAACAGAAGGCAAGCAAGTGCGGTGTCTTAGAAAAAATAACATTACAGTTTTATAGACATCAAATACTTTATGTTATCTGTGACTTGTAATTATTGAAGCATAATTACCAGCGGCATTTATTATTATCTGTCAAATAGAGACGCAATAGTTGGAGTCTACACAGGGACTTAGAAGTAAAACGTCTTTATGTATTTATTTTATTAAATAAATAATTTAAAAAAACCTGTATGTGTGTGTAACTCCAAACCGAGGAACTTTGAGTTTGAAAGCGTCTTAGCTTTAATTAATCGTTATCGGTTCGCTGACTGCTTGACAATTATTGGAGGGTTACTTAAAACATTAGATTTTGTTTATAGTTATTTACAAATTAAGACTAAAGAATCAGCATAACAAATGCTTACGGTATGTCCTACCATCCCATACAATCTATATTTAATACAAAAAAATTCAATAGATGTCACTACTATTAACGTTTGTAAATTATTAAATGTAAATATGCCTAATTAAGTACAAATATTGACATTAAAATAAAGATAAGAATTTTTTTTAAGCATAACATCATATTAAGCTAAATTCAACTGCTTAATTAATAAGAAGGTACGAAATAAAATTAGTAATTTCCAATAGTGGTGCTGGATGGCGTTTTCCGGAATGTGCCTGGAAATCTAGGATAACAGAAATAGCCAGTCGAATTGCCATTATTAGGGTAGGATACAATTTTCTAGTACTAGGTCGTGTCTCTGTTATTTCTACTTTGTGCTTACAGGAAACACCATACTGGAATTGCAAAGAAAAATAATTAACCTTTGTTTTTGCACCAATAAAAGCTCATGTTGATTGAATCGTGAAAGGAGAAATTCAACTTAACAGCGATTATAACGATATTAACCCAATTAGTATCGAAGTGGACCGTTAAACGCGTAAAGGATTTGGATAAAAACATTCACATTTCGCTCGATACAAAACCGGATTCAATCTTGTCGTATGTTCGAAATTCACACATAAAGTGAAAGAGCTTAATACATTTTAATCTTATATATAAAAATGAAGCTAAAACTCGAGAACGGCTGAACCTATTCGGATATATTTTTTCATAATATGTTACTAGAAACGTACCTACTCCTCAAACATGACAAATCCAAAAACCTACTTAAAATGACTTGTGACTATTTTCCAAAATTTTAAATATTAACTAAAATTACTTAGTTTTGAATATAAATACTGCACTAATTTCAAATATATAATTGAATATTTTTAAGCCCCGACGAAACTAGATGGGTGGTATTTATAACTTTGATGTGTCTGTCTGTGTGTCTGTATGTGTGTTAGTGGCATAGTACCTCCGAAGCGGATGAACTGATAATTTTTTTGTTTAGCGGTTTGTCAACGCGCGTTTTGAGAACCGAGCGCGCGCTTTTTCTTTACCCAAAAACAGGCATCAGCAAAGCGCCTAATGTGCCTAATGTGGCAGTAATTCGTAATTAATGCTTGCTTACTGCTTGACTATCGGGGTACTTCAAATTTTAATTTTGTTTCCTTCTGTCACATTGAAATTGTATTTTAAACTATTCTTATGAGAGGTTCCAATTAGATTAATTAATATGAGAGAAGGTTTAAAATTTCAATTTTTTTATTAATAAGTACGCTTTTGTAATCTTGGGTTGTATGTATCTATGTATGTATGTAACGGAAGTTTTGAGCATATTTTTCAAAAATTTCTATCGAAGTCTATTGAATTATTTGAAATTTTGTATACATATCAAGGACCAATAACAATGCAAATAATTGTGTTTTAAAGTTTTTTTTTTAATTGTTAGTTATTGGACTAAGAAGTTTACATTTGGAGGGAAAATTTTGGATATTAAAGTTATGTGCAATAAAAATAAACTCGGTCTCTAAATACATAAAATATGTGTTAACTATACATTATACATTCACTGACATACTACATGAGATTATATAAAACAATTAACATAAATACATCGTAAAAGGTTAACAATCCGTTAGTATCGCCTATCGTTTAGGAGTTATTATACTGCATTACGATACAATGTACTTTAAATACAAGCAAATAAATAATAGTTAAAAAAACACCATGCAATATCTATAAAGTACTTAAATAATTACAGGGAATTAACTATAATAATACATAATATGAAAATATGTAAGTTATTTAACAAAATTTCATAAATAGTGAGAATGACGCTAATATAACATAAAACAAGAATTATACTGGTTAAACCTAAAGAATATTTATTAGAACCTAATAAGTATTGATTTTATGAATTTATTTGGTGGAGTATATAGGTAATATCGGAAAATAAATTTGTATTTTTGTATGTAACGACTTAACTCAAAAAGTACTGGACCGATTTTAATAATTGAATTTGGGGTTAGAAATTGGGTGAAGCTGTAGCTAGAAAAAAATATTGAAAAATGACAATTCCCGAAAAACTATTAACATATAAGTATTTTATTTCAAATGTTATTTAACAATATTTTGTATTTACTTTAGTGGCTTCACCGAGAGTTGATGCGCTCTATCTGCCCTTTAAATCTAAGCTAGTGACTATCCATTAAATTACGCTTCTGAATTTTAATGAAACCACGTGCACATTCATTCAAATCCATACAACAATTATAACAGAACCATGCAACACAAGGTTTTTCGAATATTACAATAGTATTTTGATAAGTTCTAAGTAAAACGTTTGCCTTCAAACGGCGTTGACGCTAAGTGGGGTCAACGTCCCCTGCGAGAAGCTCCCCCCCTCCCGCCTTCCCCCCTATACCCTCCCCCCTCCCCCGCCCGCGCGCCGCCAGCCGTGACCTGCGAATCGCAAATATACAGATATAGGAGACGGTTTACATGGTCGATCTATTTCATGGTTGTCTGGCAAAAAAGCTCAAATCTTCTTCTTCCTATATCTTCTTCTCGCTAAAACTCGAGAACGGCTGAACCGATTCGGATATTTTTTAATCTTGAAATGTTCGTGGAAGTCCCGGAAAGGTTTAAACGGTTTGTATGCTCAACGAAGTGGACACGGGTCTCGTCTTCTTCTTCCTCTCTCGTCTCTTATATATAAAAATTAATTACTGTTCGTTAGCCTCGCTAAAACTCAAGAACGGCTGAACCGATTCGGCTATTTTTAGTCTTGAAATATTTGTTGAAGCGCAGGGAAGGTTTAAACGGTTTGTATGCTCAACGAAGTGGGCACGGGTCAAATAGTCTTCTTCTTATATATAAAAATGAATTTCTGTTCGTTAGTCTCGCTAAAACTCGAGAACGGCTGAACCGTTTCGGCTATTTTTAGTCTTGAAGTATTCGTCGAAGCGCAGGGAAGGTTTAAACGGTTTGTATGCTCAACGAAGTGGGCACGGGTCAGCTAGTATTTTATATTATTAAAAACATAACACACAAAAACTTTTTAACCAGAAAGTTTACACACCAGACAAGCTATACAATGTTTGTACTTGTCTGTCAAGTGACTCTTTTAACGTATAAAACAAGGATAAAACATAGTACAGATAATATCAGTACAATGATTTGATTAAATTATTATCTAGTATGTAAAATATATCTTTATTATTGAGGGGTTCCTGTCTGTTCTATACTGTTATGTGTATGGTAAATGCAATTATTTTATATATATATTACCGTTCTATACTGTTATGTGTATGGTAAATGCAATTATAAATAAACAAATAAAATAAGCAATAAAAATGAATAAATAAGCTATCAAAACTTATCTACGAGACATGCAAAAGACATCAACGCGTGCGGTGTTCTCGACAAGTTCGTATTAACTTTTCTTATTATCATTTGGGTTCTAATATTCGTTTTTTTTTACATCGATGGCACAGTATCGCTCAAGCTGGAAGCGCGGGTTTGAATCCCGACAAGGAAACAAAAAGTATTCAATGTTCCTGCGTCATGGATGGAAGTGTTATAATAATCTTAAATATTAATATGTTGGTGTATATAACTATTACATTCCTCTATCTGTCGTACTCTAGATGCATGGTTATGAGACATCACATCATTTAAGAGGAAACACCATGGGACATAAATACAAAATCAGTATTTATAAAATCTATTGCTGTCTCGCAGTGCCCTAGCCAGCCAGCACTAGCGCGATAGAGACAACTGCTTGAACTGAAATTACCTATTGCAAGGACAAGAAATCGACGTTTAGGAGACCCCTGTTTCCATCTCCAAAACTTAATCTATTTAGGTACTTTTTTCATTATAAAGTAAACAAAAGCTTGAACTATGTTCCTATGTTTTGATTTTTTTTTTCGGGATGTTTTAACAGCCGAAAATTTGGCCCTATTTTTTATAGGTTCTTTAACGTCCCCTTAATGAATTTATAAAAAATATTATATAGCCACTAGAGTAATAATATAGAAAAATATTGTTACTCTAGCGGCATTATCCACAGAGGAAACAGGTATGGAAAAGGCCGTTGTGTTTCCTCTAATGTATTACGGCAAGTCAAGTAATAAGTATAAGTATTAGTTCTTGTATTGAGTAAGATCAACTTATTAAATATTTTTTTTACTTTTATACAAACTATTATTTACGCTCAGCGGAGCAGGTAAAGTTTGCGAAGCCTTAACTTATATAAACATTCACTGTGAGTGTTGGGCAACGTACTTACTTGATGTCTCAATTATTTCTGGTACAATAAAACGCAATTATTTCCAAATGCACCAATTAGAATGTTAGCTTTGCAAACCTTAAAAATTGTATGCTAAATGCTTCACAAACATTTCATGCTAACTTGAGATTTTGCATTTACATATTCATTTCGCATCAAATTAATGAAATACTAAGGGCCGATTTTTCAATCGTGAAATAACTTTTATCTGTTGAATAAACATGGCCTTGAGATGTTCCATACAAAATCTGCCAAAGTCACATATTTATTTCTGAGATAAAAGTTATCTGACGATTGAAAAATCAGCCCTCAATTTAATACTATTGTAGGAACAGTGTACCAAAGGGAGATCTCCTACTTCAGGAGTTGGTATGCTATAGGCCGAAGCCCACTGTAATAGTTTCCAGATGTTGTAGAAGGGGTGGAAAAAGAACAGTAAGTATAACTTTGGGATATCATTATACTATCTTTTCTCATTCTATAAATGTATTTTTTTTTCAAACATTAAATATTTTTTTACTTTTTCGTTTTTTTTACGACAAAAAAAAATAAGAAATGGTAAACTAAATTAAGAAAAAAAAAAAAGTTTTTTTTTCATTCTGTTTATAGCGCTAGACTTCGAATAAGAACAGTGAATATAGTTTTTTTTATTATATAATATTAAGTAATTTTTATGAGGTGCCAAAACAAAAAATGCTCTACGCGTCATTCTCTTCACACTATATTCGGCTTAATATATTATTATGATGATGAATAGATCAAAGTACAAAACCATAATAATAATATCTATGGACGCTTCACACCACGTCAATCTGGCCCCGTGCTAAGTATCCGAAGAACTTGTCATACCCGTACCAGACAACGGAAATATATTTAAGATTTTTATTATATTATACACAAATTTAATACACATCCATGACCCAGGAACATTGAAAACTTTTTGCTCGAATCCTGCCGAACTCTCGCTCGAGCACCAACGCTCAACCACTGCGCTACGGAGGTCGTCAAAACCAAAAACTAGTTGTTATTCTTTGCATTTCAAGTCGAACTGTGAACCTACGTAAAAATCCCCGCCGACCTTCTATTGTTCAGGTTATCACCGCGGAATGGAATTGCCTTAATGTCAAGGAATTCACCGTGCCTTAGGCTCTATTTACATGGCGAGAAAACATAATCGGTAAATTTGTTGCAGATGAATATTGGAACATACTGATCGCCTCCGTGGGCTAGTGGTTTAGAGCTTCGCTCTCGACCCGGAGGTCGTGGGCTCGTTTCCCGCGTTGGAACATCAAAAATGTTGTTTTCAAGTTTGGTTAAGACAATGCAGGCTGATCACTTGATTGTCTGACAAGAAAGATGATTCATGCGTCGGATGGGCATGTAAACAGTCGGTCCTGCGCCTGTTCTCTCGCCAGTCGTGTCGGTTTACCGTCCCACTGGGTTATGAGTGTAAAAGGAAGAGAGAGTGCTTCTGTGTATTGCGCACACACTTAGGCCTGGTTTCAATGAAATTGGCTACCGACACCGAAATCGGTGAGGGGAGCTATTATACTGATTGCAATAGTGCAAAGCGTACAAAATGTCGGACAGAAATAAAATGGAGGAAAAATGTGATCGATTATTTGTCGGTCCTGTCTCCCGCTACTTCGCGAAATAAAAGCCGTACATTTTTTTGCCATTAAAAGTAGTATATTATGTGTTTTGCAGCATGTAAACTATCATACCTTTTTTATAAAAAATCGTACAGTAGTTTTTGAGTGACAAAGCAACATCTGCTTCAATATTAAGCAGCAAAGATTCGACGTGCAAGATAAATAAAATCTTAAATATGTATACCCAAATTTAACACTAGGTAACAATAGATGTAGTTGTAGAGTAACAAATTTAACACGTCTAGCGCCATTGTGAGTTTAACCTTACATTCCGATCTGCGTCTAGTACTAGAACTTGTAGGTACTGATTTATAATATTACTAATACAATTCACTGAAAGCCTGTTCTGGCTGTATTCCTAGTCCTACTGTTATTTTAACCTAGATATCAAAATCTGAGACCTAAAACCACCACAGTGCTAATAATCTATCACACCACGTCAATCTTGCTCCGTGGTAAGTATTTGTGAACTTGTGTTGGGAACCAGACAACAGAAAGTGTGTTACTTACTCACTATAATACCTACCTAAGTATATACTTTTTTAACATACGTGACACATTCAATACACATGACCCAGGAACACTTTTGTTGGTTGTGCGGGATTCCAGCCCGCAAACTCTGGTCGCCGACGCTCACTGAGTTCTTAGCTTCGAGTTCCTATAGTTTTCTTAACCTTTGAAGGCCTTTATTCAAATTCCTACCTACACACAAGAACAGTCACTGTAATTTTGGGATATGATTATATTACCTTTGTTCATTCTAGAAAATAAATGTATTTTTTTGTATTTAACTTAAAATAAAGGTTTTTAATTTTTAGATACAATTTATGTTTATACTAGCTGTTCCCGCGACTTCGTTCGCGTGGTTTTTGAGCAACTTAAACCGTTTATGCAGCGCACGCAACGTAAGTCTCCCCGTTTTTAGCAACATTTCTCACTGACGCGTTGTTCCTATTGGTCGCAGCGTAATGTTATATAGCCGAAAGCTTTCCTCTATAAATGGACTATCTAACAAAAAAAGAGTTTTTCAAATTGGACCAGTAGTTTCTGAGATAAGCGCGTTTAAACAAACAAACAAATTCTCCCGCTTTATAATATTTATATATTTTATATGTTTATTTATATTTATAATGTTTATATAGTCGCAAGAATAAAAAAAGCAAAAAAAAAAAACAAAAATGTATAAAATAAAATTTAAATAATAAGAAATGATAGTACCTTATAATCGTATACAAGTAACTGTTCTTTTTAGACCCTAATCTTAACCTCTGAAGAAGAAACACCATTCGCCACTGGCATATACAGGCTATGACATTAATGAGTGATAATACTTTAGGGTGTGTATGGGTCCCGTAAGTCAAAAGTAAGTATTTCACCGCTGGTACTTTTACAGCATACTCTACATAGGCACATACACAACCTAAAGAATTATCACTTAATTATTTTACACCTTGTATTATAGTCACTTTGCCCGGCACATTACTGAACAGGTAGAATTTGAAAAGAATTCCAGAGCCATCCGCTTCCTAAACAACTGTAATTAAAAGTGGTTGGAAAGTATTTTTCACAATAATCGGCCTCTTCCTCTTTCGTTTCTTGTTTACCTGTAGTAAGTATATATAAAAATAGGCATTAGAAAGACTGACGACCGATTGCACCGTATAACTCTGGGTTAAAGTGAATCATCACAACTGTTATCTCATGACATTTCAGGATATGTAGCAACGTATTAAGTACATTGACTATAGAGACGGATCTTTAGATTAATGTACTTAATACGTTTCGACGTATTCTGAAATGTTTTAGTGACAGTTTAAACTCAATTTTCACGAAATCAGAATTTTGCTACATATCACCTTCATCTATTCAAATATTCAATTATGTAAATGAAGTGTTAAATAATCGCCGAAGCGTTCGGATTACGTCAATCCAATACGTGTGATATGTAACTTGTGCTATGGACGAACTATGAGGCTTTCACAACGCCAGTCATTTGTTTAAGTCAATGTTATCGATGGCGAATGGTGGTCATGTGAATTAATATTTATTTATTATAGTCATCATTCGGCATGATAGTCAATAAATAATAAATTGTCTGTCTTGTTATCGTAATCTGCCCAAATAGTCCGTTGACATTTGAACAGCGTTTGACGCTTGTAATATGAGAGTACCATTTTGCTTTCAGATAACATTGAGATTTGGACGACCGAAAATAGGTAGAAATGTAATATTGTAAGATCGAAATAGTAGAATCGACCTTATGATAACGGGGATAGTATCTTAGGAATAATATTCATATTAAAACCACTAAACAGGTGTACAGCAAATCCCATATTTAGAACATAAAGAGACATACTCCAGCAACAAAATAGACCGAAAAAAATATGGGTTCTAATTTTAAATTTTTACACACATCTTTTGTATTATCTAGTATACTTTATAGAGTTCCAGTGAGGCCTAATTTGAACAATAAAAAAAAAATAAGTTAATTTAAATTAAAACATGTAATATTATGTAAAAACATACAAATAATAAAATAATAATATTATAGTCAACATTCAACAACTATAGATAATTAATTTTCTTTAATGGCACATGTTGTAATGAATGTATATCATTAAGTTATTGATCAGTTACGTGTATATTGTATTACAACAGACTTACTCCCGACACAATCGAGAATCGAATCAGTTCGATCTTCGGCTTTTGGTATTTTATTTGGTGGATTACTTTGAAACTAACCAGGATAAAGGAAATTGTTATATCGTAACGTTTTGTACTCCCGACCATATTGATCGACTGAGAATCAACATAAACAAACGTCAATTTACTAGAAAGTACGCGGCACGATCGAATCGGAATCAAAATCGAATCAGCTTGGAGAGTAAAATGCCTTGAAATATTCTAATTTGGCTTTTGGTTTTTAATTTTTTACTTTTTTAACCCGCAAGGTAATGTTGTACCAGGCCTGGCGGATATTGAAAACTAAAAGATTGTACCGCAACACAAACCGCTAAGCGCCATGAATCATATTACCGGGAACACTAAAATATTGAAATTGTTTAAACCAATATAAGAAATATGTTTATCTATTAAGAGAATTTTTGTGTCTAATGATGGATAATTTCTTATAATAGCTACCCTCACCGATTTCGGTGTCGGTAGCCGATTTCATTGAAACAGGCCAGCTACGCAGGAGTCCTTTATAGTGCCCGAGTGTGTGCGCAATACACAAATACACTCACTCTTCCTTTAATCTCAACAGGCGCAGGACCGAATTTTTACATGCCCATCCGACGCATGGATCAACTTTCTTGTCAGACAATCAGGTGATCAGCCTGCATTGTTCTAGCCAAACTTGAAAATAACTTTTATTGTTGTTTCATCGCGGGAATCGAACCCACGACCTACGGGTCGAGAGCGAAGCTCCGAACCACTAGACCACGGAGGCGATTTCTTATAACAATGCATCAAAATACTTCACGTCAAAACTCAAAAGTTTATTACGAATAATTGACAACAATGTTTATGTTACGAATTAATTATCGAATGAGAATTGTGTAGAAATGTATACAATTAGGTAAACAACTATCATTCAATTTTATCATTCGACTAGCTGACCCGTGCTCACTTCTATGCCCAAGCCTTGGGCATAGAAACCGTTTAAACCTTCCCGGGACTTACACTTTTTTTCAAGACTAAAAATAGCCGAATCGGTTCAGCCGTTCTCGGGTTTTAGCGAAACTAACGAACAGCAATTCATTTTTATATCTATAGAAGATAATAGTGAATATAAGTTAATAATGAGTGATAATACTTAAGTGTGTGTATGGGTCCTGTTTATACAGTTTACTGCGAAAGTACCAGCGTTGAAAGAGGTACTTTTTTAAAAATCATTGCATGGAGAAATTTATGATGTTGCGGCATTTCTCTTAGAAACATGAAAGTCAAAAGTTAGTCTTTCGGCGCTGGTACTTTCACAGTAACCTCTACATAGGAGGCTCATAAACACCCTAAAGTGTTATCACTCACTCATTTTACACCTTGTATATAAGAAAGAGGAGATATAGATAACGTCGCTGAGCCCATATCTCGAAAATGGTTCTCCACCAACCAAAAGTACCTGTAACATTTACCTTTTTGTACCTAGCGGGACTCAAAGCGACCGACAGAACTTCCGTTACACTCGATAAGCGTGAGATTTTGAGTCAATAGCTAATGACGAGAAACGGGTTTGGTGTTTCCGCTGAGGCGGCGGTTCCCATACCAACCCAGTGGCCAGCAGGCTGCGTGCCAGTTAATGTCACTGCTCGACGTGAAGAACCATATAGGATGATTCATGGTTCATATATTAAGCGGAATATAGTGTGAAGAGAATGAATGACGCGTAGAGCATTTTTTGTTTTGGCGCCTCATATAAATTACTAGATATAACTAAAAAAACAATTTAAAGGTCAAAAATTACCACAAATATGTGAATCTTACTGTGCTGGGGGTCGATGGCTCCTAGTCTACACACACGAACGCACCTTTTTATGTTTAGAGTCAATGTGGTCTTGATGTAAACAAAAAGAAATCGTCCGATTTAATGATTGTTTTCCTTTATGCGCGGCTTACTTATATGTCACATTGATAAGATGATACAATGTCTGACTAATCGCAAACCATGAAAAAAAAACTTATATAATTTATAGTTGCGTTTTTACTGTTTAGATAGACATGTCTAACGTACATATCATCCGTAGGCGATCACACGACTATATAACTAGTTTCTTTCTACAGAGGAATAGACAAAATGACTGATTAATAAAGGAAATATGTCGTGTTAGGTATTTAAAACTATTTTTTTTTTATT
Organism: Celastrina argiolus; assembly: GCA_905187575.2. Classification (NCBI taxonomy): domain Eukaryota; kingdom Metazoa; phylum Arthropoda; class Insecta; order Lepidoptera; family Lycaenidae; genus Celastrina; species Celastrina argiolus. Next base: position 14,148,441 of record LR994599.1, on the reverse strand, counting down.
TTTTTTTCTTGCGACTAAATAATTAGTGAAAGTAAAAATTATAGTTTTTGATAAAAAAACCATTTCCCGAACGAGAAAAGGTAGTATAATATAATCTCTAAAATCTAAAATTATTACTGGAACTAGTTTTACACCCTTTATTACGTTAAGTCTGCCAGTATTCAAATCAAATCAAATCATATATTTTTATTCAGAGTAAATTTTACAAAAAAATGTTTTCTGAACGTCGTTTCTATATACGGCCATTTAGCGTGCTATTATAACATTTCTTATAATATTACGTATTCAACACCAGCTAGTAGAAGTACAAAGGAATCTGTCTCACCTATCCTATCTAGTCGTCCTTGCGCAAGATTCCGCTCCGCCGACCTCAGTGGGTAAATCTCTTTATACATTACTGTTGCTCCTCAAAGTGATTTGATACATTATCGCTCAAATGAGGCTCATGATAACTACACAATATATAAATAGAATTTTGTAATGATTAATATTATTTCATTGCGTCAGGTATGTACCTAGCACCTACTACTCTAAAATGTTTTAATTTTGATAATACCTAACATAGTTTATCTCATAATTGAAGACATGAATGGATGATGGTCATATGTAGCAAAATTTGAAAACCGCTCTATTCTTTGGCGAAAACAGCCCAAAAATAGGTACAGTAGTCTGTGTGTTTATCGCAAACAGACAAACAGAAAGACGAGGTAGTTTTATAATATGTGAGGATTGTAAAACCTCTGCCTCCAATGCCGAACCTGTTACGACTGATAATTTAAAATTGATTCGCCTTTTTTATTTGTATGTAATATTTTCTTCACGCTGTGTTTTTGTACCTTATACAAGATGTAAAATGAATGAGTGATAATTCTTTAGAGTATGTGCTTCCTATGTAGAGTACTGTGAAAGTACCAGCGCTAAAAGACTTACTTTTGACTTTCGTGTTTGTACGAGAAATGCCCCAACATCATAAATTTCCACATACAATAATTTAAAAAAGTACCTCTTTCCGCGCTGCTACTTTCACTGTAAACTCTATATACGGAACCTATACCCACCCTAAAGTCACTCATTACAGCCTGTATGTTCAGTAAAGATATTTTAATTCCCTTTTCCAGGCAGCATGTACTCCACATCGACGATCTCGACGACCGGGTCGGCCATGCTGAGCGCGCCGGAGCGGCGGGTGCGCGCGGTGCGGCTGCTGCGCCCGCGCCGGGCGGCCCCGGCCTTCGGCTTCTCCCTGCGCGGCGGCAAGGAGTACGGCGCCGGCTTCTTCATATCCAAAGTAGAGTTGAACTCGGAGGCGCATCTGCAGGGGTTAAAGGTGAGTCCTAGGAGGAGAATAAGAATAATAAGATGAGAGATTTCGAATAAATGAAGACATGAATGGATAAAGGTGATATGTAGATATATTCAGATTTCGATAAAATTGAGTTAAAACTGTCACTTTAACATTTTAGAATACGTTGTAAAGTATTAAGGCTGCGTTTCCACTGACGCGAAGCGTGGCGGAGAGGAGCTTGCGGTGCCCGAATTGACCAATCACTATGCTCGAAATCTCCGCTCCGTTTCCACGGAAACAGCACGAACATAGTGATTGGTCAATTTGGGCACCGTTAAGCTCCTCTCCGCCCCGTTCCGCGTCAGTGGAACGCAGCGCAAGGGTGTGTTTCACCAAGCAATGTTAAAGTTAACGGCTTGTTAAAATACCATACCTTCTCATTCATCGATTACTAGAGGAACAACATGATATTTAACGACGGATTGACTTTAACATTGCTTGGTGAAACACGCCCTAAGCATCTAAAGAACCGTCCGTCTCTAGAATCAATGTACTACTTTACGTCATATCCTAAAATGTTTAAGTTACAATTTAAACTAGATTTTCTGGGTAAATTTTTTTGCGACCTTCATCGATTCATGTCTTGAATTATATTTGTACTAATAAAATTAGTCTACACGCTGTCTAATCTTTAGTCCTTGTCTGTCTAGTGGCTTTTTAACGTATTGGATAAGGAGAAAACATATACAGTATAGCTTACGCAGTGTTTAAATATTTTTATTGTAAGGATCTAAGGAGGATAATATTTTATGAGTCGTAATATGTGGAGTAAAATAGTTTTGCCATTTTCGTTGTAACAAGTTGCTGTAAAATTGTATTCGCTTGTAAAATTACACCCACTTTAGTTGAATGATATCGAAACAACATCACTAGTTGAAAAATGTAAGCTAAATCGATGCTATACAAATTAATATTAATTTAGCTTCCGTGATTATTGACTGAAATTGTGCAAATCTCAAGTGCAACTAAAATAGTAATCTAGTATGAATATGTAGCATTGTATACAGGCTATAATATTAATGAGTGATAATACATTAGGGTGTGTATGGGTCCCGTATATAGAGTTTACTGTGATAGTACCAGCGGTGAAAGAGGTACTTTTTAAATTATTACAGCGCTGAAAGACTTACTTTTGACTTTCATGTTTGTATGAGAAATGCCCCAACGTCATACATATTCCCATACAAACATGAACGTCAAAAGTAAGTCTTTCAGCGCTGGTACTTTCACAGTATACTCTACATAGGAGGCACATACACACCCTAAAGTATTATCACTCATTTATTTTACACACAGCAAAGGTTAAGGTGCAGATATTCTTTGACGCATTGAGTTTCCACTCCGTAGATCAAATGATCAGTGATCCAAGAAAGGTGATTCTTCACGCATCATCTATCAGCACCTGATATGTTGCCGGTCGTGTCAGGTACTATCGGGGCAATGGCCATGTGGAAAGAAAGAATGCATAATGATACATGAGCATCCTGATTTCTGAATCTATGTTCAACATTAAAATTAGCTTTTTTTTAAGGTGCCTGTGCCAATGGCCAGATGCTGTTTTAGTTTCGTCGGTCTAAATAAAATTAGCTCTACAACCAGTGCCCTTGTTCGAGATGCCAGCGCTAATATCACTTACGAACTTCGAAAACAAAAAAAGTACAGGATTTATCAATGAATGAGAAGGCATGATATTTTAACAAGCGTTGGTGAAATCGTGACTTAATCTGCGCCCTGCCTGATTAATATTAACTAGAAGTCTAGTCTCTGGTCGAATTTAGTTAAATAATGTGAATTCATATTATTACAACTAGCTGTGCGTCTGCGACTTGGTACCGTTTGAAATAAATTCCCCGATTGTATATTGGTGCTCTATTAGTCTTGACAATCCTCGGCGAGTCTGCTATGTAACACTGAAATAATTTTTGAAATAGGATGAGTAACTCCTGAGATTAGCCCGTTCAAGCAAACAAACTCCTCAGTTTTATAACATTAGCATAGATTTTTATGTTTGAACTTTCGCCACTTAATATATAATGTTTTAATGCCTCGACACAAACTTTAACAAAATTTCTTACTCTCTACTTACAGTTCCTTTAAAACTACACTCAAAGTTTTCGCAATAATGTTGTTTTCAAGTTTGGTTAGTACAATGCAGGCTGATCATCTGATGGTCTGATAAGAAAGATGATTCATGCGTCGGATGGGCATGTATAAAGTCGATCCTGCGCCTGAAGTGATCTCCCGCCAGTCGTGTGGGTTATCAGCCCCACCGGGCTACGAGAGTGAAGAAAGAGAGAGTGCTTCTGTGTATTGCGCACAGACTTGGGCACTATAAAGTAACTCCTGCGTAACTGGCCCGGTTTCAATGGAACCGGCCACCGTCGTAAATACTAACGATGAAAGTCAGCAAGGCTCTGTAGCCCGACATCACTAATACAAGAACGAAAGTATAAGTATACAGAGACTGTAGAAACCAAGAATAGTTTTCCACAGTCACAAAAATAAACAAAGACGTAACAGTGATTATTTGGTGACTCTTAATAACTTGTTGCGCAACGATAGCCATTATATAATAGCCAAGATGACTAATTTTAATGTGGGAGTAATTTAATTGTCGTCAGCCACACAAATGACCCGACGGTTACGATGAAAATTCAATTTTACTCGTCTAATATTAATTAACAGATTTGTGCCATCTAAACATCGTTCTATAGTTCTAATGTGCTAATATTATAAATACAAATGTGTCTTCAACTGCTTAAACCGTTCGGCATATACAAGGTTTAAAATAAATGAGTGATAATACTTTAGGGTGTGTATGTGTATGTATACTGTGAAAGTACCACCGCTGAAAACTTACTTTTGACTTTCATGTTTGTATGAGAAATGCCCCAACATTATAAATTTTACCAATATATCTAATAATTAAAAAAATGTACCTATTTTAGCGCTGGTACATTCACAGTAAACTCTATATACGGGACCCATACACACCCTAAAGTATTATCACTCATTAATATTATGGCCTGTAGATACTTTGAGTCGTAAGGAAGAACGTACAGTTTTATCCCGAAATAGTAGTGACGCTGTGGGATAGTGAAATAAATGTGTGTTTATATATAAAAACTAGCTGTTCCCTTGACTTCGTTCGCGTGGATTTTGAGTGACTTGAGTGGTGAGCGCACGCAATGAAAGTCCCAAAATGTAATTAATTTTCCCCGTTTTTGCAACATTTCTCACTGACGCTTCGCTCCTATTGGTCGCAGCGTAATGTTATATATCCTAAAGCCTTCCTCTATAAATGGTCTATCCAACAAAAAAAGAATTTTTCAAATCGGACCAGTAGTTCCTGAGATTAGCGCGTTTAAACAAACAAACAAACAAACAAACTCTTCCGCTTTATAATATTAGTACCTATAGATTATAATATTAGTATAGATATAATCTTTACATACAAATACACGCGTAAATTTACATGTCAAGGAAGGAATTAATGCGATTATAAACTTTATACTGCTTTAAAAATAATCGTTATTTCGTTCGAAAGTTGGATGATGTAAAATAGAAATCAGATAAAATCGCGTATATTCATAAAACTATGATGAATAATCAAAGAGAGACAATAAAACAATTTAATAGTTTCGTAATAGTTATAGTGTTTTGGTACTTCGGTAGCTAATATTGCGTAACAAAGAAGGTAGATTTGTATGATTATTGTGTCCAATTGCTTTATTTTTACAAGGACTACAAGCGATTGTGTATTATTTCATTGTTTGTTTGACGTGTTTTGAAGTGATTGGACAATTTAGGTTCTGTAGTTTATCAACTGTTGTTTTTCCTACGCGGCGTGTTTTGCAACGCTGACACGTGGGTGATATGTTCTACTTTAATATAGGTCGCTTGTCAGTTAAATAATAAACATTATTTAATTATGAAATAGTGACTGATTTGTAAAGATTTAGATTTCAAAAACTTTAAACCGACTTTACACAATACCAACAAGTATAAGGGTGTAAAAAGAGCAGTCACTATAACTTTGAGATACGATTATAATACCTTTCCTCATTTCGGAAATGTATTTTTTTTTGTCAAAAACTAAAAAAAAATTTTTTTCTTTTTACTATTTGTTATTTTTTTGTCTCAAAAATAAGAATAAAGCCAAAAAATTTTAAATTTTTGTAAAAAAAAAAAGAAAAAAAAAATACATTTCTAGAATGAGACAAGGTAGTATAATCATATCCCAAAGTTATAGTGACTGCTCTTTTTACACCCGTTATCGATGTTATCCGGGTCCTTATTCAAGATGTCATCGCTGTTCGCTATCATAGTTCGGTCTCGGACTATCATTATGCATCAATTAATAATAATAATACTATATATGGAAGCTTCACACCACGTCATTCGTACGTGCTAAGTATCCGAAGAACTTGTGTTACAGGTGTACCAGACAACGGAAATATATTTAATACTTTTATACTATAAACAACATATTTAAGATTTTTATTATATTAATACACATCCATGACCCAGGAACACAGAAAACTTTTTTGTTCCGTCGGCGGGATTCGAACCCTGCTTGAGCACCAACGCGCTCAACTACTGAGCGAAGGAGGTCGTCATATGGCACTGTTCCGAAACATACAAATGCATCCGAATTTCAACTCAAGCGGATTAGCGGAAGTAGGTCGTGCAAGATTTCATTACACACACGGGGACGTGTAAAAGTAGCTTATATTTAAACTTTTTACGTCAGGGATGATGATTTAATCGAAACCGGCCGTGTTATTTTGTAAAAACTTAATAAAGTGTAAAAGTGTAAATAAAAGTTATTTATTATTGTTGTGAACATGAATTTCCATCAAGAACCAACAGTACATTCAATCAAAGTAGATAAAGCTTGAAAACGAGAAAAAAAAAACAGTAAGATGTAACCTTTTTTCACATATTTTCTTGTGACTACTATAATTTTCCACAGAACATAAATTGAATGATTGTAGAGTTCAATAGCACGTTTAATAGTTGAGAACGATAGCACTTGGCAGGTGCAAGTTTTTACTCTCGCTTCTTTCGTGTTGGCCGCTCTCTATCGTGGTCACGTAACGAACGATTCGTTCGGTTCGTCTGTTCGGTTCGGGAATTAGGTGCAAACATTATGCAAGCGAAGGTTATCTACGACATTTGGTAATTAATCTCTTGTGAAGGCGAGGAGTAACCGCAACTAGCGCCACTCTTTTTAAAATAAATTTTACAATAACACAAAGATCTTATTAAAAAAGTAATCGGTTCAAACTTTAAGTAAATAGTTAAACTAATTTATTGGCATTTAATTACAGCTCGAAATCCTATACTGTATTTACTCTCGTAAGTAATAACTAAAACGGCTGTTTTAGTTATTATTTACGAGATTTACTATTATATATTACTATAATAAATTAGTTTATCTATTTACTTAAAGTTTGAACCGATTACTTTTTTTAATAAGATCTTTGTGTCATTGTAAAATTTATTTTAAAAAGAGTGGCGCTAATTGCGGTTACTCCTCGCCTTAAGCTCAACTCACATTTCGTGAGTTTCTTATGAGGAAACATCACACCTGTTTTCTCCATACAAAAATAGGGGTCTACGCGATCCCTGTTTCCTCCCTGGATAATGCTGCTAGAGTAACAATTTTTTCCTGAATATCCATGTTCATATTTTTACGTCCTTTTTTTCCATTTTTTAATATATGAATAATTTGAGGCGATATGGACGTTAAAAATAAATAAAAAATTACCAGACTTTTCGCTGTGTTTAAACGTCCAGGAAACAAATTTGACTGCATTATTCAATAAAATCAAAACATAGGAACCTAGCTAAAGACTTTTTTTAGTTTATAATGAAAAAAATCCTCCACCTGTAGTACAATATGAATCTTTATTATTATTATTACATACTATTAAGGTACAAAATTGTATATAAGTTAAAATGTGATAGCGAGCGTCCACGTGTCTTCGTTTATCACTCGCCTCTATTTTGTAACCATATTTTGATAGTACAAATTTGTACCTTATTTGTACAATTTACGCCTATCGAATTGCTGTTGCGAGATACATAATCAGCCTGCCGATTATGTTTGATGTGTATCACTTACTCAGAAGTAAACAAAGGAGAATGCCGAAAACTGGGCTATTTTGCGTCACTCTTGCGTCTTAACCATTTATATATAAATATTCGTCTTTTGAAATATTATGTTATGTATATTAATTTTAGTTGTAAGCGAATGGGGGTTTAAAAGTTATAAAAAAAAAGTAACCATATTGAATTAGAAATTAGCGGAACCGCCATTTTGTATGTCAACCGCCAAATGATGCCAGTTTATTGCCAATACCAGTTTTTAAGTGAAATAGTAAGAATAGTGATATGAAATAAATGAAAGAAACCCACACCAACTCTATTTAACATAATGAACATTAGTCGAAGATTACTTTATAAAATAATGCTAATGAAGTTTTTCTTTTTAATTGAAAGTAATAAGAAATATAATAAAGTTATATTTTCTTTTTCTAAAACTATTTTAGGCTACATATTTTTTTTACTGGCAGCCCTAACCGTATGGTACTATTGACATTTGTGTGACGTGAATAATGAATTTGACTTTTTGATGGTGTGTGTGAAAGAAGTGTTTTCTTTAATTATTATTCAAAGTGTTCCAACAAAGTGTATTAAAAGTCTTACTTCAACGTTAAGTCGTGCAATCCTCCGTTGATGAATTTACTATAAGTGTATGTCGTTAGATATTGCAAATTACTTTTGATACTATATTTTACACTTTTGAATGCATAACTTAACCTCAAAATTCGGAACATTTTAAATTCAGATTTCACAAAACTCCCATCGAATATCTAAGTGATTTTTTTAAATATGAATACTGAGTACATTTTCAATGTTTTACAGTTAATTTGGTTAAGACGCAACAATAGCCCAACTCTCATAGAAAAATCGGCATTGTCCTTTGATCTGCTTTATAATTACCTTTTTATAGTTATCATTATAAATCTTTACAGTTTGATGTTCTCCGTGACTTTTTAACCCACAAAAGCTAGCTTGGCCTGCTGTAAATGGAGCGTAATATGTCCTTTTCCGTGTTAGACACTACATCAGGGCAAAATATGATCAAAATTGGCCCAGTAGTTTCGATTTATAGAGGCGATTCAGAGCGAACGAATACATCATACAACTAAATAATTATTTATGGGAATATTACAAATTCAAGATCGACAAAAACCAAGAATAACTTGTACAAGTCCCAACTCGATTTATAGAATGTAGAACTAAAATTAACTTTTTACATTAACTTTTTGCTTAACTGCGGTGAAGCTAAAAGAAAGATAAACGAAGCACGTCTCATTGAAACTCTAATATTTATTACATTTTTATATTTTCATATCATATTTATGAGTTTTATGCTTTTTCCTTATACTTTTTATGAAAACTTGTAAATAGCAAATAATATATATAATGTTACATAATGATATGCCATTATTAATTAGGCTTAAAACAATGAAATGTCAAATATGACATTTGACAATGATGCATGTGATATTAGTATATTAGTCCTCTAACGCCCGGTTTCTGAAAGGCTGATCAAATTGATCAATTGATCAAATCAGCTAATCTGCTCGCTGATTGGTGAACATTACATCGCAGTCACTGTTTTCACCAATGAGCTGAACGCTCATTGGTGAAAACAGTGACTGCCAAATGTCACATGTTATAAGAGTAGGACCTATGTACCTAGCTATAAGATATTACCTATATTACTAAGTACAATAAACGTAATTATATTAGCATTCCGAGTGTACTATTGGACGTGTGAATGGACCTTAATGTATGCAACATAACAGTTGATTAAATTGTAAAAGTAGCTCTGTAAGTTTTCTGAACAAATTAAACTAAATAACTAAAATTTAATTAAGGATTTCGCACAGGAGGGTTTAATAGATGTTTGTACGTAACTTTTTATTTACTTCTATAATTATGGAGTACTAGTTTCCCGCGACTTCGTTCGCGTGGTTTTTGAGTGACTTAAACCGTTTATGCAACGCACGCAACCAAAATCCCCAAATTTGAATAATTTTTCCTGTTTTTGCAACATTTCTCAATGACTCCTATTGGTCGCAGCGTAATGTTATGTAGCCTAACGCCTTCCTCTATAAATGGAGTATATAAGAAAAACAGAATATTTCAAATCGGGCCAGTAGTTTCTGAGATTAGCGCGTTTAAACAAACAAACAAACTCTTCCGCTTTATAATATTAGTATAGATTTCGCACATTCCATCCCAAGAGGGTTTAATGGATGTTTGTATGTAACTTTTTATTTACTTCTATAATTATAGTGTAGTATATATTGTGCGGCCACCGCATGCGCTCTCACTATTACGGGGCGCGTTAACACGAGAATGAGCACATTATTGTGCAAATATCTAGCCGTTTTCGCACAATTACTTCCTGAACAAAGACGTTACGACAGGCGTTGCTTATATCCGGTGCTATTTTATATCATATTTTGGGACGTTGTGCCTCATAATGATGTGAATTTTGCTTTAAGTTAATTATCTTTGTTGCTTGTAGCCCGAGCGGGTACAATGGACCGTTACTGTTATTTTCATATTGTGTTCATAGGTAGGGAGATAGTCGACAGTGAGAATTGTCCACTGATCGAACACATGTTAAATAAGACTAAATCATTATATAAAATAGAATACTAATATAGGATAAGATTTTTACTAACCTAGATATTAAGTATGGATTTGTTGCTGTCCGAAATAAAAATATTTATTATAGGTAACCCGTATGAAAATTAAGACAGCGGCCATTTAACTCACATTCGATAACGTTACTAATAAGTAACTGGTAGGTTTATGTTCAGCCTGGCGAACTGAGATTATTTTGGCTCATTTTTACCCGACTACGGCTTAGCCAAAAGGAACAGTAATGTTTTTAGCAGACATATAACTACATGTTTCACGTAGTTTTTAAGGTTATTTTACTATGATTTTTTGTTTGTTCTAGATGATTTTATCTATGATGATTTTTTGTTTGTTCTAGTTTTAAGTAGTAGCTAGCTATGTTATTGTAATTAATATGTTTAATAATAATAACACACAACTTTAATTTACAATTTTCACCGTATTATTGTTAGTAGTTTTTAAAAAGTAACGTTACTTACGTAGTTTTTAAAAAGTAACGTTACTTTTTAAAAACTACTAACAATAATACGGTGAAAATTGTAAATTAAAGTTGTGTGTTATTATTATTAAACATATTAATTACACTTTTTCACTTAAGTCATCATCAGGTGTAATAAAAGTTATTATTGTGAACACGAATTTCAATCAAGAACCAACAGTGCAATCAATCAGTTTAAATATTTTATTTGTTATTTAGTTTTGAGTAATAAATACATTACTTGGCAAGGAAATCATAGCATAACTTTGCTAATTAGTATTTTGTAAGTTGTATTCTACTTGAACGCCCGTTTTTATATTAGCTTTCTTTTTAAATTTAACTGGTTATTGTTCACCGCTAGCACAAATTATACTTACTAATGGAACACCATTACAAACGCCCGCTGTGAATAGCAAAAACCTGTAGACGCGCACTATTGCCGCAATCGGACGATACTGAAAACATATTGTTAAGGTTTAGGGAGACCGAGAGAACGTTGGTCGGTTATTTGTAAGTCAAAAATATTGTGTCACATTGACGTCAGTAAGTCGGACAAAAATGATATGGAAGAAAATCTAACCGATTATTAGTAGTACAAAATGTAGGACGTAGGCATGATATACGATTTTTAATCACCAAACCACCAAAATTATGTTTATTAATTAGCAATTATACCGAAAACAATTATTGTACTTACAGGTAGTGGTCATTTCACCAACAAATTTCAATGTTAATCTCTCTTCATTGAATATCATGTTATCCCTCTCGTATTTCCTGTCAATGAATGAGAAGGCATGGTATTTTAACAAGACGTTAACACTAACAAGCGTTAGTGAGATCGGGATTTAAAGTTATAATGCTTGACTTAACATAAATAAGTTATGCTAAGTTCCTTCAAAGTTATGCTTTAATAATAATTTAATTAGCCGTAGATTAATTAACTACATATTTACCCGATGTAGTACAGAAGTAGGGTTATGTTTTTCGAGAGTATGTGATTGTATGTTTTTATAAATGTATAATTGTTTGGCACGTGGATGAACGCTCGATAGATTTAGGCCGTGTTTCACCAATCAATGTTAAAGTTAACGCCATGTTAAAATACCATGCCATCTCATTCATTGACAGGAAATAGGAGAGGGATAACATGATATCTAACATGGCGTTAACTTTAACATTGCTTGGTGAAACACGCCCTTAAGCTTGAGACTTGTCATTAGATTATGTGTTTTCTGGTAGAGTGACACTGGGTATAGAAAAAATGAGTTTTAAGTTTTTTAAATTTCCTGTTTTTTTTAATAAATGATTATAGTAAAGCAAAAACGTAAACACTGTTTTACTACAATTGTGCGAACGTTGTAGGAAATTTGGCACACTTGAAGTTAATATGTAGGAAGGTGGTTAGAAAGCTAATACATTTTTAAATAATGCTGGGAAATACATAAAATTAGTAAAAACACAAACTACCTCGGATTATGAACTCACACTAATACTTTGATTCGTTATTAGGGTTCCGTACCCAATATAAAAACTACTTGAAATATTCACAAAATTTTTAGTTGTACATTTACTTTAATCTATACTAATATTAAAAACCGAAAGAGTTTGTTTTTTTTGTAATAAGAAAAACTAGATCAAAATAGACCCATCCGTTTGAGAGCTACAGATCCACAGAAACCACATAACCGCATACACAAATTGGTTTTCATCGGGGTAAAGCTTATAATTTAATATTGATAACAATAGATACAAGTTATTAATAATAAAATAAATAACAATAGATACAAACCGTTTAAACCTTTCCTAGACTTTCACGAATATTTCAAGACTAAAAATAGTCGAATCGGTACAGCATATCTCGTGTTTTAGCGAGACTAACGAACAGCGATTAATTTTTATATATAAAGTTGTTCAGTGCAATAAGTAGCGCGTCTTGAGAGCACGAGCCAAAAAACCGTTGCAAGACAATGTCAGAACTTTCTAGAGTTGTCGCTCTCGTGAGCCTTCTCGACAATATCTATTGCGCAAGATATGCTAAAATAGAAAAGTGCAAATAGGCTAGAGTGATACTTGGATGCGCTCCTAAAAGGCTCAAAACGGGAAGAGTATTCACATAATCACCACTCTTATTCAAAATACCATCGCTATTATAACAAAGTTTGAAAACAAATAATATCCGACACCAGCGAATCCGAAAAATGAAAGGTAGTGAATTTGGCGGTATATGTACCTATATTTGTTCCAACATGGCGCCTAAACTACTAAACCGATTTCAATGAAAGAGGTAGATGTTTTGATCAGCCTTTCAAAAGGAACACCTCACTATAAAGAATAGTCACATTTTTCCTCATTTTAGAAATGTATTTTTTGTGTCAATAACTATATATGTATATTTTTTTTACTTTTTACCATTTTTTTGTTGAATTTATTTTTAAAGAGTAGTGGTTCATAGCCTAGCTTTCGACCCGGAGATCGTGGGTTCGATCCCCCCATTGGAACAACAAAAAATGTTGTTTCCAAGTTTGGTTAGGACAATGCCGGCTGATCACCTTATTGTCTGATAAGAAAGATGATCCATGCGTCGGATGGGCATGTAAAAAGTCGGTCCTGCGCCTGTTCACCCGTCAGTCGTGTCGGTTATCCGTCCCACTGGGCTACGGAGAGTAAAGGAATAGATAGTACCTCTGTATATTGCGCACACACTTGGGCACTAAAAATTACTCCTGCGTAGATGACCTGGTTTCAATGAAACCGGCCACCGTCACGGAAATCGGTGTAGATATTATAGTGCATTAAACAAAAGTTACATTTACTTACATTACCTATATATTGTAAACTGACGGTCATTGGACACCGGATAGATATTAGACAGTCGATTTTGAATCTCAAAAAATAAAAAACAACAAACCAACAGTGACATCTATAATTATTGACAAAAACTCCTATTAATCAACTTTTAGTTCATAGCTTTTTCAATAGATGGTAGTAACAAAACGTCAAAAAGAATATTTCGCAGCGACTGTCACGTTATCGTACAATCGTCGTAAAAAAGATTTTTACGAATTTATCCGCTTAACTGACCAATAACTGTCGGTTTACCCTACTTGAAAATTTATAAGGAAACAGCTCGCATTAACTGTTACACTCTTATTCAACATCCGGCATCGTTTTATTACAATTTGGACACTTTTCAACTAACAAAAACTAAATTATCATAGAATTTGGAGCGGTCGCACGGTAAAGCAGCACGCATCGTACACAATGATGATCCACTCATTATACAGTTGCGATTAATTAGCATTTCTAATTTTACAAATTATAATGAAGTCATTTTTTTACACACATCTGTCGCACAATGGGGTTAGCAGAAACAATTGCCAACTACGTCTTATTAGTCTATTTATTAAAATTAATATAGTCTATAAATCCACATATCTGTCGCACAATGGGGTAAGCAGAAACAATTGACAACTACGTATTATTAGTCTATTAATGTAGTCTATAAATCCTAGGACCTTTTCGAAATTATTTCTAAAACGCCGCCGTGACCCTGATTCAAGATGCCATCCATATCACTTACGAAATTCGAAAAAATTCGAATAATAAAATGTATGCGATTTGAAATAGCTTCGCTAAGTGACGTACGAAACGCTTGTCATTTAGCGAACCTTATGTCCAATCCCATACATTTTGTTTTCGTAAGTGATAATAGTGTTGGCATCATTAATAAAGGCACAATGTTTTCGTCGACTCGGAGGCCCTACGATCCCGTAGACTTGACGTTCAGCAATCGATCGCGCGATTTTTGCTAATCGCTATTTTTATCAGGGATGAAATGGATTTGAAATTTCGGATACGGATATGGATATGAAATTATTTCGGAGTATCCGTTTGTTTCGGATAATTTCGGTTACGGTTTTAAAATTTTGGTTACCTTTTTTTTAACAATACTTTCATTTCGGATTCGGTTACGGTTATTTTTATATCGGATATCCGATTGTTTCGGTTACGGTTACGAAGCAATGTTAAAGTTAGCGCCAACATTCCTGATTTTTACGTAATCAGTCCGCCTAACGTTGCGTCTTGAGGTTGTCTCACCTCTGCGTGCGTCTCCGTGCCTCGTCAATCCTCTCATCGCGTCGCCAGCAGTTAATGATAGTTGTTCACCAACAAACAAGTTCTAGCACACGTTGTATAATATTGGAAAAGGTCTGGCATTTGTAAAAACGGGGATATGAGGCGTTAATGGTTTATGAGAATATGAGAAAGATATATAGGGGCTAGCAGGAACATTTGACAGCTGCGTATCCGTAATATTAGCGAAAAAGGTTTGTATAAAAATAAATACTACTTTACTATCAAATGTCCTACTTACTGCGTATAATTAGTCGTTGATGTCTTTTACTTGAGCTTTAAACTTTTACCTAATAAGCTCGGATTGTAAGCAGATAGAGCATACGATATACCTTTAGTATATTATTATAATACTTTTACCTTTATAATACTACCTTTTCTCATTCTAGAAAATATATTTTAAATGTGGTCATGTATTTGCTTTATTGGTTTAATCCACATGTTCGCTATGCTCTATCTGCTTACAATCCGAGCTTATTAGGAAAAAGTTTAAAGCTCAAGTAAAAGACATCAACGACTAATAATTATACGCATTAAGTAGGACATAAAGGTAGTACGTTCATAAAAACGTCCAAAAATATATATAAAAACAAACAGAGACGACCTCCGTAGCGCAGTGGTTGAGCGCGTTGGTGCTCGAGCGAAGGGTCGCGGGTTCGAATCCCGCCGAGGGAACAAAAAGTTTTCAATGTTCCTGGGTCATGGATGTGTATTAAATGTGTGTATAATATAATAAAAATCTTAAATATATGTATAGTATAAAAGTATTAAATATATTTCCGTTGTCTGGCACCTGTAACATAAGTTCTTCGGATACTTACCATGGGGCCAGATTGACGTGGTATGAAGCGTCCATAGATATTATATTATATTATTTAAAATTGAAATAGAGTAGAGAAAAATTGCGTTCAGTCTTCTTTCGGAAATTGTCGTTTTTTGTAGTGATTTTGATTTTGCTTTAGTTGCTTCATCCAAATGTTTGGTGCTTGTTTTAATATCTAAGTCAGCAAAGAATTATAAATCATAAGAATGCTGGGTATATTTGTCACTATTCTGACTGTCGATTTGTAGAGCAAATAGGCTCTCAATAGCTCTTTACATGTTACTGATTACAGTATACAGATTACAGGGTATAAAAATACCAGTTATAACTTTAGGATATGTTTTTTTTCTCATTCTTTAGAATTGAAAAAAAATATTTTTTTGTTGTTTTTAACTTTTATTTAACGAGCTTGTTCACTCAGTGAACATGTCGCTATTTTTTGTAGTTCTTTCTTCTAAAAATAAAAATGGCAAAAATAAAAAATATATATGACAAAAAATTAAAATGTTATGCCAAAGTTATTATATCTGGTATTTTTACCTGTATAAGGTTACGTACTTAATTTAGAGTTATACAACTTACTAAACGGTTAACTCGGCATTATATCAGTTGCCAATTATTTTTAGCAGAGTCCTAAGCCGATAGACTGTAGACTAGTTGCGGGAACATTGCGTTATTCTAAAATACTTGGGCCGCGGCGAATAATTTTGATTTTATCTTAGGCATCGACGTCGACTGGCGAATATTTGAACAGCTGCATACAGCTCGTTATACCAAATACCTGACAATGTCACACAGCTTAACGAAATATTTCAAGATTGATCAAATCCAGTAGAATGTAGAATAATAAGGTAATTCACTAGCGAATATGACATTTCAACTAATTACATTTCATACTTATATCTGAATATACCGAGTGATTTATAGTTCACGTATTAAGCCGAATATAGTGTGAAGAGAATGGCGCGTAGAACATTTTATGTTTTGGCACCTCATATAAATTACTTAATATATAAAATTTGCAATGGTCTAAAATGACCACAAGGAGTGAATCTTACACACTGGCTCCTATTCTATACACACGAACGCACTGGTCATTGACCTAAGACGTGACCAGGATTGAAACTCATATGTTTTGTGACTTTTATGGAGCGTCGCGATATATAATTTATAAGAGGTGCCAAAACAAAAAATACTCTGCTTACTTTTAAGGATATAAAGAATAAGGTTCTAGATTGTTTATAACCATGTTATCTAGTATCGATTAAACAAAAAAATTGCTAAAAAAAGCCCATTATTATTACCATACACATTTAGAGCGTGTTTCACCAAGCAATTTTAAAGTTAACGCCATGTTAAATATCATGTCCCTCTCGTATTTCCTGTCAATGAATGAGATGGCATGGTATTTTAACATGGCGTTAACTTTAACATTGCTTGGTGAAACACGCCCTTAGTATTATACTGTGGCTTTTCTACCAAATAAGTGCTTGAAAAAATATTATGAGGATACTTGTGAATGAAGAATGACCTCCAACACATTAAAAAGGATATGACGCCCCGTCGTCTGGTCGGCAACAGAGGCGGCAGTAACTATCAATGAAAGTTGTCTCACATGTAGGGCACGAGGCGAGCTGTCCGGCTTGCCAAAGAAAGTACGCTGCGTCGCGTCGCATTACGCATTCGTCACGCGGTTGACGTCACAATGCCTTATTACTTTCTGTTATGCTTATCAAACGCTTGTGACACGCGTGCTCGGCCGCGTGCGACGTTTTGCATGTTGCACATTCTGAGGTTCATAGCTATTAAACCATAGTCCATAGATATACCTATATTGTTAGTATCGAATATTAGTATCCTTGCACACAGCTCCAAACTTTAGTGTGTGTATCACCATCCTTTATAGTGTTAACATATTCTGTATACATTTTTTAAAAGAACAACCTTTTTGCTGAAAGATGGCCCCGTCCGAGTTTCATACGTTAGGTCTTCTCGGCGGGCTAGGGTCGAACCGGTGGTAACTTTTTTGTTGACTTTCAGAAAATATCTTGTTAAGTTTCATTTGGAAATAAAATATTTTGATTTTACATTTTGAAACAGTGGGCCTACGACCCGGTCGCTATATCCGGAAATCCTTAACAACCATGCATTATTTTTTGTGTTATGACCTCTTTTAAGGGTAAATAAACGAGTTTAATTTGGAGATGAAAAATTTGAGTTGAGCGTAACACAAGCGTTTGTCACTTCCAGGTGGGCGACCAGGTGATGAGCGTGAACGGGTACCGCGTGGAGGACGCCGTGCACGCCGAGCTGGTGCACTACATCGCAGGACAGGCCAGGCTCAAGATCAAAGTCAGGCGTAAGTGTCTCTAATAATATTAATGTGAGACCTTGAGAGAAAAAGAGAGTATGTCTGTTTATTTACAAAATATTTTCTGAACGTCGATTGAATCAGGTAGTTGATTAAATGTCTAGCGCGTTTATCCAATGATGACATTTTTAATTGATTGACTAGGCCGAACGTTGATTAAACAAGCGTCACTCAACGTTCAACTAGTTAGCGGACTGTAACATAGCCCTAACGAGGGGACGTATAATCAGTCGGGTGATTGAAATTTAGTTCATATTTCCCGCAGTAGCCACCAAAACAAATATGGCGGCAAACAGCTCGTACATAATAATATAGTACCTACATAGTTGATATATTCATTTTCATTTGGTGTGACATCGCATGTCGTTCATAAACATATTAATATAATTCATACACGCGCTAGTCGTTAATTAAACTGCTGATTCAATTAGATGACTGCGACATCTATATTGTGCTGTGTAGTGTTTACTGCAACGAATCGGGAAATAGCGCAGCGTATGAAATCTATCTTTTGAAAAAAAGTGATATTTTAAAAAAAAGGTATTAATATGGTATTCTTTATCAATAACACGAGCACAATAATAATTATCATAGTATTTACCTATACAACTATTAAGTAGTCTTGTAGCCACTCATACAGATAAGTAAAAGTTAAAAACTCAAGTAAAAGACATCAACGCCAAAATATCTTAGATACCTACCTTTTTTCATAACATCACAATTATAAAAAGAAATTTGTGAGTTTGTGTGTATGTCTGTCTTCGTAGTTCGTACATAAGAGATGGATAAATTTTCATAAAATGTCAGACGCAGGATGGGTTTTAATCCAGGGTTTACTTTTTACCCCATCGTAGTTTTTTTTTATCTCTATTGTTTTTATGCGAGCGTACCCGAAGCTTGTTTTATTATACATATAAGGTTGTTATAAATTCATTACGGATATTTAACGTTTGGGCAGATAAGGAAACTTTATTTATAAAGTAATTAAAAATACTAATGAAACCAGTCGTCACCGTTGAGGCCATTGACCTCGTGCTCGGTTAAAAAAATAACAACAATATTTATTCAGTAACAAATTTGGGCATTACACTACAATAAATTCGACTTAAAAAGAAGAGACATTCATTTTCGTGAACCACTAAATTTGTATCAATAAAATAAAAAAAACACGATACAAATAGAATTTCGAAATTCAAATCTAAATCTTAATAAAATATTCATAATAATTTGACATAACTGTATCAAGTACGTAGCTCGGCTTTGATTAGGCGTAATTCTGACCGTTTGTTTTGCGTACAAACGTACGATTATCGTTTTGCGAGAAAGAGATAGTCAATTTTATTTTTAAATGCTTAGAACTAAAATGTTTTAAAATTTATTCTTATTTTAGGATTTGCTTGGTTTTGGTTGATGCTTGGTGCTATTCTTTCCCTGGCACCCCACGCATAGTTTAATGGGACATTTGAGAATATTATATAATTATTTAAAATAAGTATTAGTTTATTGTTATTTTAACGCATACCTTTTGTTTATTTCAGACGTGGGCATGATTCCTGTTAAAGAGTAAGTTTTACATTATATGTTATACATGATATTAACCTTAAAGTTAAAAAGACATTCTGTTGTTCTTTCATTTTGGCCGTCTTTCACCGAGCAATGTTAAAGTTAACGCCATGTTAAAGTAGCATGCCATCTCATTCATTGAGAGGAATAACATGATATTTAACATGGCGTTAACTTTAACATTACTTGGTGAAAGACGCCCAAAATGAAAGAACGACAGATTTTATGTTTGTTAATGAAAATAAATATTTGTTAGTTTATTTTAGAAAATATTGTATACCTTGGTGTAAAGCATGGAGAAATTATTAAATCTAAATTTTCAATATTATGTTATCACTGTACATTATGTATAATTAATCCATGGTGTAAAGTGATAACTTATTAAAAATTTTTATTTAGTCGCTTTCCTTAGATGTTCACAGTCGGTACGCTCTATCTGTCGTTTCATATCCGAGCCCTGATTCAACATGCCGTCGCTATTATAACTTACGAAGTTCGAAAAATGTATGGGATTTGACATAAGGTACGCTAAATGACATACCAAATCGCGATCATTTAGCGTAGCTTATGTCAAATCCCATACATTTTGTTATCGAACTTTGTAAGCGATAGTTAGCGATCGCATCTTGAATCAGCCCCCAGTTCTCGAAAACAGCGGCGCGGGAGCGGGTAACGAGCACCGCACCCGCGCCGCCGCCGCTCCCGCCCCGCTGCCCGCAAAATTCTAGGCTCAGGCCTAAGTGCTAGTTGCTAATGGCCCGGGACTTTGCAGGAAGGAGCACGAGTCCCTCTCGTGGCAGTTCGTGTCGGAGCGGGCGTCGCTGGGCTCGGAGGTGTCCTCGTCCCCCACGCTCTGCTCGGAGCTGACGGACCTGCGGCTCTCCGTACTGGTGCCGCCGCGGGCGAAGCTTGGATGCGGGTATGTTTTCATCGTTTTAGCCTTGAGTCTTGACGTCCACTGGACAGTCTGGACATAACCCCAAAGGTTTCATGGGGGTAGTTGCTTATATTCGCTACGCTTGGCGGGTTGGTGAGCGCAGTTAATAACAATGTCCGCGGAGGCGTTGCTGCCCATTTCCGGATATACAGGGTGTAAAAAGAGCAGTCACTATAACTTTATGGGAGTAACAACCAGGCAAGAGATATATCGTTTGGTACTAGTCATTTGCTTTTAATCCACTGTTTTAAAAATTTAAAAATTTTCAATAGGCAATGTACAACGTGCACAACACAGCGATCAGCTGATTACGCTGAGAGGTCAATAGCACGCGTAAGACGTTCATTACGTACTAGGGCAAAAATTATAAAATTTAATAATTTAATGCAGAACGTTGTTCCAATCAGTTCAGCCTTGCGACTTAAATAATAAATTGCAAAAAAAAAATACTCAAAAAATAAGTAATGAAAAAAAATCATTTCTAGAATAAAGTCAAGGCCCTATTATCCTATCCCAAAGTTATAGTGACTGCTCTTTTTACACCCTGTATATTCCCTGTGTCGTTACCTCGGGACCTACTCGATAACTTCTTAAGGGAGAGTAAATCGTTAGGTAATGCGTTATGGCGCCAGTCTGTATTAGTCAGGGTTGCCTTATACATTGTTTTCACTTGATTATTATCAAGGAAATTTTTCTTGAGTAGCTTCATTTGATGAGACGTCCAATAATTTCTTGGACGGAACTCTCGATTGTGATAGCTAACAGAGTTAGCAAGGATAAAAAAAAACTGAACTTTCGAGCGTAGGACCACGAGCGAGCGTAGGTAACGTACCACGCTATTTGTAGGACAATTATGTGTGTATACAGTAATATTAACTAAGTAATAAAAAGAAAATCAGCCGGTTACTAATAATTTAAGATAACCTCGTCTTTGATCAAAGCATAGATTTTGTAGGACAAATACTTTTTCGGATAATAAAGATATATTTAGGAATCACCAAATCAACAAACTTTATTCTTGCCATCTCTGTTAGCTACCACTAACAAGAGTTCCGTCCAAGAAATTCTTGGGCGACTCATCAAAATGAAGGTACTCACGAAAAATAAGCTTGATACTAATCAAGTGAAAACAATGTATGGGGGATCCCTGACTATATCAATTCTGTCTGTCAAAAATAAGCACATGTTTGACCTGAGTTTAAAATTTCTTCAATGGGAACGAAAATTGTGTAAATAAACCTTAGCTATTCATATGGAGGTCAGTATTTAACTTTTTGTGGAAAAACACAGGATCTCAGTAAATATTATGCTGGTGCTTTTTGTGGGGATCACATTTGGGTGATAGAAAACATTTCCTAAACTATGAAACTTCTTGAATGGAACGAGCTCCAAGGCCCGTTTAAAAAAAAAACAATTTAAAACTCGATCCCAAGAATTGTGATCGCAACCTCTACTTGAGAACCTATTTGACAAGTTTGATTTCGTGTTTGAATATATTTATATAGTTTTAATTCGTTAAAGAACTTTAGCATCGCTAAGTTATGCCGTTATGCCAATGCCAAATATTTGCGATTTCTAACTTCTTCATCGTAATTAGCAATGGTATCTTGGCTAAGGGCTTTACCTTATAAGGGGACTTATGCATAACTGACACTAATTAAGCGCTTTTCTAGTCGTACCAGCCCAAGTAAAAATCGTTAACTACCTTAAAATAAATAAAATTAACTAGCTAAAAATTAAAGTTATTATGAAAATTATATAAATTTTTTGCCATCCATGTAAAAGCAACAACACAGGAAGACTCTACTAATGAAAACCAGGATGTCAGCAATAGGGCATAACTTCATAAGCGCCAAAAAAGCAGTTTAAAGTGTAAATTCAGAAAAATTACATTGACGACAATGTAAATTAATAGTTCCTGTGATTGCCACTAGATTGTTTTTGGCGGTAGTGTAGTATAAACGAAGCGTCGCGCGATTTTTGGTAATCGCTATTTTTGCGTTATCAGCCGATGGCATAATATGTACAAAGGGCTGTCAGGAAGGGACAGGAAGGTTGACGGAGAGTTGCCATTCTTCGCAACCCCACGGAAGTTTTTGTTTGCGAGTCAGTGTGGAATTTGGAAGTATATCAACACGAACTCACAAACCTGTAATATACCAGGATTAGTCCGATACCATTGCCGGCCGCATACATTTCTATGGCTAACGAGAAACGTATATTTTTTGAAGGATCTGCAAAGGCCCGGACTGGAAGCCGGGGATATTCGTGCAGTTCATCCGCGAGGGAGGCATCGCACGGGAGGCTGGCCTCAGGCCCGGAGATCAGATCTTGTCGTGCAACGGCCTGGACTTCGGCAACATATCGTTTAATGACGTAAGTATATTGCCTTTAAACTTCTCCTTCACTGTCCAGCAGTGGTATCGTATTCCTATAGCTCTATTCATATCGGTTTCACTTACCCCATATCTTTTGAAGATCCTCATCCAAATTTCTGCCTACTCGGCTTCCCTCTGAAGGAGCTTTAGGAGCTACATAATTATTATTATGATTGAAAATACAGGGTATAAAAAGAACAGTCACTATAACTTTAAGATACGGTTATACTCGTACTACCTTTCCTTATTTTGGAAATGTAATTTTTTAATTTTTTTTTACTTTTTACCATTTCTTATTTTTTTAGTAGCAATAATAACGAAATAGCAAAAAATATTTTTTTTTATATTTTTCTAAAAAAACTTAATAAAACTATTTTCAAGTACCCTGCACACATTTTTAAATATTAGCACGCCGTTAGGAATGTATTTGTATCTACATCTACATATTTCAATAATGTTATTAATATCATATTCTCTTAAGGCGAATGGTCAAGCAAAATGCGTTTTTCACGACTTTTAGGCTATGTTTTTCAGCTAAATTACAGACTGGGGAAATAAAGAAATTTTGTGTAATTATAAAGTGTATCTTGAAGTATATTGTTGTTGTCGATAATTTTGATGATCTTCACTCAGTAATCAGAAATACATTTTAGAAAATGCTATGACTCGCGTAAAATGAATATTTTAGGATGGATTTTGTTTTGGTTTGGCTTATCCGTTTATAATGAATCTTTGCATGCATGCTTCTTTACTTTGTACCTTGTTGTTCATTGTCGATTTGTAACAAATACTATTGCAAAATAGAAGTTATATCATAAAAGGTCTTTGGTGCCTACTGTAAATCAAACTCCACTAGTAAAGTATTTGCTCATAAAATTTAATCAGGCGTTTAGTTATGGAATGCAACGTTGCCAGTTCGATGCAACCCATGTACAATGCAGCGTTGCCGTTCCGCACGGCGCGCACAGTGAGCGGGTGCATATATAAGAGTAATACAATCTCGCGTGGTCTTGTTTTGATTTGACAAATGACAATTGACATTTACTTACCGGCTTGTAGTTTGCACATGTTGTGTGAAATCGGTTCGACTTTGAAACAAACATAGGTAATAAAAGTATTCCGAAACAAAGTAACAAACGATTATTGAAGTTGCTATATAAAAGAAGAACTCGTGTTGCAAATCAGACAAAAGCAAATGATATTGAAAAGTAAGTAGGTAGGTACCTATCTAATTATAAAATAGACATATTTTTTGTTATTGTACCTATAATGTAAAGAATTTCCCGCGGTCCCATAGACTTAAAATTAGATATGAAGCTGTATTCCTGGTGACGATAGGTTCTATTAGGAGTTGGTCGCTATTGAGTTAATAGGTACCTACTTTTAAGTCTATAGAACCGCGGAAAGTCCCCAAAAGATCCCAAGATTCCGCCTGTACAGAAAAGATAAAAATTATGATGATCATCAGATGCATAATTTACAATTATAGTCTATAGACAGTGTCATTGTAATGTAAATGTTTATCATACAGAATACTTATCACAGAGACATCAAACAATTACTCTTTACTGCTACACTATTATACAGTTAAACCTACAGTTATACATAATGTTAAAAAAATTGCTTGCCATGGAAATATGCCATAGCTTCAGGTTCATTATCAATAAAGGAAGCCGTAAAAAATATTTAAAAAAACCATGTCTTTAGTCAACAAAACATTGGCTCCTACTGCGTCTAAAGTGATTCGTGATTTTGCCTTTACAGTTCATTGACTTGGGTTTTTTTGTTATAAAAAAAATTAAAAATGGCAAAAATTAAAAATAAACATTGCTGTATTTGTGTCCTAGCTTAGAACAAGGGTAAAGAGGTAAAAGATCACACATGCTACAAAAATTATTCTGGTAATTTACTAGCTTTTTTTTTGACTCGTAGTACCCTTTATTTCCCTGTTTTCTGCGTGTATTAGGTACTATTATATTACGCTGACTGAGGTATAACTAATAGTTATACTATTTCATAATTAATAATGAATCAAAACTAAATTTAGTTTTTTCTTTTAGGAGCGTCTACAGGAATGTAGTCTGAGATCTTGGTGCAAGGGTTTAAAAAAAGTATAGAAATGCGCGTTAAATATCGGACGGGGACGCCAGCACGTATTCAAAAATCTAGACCTTATGAAAATTATACCGTTGAAAAAGTAGAATGCCGGAATCATTTACTTACAAATTTTTGTAATAAATTTTTAGCGTTAAGTACAGATACAAAGTATTCTTTGAAATACAGAAAAAACATAACATAATCAAGAATATTAGGAACCAGAAAAGTATCATTCAATACTCAAAAACCTTTATCCGTTCTGCATAAATCAATTGTTGGAAAAAGTCCACGCAACGAAATTAAACGGAACGAAGAAAAACGAATGAAGAGTCGGAAACTGACTCAGAAATATTTAAGAAAACAGAGGAGATTGTTTCAGACCCAAGATGGAACAAACTATGGGGAAAATTGCTCAAAATCAAAATCAAAATCAAAACATTTTATTCAGAATAAATTTTTACAAAATGTTTTCTGAACGTCGAGACTATTTGATGCCTACCACCGGTTCGGGAACTAGCCCAGCGAGAAGAACCGGCGTAAGAAACTCGCATGGGGCCATCTTTTACCAAAAAGATGGAAAATTGCTCTTTTTTAAGATTTACAAATGTCAGAACTAAAACTAAATAACAAAAGTACAGTAATTTTATAGTATTTAAATATAGCCTTGCAGAGGGCTACTTTATTCCCAAGGTGTGCTGTCATTCATAAAATCATTTACTGTATAGTAAGCTTTTGCACACAAACGTTCTTTGGCTACTTTCTTAAACTTATTGTTAGAAAAATTTTGAACGTTTTCTGGGATCCTATTGTATAGGCGTATACATTGGCCCTTAAACGATTTTTTTACTTTACTAAGTCTAGTCACTGGTACATCAAGTTTATGCTTATTTCGAGTATTTCTATTATGGTTTTCACTTTTCTTCTTAAATAAGTGTAAATTTTTTTTAACATACATTAAATTTGAAAGGACGTACTGAGAAGGTACAGTTAAGATTCCTGTTTCCTTAAACTTTTCTCTAAGTGAGGTGTTAGGGGCCAGTTTGTAGATTGCCCGAACAGCTCGCTTCTGCAGCACAAATATATTATTTATATCTGCAGCGTTGCCCCATAGCAAAATGCCATAGGACATTATACTATGAAAGTAACTAAAATACACTAGACGTGCTGTACTTTCATCTGAATATTGTCTAATTTTACTAACTGCGTATGCTGCTGAACTGAGTCTGTCGGCCAGCCTAGCAATATGAGGGCCCCACTGAAGTTTTGAATCTAATGTTATACCTAAGAATACTGCTGTATCCACTAGTTCCATACGTTCATTATTTAATAGCACATTGGTTTCAAATTGCCTTACATTTGGCAATGTGAATTTGAGACATTTTGTTTTTTTATTATTTAGTAAAAGATTATTGACACTAAACCAATGTACTATCTTTAAGAGAGCATTATTTACTTCGTCGTGGCATGTATTTTGTCGTTTCATATTAAAAATAAGAGACGTATCATCAGCAAATAATACTATCCCATGTTTTTCATTTATGAGGTATGGTAGGTCATTTATATAAATTAAAAATAAAAAAGGACCTAAAATAGATCCTTGTGGGACCCCCATCTCTATTTTAGAGCCTACAGATCTTTTTCCATTTACCTCAACCCTCTGAGTTCTATTTGATAAGTATGATTTCAAGAGGGCGAGTGCCTGACCCTTTACCCCATAGTGGCCTAGTTTCCTGATCAATGTTGTGTGCTGCACACAGTCAAATGCCTTGGAGAGATCGCAGAATATTCCAAGAGCATCCCGCGATCCCTCCCAAGCATCAAAAATGTTACTTATCAAATCGGCGCCTGCATCTGTTGTAGAGCGTCCCTTTGTAAACCCGAATTGTTTATCATGCAAGATGTTATTGATATTAAAATGTGCTAGCAATTGATTAAGTATTATTTTTTCATATATTTTACTTAGCGTTGGTAGAATAGATATAGGTCGGAAATTAGATGGATCCGACCTACAGCCAGATTTAAACAGAGGTATTACTTTACTATGTTTCATTAAATCAGGAAAAGAGCCACTTTTTATACAATCATTGAAAACAGTTGATAAGTAAGGTGCAATAATATCGACTATCGATTTGATAACTTTCGTTGATAGGCCCCATAAATCTGTAGTATTCTTAATATTTAACAAATTAAAGTTTTTTATTATGTCTTGGGGCCCTATTTCTCTAAATCGAAAGTCGACTTCACGCTCAAAACCGGATATGGCTGAATATGCTGGAGAATTCAAAAAGAGTATTTTTACAGAATTTAGAGAGAAACGCCGAGGAAAGACAGAAGAAAAAAAGCTGAAAGACTTCTATATGGATTGCATACTACCAGAATTAGTGGATCCTAGATATCTGAGAAATATACCCATTAGAGACCCACAGTATATAACAGAGGCTGTCAAAAAAAAAATTGAAAAAAGTCTAAAAAAAGAAAGTCAGCCCCCTAACATTCAAGCCAACTAGTCCCATTGCCAACAAGGAAAAAAAATAACTTCAAAAATAATAAACAAATCTATTTAAATTAATATTTTTTTTTTAACATCCTGTATGAATCATCGATAGACAAAAGTTCCCTGTGTAAGAAGTAAACTGTAAAAAATTAAACAAAATGTATATAATATAACGGGTGTAAAAAGAGCAGTCACTATAACTTTGGGATATGACTATATTACCTTGACTGATTCTAGAAACTTTATTTTTCGAAAAAAAATTTTTTTTTTGCTATTTATTTTAGTCGCAAGGCTAAACTGTTTGGAATAACGTTCTGCATTAAATAATTAAATTTTATAATTTTTGCCCTAGTATGTAATGAACGTCTTACGCGTGCTATAGACCTCTCAGCGTAATCAGCTGATCGCTGTGTTGTGCACGTTGTAGATTGCCTATTGAAAATTTTTAAAACAGTGGATTAAAAGCAAAGGACTAGTAGCAATGGATATACCTCTTGCCTGGTTATTCCCCCACGAAGTTATAGTGACTGCTCTTTTTACACCCTGTATATATATAAAGAGTGTAAAAAAGAGCAGTCACTATAACTGTGGGATATGATTATATTACCTTTTCTCATTCTAGAAATGTATTTTTTTTACAAAATTAAAAAAAAAAATGGCTTTATTATAATTTTTGCGACAAAAAAATAAGAAATGGTAAAAAAAATATTTTTTTTTTGTTTTTGACAAAAAAATATATAAAAAAATACATTTCCGAAATGAGGAAAGGTAGTATAATCGTATCGAAAGTTATAGTGACTGCTCTCTTTACACGCTGTATATATATATATTAGCAGTCATAAATTAATCGTTTGAGCCGTATTCGATATACATATAATAAGGGACATTAGTCCAGTCATTAGCTTAAATTTGGCAAGAATCTTGGAATTAGAGATACCCAGCTGTAAGTCTGTAAATAGTTGTATATTGACTCCCCCAAAAGTTGTCTCAAAACCTACATAATATGGTAGGGTGTACGCTACTATTAAATTTCAAGGGTCAAAGGTCATATTTCTTTGTTATACTTTTCTTATAATTGGGTATCTCGAATTCCGAGGTGAACTTACTAAAATGGCTGGACTAATACAAATAATAAGGGTTAAACGGGGATAAAATAAAAAAAATAATCTAAGTATATATTATTTAATATATAAAATGTAGCCTCTGTTTATTATTACTCTGCTCAACTCAGAGAAATATGCTAAATGCGCCATCTAGCGAAAATATAATTTGACATCCTAATGCACGCTACATTGAACTACTATTCATAAATAGATGGCGTTAGCTCCACGTCCAAACACTCAAGGTCATTTGCTTGACCATTCGTCTTAAATAACACATTTGCTGATTTATAAAGCGCAGGATATTTTTTTGACTTAGTTGTAAAGGTAGTTTATTATCTACTTTGTGCTAGTAGTAATGTTTATGTGGTAGTACTAGTATACCTCTTACATAATGTGATAAAAATAGTATGCACATTTATTATAACGATGGTTAGTACAACTGATGTACATGCTACAAGAGTATTTCCTGTAAAATTCTTGTCATATCTAGTATCCCGTATCTAGAATCTAGATTACAAAATATCAGATGCCAAGTGTTATCATATCGTAATCTCTTCAATTCTGAAAAACTACACTTATCTGCTGACTCAACTGTTAGATATTGTATCGATGTAAACATTAACGCATTATTATTGATAAATATGTTACTATTCGTACAACATTAATTGCACTCTTTACATTCTTGGCACACCTATTTTATTATCAAGACTATTATAGGTTCCCATAACTATAATCCAATTGGTTTTATTTACCTTTATTTTGAAAGACCCTCATTAATAATATAATCATAGCCGATTTCGGTGTCGGTAGCCGATTTCATTGAAACCAGGCCGCTACGCAGGAGTCATTTTATAGTGCCCAAGTGTGTGCGTAATACACAAAGACACTCTCTCTTCCTTTTACTCTCATAACCCAGTGGGACGGTAAACCGACACGACTGGCAAGTGAACAGGCGCAGGACCGACTTTTTACATGCCCATCCGACGCATGGATCATCTTTTTTGTCAGACAATCGGGTGATCAGCCTGCATTCTCCTAACCAAACTTGAAATCAACATTTTTTGTTGTTCCAACGCGAGAATCGAACCTACGACCTCCGGGTCGAGAGCGAAGCTCAGAACCACTAGACCACGGAGGCGTTAAGACCCTCATTCATCCTATACTGGCTAGGGTTTCCCTCTGAAATAAACCAGCAGTGTTGCCCCAAAAAAGTACGACTAGCTTTTTTAGAGGTGCAGATTTGAAGTTAAAATCTGCACCTTTAAAAAAGCTAGTAAAATTTTTAACAAAAAAGTACAATTTTTCCAAAACATACTCGTATGCTATAGTCTACCCATAGTGACCCTTTTTAAGTTTGTATTTAAAAAAACATTACCAGTATAATAAGGTACGGTCCACACTGAGGTACGGCAGTGGTACGGTTATGAGATAAAAAGTACGGAAAACCTCCTTTTTGGTACGTTCTGGCAACGCTGTAAATCAGAGCAGTGTTTCTGAATTAGATACGTGAAGTTGCATCATGGGGTTTTTATGAAATAAAATGTTAAAATAAATAAGCAGAAAATTATAAAATTTCGCGTTGCGGGGTCCGGTCTTGCTTGTTCCGGGTTTTTGTTTTTTTTTATTGAATTTCACCACAAACTGTTTGTATGCCCAACGAAGTGGGCACGGGTCAGCTAGTGACTACATATAAGTGTTAACGCTCATCCCAAGAAACTTTTTCAACATATTCGTTCTTTTCCCAGGCAATAGCGGCGATGAAGGTGAGTGGGCGGCTGGAGCTGGTGGTCCGCGAGGGCGCGGGCACCGAGCTGGTGTCCCCGGAGAGCTCCGGGTACAATAGCTCCGCGTCATCAGCCGCGGGGGAGCGCAGCCCCGCGCCGGCCGCGCAGGGGATCCCCCTGGCGCCGCCCGCCGCGCTCCGTCGCAGGCTCGCCAGCGTCGCCGAGGAGGCCGCCGACAGAGCTGACAGGTGACCACAGACTAGTAGTAATACCAAATCTGTTGAGTTTATCGCCAATAGACGAAATTACGACCTCCGTAGCGCAGTGGTTGAGCGCATTAGCTCGAGCGAGAGGTCGCGGGTTCGAATCCCGCCGAGGGAACAAAAAGTCTTCATTGTCCCTGGGTCAAGGATGTGTATTATATTTGTGTGTAATAGAGTAAAATAGTATAAAAGTATTAAATATGTTTCCGTTGTCTGGTACCTGTAACACAAGTTCTTCGGATACTTAGCACGGGGCCAGATTGATGTGGTGTGAGCGTCCATAGATAGATATTATTAAGCTATTGCATAGCTTCTATCGCGGGCCTTGAGCGTGAAGACCGAATTCAGAAATTCCGTAACGAAAATAACCTAACACCCCCCACTCCGATCGGATACTTTTTATTGACATCTATCGATGAATAGCAGAACTTTTAATGACTTTTTTGAAATATCACGCTTGTCTCTTTAGTTTAACAACTCGCCTCTAGGTGGCATTGGTTGTATCGGATAATTTGATATGCAATAAGTAAGTATGCAATAGCTTTACCGCGGCAGTCCCCGAGTGCCACATGTCTTTTTTTATATTAATAAAATAGACACAGACGCAGCGGAGATTATTTAAGGAAGGGAGGGGATTGTAAAACTTATTCAATGTTTAGTTTACATATTTTCATCAGTGATATAAATAGGATAGGATAGATAAAGAGGAAACCTTTGTTTGTCCGTTGGAATTAAATTAAAATCGAAACAATTATGTAAACCGATTGTGATTAAATTTGGCGGATACCAAATTTTACTTTTACGTCTCATTATTGTTATAAAAGTTGTTTAAAGCCTTGCTCTGGACTCGGAGGTCGTGGGATCGATTCCCGCGTTGGAACAACAATGTTGTTTTCAAGTTTGGTTAGGACAATGCAGGCTGATCACCTGATGAAAAATGATTCATGGGTATGTAAAAAGTCGGTCCAGCACCTGATCTCCCGCCAATCGTGTCGGTTATCCGTCCCACTGGGCTATGAGAGTGAAGGAAGAGAGAGTGCTACTGTGTGCGCACACACTTGGGACAGTATAAAATAACTCCTGCGTAGCTGGTCTAGTTTTCAATGAAACCGGCCACTGTCACCGAAATCGGTGTGGGAGGCATTATTATTATTATTATTATTATAAATGTTGAAATCCCGGGGCACCGTACATCTCGCTGCAATAAAAAATAACCTCTATAGATATCGATTACAACTGAACTCTTTGTTGCAGATTAACGATAAATCGAATAAAGCGGCGAACATGGGACAACTTGGAGTTCAATTGGAAACGCGACGACGTCCACAACTTCGACACCCCGTCCGACATCGAACCCGACTACGACTGCCCGAGCATACCCAACAACCCCCACACCTACGAGAACAAAGCGAACCTGAAAACTAAACCTAAGGACTACGAAAATAAGGGCCTAAATAGAACGATAATAAACTTGACCGAGGACGGTGCGACCATACAATGTAGCTACAACAACTCGAACTACAAATACCAGAATCCAACCAATCACAACGAAGAGAAGACGATCTTCGTTGAGGTGCACCACGCGGAGCCAAAGTCGCACTACCCGCCGCCGCCGCAGAAAGAGATGGAGTGTGATAACAAGAGTCTTATTAGTTCTAATACATTGTCCAGTGCCATCGCCGAGGAGATACAGAGGAGGAAATTGGTAAGTGTCAAGTGACAAAGAATTGTGTGCAAATGCATAGTATAAAGTTAGTGATTATATTCGCACCTTCAGAATTATAGGGACCTAATCCAAAAGTTCATGATTTCGACTTTTAGTCAATAATTGACCTTATATATATATAGTCCTCCTTATCGATTTCGATAACGGCGACCCCGGAAATTAATGGTTATTTCTAGTATGAGCCCTTATATGACTTGCTAGACCAAACTTGTTCTTTACGGAGTCCCAAAAGGTCCATTTTAGAATGGATAGGGATTAGGTCCCTATAATTCAGAAGGTGCGAATTATGAATGATAGCAGTTAGCTCACCTTGGGAACAAAGTAGCCCCGTACAAGGCTACTTACATATACGAATGTACCTGTTATATCATTTTAATATTGACCATTCTACATGTTAACATAAAAGTACCTATATTATTGGGATAAAGTGCCCCGCAGCATAGCTACTTACGTATATACGAATGTACCTGTTATTTAGTTTTAGCATTGACCGTTCTACATATTGTTAACATATTATATATTTAAAAAAAAACATATTTTTTTAAAACGCTAGTTTCTTACGCCGGTTCTTCTCGCTGGACTTGTTCCCGAACCGGTGGTAGGCATCATATAGAAACCGAAAAAAACTAGTTAAATTATCGTTTGTGTGCTATTTTATAGGATAAATGATTTTGTTAATACACAATTGCGCACACAAACCTGTTTAACTTCTTACGCTTATTAATCGTGTTTATTAAGTCTTAATTTGCAATGTTTGCGCAGACTAAGAAAACGCCTGTACAAATCGAAGAAACCGTATTGAGCAAAAAACCCAACATCGCAAAAACATTAGACACCGACCAGAAAAAACATCACGACGCCCTGATGGATGAGTTCAAGAAAGTCCATAGGAAAATGTTCTTAAGCCAAGACCCAGTCGAAGCTACGAATTTGAACGCGAGGGAAAACGCCAAGACACCGGTAAGTGTATTTTTTATCTTCTATCTTCTTCTTCTTAGTCTCGCTAAAACTCGATAATGGCTGAACCGATTCGGCTATTTTCAGTCTTGTAATATTCGTGGAAGTCCAGGGAAGGTTTGTATACTAAACTAAGTGAGCACGGCTCAGCTATCTTCTATATAAAAATGAATCGTTTTTCGTTAGTCTCGCTAAAACTCGAGAACGGTTTAACCGATTCGGCTATTTTTAGTCTTGAAATGTTCGTGGAAGTCCAGGGAATGTTCAAACGGTTTGAATTCCCAACGAAGTGGGCACGGGTCAGCTAGTCTTCTTCTTATATATAAAAATGAATCGCTGTTCGTTAGTCTAAAACTCGAGAACGGCTGAACCGATTCGGCTTTTTTAAGTCTTGAAATGTTCGTGGAAATCCAGGGAAGGTTTAAATGGTTTGTATGCTCAACGAAGTGGGCACGTCAGGTAGTAATTAATAAAATTAAAATATTTATCTAGAGGATCTCCCATACAAAAATGCGAGTATGTTGTTTTGTGCGAAACTCTTCGTCCTCGAGTACGACTCGCACTTGGCCGGTTTTAAACTAATGTCCCGTTTTGAGTCAGAATAAATGGTCTCGTTACAAATACCTACCTCCTAATAGCTATCTTCAGTAATGTTCACAATTTCGGTGATGTCATTGGCAAAATCGATATAGAGATAAATGGGATTCTTATCGTACAAAGCAGATACTCTAATATAATTCAATCAATATTGCTAGATAAAATATTAATTAAATAATATTGATTATATTGCGGATATCCGCAAAAAAATACATAAGTAACTCCGTGGTTTAGACTTCAGAGCTTGGCGTTCGTTTTTTGCTACGTCCTTGCTGGACTTGCAATCGCTTACAAATCTGGCAAGGACAATGCAGGCTGATCACCTGATGGACGGATCCGTCTCACTGGGTTACGAGATTAAAGAAAGACAGAGGACTTACTGTATATTGCACTTACCCCCGGTTTCCCGAACGGTATTCAAATGAATGATCAACTAACATGACATTCAAATCAACGACCCATATTGAACGCTGATTGGAAGAACATTATCAGACAAAAAGGAACGGACAGATATTTTATAATTACATCACGCTCGCTCGCTGATTCAAATCGTATGTCAACTAATCGGTGTCTTTGGTGAATTAATCTTATCTGTGGAGTTTTAACAAATCTTGCGAGTGCGACCGTGATGTAATTATAAAATATCTGTCCGTTCCTTTTTGTCTAATAATATTCTACCAATCAGCGTTCAATATGGGTTGTTGATTTTAATGCCATATTAGTTGATCATTCATTTGAATAGCGTTCGTGAAACCGGGGGCTAGACTTGAGTACTAGAAAATAACTCTGCTGCTCTGATTTCAATGAAACCGGGTACCGTCACCGAAATCGGTATGGTGGGCATTATATTTCTGGTCTGGATATCGCCTGACTTGTTATTGTATTAACCTACCTTAATTTTAACTAAACTTACCTAGTTCTCGAAGTCTCAGCAAATATTTGCACGTAGACTAAAATTATCATAATATGGTGCATTGCTTAGGCCGTGTTTCACCAAGCAATGTTAAAGTTAACGCCATGTTAAAATAGCATGCCATCTCATTCATTGACAGGAAATACGAGAGGGATAACCCTTAGGGCGTGTTTCACCAAGCAATGTTAAAGTTAACGCCATGTTAAATATCATGTTATCCCTCTCGTATTTCCTGTCAATGAATGAGATGGCATGGTATTTTTACATGGCGTTAACTTTAACATTGCTTGGTGAAACACGGCCTTGTCTATTAATTTATTAACTAGATATCGTACGTGCAAAAATTATCCTATAAATTTTGCTGCTACAAAAAGTAGCCTGTGTATATGTCGCAGTCATCTGATTGAATCAGCAGTTTAATTGAACGTCTAGCGCGTTTATAAATGACGACTTTTAATTAAATGACTAAAGGACAACTCGTCAAGTTGTTTAATATAACCTTCAACGTAACGTTGGTGACTACTACTATAGTACGTCCGAGATAAATTTAACCTAAACGTAAACAAACCCGTCTATGACACAACCAAAGACTAGTCAGTGATGCCAATTGGCCAATATTAATACAATGATTTTTGTTTGTCATGAATCCATAGACTATAGGCTTATATTCTACAATCGGCAGTGTCAAAATGGCGTATTTTTTCTGTGAAAGATTTTCATTTGATATTTAAACATATAAATTATTGTTTAATTGTTATAAAATGTATTGGATAATAAAGTGTAATCCTTTAATATACCTGTGAAAGTGTTGATAAGTGTGCACAATAAGTAAATAAGTGAAAATTTGCATGTTTTCCGTTTGTTTACCTTTAGGTAAAATTTATCAGGGACGAACTATACGTAGATTTTTTTGGCCAGCAGTGCCCTAGACGAATATGGTAACTGGTAATTGTTTATTTATCCTTCACGAGTCATGCCTACTAGAGCGAACACAACCTAAAACGTTGATCGTCACGGTATTTAGGTAATTGACCATAATCCTAAACAACTTTTATAGCAATGCGTCCTGAATTCTCAAAGTTGCGTAACAATAATTTTGGCCTACTAGTTACTTTGTTGTTGACTTACCAATGTTTTTCACTACACCTACACGTTGCCCACAATACAAATATCTTTTCTTACGAGAAAAAAATCTTATTAATTGACTTAAATAATTAAAATTCTTTACAAAATTGGAGCAGCGAGTTAATTACGTAACTGCGGGCATTAGAGCGTTCAAAACCAGTCGTATTAGCAAGAGTTACTGCATATTATGCGATTTGTAAGGCAGGGGCTATGTTCCGAATATTCCGTTCCGTAGGCTCGTGTTCATTCGTTTATTTATTCATTCATCGACTCTATTGTGTTATCGCAGAGTTCTATTTCCAGTGATCAGAAATCCTCCCTCCCTCCGAAACGCAAATTTCAGAATCATATACTTCCGAGCCAAGCATGACCTCTGTTCCGAAACTGGGGCCTTACTCTCCAAACTGATTCAATTTTTATTCAGATTCATTCAGATTGATGTTTGCTTATTTTGATTCTCGGTCGATTAATATGGTCGGGAGTACAAAAAGTTACGATCTAACGATTTTCTTTATCGTGATCAGTTTCAAAGTAAACCACCAAATAAAATGCCAAAAGCCGTTGAGATCGAACTGATTCCATTCTCGATTGTGTCGGACGTAAGCCTGCTGAACGAGGCTATCAATAACAACAGCGAACGCTATCTATATTGATTTGTCACACGTCTACTACAATTAGTTACATTTAACTAGCTATTAAAACAACAATGTAACCAATATTTTATTGCAACGTAGGTAAATAGCAAATAACCCAATTTAAGCGTTCGTGGCTTAGTTATAGATATTATTATAATAGGTTTCACACGCCTCCGTGGTCTAGTGGTTCAGAGCTTCGCTCTCGATCCGGAGGCCGTGGGTTCGATTAACGCGTTGGAACAACAAAAAATTTGGTTAGGACAATGCAGGCTGATTGTCTGGCAAGAAAGATGATCCACGCGTCGGATGGGCATGTAAAAAGTCGTTCTGGCGTCTGATCTTCCGCCAGTCGTGTCGGTTTCTTCGTCCCACGGGGCTAAGAAGAGAGAGTGCTTCCGTTTATTGCGCACACACTTGGGCACTATAAAATAACTCCTGCGTAGCTAGCCTGGTTTCAATGAAACCGGCCACCGTTACCGAATTCGGTGTGGGAGGCATTATTATTAATAGAAAAGATGCAAGACTTTAGCGAAGAAACCAACAGTCTCTAATGCGGTGACGACCGAACACAAAAAAACATATATTTACGTAACGTTTGCAAAATAACATAGCGCGCGGTACGTCAATACCATACATTTTTTATTTCTTACTTCGTCATTGCAATTAGCAATGGCATCTTGGCTTTGATTATGAGGCCATTATGAGGAAACCTGCACGTCTCATGGCGCGTTTAAATAGCATTTAGCTCTATAAGAAGAGATTTGACAACTTTCTGCTGTAACATTGTATACTGTGTATATTTTATGGAGCAGATGATTAATCAGGGCAGTTTTTATAATGTGCGGGCACTATGAATGTCTCTATCGGGGGAAGCGATTAATCTATACTAATATTATAAGGTGGAAGAGTTTGTTTGTTTGTTTAAACGCGCTAATCTCAGAAACTACTGGTCCGATTTGAAAAAATATTTTTGTTTGATAGTCAATTTATAGAGGAAGGCTTTAGGCCGAGCAATGTGATGAAAAATTAAGTTTATATAGTAACTAGCTGTGCCCGCGACTTCGTTCGCGTGGCTTTTAAACGACTTAAACCGTTTATGCAGCGCACAAAACGAAAGTCCCCCAATGTGAATAATTTTCCCCGTTTTAGCAACATTTCTCACTGACGCTTCGCTCCTATTGGTCGCAGCGTAATGTTATATAGTCTTACTTCAAGTGCTGTTTTCTTAGTCCAAATATTCTTAAATAACTTAAATAATTAAGTTATTTAAGAATATTTAAGGTACCATGTTTATGAAGATGATTCTTATGTATATAGATAAATCTGCTCAGCGGTGTGTGAATATGATCCGAATATTTGTAATACGTGTAGTTTCTTTTGCAACATTTACATGAAATATCATGTAATTACATACACGGCTGGCATCAAGCATGGCGTCCGGCTCAGATTAATAACCATAGCATAGAGAACTACATCTTATCTAGATATATTTAAGGTTAGTATTTAGCTATTTATAGGATACCGCAAATAAAAAAACCCGATCTAGGTAAATACTAGCTTTTAACCTTATTTTTTTGGGTATCTTGTAATAGGTTGATTAATTGTTACAGAAAGAAGGAATAAATGCTTATTATTATTATTATTTAACATGCGCCTGCAAGTATCGGGATGGGAACAATTAATTTTCTCAGCCTTTAAGAGTTCCTGAAAAATGTTTAAAAATCTACATTTATTAACACACATAATAATTATATGTACAGTTTACGAAATATATTTTATTTATCTACGTAACCCTACATCATAATTTACATAATATATTGCACGCGAGGTCGTGGGACATATACAAAAGTCTAGTGTACATGTTGCAAATTCAATAAATATCAAATAACCAGCCAATATAATTAGCAATTGTATTATATAAACAATATCTATTTAATGTTATTTCTCATTATAATAAACAAACCTAGTATAATTTAATTGTAATAAGCAATAAAGAAACGCTATTAAATGCTTTAGAGGCATTATAAAATACAAACTTAACTGTTTTATAATTCTTCGATTTGCAAAACAACTTCCGATTGTCATTACAGCGTTAACATCCGGACAAATGTTCATTAAATACGTTACTAATTGACTCGCTAAGAGGAAAAGAGGAAACGACAGGTAACTCGACATGAAGCATTGACCGATTTGTTAACAATGTTTAGCTTCTGGTCAATCTACACTATCTACACTAATATTATAAAGAGGAAAGATTTGTATTTTTGTATGACTTAACTCAAAAAGCACTGGACCGATTTTAATACTTCTTTTTTCATTAGAAAGCTACATTATCACTGAGTAACATAGGCTATATAAAAATCAATTGCTGTTCGTTAGTCTTGCTAAAACTCGAGGTCAGCTGATCTGATTCGGCTATTTTTGGTCTTGAAATATTCGTGGAAGTCCCGGGAAGGTTTACACGGTTTCCATGCTCAACGAAGTGGGCACGGGTCAGCTACACTGAGCGGCATGGAATCCCGTCCAAGCACTTTTTAGGCGATTTCTTAAATGTTAACATTTTTAAACAATTTTTTCTTATGAGGGTACTATGGAAAAATAACTATCTTTATTTTCAGAGGGAAATTAATTATATTTTAAAACATATGCGAATAGAAATTTAAATTTTAGTCGAAACGCGTCTCTCAACTGATTAAGTTCGTAATTTTAATTTAGTTTTGTGTAAGTGCATCTTTGTCCTTCTGATTCTTTTGACATTGTTGAGTTCATTTAACTTTAAACTGCACCTAAAAATTAAAATAATGCCTTTAGAGCCTGAAATAGTGGCACAAACAGCCTTAATTGACTAAGGACTGACACAGCGCGAAGTAGCTATTACGCTCAATTTACCTCGTTCATCAATCCAGTAAGACTTAAAATGATACTAAGAAACTGGTAGCTTCTCAAGAAGACCAGGCAGTGGGGGTGTCAGATGCACAACGGCACGGGATGACCGTTTTATTGTCCTAGAGATCTTACGGAATCAGTTCCTTACTACAGTCGAGGTTCGTCAGCGGTTCCAAATTGCGACAGATGTGAGTGTTAGCGAGCGTACAATAAGAAGACGTATGGAGGAAGCTAATTTAAAGGCACGTAGGCCAGCACGAGGACCTGAACTGCTCAGGCAACATCGAGTTGCTCGTCTACATTTTGCACGTGATCTTGCTTACTGGACCCATGAAGAATGGAGTCGAGTGCTGTTTACTGTCGAATGTAGGATTTCTTTACGAGATCGAGACGGTCGTTTACGAGTGTGGCGAAGAAAAAAAGAACGGTATTTACCCAATACGACTGTAAATACCGTCTGTTACGGTGGAGGCTTTATAATGGTGTGGGGAGGAAAAAGTTCCACCGCTCGTATAGAGTTGGTTGTCGTTGACAATCGATTAACTGCGACACGATACATCGAAGAAGTTAT
This sequence comes from Celastrina argiolus, assembly GCA_905187575.2. Classification (NCBI taxonomy): domain Eukaryota; kingdom Metazoa; phylum Arthropoda; class Insecta; order Lepidoptera; family Lycaenidae; genus Celastrina; species Celastrina argiolus. Next base: position 14,108,591 of record LR994599.1, on the reverse strand, counting down.
CCCGGAACACGTTATGCTCAATTCGGGGTTTATAGGGTATGACCAGTTTCGTTTAATGCACGATAATGCACGGCCACAAGTAGCTCGTTGCGTAAATGAGTACCTTCAAAGTCTCGGTATACAAAAACTGCAGTGGTCTGCCCGCAGTCCAGACCTGAATCCTATAGAACACATCTGGGACATGCTCAAAAGAATAATAAAAACATCCCCTAACCCGCCAGCAACCCTCGGAGAGCTTCGTAGCGCTGCGATTAACGCTTGGGAGAACCTATCCCAAACTGAAATCAAAAACATTATCCAAATCATGCCAGACCGCATGCAGATGGTCATCAGAGCAAGAGGAGGAAATACCCCATATTAAAATGAAAAAAAAAATTGGAAAACTGTTAATACTTTTGAATTCAGAGTGTTTTGGAAAATATTATTTTATGCTTAGAAATATAGCGATTTTATTTAAAACTTATTTTTAAATTAAAAACCATGTCAGTGGCTGTTAAATTGATCAGGAAACACGAAGAAATGTATTTTTTATTGTCTGACATTAATTTCATTACAATACAGGCAAATTTGAGACGTTTAGACAAAAATAACAGGGTGGCCAAATTTCCATGCCGGTCAGTGTAGTTAGTTATACGTACACCGACTTGCGCCAGTCTGGGTTTGTTATAAACTTAAAGTTAGCTCATAATTATCCTTTAAATTAACGGATAACGGTGAGTTTATTAATACTCAGCCTTGGAAAAAAAAACATAATTAAGGCTGCGTGCGCGCATTAAGCTGAAAATTGGTGTACTTTGTAACTGTTTTTTCTTACTGGTCTTATTGAAAAATCTCAAAAATATTTAGTATATTCTTCATTGTATTTACCAGAGGAGTATCGTCTAATAAACCCTTTTTTTAACTACATTACCTTTTTTCTCTTAAATATAGTGGACGCGATTGAGAAAATTAAAATTTTAAATGAGACTCAGGGGACTATTTACGTATTGCAAGTGTTGTCTCAAAAATGTTTTAAACGTTTTTATACGATTTTAACACGCTTCGGTGGGCGCGATATTATTTCTCGCCCATACAAAGTTACGTTCAAAGTCACCGGGATTAGTACTAACTAACCCCCGGTTTCCCGTACGCTATTCAAATGAATGATCAACCAACATGGCATACAAATCAACAACCCATATTGAACGCTGATTGGTAGAATATTATCAGACAGAAAGGAACGGACAGATATTTTAAAATTACATCACGCTCGCACTCGCAACATTTGTTAAAATTCCACAGATAAGGCTAATTCACCATAGACACCGGTTCGGTTCATATGTAATCTCACGCCCGATGGAAACCCTCGATCATTCTAGAGGGCCCCGGACGGAGAACCACGACCAGAGGTTAAGTGACCTCTCTACGTGGGGTATAATAACTAAGGCGCACTCAGCAGGAAGTTGCTGAAGGTGCAATAATGCCTGTTCTTAAGGGAAGAACCTCTGCGACATAACGCCATAGACACCGATTAGTTGACATACGATTTGAATCAACGAGTGAGCGTGATGTAATCATAAAATATCTGTCCGTTCCTTTCTGTCTGATAATGTTCCACCAATCAGCGTTCATCCAATGCCATGTTAGTTCATCATTCATTTGAATAGCGTTCGGGAAACCGGGGGTTAGCCTTCAGTACTCAGGGCACATGCATTCCTTGTCATTTCGCCATGCTGTGGCTGTGATATTTTGTGTATAGGAGGACTCCTAACTTGAAGTAGCGATTGGGCTGTTAATGATGAAATATTTGAAGTATATTCAAATGTAAGCTAATAGGTTAGAATTTCACATAATATATGACCTTGAGTATTATTATTTTTTTCGTCGAAGGTTTTTACTATTACAATGTAATATGTTTCTTTAGTTCCAATGTTATACTTAGTTCTTTTTTCGCCCTGTTTTATTATTGAGGTTCAAATACATGTTTCTACTTTCTAACAATGAAATATCTCACGTTTTGATGGAATGTGCCAGGAACAAAAATGAAAGAATCGCACTCATAAAGGGCTTTGGTTTAAATACATTAGATGTAGGTTGGGTACAGAGCTGTTTATGTAAACCGACCTCGAGTACAGCACTAGCTGTATATAAATTAGCACTTGGCGTTTGTGAGTGAGGTTCTTTAGTGTGGATACGATGGGGTTGTCATGTCTCTATGGACAAAAACCCTACCAAATAAAATAGATTAAAAAAAAAAACAATGAAATATCTAAATTATCTACTCCAATTATATAAATTATCCACTTTGCGTACATACCTAACTTATTAGTTTATTATACTATTAAATTCACTAAATTATTGTAGTTTAAGCCAAATGAGCACTTTGTATTTGTACTAGTAAATAAGAGTTTTGTACACTTATAAACTTCTTTTTATTTTTAAGTTATGTTTTGTTTTAGTTGCTTTTTACTAATTACCTAATTCGTAAACAATGGTGTAGGTTACATGTTTACCACTTGTAGTATTTAATAATTTGTAATAGTTTAATATTTTAACATGTAACTGTTTTTTGTTCCAAATAAAATTTTAAAAAATTAACTCGTATTGAAATAGAGTTGCAACAATAAGTCACTGGCATATTGTGTTATATTGATTGGTCACGTAATGCTAACGGTTGGCGTTGTTCTGAAAGTAGTTTGCGGTGTGCAAGTTGCATCGATTTTGTTTTATCCGTCGGTCTGGTTTGTTGACCAATTGATCCGTTTAGTGGTACAGTGATTTTACATGATTACACCTCGCACTGATAAGCTCGAGCCTCGGTCACTACATTATAGACTAAGGTCCAAAGCCTGCCACACTCCCCTTATATGCTTATTGATTAAATGTATATCATTTTGCAGTGCATAAGTGTATACAGTAAACGCGTTCTTTACAATACTAGCATGATAACACTACCTTTTATATACAAAATATACAAAAGAATTTTAAAATTTCTATGAATGAAAAGTTAGTAAACATTTTTGTACACATTTTTTGGCACAAGGCAAAAAAACAAAGTTAAAGGAAAGTTTTTTTATTTACTTATCAGACAAGGAAAAAATAGCATATTATGCACAGTGTGTGTACAATGAACGTATGGATACGTGCTAGTTTATTACGTGGGCAAATGTTTAGTTAGGCGGAAAATATCATAAATTTTTTTGGTAAGAAAATATCAAGGTGCAAATTAATCAATTTTAATACTTTTGGGGTGTGTATGTGCCTATGTAGAGTATACTGTGAAAGTACCAGCGCTGAAAGTCTTACTTTTGACTTTCATGTTGTATGAGAAATGCTCCAATATAACAAAATTTTCCATACAATAATTTAAAAAAAAACCTGTTTTAGAACTGGTATTTTCAAAGAAAACTATATACGGGACCCATGCACACCCTAAAGTATTATCATTAATATTATAGCCTGTAAGGGTGGCCTGGCGGGCGTGGGATCTCGGACCACTACCACATCCGCGTGTCCACTCCGCCGCGCGATGCGCGTCGCTGCCCACCTGACGCCCGCCAGACAGTATACGTAGAGCGGCTGCACTCACACGTCGCCGCGACACCGCACCAACGAAATATCGCGATTTTCCGCACATTAAAAATAATCGGCGACCTTCAAACGTGTTATTGTAACTTGCAGTGCTATCGAATATTAAGTACAGTATTGAAATATGTATACAAATAGTTTGTAGTCTTGCCGGCAAGATGAAAAACAATCCGAAATCGAAGCCCCTGTTCACCATCCAATGTTATGAAGTAAGTTGTGTGTTACATATTCATGTGTATGTAAATATTATGTTGATAATTATTTTTCTTGTATTTTTCGTATTCTTTGCGCTCATATATTATGTGTACATATCGAACATGATATCTATGGATTAGTGTGTTTGTAAGAGGATATTTGCTGGTGAATAATAGGCTTTATCAGCTTAGCTTACCTGAAGCTCTATAATGGTATTAAGGGAAACCGATAATCATTTTATACTCGAATTTTTCGGTCCTTAATTTGTCGTTTAAATACATGGTGTAAAATAAATGACTGATAATACTTTAGGGTGAGCATGTACCTCCTATGTAAAGTTTACTGTGTAAGTAATAGCGCTGGAAGAATTGACTTTCATGTTTCTATGAGATATGCCTCAACATCATAAATTCGCCCACACAATAAGTTAAAAAAAAAGTACCTCTTTCAGCGTTGGTCCTTTACAGTAAACTCTACATACGGGACCCATACACACCCTAAAGTAAGATCACTCATTATTATTAGAGTCTGTATAATACAATATTGAATACTACGGTTTGTCTTGTAAGTTGGTTGGTACAAAATTATTTTACCTCATAGTTTTTACGAGAGTAATGCTTAAATGAAAAATGTCATCATAGAGATCTCCTGTCAGAGGTAACATCAGTAATAACTAAGTAATAAGGAAGAGGAAATGAAAGTTTTGGTACTAAAAACAAAAGAAAATCCGTAACCGAAATTATCCGAAACAAACGGATAATCCGAAATAATTTAATATCTATAACCGCGTATCCGAAATTTTATATCCATGTTATCTATCTCTGCTCTGAACACAGGGCCCTAGTAACAAGGAATATTGATTCCTAGTAGGGTCTCGGAATCTTCATCTCTAGTTTAGACTAGGTTATTGCCCCATAGGGCCGTCTAGGGGGGGACTAAGGATATAGCTTCCTAATATGAACTAGGCATATTGCTTCCTTGTGGGCTGAGAGAGTGGCACCTTCCTGTTGAACCACAAGTCATTACAATAAAACCACAACAGGACATAGTCACACAATGGAATAAACCCGTCTACTTTTCGAGCCGAATTTGACTATCTACGTACACAGTACACACTTAACTGCGATAAGGAATGACAAGTTATGTAGATACTTTTTATTGGGTAAATGGAAAAATAAGCTGTTTAGCCTAAAATATACATTTTTTTTTCAATTAAATAAAAAGTTTTTATTTAATTGTTTTCCATTCCTATTATACTTTTTTCTAAAATGTTGTTTCGTATAAATTTGTACAGCTACGTTAGATAAAAAATTGACAAACATACACATAGAACGCTATTGAAAACTTTTCTTAAAAGTTTTTGTGGTATTAAAATTGTATGTGAATGAATGAATATTATGTAGAGTCCTTTACACGAAGGAAGGCGTCCTGCGTCTTTTTATTCGCGGCAAAACCCCCGGTTTTTGAATCCGAATCCGAAACGAATCAAATCGTTGGTCACTAACATTTGTGTCAACTAACCATTCAGAATGCTCATTGGCGAACATTACTTGCAACAACGTCGCTCACTCGCTACGTTCAATTTTTCAATGAGCGTTCAGAATGGCTTTTTAACTCAAATGTTAGCTGATCGACGATTTGATCAGCCCTTCAGAAACCGGGGGTAAATCTTTTATCCAGATATAATGGAGATAGATACCTGTTTTCTTTGGGGATCTTATTAGAAAGGACTAAGGGACTTCTATCATGGAAATGATTCAACAATTTCATTACAAAGTATAGTGGCTACAAGACTTAAAATAAAAATGTTATCTTGTTAGGTGGGTAGTAGGTGGGACATATACTTAGCAACGTATATAAAAATAAACTAAATTTAAAATAAAAACCCCCGACTTCTACCCGACGTTTTCCTATTACACCTAAAAAAAAGACCTTGAAGACCTGAACCGATTTCCATTATACATGCTAAAAGAACACTCTCTACTGATATACATTTCAAACAAAACCGCATTAAAATCGGATCATCCGTTTGGGAGCTACGATGCTACAGACAGACACATACACATTTACACAGACACGTCAAACATATAAATAACACCCCATCGTTTTTGCGGGCTTAAAAATTAATGTAGGACTTTATACTTAAAACATTATAAGTATGTAATTATACCGTACTTAATGAATTATAAATTAATTAATATTATAATACCTCAGAACTCCCATCTTATGAAATCTTCTCATTATACGGACAACTTCGAAACTACACGCACTTGGCCGCTTATTCTATTTATTAACATAATATATGATTATTCCAGTCTCACACTACGTATTACACAATGAATAACATGTAATTTATGTTTTAAATACAAAAACATCGTAAACAAACTTTTAATTAGCTATTATTATAAATCTGTAGCATACCTGTAGATAATTACCTACTACATGTAGGTGTATTGTAGAGATCCATAGATCTAGTGTTTCACCGTAAGTAGCCATAACATGTCGTTGTTTAGTGAGGATGTTATAGTCTTCAAATTAGTAATTTAATACTAGGACTTTACCTTCCTTTTTATTATACCAGTTTTAAATTTTGGTGACATTTTCGCGATTTAAAATCACCAAATCAACTTTGAAATGTTTTATAAGTTTGGTCTCAGTTTGTTATTAAATAAAATAAGGGAATGCTGGCGGATTTGGGATCTCGGACCACTGCCATCTGTCAGTATTTCTATTCTGTAGACAACGCATTTGAACGGTGGTATGCTAAGGTACCTTTTTGTGATGTATCCCGCATTTCCCGTGGCCCTGACAACAACGGTTGGAGTAACGTTGGATTTTATTGGATATACCCGGGTGCAACCTTCACCCGGCTCCCGAGTCCTACATAGTCAGTGGCCCTCCTCAGGATTAACTTTACCAACAATAAAGTATCATACCTAGCATCGTGCAGGTATCATACCTGTTTTGATTCTGGGAAACATAGCGTCTGATAACATGTGATCGATAAACAAGATACTCGAGTCGAAAAACAATGTATGTTTCGGCGTGTCATTTATGTATAGCACTTTCATTTTGTCTTTACTTGTCGTAGTTACTTTTTGATTTTGAAGACATATTATGTCGTGTTAGCTTGTGAGTGTTAACAGGTTCTAATCCCACCGATAATAAATAACAAAGTATTTTTTGTGTTCCTAGGTGTAATATACTATATAACACCTAGGAACACAAAAATGATTCATGGTTCATACTTCATATTATATTAAGCCGAAAAGTATTCAATACGTATATTTATGTTGCTTGTACGTAACTCAATGATCTTTGAGAGCTTAGCAAGGATGTTGACGTGGTGTGTAAAGTGCCCATAGATATTAGGTATTATATGTTTCCCTGTAGCATATTATATTTATTACATCGGTAAATAATGATCGTCTCCGATCTTCGGTACATATCTACATAAGCACCGCGTCTCACATTTGACGTCGTTCGTCTTTTGAGCATTACACCTAGGGTTGTCACGTTATTTGTAGAAAAATGTCCTTAAAATATTGAAATAATTTTAAGACATTAAGGGAAAAATAGTTAACAGTGTTAAATTTTTTTATCTATAAAATTTAAATGTAGCGGGTACGTTTCATCCAGTCTAACACAGAAAATATTCATAACATTTCCTTTTGGCTTCGTTATAGTGAGGTATAAATGTCGATAGTTTAATATATAGTTTGATATATAGTTCACTAGTAAAATACTCAATCAAAATCAAAATATTTTATTTCCAAATGAAACTTAACAAGCTATTTTCGGAAAGTCAACAAAAATACTACCACCGGTTCAACCCTAGCCCGCCGAGAAGAACCGAAGAAAATAAAACTATATTATAATATACGTTGGCAACCCTACTGGCACCTTGTGTCTTATGATACCTAATCTATTAGTACATACGTTTTATCCTCTATCTCGAGTCATCAGTGATGCAACCTAAGTTCAATGACAAACAAGTCTAGTTTGAATAATTTACAATGTCTGTTTGCCGGTTCCGTACTTAAGGGGTAAGACCCTATTACAAATATCTACTGCTCTGTATGTTCGTCACCGGGCTACTTTTGTCTCGAGGCATTTTAGATTTCTATTGCCGCTGTAACTGCAAAAACATAATATTAGATGTAAGGGGCGTGAAACGAACTTGATAGTTCGCAGTTTTTTCTCGATATCTTAGTGCTCGATATTAACATAAATAATTGTACGAGACCATTCGCACTTGGCCAGTTTTTTCTATTTATTTTACATATTAAAATTTTTAAATAATCTTCAACATAAAAAAGTCTTTGATATCTTATACAATAATCCATTTTCAGGTGTATATGGATATAGTTATATTTTTTATTCCAGTTTATAATAATAATAATAATAATTCTTGATTTAAACATAAAACTGTACCTATATTACCTACATTGATGAAAATAAAATTGTTCAAAAAAATTGGCGGCCATACTACTTGCTTACTGCTAAAAACAGTTTCTTCGAGGCTTTATAGTAAATAGGACAGAAAAATATCTGTCGAGTAGGTACAGCTTGTTTTATTATAATATCTACACCTAATTAAAATGTTCATATTAATATGCTGGTTCACAGATTTGTTCCACTGTGTGACGTTTTTACTTACCTACTAAAATTGTTTTCCGCGTAAAATGTTTAACTATCCGTGTAAGATTTTGCTTTGTTCCATTTTCATGAGACTTTTGTGTTATTGGAATTCAATAACTAATTCATTTACCTAGTTATTTTCTTTGGAAATGTTTAGTATATTATAGGTATGTTCAGATATTGCATAATACTATTTAAGTTTTTTGTGATGACTGATGAGGGAAATCCCAGGTAGATAATCAGTTTTTCTCCTATAGCATAGAGTACAGACTATACCTACATTTACATATTTGTATTACCCAATTCATACGTTACTTTGTATTTTTCTGTACACTTTTTCACTTTCCTCTAATCTTGATTATAGATACTTAATATTTATGAATGAAGATTATTTTTTGTGAAACCAAGTTTACGGTTCTTACTTCACTCCACTTGCGACAGTTTCATTAAATTAGTACATACCACATTCGCCGCATATTCATATTTACTTAGTCTTACCATTAGCAATTACCTACCTATTGCATTTCTAACTATATTCTGATTGCTGATCGATAATCGGGCAGATTTTTCCTGCATAATTGCATGATAATTTCGGACAGAATATTTATAAGACGTGTGCGTTGCACTATTGAAATAAAGTATGTTCTATTTTTACATGCAAATGTCGGTCACCGATTATCGTCCGTGCACCTTAGGTAAGTGTTTAAGCCTAAATAACTTATTTTTTTTAATTTCCAGGACCGCCAAGTCAACACAAACATTCGTAAGGAAAGTCTCGTAACGACGGAATTCACGAACGGAAATACAACTCCAGAGAAATGTGAGATTGACCACAAGCCGCCGCCGCCTCCCCCGGTGAGTAATGAACAGACAAACAGAAAAAAAAAACAAAAACAAAATAATTAAAAAAAACACCCTAACCCTAACCTAACCTAACTCATTGTCAAGCAGTAAGCGAGACGATGGTGATGAATAGCAATATCTCAATCCCATCAGCTCTCTAACAGGAAATTTAGATCAAAATCGGTCCATACATTTCGGAACTACGATGCCACAGACATACAATTAGACCCATATTAATAAAGAAGTCTTGAACTGACCAAATAATTACTCTAATCTATGAACTGACCTCAGTTGAGATTTAGTTGACAGATAAAACCAACGTTTCGTTTCTTTCGTTTTCTTTTTATACCGTAAAATACATATTATAATTTACAGAAAAATATTGAAATAAGTAAAATCTTTATTTTTACTTTTTAAAGGAAAAAAATTAAGTACCTATGTAACTTTTAAGTAAAGTTCTTAATTTTTAAAAGTGATACGAAACTTTTTTTTAGTGTCCAATAGGTTCTCAAGTGAGGTTGGGTTTGAGACCTCTTTATTAATACGGGCCATATTAGACAGACACTAATTATTATGCTCTGTTTTCGTCGAGGGTTAGAAAACAATATTCAAAGAAAAACTTCACAAGTTCAATTAAATTTAAACTAAGTAGAATAAACCAAAAAAATATCAAAGCGCGAGAAAAGAGGCCTATTAAAATTGTTTTAATATTTTTATTGTTTTTTTTGTTGACTAACTTTTAACTTTTATTTTGCAGATGCCCATTGAAAATGGACACTGTAATGGAAACGGGTCGGTGTCAAACGGCGACTACACAGACGGACCGAAGAAGATCCCCAACATGAGGAAGGTGGCGACTCTCACCCGAACACCGACTCCCGACTACAAATCCGACACTCTGACCGACAAAACCAAAGCTTCGAACGCGGAAGTCGATTCACTGGAGTCGTACAAACTAAAGAACCCTTCGAGCGTTCACCCGCGACCGCCCTCCAATTACTTCATCAAAGCCCCGAACGGCACTGAAACGATGAAGAAACACGCCCGTCCGGTGTCCGTCACGATCGGACAGTACGTGAACAATATCGGACGGAAGGAACCCGCCAAACTCGAATTCCTGAACGGAGAGAAGAAATGCCATCAGATTGTGGAGAACGAGCCGATATCGAGTAGATTGCAATCTGAATTGGCACTTACGTTGTCTCGATCGAATCTACGTAAAAAGACTGAAGCCTTAGTAAGTGTTTAAACATGGCTAGCGCGAATAATTGATAGCAACGTGTTCGTTCGTTATCGAATGATTTTTTGTATAATACGCGTTCACCGTACGTCAATCTGGTCCCGTGCTAACTTCTCGAAGAACTTGGGCCTTACTGTCCAAACTGATTCGATTTTGATTCAGATTCGAATGTGCAGCACACTGCCGAATAAATTAACGTTTATTTTTTTATTCTCAGTCGATTGATATGATCGGGAGTACAGAACGTTACCATTTAACGATTTTCTTTATCCTGGTTAGTTTCAAAGTAATCCACCAAAAATACCAAACGCCGTTGAGATCTAACTGATTCGACTCCCGATTGTGTTGTGTTACGGGGGACAATGCAATTTTATTCACGCTGCGGCAATCGAACCCATGGAGATCGCTCTCCAGTGTCATAATGGGTGTAAAAAAACAGTAATTATAACTTTGAGATATGATTATACTCGATGCCCTTTCTCATTCTAGAAATGTATTTTTTTATTATTTAAATGTTGCTTTTTCGTTATTCTAGCGACAAAAAAAAAAAGAAATGGTAAAAAAAAAAACACAAAAAAAACATTGCCAAAACTCAACAGGTAGTATAATCGTATCTCAAAGTCATAGGGACTTTTTACGTACTGTATATTATGAGCCCGAATAAAATGTGTATTGAGCTGTTAGGATTTTCGTACTCGTTTGATAATACGAACACTTTCTTGTCAATCGTTCGTGCTAAGCCTATTTAGTTAAATATGTTAGCTCATGTATTTCGCTTCGAACTATTATTACTAATTTAATCTTTTACAGGATCATGCTTTATATAAACTAGAGCGAGTAACCTTGAGTAACGACAACTTTTACGCTCGTTACGGGAATAACATACTACCACTACCGCCATCTATAACTATCCCAAAAGTATCTAAACTAAAACACTGATCAGCTTTCCGAATATAATTGCTTCTTATATATAGAAGATACCAACTGTAATAGTGTATCATACATAAATAAATAACGTAAGGAATGGAAACCCATTTTGGCAAGCTCTCTTACATTTATATCCACATTTAGGGCACACTTGCACCGCATAGGGTTAAAGTGTATTTAACTCTGGATTATTTATTTAACATTGGCGCAAGGGTACATTTCTTTAACTAATATGGTTTGGCGCGGTTTTGTATAAACAGCACACCCTTGTATCGCTAGAACTTGTACCATAGATTATTATTGGTCTATGATCACTACTAAATAATATAATCTTGTGTAACTAATAATCACATGGTGATGGTAGAACATAAATGAATTATGGCACAGACTTCTATTTCGAACAAATTAAATACCTATTGTGCACGATAAACTTAATCCATGTTGCTGAACAAGAGTTTAGGAGGAATAATTTACTATCTACTTATAAGCAGTGCAATCGTAACGTTATCGAATAAGGATCGTATGGGTTATATAAAGTTGCGAATACGTAGCTGTAAATTTTTCCTGCTAGCCCTAGTGAAAACTTATAAATACACACCTTAAAAGTTTATACAAATTTAAGTTTTGATGTGTCTAACATTCTTTTCTTTTCCAGGGTGATGGTGGTCGATAGTTTGATTAAGTGCCTAAAAATGGTAAAAAATATATACTTAATTCATAACTAGTCCAAATATTATGGAAATGAAGAGGTCCGATGGGTGTTGCAAGATATTTCTGAACAGCCTGGAGCACAGCAACAGATTATATAAAAATTTTCTTCGATATTTATTGACGCGACGCGACCAAGAAAATATGAAGAATACAAATTATATTACTTACAAAATGCATAGCTGCGTATATTTGTTGTTGTTAATTAAGACTTATAACACGTTTTGGAAAAAGTTGACAACACTAGTGTGTATAAATTTTGGACTATAGTGTAAATACATAGTTAAGTTCAAAAATCTTTTAGTTTTCAAGTAATGATGAATGACATTTGAATATAAAATTATTTGTTGTGTGATAGTATTAAAAATTACCTAAGTAGAAACGCATAGCTCTATATAAATATATAACCTAAGTATAATAATTTATGAACCAAAGTTCTTATTATATCTTTTAAACTCTTACTCAATTTAATCAAATAAATGCATAGGCTACTGTTAACAATATTTATCCAATTATAAATGCCTTGTGTTATCTGAATGGGTACTTATTTATAAAGTCTTGTGTATGAGTTACTGCAGGTGTATAATGTATGTGCGGAGCCTAAGTCAAATAAAATAAAAATAAGTGACCTATGAATTATTTTTATTTTTCTTAATTACCTAAGTACCTTACCTTTAACTGCATTTAGTACAGAGAAAAAAATTGTTTTAGCGTGTACATTAGTGTACGAGCTAAAAATTATTTCTTGGGCAAAAGTAGCAACTATTGTATGAATCGTTTTCGGTAAATATAACCTTTACTCTGGGCATGGCCTACCATCCCATACAATCTATCTTTAATACAAAAAATGCCATAGATGTCACTACTATTAACGTTTGTAAATTATTTATTTAAAATAAATATGCCGAATTAAGTACAAATATTGACATTAAAATTTTTGCATATTTTTTAAGCTTATCATCACATTAAGTTCAACTCTTTAATAATTATAAAAAAGATAAGAATCGTGATTAGTAATTAGTATTTTCATAAAGTGGCGCTAGATGATAGTTTCCGGAATGTGCCTGGAAATCGAAGAAAACAAAAATAGCTTAGCATTTAACGAGCTTAGATTATATACTCAGACAAGTATAAAATCTATTAAGAAAATATAATAATCTATACCTAGTTTAAATATTAATATTACATATTATGTATAGTATAAGCCCGCAGCCATTAGCTCCAATAAAATAATTAAGAGACCTAAATTGTCAATGGCTTAAAACAAATAATTACTCTAATCTATGGCTTAAAAAGAAGAAGGTGTAGTGTGAGGTTAGGTTTTTATTTTTGTTTCAAAATTTATAAATCTTGAATTTAGTAAATGAATTTTAAAACGTGAATGAAAGTCATTAGTCAATACATAAAATAACTTATTTTATCTATAGGTTCTAAAGTGGGATTAAATTAATGAGTACTTGTTTTAATATAAAATATCCAAAATGTTTTTATTGAAGAATGTTTCCCGGACTTTATCTAGGAATTTGGTTAACATTAACGTATTTCGCAATCAATATGACTTAAATAAATGTATAAGTTTCAGCACTAGTGCTTTATTGCATCTAAAGAATTTTGTTGAAAATGAAAATAAATATGCGTATGGTTTGATGGAAAAATATGGGTATGTGCAGGATCTCACTCCAGGATTTTCAAATGAATTGTTAAAAAACAAGAGTACCTTTGATAGTGCCTCATTAGATAATTGCCGAAAAGAAACACCTCTAAAAATATTTCAGTATTTCGAAGAATTAGCAAAATATTGCACAGAAAATAATCTTTGTATTTCTGACACAAAGTTCGATAACTTCATTGATACACTTACTGAAAACATTAAACATGCCACTAATGAGGAACTCAAGACACTTTTCTTTACCCTTGCTCAGTTCCCGCCAACTGCATCAATACGTACAAGGAATTTCATTGAAGTTTGGGCAGCCTTAGATGATGAATGTCTCAATAGATACCACACAATGAACTTTGATGATGTGCTGTTTCACATATCTTTGTTTTATCTACTTAGTGTAATAAGATATAGTGATTTTTGTGGCAAAAGCTTACAAAGACTTGCTTCCAGAAGCAAAAAACTAAATAAAGCCCAAGTAGTGCAGACAATGTTTTATGTCGGAATAAAAAGGAAATCCCCACATGATATGCATAATCTAGAAGTTTTTATACAAGAAAATTTTGCACAATTCAATATTGATGAACTCGCTGTTGTGTCTATGGGTTTTTTCAAGAGTAAAACTCCAATACGCAACATGGATTTAGTTGGGAATATTATAGACAAAGTTATGGATGAAGCAGACAAAATACATGAAGTATCATTGGCTGCTTTACTAAAAGTTATCCGTTATTCATTGAAAATACGTCTTGATAATAAAATATATGATTTGCTTGACTGTCTACAGCATCAATTGAAAAGATTATCAATAATGTGTAATGTACATGTCGCCTTGTTAGGCACTTCAACATTAACTCTACATGAAAATTGCTTATTGAAAATTTCAGAAACAGTGTTACATAATGTAACCAATACTAGAGTTAAGGATTTAGAACGATTGGTGTTAAGTTTTGGCACTTTTAACTATGTTCCAAAAACCAAACAATGCTTTTTCACTAAGGTAATTGAAGAATTAAATAAAGAAAACAGAGCAGCAGAAATTGAAAAGCATGGTGCCTCATTTGCAAGTAGTATTGCATACTTAAATCTATTAGACTATCGTCCAAAGAATTTAATACAAAAAGTTCTAAATAAAGAATTTTTGACACGGACTTACGGAAAACATTGTTTTACATATGGGAGAGAAGTGTTAACACTTCATAATATATCCAAAATATTTTTTAACGAAAATGAAATAGTCAGCCCTCTAACTGATAAAGAAGTAGTCATTATGTCTAAAAAATACACAGACTTTGTGCCAGATGAAAATCATAAAATGCAATATAATGTAACAGAAAAGATGTTTCTAGACGTTAAAAGAACTCTTCGAGAAATTCGTGGAGGCAACAGCTTTGTGACTGGAAATCATATTTTCACTCATCACCAAAGAGGAGGTATTCATAATATTTATTATTTTTAATTTGTATGCAATAACACCATATTATATTGATTCTGATTAAAACATATAGAACAACGAAAAAGTCAAACTAATTGAATAATTTACAATGAAAATTGGGTACATATATGTCGCAGTCATCTGATTGAATCAGCTATTTAATTAAATGTCTAGCACGTTTATTGAATTAAGACATTTCATTGAATTAATATTGCCTAACGTTGATTGAACAAGTGTCACTAAATGTCCAACTAGTTAGCGGACTCTAACAAAGCCCTTTTAATAGAGCGGACGTAAAACAGTCAGTTATTGAAATTTTGTTCATTTTTTCCCGCAGTGGCGCTGGTAGTCACCAAAATAAATATGGCGGCAAACAGCTCGCACAGATAGTACCTACCTACATAGTCGATATTTTCATTTTGTGTGACATGTCATGTCCTCATTTTGAGGACCTTTTAAGTTCCGAACTTATGGTCAAACCTACCTAGAGGTAGCTTTGACCATAAGTTTGGGATATAGCATACTTTGTAATGTTTTTGACCAAACATTATAAAGTATGCTATATCCCATTGTCTTTTACTTATTCAATTAAATGTCGTCATTGGATAAACGCACTAGTCGTTCAATTAACTGCTGATTCAATTAGGTGACTGTGACATGTTTATTACATTACATACTTATTATTAAACTGGATATTAACATAATATCATTGGCTTTTCAGATATAATTTTTTTTTAAAAAGCATAAAATAATACTTTTATTTTATTTTATTTCAGATATCATTATTTGTAATGATAAAAATGGATTACCTGTACCAGTTGAGGACACATTTCCAAAAACAAAATTTGGTGTAATACGGTATCCTCCCGATGACAACTGCTGGATCATTCTCATAATTGCGGGAAAAAATACCATGATAGACAATTCTGGGGGCCCAACTGGCCATTTTTCAACAAAACAAAGAGAACTGAATAAATTAGGATATTCTGCAGCAGTAGTAAGTACAAACCAGATAAGAACAAAATGGAAACCAGTTTTTGTTATTCTTGTTTTTACATTACTTACATCTGGCAAACCTTGATGGTTTTTGGAGTATTAAGTAACAAAATTTTATGCAGGTAACCTTTATAAAAAAAAGCCTGTAGCAAACTTTTTATTTACAATTTTTTTTACAGGTAAGCTGGCATATTTATGATGAATGTAAAAACCATAATGAGAAGATTAAGTATTTAAATACATTAATAGAAGAATCAGTAAATTATAAAAATAAACTATAATAATAATAAAATATTTTTATTTTATATTTTATTTAAATATTTTTATTAATAAACGGTCAGAATTACTTTATTAATAATTTTAATTTGTGGATTTTACTAAACATGAAGAGTTTCTGCATATTTGCACATTAAAAATAAAGGTAGATAGGCACATATTATTATAACCAAATAGCTGCGTATAATTATTTTCTTTGTAGGCCAAATAGAACTATCATAGAGTATAATCTTAGATTATTAATTGGTCTCAGCGCCTTCGACCAAAGCTTCGTCAAAGCGACCAATTATTAATCTATGAGTATAATAATATAAATAGGAACTATGCAGATAGGTACTTGTTGTTGAGTCTTACTAAATTGCTTTATTATTTTATAATTTAGGACTTTAGGACGGAACACGGATTAAAAAAAGAATACTGATTTTTTCGATCCCATAACTAATAATTGGAATTTAGAAAATGATGTAGAGGTACTATAAGTATACAGTCTAAATAATGCGTTATTTTACCTCTCACAAGTCAAAGGAGAATGGAGGCCCTATATTAATAATTAAAATAATTACTCTAATCTATGATGGAGGCTATCGTTTTTTGTCTCACCGGTGATGAATGACTAAAAAGCTTTGGAGTGAGGTTGTAAAAGTATGGTTGTTACAATGAAATTTGTTTTGATTTGAATATCATTGCTTGATAATGTTAACTTAATGAGTGATATTAGTCGCAGAAAAGTAAATTACATTTAAATAATATTCAATAAAATGTAACCGTACAGTCAATGTATTTGCCCATGCCATATATTATAAAACCCCGTAACGTTTGAAAAAAAAAATAGTTTCAAAAAGCTTTTATCACTCTCAAAGCAATAATATAAATTGCAATTAATAGGTCCCCAGTATCTTATATTATTTACCTTTACCATAATAACAAACGTATTGCTAAATATTAATCTAAAAAAAAAATCTTTGCCAACCATTAATAGTGAATTTGACCTTCAGCAAAATAGAATAATTAAATTAAATAAAACAATTAAACATTTAATAAAGACTCATGGTTTCTTTAAATATTTTTTTTCATACATTTTGGTCATAAGTATCTTTTAATAGTATAATATTAGAAGAAGAACATCAGTGGGTGCATGCCATTCGTGTTCCAGATGCAGCTGTCAGCTGTCAAAAACTGTTCAAAACATGTTCAAAACGCTCAGAATGATCACGCCATTTTGCATATTTTTACCCATCTTGTTTTTGACGTTTACTTAGATTTCAGAGATTTCGCTGATCTCGATGTTATTTTTAAATTATGGATCGAGCAAATTTATTCTAGATTCTTTTTTAATGTAGTTATTATTGTTAATTTAAAATATAAATAGAATTAATGGGATTTAAAGGAAATGTTAAATTTTGACATCTGTCAGTCGTTCCACTAGCTTATGAATGATCTGAGCGTTCAGAGTAAAAAGAGCGCCTAAAGGAACACGCCCCGAAGAGAGAAAAAAAAAACATGTCAGCTTCATGTCAACTGTCAAATTTTGCGCCTTCTCCAATCTCCATGTTTCAGTTTTTACCATCGGTAATCGTTATTACCTACGAAGCCGATGCATTTTCGTGTTCGTAAATTAATATCATAATCATAAAATAAAACAGTATACAAAACAATATAATATGTTTTGATTCTCCTAGGATTTGTAGGCACTGAAAGGTGAATTTACAATCACTTGTACGATACTTGTACAATCACACTCCTAATAACCAAGCTTCCAAGCTTTTGTCTGCTTTAGAAGCTTTATTAAATCTTTTTCAATTTTAACTGTATTCAATTTATCTTATCGGCATTGTTGTACATAAATAATGGCCCAAGTTGAGGAAGCGATAGAAACAGGAGATGGAGAAAATTCGGTGAGTGCAATCGTTAGTGTTGTTGTTTATTAAAATTTTATTTTATCTGATAAAGAATGCTGTGTTTTCTAGAATGCGTCGTCCAGCGACACTCCATCGTCAAGAGGAAAGGAAGGTGACTTTGAAAGTAAAATCGAAACCGATCGGTCCAAAAGATTTGATTTTTTACTTAAACAAACAGAAATATTCTCCCATTTTATGACAAATACTAACAAATCTGGCAGCAGTCCACCGAAAGCTAAAGCCGGCAGACCAAAAAAGATTAAAGAAGCAGAATTTAGTCCAGGAGAGTAAGTTTAGTATTGTTGTTAACATGCTTATTGTACTTTTATATGTAAACATATTTTAATAACAATAAATTACTTGCACATTTAGATAAATAAAAACCTACAGTTCTGACACAAAATAAAAGTGCGAAATAGTGGGCTTACTACTTAACTACTAAACTAAACTGTTTTTATAGCATTATATATTTGAATAACTTTTTGTTTATCATTTATGTTTCCAGCCACCGCCATCGTAAAACAGAACAGGAGGAAGATGAGGAGCTCCTTGCAGAAACAAACACAAAACAAAAATCTATCTTCCGCTTTGAATCATCACCACCATACATTAAAAATGGTGAGATGAGGGATTATCAAGTCAGAGGGCTGAACTGGATGATATCTCTCTATGAGAATGGAATCAACGGTATTCTAGCTGATGAGATGGGTCTAGGTAAAACACTACAAACTATTTCTCTCCTGGGCTATATGAAGAATTTTAAGTAAGCATTTTTTTATTTTGTTTTTTATTATAATTTGTGAGCAATACAAATTACATGATTTGTCATTAGTATAAACTATTTTTTTTTTCTAATTTATTTATTTTTGAAACACATACAATATTACAGGCATAACCTAAAGCTTTGGTCTACAATTTATTATTAACAATCATAAATTCAATTAGTTAATCATTATAATATTAAGTTAAAGTAACAATGAACATATTTTTATTTAAGTAACAATGCATGTTACTTGAAAAAAAAATCTTTACAATTGATTATTCAAAATTTATTGGAATTGTATTACCATAACTAATAATGGAAGACATTAATGGGAAAAGATGATATGTTACAAAAAATTTTACCCACAAAATTGAGTTTTAACTGTCATTTTAGGATATCTAGTGACATATTACATTGTAGGTACATTGATCATAGTACATTGATTCTAGAGGAGGATATATATTTAGATTAATATACTTAATAATACTTTACAACATATTCTAAAATGTTCAAGTGACTGTTTGGACTCAATTTTCTTGAAATCAGAATTTTGCTACATATCACTTTCATCCACTCATGTCTTCAATTATAAATTTTTTAAGTTGGTTACTTCTCTAGCTATAAGTCCCAACTTCACCAATGCTTGTTAGTGTAAACATGTTAAAATACCATGCCTTCTCATTCATTCAAAGGGAATATGGTATTTAATGAACGATTAACTTTAACATGTGTTGGTGAAATTGGCACTATAATAATATAATAATTTCTGATTTAATATTGTTTTTAGGAATGCACCAGGACCACACATAGTGATAGTACCGAAATCCACATTGACCAATTGGATGAATGAGTTTAAAAAGTGGTGTCCCTCCATAAGAGCAGTGTGTTTGATTGGTGACCAGGAGACAAGGGTATGTTTATCGAAATAATATGTTTTTTTCCTGAATCTACAAATTTTTTATTTAACTAAATAGGTATTGTAATGTTATATATAGCAGTTGCTGGGTATTCTTTATAGGGAATCCCTATACCAATATCTACTTAATATTCAGTTGTATATTCAAATATCTACCTACTGTACAGGTGTATATTATTATATATATAGATATTTTGATAAGGGTCTTCAAAGGATGAGAGGGAAAAGTAAGGCTGATAGAATTGGAGTTATAGGAACCCTACACCACTGCTAGATTGGTATTAAAGCTAAAATGTAATCTAAAAAAACAGTACTCTTTCTCACCTTCAAATTTTATTGAAATTTCAGAATATTTTCATTCGTGAAACCCTCATGCCTGGGAATTGGGATGTGTGTATCACTTCTTATGAAATGATCATCCGAGAGAAGTCTGTTTTCAAAAAGTTTAACTGGAGGTATATGGTGATTGATGAAGCTCATCGTATTAAAAATGAAAAGTCTAAGTTGTCGGAGTTCCTTCGTGAATTTAAGAGTATGAATCGCCTCCTGTTGACCGGTACACCTCTACAGAACAACCTTCACGAGTTGTGGGCGCTGCTTAATTTTCTTTTACCTGACTTCTTCAATAGTGCTGATGTAAGTATAGTATTTGGCAGTAATAATATTGCAAAAAAAATTTTTTTTTCCTAGTGGGTTTTTTTTTTGGAAAGACTTAAACTAGATATTAGTATAATGAAGAGGATAAATATCTCTGTAGCAGTACTAAATGTATATCAAATCAAAGGGCTTGAATAGTGTATAGGAAGAAAGTTATTTCTTAGTAGCAATGCACTTTTTCAAGCCTTTGTATATAATCTATATAATGTGATGTTATATTTTCTGAGGCTACAATGGTGGGAAGATCTCCAAAAATCTGATTTGTAAAAATATCCTAATAAATCGATGAACGCCGGCACGATAAAAGGACTCATGGTCATGTTACGATCGGTGCGAAAGAGCTGCACGAGCGAGCGAAAGGCACGATCGGCTAGAGCGTCATCAATGTTCTGTTATGACGTCAAGTTAAACTATAGTCCGTAAACCGACTTTACAGACAGCCAATTTATTTTAGGATTTTGATGCTTGGTTCAACACAAATGCTGCCTTGGGTGACAACCAACTTGTCTCAAGATTGCATGCAGTCTTAAGACCTTTCCTGCTTCGGCGTCTCAAGTCAGAAGTAGAAAAGAAATTGAAGCCTAAAAAAGAAGTGAAGGTTTATGTTGGATTGAGTAAAATGCAAAGAGAATGGTATACTAAAGTTCTTATGAAAGATATTGATGTAGGTAAGTAAATTATCTAGAAATTCACTAGGTTTACTTGTTTAAAATACTTCTTTGGAAAAGTCAAAAAATAAAGGTTAAATATATTTAAAAACCCCTGGTTCAACCCTAACCCGCCAATAAGAACCGGCGTTAGAAACTTAATTAACTAACAGATTGTCTCATATAAAAAGGCAGACAGACATCAAACAATATCTGGATGAATCAACTGAAGCAAATACAAACTTTAAAACGAATATAATTTCACAATGGAAAACGTAGATTCTGGAAAGACATAACATTAAAACAGAATACAGGAATGCTACATCTTAATTATCATTTAGCAATTGCATTTTTTTTAAATTGTATTTTTTATTTTGTATTTACTTTAGTTGCTTTATCCAGGGTTTGATCTGCCTTATATTTCCTGAAGAAGGTAGAAGAACTGAGTAGAGAGACACAGCATTTTCTACAAATTATGTTTTTATTGGGATTGTTATTAACACCCCCATTATTCCAGTGAATGGCGCCGGCAAGGTCGAGAAGATGCGGTTACAAAACATTCTCATGCAGCTGAGGAAGTGTTGTAACCACCCGTACCTGTTCGATGGAGCGGAGCCTGGACCACCATACACCACCGACTTGCATCTGGTGTATAACTGCGGGAAACTGGCTATATTAGATAAGCTGCTGCCTAAACTGCAGGAGCAAGAGTCGAGGGTACTCATCTTCTCGCAGATGACTAGGATGCTGGATATACTAGAGGATTATTGTTTGTGGAGACAGTATAAGGTAACTATTAGTTAATAATATTGCTTTACTTCCCCATCTACCATTTTTCTGTGGGTGTCGTAAAAGGCGTCAGAGGGAATTTATATCCGAAAATGGCCAGCGTTTCTGCGGACATTGAAATTATTACACATGTAAGGTTTTAAGCTTGCTCGCCAACCCGCCTGCCAAGCGCGAGTATAGGCAACTTCCCCTAATACTTTGGGCGAGGCTTATGACGACATCAGTAGAAACTTAAAAAATATCAAATTTATATTGTAAGTATGTATGGTGTACTTACAATATAGCTTGTACAATGTTGCTTTATTGTCTGTAACTGACTATGTATTAGACAAAGACAGCATCATTGTATAAGTTTCAGTATGTAGGAATATTATACTTGTACTACTATACAATTAAGTATAAAAATGTGTAAAATTTGTGTTTATGACTATTTCACCCAGAAACTTTTGAACAAATTTTGATAAGATTTAATGTTGTTGAGTTTAGGCTCTTGATTAAACCACAGACAACAATTAATCCCGAAATAGTTTTCCCGTAGGATACTAATGCGAGTGGTGCTGTGGACAAAATATTACACATTTTGTTAGCACACAATTAAACTTAAATTTTATATATTTGTTGATAAAACTAGCTTCGTTATAATAATTTAATTCGTTAAATGTTATAGTACTGCCGTCTCGATGGTCAAACACCTCATGAGGACAGAAACAGACAAATAGAAGAGTACAACGCACCCGGCAGCGAGAAGTTTGTGTTTATGTTGTCCACTCGAGCCGGTGGTCTCGGTATCAATCTCACATCAGCCGATGTGGTCATTATCTATGACTCCGATTGGAATCCGCAGATGGATTTGCAGGCTATGGACAGAGCGCATCGTATTGGTCAGATGAAGCAAGTAAGTGGTGTTTTGTTTATTTTTAGAATTTACTAGACGAACTTGGTACCTTGACGCAGAATAGCAGCCTACGTTCGCCTAGCGGGTCCAAATAATAATAATAATAATGCCTCCCAAACCGATTTCGGTGACGGTAGCAGTAGTTATTTTATAGTGCTCAAGTGTGTGCGCAATACACATAAGCACTCTCTCTTCCTTCACTCTCGTAGCCCAATGGGACAGATAGCAGCCGACATTTTACATGCCCATCCGACGCATGTATCGTCTTTTTCGTCAGACAATCAGATGATCAGCTTGAATTGTCCTAACCAAACTTGAAAACAACATTTATTTGTTGCGCGCTAATCGAACCCACGACCTGCGGGTCGAGTACGAAGCTACTAGACCACGGAGGCCAAATAATACACTAAAACCTACCTTGAGAACCATTATGACAATGTTTACGTTAACGATCAGATGCGGCGAGAATGACTTTGTTTCCTAATATGAAAGGAAATATTATTATTGATGCCAAGTGAAACGCAAGGAATAACTACACTAGCTTTTTTTGAGGGGTTTCAAAATGATTTAAGAAAATGTTAGACAGTACGAGATTGCATAATATTTAAAGCATCCTTTCCATATGAAAATAGCATGAAGATAGGTTGCATTATTTGATTTTATCGCCAACAGACTGACAGAACAGATTACTTTGTTTTATAATGGCTAAGGATAATAATTTTTTATTACTATTCTCTAATTACTACCAGCGAAAACTTTTAATTGGCTCTTTAATTATGCATTCTGTTATTATTTTAAATATTGTTCCTAGCTGTAAGTTTTCCATGTATCTTAAAATAAAATAAAATAATTATTTAGGTACGAGTATTTCGTCTCATCACCGACAATACGGTTGAAGAGAAAATAGTCGAGCGGGCGGAGGTTAAACTTCGGTTGGACAAGCTGGTCATCCAGTCCGGTCGCCTGGTGGACCAGAAGAACCAACTGAACAAAGATGAGATGCTGAACATGATCCGGCACGGAGCCAACCATGTCTTCTCTTCTAAAGACTCGGAGATCACCGACGAAGATATAGACTCGATATTAGCTAAGGGCGAAACAAAGGTAACTATTTAAGGTTGTCATTAATTTTTAGGTCTATGTAAATTGTGGAAAAAATGAGTGAGGAATATATAGGTTGTAAAAAGAGCAGTCACAGTCACTAGAACTTATTTTTTTGGTCGCAAAAATAACAATAAACCAAGAAAATAATTTTTTAATATCCCAAAGTTGTGACGGCTCTTTTTACACCCTTTATACGTCGTGTAGTCTCCGAGGTATATTTATTTCGAATTCTCCACGCGATGACGTCACTGCACAACAACTGAACACAATAATTTTAAGTGTGCGTATTTTCTAGTTAAATAAAAAAGTCAGTGTGTATTTTTTATTAGTGAGGGAGTAGTATATATAGAATATAAAGTCGAAAAATGTAAAAAAAAAACTTCCTAACTTTCACCTATATATTTCAGACAGAAGAATTGAAACAAAAGCTGGAAAGCTTGGGAGAGTCGTCGCTGCGTGCGTTCTCTATGGACACACCCGGAGCCACCACGGACTCAGTATATCAGTTTGAAGGTTTGATGGCGTTTTAAAACAACTAATTTAACTATTAATGTATTAACCTTTATTTGGATTTTTAACTATAATCGGTAAAATGATAGCTAAAACATAACAGGGTCACTGTTAAAGACATTTTTTTCGAGAGCAACAAATGTCACTGATTTGTTGCTCTCAATACAACTCCGAAAATACTATATTATTATTATTATTATTTTACAATGCAAAAATTCATATTATAATAATGATATCTAATCTATAACTATACAATAGTTCGTCTATTTAATAGAGGACAGACAGACAGACTTACATAGCAACACTTGTAGTTGGTATTTTAATACTTTAATTGGTTTTAACCAAAAGAAATTTTATTCACTGAGATTATAAAAAACGTATTTATATAGGTAAGTTATATGGAAGAAGCTTAAATATACAAGACAAAACAATTATTCGTAGTTTTATAATAAATTTATTCTTATTTTAATATAATATAAATAAATATGATATTTTAACTGTTCAGGGGAGGATTATCGTGAGAAGCAAAAGATAATCCCTCTTGGTAGTTGGATTGAGCCTCCCAAGAGGGAGCGTAAGGCTAACTATGCAGTCGATGCGTACTTCAGGGAGGCTCTGCGGGTATCCGAGCCAAAGGCGCCCAAGGTACAGGTAATAAAGTGTAAAGAGCTAAGTACTCTCCCTTTTTATACTGGGTGGTGGTCGTTGGTGCGAGTTGTTTGGAGATATTTATAATAAAAGCTTAATAAGTTTTGTGTGTAAAATATGTACTTATTTTTTACATTGGCATTATAAGTTTGTGTCTAAAATAATCATTATTCTCTTTAAGAAATATCTATCAATAGAGTGATTCATGGTTCATATATCAAGCCAATATAGTGTGAAGAGAAGGATGCGTAGAGCATTGTTTGTTTTGGCAACTCGTAACTTACCATAACTCGACAAACAATTAAAGATCTCCATAAAAGTCACAAAACACATGAGTTTCAATCCTGGACAGATCTTAGGTCAACGACCTGTGCGTTCGTGTGTATAGACTAGGAGCCTGCGAGCCACAGCATAGTAAGATTCACTACTTGTGGTCATTTTAGACCTTTGAATTAATTTTATTTGAGGTATACTAAAAAATTTATATGAGGTGTCAAAACATAAAATGGTCTACGCGTAATTCTCTTCACACTATATTCGACTTAATATATGAACTATAAAACACCTTGTATAAAAGGATTGAAAAAAAAACAAAAATTAAAAAAAAACATCCATTACGGACTCAAAACTCGCATTCCAAGCTTATGTTGTTCAGTATATTATATAATTATTTATTAGCTCTTTATGCTCAAAAGTCTATATCTAAGTATTAAAACTTTTCCATTTATATTCTATATTTCATTGTTATATTAGTAGTTCATAGTTTGCTTTTTGAATATGCTTAATATTAGTTTTGGTTGTCAAAGTTAGATACATTAGAATACATACCCGCTTACTGATAAAAACATTTACACAAATTATTAATTATCTGTTCTATTACATTTTTTGTATTTGACTAATGATAGGTTATCTTCAAAAGAACAAGGAGATAGAACAAAATCCTTTTCTTGATCTTCTAGTAACCGAACAAATAAAGAATGTTCTCTATGTTTATACTAAATTAATTTTATAGAGTGAGTATAGAATACACATTCGCTCGTTTGATGGTAAGACCACCATGATACGAAAAGTCACTACAGAAAAGGATGGCATTGAAATTGCTTTAAATATTTTTATGAGTAAGCGGGATAGAAAATAAAGCCTATTGATTTAAAACACTTAATTTTTGATTGCATATGTTATTGAAGGTAAAGTTCTTGGTGGAAATTCATGTTATATAGTAATAATACACAAACTACTTATGATGACTTAACCGAAACCCGGAACCTGCAATGCGGAACTCGCAACGCGGAATCCGCAATGCGGAACTCGCAACGCGGAACCCGCAATGCGGAACTCGCAACGAGGAACCCGCAAAACCGGAACGCGTGTATTATTACTATATACAACTAGAAAGTCCTCGTGTGATTTGTTAAAATTACGAAGTAGTAGGCTTTTCAAATAGAAAAAACGTGACACGAAACTACGTGATTTTTTCATATCATGTCAAGGTTTCTTTAAATTTTTAGTCAGAATGTATAAAGGACATGGATAGTAAGTAAAGCTATTTGACTTTGAAACTATAATAATTTTTTGTTCGCCGGCGCGGCGGCTTGAATTTGAGGCCCAGACTTGTATGGAGCGTGATACATGTCCTTTAAAAACATAATATAATATGTACAGTAAATAATATTCCTATATCTACAGGCACCAAGACCACCGAAGCAACCTATCGTGCAAGACTTCCAATTCTTCCCGCCCAGACTATTTGAGCTGCTCGACCAGGAGATATATCACTACCGCAAAACACTTGGGTAAGTTATTCATCTCTTGTGTAGATTTGAATACATTTTATAGTTGCTTTGGCACATATTTTGCGCGTAATCGCCCCAAAACCAACATTTGACGTCATCGGCCAGGAATATATAATATACCTTATTTAAAATCCCGCACTTAGCACACTGATATGTTAGAAAAGTCACTTGAAAGTTCATCATATTATAATAATAATATATTTTTTTTATTTTATTCAATTTTAATTTTAGGACTTTTATAAAAAATACATGACAGTCCTATAAGTTAAACTATAATATTTAAGTACATAATGTGTATATGTATATATAAGTAAATTTTACTGCCCTATTCTTATAAAATTACTAACCGCCAAGAACAATTGTTTTGCTGCGTCGGACGTAGAATAATAATAATAATAGACATTTATTCATAACACATTTGGACATTACACCACGTTACATTTAAAAACAAGTAACAAATAAGATAAGCAGACACATTTTAACACAACAACATATAAATAATAGTAATAATATATATGGACGCTTCACACCACGTCAATCTGGCCCCATGCTAAATATCCCAAGAACTTGTGTTACAGGTACCAGACAACGGAAATATATTTAATACTTTTATACAATACACATATTTACGATTTTTATTATATTTTAAACAAATTTAATACACATCCATGACCCAGGAACATTGAAAACTTTGTGTTTCCTCGGCGGGATTCGAACCCTTGACCTCTCGCTCGAGCACCAACGCACTCAACCACTGTGCTACGGAGGTCGCTAAAAATATTTTTATTTGTAAGAAGACTAATGTCAATATTAAATGACCGGTGACGCGCTTTTAATGGTAATTTGTCTACACATATACAATCCAGTAATTAAAAAAACCTTGCAGTTACAAAGTGCCTCGGAATCCGGAACTGGGTCCCGAAGCGGCCAAGATCCAGCGCGAGGAGCAGCGCAAGATCGACGACGCCGAGGCGCTCACCGAGGACGAGGTGCAGGAGAAGGAGCAGCTGCTCACGCAAGGTGACATAACTATACGTCAAGTTTTGAATTAAGGCGAGGAATAACCGCAACTAGCGCCACTCTTTTTAAAATAAATTTTACAATGACACAAAGGTCTTATTAAAAATAGGATTTAGAGCTGTAATTAAATGCCAATAAATTAGTTTAACTATTTACTTTAGAGTTTTAACCGATTACTTTTTTTAATAAGATCTTTGTGTCATTGAAAAATTTATTTTAAAAAGAGTGGCGCTAGTTGCGGTTATTCCTCGCCTCAATAGAAAAGAAAGAAAGAAAAAGAAGTGTAGCGGTACTACTAGCGCCACAATCCTGCATCACGCTATCGAAGTTTTCCAAGTCCGGCGATATGTATGTCGCAGTCATCTAATTGAATCTGCTTATTTAATTGAATGACTAGCGCGATTATGTAATGGCGTCAAACAGCTTGATAGCAATGTGTTGATATATTTTTTGATTAATTTACTTTAATGTGCGTTATAGTACACATTCAGAAATTTTGAAATTCAAAAATAAAATATTAAATGTCCTAATCTCGGATTCATTTAATTTGTTGGTAAAATAGAATTCAATTAACGGGCTAGTCATTCAATTAAATAGCGGATCAATCAGATGACTGCGACATATATACGACATCTGAAAACTAGTACAGTAGGGCTTCGGCCTGACGGAGCATACCGTCTCGCTCGGTCGGAGATCTCCTTTTGGGGCTTCCACTCGTACCCCCACAGAAGTTTATTTTTCAACTCACACTCACTTTAATAATAATATCTATGGACGTTTTACACCACGTCAGTCTAGCCCTGTGCTAAGTTTCCGACTTGTGTTACAGGTACCAGTCAACGGAAATATATATTTAATACTTTTATACTATACACGTATTTAAGATTTTTATTATATTAATACACAAATTTAATACACATCCATGACCCAGGAACATTGAAAACTTTTTGTTCCCTCGGCGGTATTCGAACCCGCAACCTTTCAGTCGAGCACCCACGCTCTGAACCACTGCGCTACGGAGGTCGTCAAAATCTATATTAGTTTTATTAGTAATTTTTATTATTAGTTATTTATATAGTTTACAACTTATTCTCATGCCTACGAAATTTCATTGAAATCAGTCCAGCCGTTCCGGAGTAGTCTTGTTACTAATACACGAAATTTTTATTAGAGAATTCTTAGTATGTAGTTGTTTCTACGACGACTGTTCATTAAATTATAATTTTTTATTTTATTTCAGGGTTTACAAATTGGACGAAACGTGATTTCAATCAGTTCATCAAGGCGAATGAAAAATATGGGAGAGACGATATCGAGAATATTGCGAAGGATGTTGAGGGCAAGACCCCCGAAGAGGTGCGTTTTATATAAAATTCATTTCAATTTAGTTAGCATTCTTTATTATTTTTACTGAGTTCAAAAACTATACAGTAGGCTTACTCCAATATATAATACGATACAATAGAACATCGAATCAGTTCGATCTCAACGCCTTTTGATATTTTAGTTGGTGGATTACTTTGAAGTTTGGAATGGTTAGTTAACCGGGATAAAGAAAATCGCTCGATCGTAACTGTTTGTACTCCCGACCATATCAATCGACTGAATCTTAAAATAAACCAACGTCAATTTATTCGAGAGTACGCGGCGCGATCGAATCTGAATCAAATCAGTTTCAAAAGTAAGGCCCCTGTAAAAATTATGTAGCCAGATTTGAAAAAATATTTACATAATACATAATGATGATTGTTGCATGTTAAAGTTTCAATTACGGTTAATCCTAGAATGCATTGGTACAACCTAGGAGTTACCAACAACACTTGGTAAATGAAAATACGAAAATATATTTCGGCCTCATTCCATTAGCATTTAGTAAGTTCTAATATTTGTACAGTTTAACGAAACTAACCCAAAATTTTTAACGATTTACCAAATACATATCGCAGACCGATTTGGGGTTTTTAAAACAACAAATAAGAAGTGAATCTTAAGTTTCACGAATAAATCTGAGGTAAACTTCTCCTTTCCATGGGTTGGGCTCTTGTGTTAATATATTTATTTATGAAATTTAAAATATTCAGGTTATCGAATACTCGGCAGTCTTCTGGGAAAGATGTCACGAACTTCAGGACGTAGACAGGATAATGGGCCAAATCGAAAAGGGAGAGGCCAAGATCCAAAGACGAGCGTCCATCAAAAAGGCGCTCGATGCAAAGATGGCGAGATACAGGGCTCCCTTCCATCAACTAAGAATCTCGTACGGAACCAACAAAGGCAAGAACTATGTGGAAGAAGAAGACAGGTATACATTCCTCAATATAATTGTAATTAAAATGCTTCACATTGATGTGCATCAGCAATCAACAATGCAATTAAATTCATTAATAAGGTTATATTATGTTTATTACAAACATAATTATTAACATTTTTAATTATTATTAATGCTCTGAGCATTCACAACGCAATAAATCTGGCCCTGTGCTTATGTTACGTGTATCAGACAACGGGAATAATAATATATCTCATACTTTCAAAATAATGTTGCGAATTTCAAGTTTTCTTAAAACATTTTTTTAACTTGAATTTCTTTTTGGCACGAATGACTAATATCTGGCCAGTTCTGCGCCTTACACTAAATATTTAAGATTTTTATTACAATAAACACATCATGAAATTTTTCTACTACCTATAGTAGATACTTACACTTATCAACACTTACCCGAATATTAAAGGATCATACTTCATTATCCAATACATTTTATAACAATTAAACAATAATTAACATATTATTTCAATATAAATCAAAATTTTCACTGTAAAAATATGGCATTTTGACACTGCCGACTCTAGAATATAGTCTATGGATACATAGTCGCAAACAATAATCATTGGCCGTGTTCGGTAGCTTATTTTTTTACGCATGCGCTTGAAAAGCACCAGTCAAAAACCTTTGTTTTCTATTACCTGTCAATTCACTTAAAATTAATTGACGGGTAACAGAAAATAAAGGTTTTTGATTGGTGCTTTACAAGCAACAATCATTGTTTTGTAATGGCCAATTGGCATCACTGACTAGGCTGTGGTTGTGCCATAGACGGGTTTGTTTACGTTAGGGCTTAATGCTTTTTGTTATATCATCTTCATATTTTTAGGTTCCTGGTGTGCATGCTACACAAGTTGGGTTTCGACAAAGAAAATGTTTACGAGGAGTTGAGAGCGGCGGTGCACGCCGCGCCGCAGTTCCGATTCGACTGGTTCCTCAAGTCTCGTACGGCTCTTGAATTACAACGAAGGTACAGTATGACCACTATCTTATTTCGGCTTCCTCGTTTTTAATAAACCCGAAGAGTAAAAACTAAAAACCTCAGTAATTGTCCTCAATTCCTAAGACTTTCTGTCTGCTTGTTTGCACCAGCTCCGTTTCAAGAAACGCGATAGCTAGTTGTAATTGAAAGTTGAAAATCGCAAATTTGACAACCTCCGTAGCACAGTGGTTGAGCGCGTTGGTGCTCGAGCGGGAGGTCGCAGGTTCGAATCCTGCCGAAGGAACAAAAAGGTTTTTGTATTTCTGGGTTATGGATGTGTATTAAATTTGTGTATAAATATTATTAGGTAATAAAAATCTTAAACTCATAACCGTCATTAACAACATGGTTATTTCAAGTATTTTAATCAAGATAAAGTCTTAGAATTCAGATTAAAAGAACTGGCAATTGTCGATGTACACAATAACACATTGTGACTCTTAAAGTATCCAGTAAATTGCAAATAAATGTATCAATTAATTTTGACAAAAATTTCAGATGTAACACCCTTATCACGTTAATTGAAAGAGAGAATCAAGAACTGGAAGAGAAGGAACGAGCGGAAAAGAAGAAGAAAGTGGGTAATGTGAACCAAAACACACCGGGCGGTAACGCGACGGGGAAAGGCGCCAACGCCGGAAAACGCAAGGCCGAGAACACGCCGGACAATGCACAGAAAAACAAGAAGAAAAAGAAATGATTGATAAAGTAGTTCCAGATTTGGTATCTGCGAAGCGCCACAACCGTTGATTTTACAATAATATTTAATGCTCATAAGTACGATTAAGATATTTTAGGTTTACCTCGAGTATTACACTAAGATAGTGTTCACATTCCTCTCCCACAATAATGAAGATTGAAATATTGCTTAAAGTTTTTACCTAAATTATACATGATGTGAAAATATGTCTAGTTTCATTTAAAACCTTTTTACCTGACTTCGGCGAAGCCAAAGGAAGGGTAATGATTTTGGCAGTCTATGTATGTATGTATGTTCCGTCGTAGCGGTTGAACCACTGGTTTGATTTTAATAAATGAGGTATCAATCGATTGGTAATCATGCCGCGATTAACATAGGCTTTATAGTTTTCAAAAATGTTAGGCTTTTGAAAATTAAACCTAAAAAAGTATCTCCAAAAAAAATTTTATTAAGATACCTAATTATCTCGTGTTTGGTATCAAAAAATATGGCAAGCACATTATGAATAAGTATTTGAATAATGCATAGGTACAAAAATGGTCAAGATCCGCTAACAAAATCTAAGCGTCAGCTCACACCCGAAATACGGTAGAAAAGAGCTTAAAAATCATAATAATCGTCTGCTGTTGCAATATTCAATCACCAAAGCAATAACGGGTGTAACCACGGCTCTAGCTTGACCATTTTTGTACCTATGCATTTCTAGATTTCAAATAGATTTTTTCTTGTTTCAGCCTTTTTAGACCCCTTTTATGCGAAGTCGGGTTATAGTTTTTTTAAACTTTTATTTTTAGATACAGCTTTTAATTAAGCATAGCAACTGATTACTGTACTCTTTAACATCACGGTTTCCTTTCGGAAAATATACGACTTTTAACGATTTCAAACAAACGCCTGTTTATAGTCAGACAATACAAAAATAAAAAGAATACGAGAAGCACCACTTTATTCTTTTAACATGTCAATTATCATAAATCTATGTATTGCACACTTCAGGTACATAAAAATCACAATATTCAAATTAAGTATTTATTAAATAATTAACTATACAATGTTCCAAATCAAGATGAATTATCATTATCAATAGCCTCCTGTGAATTGTTTCCATTAGACGGCGACGGTGCTCCTAGCCCATACAGATGACCACTTGTGCTCTCTATGTTCCCATCGAAAAATATCTAAAAAGTAGAAATATATTTTTAAGGTTACAACAATAGAAGAATCGAAGCGTCGCGTTTTTTTCCTTTTTATTCCTATAGCATATTTATCCTTATTTTCATATTATTAAGGTATACTTATTATATTGTGTAGCAAGTGGCGCGTCACGATGAGTGGACGCGCGTTATTTTATTCCTTTTATTATATACAAAATAATGCACCGCGAACGCTTCCAGTCGGCTCCAGCGTGAGTTGAACCTAATAAATGCAGTTTTAAAAGTCATCCTTCAAGTAATTACCTCTTGTGGAATTTATAGGTTGAGTAGAAATACCACTTAATTTAGCCAGTGACTAAGTACTTGTTGTGCTGTCATGTATTTATTTTTACAATTAATTCATGCAACAACAATTTCATAAACATCCAAATTTTAATTAAATACATGCATTTTGTCTTATTGATTTATGTATAGTACTGTGGGGCTTTTCCACCACTAACAAATGAGGATGGAATTGTGAAGACTGTGGTTTTCAAGAACCAATTTATTCACTTTTCACTTAATTTACATAGCCCCTTATTATTTTATAGGTGTTATTACATAGGTTAGCAATTCTAGTGGTTCTTGAAAAACATATTCTTTGCAACACATCCTTGCTTCTAACTAGTGGAAAAGCACCCTTATGACCCTATTTAAGGAAAGGATCCGACCAGCCTATTTCATTTCTTACCTCTTTAATTTTGAAGAATGCCATCCCTGTGAGGTGCGAGTCCGAGCCGGCCTGGTGTTGAGGACCAACTCTCCGCAGCTCCAGCTGGTCAGCCACTTCTTGTAGTCCACCTTTAAGGCTTTTACATAGTTTCATAAGATACTGTAAAATTATTTTAAAACATTTTAAAATATACCACTCAAAAGATATTATGATAATTAAAACATTTCAAATAAGATTCATATGAAAAGATTGGCATTAAAATTCATTTTAAATAAGACTCAAATCACAAATAAAATTTGTAACTTACCTTAACATCATAGACATTAGGAAAATATAAGCGTAATGTTTCAAAAAAATCATTTTCTTCCAGTGGCAAATTTTGATCTGTTAATATCTTCAATAGATACCCAAAATCATATCCAGAATGAAAACTTAACCAGTTTATATCATCCATTAAAACTATACCTAAATAAAGAAATAAATAAATTAAAATTATAAGTTGTGTGTCTACATATATTATATTGATACATTTCTACAACTTATTAATTATTTACTTTGCTATGTTAAAATATTTCATAATTTCAAATGAATACCTGAAGTCATCAACAGCTCCGCAAACTCTATGGGTTCTATGCCATGTTCCATGTGCTCTCGGAATTGGAGTCCAGAATTTTGTAGCAGATCTATTGAATCCTGGGCATACATGTCTTCTCTGGCAAAATCAAAACGATTTAACTCATCATAAAATATATAAAATAAAATACAGCTACAATAGTTACATACTGTAAATTAAATTTGAAATTGAATTGCCATGTAGTGCATCCGGGTGGAGTCCGACCATTCTCATCCATAAATGTAAGGCCTAATTGAATTATTCTTAAAAGATCTACATTGCATCTGAAAAGAATAAATACAATTATAGTTTATTCTAAAATTGAAACAAAAGGTCGTAAGTTACATTATTTTACCTTAGAAGTTGGTATTGGTAATCAGCTGTGGATCGAAATTCTCCTATGGGTCTCGCCACTACTCCTGGAAATTCAGTATCCATCGCAACCCATTGAAACTTCTGAACGACCTTTAAAAAATAAACCTTTGTACTTCGTTTGCGACTAGCAAAACCTTTGCTACAACCTCATATAATATACCTGTCGTATCACTTGGAACTCCTCATGAAGATTATGATTCCATACATTCTTTATTGTACATTCATCTTTATTTGGCAAAAAATTAATTAAATTAAAGTTTACCGTCGGCATCTGTAAACTCATATTTTAAACAACGCTGTTGGACAATTTTATCGAGTACGTAGTTGTAAGCAGTTTAATATATGTTTTACAACTAAGGAGCTAACAATCACAAATTATTATTTAAATCTTTCTTGTAATGTTATATTTAACCGAAATCAAAATCTTTGAAAAATTCGGATAAAAATTGCCGGCGATAGCTCCGAGCCCGATTAGATTTTTTGACAAATGACATTTGTCAAATGTCAATTGTCAATACAGAAATGGAGAGCAAGACAAAGAATTTTGCCATTGTTTTTTTAAAACTTACATACGTCATTTTTATGTTCTCCACAAACAGGGGCGTTTTTCGCACTTATCACATGTGATTTTAGACATTCTTCGTATTTAGGACGGACAGTACGAGCAATACCTCTTTTCTTTAAGGAGGACATCTCACTATACTAGAGTAGTCTCACTATTATCTGCGTTGGGATTTGGTATCAATTCCGTGATATTTTTGCGAACACTTCTCTTCAACGTTGGCACTTCTAGTCTCTTCTGCATCCAAGATGAAGTGAGATCAGTACTGAGCTTCTTCATAAAATAAAAGCACAACATGGGATCAATTATATTTTTGCACATTCGTGCTGGTCCCCGGGCTGATCGAACAATGTTTATCGCTGAGGTTCTACCATGACTTTGTCCTTTACGTGTGGACCAAACATGTTTATTTTTACCTCGTAGTGTGCGCTGGGAGACGAGGATGATTCGGCTACTAGTAGGTAAAATTTCATCTGAATCGGTTGGAACATCTACTACATTTTCGGGTAAGCTAACTAGGGTTTCATCAATTTCGTCAGCAAGTTCATCCTCGCTATCACTCTGTACATAATCTTCTATCACATTATCTTCATAATCACTTCCACTATCATTAGGCGAGAAAACATCGTATTCTAGTAAAAAGTTTTCAATTTCGCTGTGATTTATTGGTCGTTGGTCTGCCATGTCGAATCAATCAATTATGTAGGTACCTGAAATAACAATAATTGTCCAAATCTATACATATAATAAATCTGTAGAGGAGTCGTGTCTGTACATTGAAGATATTTGAAAAAAAATATGATAGGGGACCTTTATTTACGCAATAGTACCCATAACTATGACTTTTGAAATTTTTGTCTGTTTGTCTGTTTGTCTGTGGGTTTGTGCACGCTAATCTCAGAAACGGCTTATCCGATTAAGATGTAGTTTTCACTAATATATTGCGGCAAGCTTCACTTAAAATTTAGTGTTTGTTTTATGTAAATCGGTTCATAAATAAAAAAGTTATGACAATATTAAAAGATCATGTCGTTTTTGCTGGACGTTTGTAGAAAGCGCGCGCCGGGCCCGGGAGCCGTGCGCCGCCGCGCGCGCGCGCCGCTTCAAATTGTATTAGCAGCAAACGCACCGGGGCCGCGGGGGTGACTTTTATTTGTTAGTTTTAGGCTTGCTAGGTAGGAACAATCTAAGATTTTTTTTCTTGAGTTTATTACGAAAGTTATTTGTATAAAAATAGTTAGTACTTTTACTGTACAGTCCTTTGTGATAAGTAGGTACTGTATACATATTTGTTAGCGTAGGTTAGTATTATGTAAATAAATAAAAACCGGCCAAGTGCGAGTTGGACTTGCACACCGAGAGTTCCATACAAACCTGATTGACATAGAATTTTGATTTGGTTACAGGTTGAATATATTAGAGACCTAAGTATTTGTTATAAGTTTCAATTAAACACATTCATGACAAACGGTACGAAGTTTAAAAAAATCAAAATATTTTTACTACTTATCTATATAATGTTAAAAACGTATGGTTTTAGACGTTGCTTGGTTTCAAATTTTATGATTTTGAGTTCACGGGAAGTACCCTTTAGGTTTTGATTCCCTTACGAGTGTCGAAAATGACGAAATTTAGCGACATAAGCGACTGCTTTTGATTGCATTGGCTAAGAAGTCTGATTTTTTCACTGCTTCAAGGAACAGTAGTTCCTGAGTATTTTATATAATTTTCATCACAACACGCGTTTCTGAGTAAAAGGGTCTTGACAGAGAGACGGACATGGAAATGATCTTATAATATGTGTTTCGTTTTTTCCTTTTGAGGTACGGAATCGTAAAAACAGTTTTAAGATTTTCATAAATATACCTATTGCTCTTTTTTTTGTTTTTTCTATTTAATAAGATAGACGTTAAAAACATCTCGATAGTTACTAAACTGTGTTACAGGGGAAAACTGTTGATACAACTCGATTCCAATCGAGATACCTTTTGAAATTCTAGCCTTTTGCGGCCTGCCCTGGATATGTGTTAACAGTGTGATTATTATGGCTTTTTTTTTCAAATATCATAATATTGATAGAGTATTCTCTTATACAAATCTATCTATACGCCAAATGCCGTACTTTTAATACAATTATAGCAAAGTTGAGTAGGTACCTACATTTATACAGTACGTTATCCGAGAGTTATACTCAGCGTGCATTATTAGCAATGTATAATATTATTTTGCATACTATATTATAGTTCTCATTCCGTCCGTTTAAATTCATACTACAGCCTACTATTACTGTACATTTTTATAGTTTTCTTTGTCCAAATTATGTATTCGATAACTGCATAATATATACAATTTTGATTAACATAAGTATTGTGTTTACAGTTAAACTAAAAAAGTTATGTCAATATAAGTTAGATTTATATTTGTCTTGATATTTTTATTTCTTAGTTTTTATCATGGACCGAATGGTTTTTTTTTATGTTAGGTAGGTACAACTTAGGTTTGTTTTCTTTCTTTTGGGACTTTCTATATTTTGCTACTTTTCTGTATAAAATCAGTTAGTACTTTAACAGTGAAGTGATTTATAATCAGTACCTACATGTTTGGTTATTAATAAATAAAAAACCGGGCAAGTGCGAGTCGGGCTTACGCACCGAAAAGACCGCAAAATTTTGCGGCGCGCTGTCTTAATATCATTGTCGCCACACCAGCAGCGTCGGCGTGGAAACGATCATCGTCTGCAGTCGCTGCGGCGCAAAATCCATACAAATCTTAGTACTAGATGTTCGTCGTGTATGTGAGCGTACTATCAAGTAGTCCCGTTCGCATTATAGTAATTGTACACGGTCGTTTGTCAAGCTGGTAGTAGGAATTGTCAACATAAAGTAGTTTTTTAAATACCTCGACGACAGTTTTTATGACTAAAAATATTTTTAAAACAGATTTAATAATAACACTGCCCTAAATCACTTTTCCACGCGTACGAAGTCGCGGGCACAGCTAGTTTATTTATAAATTATAACATTTCACTTCCGAGTCGTAAAAGTTACATATAAGGTAATTATCTGAGCGACGTAAGTACGGCAGTGCTTTATTTTTTTACTGAGAGTACACTTACCGCTGCGCCACGCCCGTCCCCCGCTAGCTTCGACCTCCTACTGAGTTAGTTCAAATTCACGGCTATCTGCGAATTTCATAAAAAAAATATCGCCAAAATTCGCCGCGCTATACGTCTTGCGGACGTAGATTATCTTTCTAGGGTTAAAAGGCAGTGTATCTCTCAAATAGCTATTATCTAGCTATGTAAGTTAGGTACTTCTATAGTGCATCCTATTTAGGATATAACATATTTATTTAGCTTAGATAGTACTATATTATGATCTAAGCTATTTAGACACGAATATTATATAAATTTTAAAAACTGTTTTATGACGTATTTATTAAAATTTTATACTGAGTATATAAAACTAAGCGTATCTAATAACAATCACTTTACAGGAAAAGGAAAATAATCACATTCAGATGTAATTATTGTAGTTTTAAATTAAATTAAGACGAGTACATCTATCTAATAATTATTTACGAAGTTTATAATATAATATTATAATATTATTATGATAAAGTTAACAATTTAAGCTGATGTATTCAGCTGAACGAAAGTCTAGTTTTTTAATTAAACCAATATTACTTACTAGTAGTAATATATTGTTATGTTATCTACATTTTCTAAATTTAATAAAATATTTAAATTAATTATTAAAATTATTGTGATAAGTAAGTACGTTGCAACATGAAAATATAGGTAGGTACACGAAATAGTCTTATGGCATTTAGACAATAAATAATATTAAGGTAATTAAGTAATTACTTACTTATAAGTACAAAATTTATAAAATATTTATTATTTAAATATTTCAGACAAAGTTCTCGGAATGGATTATATTAGTATCTACTCTATCTAGGTATATAAACAGTCCGCCAAGAAAATATTGTTAAGTTGTTTATTTGTGCTTGCTGGCTAAAGACGACCAATTCTCAAGTAGGTTCAGTATTTTCGTTTGCTTTTATTGTCGACTGAATTACCTTCAGTATTTTAACTAAATTATCAGAAATGTAGTCAAAATTCAGGTTTTATTTACTATAGACTGACTGAGGTACGTCTACCTTAGTTAATCTCCTTAGTTCACACCGAGACCGTTCATTATAACAATTTGAATTTCGAGTCCCGCGCTGCACTTCACCGCTCTCGCAATGACGTCCGTATCTTATTGTGTAGTGAAAAGTTTAATTACAATTTACATGTTCGATGTCGTAAAGGTTTTGTAACTTTCTTCCTTTCCAGTAATGATGAAGTGTCTCGCTATCTTCTCCGTGTTGATTGTGGTGTATGGGTACACCGACGTGGACAATTCGTTCAGCTATGAGGCCGTGGCGAACAACGCAACAGAACTGAAACACCATCTCAACTGTTTCCTCGAGATTGAGCCGTGCTCTGCAATAGCTGACCATTACAGATGTAAGTAACTAAATACACACTTGAAGCTCGAAGGACCGTGAACAGAATCCCCAAAAATATCTACTGAATATCGCAG
Source organism: Celastrina argiolus (assembly GCA_905187575.2). Taxonomy (NCBI): domain Eukaryota; kingdom Metazoa; phylum Arthropoda; class Insecta; order Lepidoptera; family Lycaenidae; genus Celastrina; species Celastrina argiolus. The sequence continues at coordinate 14,068,453 of LR994599.1, read as the reverse complement.
TCGTCTGATTGATGCAGTTTAATTGAATGACTAAAGTACAACTCGTCAAGTTGTTCCTCAAAATGAGGACATGACATGTCATGATGTCACACAAAATGAAAATGAAAATATCAAATATGTAGACCGTACTATCTGTGCGAACCGTTTGCCGCCATATTTGTTTTGGTGACTACTAGCGCCACTGCGGGAAAAATGAACTAAATTTCAATAACCGGGGCGGCGATTCTCAGGCCTCGAACTTAGGTTCGAATATTAGTATATCCCGCTCGCACGCGCGCTAAATCTCATTTGCATGAGCGGGACAGACCGATAGTAAAAACTAACTAAGGGCCCGAGAATTAGGGCCCTGACTGACTGATTGTAGGTCCGCTCTGTTTAAAAGTCTTTGTTACAGTCCGCTAACTAGTTGGACGTTGAGTGACGCTTGCTCAATCAACGTTAGGCCTAGTCAATCAATTAGATGTCGTCATTCAATACACGCGCTAGACATTTAGGGCCGATTTTTCAATTGTCAGATAACTTTTATCTTCTGTTGAATAAACATGTGACTTTCATATTTGCTCCATACAAAATCTGCCAAAGTCACATATTTATTCCTTAGATAAAATTTATCTGACGATTGCAAAATCGCCCCTTATTCAAATAGCAAATTCAACCAGATGGCTACACATAAAATTCAACTACTTACATTTTTTTCGAATTGGTACCTTACTTACTAATGGATTAAATTCTGTTTTAGCTCTACCAGAGTAAGTAACTTATAATCTTATAAATAAACATTTTCAAAGTTTTCAATAGCGCGGTATACCGTGTAGGATTCAATTGGAACATCGAATTAAGTACTTTAATATAAATTTAGACACACACTTGACATAATCCCTATTTGTTTGAATAGAGATTATATAAAAAGATACTGAATTTGGGCAATAATTATTACTTTGGTGTGTGAAAGCCTGCGAAAGTCATCTTCGGCACGTATGCTTAAGCCAACCACATAAAGTACACTGTCCCATCACTGTCCTTTTGTGTGCGCCGAGGTTTACCGACTAAAACCCCCCTATGCCACCTTCTGCGCTGTATGTGCGCCGCGGGAACTGGTTGATGTCACTACTATTAACGTTTGTAAATTATAAAATGTAAATATGCCGAATTAAGTACAAATATTGACATTAAAATAAATATAAGCCTATTTTTAAGCTAAATTTTACTCCTTAATTAAAAAGAAGATACAAAATGAAATTAGTAATTAGTATTTTCCAATAGTGTCGGTTTCCGGAATGTGCCTGGAAGTCGAAGAAAACAAAAATAGCCAGTATTAGGGTGATACCATTTTCTAGTACTAGGTCGTGTCTCTGTTATATATCTACTTAGTGCCGATACTATTCCTTTAGATCACCAACATTCAACATTTGATTAATAACTTTAAACTTTATTTCCAGCTCACATCCTCGACGCACTGACCACAGACTGCGCGTATTGCACCACGCAACACAAACACAACGCCAAAATGTTCATTCGAGGCGTAAAGAAAATGTATCCGGACGGCTACGTCGCTATGAAGAAGAAGTACGACCCTGAGAACAAACTGTTTCAACCCTTTGAGGTCGACATGGAAAAATTCTAAGCCTGATAATAATGTATTGTTGACAAAAATGTATTTCTGAAAATAAATAAGTTGTCAGTACTATGGAAACATTACTGTTATTTAGCCACCAGGTTGACTGTTAGATAATTCAACAATCAATAGGTAATACACGATTGTTCTCAGAAAGTCCCACTTTGCGTGCCAATTAGCGCCACAATACTTAATCCCGCAAATCGGATCATAGATAATGATGACCTTGGAGTAATCGGTGTACCTACATGCATTAAAAAAAGAAAAAGGATAAAAAACTATAACCCGTCTTTGCAACAAAGGTTCTCAAAAGCCTAAAATAAGAAAATAATTCAATTTGAAATGCAGAAATGCATAGGTACAAAAATAGTCATGGTAGAGTCGTAGTCGTACTCGCTTTTATCATTATAGGTCTTTATTTTCTACCGTATTTCGGTGTGAACTGATGCTTAGATTTTATTAGCTGGTTCGATCATGGTTCTACCGTGAACATTTTTGTACTTATGCATTTCTGGATTTCAAATTGAATTATTTTCTTGTATCAGCCTTTTAAGACCCGTTTTTGAGAAGTCGGGTTTTAGTTTTTTTTTAGCCAGTAAAACGTACTTCCTTATTTGTTCAGGGGATGTCTACTCTTAACTTACTTTCACAATAAAATAAATGAAATCCCACCAAAAACATTTTCAGTGTGTGAAATAAAACAGCCGAGTACCACGTTTTGACTGAAATGTAGAGTGTCTGAAGACCTAGTAAAAAGTAAGGGCGCATAGATCAAGAATCTTGGCTCTACATAGGGCTGCCATCTCTAAAATCTGTCACCCAGGACCGGAAGCGTAATTTCCCCGGATTTTGGATCTTCCACCCCGGACATTTCAATACCTTTTCATTATGTTACATCTTGATTATATTCTGGGGGCACGGGAGTGCTTGTCCGTCTGGGTTTTACCCGGACTACAACTTAAACCCCGCCCGGACGCTCCCCGGACGGCGTCTAAAGTAGGACAAATCCGGGGAAACCCGGACGGATGGCAGCCCTAGCTCTACATGAGATATTATAACTTGTTCACAGGGTAAGCTATGTAGACTCATCTTGGCAATATTTTTACATGAAAATGTTTTTGGTGGGATCCTTCCTCAATTCCCATATTATTTTACAAAAAAATATATACATATATAACTGAGATTAATTAATATACCTACTTACACGTTATAATATTTTCTTAGTTAAACGTTTATGCCCTTTAACAGTACCTACTTACTAGTCTTTTGACTACCTACTCATGAAATTTTCTACAAACGAATGGTAATACTAGCTGACCACACTTCGTTGAGCAAACAAACGGTTTATGATGAAATAAAATAAAAAAAAACTTGAACCTTCTGCGTTCCGCAATGTGGAACCCCCAAACCCGCAAACCCGCAACGTGGAACCCACAACGTGAAACAATAAACGTGGAACACGCAACTCGGAACCCGCATACCCGGAACCCGCAACGTGGAACCCACAACGTGAAACAATAAAGCGTGGAACCCACAACCCAGAACCCGCAAAGCGGAACTCTAATCGAGGAACCCACAACGTGGAACCCTGAACGTAGAATCCATAACCTTGATCCCGCTACGCGGAACCCTTATCTTGGAACTTTTCAACTTGCACCTTGGGACCCTAAACGTGGAACTCACATGTAGAGTAGGTACCTATAGTAATAGGTTCTCCAGAGTTATTTCTCGTCTGTAGGCCAAGCGGGAACATTTGACACCAACGTAACGTAAAGTATGTCGACGAATGATAATCATAATTATATGAAAGGCATAATTTCGCTAATACAATTTACATTCGATAGCGTCACTATGGCGGAGCTTTCAAAGGTTCCTGCTTGATCTACTAGTATTACTCCTTGTTTTGATGAAATGTTTCCTCTTTATAATATTAGTATAGACACAGATCTGTCCGTTCCTTTCTGTCTGATTATGTTGAACCAATCAGCGTTTGTTGATTTAAAGACATGTTAGTTGTATGGCGAGAAAGGGGTATCGCCCCGACTGGAGTGTGTTCAAATCGTATAGAAACTCGTTATAGCTCTTTTTTAGATCAAAATTGAAATATAAACAATAGTCCACTAAGTCTTGCCTCGCTTAAAAAACCGAAGTAATGGACGGGACTATTACTACACCGTTACAGTTAATTGTCAAAGAAGTTTAAGCCGCGAATATAGGTACTCCACGCGGACGAAGGCGACGAAACCGCGGGCAAAAGCGAAACTAATTTTATAATTAAGATGTATATTAGATAGGTAGGCTAAGTTATAAAAAATTACACGTAATTGGTCTTACTGTATTTAATAATGAAGAATGTAATAAATATCTAAAAATAAGATAATTAAGAAATTACTTAAACAGAATTTACAAATTATTATTGTATATTTTAGGGAAAATTCTACGAGTGAATTATATTAGTAGGTATATAAACAGCTCGCTAGGAAAATATGAAGTTGTTAATTTGAACTCGATGACAAAAGACAATAATTTCTCAGGTAGGTATGTTTAGTATTTTCGTTAGTAATTTATTAGAATAGAAAATCTTTAGGTATTTGTAAAAATATGGTACACTAAGATGGTAGTGAGTGATGGTACAAATTTTTATTGTTTCACACATTTTGTCGTATTAATCTCGACGATTATAGCTTTTCATTGATTTAATATTTTTATTATATTATATCCAGGGCCGACATTCAAGATGAAGAAGGGATTTAACTTAAGCTTTGCTAAATGACAAGCGACTTCGTCGGTCACTTAGTGAAGCTTATGTCAATTAAAAAACATTACGCGAACTTCGTAAGTGATAAGGGCGGCATCAAGATGTTGGAAATTCTGAAACAAGACAACATTTTCGACACATAAGGACTCGGCTGGTGTAAAACCAGGACCCTGATTCTCACCCAGCACCCTCTTGAGGTGAGCGATCGTTGGGCTGTGCAGCGCCATGATCTCATGGCAGTGATTGGGAGTTGGGACCTCTCGCTCCCGAGCGTGGTTCGCTGCATGCTCGAGAGCGACGAGGCCTGGCAGGCGGTGGTCTCCTTCTGCGAACACGTCATCTCGCAGAAGGAGGCCTCGGAGCGGGACAGAGAGATAGGTCTTTCCTCTGTTCCGCTTCGCCGGCGCAGGACGGGGGTGCGGAGACGTTCGCTACGGACGAAGGACGCTATGCGGCCCTCCCATCTCACGTCCACGGGGCTCCGGGTAGAGGGATGGGTAACCTCAACTAACCCCCAGCTTTGTCAGTCTCGTCGCCGAGGGGAGCGCTTTAGTTTGCCGAAGTGCTCTCTTAATTTGATGGAAGTCTGGTCCCATATGAGGTAGACCGGCCGGTCGGGGGGGCGTGGCCTGTGTTTTGAAAGATCCAGGGCACGCCATCACTAAATTAACGGCTGATGGCAATCCGCAAGTAGTTTTAGTGGGTAAACCTGCCGTAGATCAAAATCGTAGGCCGACATAAAAAATGGCAATTTTTTTAAAAAATTTTTGCGACCTTCATCCATTCATTACTTCAAATAATTATTTACATAAAAAAATCCATGAAACATGAAGATTCGTGAAAATAAGAGCCCATTCATACTGGCTGATATTGATTATTCGCTTGTTCGCATGAATACTTGTTCGTCGTGAGCAAATATTTGCGGCTTGTAACGTAACATTTAAAGGGATTTATTTGCCAAAAACCGACAGCTGAGTGCGCTGGGACGCTCAGCGCCCACATCGGGTGAAAATTCCATGTCAGTCGTCTTAACCGGAATATAACCCCTTTGTCTATTTTTTTATTATTTATTATTGAACAACTTGACTTTCAGCACACATCGTGGATGTACTGGACACAGACTGCGCGTATTGCACCACGGAACACAAACACAACGCGAAAATGTTCCTTCGAGGCGTAAAAAAGTTCTTCCCGGACGGCTACATCAGTTTGAAGAAAAAGTACGACCCTGAAGATAAACTGTTCGCACCTTTCGAACAGGACATGGAAAAATTCTAAGACTTATACCACCTTAGTATGCCCACGTATACTTTTTCTATGACCGATAATCGGAGAACTTTCCTCCTTTTTATCTCTGACCGACATATTGTATGACATGCTTTGCACTATTGCAACCGGTGTGTTCTATTTTTCACCTACAAAAGATCTGTCACCGATTATTGAACCTAACAATTAAAGACATGAATCGACGAAGGTGGTATGACGCAAAAAAAAAATTACCCAGAAAATTGAGTTTAAACAATCACTTAAACATTTTAGGATAATACGTAGTACGTATTATGTACATTGATTCTAGAGACGGATCTTTAAATTAATGTTCTTAATACTTTACGGCGTATTTTAAAATGTTTAAGTTACAGTTTTAACTCAATTTTCTCGAAACCATAATTTTGCTACATATCACCTTCATTCATACATGTCTTCAATTACCCCATGACTAAATAAAATATTTACACATAAGCGCATACTTTTTTTTTCGGTCTTATACATTGGAAAAGTCACATGACAGAATAAGTTAAGATGTGGATATTTTTAATAAGGGTTCTTGTAAGGTGTTGTATTGTTCATTTTGTATATTCAAAATAAATCAGTTATTTTTTCAAACAATATTGTTATTATAATGTAACTACCTATTTATATTATTATACTCTATGGTGTAAACCTTCCCGGGACTTATATTTCAAGACCAAAAATAGCCAAATCAGTTCAGCTGATCTCGAGTTTTAGCGAGACTAACGAACAGCAATTGTTTTTTATATAGCCTATGTTACTCAGTGAAAATGTAGCTTTCTAATGAAAAAAGAATTATTGAAATCGGTCCAGTACTTTTTGAGTTAAGTCGTTACATACAAAAATACAAATCTTTCCTCTTTATAATATTAGTGTAGATATATTCTAATAAACAGTGGGTCCGTATTCGGTAATCTACCTTAACAACTATATTGTATTATTTATTTTCACCATTACTTTTATGGGTAAATAAACGAATGAATAAGTAAAATTATTTAATCACTAGTTACAACTATCTTAAACACCTAAAATAGCAGGTCATAAAATAATATTCCCGATTAAAACATTACTTACATTATTTTTAATTTCCGATTACATAAATACATAGTACAAAATAAAATTATAAAAACATTAAATTAAAATAAAAATATTTCATTGCGTATAATAATTTGCGTAATTAAAATTTTATGCTAATCATAAAATTTGAACGTCTAATTCCTTTTCGATAAAAATACTGTGCAAAATTACAACACTTGGGGCATTCATTTATTACGCAAGACGCGGCACATGGGCTTTTCTTATTTAGTCAGAAACTATTAAAAACGTCTCAGGTAAAAAACGAACGGCCTCGGAAACGTCACATGTCACAAGAGTTCACTCGGTGAGGTGGAACACCCTGGGGGGCGCCAGGTTGGAGCAGATCACTATCTCGTCAGATCAAGAGGAGTTCCCGTTCTCCCCGTTGTCCGGGAAGTTGTTGGCGGTGACGGAGAAGGGCGCGCCCAGCCCGTACAGGTGCCCGCTCGAACTCTCGATGTTATCGTCGAAGAATATCTGCGAAACAAATCGTTACTTTGAAAAAGGAACACTAACACGCTAAAAAACGTTAAAACGTTATTTCTACTTCATACTTAAGAGGAAACATCACGCCTGTTTCTTCCATACAAAAATAGGGGTCTACGCGACCCTGTTTCCTCCCTAGACTAACTGTTGTCGCCGCTCAAAAAATGACGGTAGAGTATATACTGAAAAAAATATCTAAATTTACCTAGTGTTATAACCGATTACTTTCTGAAAAAGATCTTAGTGTCGCTGTAAAATTAATACTAAAGAGTGGCGCTAGTAGCGGGGCTACAGCGCCTTAAATACATTGATTCTAGAGATGGATCTAATATACTTAATACTTTATTTATTTACTTTATAATTTTTTCGCAATTTTGCGACATATCCTTCATATCCCCCATAACCTTCATCCATTTACGTCAGCAAATATTACTCATCGAGCACTTTTTTATTAGCATGGGAATACCTATTGTTTGTTATACTTTGTTGCATTATATACGACTAGCTGACCCTTGCCCACTTCGTTGAGCATAAAAAGAGTTTATGATGAAATTCAACTAAAAAAAAAACAACGTGGAACCCGCAACGCGGGAACCCGAAACCCGAAACGCGGGAACCCGAAACTCGGGAACCCGGAACCCGCAACGCGGGAACCCGGACCCGCAACCCGCAACGCGGGAACCCTGAACCCGAAACCCGCAACGCGGCAACCCGGAACCCGCAACGCGGGAACCCGGAACCCGCAACGCGGGAACCCGGAACCCGCAACGCGGAACCCAGAACCCGCAACGCGGAACCCGGAACCCGCAACGCGGGAACCCGGAACCCGCAACGCGGGAACCCGGAACCCGCAACGCGGAACCCGGAACCCGCAACGCGGAACCCGGAACCCGCAACGCGGGAACCCGGAACCCACAACGCGGGAACCCGGAACTCGCAACGCGGGAACCCTGAACCCGCAACGCGGGAACCCGGAACCCGCAACGCGGTAACCCGGAACCCGCAACGCGGAACCCGGAACGAAACCCGGAACCCGCAACGAAGGAACCCGGACCCGCAACCCGCAACGCGGGAACCCTGAACCCGAAACCCGCAACGCGGAACCCGCAATGCGGCAACCCGGAACCCGCAACGCGGAACCCGGAACCCGCAACGCGGGAACCCGGAACCCGCAACGCGGGAACCCGGAACCCGCAACGCGGAACCCGCAACGCGGGAACCCGGACCCGCAACGCGGGAACCCGGAACCCGCAACGCGGGAACCCTGAACCCGCAACGCGGGAACCCGGAACCCGCAACGCGGGAACCCGGAACCCGCAACGCGGGAACCCGCAACGCGGGAACCCGGACCCGCAACGCGGAACCCGGAACCCGCAACGCGGAACCCGGAACCCGCAACGCGGGAACCCGGAACCCGCAACGCGGGAACCCGGAACCCGCAACGCGGGAACCCGGAACCCGCAACGCGGGAACCCGGAACCCGCAACGCGGGAACCCGGACCCGCAACGCGGAACCCGGAACCCGCAGCACGGAAACCCGGAACCCGCAACGCGGAACCCACAACGCGAAACCCTAACGCAGAACCCGCAACGTTCACGGAAACGCTGTCAAATGGAATTTATTCCATTTGACAGCTTTTTAGTATCCTATGTCCGTCTACTTGCTCTAAGCTACTTCCTCACCAATATTCAGCCATATCGATAAAGCCGTTCTTGAGTTATAAATAATTTAACTAACACGACTTACTTTTATACATATAGATGTATAGATTACTCCTACTAACATAAGCTAAGCCCGGTAAATGCTCCCGTCACAGTCGGTCCAGCCAATTCGGTGATCATTAGTTAGATGACGATGATGATGATGATGAAAAGTAGCCTAAATCAATCCTTATAACTTTAGCTATCTACCAGTGAAAGTCTCGTTAAAATCGGTCCAGCCGTTCCAGAGATTAGCCGGAGCAAAGAGACACGCTGACAGACAGATATTTTTTTTTTTAAATTACATTTTCGTTTTCAGTAAATATCGTTGCCAATGCAAAAAAAAGCAGAAGATATCGTTTAAAATGTCATATGCATTTAGAAAATCGTTGCTAATTGAAAGTTACAAACTGACACTTCAATTTTATTTATTTGTATAGATGTATAGATTTAGAAAACCTCCCCAATCTTGGCGTTTCCACTGACGCGGAGCGGGGCGCATAGGAACTTAGTCGTTCCCAAGCGGAGTGGATCGGAGATTTCGAGCATAGTGATTGGTCAATTCGGGTACCGCAAGCTCCTGTCCGCCTCGCCCCGCGTTAATGGAAACGCAGCCAAACGTCTATAACGTCTAACGGTCGTCATGGTAACAACGTTGTTTACAAATGGAAAACAAAAATTATGAAATGCTATACATACCGTATTTATATCAGCTTAAACTATTTGGATTCATGTTTTTGTTAATCCTAATAATTTTATTAATCCAAATAGTTTGAGCTGATATAAAAACGGTATTTATAGCATTTCATAATTTTTTTTTTCCATTTGTAAACAATGATGTTACCATGACACCCGTGTCATATAAACTGGCAACGACGTGAATCGATCGAGCCCAGGTTCAAACCCCGCGTGACCATCACGTATTTTCTTCCTTTTTCTTATTTTATGCTTATTTTTTTCAACATTTTCTTTCATAATAACCTTTTCGTGACAATAACGAACATACCGTAAAAAAAATTTGCGAAATTGGTCAAGCCGAAGCCGTTGTCGAAGCGCACACGATGTAAGAAATTTTGGAGGTCGTTTTTTTACACTTTGGGCTACATTTTTGGGGTTTTAGTAAGGAACCCTACTTTTTTTAAACATATAATATGTTCAGCGCTAGGAATGTAGCTTTCCAACGGTGAAAGAATTTTTCATATTGGTTCAGTGGTTTCAGAGCCTATTCCATTCAAACAAACAAACAAACAATCAAATGTTACCTCTTTATAATATTAGTATAGACTATGTATTTAGCTTTTTTTTAAGAAAAGGAAAATTATTTGCATGCTTAATGCCAAAGGGCATTTTTTAACTGTCAACTATAATAATACCTCTTTAATTTTGAAGAATGCCATCCCTGTGAGGTGTGAGTCTGAGCCGGCCTGGTGTTGAGGACCAACTCTCCGCAGCTCCAGCTGGTCTGCCACTTCCTGCAGTCCACCTTTTAAGTTCTTGCACAGTTTCATCAAGTACTGAAAAAAATAATGAAAATCAATGAAAGTGATAGGTTAAGGAATACGAGTAAATATGAATCAGTCTCCAGTGTTCCGTCCTGGAGGCTGATTCATATTTAATCGTATTCGAAAGAATCTGATTGGTCTGACTATTCAGGATCTGAATAATGATTCAGCATAATATTATGTGTGCGAGTCATAAGTGTTTTGAATGCAAAACCTACAAGTTAATTGTTGATTACATATCATATTATCTCGTTCCCTCTTCGTATTATCGAAAGTGAAGGCATTACCTTCACAACCTTGTATCTATAAAACTACAACTTTTCAGCAAAGTAAAAAAATCATTTTAGATTTTATTATGACATGGATTTTTATTTACACGAGGTTCATTTATATCTAGCTCGCATTAACCTAAAGAATATAGTATATAGCTAGATATTATCAAGGTAACATCACACACGGCGAACTCAGGTTTCCAGTTGAATGGAACAATGTATGGCCGAATCTGTTCCGAAATGTTCTACTTTAACCCGAGAACGAAAGGGTTCATATACATGAAATAAATAATGTTACTTTCAATTTTACCTTAACATCGTACACTGTTGGGAAGTATAGTCGCAGGCTTTCAAAGAAGTCATTCTCATCCTGGGGTAGATTTTGATCTGTCAGTAGCTTCAACAGATACCCAAAATCATAACCAGAATGAAAGCTTAGCCACTTTATGTTGTCCATTAAGACCAAACCTGCAATAAAATAAAAATTATCCAAAGAGTTGTTTACATTGAAACTAAACTATAATTTGGACATCCCCTAAGTAATAAAATATTTAAAAAAAGAAGATAATAGTAGTTTGTCTCTCAAGTGTCTTATTCTTATTTTACACAAACAACTGAATTGGCGGAATGAAAAGGACACCATGTGAAATTAACACCACTTTATTTATCATTTCTGTATTCGGCCATGGCCTACCATCCCATACCATCTATGTATAATACAAAAAAATTGCAATAGATGTCACTATTATTAACGTTTGTAAATTATTAAATTTAAATATTCCGAATTAAGTACAAATATTGACATTGTGGCCTTAATTAAAACGCACAGAATACGTAGCTGAAATACCGGTTTGCTATGCACTCGCGAGCCGGTGCGCCCGCGCCGCTAGGACAAAGACGAGTCAGTCGAAAATAATGATAAGCATATTTTTTTAAGCATAACATCTCATTAAGCTAAATTCAACTCCTTAATTAAGAAGTGGCGCTAGATGGCGGTTTCCGGAATGTGTGTGGTAATCGAAGAAAACAAAAATAGCCAGTCGAATTGCCAGTATTAGGGTGATACCATTTTCTAGTACTAGGTTGTGTCTCTGTTATATATATCTACTTTGTGATTCGGCCTAAAGATAGCTTAAAGATATAGACATTATTGGTTTGATCGGGCAGTTGCAGGACAGCCATAGACTATACAAATACCTATTTCGCATTTCTCTAGCTTGTGGTGTTTCCTTAGACTGATCGCTTAAGAAAAGACCTAGGTATATTATTTAAGTAGTAAAAAAGTATTGTAAAATTATTATGTTACCTGACGACATTAGAAGCTCAGCAAATTCCAGTGGCTCAATTCCATCTTCTTCATGTTTTCGGAATTGTAATCCAGAGTTTTGGAGCAAGTCAATTGAATCTTGAGCGTACATATCCTCCCTAAAACAAATTATGGTTCATACATCAGACTTTTTCATGTAGATTAGACTTATGAATCCAATAATAAGTAATGAGTGAAACAGAGTTTTTTTTCAAATCATACAATCAGTCTTGGCAAATATGACCAGTAGACCCAATTAGATTTAAGAGCAGAATGTAATTGAGATTGTGATTCATGTGGCATTTGTCATTTCTCTAATTAGAAACATAATGCCAGTAACAAATTTCATATGGTGCTTGATAAAAATTATATTAGCCATAATGGAGAAGAAGATAATTTGGGATCTTATTCCAATTTGTCTAAGGGTTGAATATTTCGCTTTTGAGACGATTTTTATTATCTCTGTGTAGTCTGGTATTGTCAATTAGTGCTGGTGTGCATGTTTTTTAAACTAAAACAATGACAAATATATAAAAAGTAACAAACTCTGACTTACTGTAGATTGAACTTAAAATTGAACTGCCAAGTGGTATAACCAGGTGGAGTCTTTCCGTTCTCATCCATAAATGTGAGTCCAAGCTGTATTATCCTCAACAGGTCAACATTACACCTGTAACAAATGTCCCAATATTATAATAAACCAGCATTAGTGAAAGCACTGAGAGGACAAACACTCATGTTTTTATATTCCTTGCAAATCACCTAAGAAATGTTAAGTGTTTGTCATTGAATCTAAATATACATACAATAGATAATTCTTGATACAAACAACAACAATTAATCAAAGTAACTTAGTTCAGGTTGAACTACTTAGTAACTAAACAAAAAATCTAAAACATAGAAAATACTAATGTACATTTACTGTACTGCCTAAAAACAGGCCACTGTAATTTATTATAGCAGTATGATTCACTAGCCTAGTAGTCGCTTGTCAGTAACATTACAATTTCCTTTTCATCCCCCAACAAAAAACAGGGGTGTTTATTAGTTTGATGTGTCTTTTATGTCCTCCTATATAAATATATATTTTTTAAAGGTGACATGACTGTGGTTCCTTCTTCTCAGCTATAATTTGTCATCAGTTTGCTCACCGATTGACAATTCAGGGGTGGCTTAAAGTTTTTGATTTTATGCACAGTTATATATTTACCTCAGTAGTTGATACTGGTAGTCAGCTGTGGATCTGAACTCGCCAATAGGCCTGGCCACCACACCGGGGAATTCTGTGTCCATCGCTACCCAATGGTATTTCTGCACAACCTGTTAACATTAAAAAATAGTCAATAAAAACAATATTGAGTTTACACAATATGAATCTTAACTATGACTACAAAAATAATAACTGCTGTAGGTACCACTTTTGAATAAATGTGTATGTAGCAGTTTTAGTTTTGACTATGTTAAACAACATGACAGTTAAGTAAAGCTATTGAAATTTTATTATAATCATGGTCAAAACTACACACAGGTTCAACCATCCCTTATAAATATATTTAAACTTGTTTTTGCCTGCTTCTCTACCACCTAACTACAATATCCCACAGGAACAATACACTTTTCTAGAACAAAAACATTTCAATCTCTTCCAGGACTTAAAGTATATTGTATGATGCAAAATTTCATAAAAATTAGTGGAGTGGGTAAAGTTTGAATCCACTGACACACTTTGGCATTTACAATATTAGTTTTTTCTGTAGTTAATAGGTCACTAACTATTATACTGACATTGATTGCTCCAAATAAGTTGTAGTACATACCTGTCTAATAATTTGGAACTCTTCATGTAGGTTGTGATTCCAAACATCTTTGATGCCACAATCGCCATTGGCTGGCATCTGCGATAGCGAACCAAAACTTGCTGCAGGCATCTGATTAAATTTTTTGTTGTTAAAGTTTAAAATTTCAATAAGTAAAAAAAAAACAGATAAATAGAATTGACATTCTAATGTAACGTACCTTAAACGACTTATTGTCTTTTCTCAGTGACTGCAAGAATACTTTGTGCCGTAGATTTATCAACATAAATTTATTATTACTATTTAATAAAACTGGACCGTTCGGAGACAAGCATCAGATTGTTTATACGTGGAATTATTGAACATAAATCAAAAACCCGCCATGCGTCGAAACCAATTCCGCTTACAATATGATATATACAGAATAAATTACTTTAAAATCATTTTGCAGATAATATAGAACTTTTAATTAAGAGTTGAAGTAAAGCGCAATCAATTTAAATAAAACTATAGTTGCATTTCTATGATTTGTTTAACTAATGACATTTCTTGATTTTGATACAAAGAGCATAGACAACAAACAAACTTTTATCGATGGTACTCCATAGATTAACAGCTGATAAATATTTTTTAATATTTCTCTGATAACCCATTTTAACCACTGTCAGAATGAAGTTAAAAGAAGCGGGAAAATAGAATGAGCGGTTTTTATTTTGACAGTTCTACTAGTTTAAGAAAAATGCTGATAGATGGCATTAAGCCTAAGTAATATGTCAAGTCCTGTGTAAAATGTCAATTTCGGCTCTCTTAAGTTGGCGGGGGGAAATTGATTTTTTATTAATTTTTTTGGCTATTTCAATTGTTCTTTAACTGTTCTTCAATGTTTGATCAAAAATTTTTTAGTTCGCATTTTTTTTTTTAATTTTCAAAAATTGAATCTCAAGTTAGCGCCAACTATAGATTTTTTAAATTTTTTTTTTAATACTTTGAAACTATCTCTTATGTGTTCGTTCAAAAAAAACATCTGTTCGGCCTTAATTACCTTTTAATTTAATTATAAACTTTTTTTCTTTTTATTAATTTTTTTGGCTATTTCAATTGTTCTTTAACTGTTCTTCAATGTTTGATCAAAAATTTTTTTTGTTCGCATTTTTTTTTTTTTTAATTTTCAAAAATTGAATCTCAACTTAGCGCCAACTATAGATTTTTTCAATTTTTTTTTTAATACTTTGAAACTATCTCTTATGTGTTCGTTCAAAAAAAACATCTGTTCGGCCTTAATTACCTTTTAATTTAATTATAAACTTTTTTTATCCCACACCTAATTAATTCTTTCCGCGCATGCGCAGTAATATTCGCCATAAGACTTGTCCACCACATTATGTGATTAAAACAAGTTTACGTACAATACAAATATGATTATTGATAGAAAAAAAGATAGCAATTTTTTTTACACCAAATACAGTGAAAATTATCCAATTTTTTGACAGTTGGTTTAATGAAATTTTTATTTTATTTTTTAATTAAAACACTAACAATCAGCCGACATTTCAAAAATCTAAAAATTTTGAAATGTCGGCTAACTTAATTTTCATAGTAAATACGCACGTTTCACGTGTGTGTGTGTGTGTGTGTGTGTGTGTGTGTGTGTGTGTGTGTGTGTGTGTGTGATCAAACATTGAAGAACAGTTAAAGAAGAAGTTTTGCGGTGTATATAGTGTTTTCTCTTCTCTACTTAGGAAAATCGTATTTAGAATGAATTACCTCTCACTCTAAAATATAATTTAGCACGTCTATGGTACAAAAAAAGTTCTAATTTGTCTTTTGAATCTGTGACCAGTTCAGTCAGCGTTTGCCGCGATTAACCGATATTTCAGTGCTGAATTTTATGAAGTTTGTTCGATTTTAAGAGGAATAACCATGGAACCGTAAGTAATATATAATTTTATTTACTAATAATAATATATTCTTTACTTTTTAAGTCAAAAACGGCCTTAGAACCAACGCCCAAGGAACTTTACAAATTTGTACGTGGATTTCGTATTGCCATAATTCATCGAAAAATTTGTAAAACTCTAAGGTATTAGCATAATTAGGTCCATAATATACTGAACTTCAATCTAATAATTCCAAAATACATGACTTTAAGTCTAAATTGTGGAAATGTCGAGCTCAAAGACATGAAGACGCTCGTCCTATTCTGGGACTCTCCACAGACAGGGATATTGCATTTCAAAATGGCCGCCGGTCATGGCCGGTTGGACTAATATGGATAAGGCTTTAAATTTATATATATATAAAGCGCATTTTGATATGTTATTTTGGCAAATTAAAGAATGGAAACTACTACTAGTAACTGTTTTCCTTTCAGGGAGTGAGGAGTCAGAAGAGGAGGAAGAAGGGGTTACCCCTTCGGTAATGGTGCCTCGAGTGGCGAGAATGTTTGCGGACGAAATGGTTTTTTTTTATTTAAGTTTGTATTTTGAATAAAAGTTTTTTTATTTATTTTTATTTTCTCTTTTAGTAGGCAAAACATAAGAAGTAAAGTTTATTTTACTAGCAATTAAATAGCTTAATTAAAATAAGTTCGTAAAAAATCATATTGAAAAATTAAAATAGTATCGTAATAAAGTCCTATCCATACTATTTAGCTTCATGGAGAAATTAAGTTAATTTTTCACTATGTTTAATTACATGATTTTTGATATTTCTCTTCGAAACATGTATTTTTTGTAATTGTTATTAATACCTAGTTCTATGTATATCTTAAATAATTAATAAATATCACTCTTGTAAGTATATATTCTGCAAAATCTTTGTTTTTCAGAGACAATGTTTTTTGTAGGAATTATAAGTCTCATTTTTGATGCACTCATACTCAGTATATGTTGAACATTACAAAGTAACATTGTATAAGCTAGCTTAGCAGTATGTTCAAATTATTGTAAACAAAAAACGCCTTGTCCCTGCCACCAGGAACATATTGTAAACTAATGAAATATGAGACCCACTCAAGTGGCTTTTGAAGAGTTGCTTTTTTTGACCAAGATTAAGAAACAGGTACAGTGAGAAAAAGTTGTATGTAGGATATACCATTTATTTTTTAATTTTATTATACATATAAGATTGTATAAAAAAATATACTATTACATCCAGTTATTGTTTTATTTTTTATATATGACAAAATTAAAGTTAAGTTTTAAGTGACCCATATACTTTCTCATAGTACAGATACAATGAAATATAAAATCAAGCTTAAATGCTGTAGGGAGTTAAAGAAATATATCTTAAGTATAAAATAAACTGTAATTTTTATAAATGTATACTAGATTTTAAAATAAAATGGTTTTTCCAAACCTAGGTCTTAAAATTAGTGCTCAAACCCCTGTCTGTGAGAGTGTCCTGATATGGGATTCACGTATATGGATGATTTCACATTTTGACAATTCACATACGAAAGGATAAGAGATAGTTTCAAAGTATTAAAAAAAAAAATTTGAAAAAATCTATAGTTGGCGCTAACTTGAGATTCAATTTTTGAAAAAAAAAAAATGCGAACAAAAAAATTTTTTGATCAAACATTGAAGAACAGTTAAAGAACAATTGAAATAGCCAAAAAAATTAATAAAAAATCAATTTCCCCCCGCCAACTTATGAGAGCCGTCAATTTCCGCTTTGTTTTTTGTTTGTTTACCTTTCAACTTTCTTTTTTTCACTTGCAATAGTTTATTATTTATTAATTGTGCCCTGAGAACTAAACTAAACATGGCTAGTCCATGCGTAGTACAATTTTGTAAAAATATAGGTAACCACCGCTTTCCCCAAGATGAAACTCGGAGATCAAGATGGATAGAGGCTATCAAACATGTAAAAACAGGACTAACTATAAGAAAAAATTTCTTCATAATAAGTTCAACTCACTTTACGCCAGCATATTTCATCTCTCCGTCATCACATTTGGCAAGAGCCCCAAGAGGTAAAATATTTATCTTAGTGTGAAATAAGAAATAATAATAAAGTTTATTGACATAAGACTTACATTAGTTACATTTTTTTAATTTCTTAACCTAAATATATGTATTTCGGAGGGAGATTATATTATATTATCGTCAGGAAATAATAAGCCGCACAAACAGTACTGGTTTATTCATTTTTAGATGACATAGTTTCACTCTAAAACATTAACTCAGATCGTGGATGCAAACGGATTCATCTCAAGACGTGACGAGGTCAGTTGACATATTTTGGCTATCGTGTGTGAACCTCCGCTTCATACGGTATCTTCCAATGGTCACCCCCAAGAGAATATCATCACTCCATTTTTTGTCTTCCTTCGACAGTGCCATCTGTCATCGCTGACATAAGTGACACTTGTCAAACGAGCTGTCATAGCCAACTGTCACTGAACACGTCCAAGAGTGATCTTGTACGCCAAGAGATCCTCCTTCTTCTTTCTCCGACATGTATATCTTTATGTAGGTAACAACTATCTTGGGTATCATAACTTAATGGAAACATACTACAGTAAGTACCTACCTTAGGAGTTCATACCTAAAAAACCAAACTTTTGTTTGCAGCTCATCGCCTAAAAATACTTAAAAGAAAAGCTGTTCCTTCTATATTCCCATGGAATGAAGCTTGTCAGCAAGCTAACCAGCTCCGTTTAATCGATAATTTAATCGAATAATGTTTAATCCAACTGCAGTTCAGGATAATCTCAATATATATTTTTTTGACATATTACATTATGCAAGCGCCATCTTACGGTAGTCTCTGTACCTAAAAGTGACACTTCGAAAAGCCCTCATTTATTTACTTGTAGTTTTAGGTTCCATTAAAAAGTTTTTTGTCACACAAGCGTACCACTAGCGTATCTCAGTGTGGGCCGTAATTTTTAATACAAAAAGTTTAAAAGGTTTAGTAGGGCATAAAGTAGATATATTAACAGAGACACGACCTAGTTATAGAAAATGGTATCACCCTATGGCAATTCGACTGGCTATTTTTGTTTTCTTTGATTTCCAATAGATAAAGGGTGAAGTCCAGGAACATTCCGGAAACCGCCATCTAGCGCCACTATTGTAAAATACGAATTTTTAATTTCGTTTCGTATCTTCTTCTTAATTAAGGACACAGATTAAGTATTAGTTACTACGTAAATTAAGGAGTTGAATTTAGCTTAATGTGATGTTATGCTTAAAAAATATGCTTTTCTTTATTTTAATGTCAATATTTGTACTTAATTCGGCATACTTACATTTTATAATTTTACAAACGTTAATAGTAGTGACATCTATTGCATTCTTTTTGTATTAAACATAGATTGTATGGGATGGTAGGCCATGACTATGGTAGACTGACTATAATAATGTATGTTTTGGGAAAAACGTACTTTTAAGTTAAAATTCGTACCTTTTCACTTATATGGTACTAATTTACTTCTGAAAAGGTACGAATTTTTACTTAAAAGTTAACTTATAATCTAAGCCCAAATAAAACTATCCTTCGAGTCGTACTTATTTGGGCTTAGATTATAATATAAATTATGTTCTGATATGAGCAAAAAAACCTCAAAGCTAAGTAAGCAGTAAGCCCTAATTCATAGATATTATTTAATATGATGAAATATTGATTGTAATAAAACAAATTGATAGAGTTAACTACTACATACCTATATGGAAATAATGGAAACAATAATATTTGTAATTCAACTTAATACCTATACCGGTGTTAAATTAGGGACAGAAACAGAAACGTCCTGGTTCGGTATATAGAGGAGTGACAAAGAGAAAAATTTAATAACTACTAATACTAGACATACCTAATTATATAGAGCCTGGATAAAAGGATTATTTATTTTATAAAAAATATTTTATTATAATAACACACTCTAGCTTGCGTGAATAAAGAGAATACGTAAATTAGAATTAATTAATACAAAAAAATATAATAATAATAATAATACTGGCGTGGCGTAATGGACAACTTTGGGTAAGTATTTATGCTAAAATATTTATGTAATCCTTGGTAGGATAACAAAGTAAACAGAGAAAAATAAAGGATACGGGCAGAGGCCCGTAGACAAAATAATATGTAGGTAATTGAATAAAAATAATAATAAAACACGACTTCAGAAAAAGTGGGTCTAATAAGTCTGAAAGAAGAAAATAATTTAAATTGAAATGGTCTAGGTAGAGCCATGGTCACACCCGCTGATGATGGCCACGCGAGCAGTGCGTGGATACCGCACTATTTCTAAAGATGCGGCCTGCCTGCTCGCGGGAAGTGTCCCCTGGGACATCGACGCGCAGTCTCTCGCCGGCGTGTATAGGCGCTGCGCTGCGGTTCGCGCGGAGGGCGGCAACCCTCTTCCAGACGTTGTCCGCCGGTGGAGAGACTCTGCCCGAGAGAGGGCGATTGAATTGTGGGAGGAGCGGCTGCAGGAGCCGGTAGTTAGTGTGGACCTGGTGCTGGCCATCCGCCCAGTGCTGAGGGAATGGCTTAGTAGGAAGTCGGGCGCCCTCTCATTCCGCCTCACACAGGTGCTGACCGGGCACGGGTGCTTCGGTCGGTACCTGTGCGAGATAGCCGGAAGAGAAGAGACAGCAAACTGCCACCATTGTGACGCGGACAGGGACACGGCCGAACACACTGTTTCGGTTTGTCCCTCTTGGACTCGACAACGGGCGGCCCTCACGGCCGCCATTGGATTTGACCTCTCGCTGCCAGTATTGGTGTCCTCCATGCTGAGCGGCGAGCAAGAGTGGAAGGCGGTGGAAGACTTCGTCGAGGAAGTAGTCTCTGCAAAGGAGGAGGCCGAGCGTATTAGAGAGAGGGAGACGCTCGGCCCCCGACGAAGAAGTCGGCCCAGGCGACGAAGGGTCAATAATGACAACGTCCCGCCTTAGCCGGAGACCTCGGGGCGGCGGTATGGGGATGGCCTAAGCAAGCCTCCCAAGTGGGGCCTCTGTTGGGCCGGGGGGGCAAGTAAACGCCCCCACAGAGACGGGTCTGCTCGCACTGGCAGACGTCCGCTAATGGAGTCGCGGTTGGTCTGTCGTTCCCGCGGCTCCGCAACAGCGGGGTGAATGGCGCATCGTTGGGTTTTAGTGCAGTAAACCCGGGTGCGGCCCTTTACCCCGTGCCCGGGGAGTCTCACGTATCCCGGTGGCCCGTCCCCAGTGTCATCGGGAATCTATAAAAGATTTCCCAATGTTAAAAAAAAAAAAAAAAAAAAAGGTCACACCCGCTATTGGCAATAAACCTTGCAACGGCAGACGAATATTATGCTCTTTCCAGTTCTTTTTCTATCATCAACATGGGGGTATGTAGGTAAATGGGTCCCGTATATAGAGTTTACTGTGAAAGTACCAGCACTAGATGAGTTACATTTTTAAATTATTGTATGGACAAATTTATGATGTTGGGACATTTCTCATACAAACATGAAAGTCAAACTAAGTCTTTCAGCGCTGGTACTTTACAATAATCTCTACATAGCAGGCACATACATACTCAAATCACTCACTTATTTTATCTGTAAGCTTCGTTAAGTGTGTCATTTAGCGAACTTATGTCAAAATCTATACATTTTGTTTTCGAACTCCGTAAGTGATAATAGCAATGGCGTCTTGAATTAGAGCCCATGTCTTACGGAAATTACATTTTACACGTTTTACCCCGCACACCCCCCGCGGGTACGACGAAGGGGGATAAGGAAAGCCGCAAGGCTCAGCCTCCTCAATCTGGCAAGGACGAGAGCAGGAGGTGTGACGAGGAGGGCTTCATACTGCTGGAGAGAAAGAAGAAGAAGCCCGCCGTCCGCAACCATCGCGGCACCGCATTTTTTTTATAAAAAGTTGTTGGTGCCAGTACAACACCCAGGTGAATAATAGACTATGCGCACATTGATACCTCCGTAGCGCAGTGGTTGAGCGCGTTGGTGCTCGAAAGAGAGGTCGCGGGTTTGAATCCCGCCGAGGGAACAAAAAGTTTTCAATGTTACTGGGTCATGGATGTGTATTAAAATTGTGTATAATATGTATTAATAAAAATCTTAAATATGTGTATTGTATGAAAGTATAAAATATATTTCCATTGTCTGGTACCTGTAACACAAGTTCTTCGGATACTTAGCACAAGTCCAGATTGACGTGGTGTGAAAGCGTCCACAGATATGAAAAAAAATGAAATTTGAGGTCTTGGATTATTTTACTTTATGAAAAAACTAAAAAGTAAATAATATACTTGTTTCATTCGGGATCTTCACCTCTTATTAGACCTTTGATCAGCAGGCTTACTCCCGACACAATCGAGAATCGTATCAGTTCGATCTCAGAGGCTTTTGGTATTTTATTTGGTGGATTGCTTTGAAACTAACCAGGATAAAGGAAATCGTTAGATCGTAACTTTTTATTTTCCCGACCATATCAATCGACTGAGAATCAAAATAAACAAACGTCAAATCGAATCAGTTTGGAGAGTAAGGCCCAGATATCATACTATGTAGAATGAATACTGTGATACTGCACAAATCTGTACTAATATTATAAAGCCTTCCGCTTTATAATATTAGTACAGATTGTTTGTTTAAACGCGCTAATCTCGGGAACTACTGGTCCGATTTGGTTTGATTTTTTTTGTTGGATAGTCCATTTATAGAGGAAGGCCTTAGGCTTTATAACATTACGCTGCGACCAATAGGAGCGAAGCGTCAGTGGGAAATGTTGCAAAAACGGGGAAAATTCACATTTGAGGACTTTCGTTCCGTGCGCTGCATAAACGGTTTCAGTTACTCAAAAAATATGTATGAAAGATTTGAATAATCATAATAACAAAAACCAACGTAAGCAATCAAAAGATAATCGCAATAGTGTGTGCGACAACCACGCGAACGAAGTCGCGGGCACAGCTAGTAATATGATAAAATAAATCATTAAAAAATACCTACACTTTGCACTTAACTGTGCTACCTTTAATTTTCACGAACTCAAAACCCTTTTGAATGTGTATCAGATTGTTTTAAAAAACTTAAAAGCGCGGACTTTTATGGACTACCTGCCCTTAAGTCTTAGCCAAATGTTTGCTCAGTCAGTATCCAAACTTAACCGGAGCTATATGCCTACAGCATCAACGACAACATAAGCGTATTCCAACATCGAAGTCACATTATAGCTAGATAATTATTTATAGGTATATTTGTGACATGCCGCTGACGAAACGTGACAGTAATGTATGTTTTGAGTCGCACTCTACAATGTGCAGGTAGGGTTGACACCTATAACAACAAGAAAATTGTATTTTCCTCCAAAAGATGAAAGAAAAATAACTTTTAATCACAATATTATAGTTATTATAGAATTAAGATGGCGCGATACTTTACGAACCAACGACGGAATTTTGTATAATTTATTTTTAACCCCCTACGCAAAAAAAAAACAGGGAGATATATTCTTTTAAAAGTTTGACGTGTCTGTGTAAATGTTCATGTGTCTGCTGTGCATAGTAGTTCCCAAACGGATGATCCGATTTTAACGCGTTTTTTTGTTTGAAAGGTACACAATCCAAAGTGTTCTTAGCTATGTTTGGTGGAAATCGTTTCAGGTCTTCAAGGTCATAAGGTCGTTTGTTAGATGTAATTTTTTTTTAATTTAGTTTTTCTATTAAATGTAATAAATGTATCATTGGTCCATGCTACTACGTAACGTGCACTTTTCGTTTTAAAATTCCTCATTAGCGGGTTGTCCTTCCAGTCATACACAATAAATATAAAAAAGCTTGACAGGCTTTCATAGCGATGAATATATTATAATAATATTTTGTCATGAATACGTCTTTAAAATTGCCTTCGTAGGGACACAATAAAAAAAAAAGAAATGATCAACAATCTAGGGACACAGTTTGGTTTGGTTTGGTTACGTAAGGGGCGTATTCACGTACAACAAACTTCCGTGTCTATAGCACAGCCGCACCCTTTTTCATACTATACCAGCTGATCCGTGCCCACTTCGTTGAGCATAGAAACCGTTTAAACCTTCCCTGGACTTCCACGAATATTTCAAGACTAAAAATAGGCTAATCGGTTCATCGGAGACTAACGAACAGCAATTCATTTTTATATATAAGAAAAGAGATTATATTATTTTTCTATAATACGGTTTCAGTACGGTTGGCAACCCTACGTTGGGTTATGCGGTTTCAGTCGTGCGGATTTTCAGAGTTCATACTTGAGACTTCAGTTGTTCTGGATCAGTCCACGGTGTCGGTCGTGGCATTCCGTCGCGTTCCACAATAACTTTCCGATAACAACTTTTACAGACATTTCCTGCGTTTATTTTGTGTTTGTTATGTTCGATCGCGATGAAAATTTCGAGGAAAATGTGAGTATTTTTTCCATTTTGACCGTTTTATTGGGAACTTTACAATTTGTTTTCACGAAGCTTTTTGTAGAGTTCCTTTTACGAAATAAAATTTGTTACAAGCTACAGTAAAATGTCGTACGTTCCAATTGCTTCAATATTTGAGCATTTATAGCAATATAAAATAATTGCTCAAACATTGAATATGAAAATTGTAACGTTTGATAATTTTAAGATGGGATAGCACGTTTATTTAGCGATTACGGAAAATGCATAAATAAGCTGTAGGTACTCTATAAACTCTCCAGTTCTCAACTCATTTAATAGCCAACTCGTAAAATTACCCGACTTTACGGCAAAACTAAAATAATGGGACGAGGCGTGATCTGATTTGATGCTCCAATTTATGGATGTAATTACAGTATGGGTGAAGAAAGAAATTGGCTAACTTTTCAAATTATGATTGAAATTTTATTTTCTTGACTCGCAAAAAACTCCTACGTAAAAGTACAATATGAAAAACAAATAAACGCCTCCGTGGTCTAGTGGTTCTGAGCTTCGCTCTCGACCCGGAGGTCGTGAGTTCGATTCCCGCGTTGGAACAACAAAAATTGTTTTCAAGTTTGGTTAGGACAACGCAGGCTGTTCACCTGATTGTCTGACAAGAAAGATGATCCATGCGTCGGATGGGCATGTAAAAAGTCGGTCTTGCGCCTTTTCTCTCGCCAGTCGTGTCAGTCTACCGTCCCACTATGAGAGAAAAAGGAAGATAGAGTGACTTTGTGTAATGCGCACACACTTGGGCACTATAAAACAACTCTTGCGTAGCTGGACTGTTTCAATTAAATCGGCGACCGACACCGAAATCGGTGAGGGGAGCTATTATTATTATGAAAAATAAATATTTTTCGTTTGATGTAGATATTACTTTACATAAATAGTTAGCAGGGGCTGTGAGATAAAAAGGAAATACCAAAAGAAGAGGTCCAAAACCGTTGGTATGGCTTAGGCGATCTAAAAAAAGTGATCATTTGGCCCAACTGATAATACTACTAGCCCCTGGTTTCTGAAAAGAAAATCAACGATGAAATCAATTAATCAGTGTTCAAGTCTCTTGTCAGCTGTCAAATTCAGCATTAAGTTTAAACTTGAGATTTGAACACTGTTTAGTTGATTTGGTGTCGATTTGCCTTTCAGAATCCGGGGGTGAAATTTCTTGAATTCTAAAAAAAGAGTGCGTGTCGGAGTTTTCGTACAAATTAGGAGCATGAGAAACTCAGGGATCGAGTTTTCTTAACCCTGAAAAAAGTTGACGAAAGTTTGTATACATAAGATTTAAATTGTAATGTTTATTAAAATATTGTTAGGTATGTTTTAGAGCGCGCTTATCAAACCTGTAACCATTTGAACTTCTTAATTGATAGCTGCAAGTCCATGCTTCATCCTGTTAGGGTGGTCACCCTTTTTGTATACCGATATTTGGAGGCAGATGTTTTATCCATTTTATTTCTGACCGACTTTTGTATGACGGGTGCGTTACACTATCAAGTATTAGTCAGGGTTCCCCCATACATGATTTTCACTTGATTAGTATCAAGCTAATTTTTCTTGAGTAGCTACATTTTGATGAGTCGCCCAAGAATTTCTTGGACGGAACTCTCGATTGTGGTAGCTAACAGAGTTACCAAGAATAAAAAAAATGCTCAACTTTCGAGCGTAGGACCGGGATAACGTACCACGCAATTTGTAGGACAATTATGTCTGTTGAATTACATTAATATTAACTAAGTAATAAAAACAAAATCAGCTGGTTACTAATAATTTAAGATGACCTTGTTATCGATACAAGTTGGCAAGAGGGAACTCATTGATCAAACCATAGATTTTGAAAGACAAATATTTTTTCGGATAATTTAGATCATTATCTTGACATTTATCAAAAAAAAATAGATATTTTGGAATCACCAATTCCACAAACTTTATTCTTTCTATCTCTGTTAGCTACCACAGACAAGAGTTCCGTCCAAGAAATTCTTGGGCGACACATCCAAATGAAGGTACTCACGAAAAATTAGCTTGATACTAATCAAGTGAAAAACATGTATGGGGGAACCCTGACTATATACTTTATAGTCTATTTTTCATCTACAAAAAGTCGCTCACCGATTATCGCTCGTGGCTGACCATAACATTTTAGAATTTTTTATGGTTTAACTACAAGTATTCAGTTTTTTATTGACGTACGGGTGTTGCCAAATTTTATAATTCTAGGTCAACTGGAAGTGCCCTATGTGTATTAGAGGAAAAATACGAGTATCGTGTTCATGCGGCAAAAGCAGCCGCGTCTGTTCTTTATAGATAACTAGTTGTTCCCGCAAATTCGTTCGCGTAGTTCTTGAGCGACTTAAACCATTTATGCAGCGCACGCAACGAAATTCTCCCCGTTTTTGCAACATTTCTCACTGACGCTTCGCTCCTATTGGTCGCAGCGTAATGTTATATAGCCTAAAGCCTTCCTCTATAAATGGACTATCCAATAAAAAAAGAATTTTCCAAATTGGACCAGTAGTTCCTGAGATTAGCGCGTTTAAACAAACTCTTCCGCTTTATAATATTAGTATAGATTATAATATTAGTATAGATTATAATATTAGTATAGATATACGGTACTTATACGGGTTTATATACCTTGGCATCATGCAATATAATGAAATTGGGCCGCAATGTAATTAGCAGATTACCCGATATAAGGATAATAAAAGGTTAAGTCCCGATTTCACCAACCCATGTTAGTGTTAACGGCTCGTTAAATTACCTTGCCTTCTCTTTCATTGATAGAAATTACGAAAGGAACAACATGATATTTAACGAAGCATTAACTTTAACATTGCTTTATGAAACACGCCCTTAAATCATTCGTTTAACATAATAACTTATTTGTTTCTTAGTACCTATTGTACATACAATAGGTACTTTTGTGTGTGTTTGAAAAAATAATTTGTTAATATCATATGGG
Source organism: Celastrina argiolus (assembly GCA_905187575.2). Classification (NCBI taxonomy): domain Eukaryota; kingdom Metazoa; phylum Arthropoda; class Insecta; order Lepidoptera; family Lycaenidae; genus Celastrina; species Celastrina argiolus. Next base: position 14,041,276 of record LR994599.1, on the reverse strand, counting down.
AATATGAACAACGTTATTTTTAATACTGCAAAATAAACTACTCAAAACGATAGGTCTTTTATATCTTCACGAATTCTAGAGAAATGCGCGATTTCAAACCCGCACATAAAATCATATCAAAAGTTTAAAAGAAAAACTGTTTAGAATTTTGATTTTGCGTTAATAGTTTAGAAACTTTATGACATTATGTATTATACTATATCTGGGGGAGTCAAGACGGGCCAAGCGAAGCGCAAGGGCACTACCTACCTTTTCTCGAAAGGTTTCGTCGTGTTTTTGAACTCCCATAACTTAGCTTTGGATGATGCTAAATAGTTGAACATTTCAATCAATATATAATGACACCAGTAAAACATGAAACATACAAAGTTTGAATGTCTTAGATAGATTAGTTTACGTAGTAAAGTAGTAGTACACTTTAGATTTTATCAAAGTCGAACAATTCCTGATTTCGTCACTGACTTGACATCACTTATACATAGATCATCAAAATTCTTAAGGTACTTCCTGAAGTCCTATGAAGCTGAAATTTTGTATGTAAGCTTTTATTATTTGCGGCATTTATAATTGAATCCAATATGGTGGACGGTACAAAATAGAGACTTATCGTTTTCATAACAACCCCTTTATACAAAATGGGTATGAAATGGTGAGAGAGCTTGAGAAGAGAAATACAATTTCTACAAGATTTCATGAATGCCGCCATTCTGAATCCAAAATAGCGATTTATATTTTTCACAGGTACTTACTCCCACAATATGGGTATCCAATAGAAGGGAAATAAAATAAATCATCTAAATTCCAGACTATGGATAAGAGGAAAGTAATTGCCCGGGGTAAAAATAGGTTACTTTTAAACTCAAGAAAATCCATTTACAATATTTTCATGTAAAAATGTTGCCAAGACGTGTCTACATAGCTTACCCTGTAAAAAAGTTATCAGATCTCATGTAGAGCCAAGATTCTTGATCTATGCGCGAATAATTTACCAGGCCTAACTTCATATTCTCTACATTTCAGTCAAAACGTGCTTGGCCGTTTTATTTCACACACGATGAATGCCTATGATATCTTCATACTACCATAGACCAATTTGTATAATGGATGGATACGTAGTATCATGGACCAATCCATGATAATACTTACAAAGTCTGGAAACACTGCTGCCCATTTCCGGCAGAGCAAAGCAAAGCAATTGCAAAAAAAAAATACTCTTGAACGTTATCGACGGTTAAAAGGTAATAAACAAAAGCAGTTTAAACTTTGAAAAGTCATAAAAACGAATTTGGAGTCAAAGTTAGTTGGATGTAATCATTTAATTTAAAAAAATCATTTAATGTTAATTAAATGAATAGTTCCAATGATTGCCACTAAATAGTTTTGGCGCTAGTGTCGTTGGAAAAATGAAGCATCGCCCGATTTTTGCTAATCGCTATTTTCACGTAATCAGCGGATACATATTCCTTCTGTCGCCTTAAAATGCTGTAAACAGCAGAAATATGGTTGATGGGAAGGTGATATTTTTCAACGGCAATTAATTGCAATGGTCTAAGCATAGATTTCCTCTAAAAAAATATTTTTTTCTTAGCAACAATTTGTATGGGTTAAAATTAGGAGTTTGATTTATTTTATTATCAACAGTTTACTACGGTTATATTAATAGTTGAAGACATGAAAGAATGAGAAAGTTGAGATCAAACTGTCACTTAAACATTTTAGAATACGTCGTAAAGTATTAAGTATAATAATCTAAAGATCCGTCTCAAGAATCAATATACTTATTTATACTACATATTATCTTAGGTAGGTTAATGTTTAGGTGACAGTTTACACTCAATTTTCTGTGTATTTTTTTTTGTAACATACGAGTATCAAATTCATCGATTAATGTCTTCAATTATTGTAACGGTAATTTTAAAAACTAAAGAACTCGACTCCGTTTCTTTTACGATGTTTTTTTTTAATTTGGATGTACCTAGTAGGTAAACATGAACCTAACCTCACCTCTCAAGCTGAACTCCATGAAGCCTTTCTAGCTGTAGTGAATGCTAAACAATTAATAATAATAGTTTTATTGGAACCAGACCAGCTACGCAGGGTTTGTTTTTATAGTGCCCAAGTGTATACTGTCTTCCTTCACTCTCGCAGCCCAGTTGAACGGATAACCGACACGACTGGCGGGAGATCAGGCGCAGGACCGACTTTTTACATTCCCATCCGACGCATGGATCATCTTTCTTGTCAGACAATTAGGTGATCAGCCTTTATTGTCATAACCAAACTTACAATAATTTTTTGTTGTTCCAACGCGGGAATCGAACCCACGACCTCCGAGTCGAGAGCTATGCTACGCTACGCTTTAAACCACTAGACCACGGATGCGTTCATTTATACATACATTATAATATTTACTCACGGAAAGCTGACGTAGTGAGGCAAAAATAAAATTGGTCATTTGATTGGTTTGTCGAGTTCAAATCGTAGTCTAAAGACAATCTCAAAATAACACGATAGATCATGCGCTATTATACTCCCGGGCCGCTGTCAATCTGGCCTGAGTCCTGGCCGTCTGGCAGTGAGCCCATTAAATAATGGCGATAAATCTCGTTTATTGCCGCGGAACATCTGCGAGAGAGTTGCTATCGCGAGTGGAGGTGCCCACTTCTTGTTCCAGAATAAATAAACAATCGAAGTGTCATCATCTTCTTCTATCTTCTTGTTTCTTTTCTATATAAATAATAATGAATTGCTGTTCGTTAGTCTCTCTAAAACTCTATTTTATTAAAATACACAACCGAGATTTAACGAAAAAGTAACGAACAAATAACGAAGTTCTGCAATAAGATTAAACCCTGAAGTAATAAAAAACTCCTTTTTACTCGACTGCGCGATGCAAAGAAGTGGTAATGTGTTTAGCGGCGTATGTTTGTATGTATGTTCCTGTGAAGCACTATACCTACAGAAGCCTGGGCCGATGTTTGGGCTGTCTAATAATAGATCCCGACTTCTTTTCTTCTTCTCTTGTCTTCTCTCTTCTTCTTATATATAAAAATGAATGTTGTTCGTGAGTCTCGCTAAAACGCGAGAACGGCTGAACCGATTCGGCTATTTTTGTTCTTAAAATATTCGTGGAAGTCCAGGGAAGGTTTAAAAGGTTTGTTTGCTCGACGAAGTGGGCATGGTTCAGCTGGTCTTATTCTCGGTTCTCGTATAAAAATGAATTGCTGTTCGTTAGTCTCGCTAAAACTCGAGAACGGCTGAACCGATTCGGCTATTTTTAGTCTTGAAATATTCGTGGAAGTCCCGGGAAGGTTTAAACGGCTTTTTATGCTCAAAGAAGTCGTTTATATTTTCGAAGGTTTTGTGTTTGATTTTAATTGATTCGTTTAAGTTTTTACCGTGTTCGTTTATCTGCTGACCGTTTGCCCTGCTAACAATTCATTTTATTTATCAAATAAACGTCAGCGTATAATGTATCTAAAATAGTATCAGCCGCACGCTAGTGTAACGCGTGCTGATTTTATTTTTTTATAAATTGTATTCCTCAGCATTATTTAAAAATAAATTACATTTCACACAATCACACTATCACACCTTCCTCCACATACACTTTAACTGTGCCAGATTTCACATTCCGTTTGCACAATTCTCGTGAAACTGTGCTGAAAGCTGTTGCGTCAGATAAAAGGTGTATTTCCTTCATCTACACTTGTACACTAATATTATAAAGAGGAAACATTTGTATTTTTGTATGTAACGACTAAACTCAAAAAGTACTGGACCGATTTTAATAATTCTTTTTTCATTAGAAATCTACATTATCACTGAGTAACATAGGCTATATAAAAATTAATTGCTGTTCGTTAGTCGCGCTAAAACTCGAGATCAGCTGAACTGATTCGGCTATTTTTGGTCTTGGAATATTCGTGGAAGTCCCGGGAAGGTTTACACGGTTTCCTTGCTCAACGAAGTGGGCACGGGTCAGCTAGTATTAAATATAATTAAATAATGTAATAGAAAACGTAAACCATAAACAACACTCTCATGGCCCTTTGGGTGGTGGGGTTCTTCGAATAATCTCAAAACCTATTTATTTCAGACTACTATAACGAGCCCATAGTGTATTAAAATATTCAAGAAATAAAAAAAGCAAAGCAAAATCAGTAAGCATTTGAAACAAGTCCACAAGCGCACTCTAACGAAGCGAAACTCCAATATAAACTTGTATGTGAAAAACTTCGACCGGAAACAGAATTCAATTTACTTCCTCGACCGCGAGCTATTTCATTACTATTTTTTCAATGCAATTGAAAACCAGCTGTTGCTAGATATGTCTGTATCGGTATCGTCTTCTCGATATATCGGGTGTAAAAAGACCAGTCACTATAACTTTGGGATATGATTAAACTACCTTTTCTCATTCTAGAAATGTATTTTTTTTACAAAAATTGAAAAATTTTTTTTTTGCTTTTTCGTTATACTTGCGTCTAATAAATAAAAAATAGTAAAAATTAAAATATTTTTTTTAGTTTTTGCCAAAAAAAAAAACATTTCCAAAATGAGGAAAGGTAATTTAATCGTATCTCAAAGTTATAGTGACTGTTCTTTTTACCCGACTTCGGCGAAGCCAAAAGGAAGGGTAAGTTAAGTTTCATTTGAAAATAAAATATTTTGATTTGATTCATACCAGCCTAAGAAAATGCATTTAAAACCTCTTATTCCTCATTAAGCAAATTCCAACCTTCGATGGAACATAGAAACCTTATTAAGACTTAATCTGTCCTTATTCGAGCCCACGAACGATGAGGCGACCGACTTTTTGTAGATCAAATCGAACTACCGATTGCAATAACTCAACAAAACGTGATATAAAATGTCGGTCAATGATAATATGGAGGAAAAATTTCAACGATTATTGTACAAAAAGACCGAGGGCAGCCTGTAGTTAATCAGTTTAAAATATGAGGATATTTTGGTATGTGACCCCGTTGTGTCGCGACGAGTCATGACCTATTGTGAACTATTTCCAATTTAGAAATAATCAATATCTATACTAATATTATAAAGCGGAAGAGTTTGTTTATTTGTTTGCTATTCGCGCTAATCTCAGAAACTACTGGTCCGATTTGAAAAAATATTTTTTGTAGGATAGTGCATTTATAGAGGAAGGCTTTAGGCTATATAACTTTACGCTGCGACCAATAGGAGCAATGCGTCAGTGAGAAATGTTGCTAAAACGGGGAAAATTATTCACATTTGAGGACTTTCGTTGCGTGCGCTGCATAAACGGTTTGGGTCATTCAAAAACCACGCGAACGAAGTCGCAGTCATCTGATTGAATCAGCAGTTTAATTGAACGACTAGCGCATTTAATTCAATGACTAATGGACAACTCGTCACGTTGTTTTATGTAACGTTCAACGTCTTGACTGAACGTCCTTTTGACCATAAGTTCGCAACTTAAAAGGTCCTCAAAAAATGTGGACATGACATGTCATATTTGTTTTGATGACTACTAGCGCCACTGCGGGAAATAATGAACTAAATCTCAATCAAAAGTTTTCGGTGTTACTCGTTCATGGATGTGCATTAATTGTGTATTAATACAGGGTGATTCATGGTTAATATATTAAGCCGAAAATAGTGTGAAGAGAATGATGCGTAGAGCATTTTTTGTTTTGGCACATTTTTTTAGACCTATGATTTTTTTTTGTTGAGTTATATTAAGTAATTTCTATGAGGTGCCAAAACATAAAATGCTCTACGCGTCTTACTCTTCACACTATATTCGGCTTAATATGTGCACGATGAATCAACTTGTATACTACGTTTAGCAAAAGCTTCAGGTATTATATTACAAGAAATGTGCGAAGCACGATTCTCGGGCAGTGGAAAAAAGTTATAAATAGTATATTCTGCTCGCACGCGCGCTAAATCTCATTTGCATGAGCGGGACAGACAGATAGTAAAAACTAAGTTCGAGGCCTGAGAATTAGGGCTCTGGGCGGCGATTCTCAGTCCTCGAACTTAGTTTTTACTATTGGTCTGTCCCGCTCATGCAAATGAGATTTAGCGCGTGTGCGAGCGGGATATACTAATATTCGAACTTTTTTTCCACTGCCCGAGAATCGTGCTCCTGGGCGGCGATTCTCAGGCCTAGAACTCATTTCCGAATATTAGTATATCCCGCTCGCATGCGCGGTAAATCTCATTTGCATGAGCGGGACAGACCGATAGTAAAAACTTAGTTCGAGGACTGAGAATTAGGGCCCTGGTGTATGAAATTTATACACGGAGTACAGTAACAAAAGCCGGAAAAATCAATGGCACGTCCCAGCGATTAATTTATCTTATCAACAGGCTAAAAGGCTTAGTGAAAGTGGTGCAAATTCAATATTATATTTTGTCAGCAATATAGATATTGTATACTACTTGAGTGTTGCCAATATGTAGCCAGTGTTGGCTTATGGGACTGAGACGTGGTTCTTATCTGTTAGCCTTATGCGTAAGCTCCAAGTCACTCAACGAGCTATGGCGAGAGCTATGCTAGGAGTTTATCTGCGGGACAGAATCCGAAACGATATCCTCGTTTCGGATTCGCCGTATAATTAAAGTAACCGGCATAGCTCGTAGAATCAGTCAGTTGAAGTGGCAATGGGCAGGCTACATCGCTCGGAGAACAGACACCAGATGGGAAAGGAAAGTTCTCGAGTGGCGACCACGGATTGCAAGACGCAGCGTAGGGCGGTCCGCAACAAGATGGACCGACGATCTGGTCCGAGCCGCGGGCAGCTGTTGGATGACAGCGCACGACGGGTCGTTGTGGAAGTCCTTGGAGGAGGCCTATGTTCAGCAGTGGACGTCTTCAGGCTGATGATGATGATGATGATGATGATGATACTATTTGATGTACATACGTGATGTACATATTTTCTGTATTTATATTTTATGTATTTGTCTATTACCGAGCTGTTGCCGAGTGTTTTAATCCTGTCCTTCAAAGGACTTCTAGGAACCACATAATACCAGGCACTGTGGTGTTCCCGCTGCAGTATAACGCCTGAGTGGTCTCCTTTTTGACGGTTAGGCATTACACTACCTACCATCCGATCCACACATTGCGCCTATCACTAAGTTCCTTTTCTTTTTTAAATTATAAATATTGTTTTTCTGTCTACATACCTATAATGTGTAGTTTTGCTGTCCTGTTACTGTAATGTATTGTATTATCTAAGTTTATTGCGTAGTGTAATGTTTGTAATGTGTCAAATAAATTTTCTTATTCTTATTATACGGATGTAGGTAAATCACGCGACGGCAAAAAGTGCCACGTACTACTTTTGCTGTCCGATTTTGCCACAGATTGTACTACCATAATATATGACCGACTTTATGATATACCATCATAATAATATAATTATGACCAATTTTATGATCGGCTTTTGTATAGTGTGCGTGCATATTGATATCTGTATTAAAACTTTTCATTTACAAAAATTCGGCCAGGAAACGTATGCCATGGGGTGTCCTTATTGCAGGGTATTTTTTATATATCTAAGGACGCTTGCACACCACGTCAATGTGATCCCGTGTGAATGATTCGATGACCCATGAACCCTTTCTGGAAATGTATGTTTTTTGTCAATTTGTCAAAAAGTTTTCTTTTTACTCTTTACGCAATAACAAAAAATATATTTCTTGATTGAGAAAATATCATACGCCAAAGCTATTATAACTGGGGGCCTACTCAAGATGCCATCGCTAATTATCGCTTACAAAGTTCGATAACAAAATGTATTTGACATAAGGTATGCTAAATGACATACCAAATCGCGAACATTTAATTCAATTAAATCCCATACATTTTGTTATCGAACTTTGTAAGCGATAATTAGCGATGGCATCTTGAATCAGCCCCCTGGCCTTTTTACATCCTGTATATCGATTTCGGTTATGGTTATTGTTTAGTTTCGGATATACAAGTTTCGGTTCCGGGTATGGATCTCCCTGACCCTAATCTGGGATCTCCGAGTTGTATTAGAACTATTAACTGTTAGCTCACACAAGTTCATACAACACGTGTTCCGACGACGGATGCCAATTATACAGTCCTGTTACAATTAGAACATCGAATACACGTACCGATATAACTGCAAGGGTTAAACTTTGCGTTAGATTGTTAAGGTGCGATTCCACCGGTGTTCTGAACTGTTGCGAACATTGTGCGTAACAGATGTTTGATCCGGTGGACTCGCTAACGCAACATTAAACAAATTGTGCCCCAACATTCATAGAATGTTGTAAACTTTTGTTCGCGCCAGTGGAGTCGCGTCGACGCACACGAACATTTTGCTCGCAACACAATCTTGCTTAGTATGCAAATGCACCAGAGTGCTGAACTGTTGCGAACTCCAATGAGTGAACAATTTGTGAACTAAAGTTACGCACAGCCTCGCTACAAAGTTAAGGCATGTTTAAATTGTATACATAATGATATTACTTTATATCCACTGAAGCAAGTTTTACAATTAAGTAAAAGTACTTAAGTCAATAACTTAGGAGGTAAATTAATTTTCAATTGACTTTTACTAGGAAATGACTGGGAAAATTGAAAATATTTGTTGCTAGAAAGCTTTCTGTGAGCTTAGCAAGAATAATTGACAATAGAGTATTCGTAACGTTATTGAATAAGATAGTTTCAGCATGGTAATGCCTATACAATTCGATAACGTTAGAAACAAAAAAATCTGAGAACTTTACTCTCCATACTGATTCGATATTGATTCAGATTCGATCGTGCCGTGTATTCCATTTGTTGAGTCTGATTCTCAGTCGATTGATATGGTCGGGAGTACAAAAAGATACGATCTAACGATTTTCTGGTTAGTTTCAAAGTTTCAAAGCAATCTACCAAATAAACGAAAAAGTCGCTGAGATCGAACTGATTCGATTCTCGATTGTGTCGGGAGTAAGCCTGCTGAACAATAGGGGTGCATTCCAGTTGCAGAGAAATAACGTTTTGAATGAAATTTTCTTATTTCCTTGAAACAATCAAATTTTCGTCGTTCAAAGGAAAAAGACGAAAATTTGATACATTGTGCATAATATATTAAGCCGAATTAGTTTTTACTATCGGTCTGTCCCGCTCATGCAAATGAGATTTAGCGCGCGTGCGAGCGGGATATACTAATATTCGAAACTAAGTTCGAGGCCTGAGAATTAGGGCCCTGGGCGGCGATTCTCAGGCCTCGAATATAGTTCCGAATATTAGTATATCCCGCTCGCACGCGCGGTAAATCACGTTTGCATGAGCGGGACAGACCGATAGTAAAAACTAAGTTCGAGGCCTGAGAATTGCCGCCCTTGTCGTTGACCTAACACCTGACCAGGATTGAAACTGTTTTATGACTTTTATGGAGATCTTTATTTTTTTGTCGCGTTATGGTAAGTAATTTATATGAGGTGCCCAAAACAAGAAATGTTCTACACGTCATTCTCTTCTCACTATATTCGGCTGATATATGCACCATGAATCACCCTGTAGATCACTTCATTCATCATAGCTTCGTCATCAATTTCCAATAAGTCGTAAATGATTACTAATCTTAATCTCACTTTTAGTCATTGTGTATATTGAGAATTCAAATAGTATGCTACGCATAGCTGTTGGAAAGTGAAAATTATTGACACCGTGCCAGGTCTAGAGCTGTATCAAACCGTATGTATTCGTTACTGAGAAACGGGTACACCATATAGTACCGAGTAACGAATCGTTACACACGAATATTTTTCGTTACTCGAACATTTTTCGTTACACACGAATATTTTTCGTTACTTCGTATCTATATACACTGCTTCAACCACGTAATTTACCGTTTTCTTGCTAATTGTATGTTACTAGCATGCGCGTGTCAAAAGGGGAATGAAAATATAATAAAATTAAAGAAAGCTAAAATATGATAAAGTAGAATGGCCAAAAGTTAACTGTAAAAATATATTAAAGTGTAGATTTACTAAAATCAAAATTCAAAGTAAAACGCTAAACCAATGTATTTATAAGTTTTATTGTATCACACTACTTATATTTTAATTACAAGAAATTAGCAACACACCATTTTATATACTACACTTCCTTTTATCAATAAATAAATGTATATGGAAGTAACCAAAATATCTTAAACAGCTTTGTAATATTTTTACTGTACTAGGAATAGAATTTAAACAATAAATTAATAAACTATGGAATAAAATAAAATGTATTTAACAACCTGGTAATTTACTTTTTATTTAAAAGTACCAATCACATGATACTTTAGCAAATTAGACTATTATTACAATATACCAATAATTTATCATCAAAATATATTTCCAAGTATTAAATATTAATAAATTATTTACTACTAAAACACTATAATAAAACGAGACATAATAATATTACTTAGCTACAACATAATATAGAGGCTTTCAGAAAATATGGTACTTATCTTAAATTTGTTCACTTAATATCTGGTTCAGAACTGAAGCCAATATAGCGGACACATTCTTATATAAGTATAATTTGGCGCCATTTACACCGGAAGATATAACACAATGACAATATTATTTTAAAGCGGAAGTTCGTAGAATAATTTACAATATTATGAAATACTGAAATTGACATACAAAAATGTTTACAATGAATGTTCAATTATTTTCACATTAATTCAGAATTTAACCTTAATAATAAAATTTTTATTAAACATCTCAAATTATAAAATTCTAGAACCGGAAATAATATTAGCACTGACAAATGTCAAAGTGACTTAAAAACTACTTTGTTAAGAATGACATAATTATTTGTGTTTATTATATTATTCACAAAATAATAAATTCATAGTTAGTTACAATTTAAATTTGTTACAAATTGCCATATTAATAATCAAATCTGACACGCGCTGCTAGCTGCTCGTTTGCGAATTTAAAAACTTAACAAGTTAAAAAGCGCCTAGTATATACAGGGTGTAAAAAGAGCAGTCACTATAACTTTGGGATACGATTAAAGGACCTTTTCTCATTATGGAAATGATTTTTTTTCATTACTTATTTTTCGAAAAAAAAATTTTTTTTTGATCTTTTTTATTTTTAGTCGCAAGGCTAAACTGTTTGGAACAACGTTCTGCATTAAATTCTTAAATTTTATAATTTTTGCCCTAGTACGTAATGAACGTCTTACGCGTGCTATTGACCTCTCAGCGTAATCAGCTGATCGCTGTGTTGTGCACGTACATTGCCTAATGAAAATTTTTAAATTTTTAAATCAGTGGATTAAAAGCAAATGACTAGAACCAATGGATATATCTCTTGCCTGGTTATTACCCCACGAAGTTATAGTGACTGCTCTTTTTACACCCTGTATGTCGCAGTCATCTGATTGAATCCGTTAATTAATTGTATGACTAGCGCGTTCATTGAATTCTATTTTTTCCAACAAATTCAATGAATCCGAGACTGTCCTAGTCTCCATTTAATATTTTAACCATTTAATATTTTATTTTTAAACTTCAAAATTTCCGAATGTGTCCTACCTATATTATAACGCACATTAAAATAAATTAATCAAAAAATATATCAACACATTGCTATCTGTACGAGCTGTTTGACGCCAATAAGTAACGGCGCTAGTCATTAAATTAAATAAGCAGATTCAATCAGATGACTGCGACGTATACATATTCTAAATTCTTGTATCATATGCGCCGCTCCTAACGTATACTGTACGCGTACGTAATATGACTCGATTCGTTACTCTCACACAACATATTATATAGCATGTTATGAGGTATCTGAAGTAACGAGTAACGATATGAAAGTAACGAGTACTGATGGTTACAGTAACGAGTACATGCGGGTTTTTTTCGTTACTTTTACACCTCTAGCCAGGTGCCGCCGTGCGGTACGATTGCACACCTACCGAGTGGTGGATTCCGCGATGTGGCAACCGTCACGTCACTTTCGAAGCTTCATCATCATCATGTTCAAATCATCGTGAAAGTAACGTCACATTCAAGGCTTACTCATCAACGTCATGGAAAAATGTGTTCATAAAATATTTTTCGTTCTCGATGAAAACGGCCAGCAGATTACGTAATAATAGCGATTAGTAAAAATCGGGCAATGCTTCATTTTTGCTACGACAGTAGCGCCAAAAACATTTTAGTGGCAATCGCAGGAACTATGCTTTTTATTACCTCTTAAGGCGAGGAATAACCGCAACTAGCGCCACTCTTTTTAATTTTTTTAAAAAAAGTATTCGGTTAATACTTTAAGTAAATAGTAAGCTAATTTATTGGCATTTAATTACAGCTCTAAATCCTATACTGTATGTACTCTCATAAGTCATAACTAAAACGGCCACTTTTGGCGGTTTTTATGAGAGTAAACACTATAGGATTTAGAGCTGTAATTAAATACCAATAAATTACTTTAACTATTTACTTAGAGTTTTAACCGATTACTTTTTTTAATAAGATCTTTGTGTCGTTGTAAAATTTATTTTAAAAAGAGAGGCGCTAGTTGCGGTTATTCCTCGCCTTAACCGTAACAATAAAGTTGAAGTCTGCTCGAAGAGTAAATAAATGCGATTGCTGAACCCTACGGGGTGTAAGTAAGTTTGAGTCTTATCAAGAATTTTCTTGTCTGTGGCATCGTACTTCGTAGTCTGACAGGGGTGTAACAAGTTTGTTGTTGTACCTTCTAAACGTATAAACCGATTTATTGTGATGGTCATTGCGCGGGGCAGGCTGCTCCATACATTTTGTTGTCAAACTTTGTAAGCGATAAATAGCAATGGCATCTTGAATCAGGGACCTGGCCTAAGCTCTTTTAATTCCAGGCAGTTTACGCCATACAACATGGCTGCCTGGAATTTTCGTATGGTATTACGATCACATAATATGTGCATGATGACAGCTAGTCAGCGGACACGTGACACTTGACTTGCTTCCGAATGTCATTTTCAGACAACCAAACTAGGGTGGATCCATTCAGTTTAACATGTCGCTGTAATATGAAAAAGAACAAGGCAGTTTAAGACCGTATTATTGAATGGTATTGTAAAATATCATAATACGGCCCCTGTTCTTTTTACACCCGTTATAAAGTATCATAATATTTAATTCTCCTCAATTCTTATCGTATTTCTCGCACAATTTATCCCACTGTTGGTCTATTTGTGTGGAACCTACGAGATCAATGACACGCGACATTGCATTTTATATTTAGGCGCGTGTAAGTTGCCAAATAATTTAGGAAACGGAGCCGTTTTCCTCCAAAAACTCGAGCGTGTTCCCGAAATTATTTCATGAATTGTTTTATTTAATCATCATCATTTCTATGACGTCCGATAGTAACAATTTATTTTTTTAATTTATTACATTATTATAATTAATTAAAACGGGTGACCTCAATTACATTAATTAACTTATATCTATTTCATAAAAAATGAAAAATCTAGAACGAGAAAATGTTCAAACATTCATAATAATATTCCAAATTTATTACAACTGGACTTATTTACTTCCTGTATTATTTAATTACTAGAGATAAAGTCTTTAAGTAAAACATCGAGAGTTACGTCTAGATTTGCAAGAGTTAAATCTAAGAGCGAAAAATAAAAGAAAGTGCTCCTAATGATGTGAGCGGCTATAAAAACAACATCTGTCTTGAGAGTTTGCCACTCGAGACAATACGAATACAGCATCTTATCGTCGAGAATAAAACAATTGTACACAAATTCACCGACTCCATTTTATCGCCAGGTTTTTATATAGGAAGTGTATTTAATACACTATACAAGGTGTAAATGTGCTAACTATGTAGAGTGAACCGTGAAAGTACCAGCGCTAAAATACTTAATTTGACTTTCATGATGAGAAATGACCCAACACATACAATAATTTAAAATATAGTAGCTGTTTCAGCGCTGGTACTTTGATTTAAATCTGACTTTCGCGGGTTAATAAACTAAACATAATATTAGTAATATTATATCATTATTATGTCCTAGATTGCAAATGCATGCATGGAATATAAATTTTTAAATCAACTCGCTAAAATCCGGAGTCTATAAAAGGTGAATCATAAAATAAGTTGTTTGTTAACTCAATAGCTATGGAAAGCTTGGAATATGTGATCAGCTGTTTGTAGAACATTAGATAATGCCTTTTTATGTGCATTGCACAAAATTGCCAGTCGCATTTGAATTATTGGCAATTTCAAAACGTCGTTTAGCTTTGCTGCACTCTTTTAAAAAAATTGTAGTTTTGTTACTTATTGCGTGTCTATGATATCGCGCATTTATGATTTTCGTAGTTTCATTATTTTGATATTGTATATTAATAGCCAACTACACGTTGAACTGTTGTCGAAATTTGCTCATAACAATTTATACAATTATTCGGTTTGATTCTAATAAGGATTTTTTTATTAAGGTTGCCCATACAGTAAGTAAAAAAAGTACCTCTATTAGCGATGGTACTTTCACAGTAAACTCTATATACGGGTCTTAACCCGTAACCCTTACGGGACCCATATTATCACTCATTAATATTACAGCCTGTATTTATTGAAATGAGTCATAAGTATTATTAAAAATATATGTTTTATACTTATATATGTTTTTTATAATTATTATTTCAAAATTTCATATGCCGATGTGTAGGCTTGTATTCTCAACCGCCCACAAAACATTTTTAGTAGGTGTAAAAAGCAGAAAGAATTCGCCGATGAGAAAATATTTGCCCTTTGTTTTATAGACAAAGTTATTAATACTTCGGCCCTTTAGTCTTATATAATGCGAGTTTATGAGTCGCTCAGATAAGCGGTTTGACGGCATCGCTAGAATAATAACATCCTAATAGAGGACACACTCGGGAGGAATTCGATTACAGACGAATGTATGACGATCTTCCTTCAGTCGGTCAAGGCTGCTAGAAAAACTGCGCGCTTTTTGACAACATTAAACCCTAAGTCCCGATTTCACCAACTCATGTTAGTGTTATCGGCATGTTAAAATACCATGCCTTCTCATTCATTGATAGGAAATACGAGAGGAACAACATGATATTTAACGAAGGATTAACTTTAACATAGCTTGGTGATACACACCCTTAGGTCGTGTTTCACCAAGCAATATTAAAGTTAACACCATGTTAAAATACTACTCCATCTCATTCATTGATAGGAAATACGAGAAGGATAACATGATATTTAATATGGCGTTAACTTTAACATTGCTTGGTGAAACACGCCCTTACGGTGCTACAAGCGATTTTAACACCACCTCCATTTTATAACACCACCTTTTTGTGTCGAGTCGAGTAATAAATGCAAAAGTGAGAAACTCCTAAATTAGCTGTACTGAAACATACATATACTACATCCTAGAAGGAAAATGTTCAACAGTAAAACAATAATGTTCTTAAAATAAAGACTATACGGCGAGAAAGAGGTAGATAATAATTTTATTTAATTGCTTAAAATTTAAACGTTTTTAAACTTATCCTAATTCTTATTTTAAATTTTGCTCATCTTTTTGATTTTCTGCGTAATGTATCCAGAAGTAATAATATTCGTTCAATAACCCAATTGACATTCGTCTACTTTACTTTATAATTGATAATGTAGGTACTTTGTAATCAAAATATTTGCATGCCATTAAAACGGCAAAACATGCACTAAATAATTTATTTGTGTTGTTCTAAAACATGTTTTATGCGAATAAATACATTGTATTGTATTGTATGATTGTATTTACTTCACGGAACTTCCAAATATTCCTGCTTGGGCTACAGTTCTCTTGTCATTTGAAACTTTAGTAAAGATATAACTTCGGTTTTTTGAGGGAGCAATGTTTCCATCTCTTTGATTAAAGGTTTCATTTTGCAACCGGCGGTAGCCGTTATGTATTACAGTTCTATTTATTAAATTGTTTTTATTTAATAATTTATGTACACACATTTAAAAAGAAAAAACAATAGAAACTTAAATTAAGACACAGATATTATGTGCTACTTATTCCAATTTGGAATTTCTTCCAGTAGACCGAAAAAGAAAGAAAATTTACTTTGAAACTCTAACCTATTTAGAAATAAAGTAGGTATATTTTTCATACGAGTAACAGCTTAATATGATGTTATATACATGAAGGTGTTCATGATAAATATTTGCAGATGTAGTGGCCCATAAAAGGTCGGGTATAATGTAAATCATTTTATTTTGGTACCTGTTCGGTTCTTTATGCTGATTTATTGTCGGGTTCATTACAATTGTGACATTTCAAATATTCTTCAAAGGGATAGCTTTTATACCAGCTTTCAGGCGAAATATCGTCCAATAAAAACAGTTAATTTTAAATATTTTAATAAATAACATAAGCGTTCTTGTATTTTATGTCTAAAACAACTTAAAATGTTTGTGACCTGCAGGACAGGCCGAGCCTAGTGTAGGAACTATTTAAAAAAATATATTAATCGTATTTCTGTTATAATAAGAATGTACCTATTTACCCTTATAATAAATAAGGGTAAATAGGTACATTCTTGTTTAATTCTTAGTTATTTCATAGTACAATTGTAAGCAGAAGCTGTATGTGACAATACATTATTATTTTAATATTAAATCAATCAATAGAAGGCAAATAAAGTAAGGTTGTATGTGGTAGATAATGATAAACAAAATGAAACATTTTTATTTACCCCAAATTTTCAAGCAGTGAGCGAGCGTATGTTGAAATTATTGTCTAAAACACCCGCCATCTATCAGTTTTTTAACAAAAAAGTTAGATCGAAATCAGTTCATCCATTACACGTATTATATTATACATCTTATACTAAGTACAGAGTACATTTTACTTTTATATTAAATACTATCTTGGACGACTGATAAAGATCTTAAGGGCGTGTTTCACCAAGCAATGTTAAAGTTAACGGCATGTTAAAATACCATGCCATCTCATTCATTGACAGGAAATACGAGAGGGATAACATGATATTTAACATGGCGTTCACTTTAACATTGCTTGGTGAAACACGCCCTAAGCATTACTGTCAAATTTCAATGTGTGACATTACATTGTTTTAAATCTAATTCACAACAGTATAATATGTAACAATAACAATAAGTTTCTTGCTTCTAGTTATATCGTATGAATTGCATATTGTTTTATACACCCGAGAGAATCGGAATTAGTTTTTCAATTGAAATTGGATTATCATTTTCCCGCTCGCCATTTTCCGAAGACCGTATCGAAGTTTCCAATTACTTTCTGATAAGACAAATCCTAGACCCATTTCGCACCCATCGTGCCAGCGAGGGTTACCCACTTTACCCGTTATGAGCTGAACTTACATAATAGCCGTCCTTTGTAACATTCAATAAACTAAATTAAAAATTACTATCACACCTAACAAACGACCTGATGACCTGAACCGATCCACCACCAAACATAGCTAAGAACACTTGTCGACTGATATACCTTTCAATGAAAACAAAAAAAACCGCATTAAAATAGGATCATCCATTTGAGAGCTACGATGCCACAGAGACACATACACATTTACACAGAGACGTCAAACTTATTTTAACACTCCGTCGTTTTTGCGTCAGGGGTTAAAAAGTAAGTTAACAGGCTAAGGGCGTGTTTCACCAAGCAATGTTAAAAGGTGAATCGGGACTTGTTAAAATACCATGTCTTCTCATTCATTGATAGGAATTACGGGAGGAATGACATGATATTTAACGAAGGATTAACTTTAGCATTGCTTGGTGAAACACGCCCTTTAGGGCTACTAATTCAAGACGACATCGCTATTATCTATGAGACCGGCAAAATGTACGGGATTTGACTTAAGGTGCGGTAATTGACATACGAATTTGCGTACTCCAAGCAAAAAAGGTGGCTTCACTCTTTTCCTATTTTTTGTTTATTGTTTTGCAATCTAATTTTATATTCTAATCTACTATTAACTATTAATTATTATAACTAGCTCTGACGTGCCCACTTCGTTAACATCCGTTAACTTCGTATATAAACCGTTTAAACCTTCCCTGGACTTCCACGAACAGTTCAAGACCGAAAATAGTCCAATAGGTTCTGCCGTTCTGGAGTTTTAGCGAGACTAACGAACAGCAATTAATTTTTATATATAAGATAATAATTATTAGCTAAATTAGTTTTAAATATTGTTGTCCATTTTGACATACACTTTTTATAAGTTCTGATAATTTGTGTATTTGTAAAGCTTGGCGTTGTAGAATAATTTTCTAACGAAAATAATGCACGAACACATTTTAATTTTAACTAGGAGAGCTAAAATATTTTGCTGAAAATATATATTCTCATAAATTCAACATAACTTAATTCATTTTGGAAGTAAATCCGAAAAATCTTGTACCTTTTAATTTGTATGGAGCAAGCTGTGACCGTGTTTAATTACTTTTTCAAAATAAATCTCCTCGACGCACGCTGTTTCTAATATGTTTAGAAATACGTCGCCATTTTTAATGACGCCCTTAATTATTATTATCATTAGAAGTTTTGTTAATTCATGAAAGGCACAAATAATTGTTTGAGATAAGTGATAAAAAAGAAGTGATATTAAATTTCTCTGGCAAAAATTATCACATATTTTATGTAATGTTATTTTTTTTAAAGTTTTTTAGACAGTTACAATACCATTTGATTAAACTGGTATATTTAATTTGATGGTATGAATTTTGTATACATGGTGGAAAATAAATGAGTGATAATAATTTAGGGTGTGCCTCCTATGTAGAGTATACTGTGAACGTACCAGCGCTGAAAGATTTACATTTGACTTTCATGTTTCTATAAGAAATGCCTCAACATCATAAATTTGCCCTTATAATAAGTAAAAAAACCTCTTTCAGCGCTGGTACAGTAAACTCTATATACGGGCCCATACTCACCCTAAAGTATTATCACTAATTAATATTATAGCCTGTATATACCATATAGATATACTGTATATCTCTATAACATATAGAGGGAAATACCCTCTATATGTTATAGAGACTATAATATATTTACCCTAGTGTATGGTATATAACCATACAGTTTTTTTACAGATATTTTTTTTTAAACGCAAGAAACTGCAATTTGTTGATTGTATAATATAATATAAAGATATATAGTATATATGTTAACGAGTGTACTACAATGTAAGTCCTTGGTAGAACTTTATGTTAGACAGTAATAAATAATAATACACCTTTCTAGCACTTTTTCCACTTTATAAAGTGTGGAATATCCACCATTGATTGATTTCAATACAGCTTTACGTCAATGAAGTAAATATTGGATGAGCTACCGCCTGCTATTAATAGAGCCTTCGATTCCATACCAAGAATAACCCCTATGTGTAATAATTAACGCTCGATTAAGCAGCTGTAGACACGATAAGTATTAACGAAGCGAGCCTCGAGTTGATTAGTGAACATGTTTGACGACCTCCGTAGCGCAGTGGTTGAGCGCGTCAGTGCTCCAGCCGGAGGTCGCGGGTTCGAATCCCGCCTAAGGTACAAGAAGTAACAACTACGTATTCACAATTTCATCGAATGTCAATTGCTCGTATTTAAGATTCCAACGCTTTTATCATTTACGAAGTATGTCACTTAGCGAAGCGTATATCAAATCCCATATAATTGTGTTCGTACTTCGTAAGTGATATAGCGTTGGCATATTGAATCAATAGCATCAAATTAAGCTTAAATTTGACAAAAGCTTTGCTAAATGACAAACGAATTCGCTCGTCATCTAGCGAAGCTTATGTCAAATCCCATACATTTTGTTTTCGAACTCCGTAAGTGACATAGCGATGGCATCTTGAATTTTCTTGAAATTGGTAAAATTTTCAATGGTTCTATGACTGCTCACAATTTTTTTGTTCTTAGGTTTCTGTAAACTTTGTTAGAAATACATAACTTGACTGAAAAAAATATTATCATACGTAGTGTAGTTTCCGAGTTATACTTAATTATTTCCGATTCTTGACGCGACGACGTCACTTTCCAACGTTTGCTACGGGCGGCGAAATTAACAAGAACTTGAAATTGCTGTTAATCCATTAATACTTGGTTTTTTTCAATTAAACATAAACTAGTGTATTTGTTTATGTACTACATGCTCTACTGGGACAACAGTTTTAAGTAATTTTGTATAGACCATTCCTGCTTGGCCTACAAATATCAATCTTCTGTGGCTAACATCTTGACGTCTTGACTGTCTATTTCTCTCTTTCCATTAGCGCATTTTCGCGTTTAAAAGATAATAACGTTTTCCTATTTCTCAATGTTTATGTTGTACGGGAAGTATTTAACACTGACGGAAACATTACTTATTATTGAGCCAATTATAGAATTGTAATTTTCACACTTTAAGTTGTGAGTCGACACAACTTCCTGTAGGGCGTGGAAGCGTCTAGGTTTATGATCGCAGAATCATACTATTTAACATACGTGACACATTTCAGCACATGTACGATTGTAAAATGTCCAAAAAGAGTAAAACGATACATGTATGGGTTTCTGAAACGCTATTCAAATGTGTGATCAATTAACATAGGATTCAAGTTACGAACCCATATTGAACGCTGATTGGTTCAACATTTATCAGACAGAAAGAGAGGGATAGATATTATATACCTCTGCGCTACAGAGGTGGTCAAACTATCGTGTGTATCGTAATTAGTTGGTACACATCGAATTTATACACACATAATTTGCATTTCTATACCAACTCTATGGCGCAAATGAAATTCCACGGGAAGCGTACACTTTGCTGCGGTGAAAAGTAGTGTCTTAATGCAGGGCGTTAGCTAACTCCAGACCAATGTATTTGATTAAAATCACTCCAGCCGTTTAGACGTGATGAAGTGACAAACATACACATGCACTCTCAAACTTTTGCCTTTATAATATTAGTGTAATAGTGTAAAGTGAATTACACATAGGCCGTTCGTTGACAGTATTACTTCAAACATAGAGAGAAAAATATTGGGCGTTCTTGCAAAGTCGTTATTTTCGGCGAGATATTTTCGTTTTTGTTGCGCTATTTAATTATACATTCGCTGCGGCTGCGACAGTTTCAACGAGCTAAACTCAGATTATACAACAAAAGCTGTGGCTAGAGCGCACTAGACATCAGGGCGCTGATTCAAGATGCCTTCGTTATTTGTCGCTTATTATGACATAGGAATTCGCTCGTCATTTAGCGAAGCTTATGTCAAATCCCATACATTTTGTTTTTGAACTTCGTAATCTATAAATAGCAATGGCATTTTGAATCAGGGCTCTGGGTAGAAATCTGGGTTTCACAATCAGCAAACGACGAGACCCGATAGATACGTTCTCTTCATTTGGAAATCATTGTATTTCATTGCAATATTTATTTTTGATTTTGTATTGATTTAGTAGCTTCCCTCAGATATTCGGTGCGGTATCTGACTATTATTTTATATCTGAGTGGCGGATAATAGAATCGAGTGGATGACAGTGATAGAACATTGTAAATCCCCCGTGAACAATATTAATTGCAGGATGAATTAAACTCATCTGTTTTGTAACTTTTATGGAAATCTTTAATCACGATTTATCGCGTTATGGTATGTAATTTATATGAGGGGCCAAAACAAAAAGTTCTCTACGCGTCATTCTCTTTACACTAATATAATATATGAACCATGAATCATCCTGTATTGTTAAATTAACAAGAAAATGTGGCGTGACGAGTCAGATCCATTCGGTGAGGAGTGGCCCGAAGTAGCGAAGGATCAGGACAGGTGGAAAGATAGAGAGGAGATCTTTGCCCACCTGTGGTGTCAGTGGGCAAAGTCCCTCCTCTTTCTTGTTACTTTCAACGGGCCGTTCATAATAATGATAGCAATGGATCTATGGGCACACTTCGATAATGAGCTCTAGAAGTGGCCGGCTGGTGTCACATGTACATTAGACTAAAATTGTGTAACGGGGTAGTTTGGTTACAGTAGTCTCTATATACGGGACCCATTATAGTAGGGGAGGGGAAGGTGCTAATTTTGTAGTCACTCGAGCGTCATGGAGACCTAGTAGGTTATACAATGTCGCAGTCATCCTATTGAATCTGGTTATTTAATTGAATCACTAGGCGGTTATATAATGGCGTCAAACAGCTCGTACAGATAGCAAAGTGTTGATATATTTTTTGATTAATTTACTTTAATGTTCGTTTTATTAGTAATCATTCGGAAATTTCGATGTTTAAAACTAAAATATTAAATGGCTGTCCTAGTCTCGGATTCTAAAATTTGCTGGTAAAAACAGGATTCAATGAAAGCGCTAGTCATTCAATTAAATAGCGGATTCAATCAGATGACTGCGACATATACATTAGGTGAAACTGATAAAAACAATAATAAGAGCGTTTTTTATTTTAGCGGTGGGTTCAGAAACTGCGGCCATTTTAAAGTTTTTGAAATGAAAATATATTCAGAAAATTGCTTATTTCGGTCAGTTATTATTATATTTTAGACAACAAGGACTAAATCATTTAGTTTAGTGCAAAATAAAATATCTGAAAAGCTTAGTTAGGAAAATATGAAGCTTTATATTTTAAAATGTCCCTACAGGCTTACCTAACCTTTGAATCGTCAGTGCTTTTTATGGAAGCTTCTTTGGGGTATACTAAACTGCCCCTCTCTAAATCTGACAGATTGGATGACATTTCAATACTCAAAAAAAATATATTTTTAACCCACCACGTTCGAAATCTGATTTCTATACCATGATAACTAGACACATGTCGGAAGCCTATACAAGCTTAATCTGACACGCTCGAGCTACTCCCGAAATCCCCTCTTCCCCTCCTCTACTATTATACACACCCTAAAGTATTATAACTCAATAATATTATAGCATGTATAATGGCACTAAAAATGTATCTACGGTTTTCGTTTTTTCTTTATCTGTACTTTATTATCTACTTTGTGTCTGTACTGTAAGACTGCTTTGTACCAAATTTCAGGTTTGATTCCCTTGCTAATGTCGAAAATGACGGAAGCTAGCGAGTTATTCAGCTCAATTGTAATTTCGTTTCAAGTACCTATTTAACAGCAAAAACCGATATAATCAGCAGGTGTTTATACTTCGAAACATATTGCACGTAATAATAATTACTACTCAGTTTTTCCCTCAAGGGAAACCTTACATAGTAACCATTAGTAATGTAGTTACAGGTTAGCGTTACCTAACTATAACGTAGTAGATACTAAGTCGTTACTTAGATACATTATTGCTAATATTATTGTCATGTCGCGTCGCAGTTTAATTGTTAACACGTTACGTGTAGAGTTTGATGTTGGAGAAATAAATGAAACGTGGAGTCCCGATTATAGTACTACTAGCTGACCCGTGCTCACTTCGTTGAGCATAGAAACCGTTTAAACCTTCCCTAGACTTCCACGAATATCGCAAGACCAAAAATAGCCGAATCGGTTCAGTTGTTCTCGAATTTTAGCGAGACTACCAACATCAATTCATTTTTATATATTACGACGCCCGACCCCCGGCCGGCCGCGGGTCGGTACCGCCGCGGCGCACACAACTACGACCCTGCATTTTAAATTTGTAATATCTTCGGTAATATTCGCTTAAATTACATGCTGTAAAAAGCATATTGATCTACCTATAATAAATGCACAATTTATTTAAGGTATTTAATTGGATAAGGATTAATGCTGTATTGTTTAAAATCACTTCGTAAATAACCATTTTTTAGTAAAGGATACAAATGGTTATGGTGGGTTATCCCTAAGAGATAGACATATACTATCGCGGATTTTTTTGTTTAACTTTTTAAGGTGAACAATACTGTAGTACATTAATTTGGTCTATCTCGTAGCGTTCAGCCAGCGCTTGCAATATAAGCACAAAAAACGTGCTTATTTACGACATCACATTAGAAACCTTTAAATTTGAAAATCAGTGTTTCTCTACTATACTATGCATTTATTATACATACAAACCTTCCTTAAGAATCACTCTATCTATTAAAAAAAACCGCATCAAAATCCGTTGCGTAGTTTTGAAGATCTAAGCATACATACGGACAGACATACAGCGAAAGCGACTTTGTTTTATACTATGTATTGATAGTGTCTCTACAAATATAAACTACTTACACATTTCAATATACTAATTATAATTAACCATTCTAGTCGGAGGTTAGGACGAGACTGACTTACAGTCGTTACAAATATAATTATGAGACTGTTTGGAACCAAAGGTGCAAGCATGCACTCTTATGTGGTCCCTACATTACGCAACTCTGATTACTCAATCAATCGTTATTACTTTACGGAGCTTCCAAATGTTCCTGCTTGGCCTACTTTTTCACGAGATTTGTGCGAACGGAGTATGAAATATGGTAGTTAAATTTATACAAGGTGTAAAATAAATGAGTGATTATAATAGAAATTCCCCAACATTATACATTTGCCCACACCATAATTAAAGAAAAAGTAACTGTTTCAGGTCTGGTACTTTCTAAGTTAACTCTTATACGGGACCCATACATACCCTAAAGTACTATCACTCAGCCTGTATAGAGAAAAGTATCAAAATTTCTAATGTTTACTGAAATATTTATTTGTGCGTTTGTTATGCAGATTGTAGAGTTAACAATTATGTTATATTTTTCTATATAAAAGGTAGAGAACCCTTTTAAAGACCATAGGTTCGTTCGACCACACGTCTTCTCATAAACATATCAAGTAATATGTGTTCATAACTTAATTAATTACATTACAAACTATGATTTGACTCACCCGACGAGTTATAGAACTTACAACTTCAAGTAGTATATTAACTCATTAAACTAATACGCTTAGCGTAACTTTATGTTAGCACCCAATTTGTAGCCTAAGCAGAAACAATTTACAACTATGTATTCGTAATGTTATAATATGCGCAAAGTCAGCGAAGGTACGTTAAGTGTGGTGAATGCTAGTTTATAAGTCAGTGTGTCACCGTGAGGAAGTTAACTGGAATTTGTATGGCACAGAGTAACCATAGTTTACTGGGGGCTATGAAATCTTTATGACTCCGAACTGTTACAAGTTGTATATTATAATTATTTATGTAGTCAGGCTATAGTTGTCAATTAATTCAATTTATTTATTTTATTAATCACTGGAAAGTATATTTTTGCCCGTCTGCGCCAGAAGAGTTATTTAATTTATTGACTTGACCTTTCGATTATTGACTGTAAAGTATATTTTTGCCCGTCTGCGCCAGGAGTGTTATTTTATTTATTGACTTGACCTTTCGATTATTGACTGTAAAGTATATTTTCAAATGGGTTTCACTGTGCACATAATGCATTGGCACACGACAAGGCGCGCTCCCTACATTGTATTTTACGATCTAAAAATAATTCCAAATCAATATTCACCGGGAAAAGGTAAAATGTACTAGAAATTTTACTGACTGGCGGATTGTACTCGTATATAAGGGACGTTTAATCTCGTTACGTGAACGCTCTTAATTCAATAGGAATGTTTTATTTTTATACCCTCGCTGACTTTTTTCCTTTTGTCGTATTTCCATTATTCAATTTCAGTATTAGAGATATTACTTAGTTATTTGATTAAACATTTTTAAATTATATTTTTTATAGAAATGGTGCTGAGATATTTTATTCTAAGTTCTCAGGTACGTCTTTTCGTATCTATGTAAAAAGTTGAGCTTAGAATAGATAGAGCGCACTGAACATCTGAGTTATCGCACAATTTGTTTGTTTCCGTGAACAATTAACCTGTTTCGACGAAAATTATACCAATTATGTATTAATAATATAATAATAATATCTATGGACCCTTCAGACCACGTCAAACTGGCCTCACGCTAATTATCCGAAGATCTTGTGTTACAGGTACCAGACAACGGAAATAAATTTAATACTTTTATACTATAAACATATTTAAGATTTTTATTATATTAACACACAAATATAATACATGTGTCCCAAACTGAACCCACGACCTTCCGCTCGAGCACCAACGCGCTCAACCACTGAGCTACTGAGGTCGTCGATCGTCGTATAGAAAATTGTGTACAATGTTTGTGCATAGCACACAATTTACGTTTGATAAAATTAAATTTAAAATGTTTGCTTGGTCCGAAACTAGACTAAGTATAATGGTACTAGTATTTAACTACCTAGGTACTGGCTTGTGAAGCATCGTTCAATTAAGTGGAGTGCGGGATTTATCAGCGAGGACACTTCTCCACATTAGCTCTAACATGAATGTTATTTATTTAACAAGTTGAAAGTCAATTTATTAGACAAAAAAGGTTGTGACTATAAATTAATTTCGTTTTGGTAATAGCTTTTCCATTTAATCGCCTTCGTGGTCTAGTGGTTCACGCCTTCGATCTCGACCCGGAGGTCGTGGGTACGAATCCCCGCGTTGGAACAACAAAAAATTTTGTTTTCAAGTTTGGTTAGGACCATGCAGGCTAATCACCTGATTGTCTGACAAGAAAGATGATCCATGCGTCGGATGGGCATGTAAAAAGTCGGTCCTGCGCCTGTTCTCTCGCCAGTCTTGTCGGTATACTGTCCCACTGGGTTATGAGAGTAAAAGAAAGAGAGAGTGTCTTTGTGTATTATGCACACACTTGGGCACTATAAAATAACTCCTGCGTAACTGGCCTGGTTCAATGAAATCGGCTGCCGACACCGAAATCGGCGAGGGGAGCAGCTATTATTTTTAGAACGATAATAAATTAATGGATTAAAACATAAATATTTTTTGTCGTATGTTTGTAAATGATTATATTTAACTAGTTGACTGTTAAGTAAAATCACTTCTTATACTCTTCTATGTATATTATATGTTACTCTTTAGGCCAAAATACTACTACTAAGTAATCAAAACAGGATTAATAAGTTCTCAAGATTTTAGATTAGTTTAGAGTTAATTAAATATAGTATGTAATATATATATAATATAGTCAATACAATATAGTCTACAATTTTACTTCTGCAGTATGGTTACAATAATAGTATAACAAATCCATCTTAACCTAATCTTCTCCGATCCAGGTCCGAATCCAGAATCCGATAGGCAAAAGAAAATTTAGATAATTATCATCTATTGTATTACCTTTTTGCAAAATCCATTCTTTATAAAACATTTTAGCTTGCAATAATTTGCGCCAATTGTGATTGTTCAGTTTGTTGGAGAAATCAAAATCAAAATATTTTATTTCCAAATGAAACTTAACAAGCTATTTTCGGAAAGTCAACAAAAAGGCTACCACCGGTTCAACCCTAGCCCGCCGAGAAGAACCGGCGTAAGAAACTCGGACGGGGCCATCTTTTAGCAAAAAGGTGGAAAATTGTTCTTTTTAAAAAGTGTATACAGAATATATTTACAAAGTAATAACATAATCTATATAATACAACAAAAGTCAGAGTACATATATAAAGTACATTGAGGTAGCCTTGCATGTGGCTATCTTATTCCTAAGGTGTGCAATCGTCAATAGAATCATTGACCTTATAATAAGTTGACATACTAGTTGATGATGCGGCTAAGGTCCTTGACCCTAGATCTGAAATAGTCTCATTAAGTTTTCTACTTCAATCAATCAATCTTTAGATTGTCCGAAATTGTAGATGAATGGGCATTTGTGAGTGTCAAAAGATTTGTGAGCCGTAACTGAAATATTTTCGTAATTAATCAAACTATTGAATTCGTAAAGTCTAAAGTCAACTTCCCAGGGTTTTCCTTTAATTTGGGGACACTTATAATAATATCTATAATATCTATGGACGCTTGTATCCGAAGAACTTGTGTTACAATTTAATACTTTTATACTATACACATATTTCAGATTTTATTATATTATACAGAAATTTTATACACATCCATGACCCAGGAACATTGAAAACTTTTTGTTTCCTCGGCGGGATTCGAATCCACGACCTCTTGCTCGAGCACCAACGCGCTCAGCCACTGCACTACGGAGGTCGACTTATAGGAGGTTCTAGGAGAAATATTATTAGGGTTAATACTTATTGTAAAGTTTCTGCTAACGAACTACATCGACAAGCGATTTGAAAGTCAGAAGCCTAAATAATAATGTTTAAGGGTCTACTGTGACTGTATTTTATGTTTCAGATATGAGTTTAGGAAAAAATATTTTTAGAGTTGGTAACACTGATTTTAATAGCCTCATCGTCCCAGCGCAAAATTAACGTGAGTCCCTCGCTTACTACGTTAACAAAAAAAAAATGTACCGCTCAAGCTCGCCGTTAGGAACTTTTAAGAGGAAACACAACGGCCGTTTCCTCCTTCCCACTGCCACTAGAGTAACATTTTTTTTCCTGAATATGTGTATACATGAAAAAAATAGCGACTATAGTATTATAGTCGCTATCACAATAATAAGACACAACTTTTTATTTACATTTTTCCACTTTTATTAAGTTTTTATAAGTTTTTACAAAATAACACTACCGGTTTCGATTATATCATCATCCGGTAGTTATTTTGTAAAAACTTATAAAAGCGTAATAAATTGTGAACATGCATTTCCATCAAGAACCAACAGTATATTCAATCAGATATTATAGTCGCTATTTTTTAATAAATTATTTATTATTATTATTAATTGGCCGGATTTTCGGCTGTTTTAAGCAGAAATAAAATAAATTAGAGTACATTTTTGGATAAAATCGTAACATAGGAAAATATCTAAAGCATTTTTTAGTTTATAAAGAAAAAAGTACGTAAATTGGTTGAGTTTTTGAGAAGGAAATAGGGTTGAAGTCGATTTCTCGTACTATTAATAGGTAATTTTAGTTCAGTTGTCTCTATCAGTTTGTTCGGGCAGTTTCGGGACAGCAATAGACTTTACAAATACCTATTTTACATTTCTCTGGCCCGTGATGTTTCCTCCTAATATTGTTTCGAACGTCCGATGTTGTTTCCATTAATTATTCTTTTTTGTTGCTGGTGATTTTAATACGTTCTGTAATCGACACTTGCGCTAATTGATTTTAGAGCATTTTGCAATTTTGTTTTCATTTCGGTGAAGTGTAAGCAATATATACTACGTCGTTCTAATATAGGTAACTGTTATTATTACACTTCGTATTTGCCACACAAATATAACACATGTCCTAATTATGAAAAATTGAAACCAAAATGTAAATGCAGGATGGATCTAACTAAGCTTACGAGTATACTAGAGAAAAATTATAATGTAAATTACCCAATAGCGTTAAAGATTGTTTAACTGATCAAGGTTACATACAGATACAGACAATTAACTTTGTAAAAAATATAAATGTATACAGGGGCCTCATTTTCGAAATGTATTTTTTTTTGTCAAAAACCGAAACAATTTTTTTTTCTTTTCACCATTTCTTATTTTTTTGTCGCAAAAATAACAATAAAGCAAAAAAAAAAAATTATAATATTTGTAAAAAAAAAAACATTTCTAGAATGAGAAAAGGTAGTATAATCATATCCCAAAGTTATAGTGACTGCTCTTTTTACACCCATTATAAACTTATAAAAATGTAACTATAGTAGTCGCTTATGACCTCAGTTGTTAAAAAGCTACTTATACTTATAATAAATAAAATAAAAAAAACAATTGTTATTCAAATACACAAGTGTCTTTACTATTATTAAGAAAATAAAGAGGAAATAATTGATTGTTAGTTTGCATTGAATAGCCTCCGAGCTGCTGAGTCGATTTTGACCAAATTTGGCATAAGTATAGAATAGACAACGGAAAAGGTCAAGGCTACTTTTCATCGCTGAAAAATGTACGGTTTCTGTGAAAATTGAATTCGCGCGGATAAACTCGCGGATACACGCATATCCTTTAATATAAGCACTGGCGCAATTCATTTAACCAAACATTTAACCACTTCGAAATTACTACTGGACCGATTTTGACGAAATATGGCACAGATAATAATGTCTCCCACACTGATTTCGGTGATGGTCGCCGGTTTCATTGATACCATGCAAGCTACGCAGGAGTTATTTTATAGTGCCCATGTGTGTGCGCAATACACATAAGCACTTCCTTGACTCTCGTGGTTCAGTAGGACGGATAACCAACACGACTGGCGGGAGATCAGGCTTTTTACATGCCCATCCGATCATCTTTACTGTGAGACAATCAGGTGATCAGCCAGTCCTAACCAAACTTGAAAACAACGTTTTTTGTTGTTCCAACGCGGGATTCAAATCCACAACCTCCGGATGGAGAGCGAAGCTCTGAACCACTGGACCAAGGAGGCACTTTGCATATATATAAAGTAGACATCGAGAAAGAACCTAAGCTACTTTTTAGTGCGGAAAAATGTACGGTTTCTGTTTCTCAACATAATCACTGCCGCAATGCTGAAAATCGCGCAGTTAACCGCTGTAAGGAGATAAGTATATTGATTTTGGCATTCCTTAGGAAGAAGAGATGTGGCGTGGATGCTATATGTTATTTCATCAAGATTGGCTTACCCCGCATGATAAAGGATAAAGAATAAATTACTTTTGTCTTTATTATAATACTGTGCAGGCTTCACTTACATTGGCACAGAGTCGAAAAGTTGCGTTTTTTGTGTTTACTCCATAGATATTGAAAAAAGCGTGTTAAAAAAACTATTTAGCATCATAATATAAGTATAGCTTGTTAACGCCTCCATGGTCTATAAGTTCAGAGCTCCGCTCTCCACCCGGAGGTTGTGGGTTCGATTCCCGCGTTGGAAGAACAAATGTTGTTTTTAAGTTAGGACAATGCAGGATTATCACCTGATTGTCTGACAAGAAAGATGATCAATGCGTCGGATGGGCATGTAAAAAGTCGGTCCTGCGCCTAATCTGCAGCCAGTCGTGTCGGTTATCCTTCCCACTGGGCTACGAGAAGGAAGAAAGAATGCTTATGTGTATTGCGCACACACTTGGGCACTATAAAACAACTCTTGCGTAGCTGGCCTTGTTTCAATGAACCGGCCACCGTCACTGAAATCGGTGTGGGAGGCATTATTATAGATTGAGAGTTGTTTTATAAAATTATGGGTGAACTTCTGATGCCTGAAATAATAAAGACTTTTTATTTATTTATTTTATTTTTTAGAACAAGAACATTCATTTTATTAGCTAGTTACTAGCTCTATGTTCTTTCGATGTATAAAAAAATCGTCTTCAACAACTAAAAAGCAGAATATAATATTTTTAAAATGTAGTTACAACTACTAAATTTTTTAAGTCGTTGTCTGTTTCAAGTCAGCGACTTTAGGCTGTTCTTTTAGCTGAAACCGACTCCAAATATCTGCTACACACAGACTGACAGACATCATATTTATAATTTCAACCTCTTTTTTGTGTCAAGAGTCAATTATAAATGCGAAAGTGAAAGAATCCTAAATTAGCCGTACTGAAACTATTTGATACATCATACATCAAAATGTTCATACAAATATGTATTAGTTACCTTTGGAAATTGATGCAATATGTTCATAAAATAAAACTACATGGCCAAATTAAATGATTTTTTTAGGTGTCAAATGGCAGCTATTCTGCGTCAAATAAAAAAAGGGATCGTTAACCTGAGAGTAATCTGTGTACAAAAAAACAGGCCGAGTTGATAAGTTTTTAAAAGTCGGTTAAAAAGGGACATTTATGTGCTCTGCAATGACCTTTCAGAAGTTGGACTTCTTACTGAAGTTAAACTGACTTTGACTTTGTCCTAGAATTCCCGAGGTCAACTTGTTGGAACTTACGTGGCTTCCCGTCGGGACGCGCAGGACTGCTCACTTACTTTTCACGAGTAGATAACAATAAGAAAGTAATGTACATAATACACTTGTATACATGCAAATATTTGTATACAACATCTTCTTCTTCTTATATATAAATAAGAATCCCTGTTCGTTAGTCTCGCTAAAACTTGAGAACGGCTGAATCGATTCAGCTATGTTTAGTCTTGAAATATTCGTGGAAGTCCCGGGAA
The DNA here is from genome assembly GCA_905187575.2 of Celastrina argiolus. NCBI lineage: Eukaryota > Metazoa > Arthropoda > Insecta > Lepidoptera > Lycaenidae > Celastrina > Celastrina argiolus. Next base: position 14,009,206 of record LR994599.1, on the reverse strand, counting down.
GGGTTAAACAGTTCATCACAAACTAGCTAGCTAGTATTATACAACATGCTTAACTTAACGAAGTGGACACGGGTCAGCTAGTCTTATACATATATAAAAATGAATTGCTGTCCGTTAGTCTCGCTAAAACTGGAGAACGGCTGAACCGATTCGGCTATTTTTGGTCCTGAAATATTCGTGGAAGTCCCGGGAAGGGTTAAACAGTTCATCACAAACTAGCTAGCTAGTATTATACAACATGACGTTGTGTATAACAAAATTAAATTGGTTTTTTTAAAATTGCTTAAAAACATAACAATTGCTTTAAAAACATACTAGCATGTCAAATCGCGGACGATCTGACCAATTAGGTATATATTGGTGTGAAGGATATCAAGTCCTGTTTTATTAGATAAAGAAAACATATTAGCAGCTGTCGCACGTGCTTATACCATGCCCGGCAGTATCTCGTAAGCTGTATCCTATTTGGAAAGTAGATTAATAAATATATCAACATCACAATTGTGAACAAATATTGATTTTAGTGTAATTTGTTATTCTCGGAGTTTTTACGTAACGGCGCACGTGCATACTAGCTTAAGAAGCCTTATGTGTATGAGACATATAATAATGCATGTTGCAACATGTATTGCAACTTAATAATAATAACACCAACCATCTTAAACAAAAACATAGTGAAAAAATACAAAAGTGTCTCTCGCAGATGAAATAAAACAAATGTGGCACCAAAACACTGTTAAACTATTCCCATAATCATCTATCTCTACGACTGGAGTAATTCCAAAAACCCTAAGTCCCGATTTTACCAACGCATCGTGTTAACGGCTTGTTAAATTACCATGCCTTCTCATTCATTAATAGGAATGCAACATGATATTATTTAACGAAGGATTAACTTTAACATTGCTTGGTGAAACACGCCCATTGCTTAGCAATGTTAAAATTAATACTTCGTTAAATATCATGTTGTTCCTCTCGTAATTCCTATCACTGAATGAGAAGACATGGTATTCTAACAAGCCGTTAAGACTAACATGCGTTGGTAAAATCGAGACTAAGGGCGTGTTTCACCAAGCAATGTTAAAGTTAACGCCATGTTAAATATCATGTTATCCCTCTCCTATTGCCTGTCAATGAATGAGATGGCATGGTATTTTAACATGGCGTTAACTTTAACATTGTTTGGTGAAACACGGCCTAAGGCTGCTCTGATATCTTTAAATATTCACAAAAATGATTGCATGCAATTATAAAAATCTACAGTCCTGTTCCATAGTACGTCGTTTTCTTAACCTAACTTTCGGTAGTTTCGGATCCTAATCAATTCAAACAAACAATCAATCAATCTAATCTTGTCTAAAGGCTGGTATTTTTTTGAGATTTTTGAACGACCATTAAATAATTCATATTATAAAAAGATAAAAATAGGGACGTACAAATAATATACATAGATATTTAGCAAAAATATAATATACAGGTACATACTCAGTAAAAAAATTATTACTCTAGCGGCATTATCCAGGGAGGTCATACAGGGATCGCGTAGACCCCTATTTTCGTATGGAGGAAGACCCCTATATTTGTATAAAGGCGTGATGTTTTTTCGCGAACAGTCAGACGCGGAGAAGGACTTTATATTAAGAGCACAATATCTTTAATAGCAAATTAAAGAACGAACGACCGAGCACGAGCGAGGTGTACCTTGAATAATCTACGGCTAATTAACCTAGTAGTATGCAGCGAAGCCATAAACAGACCGTCTACCGTGCGCACTTACTACTTGTCCTGAGGGATTTATATCCTTGTTGGGGAGCCCAGGATGCTTAACGTTTACTTACACGAGCGAGTCTACATAATATGAGGTCTCCGCGAGGGAATTCGTAGGTTTTGCTGATTATTTGATAGGAGGATATTTTTGTTTCAGTGGAGAAATGAGCGGGAACAAACTTAATCTTTTAATAAAGAGAAATGTTATCAAATAGTTGCTTAATATAGATTATTTATCGTCATATTCGACAATTGTAACTAGAGTATTACGCTGAGTCCAATATAAAATATCTGAGAAGGTGAATTATTTAAATATTATAGTTATTTAAATAATTTTATTTTATACTACCCTTTCCCACTTTGTTGAGCATAAAAACAGATTATGATGAAATTCAACTAAAAAAAACTAGCTGACCCGTGCCCACTTCGATGAGCATAGAAAAAAATAAAAAAAACGTTTAATCATTCCATGGGCTTCCTTAAATATTTCAAGACCAAAAATAGAAAAATCGATTCAGCCGTTCTCGAGTTTTAGCGAGACTAACGAACAGCAATTCATTTTTATATATAAGAAGAAGAAGAAGAAGACTAGCTGACCCGTGCCCACTTCGTTGAGCATAGAAACAATTTGCGATGAACCGTTTAAACCTTCCCGGACTTCCACGAATATTTCAAGACTAAAAAAGTTCTCGAGTTTTAGCGTTACTAACGTACAGCAATTCATTTTTATATATAAGAAGACTAGCTGTTCCCGCGACTTCGTTCGCGTGGTTTTTGAGTAACTGAAGCCGTTTATAATGCAGAGCACGCAATGAAAGTCCCCAAATGTGAATAATTTTGCCCGTTTTTGCAACATTTCTCACTGACGCTTCGCTCCTTTTTGTCGCAGCGTAATGTTATATAGCCTAAAGCCTTCCTCTATAAATGGACTATCCAACAAAAAAATAATTTTTCAAGTCGGACCAGTAGTTCCTGAGATTAGCGTGTTTAAACAAACAAACAAACAAACTCTTCCGCTTTATAATATTAGTATAGACTAGCTGTGCCCGCGACTTCGTACGCGTGAAAAAGTGATTTAGGGCAGCAGTTTAACAACATTTTTAGTTTATGAACACTGTCGTTTGGATATTTTAAAATCACTAATTTATATTAAAGCTTCTTTATACACGTTATTAGACGTGCATAGGCAAAAGAAGTAGGCCGATGGAGAAATAATAATAGTTTACTGTAAAATAATGGCCATTTTGTCATTAATGTTTTGAGGTATTAAATTAAGGCGCCACCGCGGCCGGAATCCAGCTCGGCGCGCCGATCTGATCGAGAATCGATTTTTTCTATAAAAATGCTAACAATTCCTACTACCAGCTCGACAAATGACTGTGTATTATTTCTATTATGCAAACTACTTGATAGTACGCTCTTATACGCGACGAAGATCTCTGTACTGAGATTTGTATGGATTTTACGCCGCAGCGACTGCAGACGATGATCGTTTTCACACCGACGCTGCGTTGCTGGCGCCGACCGCCAAATTTTTCGGCGTCGGCGGTCTACTCTCGGTGCGCAATTCCATCTCGCACTTGCCCGGTTTTTTATTTATTAATTACCTACGCTAACAAACATGTAGCCTACTTTGGGACTTTACGGTTAAAGTACTAACTGCTTTTATACGGCAAAATAACAAAAGTCCTAAAGAAAAAACCCAAGTCGTACCTAGTATAAAAACTAATAAATTAATATCGGGTGAAGACAGGGGTGGTGGCGTCGGCGTCGCGGCGTCGGCGTTGTGGCGTCCGGCGTCAGCGTCGGGCTTCAGCGTCGCGGCGTTGGGCGTCGGGCATCGGCATCGCGGCGTCGGGCGTCGCGGCGTCGGGCGTCGGGCGTCGGGCGTCGGCGTCGCGGCGTCGGGCGTCGGCGTCTAGCGTCGGCGTCGCGGCGTCGGGCCCGACTGGACGCCCGACTGGTTTTGGTCGCAGCGTAATGTTATATTTAAACCTATAACTATAACCTAAATCCTTTCTCTATAACTGGACTATCCAACAAAAATAATTTTTCAAATCAGACCAGTAATAATAATAATAATATTTTTAGGATCGTAAGTAGAATTTATTTTAAAGAAAACAACACTGAACAAGAACACCGTTTTATTCATACGAAACAATCATTATTTTACTTTCCTAAACTTTAATAAACTAAAATGAAATAAATGAGATTACGATTGCACACTTTTAACAATTTAAACAAAGAAAAATAGCTCACGTGACCCTTAAACCAACCGACAGAGATTCGTGTAAACGTCTATCCGATGTTGGCGCCAAGGAAAAAGAGGCGCGCCGGCGCTTGAGTCACGCCTTATATAGCTAGCACGACAAAATGTTGTGGTGGGGAATCGCTGCTCCTCACACGGCCTCTCCTGATGATGTGTCGTCCTCGACACTGGCTCTTCTGGGATTGCCACTCTGTCCTGATGTGCGTGCCATTGATGGTCCGGCCTCCACATCATCATCTAATGAAAGCATTAATCGATTGGCAGTAGTAGCTGACTCTGTCAGTACCGTATCTTTGTCTGCATTACAGACCGTATAACTAAAAGAAAATAACAGACTGTTAGGAAATATTCTTTGCAAGCATATACAGTGAAGCATTTGTCTTGTACACGATTCGTTCGGTCATCACTCAATTAATTCAAACATCGACTTTTGTTCAACTTTTACACAGCACAAATATCCATCGTTCTTAAATAAAACAGACGTCTCTGTTCGTAATACTAATACCTGAGGCTTGAACGCAGACCGTATTCAAACGTTCAAGCCTACTCAACACGCAGGCCGTATCCATACGTGAGAGGTCGCTAAACATGCAGACCGTATTCATACATGTAAGCCAAATCGACATGTGGACCGTATTCACACATGCATGCCTGAGTACTCAACACGCAGGCCGTATCCATACGTGAGAGGTCGCTCAACATGCAGACCGTATACATACATGTAAGCCAAATCGACATGTGGACCGTATTCACACATGCAACCTTACTCAACACGCAGGCCGTATCCATACGTGAGAGGTCGCTCAATGTGCGGACCGTATTCATACCTGTAAGCCAAATAGACATGTGGACCGTATTCACACATGCAACCTTACTCAACACGCAGGCCGTATCCATACGTGAGAGGTCGCTCAATGTGCGGACCGTATTCATACCTGTAAGCCAAATAGACATGTGGACCGTATTCACACATGCAACCTTACTCAACACGCAGGCCGTATCCATACGTGAGAGGTCGCTCAATGTGCGGACCGTATTCATACCTGTAAGCCAAATAGACATGTGGACCGTATTCACACATGCAACCTTACTCAACACGCAGGCCGTATCCAAACGTGAGAGGTCGCTCAATGTGCGGACCGTATTCATACCTGTAAGCCAAATAGACATGTGGACCGTATTCACACATGCAACCTTACTCAACACGCAGGCCGTATCCATACGTGAGAGGTCGCTCAATGTGCGGACCGTATTCATACCTGTAAGCCAAATAGACATGTGGACCGTATTCACACATGCAACCTTACTCAACACGCAGGCCGTATCCATACGTGAGAGGTCGCTCAATGTGCGGACCGTATTCATACCTGTAAGCCAAATAGACATGTGGACCGTATTCACACATGCAACCTTCCTCAACACGCAGGCCGTATCCATACGTGAGAGGTCGCTCAATGTGCGGACCGTATTCATACCTGTAAGCCAAATAGACATGTGGACCGTATTTACACATGCAACCTTACTCAACACGCAGGCCGTATCCATACGTGAGAGGTCGCTCAATGTGCGGACCGTATTCATACCTGTAAGCCAAATAGACATGTGGACCGTATTCACACATGCAACCTTACTCAACACGCAGGCCGTATCCAAACGTGAGAGGTCGCTCAATGTGCGGACCGTATTCATACCTGTAAGCCAAATAGACATGTGGACCGTATTCACACATGCAACCTTACTCAACACGCAGGCCGTATCCATACGTGAGATGTCGCTCAATGTGCGGACCGTATTCATACCTGTAAGCCAAATAGACATGTGGACCGTATTCACACATGCAACCTTACTCAACACGCAGGCCGTATCCAAACGTGAGAGGTCGCTCAATGTGCGGACCGTATTCATACCTGTAAGCCAAATAGACATGTGGACCGTATTCACACATGCAACCTTACTCAACACGCAGGCCGTATCCAAACGTGAGAGGTCGCTCAATGTGCGGACCGTATTCATACCTGTAAGCCAAATAGACATGTGGACCGTATTCACACATGCAACCTTACTCAACACGCAGGCCGTATCCATACGTGAGAGGTCGCTCAATGTGCGGACCGTATTCATACCTGTAAGCCAAATCGACATGTAGACCGTATTCATACATGAAATCCTACTCAACACGCAGGCCGTATCCATACGTGAGAGGTCGCTCAACATGCAGACCGTATTCATACATGTAAGCCAAAACGACATGTAGACCGTATTCATACATGAAATCCTACTCAACACGCAGGCCGTATCCATACGTGAGAGGTCGCTCAACATGCAGACCGTATTCATACATGTAAGCCAAATCGACATGTAGACCGTATTCATTCATGCCGGCTGTCCGATAATTTTCTATAAATTCGTCAAGTTGAAAAACCCTTGGAGCCACCAGGGGCCTACGTCAAAATAACACATTAGAATATGGCTATAAGCCGTATTTCGGAAGTAAATTCACGATCGACGCGGGCGCGGCGTCTTTGTTTACGCAAACGAGAATGTGACTCATCACGGGAGCTACTGCGCGACCTATCCCGACGGTGGATAGGTGTCGGAATCGCACGACCGATGCCTACTTCTACTACGCGAACATCACCTTACAGTATTACGTGAATCCCGTCGGTCTAGGACACGCGAGCCAGTCTACCGATCACGCCGTTCGTCGCTCGAGTGCTGCGAATTATTGTCACTGGACCGTGACCTACTTCGCGAGGCTCACTTGTGCCGTTTCTGAACGCGTAGCCTAGCTCGAAAACGTCGACGTTCACGGTCTCGTGATATTTCACGCATTACTTCTACCACTTAACCACGCATTTAGAGCACAGAACTATTAATAAAAGCTAGCAATCGTAACATTTAAAAAAAACACAATCTGAATAATGGTTTTCTTATTCTTGAAATAGATAAAGTGAGCGTACTGAGTTTTTTATCCCAATTCGGATTTTAGGATCGTAAGTAGAATTTATTTTAAAGAAAACAACACTGAACAAGAACACCGTTTTATTCATACGAAACAATCATTATTTTACTTTCCTAAACTTTAATAAACTAAAATGAAATAAATGAGATTACGATTGCACACTTTTAACAATTTAAACAAAGAAAAATAGCTCACGTGACCCTTAAACCAACCGACAGAGATTCGTGTAAACGTCTATCCGATGTTGGCGCCAAGGAAAAAGAGGCGCGCCGGCGCTTGAGTCACGCCTTATATAGCTAGCACGACAAAATGTTGTGGTGGGGAATCGCTGCTCCTCACAATATAATAATAATATCTATGGACGCTTCACACCACGTCAATCTGGCCCTGTGCTAAGTATCCAAAGAACTTGTGTTACAGGTACCAGACAACGGAAATATATTTAATACTTTTATACTATACACATATTTAAGATTTTTATTAAATTATACACAAATTTAATACACATCCATGACCCAGGAACATTGAAAACTTTTTGTTCCCTCGGCGGGATTCGAACCCGCGACCTTTCGTTCGAGCACTAACGCGCTCAACCAACTGCGCTACGGAGGTCGTCAGTAGTTCCTGAGATTAGCGCGTTTAAACAAAACCATTCACATTTGGGGACTTTCATTGCATGCGCTGCATTAAAGGTTTGACAGGTTGGCTGGTGGAGACAGGGGTGGTGATGACTACTGTAATTGATATAGTTGCAGTACGTAATATTACGTTGCGATGTTGAAATTTCCAAACGTATATCTTCAAAGACTAAGCAGTAGTGATATTACCTTGATAGTTGCTTTAAAATTATGTTTTGAGTCGGATATGCTTATGTTACTCGAAACAAATACAAAATTACTATGAGTGTCCCTATAAATTTTGAGGAGTTCCCTCGATTCCTCACGACGCCTACATCAGGTCTCCACTTTGATAACTATGAGACCAAGTTCGACTGTAATTGACGTAGTGGCATATGCTTCCTTTAAATGCTGAAATCTTCAAACATGTATCTCTAAGGACTCAGAAGTTCTGTTCAGTAATTTCAGGTCCAGTATATGGTGTAAAACCTTACTGTTTGGTAACATAATATGCTTAGACTCCTTCAGAAAATATCAAAATCCATATATGTTTCCATATAAATTTTGAAGAGTTCCTTCGATTCCTCACTGATCCCACTATCATGTCATCATTTTGGTAACAATGGGACCAAATTTGAATTATTATACCCTACACAACACAAAAAAATATATTTAAAATCGGTATATAAAAGACGAAGATATCCGCGAACAAACATAAAAAAACATATATACGGTTGAATTGAGAAACCTCCTCCTTTTTTGAAAGTCGGTTAAAAATACTGTTTTATATTGCTTCGCGTCGCTGTGTAGGTAAGCGATCGCCCCGCGCGTCCCGCACACCCCGCAGTCCACACACGTCGAAATTCGTCCGACTTACTTCAAATTTATCGTCACTACTCGGCTCCTATGTGTCTCAGCGTTATGTTTTATAGCCTATAACCTGCTCAGGAGTATGGACTACAATCGTACTAAGTATGGTTAGAATCCGTTCAGTAGTTTTTGTTCCATGCGTGCACATACAGACAGACAGACAGACAAAAAATTTATTGATTGCATTTTTGGCATCAGTATCGATCACCAATCATCCTTCAATAAGAATTTTGAAAAAATATTCAATGTACAAAATTGACCTCTCTAGAGTTTTATTATAAGTATAGATATAGATAAGAAGCATGTGAGACACATATATCTTAATCGGACGCTACTATAAAATTCTCTCTTGAGCTCCCCTATCATTGTATGTTCGTTGAAAATTAAATTAAATGTCAGTGCTCAGCGAGGCGGGTGGCCAGCACTGACGGGTGACAGTTCGTTACAGTCGTGGTACAGCGGCCATCTAGGATATGAGTTTATCCAAAGAAACTTTAATACGTTGGTTTGAATGGTATAGATTACATGCCAACTATATCGGGTGTAAAAATAACAGTCACTATAACTTTGGGATTTTTTTATAAAGATAGAAAAAATGTGTATACTTGTTTGTTTTTTCGTTATTCTTGCGACAAAAAAAACAACAAAATTAAATGACAAAAGTGAAAAAAAATGATTTTGTTTTTTTTTCATTAAATTTTCATTTCATTTTCCCACACTTATCTACAGGCTGTAATATTAATGAGTGTAATACTTTTGGGTGTTTATGGGTCCCGTGTATAGAGTTTATTGTCAAAGTGAAAAAGTTGCTCTTTTTTTATTATTGTATGGGCAAATTTATGATTTTGGGCATTTCTCACATAAACATGGAGTCAAAAGTTTTGATCAGTAGTTTAGGCGCCATGGTGAAACATACGTAACTACATACATAGACTGCCTTTTGGCTTTAGCCAAGTAATAAAAATAGAAAGCAATACAGAATTCAGTTAAGTTAAATCGTAAAGTATTCATAGCCCTTACCAGATGAAAACTCAACACTAGTGATTCTTCGTATCTCATTGACATTCAGAATTATTTATCTTAAATGTTTGAATGAAATCCTCACTCTGTAAAACAAGAAGTCCGATGTTTAAATGAAAATAAATAAACCTGTCCCTCTGCGGCAATCGCTGTTAGCGCCCTCCACACGTACAGTTTGGACCGCCGGAAATAGTACGCGTCGTTCCAACCTGCTTACCCAAAGGAATATGTTCCTAATTCCTTTCCTATTCATTCTAATTCAATTTTTAATCTGTGAAGTGTAATAAAACTGTGTTTCGTATTAAACCTATATCCCTATAACTTCTAAACGGATGAATATTTAGTCTGGTTTTTTGTTTGAAAGCTGACAAAAGTGCTAAAATTCATCATCGTCAATTCGATCATTACTTGATAATTTGGGGGTTGCTTAAAATAAATAATTTTTATGCCTAGTTATTTATTTTAAAACAGCATCAGCGTGGTCCGAATCGACCGTGTGATAGACGCTATTGAATACTTAATATTTAATGCGAAGTACATAAAATATTTATTTTAAAACATTAGTTCGATGCGCGGCCCAAACGGGCGCTATTGAATACTTAAGATTTAATCGATAGTACATAAAATATTTATTTTAAAACATCAGTCTGATGCGCGGTCCGAACGGGTGCTATTGAATACTTAAGATTTAATCTGTAGTTTATATATTTATTTTAAAAACATCAGTTATGCGCGGTCCGAACCGTACGTGTGATGGGCGCTATTGAATACTTAAGATTTAATCCGAAGTACCCCGTGTACGTGCAAAAGAAAATGCCTTGTTTACGTGTCGGTGGTGGCACATAAATTACGTGAACAGGCTCGCCTTCGAGACTTATGTCTTTTACGATGCCCAATTTGGCTTTACGGCTCAATACTTTGTCTGTAACTTATTTAAAAGGTTTACCTTTAGTTCGTTTGTACATAAAAGCGTGTTCTCATCAACTATTTATTACATACTAGCTATCCCGAACTTTGTACGGCCTTAGAATCTGGGATCATGGGAGTGCCCCCGCTAAGATGAGCTCAGCGGACCGCAAAAAGCATCACGTTTTGACTGAAATGTAGAGTATATGAAGTTAGGATCAAGAATCTTGGCTCTACATGAGATCTGACTTTTCATAGATTTTGATTAAGGTGTAGTGTAGAGCTCGTAGGTTTAGAGCGTGTAGTCTTTAGAGCTTGGTTTTATACGATATCTGATAACTTTTTCACAGGGTAAGCTATGTAGAGTCGTCTTGGCAACATTTTTTCATGTAAATGTTTTGGTGGGTTTAAGTTACATTATCAGTGCGTACTGACGGCAGCGCCATCTACTGGGTCCAGTTAATACACTTAAACCTACCTTCAGAAACACTCCAGCCGTTGCTGAAAGCAGCATTAAGATCGGTGTAGCAGTCTTTATCGCTAAATTTCCGAATAGACAGACGCCGCGCGGAGCACTTTGTTTCATAACAATGATAGATGAACCTTGCCACGTTTTACTTTTGATTTGAAGTTAAATTTTTTGCTTTTTTAATAAGGTTAGTTATTTTGTGAAGAAATTATGTTCTAATAAACCTCTTTAATTCTCCTTTTATCTACTAGACTAGACTACATTTAAATCGACATCGACATCTTCTGATATTATCTCTTACATAAGGCATGGCATAAAAAGGCAAGAATTCCCTGTTTTTAGTATGTATTTATGATTTTTGCAAGTATTTCAATATATTGTATATATTGGAGTGAGGTAATCTGTGGGCGTCACTTTATAGGATCAGGAAATAATAGCACCAATCTGAACGTGTTTATATTATGAACAATCTAACCTATTGTTACAAGTACTTAATGCAGAGCTGACGTTGATAACTATCGAACTATGGAACGTAAGCGAATTTAGTCTATCTCTTTTTCAAGGCCCGCCATGAACTGCTCGAGTCTGACATCTGTCATCGCTGTCATAGGTGACACATGTCTTCTACTTCTCCTTTTGTAAACGGTAATCCGATTAGGTTCCTTGTCAAATATGACCAAACTCGCTAGGCTTTTGCGAGCCTTACGTTTCAACTCCGACACGGCCATTCGGACCTGTCATACGTGTGATGCTCCTGTAAAAGAGAAAAAAGAGAAAACCGGCTGTAATATCTCAAGCCTTTTGCTCGGCCCGCCCTGACTCTACAATTATAGACCAATTTGCTAGTTTATTCTCTAATAGTAATCTCAACAGATACTTTAACTTCTTTAATGCACATCAATAAACTACGCAAACTCTCAGTTAATGCCTATTTGACCAGGGCCCTTTAGCCGAAATACGTTAACCGCGTAACACTTCGTGTTCCCCTCACGGCACGTGTGCATCACCCGTTGATTACACAGCATGTGGTCCGTTTCAACTCCGACATATAGATAATATTCATGTTCTGATAAGAAGTTTATCTTGGTATAACTACCTTGCCAGCCTTGGGGCTGTGACTGTTTCAAGGCATTTTGAATATTTTCGTTTTTAGTTGCGTGCTGAAGTCAGTTTTTTTTGTTAATAATAATAATATTATTTTCGAACGTGAACTTTTCTCTATTGCGCAAAAATTGAGCCTCTGGAGCACGATTCTCGGGCAGTGCAAAAAGTTCCGAATATCAGTATATCCCGCTCGCACGCGCGCTAAATCTCATTTGCATGAGCGAGACAGACCGATAGTAAAAACTAAGTTCGAGGCCTGAGAATTAGGGCCCAGGCCTGCGGATTTAATACATTTTCACAGAAAATACCGTGTTTGTAGGATAAACTTTCATAAAAGCTATTTCGGTAACATATGAGCGGGGATTTGTGTACATTAGTGAACATTTTACCGACAGCCTCCAAGTAATGCTCTCATATGCAGCATTTAGGAGCTTGTATACGAGTTCCCAAAACGACCCTCAGCTTAAAAGCTTGTAGGAAAATACATTAGGCTTTTAAAAACACTAAAGGAAAACAGCCTGAGGTGCACTCAAGGTGCACAAAAAATTTTTATACATATTAGAAATATTATGTACCTACAACGTTTTGTAAAATACATGCACATGACTTCCTGCTTATGCAAAATATTATATGACGTGTATTTAAACATTAGTTTACTAACTTTGTGCCATTAGTAAGGAAGTAATGCCTTCCACACCGATTTCCGTGACGGTGGCTGGTTTATGTATGGCAGGAGTATTTTATAATACCCAAGTGTGGGCGCAATACATAGACACACTCTCTCTTCCTTCACTATCGTAGCCCAGTGGGACGGACATCCGACACGACTTTGGCATTCCCAAAACAAAAAAAGCTTTACGCGTCATTCACACTATATTAGGTTTAATATTACCTATACAGGTTGATTCATGCATGATGCATTAATCAGCCTGTATAGGTAACATTATCTTCTTATATAATTAAAATGCATTGCTGATCGTTAGTCTCACTAAAACTCGAGAACGACTGAACAGACTCGGCTATTTTTTGTCTTGAAATATTCGTGGAAGTCCCTGGAAGGTTTAAACGGTTCATCACAAACTGTTTCTATGCTCAACAAATTTTACTTTGTAAATTAATCAAGTTTGCATAGGAATAAATGAATTATAAAAACAGCATAATAATGTCTACCCCTACTTATAAAAAAAAGCCAAGTGATCTTCATTTGTGGAGGCATCTCGTTTATCCGAACTTCCGTCTTCAGAAATACTTCTTTTCTTCTCCCGTTTTATTTGATATTTTTAGCGCAAAGACGACGCGGGCCACTTCAATTTCTTTTATATTTCAACAGCCTCTCAGATTTTTCCTGTACCGAGTGGTTTTTAATTTGGTAATATTCGGTAACGCATTAAGCTCTGTGGATGAGAGTGGAGACAATTAATTTTGTTTCGGCTTTTGTGGATTACCTGCAAAAATATCGTTGTTATTTTTTGCAAAGGGAGACACGCAAAAGCGTTTAATAACTTTAACACGACAAATCACGATTAAAAATCTCCATAAAAGTCACAAAAATGTGTTTCAATCCTGGTCAGGTCTTTGGTCAACGACCAGCGCGTTCATGTGTATAGACTAGGAAGCAGCGAGCCCCAGCATAGTAAGATTCACTCCTTGTGGTAATTTTAGACCTTTTTTTAAGTTATATTTTAAGAGGTGCCAAAAGAAAAAATGCTCTACGCGTCAGTATAGGAACCATGATCCTGTAATCCTTCACCTAAAACTCCAATATCGATTTCTTTGGTGGTGGCTGCTTTCGTTGAATCCAGTCCGGATAGCAGGAATAATTTTCTAATATCCAGGTGTGTGTGCACAAGAGCACTATCACTTCCTGTAATCTCCTAACATAGTGGGATAAATTAGAGATCTGGGGCAAGGCATACTTTCACATGCTCATCTTTCTTGTCCGACAATCATGTGACCACTGACCATCTATGTAAAGTACAACGTATCCACCAACGATGTATCCTAGAACGTTATAATCAGGGATGAAATAGATATGAAATTCCGGATACGGATATTAAAATATTTCAGATTATCCGTTTGTTTCAAATAATTTCGGTGACGGATATGAAATTTGTTTTTTTTTACAGTAGCAAAACTATAATTTTTTGAATCGGTTACGGTTATATAATTTTTTATGTTGGACTAGCTGAGTCCGTGACTTCGTTCGCGACCACAAATGTGAATAATTTTCCCCGTCTTTGCAACATTTCTCACTGACGCTTCGCTCCTATTAGTCGCATCGTAATGTATATATGTCGCAGTCATCTGATTGAATCGCTATTTAATTGAATGACTAGCGCTTTCATTGAATCCTGTTTTTACCAGAATCCGAGACTAGGACAACCATTTAATATTTTAGTTTTAAACTTCAAAATTTCCGAATGAGTACTAATCAAACGAACATTAAAGTAAATTAATCAAAAAATATATCAACACATTGCTATCTGTACGAGCTGTTTGAGGCCATTTTATAACCGCCTAGTGATTCAATTAAATAACCAGATTCAATAAGATGACTGCGACATATTATATATAGCTTAAAGCCTTACCCTATAAATGGACTATACTACAAATCGGAGCAGTAGTTCCTGAGATTAGCGTGTTTAAACAAACAAACTCTTCCGCTGTATAATATTAGTATAGATATCCGGTAGTTTCGGTTACGGTTACGGAGCTTCCTAACATCCCTGGTTATAATATATACCTCCTTCGTTCTTATCCTGAACACTCCAATTAGGAACGAGTCGTACCTCACCCTATTATTTGTGAACGTGAATTGAACTCTTTGATGCAAGTAATCCGTGACCCTTATCTGCGGAACAAGTGCTGCTCAAGAGCTCCCCTTATTTATATCACAGTTATTTTGGCATATCACACTTATTTTGGTATATCACAGTTATTTTGGTATATCACAGTTATTTTGGTATATCACAGTTATTTTTGTATATCACAGTTATTTTGGTATAACACAGTTACAGTAATATCAAAATAGCAGTGATATAAATAAGGACATACAAGGGCATACTAAGAACCTCTGAGGCTCAGTGGTTGAGGACGTCGTTGCTAAAGTGAAATGCCGCGGCGCGGTTTCAAATTCCGCCAAAGGACCTAAAAATAGTTTGCGGTCATCCATAAGGATGAGTATTAAATATAATATTTTTAGGATGGTAAGTAGAATTTATTTTAAAGAAAACAACACCGAACAAGAACACCGTTTTATTCATACGAAACAATCATTAATTTACTTTCCTAAACTTTAATAAACTAAAATGAAATAAATGAAATTACGATTGCACACTTTTAACAATTTAAACAAAGAAAAATAGCTCACGTGACCCTTAAACCAACCGACAGAGATTCGTGTAAACGTCTTTCCGATGTTGGCGCCAAGAAAAAAGAGGCGCGCCGACAGACAGAGTATGCAATCTCACACCCGACGGAAGCCCTCGACTGGATTCTTTTTTGGGAGGGCCCCGGGTGGAGAACCACGACCAGGGATCCAGCGGATCCCTCTACGTGGGGAAAAACAAAAATGGCGCGCCCGGCACGAATACCGGACGCAAAAGCCAAAGTTTCTAAGGACCGAACCCTCCGCGACAGAACGCGGAGGAAAGCCAAAATAGTGCCGAAGTGCTAACCTAAACGAAAGACCACGAAACTAGCCATTGGAAAATTCATCTAAGCTAGCAATCAGCACGTACGCGGACGGCTGTGACCGGCAGCAAATACACCATCCTGCTGTGGAGGCCTCGACCCCGGGGGCCGAGGAACGTGTTTGTAGACCACTCCTCCACGTGCACGGGAATCTCATCGCTGGGTAGGCGCGCCGGCGCTTGAGTCACGCCTTATATAGCTAGCACGACAAAATGTTGTGGTGGGGAATCGCTGCTCCTCACAATATATTATACAGGGTTACCTCACAAGTTGAACTAGATCCTTTATGGGGCTATAGTTTAGATAATTTCTGACTGATTTGACTATGAAACACCCTATCCTAAAACCAATGGTTTTCAAGATAATCTAATTATGAGTATTTTTCATAAAAAGTACGTTTGTAGTATCTCTTTTTTGTAATCTGAGCCTCTGGTATGTTTGTTTGTGCGTTTTCTTTTAAAATATGAGTTGTTCTATCCTATTCTTTAAGTCTGTACTCATTTGTTTTAGTCAACACTAAACAATCGCTCTACCCTGGGAGTCTGGAGGCTAGTAAAGGTGACCCCGTCAAAGGATGAGTTGACTAGGAACAAATATTGTGTCTCTGCTGTACGAGGAACAAATATTTGCTTGTTGAGCTAAACAACAAAGGCAAGCCGGCCGAACGTACGTTAGATAAAGTTGGTTTTGGGATTAAGTAATAAAATAAAAGTTAAAAAGACTATAACCCGACTTCGCAAGAAAGGGGTCTAAAAAGGCTGAAACAAGAAAATAATTCAATTTGAAATCCGGAAATACATAGGTACAAAAATGGTCAATGTAGAGCCGTGGTCGCACCCGCTATTAGGATTTAATATTCAACAGCAGACTATTATTATTATATTATTTTTTTTTCTACCTTATTTTGGAGCGAGCTAACACTTAGATTTGTTTAGCGAGTACGAACACGGCTCTGCCTTGACTATTTTTGTACCTATGCATATTAGGATTTCAAATTGAATTATTTTCTTGTTTCAGCCTTTTTAGACCCCTTTTTTGTTAAGTCAGGTTATAGTCTTTTTAACTTTTATTTTATTTTATATGTTTCTGTTTCCACATCAAATATAACATTATATTTTCATTACATTAACCATTATATAGTAGATAAGTTACTAAACAACTCCTAGATACTACTTGTACGAATGCATTTTAAACGTTTATTTTGAATTTAACAATAAAATATAATAATAAAATATTAAAATACATATTCTTAATGTGCTTGCCAATACCTATCTGATGATACCAAACACGATAAAATTATCTTAATTAAATTTTTTCGGAGATAGTTTTTGAGGTTTAATTTTCAAAAAAAAAAAAAAAACTAAAAATTATATAGCCTATGTTACTCGCGGCGTCATTACCAATCGAAAGACACCTCATTTATCAAAATCGGACCAGTAGTTTATCCGCTACGAGGGAACATGCATACATACATGTATGTATGTATGTTCCCTCGTAGCGGCTATACCAAGCCAGCCAAAATCATTATAATCCCTTACTTTTGGCTTCGCTGAAGTCGGCGGAGCAACAAGAGTTGTTAACTTTTAAAAGTGAAACGAAACGTTGTTTTATCTACAATTTAAATATATTATATCTAGCAATATCCCGCGAAACAATTATAACCACAACCTACAAGCAGATGAGTGAGTGTACGCATAGGCATGCGTTTGATGCACCTCCCTCCTCCCACACTGCTTATGCGTACACTCGCAAGCAAAAAACATGAAAACACCACCACCACACAAGCAATAATGTTAACACGATCGTGCAAGGTCCCACCACCATGCAGGTTGCAAAACTCGACGCGCGTTTCGCTCCGACCCCGGAGCATCCTCAGGATGTTGACTCTGTTCGCAGAGTCAACATCCTGAGGATGAGATTGCTTGTGTGGTGGTGGTGTTTTCATGTTTTTTGCTTGCAAGTGTACGCATAAGCAGTGTGGGAGGAGGGAGGTGCATCAAACGCATGCCTATGCGTACACTCACTCATCTGCTTGTAGGTTGTGGTTATAATTGTTTCGCGGGATATTGCTAGATATAATATATTTAAATTGTATGCTATAGATTTCCGCAAAGTAACGCCTGATTCCATTAACTATTTAACTGTTGTTTTATCTGTCAAATAGGTTCTCGAGTAAGGCTGGGTTTGAGATTGTTTTATTTATACGGGCCATAGACTTATATGTCCTGCTCTTGATACTTGGTTATGTTGTTCTACGTTTCTATCGCATTCCGTCAACTAGTCAATTTGTTTTATGAGATATCAATTACGTTACACGCGTTTCAATTAAGTGCTTATACGAATGATGATATGTGACGATATACTTTGTTTGTTGTCGTTCTGTATCTGTTTTGCTATCATTGTTTTTAGTTGGCTTTATATTTTGCCTACCTCCGTTGACTTAGTGGTTGAGCAGAATCGATTAAGCGGAGTTCGCTATAAGTACAGGGTTCCTGCGGGATACTGTTTTGTGGGCAATAGCTAGTTATGTATTGATTAAGATACACTAGATAACGTGTCCCATACAAAAACAAGGCTAGAATGTATCCACGTGGCATATGCCAATGGAGCTAAATTTGTATAATAATAAACTGAGACTAATTATAAAACATTTCAAAGTTGATTTGGTGATTTGAAATCGATAATCATTATTATATTATTTTTTATTATTATTAGCCTAAACTGTCCCACTGCTGGGCAAAGGCCAATTATGTCACTTAAAATTATAAAAAATCTTAATTTAAACACATCGCGATATTGTGACACGTATTGACGTTTGCAGTGTACCAAGCCAACTAAATGAAATAAAAGTGAGCTGATATTACTCTGAGATGGATTTCATGTGTTGAAACGATAATTAATAATAGCTCCCCTCCCCTGACGGTAGCCGATTTCATTGAAACCATCAAATTGAGGCCAGCTACGCAGGAGTTATTTTATAGTGCCCAAGTGTGTGCGCAATACACAAAGACACTCTCTCCTCCTTTTATTCTCATAACCCAGTGGGACGGTAAACTGACACGACTGGCGAGAGAACAGGCGCGGGACCGACTTTTTACATGCCCATCCGACGCATGGATCATCTTTCTTGTCAGACAATCAGGTGATTGTGAACTTGAAAACACCATCTTTTGTTGTTCCAACGCGGAAATCGAACCCACGACCTCCGGGTCGAGAGCGAAGCTCAGAACCACTAGACCACGGAGGCGCTTGACACGATAATTTTATTATTATCTAGTGTATAGTTGATTGAAGTGTATGTCGTTATTTATTAGTTAGGCTGTTCATTGTTGAGAGAATAATATCATGTGTATTGAGTTGACTGACCTGATATTGAAGCGGATTTGCGGTATAATATCGAAATAATGTTTTGGCAGACATGACCCAATACATTCCCGCACAATGCTGCATCATTAAAATATGATCGTGTCGGTTCATTGACGTCACAAGCGGTTGTCGCCGCTTATTTTGATGTTTTAATTCGTTTCACTCAAATTCGGTTATGAATGAATATTAAATTGATTTACTTTTGGACTCATTTCGCAGAAAATCAAAAGATGAGCAAGACCTCAATAATAAGTAGGATAAGTTTAAAAACAATTTAATAAAATTATCGCAAAATGATATTTCTACGCAGGTTGGTGTTAATGTCTATGTAGGGTTAACAACGTTACGTCACAATCGGTTGTTCCCTTCTCGTTTAATATTTATTAGTTTAATATCTTCATTCATTTCAATGGACTGAAATATTTTCAGTTTTACATTATTTGTTTACCAGGGGGCTTTATTAGCATAAAGAAAAAAACAATAATATGATAAACAGTAGAGCCATATATAAATATAGACCAATATTCACCAAGGTACTAATTACTAATCAAGGCCGCAGATTGTACCACCACACGAAAGTAGGACGTTTTAACCACCTTCTTGTCTGAACTACCTTACTGTAGGACGTTTTTCACCACCTTCTTGTCTGAACTACCTTACTGTAGGACGTTTTTCACCACCTTCTTGTCTGAACTACCTTACTGTAGGAAGTTTTTCACCACCTTCTTGTCTGAACTACCTTACTGTAGGACGTTTTTCACCACCTTCTTGTCTGAACTACCTTACTGTAGGACGTTTTTCACCACCTTCTTGTCTGAACTACCTTACTGTAGGACGTTTTTCACCACCTTCTTGTCTGAACTACCTTACTGTAGGACGTTTTTACCACCTTTTTGTCTGAACTACCTTACTGTAGGACGTTTTTCACCACCTTCTTGTCTGAACTACCTTACTGTAGGACGTTTTTCACCACCTTCTTGTCTGAACCACAGTATGTTCTAATTTCACCGACAAAAAGTCGGACAACAGAAAGTAGGCCGTGGGCCTTAAGTTAATAAACTTGGGTTGATAACCCTGATATTAACCCCTGTTCTGGAGTTAATTATTTAACACGTTTACCCAGAGTATTTGGCGCAAGTAAGCCCGTAGCTTTAAATAATTCGTGACCAGTCAACATTATTATAAGTTTAAATGTCTACTTATATAACAAATGTATTACATTAATTTGTGTGAAACACGCACTTTATGTATTTTTAACCTTCATGACTGAACTTTGAACTTGTTATTATTATTAATTATTAATTTATGTTGGCATTAGAATACAATTGTCACCACCCCCGATACTATCCTAGGGGAGTCGTAAGAGGCGACTAAAAGGAAGCACACACACATAACAACAACTAGTGTGAGAGAAGGAAAACTCGATACAAAACCCTGTACCAACCCGTCTAGCCAGCGTGGTATCAGTAGGCTTTTAAAAACCTCCTATGTTTACGCACCAGAAGACCAGGCCCCTAGTCCCCGGCGGCCCCGCTATTCCTGGCTACGGTAGCGGCCACGGTAACGGCGGGGCGGGGGGTGCTAAGAATCCCCGGAAGAGATCCGGCTACCACCCCCCTTATAAACGACAACTGGCCCTGGTAACACACAACGTGCGCACTTTGAGGTTGGACGAGAAGCTCGTAGAGCTGGAAGAGGAGATGAACAAGTTGCACTGGGACGTTATTGGTTTATCGGAGATCCGAAGAGAGGGCGAGGATACGATAACCTTACAGTCCGGCCACTTGTTCTACTACCGGGAGGGAGAACAGAAGTCCCAAGGTGGTGTTGGGTTTATCGTCCACAAATCTCTCATCAACAACATTGTGTCCATCGAGAGTGTGTCAAATAGGGTTGCATACCTTGTACTGAGAATCTCAAAACGATATTCGTTGAAGATTGTACAGGTATACGCCCCATCGTCAACACATCCAGACGATGAAGTAGAAGCTACGTATGAGGACGTCAGTAGGGCCATACGTAGCCCTAAAACACACTTCACAGTTGTTATGGGAGATTTCAATGCGAGGCTGGGCTGCAGAAGCGATGATGAGCTGAAAGTGGGGCCATTTGGATTTGGGCAGAGGAATCCCAGAGGACAGATGCTGGCGGACTTTATGGAGAAGGAAGGACTCTTCATGATGAATTCTTTCTTCCAAAAGCCGCCGCAGAGGAAATGGACCTGGTTGAGTCCCGACGGTGTAACTAGAAACGAGATTGACTTCATTATGAGCACCAAGCGGCAGATATTCAACGATGTCTCTGTGATCAACATGGTTAAGACCGGTAGTGATCACCGAATCGTCAGAGGCATGTTGAATATCAACGTCAAACTTGAGAGATCGCGTCTGATGAAGTCTACGCTCCGACCGTCGAATGCCCATATCCAAAACCCCGAGAGCTTTCAACTTGAACTGTCAAATCGCTTCCAACGGCTAGACAGCTGCGCATCAGTGGACGATATAAATAGCAGGCTGGTAGAAACTGTCCATACGGTGGGGTCCAAATTTCTCAAGACCCACCGTACAAATAGACCTCAGAAACTATCCGACCAAACCCGGAACCTCATGGCTAGTCGACGTTCAATGACGCTCCAAACTTCGAGTGACGCTGAGTCATATAGGCAGCTCAATAGACAGATTACGAAGTCCTTGCGACACTATATCCGTTCTTTTAATACCCAGCGTATTAAAGAGACGATAGAGCGGAACCAAGGCTCCAAAGTGTTTGCAAGAGACGTTTCTATTGGGCAAAGCCAGCTGACAAAGCTGAAGACCGAAGATGGACGCGTAACGTCAAATAAGTCCGAGGTACTACGGGAGATAGAAAGGTTCTATGGACAGCTGTATACCTCGGTCTCAGCTGAACCTGCTAGTTTAGCTGCAGACCCAAGAGCCAGGCTAACCCGACACTATACCGAAGACATCCCGGACATCAGCCTGTACGAGATTAGGGTAGCTCTCAAACAGCTTAAGAACAACAAGGCTCCGGGTGAGGATGGAATCACTACAGAGCTTCTGAAAGCGGGCGGCACGCCGGTACTAAAAGTCCTTCAGAAGCTCTTCAATTCCTCCTTACTCGATGGGAAAACGCCAGAGGCATGGAACAGGGGTGTTGTGGTCCTGTTCTTCAAAAAAGGCGACAAAACCTTACTGAAGAACTATAGACCCATAACACTGCTGAGCCATGTCTACAAGCTGTTTTCGAGAGTTATTACGATGCGTCTCGAACGCAGGCTAGATGACTTTCAGCCTACCGAACAAGCCGGTTTCCGAAAAGGCTATAGTACCATAGACCACATACATACGCTGCGGCAGATTATACAGAAGACCGAAGAGTATAATCGGCCATTATGCTTGGCGTTTGTGGACTATGAGAAAGCCTTTGATTCCGTCGAAATATGGGCGGTCCTTAGATCTCTCCAGCGTTGCCGTATTGACTATCGGTATATCGAAGTGTTGAAGTGTTTGTATAATAACGCCACCATGTCAGTCCGAGTACAGGAGCACTGCACGAAGGATATCCCTTTAGAGAGAGGAGTAAGACAGGGGGATATCATATCCCCGAAACTGTTTACCTCTGCTCTGGAGGATTCCTTCAAGCTACTGGAATGGCAAGGACTTGGCATCAACATCAATGGCGAATACATCACTCACCTTCGATTTGCCGACGACATAGTAGTCATGGCAGAATCGCTGGAAGATTTGGGGCACATGCTCGGTGGCCTCAATAGAGTTTCTCAACAAGTGGGTCTTAAAATGAACATGGCCAAAACAAAGATCATGCACAATGTCCATGTTGCACCCACCGCACTAACTGTTGGGAGCTCTACTCTTGAAGTTGTTGACGAATACATATACCTAGGGCAGGCTGTCCGATTAGGTAGGTCCAACTTTAAGAGAGAGGTCAGTAGACGGATCCAGCTCGGCTGGGCAGCGTTCGGTAAATTACGTAACGTCTTCTCGTCTAAAATACCTCAGTGCCTAAAGACAAAGGTATACAACCAATGTGTGTTACCAGTGATGACTTACGGCTCTGAGACGTGGTGCTTCACGAAGGATCTTTTCAAAAGGCTTAATGTCGCTCAGCGTGCTATGGAGAGGGCAATGCTCGGTATTTCTCTACGTGATCGAATCAGAATTGAGGAGATCCGTAGAAGAACTATGGTTGCTGTCATTGCCCGTAGGATCAGTCAGCTGAAGGGGCAATGGGCCGGCCACATAGCACGAAGATTGGACGGTCGATGGGGCAAAAAGATCCTAGAGTGGAGGCCACGTACTGGCAAGCGCAGTGTGGGACGGCCACCTACCAGATGGACCGACGACCTGGTGAAAACTGCCGGGTCACGTTGGATGCAGGTGGCAATGGACCGAACACACTGGAAATGTGTTGGAGAGGCCTATGTTCAGCAGTGGACTCTAAAAGGCTGAAACGACGACGACGACGACGACGAATTTATGTTAACTAGGTGTGCTTGTTATAACTTATAGCGACCTCGATTTGTAACGTTTTAGGTGTGTTTTCGTATGATATCCTTTTCTTTACGCAGCGTGAGTTAGTCATACGAGTAAATTGTAATAACTACAAGTAAGACGCCTTATTGTCATTTATTATTTTTACCCGACTTCGGCGAAGCCAAAAGGAAGGGTAATGATTTTGGCAGTCTATGTATGTATGTATTCATGTTCCCTCGTAGCGGATAAACTACTGGTCCGATTTTTATAAATGAGGTATCAATCGATTGGTAATGATGCCGCGAGTAGCATAGGCTATATTATTTTTTGAAAAATAAAATGTAATTCAATTTGAAATCCAGATATGCATAGGTACAGATATGGTCAAGGTAGAGCCGTGGTCGTACCCGCTAAATAAACCTATAATATTCGTCTGCTGTTGAAATATACAATCCCAATAGTGGGTACGACCACGGCTCTACCTTGACCATATCTGTACCTATGCATATCTGGATTTCAAATTGAATTATTTTCTTGTTTCAGCCTTTTTAGACCCCTTTTTTGAGAAGTCGAGTTATAGTTTTTTTTACTTTTATTTTTATAGATATAATATTAAATAAACTTTTTGGCTGATAACTAATGAAAAACGACCATAGAACTCTTTTTAATTTTATGAATTACGCGCGAGTTTTGACCATTAGTCGATTAGTAGTTCATTATACGAGTTCGATTTACCTTACCGTAGAATGGTGAAGGCAGCAGTGTCAAAAATTATTTTATTAAGGCCACAAATTATTATATAATGGCCGCACATTATTTTATTAAGGCAACACATTACAAATACTAAGCCGGCCATATCAACAAAGGATACGTTACAAAATTTACTTTTATTTTCAGGTAAACTTCGCGTTCGCAACGCAAGGCAACATACAACACTCTATCACAGTCTAAATAAATTACTCGCCATTCCTAAGTCACGAAAGAAAGTGCAAAGATGTGCCCGGAAAAGAAGAGA
Organism: Celastrina argiolus; assembly: GCA_905187575.2. Taxonomy (NCBI): domain Eukaryota; kingdom Metazoa; phylum Arthropoda; class Insecta; order Lepidoptera; family Lycaenidae; genus Celastrina; species Celastrina argiolus. The sequence continues at coordinate 13,984,655 of LR994599.1, read as the reverse complement.
TAAGTATCTGAAGGACAAGAGTCCCACCATGTTCTCCTTATCGGAAGGGTGCGGATGTGTCAGCTTCAGAGGTCGAAGGACAAAGTCCCTGGGAGACGATTCTTCCTCCTGCCGCAGTTCGGAGATTGAGCAGGAGGTTCCGAAGAAACTTGGCAAGAGAGTCCTGAATGGAGAGTGCGGGATGAAGGCGTTTGCTCCGTTCCTGCGCTTCTGGAAGAGAGATGACGTCAGCATGACCAAGGCTGAAAGAAGTAAGTTTCTCTGTGTACACCCTTACACGATATACAGAATGATTCATGGTCAATATACTAAGCTGCATATAGTATTAAGAGAATGACGCGTATAGCATTTTTTGCTTTGGCATCTGCAAGAGGTATTCCCTCGAAAACAGTACATATTGCCGTGTACAGTAGCCTATGTCCCGTGGGCTACTCTATAAAAGTGCTAAGTTTCGGAGTTTATTCAATGCTTAGAAACTTATACTTAGAAATTTCCGCTTTATATTATCTATTAGTTGATACATAATATAAATCTCAATTTCACTAGTGCAATAATAATTATATGAAATAAGCTCAATATTATTATATTTTAATATACGAGTACCTGCTTAAGTACAGTTTAAGTATCTCTATATTGTGTACTCCAGAAAATTCATAGAAATTTAGTGATCTCGCTCCCGGGGCATATATTTTATATTTTCATGAACGCAGTTTAGCAATATAAAACATTAAAATTGCTTTCGCTAGGTACTATGTTAACGTTAAATATAGCCGGACGAGATAGAATTAAAACTTAATATAATATTTTATATAATGTTTTATTTAAAACTAGCTATGCCCGCTACTTCGTTCGCGTGGTTTTTGTGTGACTTTTACCGTTTATGCGTTTATGTGAATAATTTTCCCCGTTTTTGCAACATTTCTCGCTGACGCTTCGCTCCTATTGGTCGCAGCGTAATGTCTGTCTGAATGTAACCTAAAGCCTTCCTCTATAAATGTACTATCCAACAAAAAAAAAATATTTTCAAATCGGACCAGTAGTTTCTGAGATTAGCGCGCTTAAACAAACAAACAAACAATTTCTTCCGCTTTATAATATTAATTAGTATCAGTATAGATATACTATATACTTAATATGGATTCTGTACATCATACTAGTATACTTTATATCATACTAGCATTTGCCCGCGTGAGGTAAAAATTAATTACACCCACCTCCAAGAATAAGTGTATAGTGGCAAAAGAAAGGACCAATACAACCTTTAGTACAAAAAATGGTTTTTTTTGCTTTTCTGTTATTCTTGTGATACAAAAATAAGAAATTGTAAAAAGATTATTTTTTTTGTATTTGACAATAAAAAATAAAAAAAATACATTTCCAAATGAGAAAGGTACTATAACCATATCTCATATTTATAGTGACTCTTCTTTCTACACACTGTATATTATCCACTACTGGACATAAACAAACCATAAATAGTAATTTTTCCCATCTGTGATGAACTATGTCTGTTTAAATTTCCTATACGTGATGTATAATAATTGAGTGATAAATACTGTAGCGTCTGTATATGCCTCCTATGTAGAATTTACTGTGAAAGTGCCAGCGCTGAAATACTTTTGATTTTCATGTTTCTATAAGAAATCCCAAACAGCCCAAACATCATAAATTTAAAAAAAATAATTTTTCAACGCAGGTAAACAGTAGACTCTATATAGGGGACCCATACACACCCTTAAATATTATCTCTCATTAATATTATAGTCTGTACACATTTACCAAATTTTTGTACGTGTTTTGTTTGCTAAGGCTGTATATAAATTGTGTTGTATGAAGTAGAGACGGCTTAAGCCGAATATCAAGACATGGCAAGGTTAACCGGTTTATGGTAATTTTAATTAAATTTTCGTGGTAAGTGGCCCGGTAATTCTGCCGGGAGTGGAGCATTCGGCGGTGACATTTATATAAAGCCTGATGAAAAATGAATTGTGTCGCCCAAATTGTATCATGAAATATTAAGAGACAAATAATAAGAATTTGTAAATAAATTTGGTCCTTGCTTGGCGTGAAGCGTAAGCGACATCATCGTCAAATTGTTATTAACTAACTAGCTGACTCGTGCCCAATTCGTTGAGCAAACAAACCGTTTAAACCTCCCCTGGACTTCCACGAATATTTCAAGACTAAAAATAGCCGAATCGGCTCAGCCGTTCTAGAGTTTTAGCGAGACTAACGAACGGCAATTAATTTTTATATAATGGGTGTAAAAAGAGCAGTCACTATAAAAAAAAATTACAAAAATTTCAGAAAAAAATTTTTTTTTTGCTATATTGTTATTTTTGCGACAAAAAAATAGGAAATGGTGAGGAGTGAAGGTGGAACCCTGTATAAGACTGTATATATTGACTGCTCGAAGCCAATTAATTATTAGCACAATAAATTTCAATTGTGTTATTGGAAGTTGATAGAAACCAAGGAAACTAATAAATACCTACCTATTTATCGTACGACTAACTGATAATGAAAAGATTACCACAATTTTTAACCGACTTCCAAAAAAAGAGATGGTTATCAATGGACGACGAATTGACGTGATGTTGGCTGAAAACGCGAAGTGTCGTTCGGCCCATAAGCTCACTCTCAAACTTCACTGCAACACACACTGCAGTGTCCAATCTTGTTTAAGAAGTTAAGGTCTCAGTAGATTTGATTATAGAATGTTCCGACTCTATAATCCGATTCACAATTCGAACTTCGAGTGCTGGGAAATTGTATTTTATCACGGAACTGAAATATTTGAACGGAAATTTAAAATTTGTTTCATGTTTCCTATGGTGGAACTTTAGTTTACTTTTATTTTATACGGTCATAAGAGATAGTAAATCTAAATTAGAAAGACTAAGGCCGTGTTTCACCAAGCGATGTTAAAGTTAACGCCATGTTAAAATACCATCATGGCTTCTCATTCATTGACAGGAAATACGAGAGGGATAACATGATATTAACTTTAACATTGCTTGGTGAAACACGGCCTAAATACACAGAATGTAGCGTAATCTTCTCAGTAAGGAAATTTGTTCCTTCCCTGAAGATCATTAGTAATATTACATGCTACTTACCTTTATTTAAAAACTTTAAGAAAGATTTTCCTAAAATATGTTGACTACATGACAAAGACCACCCCCCACTAGGTAGTACTTTGAAGTTAGTACCCCCTAAATGTTACTATTTAACAAGTCAGGCTCAGTATGCAAAGGCGACAATTTCTTCCATTACTATTTTCTACTACCCAAACGTATACATAAGCAGTATCTACCCATTATGTAATTGATTAACTAAATTTGTAATTGATTACATTATAATTGAAGACATGAATCGATGAAGGTTATACGTAGCAAAAAAAAAATATCCAGAAAATAAAGTTTAAACTGTCAATTAAACATTTTAGAATATCTAGTAACGTATTAAGTAGTACATTGACTCTAGAAACGAATCTTATTAATGTAAAATCTCTCTCGCTCGAAATCATAATTTCAAGTATGAAAACATTTCTCGAGTGGCTTCACACCATCTTATAGCTCTATAATCGGATAGGCATTAAGCCGCTAAGCATATACAATTAATAAACAGTTCAACTGACCTACTTCAGCCTTGCTGTTGTTTACTTCGTGTCATAAGACGCACGGGCTTGTCAGGAATAGTTTACGTTGGCTGTGTTATTTGCGAGGTGCTGACGGTACCTATACAATTCGATGAACATAGATTATATATTGATGATAGAACATAGTTCGATGACAGTGCACACTTCGGAAGACAAATACTTGACATTATCTTTTACGTGCAGTCGATAGCCTATAGTAGTTTCTTACGCCGGTTCTTCTCGCCGGGCTAGTTTCCGAACCGGTGGTAGGCATCATATTATAGGGCTGCCATCCGTCCGGGTTTCCCCGGAATTGTTCTAGTTTGAAAGCCGTCCGTTGAGCGTCCGGGCGGGGTTTAAGTTGTAGTCCGGGTAAAACCCGGACTAAAACTTGCCCGTGTCACCAAAGTGAAGTTAATGAATAAAGTATTGAAATGTCCGGGGTTAAAGCTCCAAAATCCGGGGAAATTACGCATCCGGTCCTAGGAAGCAGGTTTTAGAGATGGCAGCCCTAATCATGTGGGACAATTCTATAAGTGTTATTTAATAACCTATATGGAAATAAAATGTTTTGATTTGATTTCATTTTGAAATCAAATCAAAAATTGACGACCTCCGTAGCGCAGTTGGTTGAGCGCATTGGTGCTCGAACGAAAGGTCGCGGGTTCGAATCCCGCCGAGGGAACAAAAAGTTTTCAATGTTCCTGGGTCATGGATGTGTATTAAATTTGTGTATAATATAATAAAAAATCTTAAATATGTGTATAGTATAAAATTATTAAATATATTTCCGTCGTCTGTTACCTGTAACACAAGTTCTTCGGATACTTAGCACAGGGCCAGATTGACGTGGTGTGAAGCGTCCATAGATATTGTATTATTATTATTATTTTATTTGAGTAATATTACTAGCTGTCCCTAACCCACTTCATTAAGCATATACCCCCGGTTTCCCGAACGCAATTCAAATGAATGATCAACTAACATGGCATTCAAATTAACAACACATATTGAACGCTGATTGGTAGAACATTATCAGACAGAAAGGAACAGATAGATATTTTATAATTACATCCCGCTCGTACTTGCAAGATTTGTTACAATTCCACAGATTAGGTTAATTCACCAAAGACACCGATTAGTTGACATACGATTTGAATCAGCGAGCGAATGTGATGTAGGTAGTTATAAAATATCTGTCCGTTCCTTTCTGTCTGATATAATTCCACCAATCAGCGTTCAATATGGGTCGTTGATTTGAGTGCCATGTTAGTTTCCCGAACGCTATTCAAAATATGAATGATCATTCATTTGAATAGCGTTCGGGAAACTGGGGGATAGACAGTTTTAATTGTGACCAAATTCAATTACACCTTGATTTCGCGATCACAACGCTGAATCCGCAACGCGGAACCCGCATCCCGCAGATATGCGTAAATTGTACAATTGTGTACAATATTGCTATCAAAAGTATATACTTGAGAACGATATTGTTCACAATTGTACAATTTACGCCTATCGAATTGCTTTTGCGAGATATATAATTAGCCTGCAGGTGCTTCGAATTCATAATCGCAAACAATAATCATTGTATTGTATAAACATAACTAACTAGTCTATAGTTATGTTCTATACTTTTGGGTTAAAATTAAACAAGACATACTATAAATCGTCAGTAACTTCTGTTCTTTCTTATAGGCTTATATACCTTAGATGACAATTTTAACATGTTCGATTTTCAATTTGGTGTAGTTTTGGCTAAGGTTAATACTAAGGATTAATTGTGTTGCAGCGATGAAGGCGGCGATACTGATCCAGCAGTGGTATCGCCGGTACCTGGCGCGCATGGAGGTGCGGAGACGGTACACCTGGACCATATTCCAGAGCATCGAGTACGCCGGCGAACAGGACCAGGTGAAGGTAAGTGAACAGGTCACATGCAACTTTATTTTAATTTTTACAAAAGAAATACATATTCAAAATGGGGAAGGGTTGTATAATCGTATCTCAAAGTTATAGTCACTGTTCTTTTTACACCCGTTATTATTTAAATTCTTTTTTTTTAAATTTATTTATTTAATGTCGCTTTAACATCTGGGTCACTAGTGAGTGTGACCATTATAAAATACATGTTATACTATAAGTAACTTAAATTTTTAGAAACTTCAAAGTTGCAATGCATCCATTTTCATTATTCAAACATTCATTTAAATTACTAGGTAAATTACAAAAACATTTTTCAGTATTATAATCTGAATATTTTATCAGGAGATGGAAAACAGAAAGAAAATATCCACATTTGCATTTGCTTTTTTCAGACTTTGTGATAATATGGATAATCTATACTAATATTATAAAGCGGAAGAGTTTGTTTGTTTGTTTAAGCGCGCTAATCTCAGGAACTACTGGTCCGATTTGAAAAATTCTTTTTTTTGTTGGGTAGTCCATTTATAGAGGAAGGCTTTAAAGGCTATATAAAATTACGCTGCGACTAATAGGAGCGAAGCATCAGTGAGAAATGTTGCAAAAACGAGGAAAATTAATTACATTTGGGAACTTTCATTGCATGCGCTGTATAAACGGCATCAGTCACTCAAAAACCACGCGAACGAAGTCGCGGGAACAGCTAGTATGTGATAATATGGGTGATATTTGTATGGCCAATTCGCAATCTGGTGGCTACTACCTGATCATATCTACATAGGAAGTGAAGAGGAAGTTTATCAAAAATTGATTTTCTAATACTAAATAATTTTGAGGTGTTGACAGTTTTCCAAAATACATCCAGCGACATCTTATTTTTGCTTTATATGTCTCTTTATATCAGAATATGTTGTCTTATTTAAATTCTGTGTAGGAATATACGCGCAGAAACTCAATTTCACAATCACAATCCACAATACATTCGGATTTAACATCGAGTGTTGCGTGGGTGCACGGCTGATCGGTGGCGGTTATAAAAATACTTGCACGAAATACCAAAATATTTGTCAACATATTATGTTCCTACCTATATAAAACTATTTATACGTTTTGTTTTTAAATGTTTCAATGAATGGAATAAGAAATAAAGATGTGATCTGATGAGAGTGAAATAATATTTTATGTCTAGTATTTTAGTTTAGTACTCGGAACGCTCCAGTGGTCCTTTCCACTTGGTTATGACAGTAAAGGTATAACGAGTGTAAAATGCGCAGTCACTATAACTTTGGCATATGATTAAACTATCTGTAGTATGCACATAATATAAGAATTGACTCTGTGTACCGCTAGTAATAACTACCATATCTCTCAGGCACGTCTGTCTATCACTACGGTTATGGTAATACTATCCCCACTCTATGTGTCCTGTACATGGTATATATTCCGGCGATAAAGAGGCAATCAGTTATCAAACACTACACTACCTTTCCTCATTTTAGATACGTACATTTTTATTTTATTTTTTGACAACAATTATTTTTTTTACGGGTATAGTTGTTATATAAAAATGAATTTCTGTTCGTTAGTCCCGTTGAAACTCGAGAACGGCTGAACCGATTCGGCTATTTTTGGTCTTGAAATATTCGTGGAAGTCCAGGAAAGATTTAAACGGACACGGATCAGCTTATTTCATAAATATAAAGTAGGATTTTTAAAATTTTAATTTCGATTTAATGTCTGAGTGCAAATAAAGTATTATCTATTCTATTCTACTACAGCTGTAATTACTGCAGCGGAGTGCAGCTGTGAATTACGACTTGTAATACAGTAGTCAGGGCACTGCACCGAGGAAATGCAGTATTTTCTTGGCACCGAACAACTCGGAAATTTCATTTAACAAAAGTGTTTCAGGGCGCGAAGAAAGGATAGCACAATTTTAACAAATGAATAATTATTTAAAATTTAACTGCATTTGTATGAGGTCTGAGATGTTCATTGTTTGTTTTACGATGTTTAACTTGTACTTGTTGTGAGGAAAACACACACAAACAGACACACGAACATACACACCATAAGAAGAATGATTTATTATGCGACTTCGGCGAAGCTAAAAGGAAGGGTATATTATGTATGTATGTACTTTGTGTGTATGTATGTATGTTCCCACGTAGCGGCTAAACTACTGGTCTGATTTTAATAAATGAGGTATCAATCGATTGGTGATGATACCGCGAGTAACATAGGCTATATAATTTTTAAAAAACTTTGAATTTTGAAAATTAAAACTATCTCAAAAAAAAAAATGATTATTTTCTCGTGTTTGGTATCAAAAAATAGGTCTTGGCAAGCACATAACGAATATGTATTAATATTAAATATTTTATTAATTATAACATTTTATCGTTAAATTAAAAATAAACTCAAATACTCAAATAAATTCAAAATAATCGGTAGAAAATTATTATCTCGATATTCTAGAATAAGAAGAGGTGGAATAATCATATGCATAGTAGGGTAGTAGAATAGAAGGGTAGTCTATCGGGCCTAAGGCCTCATTATATAAGTCAAAGTAGACAATTATTAGGTGTGAGGAGAAGAGACAGGGAATAAACTAAACTAATTTGCAGAAAAAAGTCTTATACGTGCCTGGAAATAGTTTTATAACACAATTATCATTAGTTGTACGGTTTTACTATAACCATTAACTACCGACACTCTACAGACCTTCAGTATTGAAGCTTTTTATAGAGTTCATAAAACCTGAGTGGTTCTAAATTGTATATGAAACCGATATAAAAACCTGATACTTTTCAATAAAAAGCTGTGGGTTTTTCTACTAGGCAATTTTTTTTTCACAAAAATTTAAATAAATAAGGTCACAGAATAAAAATGGTATTAGGTGACTTTCAAAACGCCTCCGTGGTCTAGTGGTTCTGAGCTTGGCTCTTGACTCGAATTCGAATCGAATCCCGCCGAGGGAACAAAAAGCTTTAAATGTTCCTAAGTCATGGATGTGTATTAAACTTGTGTATTAATATAATAAAAATCTTAAATATGTGTATAGTATTAAATATATTTCCGTTGTCTGGTACCTGTAACACAAGTTCTTCGGATACTTAGCATGGGACCAGAGCGACGTGGTGTGAAGCGTCCATAGATATATAATTAAACTCACGAGTTTTTTTTAGTTTACAACCACGTCACGTCGTGTGCACTATCGGTGATACTGGTAACTTTCGCTGAATCAAAGGAATTAAAGGAGCTCCTTAATACCGTCAGTATTTACATTAAGATACAAATTAATAATATTGTGAACCTGCAAAGGTAAAGTGCATTCCCGATGCATTTCCTTTGAAATCCCCATTAAAGTAGAATCAAATAGATGAGTCAAAGGATCTCTTCAGGCGACTTAATTCGATTCATGCTGGCTAATCCGACTCATTTACTTCATTATCCTTTTAAAACATCCATTTTATATAATATCTACGTGTTCTTTTTGTTTGGTATTTCAAAATATCTTCCGTTTTTATAAAAAAACATTTCTTTAGTATTTGAGTATTTAGTTAAGTCAGGAAGATATAATGCATAGGCATTTGATACTCTATACAAGGTGTGTTTAAACCTCTTTTACTGTTTTTATAAAGATTATATATTTGATTTTTATATGTCATGTTTATGTCAAAATTGAAGGTTATTTTCTTGTATTATTTCGGCTGTATTGACTTTAAGTTTTTTTGGTTTGATAATTTATTAATAGGTACACAGCCGGATCCGGCTCGAAGGACCATGAACAACTCTACTAATAAAAACTACAATTTTACTAATAGATTACTGTGTATTAATAAATCTCCAAACCAAAAAACTTAAACTCAATACAGCCGAAATAATACAATAAAATTACATATAAAAATCAAATATAAAATCTTTATAAAAACAGTAAAAGAGGTTTAAACAAGGTGTTAAATAAATGAGTCATAATATTTTAGGGTGTGTTACCCGATAAACACTTACTAACAATATTTAACAGAAAGGACTGAAAGACATACTTTTGACTTTATGTTTCTATGAGAAATGTCCCAAAATTATAAATTTGCCTATACAATAATTTAAAAAAAGTATCTGTTTCAGCGCTGGTACTTTCTATACGAGAATATTAAATAGTAAACTTTATATACGGGACCCATACACGCCTTAAAGTATTATCTCTCATTTATATTACAGCCTGTAGTTACTGTATGTATCTACGATATTCAAGAATCTACCAAATAAAAAGTTAACATAACACACAGTGAGGTCACACCGTATATAACGCGGTGTCTCCACACATAAAATGTAACAAAAACTACGCCTTATGTGGCGGCCTTCAGTTTTAGCTCTGCATTTTTTACAAATGTCTGATATAAATATCAACATATTATATCTAGCAATATCCCGCGAAAAAATTATAACCACAGCCTGTAAGCAGATGAGTGAGTGTACGCATAGGCATGCGTTTGATGCACCTCCAAAAAACAAAGTTTGGTTAGGACAATGCAGGCTGATCACATGATTGTCTGACAAGAAAGATGATCCATGCGTCGGATGGCATGTACAAAGTTGGTCCTGCACCTGTTCTTTCGCCAGTCGTGTCAGTTTACCGTCCCACTGGGTTATTAGAGTAAAATGAAAATGAAAATGAAAAATCTTTTATTTCCAAATAGGTTAGTAACTAACACTTTCAGAATTGTCCTACATCCGGTTCGGGGACTAACCCGGCGAGAAGAACCGGCGTAAGAAACTCGCTCGAGGCCACCTTTTAGCAAAAAGATGGGAAAATTGTTCTTTAACAAAAAATTATATATATATATATATAACAATGTTATAACTTAACATAAATTACAATTTACAAAAGTATACTTTATAAAATAGAAGTAGCCTCGAAAGTGGCCACCTTACTCCCAGGGTGTGCTATCATTAACAAAATCATTAATCTTATAATAAGCTTTAGCACACAAACGTTCTTTAACTACTTTTTTAAATTTATTAATGGAAAAATTTTGAACGTTTTCTGGGATCTTATTGTATAGGCGTATACATTGACCTTTAAAAGATTTGCTTACTTTGCTAAGCCTGATCATAGGTATATCTAACTTGTGTTTATTTCTTGTATTTCTACAGTGATTGTCGCTTTTCGTTTTAAAAATATTTAAGTTCTTTCTGACATACAGTATATTATCCAAAATGTATTGAGAGGAGACGGTCAAAATTCCTATTTCCTTAAACTTTTCCTTCAGTGATTCAAAGGACGAAATCTTGTAAATGGAACGTATAGCTCGCTTCTGCAGCACAAATATTGTATTGATGTCGGCTGCATTTCCCCATAAAAGGATGCCGTAAGACATTCGACTGTGAAAATAACTAAAATATACTAGTCGCGCCGTGTCCTCATCTGAAATTTCCCACTAAGTTCATTTTCTCATCATTTAATAGTATATTGGTTTGTACTTGCCTAACATTGGGCAAGCTAAACTTCAAATATTTTGTTTTATTAGAATTTAAAAGTAAGTTATTAACATTAAACAAATGTACTATTTTTGAGAGAGCACTATTTACCTCGTCGTAATTTGATTGCTGTCGCTTCACATTAAAAATTAGTGAAGTGTCATCGGCAAAAAGTACTATCTCATGTTTTTCCTTAACTAAGTAAGGCAAGTAATTTATGTAGATGAGAAAAAGAAAAGGGCCTAATATGGATCCCTGGGGGACCCCTAATTCTATTTTGGTCCCTGTGGACCTTTTTCCATTTACCTCCACCTTTTGAATCCTATTTTTAAGGTAAGAATTCAAAAGGCTGAGTGACGAGTCTCTTATGCCATAGTGTTGTAATTTCCTGATCAATGTAACATGCTCCACACAATCAAAGGCCTTGGAGAGGACGCAAAATACACCTAATGCATCCTGCGATCCCTCCCAAGCATCAAAAACACTACAATGAAGACCTATACCAGCATCCGTCGTTGATCGACCTTTAGTAAAACCGTATTGATTATTATGTAAAAAATTGTCTAAATTAAAGTGTAATAACAACTGTTTTAAGATATTTTTTTCAAATATTTACTAAAAGTCGGTAGAATCGATATAGGTTTGTAATTAGATGGATCAGATTTATTTCCCGCTTTAAACAGGGGTATAACTTTGCTGTGCTTCATTAAGTCAGGAAAAACACCACTTTTTATACAATCATTGAAAATCATGGCTAGATAAGGAGCTACAATGTCAATTATTGATTTCATAATTCTTGTAGACATGCCCCAGAGATCAGCAGTGTTTTTAATATTTAAAATCTTAAACGCGGTTATAATGTGTCTGGAATCTATTTCTTTAAATTTAAAATTGACATCACATTCCTTTACATTATCTCTGAGTAGTTTTTCAGCTGCTATTATAGGCTAAGAATTTAAAAGTTTTGTAGTTGAAACCGGAATGTCAGCAAAAACCTTTTCGAAAACCGTCGCAACTTCTAGTTCATTCACAGAACAAAAAGTTCAAAATCTGAGTTGCGATAGGTGACGTTTCCAGTCTCACCAGCAATTACCTTCCATGTAGTTTTAATTTTATTTTTGGAATTTTTAATTTTATTTTTTACATAAATAGCTTTAGCAACTTTACATACTTTTTTAAAAGTTTTTGAATAATTTTTACATATGTTTTAAATGTTTCACTGTTATTAAAAGGGAGAGAGAGTGCTTCTGTGTATTGCGCACACACTTGGGCACTATAAAATAACTCCTGTTTAGCTGGCCTGGCTTCAGTGAAACCGGTTACCGTTACCGACATCGGTGTGTAAGGCATTATGAAGATTAGTTATTTCGATATTCAGATAAACTATGATTAATTCATTTCAGTTATTACAATAATTGGTTTGCTATTTGTGGTTCCAACCCAAACGGCTTTGTTATGGTTTAATGTAATTGACTTCCTCTGTAATAACATTTACCCGCGCGATTATACTTAGGTGTGTGGATTTTTAGGGTCCTGTACCTGAAGGGTAAAACGGGACCTTTTTACTAAGACAGCTTTCTAAATAAATAAAGAAATACAAAATCTGTTTATTTCTCGAAGTTAAATGAGTACAAATAATTTGCTTAACTACCATAAAAAAAATAGAATATAATATTTTTTGCCCTTTTTTACTCGATATCAATAACGTAACGTACTTAAAATATTCACAAAATACTTAGTTGTATGTTTAGTTTAATATGTAATAAGAAATAAAATAAATAGGGGCTCGTGATTTTTTGTCTTATACTAAACTGTTTGTGCGCGAAACGAACTCACACGTCTTGGCCGGATTTTATTTACATTGTATAACAAATGAACAATATACATGGATAAATACTAACGAAATGTAATCCATTAGACTGGTATTTTATTAATATTGAAATAGAAATGGCTCTGTCCGTTATAAAGGATAACGTCACGTCACGCTGTTACAAGGACGAGGTTCAAAAATCGAACATGAAATAAACAGAAGATTCTAAAGGGTTTACTTCAAAAGAACAAAGCTACGGATAGAAAAAGAGCATTTTTCTTGATATTTTACGAGGTACGATAATCGGGGCCTCGATTCTCGCTCGAACTTCGTTTCGAATATGAGTATATTCTGCTGGTATCATATATGTTACATATAATATTATGTCGCAGTCATCTAATTGAAATAGCCATTTCATTGAGTGCCCTGAAGAAATTAAAGCAAATGAAAGCCCCGATAGTAATGTTAATTAAAGTGACGTTAATTAAGTAATTGTATGAAGGGCATTATAGCGCCAATACAATTGACAATCGATTACTCCTTAGCGCAGTGGTTGAGCGCGTTGGTGCCCGACCGAGAGGTCGCGGGTTCGAATCCCGCCGAGGGAACAAAAAGTTTTCAATGTTCCTTGGTCATGGACGTGTATTAAATTTGTGTATATAACAAAAGTCTTAATTATGTGTAATGTGTATAGTATAAAAGTATTAAATATATTTCCGTTGTCTGGTACCTGTAACACAAGTTCTTCGGACACTTAGCAATGGGCCAGATTGACGTGGTGTGAAGCGTCTATACTCCATAGATATTATTATTTTTCTTGAAAACCATTACTATGCAGTATGCATTTTTAATAGGATATAATATGTTTTTATTTAATCAATTCTGTACAGGCTGTAATATTAATGGGTGATAATACTTTAGGGTGTGTATAGGTCCCGTATATAGAGTTAACTGTGTGTACCAGCGCAGAAAGAGTTACTTTAAAAAAAAAAATGTTGTATGTAAATTTATGAAATTGGGGCATTTCTCATAGAAACATGAAAGTCAAAAGTACGACTTTCAGCGCTGGTGCTTTTACATTAAACTCTCTCTACATAAGAGGCACATACACATACACACTAAACACCCTAATATATAATATATCCTAATATATAAAGTATTATCACTTATTTCTTATACACCTTGTATATCATGCTTTTAAACAATCTAAATACTATTTCTTTCTATGTGTCTTAAAATAATGAAAATGACATCAAAAAATCTTAGAACATTTGATACACTTCTTTGAACATCAAAATACAGGGACTTCTTTCAAATAATCCAAAGATATAAAACACAAACGATCCAAACTCTTACCATATGAAGGAACAGTATACTTTGATCTCGAAACACGAGATGCAAGTCTGATTGATAATACCCACATGCCCGCGGATGAGAGGTGCTTAGAATAGAATAGAAATATCACACTATAGATTGGGACACAATCGAGAATAAAATCAGTTCGATCTCAACGGCTTTTGGTATTTTATTTGGTGGAAATAAAATATTATTATATTTATTTTATTTTCTTTGAAACTAACCAGGATAAAGAAAATCGTTAGATCCTTACTTTTTCTACTCCAGGCCATAACAATCGACTGAGAATCAAAATAAACACGTCAATTTATTCGGGAGTTCGCGGCACGATCGAATCTGAAACAAAATGGAATCAGTTTGGAGAGTATGGCCCCAGTTCAATCTCAACGGTTTTTGGTATTTTATTTGGTGGATTACTTTGAAACTAACCAGGATAAAGAAAATCGTTATATCGTAACTTTTTGTACTCCCGACCATATCAATCGACTGAGAATCAAAATTTAAACAAACGGCAATTTATTCGGTTGTACGCGGCACGATCGAATCTGAATCAAAATCGAATCAGTTTAGAGAGTAAGGCCCCAGTTCAATCTCAACGGCTTTTGGTATTTTATTTAGTGGATTACTTGGAAACTAACCAGGATAAAGAAAATGGTCAGATCGTAACTTTTTGCACTCCCGACCATATCAGTCGACTGAGAATCAAAATAAACAAACGTCAATTGTGAAGTACGCGGCACGATCGAATCTGAATCAAAATCGAATAAGTTTGAAAAGTAAGGCCCCAGACGCGGCACGAACTCGCTCTTTGCAGCTAAATTGTTAAGGTTACATCAAAAAGAACGGGCGAATGCGAATAACGAATTCAATTACTTTTTTAACCCCCTACAAAAACAGAGGCTGTATAAGTTTGACGTGTGTGTCTGATTGTGGCATCCCAAACGGATAAACCAGATCAAACCGATTTTTTTTTGTTCAAAAGCTGACGCGAGTTTTTTTAGCTATAATTCATCATAATTATCTTGCTCACTGCTTAACAATTCGGTGGTTACTTCAGTGCCGGATTAAGCAATCGCGGGGCCCGTAGCAAATTCTCTGACCGGCATACACGGCAGGCATTTTTTAGGACTGTTATCGGACCCACTGTTATTCTACGTGTTTATACGAGGAACTTTTTGTAGAACTTATGCGTTTACCGTCTAAAATTATAACCGCCAAGGAAAGGTCGGATACCGAGTGTCTGACGTGGATAATCTTAGTAGGAAAATTTGACATATTATCACATTTTAATAAGTTTTACATAAAAATAGGCTAAGGCAGATATAAGTGTGTTAATATATGCGGGGCCCCAATCGCGCGGGCCGTAGCAATTGCTACTCTTGCTACGTGGTTAATCCGGCACTGGTTTACTTCAAATATGTTGATAGTCATTAAGGAATCAGGTAAGCAAACTCAATTTGCGTAAATTATCGCTCTCAGCCCAGGTTAAGATTTAATTTGAGTTTAGATTTGTTTGTCCAAATTACCATTACAAATTCGGCGGTGCCTAAACAAACTAAGTCGATTAAGGTAACCGCACTAGGCAGTAGGTAATTTAGTGAATTGTGCTATCAGCGTTGAGCGTACATGTCACGTTGACCTGGAGCACGATTCTCGGGCAGTGGAAAAAAGTTCGAATATTAGTATATCCCGCTCGCACGCGCGCTAAATCTCATTTGCATGAGCGGGACAGACCGATAGTAAAAACTAAGTTCGAGGCCTGAGAATTAGGGCCCTGGACCCTGATACAAGATGCCATCGCTATATGGACGCAATTGAATGGAACTGTTGAAAAATGTAGTTCAAACCATAAGCTATGTGCCTGCATCAAAATCCTCATTTGTTGATTTTTGTGGGTTAACATTATTGCTTAATTGCGTCCATTTATCGCTTACAAAATTCGAAAACAAAATGTAAACGCTAAATGACGAGCGGATTTGTATGTAATTTAGCAAAACTTATGTCTAATCCCATTTTTTTTTTCGAACTTCGTAACCGACAAATGGCGATTGCATCTAAAATCAGGGCCCTGATTTATTAAATACTAGCTTTGGTAATAACAGTATCCCACAGCAATAGTGTCCTTTTTCGGGATAAAAAGTTGCCTATGAGTTCCAGGGTGTCAAATTCCTGGATTGCAATTTTTTTGAAGTTGCTCCAGCAAAGAGTGACAAACATACTCAATACTCACAAACATTACTAGCTTTTGCTTGCGTGGAATATGTGTTCAAGTTTCTTCCTAAGTAGTTTTTGCGTGAAAGCGTAATAAGCAAATGAACACATTACACATTTACGGCGTGTCACCGAGCAATGTCAAAGTTAATCCTTCGTTAAATATCATGTTATCCCTCTCGTAATTCCTATAAATGAATGAGAAGGCATGGTATTTTAACAAGCTGTTAACACTAACATGCGTTGGTGAAATCGGGACCAAATCAAACTTTCACTAACCAGGGGTTATATAAAAAAAACTAATAAATAAAATGTACGTAAGTGCACACGCAAAGCTAGCCTACAACATATTATTTAATATTTGGCTGATACGATAATTAAATGAAATTTTCGTAGATAGTTGTAATAACTATAATAAGTAATGAAAGTAGTTTGATAAAATCTATTAAAACAGCAATTAAACTTGTGGTATAAACCCCATAAATTTGAACATGGTGCGGGGTGGGATTAGGGTTACCACCTTTTTAAGAAGTATAATTTTCCTTAAAACAAAAAAAGAAACAAATTTTATTGCATTTAGGAAATTAAAATAAAAAAACAATTTAATTTTCTTTTTCCAAATAAAATTTACACTTTATGTTTCATAGACGCACATGGCGTAAAATGGATAGCGGAATGTAGTTACATATTAAACCATTGTAAGACACTTTATAATAACAATGCCTCCCACACCGATTTCGATGACGGTGGCCGGTTTAATTGAAGCCAGCTTTCAGCTACGCAGGAGTTATTTTATAGTGCCTAAGTGTGTGCGCAAAACACATAAGCATTACCTCTTCCTTCACTGTCGTAGCCCAGCGGCACGCATAACCGATACGACTGGCGGGAGATCAGGCGCAGAAACGACTTTTTACGTACTCATCCTGTTTGGATACCCATGGATCATCTTTCTTGTCAGACAATCAGGTGATCAGCCTGCATGTCCTAACCAAACTTGTAAACATTATTTTTTGTTAACGCGTTTATCGAACCCACAACCTCCGGGTCGAGAGCGAGCTCTGAACCACTAGACCACGTATCGTATGCAATCTCACGCCCAGGGAACCCTCGATAATTCTAGAGGGCCCCGGACGGAGGACCACGACCAGAGGTTAAAGACCTCTCTACGTGGGGTATAATAAAAGGCGCACTCAGCAGAATGCTGAAGGTGCAAAAGCCTGTTCTTTTGGAGAGAACCTCCGCGACAGAACGCGAGAGAAAGACCAGAAATAATTAAGAAAGCCAAATATACTGTGCTCAACCATTTTTCATTACTATATTATTTTTTCATAAAAAAACGATCAGCACGCACGCGGGCGGCTGAGACCTGCTGTGAGTGGACCATCCGGCTGTGGGGGCCTCGATCCCGGGGATCGAGAAACGCGTATGAGACCGCTCCCCCACGTGCACGGGAATTGCTTCACAGCTGACCCAAAGCGACCCGGTACTATCATCAACAATACATAGATAAGATATATAGAGTTATTATAATATATATAGAGAGCAACTGCGTGCTCGACCACCCAAATATATATAATGGAGAGTCAGCACGCACGCGGGCGGCTGAGACCTGCAGTGAGCACTAGACCACGGAGGCAAGTAAGACACTATACAAATATAGGTCAGTCGACAACCCTAGGTGGGGCTAATAGAATCCCCAACGATTATATACGAGATAGAAACTCAAATGACCCTTGAAAATCATCGCATGGGCTATTTCAGTTGAGTCGTTTCATCATTAATCAAAAAGATTAATCTTCTATGAAGAGTTTTTGTTTGAGTTTGTAGTGACCAAGTTTAAGTGGCATTTAGCGGCCACACCGATTACGGTGGTCGTTTTCGTTGAAAACAGGCTAGCTACGGCGTCACGTTAAAATGCCCAATTGTGTGCGCAATACACAACTCTTTCATCATTTAACTCTCATAACTCAATAGGACGGTTACCCGACACGATTGGCGAGAGAACAGGCGCAGGATCGACTTTTAAGATGTCTTTCTTATGAGACAATCAGGTGATCAGAGTGAAACGCCCTAATCACACTTGTATTTTTAGCCGTTCTAAGGCGGGATTTAAGCCCAGGGGCTTACTCTCCAGACTGATTTCGATTCAGATTCGATCGTGTCGCGTATTCCCAAATAAATTGATGTTTATTTTGATTCTCAGTCGATTGATTTGGTCAGGAGTGCCAAAAGGTAAGGACTGTTTTCTTTATCCTGGTTAGTTTCAAAGTAATCCAATTAAAATATCGAAAGCCGTTGAGATCGAACTCTTTCGATTGCTTGTCATCCGAGTCGAGAGCTCTAAACCGCTGAGCCATGGTGACAATACAAAGAATAAAAAGACTTTGAGCTCCTGATAAGAATGTATCGTAAATTATAAATAAAAAGTTGAAACGAAGAATGTTTTGAGATGAGGCCTTATTCCCAGATGTCATATTGGGGATAATTCGAGTTCGTAACGAGTTCGTGCTGCGATTTTAAATGAACTCGCCTAAATAATTTGCTGTTCTGTGATTCCCATTACGTGATGTAAATAATGTACCCGTTGTGAACCTAAGATCATCGAATTTTCATCTTAACCACAACATTATACTCCATTCTAAAGTTACATTGGTTTTTGAATATTTTTAGTAAATGATTAAATTAATTACTTCCTAACATTGAATTGTGCATAATATAGTATTATTATTCATATAAGTTAGTACATAATATTATTATCATAAAGGTACCTATTTAAAGTTTTGGCGCTCGGGCTAACTTTGCCTTCCCCATAAGCAGCGTCCCCCATGGCGTATTTTGCATTATCTTTTATAGTTTATTTGTACCTGTAGGAAAAAATAAATATTTCCACGTTCAACATATTATAATATAATAAAATCAATAAGCTAAAACAGAAATCCGATAATTAATATAATTTTATGCACTCTAGAGACTACTCTATATTCATCACTAGTGAGCGGTGCGAGCGAACAAGATAATCCTTTTTACAGGAAATTAAATACTAAAACTAAATTAAAAATGAAAAAAAAAAACCCGACTTAGAGTGTAACATCCCTATCACATCTAACAAACGACCTGATGACCTTCAAGACCTGAACAGATTTCCACCAAACATAGCTAAGAACACTTTCGACTGATACACCTTTCAAACAAAAAATACCGCATTAAAATCGGATCATCCGTTTGGGAGCTACGATGCCACAGATAGACACATACGCATTTAGACACATCAAACTTATAACCCCGGGGTTTTTGCGTCGGCGTTAAAACACTGAAAGAATGAATTTTAATCCAAGGCTTAAACTTCGATTTTATTATTTTTTATGTGAATAAAAATGAAAACTTGACATAATATCGCCCAAAAAATTAGCGGTCGGCTTTGACGCCCCTCGCAGCCGCCGCCCCGGGCCACGGCCCGCAGTAAATACGCCACTGTCTGCACATAAAAGTATGTTGAACCCTATAAAATATTTTTGTGTGCATTGCCTTTTAAATTATTTAGATAATTCAAAGATAACCATAAAAGCCCCGAAAGGACGATCGCCCGAATAAAGCTTTTCTTATCACATTTCCAACCGAAATAAGGGTTCTATTTGAAACATAATGGATGATGAAATAGAATACATAAACGTCTATAACGATATCGGTTACTTTTGAAATGGAGTCTAGACAAGTGTGAGTGATGCTTCAGCTAATAATATGGAGGCGCGTCAGGCGGGTGTCTCACATGGTTGACTTCAGCATAACACGATCATAGCTGGTCATCCAAGCGACTGCACACTTCAACTCAAACTATCGACGCCACCATTGTCCAGTGGCTAGATCCTAGTTCTCGAATCAAAGTTCTTGGGTTCGATTCCTGGGCTGCTACAACTAAAAGTTGTTTAAAAATTTTGGCTAGGACAGTACAGGCTGATCACCTAATTGTCTGAGAAGTAAGATGATCAATACATCGGATAGTCATGTCAGTCCTGAGTCTGTTGTCTCTCCAGCCGTATCGGCAATCCACCACATTCGGTTGTGAGAGTAATGGCAGAATGACCTTGTGTGTTACACACTTTGGGTACTTAAAAATGACTCATAGTTGGTCCCCGATTCTCGTAACTAGAACTTCGTTTCAAGTGTTAGGCTTATAACGTAAAATAGCGATTTGCAAAAAACGCGCGACATACGCGCAATCGATCGCTGAACGACAAAAAAAGTGATAATCACTTGCTCAGGCTAACTTTGCGTCCATTGTCCTCCATCCTCCACCCAGCAAATGTGCATTAAACACAACAGCAGTTGTGTTTGAATGCACATTTGCTTCATTTTTACTAAGACACTAGCGCAAAATTAGTTTAGTGGCAATCATAGGAACTATTAATTCAGCGTTACGTCAAACAAAATTTGACGCTAAATTAATCTTTCCAAAGGTCACTGGGCAACTTACTATGAAAACTATACCCACGGCCTACAGAGACATAATTGGTATGGATGTTTAGATAAACGTCCCTAGTTTACGAATATATATGTCGCATCAATGTAGAGTATGGGAATCTGCCCAAAAATTGAAAAAAATAAATGTAAGTGATATACGGTAATGATAAGACATTTTCGACTATTTGCATTGAATTGAATGTGTGTCTTGATCACACGGTGGAGCAATTGAACTCGTCATGTTCGTCTGCTGGTTCTAACAATACAAGTCTGTAGGGCATCTAAAAGATAAAAACTTATTACTCACTGGGCAACTACTATGAAAACTATATCCACGGCCTACATAAACAAAATTGGTATGGATGTTTAGATAAACGTCCCTAGTTTACGAATATATAGGTATGTCGCATCAATGTAGAGTATGGACATCTGCTCAAAAAAAATAAAATGTAAGTGATATACGGTAATATACTCTTACTATTACGATAGGTAATTCAATTTCAATAGTTGTATTTCAGACTACCCCCGCGGTTTTATTTTTTTTTAACAACACAAAATGAAATGTAGGCTAGCTCTCAATAATTTACCAATAATTTGATTTTTGTAGCAAATATTTCGAAAACCGGGTCAGATTATGCCCAATGACCTTTAATTTTTTTTAACTTTTATATGTCGATTAAGTTCAAGCGCAACTTTAGTTTTGCAAAATATACGTAACAAGCCTGAAAGTGAAATGCGAGTAAAATTATGCATACACGAGTGGCACAGGATATTCGAAATGAAATCCATACTCTCCAAACTGATTCGATTTTGATTCAGATTCGATCATGCCGCGTACTCCCGACTAAAACGGCGTTTGTTTATTTTGATTCTCATACGATTGATATGGTCGGGAACACAAAAAGTTACGATCTAACGATTTTCTTCATCCTGGTTAGTTTAAAAGTAACCAGTATAAAGAAAATCGTTAGATAGGGTAATCCACAAAATAAAATAACAAAAGTAGTCGAGATTGAACTGATTCGATTCTCAATTATGTCAGGAGTAAGCCTGCAGGGCCTTAGGCTGGTTTGAACAAAACCGACCGGCTGACACCAAAACTGGCTATTTAAATACTTTAGATCTTCGTAATAATCAAACCTAAGCATCTCTACGCTAAAAGTATTTTCATTACTATCTTCCCGCCTTTGTTCTGAAACTTATATAAAATTCTGCAAAACTTGCGTAGTTTAAGTTTGTGATGGACAAGACAGCTGTATCAAGTTTGCTGAGCTCATCTCGTTTCGGAACGTGATTTTTATTTCATCACCGGCTTGTTTTTCATTGTTTATTTGTTGTTCTAGTCGTAGCCCGCAGGCTGATTATGTATCTCGCAACAGCAATTCGACAGGCTTAAATTGTACAATTGTTTATAATATCACTCTCAAGTGTATACGTTTGACAGCGATATTGTAAACAATTGTACAATTTACGCCTGTCGAATTGCTGTTTCGAGATACATAATCAGCCTACGGGGTCTACGGAATTCCGTGCCATGTCTCACGGCATAAAGGTGACAGTATTTAAGAGGAAACATAACGGCAATTTTTCCATACAAAAGCAGAGGTCTAAGCGATCCCTGCTCTCTCTAGATAATGCCACTAGAGTAACACTTTTTTTCCTAAGTAGGTATCTATGTATACTATTAGTACGTCCCTATTTTTTTTCTTTTTTTCATAAATTTATTCTATGTTTAAACATCCAGGAGACAAATTGGTGCATATTTTATGATAAAATTTAAACATAACTCAAGCCTTGGTGTTATTTTTTAAAAAAGTACCTTAATCCGTTATGTTTTGCAGAATGAAACAGGGGTATCCTAGTCGTCGATTTCTGGTGCTTCTAATAGGTAATTTCAGTTCAAGCTGCAGTTGTCTCTGTCGGTTTGATCGGGCAGTTGCGGGACAGCAATAGAATTTACAAATACCTATTTTACATTTCTCTATACCGTGATGTTTCCTATTAACACCCGACAAAAAACATAAGGGTGTTTTTTTTGCATTGTGCCTCCAAAATGGTTGAACTGATTTTGATCAGTATTTTCGTTTAAAGGCTGATCGAGAGTGTGAAAGCTAAGAAGCTGTCGTCATCATCAGTTTCCAGACTGCTTTACAATTCCTGGTTGCTTAAAATTTATATTTTTTTTTTAGAATTTTACCCGACTTCGGCGAAGCCAAAAGGAAGGGTGTGAATAGATGCTTACATTAGCGGGTACGACCGCGGCTCTACCTTGGTCATTTTTGTACATATGCATTTCTGGATTTCAATTTGAAATTTTTCTTGTTTCCGCCTTTTTAGATCCATTTTTTTCAACGCCAGTTTTATTCATTCCTATATAAACACTAGTGTCCAAAGCTTTGAACAAAACGAGCGAGTATTTTGGTCGTGAAATAAATTGGGTTAATGTGACTGGTGTACCGACATGTCATAAATTCGGAAAAGCAAACCGAAAGATAGGTGCGGTCCCTATAAATCCTCTCTCCTCGCATTCCCATAAATATTTTTTAGCATAAATTTGGTTAAGTATCATAACATTGACCACCTCCGCGGCGCAGTGGTTGAGCGCGTTGGTGCTCGAGCGAGAGGTCGCGGGTTCGAATCCCGCCGACGGAACAAAAAGATTTCAATGTTCCTCAGTCATGGATGTGTATTAAATTTGTGTATAATATAATAAAAATCTTTAATATGTGTATAGTATAAAAAGTATTAAATATATTTCTGTTGTCTGGTACCTGTAACACAAGTTCTTCGGATACTTAGCGCGGTGTTAAGCGTCAATAGATAATATTTTTATTCAATGGATATTATAAAAACGAATTTTACATGATATCAAACAAAGGGGATTTAGTAAACTAGTGCAGATTTAACACGTTAGGAAATATTACTGTGTATATTTTGATTACTATACAATAATCCTCTGCACTTATTTGTTTTGTTCACTCGCACTGCAAACCTTTTCATGACTTTTTTTTTATATACTAACTTGAGGATGTTGTTCTTTAGCTGGCACTGACTCTAAAAAAAAACTATAACCCGACTTCGCAAAAAAGGGGTCTGAAAAGGCTGAAACAAGAAAATAAATCAATTTGAAATCCAGAAATGCATAGGTACATATATGGTCAAGGTAGAGCCGTGGTCGTACCCGCTATTGGAATTGTATAATTGCAACAGCAGACGAATATTATGATTTTTGATTTGTTAAACGGGTCCGACCTCGGCTCTACCTTGACCATTTTTGTACCTATGCATTTCTGGATTTCAAATTGATTTATTTTCTTGTTTCAGCCTTTTCAGACCCCTTTTTTGCGAAGTCGGGTTATAGTTTTTTTAACTTTTATTTTATTTTATATTTTTCTGTTTCCACATCAAATATAACATTATATTTTCATTAAATTAACGTTAAATTAACCCATAGAAAGTAACCAAACAACTCCTATATACTACTTGTGCGACCGAATTTTAAACGTTTATTTTGAATTTAACGATAAAACATAATAATGAATAAAATATTTATATACATATTCGTTATGTGCTTGCCAAGACCTATCTTTTGATACCAAACACGAGACAATTATCATAATTTAATTTTTTTTTGAGATAGTTTTTGAGGTTTAATTTTAAAAACCATTTTTTTTTTGAAAATTTATATAGCCTATGTTACTCACGGTATCATCACCAATCGATTGATACCTCATTTATAAAAATCGGACCAGTAGTTTAGGGAACATACATACATACATACAAACATACATACATACATACATACATACATAGACTGCCAAAATCATTACCCTTCCTTTTGGCTTCGCCGAAGTCGGGTAAAAAGAACATTAATTGTAACCTCATTATAAAAATATATTATATTCGTAAACTTCAATAGGATAAATTAATTTATACGTTTGGTAGCTACGGACTGACTGACAGGCACATACACACACACACACACTGACACTCACACTCACACTATCCATATTTATAACATCACTCCATTTTGTGTCGAGGGTCAATTATAAATCCGAAATCGCGAAACTTCTAAATGAGCCGTACTGAAACTACATCATCCATGCTATAGGACCAAATGATAGTTATTCTGCGTCGCATAAATAATCACGCAAGTCGGATCATTAATATCAGCGTAATCGGTGTACATACATACAATGTTTATCAGTTTAAACTTAATTTTCTCGAAATCCAAATTTTGCTATACCCAGATCACTTTCATCCATCATGTCTACAATTATCTTTAACGCCATGCATATTATTTTATTTTACTGAGCTCCCAGAATATACTTATTACTTAGCCACCGCCAAACCTACACACAGCTACATCACAGTGTGGCGGATTAATATTAATCGCTTCAGGCGACGACGTATTGGAAATAATTAATCTTCAGCACCGTGGCTTTGTGCTGAGCGACGGAGTCTGGCACGCCTGCAGTGTGCATACATTGCGATACTTCGTAATAAATGTTTCTAAATTTCTCTGTAGTGTTAGATACTTTGCATAATTAAGTAACAGATTGTTAGCATAGTGATAACACTAATAGTGCAAAAGCTAATATGGACATATAAATATCCATATTAGATTTTGCACGCGACTCCGAGTATATTGTAGTCGATTTTTAAGAGAAAGAGAAGCCTTTAAACTACTACTATGTCAAATTATAATATACCGGTGATCAGACTCAGTAAAGTTAGTAAATCATTTAAAGGTCAATGTATGCGTATACACTGTACAATATAATCCCAAATAACGTTCAGAGCCTCCCTATCAATAAATTTAAAAATGTAGTTAAAGAACGTCTGTGTGCTAAAGCTTATTATAGGTCAATGATTTTATTGACGATTGCACACCTTGGGAATAAGATGGCCACATGCAAGGCTACCTCAATGTGCTTTATGTACTCTGACTTTTGTTACAATATATAGATTAAGTTTTACATTGTAAACATATTATGTATACACTTTTTAAAAAGAACATTTTTCCATCTTGTTGCTAAAAGATGGCCCCGTCCGAGTTTCTTACGCCGGTTCTTTTCGGCGGGCTAGGGTTGAACCAGTGGTAGCCTTTTTGTTGACTTTCCGAAAATAGCTTATTAAGTTTTATTTGGAAATAAAATACTTTGAATTTTGAATTTTGAAATTTCATTAAAATCCGTTAGGTTGGTTTTGCGTTAAACAGTCACAAATATCTATCAATCAAACTTTATAAAAGTATAGTACGTCCGAGATAAATTTAACCCAAACGTAAACAAAGCCGTCTCTATGACACAACAATACCACAACCATAAGATAAGTCAGTGATGCCAATTGGCCAATATTAACGCAATGATTATACATGAATCCGCAGACTATAGACTATATTCTATAGTCGGCAGTGTCAGAATAATGTATTTTTACAGTGAAGGTTTTTCATTTGACGACCTCCGTAGCGCAGTTGGTTTATCGCGTTGGTACTCGAACGAAAGGTCGCGGGTTCGAATCCCGCCGAGGGAACAAAAAGTTTTCAATGTTCCTGGGTCATGGATGTGTATTAAATTTGTGTACAATATAATAAAAATCTTAGCTGTGTGTATAGTATAAAAGTATTAAATATATTTCCGTTCTCTGGTACCTGTAACACAAGTTCTTCGGATACTTAACACAGGTCCAGATTGACGTGGTGTGAAGCGTCCTTAGATATTATTATATTTTTATATTTGATGTTTACATAATATGTTAATTACTGTTTAATTGTTATATAAAGTATTGGATAATGAAGTATGATCCTTTATTATACCTGTGAAAGTGTTGATAAGTGTGCACAATAAGTGAATATGTGAAAGTTTTGATATTTTCGGTTTGTTTACTTTTAGGTTAAATTTATCAGGTATATATAGACCGGTAAAAAAATCAAACGCCTCGGCTCTGCCGTGGTTATGCTTCAGTGGCTTCCCTTTGAGCATATGAGTGGGCAATACACAGCTGGTTTTAAATGCAACTATTTTGCTATTTAGTTTTTTTACATAGTTTTAATTTTTTTTTGTTTTATTGTTTAATATTATTATTTTTGCTGTGCTTTTTTATCCCATATGTGTTTAATAAAGCTATTTTTTTTATTTAAAAGTCGATGCGTATTTATAACCGCCGTCCTGACTCCTGAGTCAAGCAACTCAATACAACCAACACGAGTCTAGAAAGCTTATTAAAATGAATACGTCCACCATTTAACACTAGATGCTTCGCACTACTTTGTACGCGAAAATTAAAACAGCGCAGGATCCATTTTTCAGAGGGAAAATGTAGCCTGTGTGTTATATAATATACCCTTCACCCTTTATCTATTGGAAATCGAATAAAACAAAAATAGCCAGTCAAATAGCCAGTATTAGGGTGATAACATTTTCTAGTACTAGGTCGTGTCTCTGTTATATATCTACTTTTGACCATACTAAATCTCATCAAAATCCGTTCACTATTTTTGCGCGACAGAGACACGAAATATACAAACTTTTGCATTATATTAGGATTATTACATGACACTAATGAGGATCAAATTGTTTCAGTTGTACAACTTCTTCAACGCACTTCTGAGCCACATGAAGGACACCAGCGGCCGGCCGTCATCGGAGAGAACGTCTCGAACTGCCTCTATCAGTAAGTCTAACCTTCAGTTTCCCGAACGCTATTCAAATGAATGATCAACTAACATGGCATTCAAATCAACAACCCATATTGAACGCTGATTGGTAGAACATTATCAGACAGAGAGGAACGGATAGATGTTTTATAATTACATCACGCTCGCACTTGCAAGATTTGTTAAAATTCCACAGATTAGGTTAATTCACCAAAACCGATTAGTTGACATACGATTTGAATCAGCGAGCAAGCGTGATGTAATTATGAAATAACTGTCCGTTCCTTTCTGTCTGATAATGTTCGACCAATCAGCGTTCAATATGGGTCGTTGATTTGAATGCCATGTTATACCGTGTTCCAGACGCAGCTGTCAGCTGTCAAAAACTGTTCAAAACGCTCAGAATGATCACGTCATTTTGCATAATTTTACCCATCTTGTTTTTGACGTTTACTTAGATTTCACAGATTTCACTAATCTCGATGTTATTTTTAAGTTATGGTTCGAGCAAATTTATTCTAGATTCTTTTTTAATGTAGTTATTATTGTTAATTTAAAATATAAATAGAATTTATGGGTTATAAAGGAAATGTTAAATTTTGACATCTGTCAGTCGTTCCACTAGCATATGAATGATCTGAGCGTTCAGAGTAAAAGAAGTGCTTAAAGGAACACAAGGTTAGTTGATCATTCATTTGAATAGCGTTAGGGAAACCGGGGGTACCTCTAATAAACTAATGATACAAAGCATCAACAACACACCAGATAACGTGTGCCATACAAAACGAGACTAAAATGTGTCCCAGTTGCATGCCAATAGAGCTACATTTGTTTAAGCGATCTGACACAAAAGTTTTAAAACATTTCGAAGATGATTTGGTGATTTAAAATCTTTAATTATGTTAGTTACAAATTAAAAACCAATTAATAATACCATAAACCACGCAAAGCACAACTAGCTTGTTCAAAAACCTTTTTTAACTTAAATTTCCTACATTATTCATATATTTTAATATTCCATTACATTTAAAAATGGTCCAAGAATTTTAAATTTAATTAGAATAAAATTAAAACACTCACAAAAGTAGGCAAGCTTTACATTGGCGCGTAGACAACCGATTATTCACCTATAAAATGTATCTCCCTTTTCCAAAATTAAAGCAAAATGGTAGCATTATTTATAAATTAACAAATAAACAAGAGAAGATAAAATTTTACTATAATCTTAGAACGTACACAATATGTATGATATAAAAGCTTAACGCCATATTTAAGTACGCTAACTCGTGGGAAATCTCGGGTGATCCGCCATGTTGGATTAAGACGAACGTCACAAGTTATTAATGCATTGTCATCCAAACTGAACGCGCATATGAAATTTTAGCTCAAGCGGTTGTAGATATCTGCTTCAAAATTCAGCTGCAC
Organism: Celastrina argiolus; assembly: GCA_905187575.2. Classification (NCBI taxonomy): domain Eukaryota; kingdom Metazoa; phylum Arthropoda; class Insecta; order Lepidoptera; family Lycaenidae; genus Celastrina; species Celastrina argiolus. The sequence goes on along the minus strand of LR994599.1, from coordinate 13,955,693 downwards.
GATTCCACCCGAACTAACATTTGCAAGTTAAACAAAAGCTTTAATAATAATTATGCTGTTTGAGTTAAACTCTTTTGACAAATACTATTCAAGGTGTAAAATAAATTAGTGATAATACTTTTTGGTGTGCATGTGACTACGATGTAGAGTGTACTGTGAAACTACCAGCGCTGAAATACTTTTACGAGTTTGTCTGTTTGTTTGTTTAAACGCGGTAATCTCAGGAACTACTAGTCCGATTTGAATTTTTTTTTGTTGGATTGCCCATATAAAGAGGAAGGCTTTAGGCTATATAACATTACGCTGCGCTGCTATCAATAGGAGCGAAGCGTCAGTGAGAAATTTTGCAAAAACGGGGAAAAATATTTACATTTGAGGACTTTCATTGCGCGCGCTGCATAAACGGTTTAAGTTACTCAAAAAATATGTATGAAAAAAATATTCCTTTTTAATAATCATAATAACAAAAACCAACGTGAACAATCAAAAGATAATCGCGATAGTGTTTCCGACAACAACGCGAACGAAGTCGCGGGCACAGCTAGTAACATACTTTAACATGCAGGATTTCATTCGCGCAATTCGAATTGAAAAACAAAATGGTACTATAATGGACGATTCTTTGATGGACAAAACAATGCATGCATTTGTTTGCCTTTGTTCACCATTGTAATACAAGCAGAACATTATGTTCATATTAAATAACAGGATAGTGGTTATTTTATCTTCGTGGACCATTCCAGTAATAACACAATTACACAGCGCTTTTTATTTCGTAGCTAGATTGGATGTTTTCCTTTTACAGTGAAATTGTAGTTTGTGCTATTCACTTTTATATCGCACAATTTTGTTTTCGCTTCGGTTGTACGTGGTAAAACGAATCCTGTGTTAAGGACAACCATTCACAGTTATATATTTGGGTATTACATAAATGGGGAAAGGATTTTCCTTTATTATTAGTGTACTTTGGACGGACCCATATTTGAGCCCTTGTTACTCGTACTCCTTAGTAACCTATAATGACCTCAAATCAAATCAAATCAAATCAAAATCATTTATTTGCTTAAATAAGGTACAATAAGGCAAAATAAGAGAGCGATTTACCAAATCTGTAATTTGGTAAATCGCTCTCTTATTTTGCCTTTGAGTGGCGTGCAAATTTTTACTAAAATACAATTTATTAAAATTTCGTTCATGCATTAGGTGTTATTTTTGTGATTATTGTTGTTTTGTTTACATGATTATAAAAGATTACAATTACTGACTTGTCAATGTTATTATAATAATAAGTCACTAATAATAATAATAATCCTTACACACTTTATAGGTGAGTCAAAATAAAATTGCAAAAGAAAAGTTATTTAACTACTTAAATTTACATACATAATACCTATATCTATTTTTCATTATTCATCTGCTATCATACTAAATTGTCTATAATTGTAATATGTGTATTTTATCCAGATAATCCACCTTCTTCTGACTTACTACTTATACGGTTAAAAAATGTTTGTCTTAAGGTCGATTTACATCAAAAGAACCAGTAGCTAAAGCTGTGGTTGCCATAGTCACAGTTGAAAAACTAGGACATAACGTGTCAAAAAAAGGACTCTGGAGCCCAAAAACCAACAAATATACGCCACACCAAATTCCAAAAATAGTTAAATTCGGATATCAGCCGTCCGGTCCGGACGCTCCCCGGACGCCCTCAGAAGAAGGATAAATCCGGGGAAACCCGGACGGATGGCAACCATAGCTAGAGCTAAAACACGAGAATTATTTCGTAATCTTTTAGTGAAAACGAAAGCTAGAGGATAGGTATCGATACATCAAATGAAAACAGAGCTAGAACTTGAACAATCGCTACAACACAAGAACGCTTTGATGAGACCGCTCAGTGGCGAGCACGTCCGAACTAGGGATACCAGGCCTAAAAATGCAAAATCCTGTCCGACATGTCTAAAAATCCTGATTTTGAAAAAAATGTCTGGTCACGCACCTGTATTGAATAAAAATCATAGTGTCAAAGTACGTTTTTTACATACATTATTAGACACATATTTTTGGTTTTTAGATATTTTATGTTTATTATATTTATTTTATTTTATGATTAGATATGGTATTTAGACCCGTATTTTTGGACATACAAATATGACTTATGACAAAAATCCGGTCTGACGTAAAATCCGGGCGGAGTCCGGTCTAACACGTAAATATCCGGTCTAGACCGGCTTTATCCGGTCAGATGGTAACCCTAGTCCGAACAGCTAGAAAGCCAGGGTTTCCCAATCATTGTTTTGCCATGACCCGGTAATTTTCACCCTGCCCTTTCATATCCCATCTAATTTTAAATTCTAGCCTTTTTTCTAAGGTTTCATTAGACTAAAAAATATTTTTTATTAATTATGAATAAGATAATAATACACATTTATTAATAGTGGAAAAGTATTTTTAATACATAATAATAATTATAACTTTAATACTTTACGAAATCCGATTGGCATTATCGGATATGTCTGTACTTTCGTCGACTTGTAAGGAAAAATAATGAGATGATTTCAGATGGCTTATGACTGTTTCTTCAATGTTGAATGTTGATTATATAGTTAGGTTTATTAAACAAGGCGGGAATGTTGCGACCCGGTATTTTATTTTGATGGCCCGGTACCGGGTCGCGACCCGGCAATTGGGAAACGCTGGTCTAAACTCTAAGCAACTGTTCGCGTGCTCTTGCGCCGTTTACATTGAGCGGGCGAGCATTCTTACAATATTATATAAAATGTTTGCGAACGCACTAAGAACAACGAAAGAACGCTCTCCGCCTGTTTACACTAGTAGAACTTGATGGGGATGGAATGAGCATATTACGCTCGTTTGATGTAAATAGACTTTTTAAAGATTTTGAGATTTGCCCGTCTCAATAACAGCAATCTGTTACATTGTTCGGAAATCTTTACTCATAGATAGATTGGTTCATAGTATCGGATGGCTCCTGAAAAAAATCAAAATGTTCTCTCCGTACTCTGTGACCAAACGTACTTAGCATTGAAAGGCGGGTAAGTGTAGATACGGTCGCCAATTTATCACTTTTCAACCTTATCCCCTAGCAATAAGGTTTAAAAGAAGTAAAACCTTTCGTCCTACTAAACAAGTCCCGTAATATCTACCCTAATGCTTGCAATGGTTGCTATAATTGTACTCCTTTCAGCGTTAATAGTTTATTTCGTTCTAAAGACCGAGTAGAGAAATAGTTAAAACTTTGAAAAATGGTTTTATTTAGTGTACTTAATAGATTTAATACTTTTAGCGCATTTACCTAATTATCACAGAGTCAGGATAATGAGACAGAGCAATAATAAGCAGCAAATTGTATGTAGCGCCTAAACTACGGATCCTAATCATCGTGGTTTTTGAACGAATTCGGGTTAACGATATTTTATGCAAAACTAGCTGACCCGTGCCCACTTTTTTGAGCATTCAAATCGTTTAAACATTCCTTGGACTTCCCCGAATATTTCAAGACTAAAAATAGCCGAATCGGTTCAGCTCGAGTTTTAGCGAGACTTACGAACAGCATTATATATAAGACTAGCTGTGCCCGCGACTTCGTACGCGTGGAAAAGTGGTTTAGGGCAGCAGTTCAAATACATTTTTAGTTTATGAACACTGTCGTTTGGATATTTAAAATCACTAATTTATAGTAGTTAATGCTTCTTTATACACGGTATTAGACGTGCATAAGCAAAAGAAGTAGGCCGATGGAGTAATGATAATAATTTATTGTCAAATACAGGCCGTTTTTTTCTATGAAAATGCTAACGATTCCTATTACTACCAGCTCGAAAAATGACCGTGTATTATTAACCGACTTCAAAAAAAGGAGGAGGTTCTCAATTCGTCTGTATGTATAATATTTTTTTTCTTTTATGCGAACGGGACTACTTGATAGTACACTCATATACGCGACGAAGATCTCTGTACTGAGATTTGTATGGACTTTACGCCGCAGCGACTGCAGACGATGATCGTTTTCACACCGACGCTGCGCTGCTGGCGCCGAGCGCCAAATTTTTTAAAAGTCTACTCTCGGTGCGCAATTCCAACTCGGACTTGCCCGGTTTTTTATTTATTAATTACCTACGCTAACAAACATGTAGCCTACTTTGGGACTTTACGGTTAAAGTACTAACTTGCTTTAGACGACAAAATAACAAAAGTCCAAAAGAAAGAAAAAACCCAAGCCGTACCTAGCATAAAAACTAATAAATAAAAATATCATGAAAAACATAAAATCTTACTTATATTGACATAACTTTTCTAATTTAAATGTACCTATGACATCTCATTCATATCTTGAAAAAAAACTATCCTACGCCTATACTTTATTAATCGTATTTGCAAAACCTAAGTATAATAATAAATTACTTCGCACAAAGTAATAATTATTTTCACTTGTACTGGAAAATAAGTATTACTTTGTGCGAAGTAAATTTAATTGTTCCTTTTAGTTTATCTTTTGAAGTCGTTTTTTTTTTGTTTAAAATTATTTAATTTTCAGATTTTTAGTGATACTATAGACTGAGTAGGGATAATTCTCGAATGATCAGACGACGATTATTTGAGGACGGAAAATGAAAAACAAAAACGATTTGATAAAAAAAAATAGTAGAAAGAGAAAAAGTCTACCGCTGCTCTGAGCAGCGCGAAATTTTTCAACACATATATATATACATATATATAGCTTACTGAAACGTGAAATTTTTTGATATTATAGATCCAGGATATGGTGCAAAACCTAACTGTTTGGTAATATATGCTTAGACTACTTCAGAAAAAATCAAAATCAATTCACATAAATTTTGAGGATTTCCTTCGATTCCTCACGGATCCCATCATCAGGTCACCATTTGGTGACAATGGGATCAAATTTAAATTATACCCTACACAACATTAAAAAAAATTAAAATCGTTTCAGAAACGATGAAGATATCCGCGAAGAAACAAAAAAAAACAAACATATATTTACGAATTGAGAAACCTCCTCCTTTTTTGTAAGTCAGTTAAAAATATTATGTTGGTTATTTCATGTTACAATCTACCTTTGTGCCAAGTTTCATTTAAATACGTTGAGTAGTTTGGCTAAAATAAGGTCAAATATGTAGCTACAATTTTTTGAAGATCCCACGGGAACCCTTTCGTTTTTCGGGATAACAATTTCCAATAATGCTCTTCAGGTCATAAGCTACCTGCCTGCCGAATTTCATTTAAATACGTTGAGTAGTTTGGCTGAAATACCGTCAAATAGGTAGCTACAATTTTTTGAAGATCCCACGGGAACCCTGTCGTTTTTCGGGATAACAATTTTCAATAATGCTCTTCAAGTCATAAGCTACCTGCCTGCCGAATTTCATTTAAAGACGTTGAGTAGTTTGGCTGAAATACCGTCAAATAGGTAGCTACAATTTTTTGAAGATCCCACAGGAACCCTGTCATTTTTCGGGATAACAATTTTCAATAATGCTCTTCAAGTCATAAGCTACCTGCCTGCCGAATTTCATTTACATACGTTGAGTAGTTTGGCTGAAATACCGTCAAATAGGTAGCTACAATTTTTTGAAGATCCCACGGGAACCCTTTCGTTTTTCGGGATAACAATTTCCAATAATGCTCTTCAGATTATAAGCTACCTGCCTGCCAAATTACATTTAAATACGTTGAGTAGTTATGGCTGAAATACCGTCAAATAGGTAGCTACAATTTTTTGAAGATCCTACGGGAACCCTTTCGTATTTCGGGATAACAATTTCCAATAATGCTCTTCAGATCATAAGCTATCTGCCTGCCAAATTTCATTTAAATACGTTGAGTAGTTTGGCTGAAATACCGTCAAATAGGTAGCTACAATTTTTTGAAGATCCCACGGGAACCCTTACGTTTTTCGGGATAACAATTTCCAATAATGCTCTTCAGATTATAAGCTACCTGCCTGCCAAATTGCATTTAAATACGTTGAGTAGTATGGCTGAAATACCGTCAAATAGGTAGCTACAATTTTTTGAAGATCCTACGGGAACCCTTTCGTTTTTCGGGATAACAATTTCCAATAATGCTCTTCAGATCATAAGCTACCTGCCTGCCAAATTTCATTTAAATACGTTGAGTAGTTCGGCTGAAATACCGTCAAATAGGTAGCTACAATTTTTTGAAGATCCCACGGGAACCCTTTCGTTTTTCGGAATAATAATTTCCAATAATGCTCTTCAGGTCGTAAGGTACCTGCCTGCCAAATTTCATTTCATTCCATACAGTGGTTTTAGCGTGATGCGACGACAAACATTCCCATATGGACAGACAGACAGACAGACAGACAGACAGACATTTTTTTTCAAAAATGCTATTTTTAGGTTCTGTGGCTTATATAGACCCCCTTTTTTAATTTTCACTTAAATATTCTTAATGTACAGACATGACCCCTCTACAGATTTATTATATGTATAGATATAGATGTGTTTATATATTTTTTGTTTTTACTTTATACGGTTAAATAGTTTAACGTTATTTGTCCTTTTTGTAGTGGAACAGGTGTTCTCCGAGGAATCTGATGAGGGCGGGGGCGTGGACGAGACCGCACCTCCCAAGCACTCCCACGGCCCCGACATTGAGTTCCCTCTGCAGAGGAAGGACGTGGACCTCCTGATAGAAGCGTTTAGGAAAAAGAAGGTAATTCAATTGATCAATTAGTTACAGCGCAAAGAAGTCTATTACTTTCCATGAAAGAAGTGCTATGGGAATTAGTGGGTAATATCTAGGTTTTTGGCAAATGGCCCACCACATATTACCGCCACTGCAACTTCTGTGTGGCCAGGATTGACAGTGGTGACCAACTTCAAAAACCCTTTAATATGATCTCAGGAGTGCCCGAGGGATACGCTAGGACTATTTTGGGACCCGCAATGAAATTAATCAGAAGAAGTAGGAAGTAGGAAGTGTTCCAGCTTCCCTCCCCAAGCAACGCGGGAGACAGCAAAATTGTAATGATAAAAAGTCACAATTGAAAAAGGGGAAGCACCATGAAATAATAAAATTATGTTTATACCAAATCCTAAACGATGGCAATAATATTAACAAGTTAAAATTTTTATTGACATTAAATTATCGAGGTTGAAATAAATAATAATAGCTCCCCTCACCGATTTCGGTGTCGGTAGCCGATTTCATTGAAACCAGGCCAGCTACGCAGGAGTTTTTTTATAGAGCCCAAGTGTGTGCGCAACACACAGAAGCACTCTCTCTTCCTTTTACTCTCATAACCCAGTGGGACGGTAAACCGACACGACTAGCGAGAGATCAGGCGCAGGACCGACTTTTTACTTGCCCATCCGACGCATGGATCATCTTTCTTGCCAGAAAATCAGGTGATCAGCCTGCTTTGTCCTAACCAAACTTGAAAACAACATTATTTGTTGTTCCAACGCGGGAATCGAACCCACGACCTCCGGGTCGAGAGCGAAGCTCTGAACCACTAGACCACGGAGGCGATAAATAGATACATAGGAGGTCAGTATTTGACTATTTGTAGGAATAACACGTAAATAAAAACCACTAGAGGATCATAATATTATATTGATTCAACATTGCGGCGATCCATGCCGGATCTAGGTCACTTCTTTCACGGAAAGTACTCTAGGTACTGTCGAACTAACGATTAACAGTGCCGCAAATGCTGATGTATGTTTTTTACAATTGTTTTAAAATATTTTTTGTAGGAAAGTATGCCAGAGAGTGTCTTTGTGTGTTGCGCACATACTTGGACATATAAAACGACTCCTGCGTAGCTAGCTTGGTTTCAATGAAATCGGCTACCAACACCGAAATCGGTGAGGGGAGCTATTAAAGCTTAGGTTTCAGTCACGGGCACCTCAAAGCCTAAAGATATCAAATAAATCGTGAATGTAATGTTCGTGTCATATTCTTACACTTACACCGCGTATCGTTAAATTCGCACGTGTGTTGCCTGTAGGATCAACCTCATTATGACCCCATTTGTGTAAAATATTGTTGGGACCCCGCTCATAGTTAGGCCGCCTTTTGCATATTAATCGTCACATAGCAATATGTTTTTTGTATTTCGATCAACTATTTAACACTAGATATCGTGTCTCATACAAAAACAAGGCTGAAACCCGTCCACGTGGTGTAAGCCTGACTGGCGTTGCCAGAACATACCAAAAAGTACGGGTTTCCGTACTTTTTATCACACAACCGTATCACTGCCGTACTTCAGTGTGGAGTGTGGGCACAAAGTACGGTTTTTAAGTTACTTTTTTAAACCCGTTCCTTTTCAGAAGTTCGTACTTTTTTGGGACATCATACTGGCAACACTGATGCCAATAGAGCTACAATGCCAATACAACTGAGGCAAAAGTTTTGAAACATTTCAAAGTTCATTTTATAAAAATTTTTGAAATTCAAATAATATACATTGCGGCATTGTCACACATGTAGATGTATGCAGTGTTTCAAGCAAACTTAATGAAGTAATAGCTCATTTTATAAAAATTACATCCCAGTCCTCTAACATGAACTATTATTACTAATATCTATATTATAAATAATGTATACATATGTGAGTATAATTTACTGCCATAATCTTATATAATTACTCACCGCCAACAACAATTGCGCAACAATTGCAAACAAAAAAAAATTCAACGTCGGGAATCAAACTAGTGACTTGCGGCTAATCACTAAGCCATCATCCATCTCAAATGTTTCCTATCTTCCAGAACCGCCTCCACCCGAAGCACGTAGCCCAGATCCTGAAGGAGGCCTCGCAGGCGCTGAAGAGGCTGCCCAACATCAACGTGGCCACCACCTCCATCTCCAGCCAGATCACCATTTGCGGGGACATCCACGGAAAACTGGACGATCTGCTGGTGATATTCCATAAGGTATGGGATAATTCTGAGAATAATAATAATGCCTCCCATACGTGTTGCTGTTTTATTGGAACCTGTGGTCCAGTGGTTCAGAGTTTCACTCTCGACTCGGAGGTTCGATTCACTCGTTGGAACAGCAAAAAATTTTTGTTTTCAAGTTTGGTTAGGACAATGCAGACTCACCTGAAATTGTCTCACAAGAAAGATGATCCATGCGTCGGATGGGCATGTAAAAAGTCGGTCCTGCGCCTGATCTCCCGCCAGTGAAGGAAGAGAGAGTGCTTCTGTATATTGCACACACACTTGGACACTATGAAATAACTCCTGCGTAGCTGGCCTGGTTTTAATGAAATCGGCTACCGACACCGAAATCGGTGAGGGCAGCTATTATTATTATTATAAGATCAATATTGATCCAACTCGATATTTCTGTATTCCAAAATGTTACTCACCGAAACAAAACATGGGTAAATGTTATCTGGCACAGGCCCAAACCGCAGTTGACACTGACGGATGCAAAGGAAATGGCTCCGGCCACAAAAACCGGCCAGATGCGATCTGAAATGGGACACTAACCTTTGTTATTGAGACGCTTCACCGGAGAAATTTCAAGGTCTTACGGAAAACCGGGATGCGGTCCATAGAGCCGTTTTCGTGAAGTGCCGAGGCAATTAGAACTAAATCTTAAATATACAGATAATACTTTAGGGTGTGTATGGATCCCGTATATAGAGTTTACTGTGAAATTACCAGCTCTGAAAGAGTTACTTTTTTAAATTATTGTTTGTGGAAATTTATCATGTTGAGACATTATTCATAGAAATATGAAAGGCAAAAGTACGTCTTTCAGCGCTGGTACTTTCACAGTATACTCTACATAGGAGGCACATACACACCCTAAAGTATTATAACTTATTTATATGTTTGACTGGATTTAGCTATTTGCAGTATTATTTTATTAGTTCAGTTTTGAACTGAACTATACGTTTGGCCTCTATATAACTAAGTCTAGTGGTTCAGGGCTTCGCTCTCGACTCGGAGGCCATGGGTTCGATTCCCGCGTTGGAACAACAAATAATCTTGTTTTCAAGTTTGGTAAGGACAATGCAGGCTGATCACCTGATTGTAAGAAAGTTGATCCATGCGTCGGATGGGCATGTAAAAAGTCGGTTTTGCGCCTGTTCTCTCGCCAGTCGTGTCGGTTTACCGACTCACTAGGTTATGAAAGTAAAATGAAGAGAGAGTATCTTTGTGTATTGCGCACACACTTGGGCACTATGAAATAACTCCTGCGTAGCTGGCCTAGTTTCAATGAAATCGGCTACCCACACCGAAATCGGTGAGGGGAGCCCTCACCGTGCTATTTTTTCTACTAATACTTTTTAGGCATTCGCCAAAAATTTGTTTTGTATTTTTCTCCAGGCAATCGTGATTCATTGCCATCAAGCCAACTGCTCGTATTAAAACGATGTCACAAAACTTCGCTTTATTCTACAACTTTTCCGTAGAAAAAAACTGAATAATTTTAGATTTCATTATGACATGCACTCGATTTTTAGGTATTATAGTGCCCATTTGCACTAGCGATTTCTCGGCGATGCGATATCGCGAGCTCGCGAGAGATCTCCGAGATATCGCCGCACGCTCGAAGCGAATATATCCGGGTATTTACCAGCAGAAATATAACCGCAGCCAGCGATATATCGCCGAGAAATCGTAAAATTTTAAAATATTATATCTAGCAATATCCCGCGAAAAAATTAAACCACAACCAGCTAGCAGAAATGAGTGTACGCATAGGCATACGTTTGATGCACCTCCCGTCTTCTTGCGCTGCTTATTCGTACACTCGCAAGCAAAAACGTGAAAACACTACCACCACACACGCAATTATGTTGACACGATCGTGCAAAGCCCCACCACCATGCAGGTTGCAAAACTCGACGCGCGTTTCGCTCCGACCCCGGAGCATCCTCAGGATGTAGACTCTGCGAACAATGTTCATTAGCCGAGCTATAGCGCGTGAAGTACCCGGTTATGTGTTTTTCAATGCACTGTAGTCTGGGATTTACTCTCAAAACTGATTCCATTATTTTTCTGATTTCATAAATTGACGTTTGTTTATTTTAATTCTCAGTCGATTGTTATGGACCTGGAGCAAATAAGTTACGTTCTAATGATTCTATTTATCCAGGTTAGTTTTAAAGCAATCAACCAAATAAAATACCAAAAACCGTTATGGCGAGGCAACATTTGAAACTATCGGGTGCTGCCTCGCCTTAAGATCGAACTGGTTCGATTCTCGATTGTATCTGGAGTAAGCCTGCTGTACTCTCATACGCTGAGCCGTTGACGGACTCCTATTGACTATTCGACTTTTATATTACGTCGTAATTAGCAGGACGGTTCGATCTTGCCGCGGTTTGGAACGCAGGCCGATGTGCGGCCCCGGTACGTCTGCTGAACGCAGTTGTGTACCTGGCACAACGTAGGTGCGCGCTCGCTCGTTTGATAAAGTATCTCACAAATTTATGTAGACTTAAGTCTGAATTAATTAGTTCTCAGTAGCCAGCGCTTTCATAAAATTATATAGACGACCTCCGTAGCTCAGTGGTTGAGCGCGTTGGTGCTCGAGCGGGAGGTTGCAGGTTTGAATCCTGCCGAAGTAACAAAAACAGTTTTCTGTGTTCCTGGGTCATGGACATTGGATATGTGTTGAATTTCTATATTAATATAGTAAAAATCTTAGATATGTGTATAGTGTAAAAATATTAAATATATACACATGTTACATGTAACACAAGTTCTTTGGATAACTTTCACGGGGCTAGATTGACGTGGTGTGAAGCATCCATAGATATTATTATCTCTACATATTTTGAATAAGTTGTATATGCTTTGTGATCGCATCGGTGCTCAAGCCGAAGTCTGCGGGTTTGAATCCCGATAAACGACAAAAACATATTCCTGGGCCATGCATGTGTATTGAATGTGTAAAATATAAATAAAATTTTAAATATCATTTTGTGTATACTGGGTGTAAAAAGAGCAGTCACTATAACTTTGGGATATGAATATTTACTCATTCTAGAAATGTATTTTTTTTTCACTTTTTTATTTGCAAAAATAAAATAAAAATTTTTTTTTAGGTTTATTATTATTTATGGGACAAAAAATAAGAAATCAAATCAAATATACTTTATTGTGCACAAATAATTATAAAAAACATACAGATAACAATAATTACATTAAATCAGACATGCACACAAAGGCGGCCTTATTACTTTAAAGAAATTTCTTCCAGGCAACCCTTTGGATTTCTGAGATAGTGGAAAGCATGAAGCACAGAATTGCAGGTGATGTGCAAAAGTATATTAAAATATAATAAATTAAAATGAAATAAAAAATAAGGTATAAAATAATATAATGAATAAATAAAAAATAATGTATAAATATTATATAGAATATAATTAAGTTATATACTAATACATATACACCAATAATAATATAATATAATAAATAATACATAGAATATAACATACTATACACGGTCTACTACTTACTACTACTATACTAATTTCTGAGTAAAAAAGATATAAATAACAATATTAAGGGTTGACACTAATATCAAGGTAGTGATTCTCTATCAACAATTTTAATTTATTTAAGGTTTTAGCTTGCCTAATTTGGACAGGTAAGGAATTCCAAAAGAAATGGTAAAAAGAAAAAAAATTTTTTTTAGTTTTTGACAAAAATAAATATTTAAAAAATACATTTCCGAAATGAGGAAAGGTAGTATAATCGTATCTCAAAGTTATAGTGACTGCTCTTTTTACACCTTTTTACACACTGTATATACAGGGTATAAAAAGAGCAGTCACTATAACTTTGAGATACGATTACTTTCCTCATTTCGGAAATGTATTTTTTCGAACACTTACGGGCCAGTAAAGTGTATACAAAGTTTAACATAAATGAGAAATAAATGATAATACTTTAGGTTGTGTTTGTAACTCCTATGTAGAGTATACTGTGAAAGTACCAGCGCTGAAAAACTTACTTTTGACTTTCATGTTTCTATGAGAAATGCCCCAACATCACAAATTTGCCCATATGTACAATAAGTACCTCTTTCAGCGCTGGTGCTTTCAAACTAAACTATATACGCATACACACCCTAAAGTATTATCACTCGTTGATATTATAGCCTGTTTAGATAATATAAATTACTAAAACATAATCTAAAAGTCAAGTGTACTTAAAATTCCTGAAAGTTACCGGAAATTTCCATCAACCTCTACCCTAAAAGTTAGTGAAGGTTAAATGTTCAGTCGAATATTTTAACTGAATTATGTTCATTTAATAACCGTTCACTAGTGTTGAACAAATAATTTTCACAAACAATAATTCTTTATAATTATACAAAATTTTATGGTAAAGAAAAGTTATTTTGATTAACTTTATAAATTATTAGCTGTGCCCGCGACTTCGTTCGCGTGATTATCAAAAACACTATCGCGATTATCTTTTGATTGCTCACGTTGATTTTTGTTATTATGATTATTAAAAAGGAATAATTCTTTCATACATATTTTTGAGTAACTTAAGCCGTTTATGTCAGTTTATGTGTATGAACTATCTAACAAAAAAAAATTTCAAATCGAACAAACAAAAAAACAAGAAAACAAACAAACTCTTCCGCTTTATAATATTAGTATATAATATTATAGCTGACCAGTACCCACTTCTTTAAGCATAGAAATAGTTTGCGATGAACCGTTTAAACCTTCCCGGGACTTCCACGAATATTTCAAGACTAAAAAAAGCCGAATCGGTTCGTAATAGACGTAATCGTTCGTCGGTAGATATAGTTTTTTTTGTTAAATGTATCATTAATTACAATTCGTAATATTGACTTAATTATAGATACTAATATTATAAAGAGATAGAGTTTATTTGTTTAAACGCGCTAATCTCAGGAACTACTGGTCCGATTTGAAAAATTCTTTTTTTGTTGGATAGTCCATTTATAGAGGAAGGCCTTAGGCTATATAACATTGAGCTGCGACCAATAGGAGCGAAGCGTCAGTGAGAAATGTTGCAAAAAGGGGGAAAATTGTTGTGACTTTCGTTGCGTGCGCTGCATAAACGGTTTGTGTAAGTCAATCAAATAACCACGCGAACAAAGTCGCGGGCACATCTAGTCTTAAAATAAACAATACGGTGTTGTTTTTTCCTCAATGAAAAGCTAATCTCTAGATGAGGGAAAGCTAAGTATCAGAAAAAAGGTCGTCAGTTAATATAATGAAAACTTTTACATTAACCTTAAATACAAGGAAACAGACCTGCTAACTCCATAACAATGTTAAGTAGTTAACGGCCTTACTGAGACGGTCATTCCATTTGGGGGCCCTCCTATTAGCAAGATGTCACTGTCGCTGTTTGGCGGAATGGTAAGAACTGCCGGTGACAATGTTATGTAGTTAACAGCCCGTTTTAACCTGTTCAATAACCAAATAGATCTGTAACAAAAAAATAACGCCATACAATATAAGGTTCAAACTTTATCGATTTTTTATATTACTGATTAAACAAAATAAATATATAAAATAAATTAATGTACACACGATATATATCGTACCTTGTCGTAACCGTGAAAAATACGTTACATATCTATATAGGTAATTAAAGCTGTGAGTGACCTCAGAACCAGCATATTGACTATCAGAAAACAATATCGGTAAAGTTACGGGAAAGACAAACAAACGGACGGCTGTCACCTTTACAACTTGTTGTTATTTGTTAAGGAGGTTTGACGTCAAGGGTTAGACGATAACAAAGGGAGCGGCCCTACGCGTCATCCAATTTGTATCGTTTGATTGATACAATAGACCGAGATCCCAACCCAGCCAGACACGTCTTAAAATAAATAAAATAATTATATTTATTTCAGGTATAATACAGCAACAAAATAATTACAAAATAAGTTTAAAATAATTTTTTAAACAAAAAACAATAGTAAAGTTTATTAAGTTACAAAGATTAAACAATTCAAAACTTTAATAAAAAATGTATTACTGATATACCTACCATGTTGTATGTACAACTTGTAATCTGTACAACAATGGCGTATTGTTCTTTTAACTCCCTTCCAAATGGCTTCACTTACACCTTTCCTTTCTCGACGGGTTAGGGTTCATCCGGATCCTCATTCAAATTTCTACAAATATACGCTATGGCTTCTCACTAATGAAAAACTAGCCTACTAGTTTGTACGATAAGCCAATTCATATACAGGGCGCCAACGGTACAAAAAATTGTACTAGCTTTTCTTACAGAGTTTGAAATAATTCATTCTTTTGCTATTATAGTGTAACTAAATGTTATAAAGTTAAATTTACACCGATTACTTATTTTTATTATTTTTTTTTTATTTAAGTAAAGTATAACTTTCCACAACTTTAGCATATTATACAGAAACTAGCATGTATGTACACAGTTGCACACCAAAACTACAAACAAAAACTATAGGTAAACATTTTTTTTTATCCCCTCAATTTTCAAGCAGTGAACTTATTAATAATGATGACTTCTAGCTAAGTACATCCGCAATCACGTTAGTTTTCAATTAAAAATATACATACAAACACATCAAACTTATAACACCCCTATGTTTTTTCGGGGGTCAATGATATAAAACATTTTATCAGTAAGAATAAAAGGGTGGGCTGGCCGGTGTGGGATCTCAGTCTACACGACTAGTAATGACGACATCGCTCACTTATTGTTTTGTTGCGAGGCCGAGTAGTGGAAAAGTTAGAGATGTGAATTGACTTATCATTAACCAACTACTGAGATGTCATAATTGGAAGGGTAATAGTATATAATACAGTCAGAACCCGTGAACGCCAGACTGTAGTAATTTTATAAAAGCTGAAAGTTTCTCAGCTCATGCTCCCAACACAGGTAAGAATGATGGCCAATTATGAAGTTTGCGGTACTAAAAAATCCCACTTTATAATTTGACGAAAGTAGATTTTTTTTCACACCTTTTATAGTACCTACCGTTTATCTCCCAAAGCCACCGCAACCTAAACTTCATAATTGGCCGTCATTCTTACCTGTGTTGGGAACATGAGCTGATAAATTTTCAGCTTTTATAAAATGACGAAAGTCTGGCTCTCAAAGCTCTTAGACGATAATGATTTTGGTACTTCTTTTTATTATTATTCGGTTTGTTCGACCGCAGCGGCGAAACTACACTACCGACATTACGAACACTATTGCCACTTACGAAGTTCGAAAACAAAATGTATCGGATTTGACATACCTAATCGCTAAGAGACATCGTGGTTTTAAAAATGTCAAACAAATCCAATAAAACATAGCAAATCAAAAAAACCACGTCCAATCATGATTTTAAAAAGATCAAACGTCAAAATGACAGTCGATATTTATCGAAGTCCAGCTTCGTAATCAGGGGGGAGATATGGGTTACACTATATAGGCAAACTACTTTTATTTATTATTAAATATATACCTAATTTTTGAAATATATTTTATTGCAAAGGAAAATGCTTAAAAACTGTTCGAGCAAATAATACTTTTTTTTATTAAGTTTAGGTACTATATGACATAGTTTAGAAAGCTTTTTCCTACACAAAACAAATTACTTAATCCCTTGTGACCTTAACTTTTTAACAAACAACTTTTAACGACATGTTTTTACAAGCCATTCGTTCCAGTGCTTTCGACAAAGTTTCGAAAAGACCAGACGACTTTCAAATTTAAATTTATGTTGTTTTCGCCTTGTTTTCGTAGATAATATAAATCGTAAATAACGCTAAATAACGTAGGTATTTCTATAATGTATTTTATGACTTGTAGCTAGATTCAATGGATAATTTTTAATATGTTATATAATTATTGTTTTTGTTTTGTATATTATTTTCAGCTGCGTAATATATGTTTTTTCACGCGTGTTTATTCTTTAACAGTTTATAATATTATTACTCTAGGGTCTGTATGGGTCCCGTTTATGGTTTATTTTTTAAAGTACCAGCGCTGACGCACTTTTTATTTAATTATTGTATGGGAAAATTTATGATGTTGGGGAATTTCTCATAGAAATATGAAATATCAAAAGTAAGTCTTTCAGCAGCGGTACTTTCACAGTATACTCTACATAGGAGGCACATACACTTCCTAAAAATAAATAAATAAATTCTTTATTAGGAGCACCTATGGCCCAAATATTTTTACTTTACAATTGACTTAAAGCTGTGTTAGTAGAACATTTCTAGTTTATTATCACTCATTTATTTTACAACTTGTATAAATAATAGCTCCCCTCACCGATTTCGGTGTCGGTAGCTGACTTCATTGAAACCAGGCCAGCTACGCAGGAGTCGTTTTTATAGTGCCCAAGTGTGTGCGCAATACACAAAGACACTATCTCTTCCTTTTACTCTCATAACCCAGTGGGACAGTAAACCGAAACGACTGGCAAGAGAACAGGCGCAGAACCGACTTTTTACATGCCTATCCGACGCATGGATCATCTTTCTTATCCGACAATCAGGTGATCAGCCTGCATTGTCCTAACCAAACTTGGAAACAACATTTTTTTTATTGTTCCAACGCGAGAATCGAACCTACGACCTCCGGGTCGAGAGCCATGCTCTGAACCATTAGACCACGGAGGCGTTCATATCTCTATATTTTTGTATAGATAAACGAATAAAACATAATGAGATAAAAATTGGACAGGAATTCACCGAAAAAGCTTTATCTCCGCAAAGCCAGTCTTGTCCGAAGTCTCAATGAATGCGGGATCATTCCCACACACATTTGTCCAGCAAAAGGGATAATGTGAGTTTAAGCCGAGGGATAAAACCGGCCAAGTAAGACTCGGACAGGGTTCCATGCAAAACGGAAAAAAATACGTTTGTTGTAATAACAGAGACACGACCTAGTACTAGAAAATGGTATCACCCTAATACTGGCAATTCGACTTGCTATTTTTGTTTTCTTTGGTTTCCAGGCACATTCCGGAAACTAAATGTGGACTTTTTCAACTAATTCGTATAAATTATGTATTATATTTATGGCTGCAATCAAAAAAATAGGTATTGGTTGGCGGCATTTTGACACCGATGGCCTGGCAGCATACGTGTATAAAGTAACACTTCCACAGTAAAATATAATATACAAGATACATAAACGATTCCCTAAATATTATCACTATAATATTACAACGTGTAAAATATACGCACCAGTCCGTACACTGGTCGTTGACCTAACATCTGACCAGAGTTGAAACTCATATGGATATCCTTAGGGCGTGTTTCGCCAAGAAATGTTAAAAATTATCCTTTGTTAAATATCACGTTGTTCCTCTCGTAATTCCTATCAATGAATGAGAAGACATGGTATTTTAACAAGGCGTTAACCCTAACATGCGTTGGTGAAATCGGGACTTAAGAGGAAACACCACGAAATTTTTTCCATACAAAAATCGGGGTCTACGGGATTCCTGTTTCCTCCCTGGATAATGCTGCTAGAGTAACAATTATTTTCCTGAATATTCATGGATATTGTTTGTACGTCCCTATTTTTTACTTTTTTTAATAAATTATTTATTTAAAGAGATATGGACGTTCAAAAACCTAAAAAAATGGCCAGACTCTCCGCTATGTTTAAACATCTAGGAAACAGATTTGACTACATTAAACAACAAAATCAAAAAAATCGGAACCTAGCTCATTTCTTTTATTAGCTAATAAAGAAAAAAATATTTAAATCGGTTAAGTTTTGGAGGAGGAAACAGGAATCCCCTAAACGTCGATTTCTGGTACTTTTAATAGGTAATTTCAGTCCAAGTTGCAGTTATCTCTATCGCGCTAGTGCTGGCTAGCTAAGGGACTGCGAGACAGCAATAGATTTTATAAATACCTATTTTGTATTTCTCTCAACCGTGTTGTTTCCTCTTAATCGCGATTTGTCGCGCTATTGTCCTACGCGTCCTTCTTCACACTATATTCGGATTGATATAATATTAACCATATTACACCGTATATAAGATTTATTTCCACTTCTTTCACGGAATGGTTTGTAATGAAGTTTATTTGTCTATATTTCCCAGAACGGGTTGCCGTCTGCGGAAAACCCCTACGTGTTTAACGGCGACTTCGTGGACCGGGGGAAGAAGGGATTGGAGGTGTTCCTCCTCCTGCTGTCATGCATGCTCGCCTTCCCGGGGGGTGTGTTCCTTAATAGGGGCAATCACGAGGACCTCATTATGAACGCCAGGTGAGAATTAGTATAACCTAAGTGATGATGTGAATGAAATTGAAATGCGAATGTAGGAATGAGAATAAGCTATCTATATGTAAATGGTTACAAGATAGATTGTATGGGATGGTAGGCCCCATGGCCTACCATCCCATACAATACAATCTATCTTTAATACAAAAAAAATGCAATAGATGTCACTACTATTAACGTTTGTAAATATGCCGAATTAAGTACAAAAATTGACATTAAATAAAGATTTAAAGCATATTTTTTAAGCATAACATCACATTAAGCTAAATTCAACTCTTTAATTAAGAAGAAGATACCAAACAAAATTAGTTAGTACTTTCCAATAGTGGCGCTAGATGGCTGTTTCCGGAATGTGCTTGGACTTCACCCATTGCTATTCGCATTGCCAGTATTAGGGTGATACCATTTTCTAGTACTAGGTCGTGTCTTTGTTATATATCTACTTTGTGATGTAACTAAAAGTCAAAAGCCATACAATGTGACAACGTTATCACTTTCTATGGCTTTTTTAATTTTTAACTGACTTCCAAAAAAAGGAGGAGGTTCTCAATTGAGACTGGTTATTTTGTGTATATACTCTGAGGCTAGTTGGATAACTAAAAAAAACTAAAATTGGATAATTTGCTTGATTATTTTTTGATGGACGCAGAATAGCTGCCATTTGGTCCCATAAAATTTTTACATACTTAGTTTGGCGCTGTGGTTTTTGTTTTATGAGCATATTTCACCAATTCCCGGAGGTGATACATATTTGACGGTACATTTTTTGAATAGATGGTTTATCTATAATTATGTAGTTTTAATTCTCGTAAAACTGTACTCATAAAAAACACAATACTCGTAAAACTGTACTCATATTTTTTGTTTTACGTATTAATAAAAACAATCTATATCTATTTCATGTATCACAATTAATGGCATCAAATATAATGCTATTATAATGTTACGATACTGATCGGAGGTTAATCTGTCCGAGTAATGGTCATGGCCCACTGTGCCGGGTCAAACAGTGTCACACAAATCCCGTAAGCCTCACAGCTTAGGATTATGATGTGTTTTTGTTATATAAAGGTCAACCGCCGCCTAATTGTGTTTACTGGGTCTTATGTAATTTATACTTTGTGTCGAACCGCCTCCGTGGTCTAGCGCGGCCGTAGGCTGATTACATATCTTGCAACAGCAATTCGACAGGCGTAAATTGTACAATTGTGTACAATATCGCTGTCAAACGTATATACTTGAGAGCGATATTGTACACAATTGTACAATAAAATTCATGCCTGTCGAACAAGAAAGATGATCACCAGTCAATTCTACATTAGAACTGCCCCAACGCTCCTAACGCCTCCGTGTTCGAGTGGTTCAGAATTTCACTCTCGACGGCGCCACCGCGTTGGAACATCAAAAAAAATTTTGTTTTCAAGTTTGGTTAGAACAATGCAGGCTGAAGAACAATGCAGGCTGATAACCTGATTGTCTGACAATAAAGATGATCCATGCGTCGGATGGGCAAAAGTCAGTCCTGCGCCTGATCTCCCGCCAGCCGTGTCGGTTATCCGTCCCACTGGGCTACGAGAGTGAAGGAAGAGAGACACTTTAGTCTTTATCTTTATGTATACCTGTATCTATACATATAATAAATCTGTAGAGGGGTCATGTCTGTACATTAAGAATATTTAAGTAAAAATTAAAAAAGGGGGTCTATATAAGCCACAGAACCTAAAAATAACATTTTTGAAAAGAATGTCTGTCTGTCTGTCTGTCTGTCTGTCCATATGGGAATGTTTATCGTCGCATCACGCTACAACCACTGTATGGAATGAAATGGAATTTGGCAGGCAGGTAGCTTATGATCTGAAGAGCATTATTGGAAATTGTTATCCCGAAAAACGAAAGGGTTCCCGTAGGATCATCAAAAAATTGTAGCTACCTATTTGACGGTATTTCAGCCAAACTACTCAACGAATTTAAATGAAATTTGGCAGGCAGGTAGCTTATGACCTGAAGAGCATTATTGGAAATTATTATCCCGAAAAACGAAAGGGTTCCCGTGGGATCTTCAAAAAATTGTAGCTACCTATTTGACGGTATTTCAGCCAAACTACTCAACTTATTAAATAATATTTGGCAGGCAGGTAGCTTATGATCTGAAGAGCATTATTGGAAATTGTTATCCCGAAAAACGAAAGGGTTCCCGTAGGATCTTCAAAAAATTGTAGCGACCTATTTGACGGTATTTCAGCCATACTACTCAACGTATTTAAATACAATTTGGCAGGCAGGTAGCTTATAATCTGAAAAGCATTATTGGAAATTGTTATCCCGAAAAACGAAAGGCTTCCCGTGGGATCTTCAAAAAATTGTAGCTACCTATTTGACGGTATTTCAGCCAAACTACTCAACGTATTTAAATGAAATTCGGCAGGCAGGTAGCTTATGACCTGAAGAGCATTATTGAAAATTGTTATCCCGAAAAACGTAAGGGGTCCCGTGGGATCTTCAAAAATTGTAGCTACCTATTTGACTGTATTTCAGCCAAACTACTCAACGTATTTAAATGAAATTTGGCAGGCAGGTAGCTTATAATCAGAAGAGCATTATTGGAAATTGTTATCCCGAAAAACGAAAGGGTTCCCGTGGGATCTTCAAAAAATTGTAGCTACCTATTTGACGGTATTTCAGCCAAACTACTCAACGTATTTAAATGAAACTTGGCACAAAGGTAGATTGTAACATGAAATAACCAACATAATATTTTTAACCGACTTACAAAAAAGGAGGAGGTTTTTCAATTCGTATATATATATTTGTTTTTTATGTTTCTTCGCGGATATCTTCATCGTTTCTGAAACGATTTTAATTTTTTTATGTTGTGTAAGGGTATAATTTAAATTTGGTCCCATTGTCACCAAAATAGTGACCTGATGATGGGATCCGTGAGGAATCGAAGGAAATCCTCAAAATTTATGTGGAATAATATATTGATTTTGATTTTTTTTTGAAGTAGTCTAAGCATATGTTACCAAACAGTAAGGTTTTGCACCATATCTTGAATTTATAATATCAAAAAATTTCGCGTTTCAGTAAACTATATATATATATATATATATATATATATATATATATATATATATATATATATATATATATATATTTACCCCCCAAACAATTGGGCGTCCCCTGAAGGAGAAATTGCATTTAAAGTGGCGTCCACCGGCATTTGACGTCCGCATACCGGACGCCACTTTGTTAGGTAGCGGCAGTTACGTCCTTTCGGTCCCAGCTGCCACCAGAACAAAAATCGATGGAAGTCAAAAAGTTGATAGTTCGACTGAAAAAGTATTTGCAAAAGTTTCAAGAGATTCCGCAACGCCCGCGTAGCGCCACTGGCGGGCGTATATTGCGCAGCCGTATACATCTTCACCACTTCACCGAGTACCCGCGTATTTGGCGTCCGGCTATGCGACGTTGCCAAGTCGTACGCGCCGCTACTTTGTTTAATTCTCACTCAAATCACAAATGTTTACTTTAAAAGAATACGCACGTCCGCCGCACCACCCATGCTGGTGATCTTTTTGCGTCCTTGCGACCGGTGCCTGTTATAAGTATTTTTATGTTAACTTGAAGGATGTCGTCTTGTGGAAGAAATATTTAGAAATGACTTGATGAAGCTATACTGTACTGTAGCTGCTTGATGATGCCCTTTCATTCATTTCCTCCTTCACATCGACATCCGCGCTCATTCCTGTCCGTTTCGGTCCTCTTACTAATAAACGCGCTGTAAGTTCAACCTAGGTTCAACTTTATTTTTGTCTCCGTCGGATCTGTGTATTCTGGCAGATACAGAAATACGAGTAAAGTTGAACTTACCTACATCGCATTTATTAGTAAGGGGGTTGAAGTTACAGTTACATATAAACTTTTATTACCGGGCAGACATAAAAAGATTCTGTTAATTTTACTATAGTCTGACCACTACCTCTGTACCGCGCGTTAGGTCGGCTACCACGGTACAGCGGTAGTAGTTAGACTATATTATCAGAAATCCTGTTATTTTTGTGGCGTCCGTATATTGCTTTCGGACGTCCGTATATTGCTTTTGGGCGTCCGTATATTGCTTTTAGACGTCCGTATATCATAACTTTTATTTCATTTTCTTGTAAGTAGGTAGGTATAAGTCACGTAAAAAGAACGCTGGTTTGGAGGTATGGAGGCTCATACAACCAGCGTTATTTTTACGTGACGCAACCTCTATTAAATTTAACTTCCTTGATTACTATCAGAAATCCTTTTTTATTTTATGGCGTCGTTATCTTGCTTCACGGCGTCCGTATATTGTCTTACGGCGTCCGTTTATCACTGTTTAACGTCCGTATATTGCTTTCTGACGTCCGTATATTGGTTTCTGACGTCCGTATATTATATTCATTTATTTTTAGGTTTAACTTCATTCATTTCCTCACCTAGATGCCTAATGACTTACTCCCTTAATATCGGTTACGGACTACATCATTTCTATTCTGGAAGATACAGAAATAAAGTTGAACTTACCTACATCGCATTTATTAGTAAGGGGGTTGAAGTTACAGTAACATAAACTCTTATTACCAGGCAGAAATAAAAAGATTCTGACAATTTTACTATAGTCTGACCACTACCTCTGTGCCGCGCGTTAGGTCGGCTGCCACGGTACAGCAGTAGTAGTCAGACTATAACAGAAATCCTGTTTTTTTTGTGGCGTCCATATATTGCTTTCGGACGTCCGTATATTGCTTTTGGACGTCCGTATATTGCTTTCAGACGTCCGTATATTATATTCATTTATTTTTAGGTTTAACTTCATTCATTTCCTCACCTAGATGCCTAATGACTTACTCCCTTAACATCGGTTACGGACTACATCATTTCTATTCTGGAAGATACAGAAATAAAGTTGAGATTACCTACATCGCATTTATTAGTAAGAGGGTTGAAGTTATAGTTACATACACTCTTATTACCAGGCAGAAATAAAAAGATTCTGTCAATTTTACTATAGTCTGACCACTACCTCTGTGCCGCGCGTTAGTTCGGCTGCCAGGGTACAGCGGTAGTAGTCAGACTATAACAGAAATCCTGTTTTTTTTTGTGGCGTCCGTATATTGCTTTCGGACGTCCGTATATTGCTTTTGGACGTCCGTATATTGCTTTCAGACGTCCGTATATCATAACTTTTATTTCATTTTCTTGTAAGTAGGTAGGTATAAGTTACATAAAAAGAACGCTGGTTTGTATGGAGGCTCATACAACCAGCGTTATTTTTACGTGACGCAACCTCTATTGAATTTAACTTCTTTCATTACTATCAGAAATCCTTTTTTATTTTATGGCGTCGGTATCTTGCTTTACGGCTACCGTATATTTTCTTACGGCGTCCGTTTATCGCTATTTAACGTCCGTATATTGCTTTCTGACATCCGTATATTGGTTTCTGACGTCCGTATATTATATTCATTTATTTTTAGGTTTAACTTCATTAATTTCCTCACCTAGATGCCTAATGACTTTCGGTTACGGACTACATCATTTCTAACCCGGTGCGATCGTAGAACTATTTCTATGATAAGATAAAACCAATTATAATTTTACATAATTTCTGTTCTGAGTTTTCTAGAGTCTTATTATAAGGCATTCGAATCGGGTTAAAATATTTAGTGCGGAACAATTGATACTCTGGTCTGGCGCTGGTCAATACAAAGACGCAACCCTAAGAAAGAGATAGATAATAAAACTGAAAATTGGCAACGTCGCATTTCTTTGGCAAAAGTCGCCGGACGCAAAAACATCGGCTCTTTAGTCAAAAATCACAAGTATATCCAGGACTTCAGAAAGTCACCCAGGTGGTTCGGGGTTCAAAAGTGTTTGGGCATGACTGCAAGAAGAATATCGTAGAAAATTAAGTTAGCGGAAAACAAAATACGTCACAGTGCTGGAAATGATTTAGTTAAGAAACATTCATAGAAATAATTTAAAAAATATAAGCAGAAGTAGGGGACGTCGTAATAACGCACGACCACCGTGACGCTAAAACGCTTCCTGGATGTATATATATATATATATATATATATATATTGAAAAATTGCGCGCTGCTCTGGCTTACGCCAGAGTAGCGGTAAACTATATATACAATATACAAGATATATATATATATTAAAAAAAATTGCGCCGCTCTGGCTTACACCAGGCTAGGCTAGGTAGACATTTTCCCTTTCTACTATTTTTTTTTATATAATCGTTTTTGTTTTTCATTTTCCGTCCTCAAATAATCGTCGTCTGATCATTCGAGAATTATCCTTACTCAGTCTATACCCATCACTAAAAATCTGAAAATTAAATAATTTTAAACAAAAAAAACGACTTCAAAAGGTAAACTAAAAGGAACAATTAAATTTACTTCGCACAAAGTAATACTTATTTTCCAGTACAAGTGAAAATAATTATTACTTTGTGCGAAGTAATTTGTTATTATACTTAGGTTTTGCAAATACGATTAATAAAGTATAGGCGTAGGATAGTTTGTTTTCTAGATATGAATGAGATGTCATAGGTACATTTAAATTAGAAAAGTTATGTCAATATAAGTAAGATTTATGTTTTTCATGATATTTTTATTTATTAGTTTTCATGCTAGGTACGGCTTGGGTTTTTTCTTTCTTTTGGACTTTTGTTATTTTGTCGTCTAAAGGAAGTTAGTACTTTAACCGTAAAGTCCCTAAGTAGGCTACATGTTTGTTAGCGTAGGTAATTAATAAATAAAAAACCGGGCAAGTCCGAGTTGGAATTGCGCACCGAGAGTAGACTTTTAAAAAATTTGGCGCTCGGCGCCAGCAGCGCAGCGTCGGTGTGAAAACAATCATCGTCTGCAGTCGCTGCGGCGTAAAGTCCATACAAATCTCAGTACAGAGATCTTCGTCGCGTATATGAGCGTACTATCAAGTAGTACCGTTCGCATAAAAGAAAAAAAAATATTATACATACAGACGAATTGAGAACCTCCTCCTTTTTTTGAAGTCGGTTAATAATACACGGTCATTTTTCGAGCTGGTAGTACGAATTGTTAGCATTTTCATAGAAAAAATACCTCAAAACATTTACGACAAAAACGGCCATTATTTGACAGTAAACTATTATTATTACTCCATCGGCCTACTTCTTTTGCCTATGCACGTCTAATACCGTGTATAAAGAAGCATTTCTATAAATTAGTGATTTTAAATATCCAAACGACAGTGTTCATAAACTAAAAATGTATTTGAACTGCTGCCCTAAATCACTTTTCCACGCGTACGAAGTCGCGGGCACAGCTAGTACATAATAAAGTTTGTAAGTGTGTTTGTTACTTCTTGACCCTCAAATGGCAGCACTGATTTTGACAGTATACGCTATGGAGGTAGCTGATACCCTAAAATAATTAATGGGTAATTGTACGCGGAAAACCAGGCAAAAGCTATTTATAAATAGATACCCTATTTATGTATACAGTTCATTGTGTTACACCCTATATTGATGTGTCGACTTTGTAGACAATACAGTAGAATTTTAGAGTAGATGTCATTAATATACCCACATCAATAGGTAAGGGCCATTCATTTATTACGTTAGACGATATGGGGAAGTGTCAATTGTAATTTATCCACCTACGCCGAGGGCAGAAACAAAGAACAATGAGTTTGGCAGTCATATATGTATGTTATATGTGTATAAGATATTATGTTTGTTTCACCGTAACGTGAAAAGGTATCAATAAATTCGTAATAATAGACCGGGTAACGTAGCATATACAGGGTTTTGAAATTACTCGTCATACTTTGGGATATGATTATACTACCTACCTGTTCTAATTCTGAAAATGTTTTTTTTATTTAATTCTTTTTTATCATAAAAATGTATTGTAAAAAAAAAATATTAAATGAAACATTTCGAGTAGAGTAATACTTAGATAATACACACACCGGCATATTTAGCGGAACACAAAAAAAAGGTCCATAATTTGAAAAATGTGGTTTAATTTTAAAATCTACTTACTATACTTTTTTTGTAATTTAAAGTTTCATTTGTTTTATTTAAAATGAGATCATATTAAGAACAGATTTTGCGAGTAAAGGGTATTTGTGAAAAAAGGTACATTTTTGAACTTTTCATTGTAACCGGGAAAAGTGAAAATTAATATTAAAATAACAATTAATTAAATTAGAAAAATGGTGATTAATATTGCGTATTTCCTCCACGTGCTCTTATTAAAGTTTCTACACGTCTAGGCATACTGAGAATTATGTTATCGATGGTATCCTGGAATAGTCTCTGCCATTCCCCAACTACGGCGATTCGCAGCTCATCCACGTTGGCAGGAACTGGAATTCTGGACTTAACTTTTCTTTTTAGCAAGTCCCAAACGTGCTCTGTTGGGTTCATAACTGGTGATCTCGCCGGTCACTCCATAACAGTTATATTCATATCATTAAAATAAGCTTGGGTTACCCGATCGGTATGCGGCCGAGCATTATCCTGCATAAAAACAAAATCGTCACCGATATATGGGGCAAACGGTACAACATTTTCTTCTAAAACTTCTCTGATATAGCGATCTGCAGTCAGACTCCCTCTGTCAATCACTACCAAGTCTGTGCGAGCTCCCAAACAAATGCCCGCCCAAACCATTATTGATCCATCACCGTATGCAACTGTAGTTTCAAAATTTGTCTGAATGTATCGTTCTCCTTTGCGTCTGTATATTCTTTGCCTGCCGTCAATTTGATTAAAGAGAATTCTGCACTCATCACTAAACAATACCTTACTCCATTGGTCCGCGTTCCAAAGTCGATGTTCCTGAGCAAAAGTTAATCTGTTTCTACGATGATTTACCTCGAGCCTTGGAGCCTTGGCGGGCACAAATGAACCCAAACCAGCTTCTTCGAACCTTCTTCGTGCCGTACGCTCACTTACGGTTACACCCCGCACCGCTTCTAACTCATATCGGGCTTGGACGGCCGTCAAACGGGGGTTTCTACGTACAAGAAGCCGAATGAAACGATCATCCCTATTCGAAGTGCGTCTTTTTCTGCCTTGTCCTGATCTTCTCACATAAGTACCGGTCTCCCTGAACCGTTGGATACTGCGATGGATCGTTGAAACTGGTCAACGAAGATCTCTGGATATCACTCAAACATACAGTTTGACCATTTCTTCGCATTTCGAGTGCCCTAGCAATCTGCGTTGGGGCTAAGTCAGGCATTATTCAGTTCTCAACACCAAAAAGATACGCGATTAAAAAAAAAACTAACAAAAAACAATATTTCAATGAAATTTTAAATCAAACTCAAAAGGAAGAAATGTTCGAAGTTCGCTCCAAATAAGGTGTATTTGAATAAAATTTAAACAATGCATAAAATGTGATGTTCAGTTGTTTTCTTAATTTGAAATTATTTATTTTAAATTAAATGACGTATAAACCAGCCAGCAACCTTACATGATACTGAAATCAAACCTTTTTTTTATGTTCCGCTAAATATGCCGGTGTGTGTATAATCATATCCCAAAATTATAGTGACTGATGTTTTTAAGGTTAAGTTTCATATTATATTATGATATTAAAATATAGTTGAAATGCTAAAAACCTAAGAAATTTATTAATTTAAAATTCTCTTGCCGAATTTGACAATGATAGATTAATAAAAATATAGTAGAAGGTCAAGAACTATTAAAAATCTTACGTAATAACTGAATGCCCCTTATCTTTGCTTGTCTTAGGTTGTTGATCGATGTTATAGTATATCATGTTACTTACCCATCTTTTGTTCAAATATTTATAAAGGAAATTAGGACTATTTATCAGCGAATACAAAGTTTACCTCGTCCAACTTTACCCCTAAATATTTATATTCCGGTAAAATCATATTTAAGCGAACTTCGAGGCATATTAAACCGACTACGCCAGAAGGAGGGTTATGTTTTTCGAGAGTATATATTTTCGTAATTCTTTATCGGGTGTAAAAAAGTCACTATAACTTTTGTATATTAATATACTACTACTACTTTTTCTTATTCTAGAAATGATTTTTTTTTAATTTTTTTGTTTATAAAAATTATTAAAAAAAAATTTGATCATTCGTTATTCTTGCGACAAAAAAATTTAAAAGTATCTTTCGCGTTATCCTACGTTTGCAAATATTATTATTCTAATAACAATATTATATTATAATAACACGTGCAGTTGTAGGTTCAGAAAAACTTCGATAGTGGTGATACTGTAGTTCTGTAAATGGTCGTCACCATTCAGCTAACTTCATGGTGTCGGTTTTTCGTGTTACTGTGCGCGCGCGTCGTAAATTTCTCCCACAACAAACGCGCCACGATAAGTGTAATAAAAAAAAGATTAAAAAATTATAACCCGACTTCGCCAAAAATGGGTCTAAAAAGGCTAAAACAAGAAAATAATTCAATTTGAAATCCAGAAATGCATAGGTACAAAAATGGTCGAGGTAGAGCTCTATTAATACAAATCGATTGACACCTCATTCATCAAAATCGGACCAGTAGTTTAGCCGCTACGAGGGAACATACATACAAACATACATACATACATACATAGACTGCCAAAATCATTACCCTTCCTTTTAGCTTCGCCGAAGTCGGGTAAAAAACAAAGTGGCGGGTTTTTTGCGCCAATTTACATATTTTTTAGTATTCTATTTAGTTTAGTTTTTAAATTACCGTTTCATCTTAAAGAGTTATTGTTTCAGGTATGGCTTTATACGAGAGGTGCAGCAGAAATATCGAGTGAGTATCGCCCGCACATAATACATTTAGCTTTGTACAGTACAACCATATTTTATTGCTGACCATTACTGTAATAATAATAGCTAGCCTCACCGATTTCAGTGTCGGTAGCCGATTTTATTGAAACCAGGCCAGCTACGCAATAGCTATTTTATAGTACCCAAGTGTGTTGTAAAAGAGACTCCCTCTTCCTTTTACTCTCATAACCCAGTGGGACGGTAAACCGACACGACTGGCGAGAGAACAGGCGCAGCACTGACTTTTTACATGCCCATCCGACGCGTGGATCATCTTTATTATCAGACATTCAAGTGTGATCACCTCCATTGTGCTAACCAAACTTGAAACATCATTTTTTTTGTTGTTCGCGTGAATCGAACCCACGACCTCCGGGTTGAGAGCGAAACTCTGAATCACTAGACCACGGTGGGAGGGTTGCTTCTCAAATCGCCTTTATGTAAATAGGCACAAGAATATAGCCCGAAATAGGTCACAGACGGGATCCCATTAAAACAAACTTCTTCGGTGTACTGTTATCCTCACAATTTAGAAACTGTTTAATAGCTAGATATACTTAAATATTACGGTATATAATTATAACATTGGCATAGGGTTGCCACATTAAAAAAACACGTTCTTCCGAAAATTAAAAAAAGTATAATACCATACTTACGAGTATTTTTTTCATATTTTTCATATTATGGCTGGTACATTCCTGCTATAACTTCCTATTATAGAAATGTTTACATAGTGATAAAAATGTCATATTTGTCGTACTGTATTCAGTTTTTATAACATACTATAAAGATGAATTTAATGTGAACGTAAACAAACCCGTCTATGACACATGCATAAACTAGATAGTGATGCAAAAACATGCAAAGAAATGAAAACGATTCAAATGAATCGTTTTTGATTTCTTTTATCGATAAATACTATTAATGTTGCTGTATGACTTTTATCGTTCATTTTTCTACGACTACATTGTCGTAGTATAGTCGTGTTTTATTTGCAGTAACAAAATATATAAAAAAATGTTATTTACTTAATGGTTTTTTAAGCTCTTGACTTTAAAAAACCATTAAATAACATTTTTTTTATTTAAATTGTTTGCCAATATTTAGAAGTTCCCTATTTTTAAACATGAATAATATTGTTAGAAATAAATTACTATTATGATATGTGTTGCCAAGATTCATCGATTCGCTATAGCTTTTTTTTCATTCATAAAATGCATAAGTCTTGGTAAAATGCAAAATATATTATATTAATGCAATGTATTTAATTTTATTTATATGTTTTTAATTATTCTCAATAAATCATTCCGTTTCGCAAAAACTAACTCCGTTAAAACCTATTTAGACGGTCACTTAACACGTTTGCATTTTGAAATCGCAATCCTATGGAATACCTATTTCAAAACATAGTTTTTATTATATTTATGTAGAAAATTTAAATATACAATATTTCCTACCAATCGCAATTACGCTATAGTATATTTTATTACTCATGCGGGATAAGTAGCATCTTGGCGCCCGCTGTTGCGGTTGAAAACGATACAAATTAAACTTATACAAGGTAAACTTTTCGCACTCAAATTCCAAAATGGGCAAACAGCCCATTGTCAACCGCAACAGCGGGCGCCAAGATGCTACTTATCCCGCATGAGTAATAAAAAATATTTAATATTATTATATCAGTCTCGTTGTACTAGAAATAATAATTGCAACTATTTGGTTTATCGAATTAATAAATTGTAATGTTTTCTTACACGCTCACACATGTGAAAAAAATATAATAATTTTATTTTAAATATTTCCAGTAGGAAAGAATTATTCGCAAGTAGAATTCCAAAAATGAATCGAGGATATAACTATTAGTTGTATTGCCGATCGTATAATTTACATCACTAAATCCAATCCATAGACTATAGACTTTATTCTACAGTCGGCAGTGTCAAAATGGCGTATTTTGGAAGTTTTTCATTTAATGTTTAAGCAGATTAATTATTGTTTATTTGTTATAAAATGTATTGGATATTAAAGTATGATATTTCAAGATTCCAGTGAAAGTGTTGATAAGTGTGCACAATATGTGAATAAGTGAAAATTTCGATGTTTTCGGTTTGTTTACCTTCACATTAAATTCATCTCGGACGTACTATAGATGACCCGTGCCTACTTCGTTGAGCAATACAAACCTTTTAACCTTCCCTGGACGTTCACGAATACTTCAAGACTAAAAATAGCCAAATCGGTTTAGCCGTTCTCGAGTTTTAGCGAGACTAGCGAACAACATTTAATTTCTATATATAAGATAAGATAAGATATAAGAAGAGATATTACAATTGACTTAATTATCGTACTCTATACAGGGTGTTTTGCACATGGACCGACATGATTTTTTGGGGGGTGGGGGGGGTCATGTGCTATTTTCCCCCGTGAGACCCAATATCCTAAGTCTCACGGTAGTCTAGATATGATATTTTTTTATTTTTTTGAAATCTACCCGAAATCTTGCCTTTAAATCGTCCTAACTTTTTTGTTTGTGGTTATAATACCACAAAACAATGTATGCTTGTATTCTACAATGTTTTCTAATTCTAAATAAATCATTACATGTTACAATTGATATCCACAAAAAAACTTCTGAGCTTTCAAAGTGGTAAATCGGTGTAAATGTTATGAAAAGTGACAACTTATCAATTCATTTAAAAAAAAACTAAAGTTCATTTTGAATTTAGCTTTTTATTAAAAAGTTCTTTACTTATTACCCTTTCTAACGATATGCTACATGACAGAAATAATACATCAGGGGTCGACCTAAGAGATACTTTGTTGCTAGGGTCAAGATAATGAAAATACATTTTTTATGTTAAGTTGTTTTTATTAAATTAAAATTACAAAGTTTGCTCGAATTGGCCGCCTCCACACCTTATGCATGCACGACACCTTTTTCTTATTTCCGAGGTTGTAGTTAAAAGCCGCATTTCCTCTTGCATTTTTACGAATGCTGTGTTTATTCGTTCCACTAAAATTTCTTTTGTGGGCACCTCTGTTGCATACACTAACTCTTTTGCACGTCCTCATACGTAGAAAACCAGGGGTGTTAAATCTGGGGACCGTGCTGGCCATGGAATGGGGCCAGCTCTACCAATCCACGAGTTTGGAAATGCATTATTTAAATGCTCTCGTACCGTTCGTTGGTAATGTGCCGGACAGCCATCATTTTGAAAAACAATTGGCACATCTTCTAAAACTGGTAGTACCAGTTCAGGTAAATCATTTTGAAGAAACTCTAAATAATTGTTTCCATTGAGTCGTTCTGGCAAAAAATATGGGCCGACAAGATTTCGCCCAATAACACCAGCCCAAACATTTACGCTGAATTTTCGCTGAAAGGAAGTCTGCCTTTTTTTGTGCGGATTTTGGCCCCTTTTCTCCCAGTGATGCAAATTGTGCAGATTTGCTATGCCTTCATGGCTAAAATTTGACTCGTCAGTCCATAAAATTCTTTTCAAAAAGTCGCTATCTTCAACATCTGTGTACAATAAAAATCGGCAGAACTCTAACCGTCTTGCATTGTCACCCTCTTCGAGACCTTTTGTTGTGTTTTACAGTTTGTGGTAATAACTGCATAAACGCGATATTTCTTTCTTTTAATTGAGCTCACGCAAAGAACTTCTTCAGTTGTCCGAGAAACATAGCAAGAAAGGAATTCAACGAAACAATTACAACAATAAAAAATAAAAAATAATAAGAGTAAAAGTGAACACATTAAGATTTGAAATCAAGTAAAATGTTTTAATGTCACATTTTAAATAAGTAGTAAGTACTGTAAGTTGTTACCTTGAACAGGAGTGTAATGAAATGCGTGCCTTCCATCTGCCCGAAGAACGGACCAGACTTTCCAAACTGATACGTTAAGTCCGTCAGCAACAACTCGTATGCTTGTTGTAGGATCGTCATCAAAAGCTTGAAGGATTCTCTCATCAACTTCAACATTATGTTGCCTCACATTCACTCGGGGCTCCCGAAAGTTTAAGTTTCCGGTCTCCCTCAGACGTCGATAGGTAGTTGAGAAGGTCTCGTGGTGAGGTAACCGTCGATCAGTGTAGCGTTCTTGATAAATTCTTCGCGCTTCATGCGAATTGCAATCAGCTTTACCATACGCCAACATCATGTCAGCATACTCCTCGTTACTGAAGTTCGCCATTGTAACGAATACGCAAAGATAAACACAACAAAAACGTAACAGTTCAACAACAGATTTAACAAAAAAACAATAACAAGACTTTAATTTGATTACGATAGAACAACGGGAAAAGTACGGGCACTTCGAATCGCAGAGTAATCTCGACTGATTCCCGGCAAGTGACCTTCACTCACTTTCAACTCGATAGACAAAGACAACAATAACTGTACTACTAGTAAGAAAGGGACTAACTTTTTACCTGCTGCTTGATAATCCGCGTTGACTGGTTACATTGTTCAAACCAGTTACATTGTTAGAGTGCGTGTTCAGGCAAACGAAGCTTAATTTGACCACTTTAAGAATGGTTTCTTATATCATGTAGCATATCGTTAGAAAGGGTAATAAGTAAAGAACTTTTTTAAAAAAAGCTAAATTCAAAATGAACTTTAGTTTTTTTTTAAATGAATTGATAAGTTGTCACTTTTCATAACATTTACACCGATTTACCACTTTGAAAGCTCAGAAGTTTTTTTGTGGATATCAATTGTAACATGTAATGATTTATTTAGAATAAGAAAACATTGTAAAATACAAGCATACTTTGTTTTGTGGTATTATAACCACAAACAAAAAAGTTAGGACGATTTAAAGGCAAGATTTCGGGTAGATTTAAAAAAAATTAAAAAAAAACATATCTAGACTACCGTGAGACTTAGGATATTGGGTCTCACGGGGGAAAATAGCACATGACCCCCCCACCCCCCAAAAAATCATGTCGGTCCATGTGCAAAACACCCTGTATATACGATACAATACAACATAGTACGTGACTGGCAACACTAGCACCTACTGGGACGGCCGTGTAAATGACAAAGTTACATCAACTTCAAATTTATTTAATTTGCGCTTAGATACTTTTTGTGAGCGACTCTTTGTAGTTGAAAATTGAACATACTGGTGTGATTAGTGCACACATCATACAAAAGTGGGCCATATTTGTGTCTGCGCTAAAATCGGCGTTTAAACATTAGGCAGTACGTCACCCTTATAAAGTCTGGAGCCTTACTCTCCAAGCTGATTCGATTTTGAATTAGATTCGATCGTGCGGCATACTCCCAAATAAATTAACGTTTGTTTATCATTCGATTGATATGGTCGGGAGTACAAAAAGTTAGGATCTAACGATTTTCTTTATCCTGGCTAGTTTCAAAGTAATTCACCAAATAAAGTACGAAAAACCGTTGAGATCGAACTGATTCGATTCTCGATTGTGTCGGGAGTAAGCCTGCTGGTACCAAATTCAAATTTGGGAGAAAGGGAGTGCCCGCCAAGACGAGCCAAGCGTAACGCATTTACTTATAAACTTAGATTTGATCGAGAGTCATGATAATATTTCAATTACAAGTAACTTAACATTTCACTAACCCACGCTTAGTAAGGAGTTAAAAATAAAATCATCACTAGTATACTATTCTTATTGACCATCTTTATATATTTTTTAATAATAGCTCCCCTCACCGATTTCGGTGTCGGTAGCCGATTTCATTGAAACCAGGCCGGCTACGCAGGAGTAATTTTATAGTGCCCAAGTGTGTGCGCAATACACAAAGACACTCTCTCTTCCTTTTACTCTCATAATTCAGTGGGACGGTAAACCGACACGACTGGCGAGAGCACAGGCGCAGGACCGACTTTTTACATGCCCATCCGACGCATGGAAAATGTTTCTTAGTTTTTCGTTAGTATACATATTATACTGTTAAATACTTTAATACACTTTTGTGTCGCGTCTGATTGAAATAAGATGATGATGAATGCGAATATAAAAATAATTCCTACAATACTTTACCCTCTAAAACGCGGTCGGACATAAAATGTTTTTCCTCTACGATGATTTTTATAGCCTTTATATAATCAAAGTTCGCGGCATCTTCGAAGTAACCTGATATTGCTCTACATTGTTAAGGGCGTGTTTCACCAAGCAATGTTAAAGTTAATCCTTCGTTAAATATTATGTTGTTCCTCTCGTAATTCCTATCAAGGAATGAGAAGGCATGGTATTTTAACAAGCCGTTAACACTAACATGCGTTGGTGAAATAGGGACTAAGGGCGTGTTTCACCAAGCAATGTTAAAGTTAATCCTTCGTTAAATATCATGTTGTTTCTCTCGTAATTCCTATCAATGAATGAGAAGGCATGGTAATTTATCAAGCGTTAACACTAACATGCGTTGGTGAAATCGTGACTAAATCTCGCTATTTACCTAGCGTTTTTCCTCCGTATTATATCTGACATTATGTAAGTGTGCTTTGCAATTATTTAAGCAATTTAGCACGAACAAATAACAAATAACGTATTCGTTGTAACATAAGTTGCGAATGAGAATTGTATGAAAACTGTGATGTTTGAAAATCATACGATTTTAATTTAAAGTCGTTACGAATTTTAAATAATGTAGCATGATAACATAAATATATTTTAGAAGGATAAAGATGATGACACTGACATGATGAATTTGTCTGTGTCATCATCTTCAAATGAACGAGGCACCTGCCCCGTTCGCGAAAAACTAAGCACTGGACTTCATAGTTAAAACAGTTTAATGTAGGGCGGCGATTCTCAGGCCTCGAACATAGTTCCGAATATTAGTATATCCCGCTCGCACGCGCGGTAAATCTCGTTTGCATGAGCGGGACAGACCGATAGTAAAAACTAAGTTCGAGGCCTGAGAATTGCCGCCCTGGAGTACGATTCTCGGGCAGTGGAAAAAAGTTCGAATATAAGTATATCCCGCTCGCATGCGCGCTAAATCTCATTTACATGAGCGGGACAGACCTATAGTAAAAACTAAGTTCGAGGCCTGAGAATTAGGGCCCTGGGCGGCGATTCTCAGGCCTAGAACTAAGTTTTTACTATCGGTCTGTCCCGCTCATGCAAATGAGATTTACCGCGCGTGCGAGCGGGATATACTAATATTCGGAACTAAGTCCGAGGCCTGAGAATCGCCGCCCTGGTCTTTAACAAGATATCAACTAACAAAAGATGAAGGCATACTTAACGGAGGCCTTAATACACATTTTATACTATTTAATTATTCTATACACATATTATAGGCGTTATACTCCCGCTTGAAACAAATGTTATAACATTGAATGAATTTCACCAACACAATATTTTAAGTTAATATCATGCTATCCTTGTCGTATCAGGGTCTTCTAATTGTCGAGTTCTCGTGATTCAGTTCAAGCTATAGTTCTCTCTATCGGTTTGGTCGGGCAGTTGCGCGACAGCAATATAAGTTACATTTTTTTTGCATTTCTCTATATATAGATCCAGCCATACATTGACCTTTTAAAGTGAGGTAGAAAGTTATAATGAAATGTTCTTCGCAGTAAAATCGCAATCTTGTTTATATTTGGCGAATGTTTATTTTTAGTGTCGGTTTTATATCCCGCGCAATTTGATGTAGCCATTACCCGCGGACAGGCATTCTCCTTCAGTAACAACTCATTTCGTTCGTACATTGTTAAGTACCGATTGTATTATGATTTTGTTGATTACTATTATATGTTTAGGTTTAAATATTTACCTTTTATCATCAAAGGCGAGATGCCACTTACGTGATAACATTATCAGACACATTTAACTATAAAGTCTTTAATTTGAACCATAACGTATAAAACAGGATTTGATCCTTATCAGCATCATTGTAAGTAAAATAAAAACAGTTTTCTTGTGCAGACAACACATCGAATGGTGTAATATATTATGTGGTCTTTTATTTTTAAATGCGCCGGTTCAATTACCGGCTAGTTTATGATTTAATTTGTGCGGGCTAGAAATGTCATTGTTTGTCAAAATCGAGCTTAGAGTCTCTTTTCAGCATTGTTCGCTACCTCACACATTTTACTTAATCTACCAACTACCATGCCCCTTTAAAAATGTAACTTCTATAGGTAGGTAGTAAAGTAACTCAAATATTACGCACGTTGGAGCACGTTGGTGCTCGAGTCGCGGGTTTGAATCCCGCCGAGGAAACAAAAAGTTTTCAATGTTCCGGGGTTAAGGATGTGTGTATAATAAAAAAAATAGGTATGTGTATAGTATAAAATTATTAAATATATTTCTGTTGTCTGGTACTTGTAACACAAGTTCTTCAAATACTTTCACCCGGTTTCTGAAAGGATTATCAAATTGACCAATTGATCAAATCAACTAATCTGAACGCTCATTGGTGAAAACAGTGACTGCGAAGTGATGTTCACCAATCAGCGTGCAGATTAGCTGATTTGATCAATTGATCAATTTGATCAGCCTCTCAGAAGCCGGGCGTAAGCACGGGCCAATTTGACGTGGTGTGAAGCGTCCATAGATATTTTTTTAAGTCGGTAAAAAAAGCGCTTCACCGTTCTTGTTCTCAAAGGATAATAAAGGTAAAACCTGTTTAGATATATTGCTAAACATTGCATAAATTTATACAACATTATTAGGTCCTTACATATGAAATTGGCGTTTTGTATGGGAGGAACATAAAGGCGATTTTTTCATATTAAAATATATTTTATTAATCAAAGTATGTACCATTGCTATCTATACACTTTTGCCATCTTATAGGTAGTTCATTGATCCCTTTACTAAAAACCATTGGGACGGGAATCAATGAAATCTTTGAAAGCGGTTTGGACTGCCTCATCGGAATTGAATTTTTTTCCTTACAAGAAGTTATCCAAATTTCGAAAAAAATGGTAATCTGTTGGAGCAAGGTCCGGAGAGTACGGTGGATGTCTTAGACATTACAATTGAAGCTCCTCTAATTTGGTAGCCGTCTGTTGGGCCGTGTGTGGTCTAGCGTTGTCTTGAAGCAGCAGTGGCGTAGAGCGATTGACAAGTCTCGGTTGTTTAACGGTGAGCTTTTCCATCATGGTTTGCAGTTGCTGACAATAGACATCAGCCGTAATCGTCTGACCAGATTTAAGAAAGCTATAGTGTACGACACCGGCACTAGTCCACCAAACGCTTACAAGTAACTTTTTTTGAGTAAATTTTCGCTTGGGGCAAGACTTTGCTGGTTCACCAGGGTTCAGCCATTGCGATGAGCGTTTACGATTATCGTACAGGATCTACTTTTCATCACATGTAATGATCCGATTTAAAATTCCTTCATTATTGTGGCGGTTGAGCAATGTAACGCAGCAGTCGACGCGCGTTTGTCGGTTTGCTTCACTCAATTCATGAGGTACCCACCTTTCCAGCTTTTCACCTTCCCAATTTGCTTCAAGTGGATTAAAACGGTTTTGTCACTAACACCGGAGCCTGTAGCTAACTCTGATGTGGTTTGCGATGGATCTGCTTCCACAATAGCCTTCAATTCATCATTATCGACCTTGGTCTCCGGCCGTCCACGGAGCTTGTTCTGCAGGTCGAAATTTTGAGAACGAAAGCGTTGACACCAAAAACCCACCGTGTTTTCTTTTGCGACACCACCCCCATACACATCATTAATCCTTCGAGCCGTTTCTGCAGCACTGGTGCCACGGTGGAACTCGTACTCGTAAATAATGAGATATTTTAAGTTTTCCATTTTGTGAAATGAGTGACGCAGAAAAAAAAGCAAAAGAGAAAAAAACAAATGAATTACGGTTTTCAAAACACAAATGCATTACTAAATAGCTGTTTAAATTTGAATTTGGAATTCCTAACCAAACAGGATATATTTAAGATCAAAGTGGCCAGTACAACAAAACGCCAATTTCATATGTAAGGACATATTATAATTGATTGATGAAAAGCAATAACATTTAGGTACCAACAAATTAGGACGTCTGCGCCGTGAAGGCACGAAAAGATAATGAGTACCATTCATCATCCAGGAGGGAATTAGGCGGGAAATTAGCGGCTCCCGGAGTTGGTATGGGAGATTAATTACCCTCCCCCCCCTGTCCACAAACAGAATATTTGACATCGACCTTTCGCCATCTGTCTCTGTCTGTCTTCGGTATTGTCTAATTTGATACTGAAGTTTGACAGTACCGAATATACAGTGTGTAAAAAGAGCAGTCACTATAACTTTGAGATACGATTATACTACCTTTCCTCATTCTAGAAATGTATTTTTTTTTTTTTTTGTACAAAAATTAAAAATGCTCTATTGTAATTTTTGCGACAAAAAAAATAAGAAATGGTGAAAAGTAAAAAAATTTTTTTTTTAGTTTTTGACAAAAAAAAAAAAAACAAAATGAGGAAAGGTAGTTTAATCGTATCTCAAAGTTGTAGTGACTGCTCTTTTTACACCATGTATTGTGAATATAAAAAAATGTGGTCCCTGTTCCGGGGCTTCCGTCGAGCGTGATGAAAAAAAAAACATTTCGTCGCTTCTCAACCTCGTATCTAAAAAACTAACTTTTCAGTCGAGTCAATATCTTAATAATTTTAGACTTTATTATGACATGGACTTGGTGACTAATCACTAAGTGATCAAACCCCCATTTAAAAAATAAAGGTAAAAAAAAATTACATGTACTTTGGATGTATCCTAGTACCTACTGTACATAACTGAACCTCATAAAAAAATCCATGTCACAATAAAATTTTAAATTATTAAGTTTTTGACTCTACTGAAAAGTTGTAGTTTTATAGATACGAGGTTGTGAAGGTAAAACGACGATTTAATTGCCTCATTAAAACATTAAAAGAAACAAGACTTAGACATTATAATGACAGGGCAGGAAAATTTACTTATGTAATATAATTAGAAAAAAAAAAAACAACAAAATAAACTTAAAGTAATTAAGGCGCAATGTGGGATGATAGGTAGTGTAGTGACTAACCTAAAAACAGTAGTTTGTTTATAATAATTATAATTTTGTTTTAATAATAGGTTCGTTAAAACCAGACCAAGCAGGAATCATTTTAATAGTGCCCAGGTGTGAGCGCAATATACAGGGTGTAAAAAGAGCAGTCACTATATCTTCGTGGGGTAATAACCAGGCAAGAGATATATCCATTGGTACTAGTCATTTGCTTTTAATCCACTGTTTCAAAAATGTAAAAATTTTCAATAGGCAATGTATAACGTGCACAACACAGCGATCAGCTGATTACGCTGAGAGGTCAATAGCACACGTAAGACGTTCATTACGTACTAGGGCAATAATTATAAAATTAAGAATTTAATGCAGAACGTTGTTCCAAACAGTTCAGCCTTGCGACTAAAAATAATAAATTGCAAAAAAAAAATTTTTTTTTATAAATAATGAAGAAAATTCATTTCTAGAATGAGAAAAGGTCAAATGCCAAAGTTATAGTGACTGCTCTTTTTACACCCTGTATGTAAGAACTCTCTATCTCTTTATTTTCCTCTACGAAACGAGGGTTTCATCACACCAACCGTCCTCGATAATAGCTCCGTCATATAAGATCCATAAAATAAATTAGCTCATTTTAATTAATCAATTTAATAGTCCTCTTTATGACAGTCGGTAAAGACATCGTAAAGTACAGTCGCGTCAACGATTTTTGGTCTTGGAGTATAAATTATCGAAAATGTATTTTGTACGACTCTTGAGATCGACATGAAATATGATCAATAATAATATTAATATTCGTGGCAGTCATCTGCATATATGATTGAATCATTTAATGGCGTGAAACAGCTCGTACAGATACTAATATGTTAATAT
Source organism: Celastrina argiolus (assembly GCA_905187575.2). Taxonomy (NCBI): domain Eukaryota; kingdom Metazoa; phylum Arthropoda; class Insecta; order Lepidoptera; family Lycaenidae; genus Celastrina; species Celastrina argiolus. The sequence continues at coordinate 13,913,739 of LR994599.1, read as the reverse complement.
ATTTTTTTATTAATTTACTTAAATGTAATAATAATAATAGAATTCATTCGGAAATTTTGTAGTTTAAAAATAAAATATTAAATGGCTGTCCTAGTCTCGGATTCATTGAATTTGTTGATAAGTTAGACATGTTTAGGGATTGTGATGTGCTACTAACGCGCTACAGCGTCGCGACTGCATATCGCGACCGTGACCGTGAGAACGATTTCGGTGTCGGTAGCCAATTTCATTAAAACCAGGCTAGCTACGAAGGATATAGTGCCCAAGTGTGTGCGCAATACACAAAGACACTCCTTCCTCACAGGATATCAGGCGCAGGACCGTCTTTTTACATGCAAATCCGACGCATATCCATGCGTCGGATGGGCAAAACTTGAAAACAATATTTTTTGTTGTTTCAACGCGGGAATCGAACCCACCACCTTCTGGTGAGTGGAGCGAAGCTCTGAACCACTAGAACATGGAGGCGATTTATGGTATTTTTATTTTATTTTTATTTTTATTTTATTTCATTCGGAAAACGAAACGGTAAATTAAATCTTAATATGAGTAATGTACATAGTAAAAATTATACACACTTACATCGTTTTCGCATATAGATTAATTTTAGACTTATATAAAGAGAAATTACAAACTTAGTTATTACAAATTCGTTACAAACGTATGCAAAGTTATTGAACGAATTGTGTCCTTAATTAACGAAGTCGAAGTGCGGCAACAATCTGGGTGCAAAACCTGTCATCCGAAATCAGGGAATAAATATTGTTTCCATTATGATTTACCTTTATACATTTAATTAAAAATCTAAAACTGATCGTATTTGCATAGCGGTAAAGGCAACGGAATCGCATTTACCCTTTTAATCTTAATCAACATACTAAGGGCCCCCTCAATGAAACCGGCACCATCACCAAACTAGATGTAGGGATCTATTAAACATTATTTGGTCTTTTTAACCCCCGACGAAAAAACCACGGTATGTTATATAGGTCAGTTTAAAGTGTCTGTGTAAATGTGCATGTGTCTGTGGCATAGTAGGTCCCAAACGGATTATCCGATTCTAATGCGGTTTTTTTGTTTGAAAGGTATTTCAGTCGAGAGTGTTCATAGCTATGTTTGGTGGAAATCGGTTCAGGTCTTCAAGGTAATCAGGTCGTTTGTTAGGTGTGATAGGAATGTTACACGCTGAGTCGGGGGTTTTTAATTTTTATACCTTTGCATTGAGATCTTTCATTAAAATATTCCTTCCATAACTTATGATTTAATTTTTCGAAATTTCGAAATTTCCGAAACGCATCGCATTTGCCCTTAATATACTAAACCTCAATGAAACCTGCCCCATCAACGAACTAGATGTAGGGAGCTATTTAACATTATTTGGTCTTTTCAGCACAACGCCGAGCGTCTACTGAAGCTGATAGAGAACGTGTACCGCTGGCTGCCCCTTGGCACCATTATCAACAACAGGGTCTTCGTGGTGCACGGCGGCATCTCAGACTCCACTGACCTGGACATGGTGCGGAGCCTGGAGAGAGACAAGGTATGGCATTGTATGTCTCGTTTAACATTTTGGGCGAATCTGATTTAACATAATATGACAAATACAAAACTAAATGAATGATAATACTTTAGGGTGTGTATGTGCCTGCTATTTAGAGTATAATGGCAATGTATACGCCTATACAATTAAATCCCAGAAAACGTTCATAATTTTTCCATTAATAAATTAAAAAAAGTAGTTTAAGAAAGTTTGTGTGCTAAAGCTTATTATTGTTACAAACATCTTCAGTCTCGGCAGTGCCCACATCTAGATCCGTGATATTACAATTATGCGTGTTTATTTTATATTAGTGTTAATTTCATTGAACTGTTTATTAATAATTTATCAATCAACTGACTGTTATAGATTATATTATTGTAGTTATTTTAAATTATTTAATATTTAAATATGGCAACCCATGACGTCACTTCCATAATATTAAATTGTCATACAATTTATTATCTTAACTAAAGTAAGAATAATTATATAAAATTAAATATATGTTATTAATATTTGTTATTAAGATTAATATTATATAAGATTAATATTTGTTTACCTAATAATCATATTCTATTATATCCGGTATAGGTAATTATAATCATACCGGATATTAAATAGTTCTCATATTGATTTTTGCCCTAACGATTGTCAATGATATATAAGGGTGTAACTCTTCGTTGTGACCAGACTTAAGAATAGATTGATACTGTTGTAAGCAGAGACTCTGCCCGATTAAATATTACAAGTATAAATATGGAGCATTGGCTTTTATTTACGTCCGTCACAATTCAGAAGAGGGGTCAAGAAGAAACGTGTCAAGGCCATACCCAGATGGACTCGATAAAAGGAAACGGGAAGACAGGTCAGTGATGATTTTTTTTTTCTTTCGTTTCTGATGACTCCACGCCCAACCCTACGCTGGCAAAAAGAGAAAACCACGCTGTGTGGCTCATGATTCGTTATTTTTACGATAAAATGTGAATATTGCTGGTCAAGATGTAATTTCATGTAGGTACATCAAACTTTATACTCTTTATTGGCAAAGACTGCATACACAATATGATAAATCGTAATACATTGAAAAATATATAAAACTTAGTGCCTTGTTCAGGCGTTTGCTAAATAATAAGATTAGTACATTTACTTCCCTATGTACATTACATACTTATTTTAAATTAAGTATTACATATAGATAATTATGATTATAATATTGTACCTACTAAGTAGAAAAATATTTTATAAACAATATTCTTGACCTTTTGCAAAGTATTTTTCTTATGAGAAACTTTTTTTTTAAATACCGTCGTTATTTATTTTTCTGTTAAATAGTAGTTTGGTTTCTTTTTATGGTAGTGGATTATACTCGTAATAATAGATAGACCGTCTAAACTACGTGCTAATGCTAAAGCTTATCAAACACGAGAAATGGCATATTTCGGATATGTCTTTTAGAAAATTTTAGTAAAGATAATAATTCCTTATCTTTAATTTCTCGGGAATCATCATGGTGGCGCGGAGGAAAAGTCTACAGCATATGCTCTGGGGCACGTGATTGTCGAGCACAACAACTGTGTGACACACTTCGGCAAGCTGCTGGGTAGCCGTTACACCTGGACCTTCGCGGCAACAGGATCAGCAAACTCCGGGAATCATCATGGCGGCGCGGAGAAAAGGTCTACAGCTGCCTTGTGGTCTGGGGCACGTGATTGCCGAGCACAACAACTGTGTGACACACTTCGGCAAGCTGCTGGGTAGCCGTTACACCCGGACCTTCGCGGCAACAGGATCAGCAAAATCCGGTGTGTATATTGATTCTTAATTTAAATGATCAAGTGGTTTTTATGCGCCCCGTAATTATTAGCTCCTCAAGTGTCGTTATTTATACTGGTAGTAAATTTAATATTATTTTAAATTAAAAGAAAACAAATGATTGGATTGATTGACTAACTTGAAATATTACCATCAGATATAGGCACAGAAATAAAGTGGATATAGGAAATAATGAAAGGGTTTGGAGATGCTTATTATACTCCTTCTTTGGGCATATTATCTAATATATAGTAAACATGCTATATCTGTGTGATACTAAAATAAAATCTAGTAATTAAACTAGATCTGTGTGACCATGAAATAATATATAGTAAACAAGCTATATCTGTGTGATACTAAAATAAAAACTAGTAATTAAACTAGATCTGTGTGACCATGAAATAATATATATAGTAAACAAGCTATATCTGTGTGATACTAAAATAAAAACTAGTAATTAAACTAGATCTGTGTGACCATGAAATAATATATAGTAAACAAGCTATATCTGTGTGATACTAAAATAAAAACTAGTAATTAAACTAGATCTGTGTGACCATGAAATAATATATAGTAAACAAGCTATATCTGTGTGATACTAAAATAAAAACTAGTAATTAAACTAGATCTGTCTGACCATGAAATAATATAGAGTAAACATGCTATATCTGTGTTATACAAAAATAAAATCTAATAATTAAACTAGATCTGTGTGACTATGAAATAATATATAGTAAACATGCTATATCTGTGTGATACTAAAATAAAAACTAGTAGGTAAATAAACTAGATTTATGTGATTATAAAATAACAATTAGTTAGTATTAAAAAAAAAACTATATCTATGTGACAATAAAATAATAATTCAAAATATTATGCAAAATTTGTGTACATAAATGTTTACACTAAAATAACATCTACTAAATAAACCAGATCCAAGAGATACTAAACCAACTCAGCAGGATAATTGACTATGATAAATAACTTAATAATTGAAATAGACATAATTAAATATAAAGAATATTTTGGTCATAATGTATTTAAAATATTTTCTAAGTGCAATTACTGTTTTCGTTTATTTCTTTCAGGTACACAAAAAAGATATGACGAAAACTAATCATCTTGCCCTGGGACATGGCAAAATGCAGGATGGCCGAGTGTTACAAACATCTTCAGTCTCGGCAGTGCCCACATCTAGATCCGTGATATTACAATTATGCGTGTTTATTTTATATTAGTGTTAATTTCATTGAACTGTTTATTAATAATTTATCAATCAACTGACTGTTATAGATTATATTATTGTAGTTATTTTAAATTATTTAATATTTAAATATGGCAACCCATGACGTCACTTCCATAATATTAAATTGTCATACAATTTATTATCTTAACTAAAGTAAGAATAATTATATAAAATTAAATATATGTTATTAATATTTGTTATTAAGATTAATATTATATAAGATTAATATTTGTTTACCTAATAATCATATTCTATTATATCCGGTATAGGTAATTATAATCATACCGGATATTAAATAGTTCTCATATTGATTTTTGCCCTAACGATTGTCAATGATATATAAGGGTGTAACTCTTCGTTGTGACCAGACTTAAGAATAGATTGATACTGTTGTAAGCAGAGACTCTGCCCGATTAAATATTACAAGTATAAATATGGAGCATTGGCTTTTATTTACGTCCGTCACATTATAAGATAATTGATTTTGTTAATGATTGCACACCCTGGGAATAAGGTGGCCAACCATAATGACTGCTTCTATTTATTTACTATATCTATCCTTCAGGCACCTCCGTGGTCTAGTGGTTCTGAGCTTCGCTCTCGACCCGGAGGTCGTGGGTTCGATTCCCGCGTTGGAACAACAAAAAATGTTGTTTACAAGTTTGGTTAGGACAATGCAGGCTGATCACCTGATTGTCTGACAAGAAAGATGATCCATGCGTCGGATGGGCATCTAAAAAGTCGGTCCTGCGCCTGACCTCCCACCAGTCGTGTTGGTTTACCGTCCCACTGGGTTATGAGAGTAAAAGGAAGAGAGAGTGTCTTTGTGTATTGCGCACACTTGGGCACTATAAAATAACTCCTGCGTAGCTGGCCTGTTTAAACGGCCACTAGACAAAAAATGTGTCCTATTAGTCTGCACGGTAATATCATTCCCGAAGCCAAAAACGTTAAATACCTAGGCGTAGTTCTAAACAAGTCGATGAATTTTTCAACTCACGTCACAGCCGCGATCCGAAAAGCGAAATTTGTACTTTACAAATTGTATCCGCTATTAAATGCGCGTAGTAAAATGTCCTTAAGACATAAACGCACCCTCTACATAACTTGTATAAGAACAATTCTCACTTATGCGTGCGTCTCTTTCGCACACATAAGCGACAATCAAATGGACCGATTACAAAAAGTCCAAAACCGGTTTTTACGTCTAGCAACAGGCGCCCCCCGGTATATGCGTAACATCGACTTGCATAGAGACTGCGAACTCGTCACTATTAAAGCCCACATCCAGGAACTCGCCGGGAGATTCTTTGATAGAGGCAAAAGGCACCCCAACCCGCTCATTCGTAAGGCCCAGGATTACGAACATGACGCACGGACTTTCCGACATCCTTTCAAACGACCTAAGCATATCTTAGTCGATCCCATAGATAGTATCACAAAACACGTACTGCAACATTTGCAGTCACGTAAACACACCACACCACACGCACCCGCGTGGTTAGTACTGCACCAAGGCCGGCGCCGGCGTTGTCCCAGGAGACTTTTAGCACTCACTACAACACGTACTGACTTACAGACCGACTTACACACGGGACCGAGTTCGGACCCGAGTTCGAGCCCGCGTCCTAGCAGTTTAGGAACACACCTAAACGACCGCGACCGCGATTTGGATATAGAGAGCTCTATAAACAACGCGGACCTCCTAGACATTAGAAATTACGCGCGCGAACTAACCCGACCGCTCGCGGAAGGGTGAGGGCTTGCCCTTCTTGCACTAGCCAAGTCAATATCAATATAAAAGAGCTTCTCTAACGCGATAACTCGTTCGTGGATAGTTTTTGCTACCGCGCGTGAGCTACCTCACTCGTCAGAGAGTGAGGACGGGGTTCGGGCCCCTCAGCAGGGAGGACACGTGTCCTACACACCGTATAAAAATAGACTACTTCCGTAGCTATCCCCAAAATCCGGTTTGAATATCACCCGGGTGATGTTAGGGGGGGTCAAACCTCCCCATCTACTCCCAGCCAAACAACTAGCCACCCGGCTAGTTATAGTCCGATACAGCTAAATCGGCTTTCGAGCCATTAGTGAGTACCCTTTCGAAAAAAAAAAAAAAAAAAAAAAAACTGGCCTGTTTTCAATGAAATCGGCTACCGACACCGAAATCGGTGAGGCCCCCCTCACTATTATTATTATTATTATTACAACTTTTTACGACAAAAGAACTAAGTAGCAAGACTTGGCACTTTTTACAAGTCATGTTTTTGTTGGTATTCTACTTTACGAAAATACTCGTGTCTCGTGTTTTGAATGTCTGATTAACATACGATGAGCACAGAGAAAGGAAATGCTGAACAGACGAAAAAGCTGAACTTTCAAAAGAAGCGGCAATATCTGGAGCATGTTTATAACAAAGCTTTCCGCGAGCTTTGTAAGCGCTCGACACTTTGTAAGAGCATCTTAAAACAAAATCTGGTATCAAAATCAATTAAAAATTCATTCATCACTAGGTCGAACCGAAAGGGAAGGTAACAATTTTGTCGGTGTGTATAATAATAATGTCTCCCACACCGATTTCGGTGACGGTGGCCGGTTTCATTGAAACCAGGCCGGCTACATTTTAACGGACTAAAGGTTGTAACCTGTGTAGCCGGCCTGGTTTCATCGAAACCATTTTCATTAAAACACAGGTTACAGTTATTTTATAGTGCCCAAGTGTGTGCGCAATGGACAGAAGCACTCTCTCTTCCTTCACTCTCGTAGCTCAGTGGGACGGATAACCGACACGACTGGTTCTCGTTCAGTTGCAGGACAGACTTTTTAGATGCCCATCCGATGCATGGACCATCTTTCTTGTCAAACTGTCAGGTGATCAGCCTGCATTGTCCTAACCAAACATGAAAACAACATTTTTTGTTGTTCCAACGCGGGAATCGAACCCACGACCACGGTCGAGAGCCAAGTTCTGAACCACTAGACCACGGAGACAGTGTGTATATATTATGTATGTTTGTATTAAGCGATGCGATTTCAATAAAAGCGGTGTCAATAGATAAATAATAGCTAGGGTAGTATAAGAAAAATAATTGATGTAGTTTGTGACGTAGACACTATCTACAATGTGACTGGTGAGACATGAGCAATACTTGAGGACGTGATATTTGGCTATTATATGAGAAGACAAAAAATAATAAAATAAATAACATCATTTAATCACTGAGTAAATGTAGCTTAAACTTGAATAATTACTTACCCAACGCATGGACACCGCGCGTAGGAACTTGCCCGTACTACCTACGTTGATGTCGCACGCCGCCGCGCCGCGCCGCGCCGGCTGCATAGGTATGCCTACTTGCCAAGCTGCGTTATTTTCATAGTATCCATGATTCATTTATTTAAGGCGAGGAATAACCGCAACTAGCGGCCACTTTAGTTATTACTTATGAGAGTAAATACAGCTTAGGATTTAGAGCTGTAATTAAATGCCAATATATTAGTTTAACTATTTACTTAAACTTTGAACCGATTACTTTCTTTAATAAGATCTTTGTGTCGTTGTAAAATTAATATTAAAAAGCGTGGCGCTAGTTGCGGTTATTCCTCGCCTTAAAAGAAAATTTGGAAAAAGATTAAGTACTTACCTAATTTTATTACATTTATAATGGGAATCGAGTACCGAGTACTCTCCGTAAGTATTGCACATGTCTGACCAGTCAGGCTGTATAACTCGTAAGTGTTTAATTACTAATTGCTTCTATTAACTAAGTTGTTTCATTGCACTAATATTCTAGTAAATATCAATTCTACTGTACTGTACTGGACATCAATAATAAAACAACTTAAACCCCTCTTTTTTACATTCGAAATTTAATCGGGTACACGTTCCCATTTCGCACTGAAATATTTCTCTCTAATCTCTAAAAAGATAAGCAAAATTTTCAATTTCCCAGCACAAAACACAAACACTTGTTAAGCCCGGGAGATACATTTTTACTGCTGTTAATCTTGTCCCTCGATTGTACCACCCACACCCACACCCATAAATATGAAAAACCCATTTTATTAAATAAGTTTAATTAAGCAACAAATCACTGGCTTATATTTTATGACGACCTCCGTAGCGCAGTGGTTTAGCGCCTTGGTGCTCGACCGAGAGGTTGCGGGTTCGAATCCCGCCGAGGGAACAAAATAATGTTTCTGGGTCATGGATGTGTATTAAATTTGTGTATTAATATAATTAAATATGTGAATAGTGTATGAGTAATAAATATATATTTCCGTTTTCTGGTACCTGTAACACAAGTTCTTCGGATACTTAGCACAGGGCCAAATTTACGTGGTGTGAAGCGTCTATAGATTATTATTATTTTACGCTCTCATAGTGTTTAAGTATTAATGAAAGTTGTTTGGTCGAGTTTATTCAAAAAATATTTTTAATATATAAAAATAATATCTATGGACGCTTTACACCACGTCAATATGGTTCCGTGCTAAGTATCCGAAGAACTTGTGTTACAGGTGCCAGACAACGGAAAATATAATACTTTTATAATATACATAATATATTTGAAATTTTTGTTTTATTATAAACATATTTAATACACATCCATGACCGAGGAGCACGGAAAACTTTTTGTTTGGCGGGATTCGAACCCGCGACCTCTCGCTCGAGCACCAACATTTATATTATATTATTGATAGATCTACTATCGCTTATTGATAGATCAACTACCCCAATAGACATGGATATCGGACTATGAAGCATGTTTGCGAGTTAATTCATGTTTAACCTCCTTCGTATAATGTCTTGTTAATTACATCCAGCGAAAAGTAAACAAGACGTATCGTTTTAATCACGACGTCCAATATGTTCTCGATCCAAGATTGAGGAGACTAAAGTGAACAACATTCATCTCGTTACTTCAGAAATTCACGTTAGTCGGCCGTGCGGAAGGGTCGCTGTTTAAACCTAATTGAAAACGTGAAAGTAAAAAAGATACGATATAACCGTGAATGGATCATCTTTCTTGTCAGACAATCAGGTCAGCCTGCATTGTCCTAACCAAACTTGAAAACAATATATTTTGTTGTTCCAACGCGGGAATCGATCCCACGACTTCCGGGTCGAGAGTGAAGCTCTGAACCACTAGACCACGGAAACAAATGCTAACTAGATAATAGTTATGTACACACTCGAACAACAACTAACTAGATGATGTTCATTTCAGTACGCGTCTCTTCTCCGTCCGCCTGTCAACGAGGGCGCCGCCCCGGGCGCTGAAGGAATTGACAAGGTTGAGTGGAAGCAGGTGAGTTTATTTATTTTGCCTGTGTGTCTTACATAATTCAGGTCTTACAATAAGTTTGGTACAGCGCATAGGCCACTAGGGGCAGAAGTTACATCTACTTATATACTAATCTATATCTATTCTATACTAATATTATAAAGAGGTAATGTTTGATTGTTTGTTTGTTTGTTTGAATGGAATAGGCTCTGAAACCATTGAACCAATATGAAAAATTCTTTCACCGTTGGAAAGCTACATTCCTAGCGCTGAACATAGGCTATATTATATGTTTAAAAAAAGTAGGGTTCCTTACTAAAACCCCAAAAATGTAGCCCAAAGTGTAAAAAAACGACCTCCAAAATTTCTTACGTCGTGTGCGCTTCGACAACGGCTTGACCAATTTCGCAATTTTTTTTACGGTATGTTCGTTATTGTCACGAAAAGGTTATTATGAAAGAAAATGTTGAAAAAAATAAGCAGAAAATTAGAAAAAAGAAGAAAATACGTGATGGTCACGCGGGGTTTGAACCTGGGCTCAATCGATTTACGTCGTTGCCAGTTTATATGACACTGGTGTCATGGTAACGACATTGTTTACAAATGGAAAATAAAAATTATGAAATGCTATAAATAACGTATTAACATAAACTTAAACTATTTGAATTCATTAAACTATTTGTCCACCACTAATAAATAGTCGGGTCATTTTAATAGGTAACATTTGACAGTTTATCAAAAATGAGCGACGTAACGTTGTAACGACGACATAATAAAATAAATATTTTCTTTTTGTTAAAACTGCAGAATTTACTAAACTTTATTTAATAATTATTAGATATTTATTGTCAACATAACCAATATGAGTTTTTTTACGATTTGCTTTCACTGATAAACGATCTTAAATATAATATACAAATTATGATTTAATGAAATAAACGTCGTGATAATGTTACGTCAGTTAACACTTTTTCTTATTAAACACTAGAGACTTACTCAAAAAATCGATTAATCTTTTAACAACTATAAATATACATATTTAAAAAAAGTACTTAACTTATAAGTTGTAATAAGAATATATTATAAATGTTAATTTAAAAATCAGATCGAAGGAGTTAGATCCATGGTCATAATTCACGAACAATTAAAAAAAAAATCTAAAACGTCATGATATGACGCCACTATGTCGTCATTTGTCTTTGTGCGAAGTTAACGTCTGTCTGTTCTGTCTTTTTTTTTTCTTGCTACTGAAAACAAAAATGCAATTAAAAAAAATGTCTGTCTGTCTGTTAGCGTGTCTCTTTGCTCCGGCTAATCTCTGGAACGGCTGGACCGATTTTAACCAGACTTTCACTGGTAGATAGCTAAAGTTATAAGGATTAATTTAGGCTTCTTTTCATCATCATCATCGTTATCTAACTAATGATCACCGAATCGGCTGGACCGACTGTGACGGGAGCATTCACCGGGCGTTAGCTTATGTTAGTTTCATCTTTACATCAGCTTTTTGTATTAAAGTAAGTCGTGTTAGTTAAATGAATTATTTATAACTCGAGAACGGCTTTATCGATATGGTTGAAAATTGGTGAGGAAGTAACTTAGAGCCAGTAGACGGACATAGGATACTATTTATTCCATTTGACAGCGCAGAACCAGCAACGTTCACGGAAGGGTTTGGCGTTGTCGGTTCCGCGTTGCGGGTTCCGGGTTCCCGTGTTGCGGGTTCCGGGTTCCGCGTCGCGGGTTCAGGGTTCCCGTGTTGCAAGTTGCGGGTTCCGCGTTGCGGGTTCCACGTTGCGGGTTCCGCGTTGCGGGTTCTGCGTTCCCGCGTTGCGGGTTCCGGGTTCCCGCGTTGCGGGTTCCGGGTTCCCGCGTTGCGGGTTCCGGGTTCCCGCGTTGCGGGTTCCAGGTTTCCGCGTTGCGGGTTCCTGGTTCCCGCGTTGTGGGTTCCGGGTTCCCATGCTGCGGGTTCCGCGTTGCGGGTTCCATGTTCCCGCGTTGCGGGTTCCGGGTCCCCGCGTTGTGGGTTCCGGGTTCCCGCGCAGCGGGTTCCGCGTTGCGGGTTTCGGGTTCCCATGGTGCGGATTCCGGGTTTCCGCGTTGCGGGTTCCGCGTTCCCGCGTTGCGGGTTCCGCGTTCCCGCGTTGCGGGTTCCGCGTTGCGGGTTCCGCGTTGCTGGTTCCGCGTTGCGGGTTCCGCGTTGCGGGTTCCGCGTTGCGGGTTCCAGGTTGCGGGTTCCGCGTTGCGGGTTCCGCGTTGCGGGTTCCGCGTTCCCGCGTTGCGGGTTCCGGGTTCCCGCGTTGCGGGTTCCGGGTTCCCGCGTTGCGGGTTCCGGGTTCCAGCGTCGCGGGTTCCGGGTTCCCGCGTCGCGGGTTCCGGGTTCCCGCGTTGCGGGTTCCGGGTTCCCGCGTTGCGGGTTCCGGGTTCCCGCGTTGCGGGTTTTGGGTTCCCATGCTGCGGGTTCCGCGTTCCCGCGTTGCGGGTTGCGGGTTTCGGGTTCCCATGCTGCGGGTTCCGGGTTCCCGCGTTGCGGGTTCCGCGTTCCCGAGTTAGGGGTTGTTTTTTTTAGTTGAATTTCATCATAAACTGTTTTTATGCTCAAAGAAGTGGGCAAGGGTCAGCTAGTATATTATAAAGCGGAAGAGTTTGTTTGTTTAAACGCGCTTATCTCAGGAACTACTGGTCCGATTTGAAAAAATATTTTTTTGTTGGATAGTCCATTTATAGAGGAAGGCTTTAGGCTATAAAACATTACGCTGCGACCAATAAGAGCGAAGCGTCAGTGGGAAATGTTGCAACAACGGGGAAAATTATTCACATTTGAGGACTTACGTTGCGTGCGCTGCACTAGGTTTAAGTCACTCAAAAACCACGCGAACGAAGTCGCGGGCACAGCTAGTAGGAAATATAATAATAACCTCAACAAAATTGTGTAGAAAACTTTGGCGACCTTGTAGAGAAATAGTTTAAAGTACAAGCTTGTACTCCTCGGTTATAATAAAAAATGCCTTAAACTTAAATGTACGAACCTTTTTTACTTATCTCACGCATCACTTAGGAAAATGTTTATTTGAAATTTTTTCGTTAAGCCATAATATTGAAGAATAATTCACGTCGCTGAGTCTTCATTAATTTCGTATAAGTCAAGTAACATTCATGACAAAGAATGATAATATACTGTTCACAATATTATATCAACTCCATATTTCGTGAAGCTTGAGAGGAAACAAGCCCCTTGATAGATGACACTGCGGATATAGTTTCTCATAAATAACATTTAGGAGTATTGAATATGAATTACAATTCTGATCTGGGCTCCGATTCTCGTAACTCGTAACTCGTATTTCATTTCAGTCTATCCCGCTCGCACGCGCGCTTAATCAGACGTGCAAATGCGGGATAGACTGAGATTCGAAACGAGTTCGAGGCACGAGAATTGGGGCCCTGATCTGGACCACGTCCAGTGGTTTAGTTAACTATCCGAAGGTTGTGAGATCTATTAAGTTTGAACAAGAAAAATATTGTTTTCAAGTTTGATTAGAACAATGCACGCTGATCATCTGATAAGATCGATGACCTATGAGTCATATGCATTAGTGATGCTACGGAAGTCCGCATCCTTATCCGCGGATATCCGAGGGAAAATAAAAGTCCATATCCGTGTCCGTACTTTCCACTCGGATATTTTACGGATCTTTTACATGACGTTGAATAACTATAAAATTTCATTCAGAGTATTTTTATTTCTTAAAATGAAATATGTGGCAATTTTATATTTAAAGCATATATTTTCGCAGTAAGTTACCATAAATATTGGTATGGTAAGTATTTACTACTGAAATAATATTTATAACGAGATCAATGTTATAAGCAAGTTATATATTAATATTACATATAAGTATAACATAAAACAACAAGTAAAACATAGATTTTTAACACCAAACGAACAAAAAAATATCAATTGTAATAATATAAGATCCGTATATCTATCTTGACACTAAATTAATCGGGTCTAGGATCCGTATCCGGAGATATATTTTTAAAGATCTATCACATCACATCATTTCTAAAGTCGGTCTTCGATTAACACGTGACGCTTATCTGTCACTGGGTTACGAGACTAAGGGCCGATTTTTCAATCGTCAGATAACTTTTATCTGTTGAATAAACATGTGACTTTGACATTTGTTCCATAAAAAATCTGTCAAAGTCACATATTTATTCCTTAGATAAAAGTTATCTGAGGAAAAAAGACCTTGTGACAGACAGCGCACACATTGGGCATTATTACAAAACTTTCTGGGTAAACACGCTGTTTCAAACAAAACAACGGACGGTGTTGCACAGTATTTTTTTTTAAATCAGGACTTGATATTTAAATTCAATTATAGTTCAGAAATGAAAGTGCTCTCTGTACCGGCAGTCTGTACCGCGCCGCTTGGAACTATCAAGAGTTTGCCAAGTTCCTTAAATCAATTACAGTCAAGTTGTTTTAACTGAATAGCAGGTAAAAGCAATTAGTGTAGTAGAAATTATTACGTTGTTTACTTTATGTTGAGGACACTTTACAGTTATATTATTTACACCTAGTAGTAGTATACTACGATCTAGAATTACTAATATATTCATATAATTATACTTATATTTTTTCTTGACGCGCTGACGTCCCCTACTGTGTCCTTTTTGCATTCTTGAATCCTCTGGAATAGACACAAAAAGTCATCAAATCGGTTCTTCCCTTTAGTTATACGCGCACCAAAGATTTAGATATAAACTAGCTGACCCGTGCCCACTTCGTTGAGCATTCAAACCGTTTAAACATTCCCTAAACTTCCACGAATATTTCAAGACCTAAAATAGCCGAATCGGTTCATCTGTTCTCGAGTTTTAGTAAGACTAACGAACAGCGATTCATTTTTATATATAAGATACTAGCTAACCCCTTCCCGCTTCGTTGAGCATAAAAGCCGTTTAAACCCAAGTCCATGAAAGGACTTTCACGCATACTTCAAGACTAAAAATAGTCGAATCGGTTCAGCTGTTCTCGAGTTTTAGTGACACTAACGAACTGCGATTCATTTTTATATATAAGATTATTGTTATTATATTGTGTAGTGGTAGTATTCATTTTTGTTGTACACATATACTTAAAATAATACTTGCAGGGCTTCTTAAATTTATGTACTTAACATTATATAAATAAATAAAAAAAACTATATTTTTATTTTTTCTTTAAATGTTGCAATGGTTGTCTGAAAGTTATCGCTTGAAGCTACTAATACCGCTATTTTTTTTCTTCTTAGTCAGAACTAAACTGTATTTTAATATTTGTAAGTATACTCGTACAAACAGATAAATAATGTATTTATTGGTCAGTTACGTAAAAACAATGTAACACGTATTACCATACATAAAAATGTAGAATGAAAATATTATGCATATATAAATATTTGCAAACAGCCGCAATACCTCCATCAATGTAAAATCATTTGATTTTAATATAATATAATAAATCCCCGCTTCTGTTGCAAATTACAATACCGTAGGAGATTACTCTGAAAAAATATCGGGGTGATTTTTCCATTGATGTATAAAATTCATTTCGGCGATCGAGTGATAATGTTTCAATGGAAAATACAGTTTCAATATTTCCTCAACTGGTATCGAAATTGGGGAATTTATTTTTATATTGCTGACTTTCTATCTTTTCCTACCCTTCCTTTCGCTTGCCGTAGGCAAGTTGGGATGAAGAAGGGTTTTTGGCAGTCTATGTTTAGTCGTCCGTAGCACCTAAACTATTGGTCCTATTAAAATCAAATAGATCGTTGAAGAGTTATTTAAGGGCAATTATTACAATAATATCCCTTAAAATTGTGTACAAAAGTTGTGAATTTATACAAATACTAGCTGACCCGTGCCCACTTTGTTGAGCATAGAAACCACAGAAACAGTTTGTGATGAACCGTTTTAACCTTCCCGCGACTTATCCCGCGAATATTTCGAGACTACAAATAGCCGAATCGGTTCAGCCGTTCTCGAGTTTTAGCGAGACTAACGAACATCAATTCATTTTAATATATAAGAGAAGAAGAGAGAAGATTTATACCTGATATTATGCGAAATCCAAAATGCTGGAAGGAGCCGACCTCGATTTCGACAAAAATCATTATCAAAATTAGGAACTTATGGAAGCAAAAAATAAGCGATTTCCTGTATTACGTATGAGTTGAAAAGTAATTTTGTATGTATAATAATATCTATTGACATTTCACACCACGTCAATCTGGCCCCGTGCTAATTATTATCAGAAGATCTTGTGATACAAATATACTTTATATATATTCAAGATTTTTAATATATCACACACATCCATGATCCAGATACACAGAAACTTTTTGTTCCTTCGGCGGAATTTGAACCAGGGACCTCCAGGTCGAGCATCAATGTAATCAACCACTGCGCGACGTGGTCGTTAATGTACTCGTAGTTTACAATTTCAAATCAGCTGGCTTAATCCTGACACAATCCAGTCAGTTCGATCACAACGGCTTTGGGTATTTTAATTGGTGGATTACTTTGAAACTAACCAGGATAAAAAAAAACGTTAGATCGTAATTTCTTGTACTCCTGTCTATCTATCAATTAGCTGAGAATCAAAATAAACAAATGTTAATTTGTTCGGGAGTACGCGGCACGATTGAATCTGAAACAAATCAGTTTGGAGAGTAAGGCCCCTGGTTAGATAATAATTGGTATTCTAAGGGCGTGTTTCACCAAGCAATGTTAAAGTTAATACTTCGTTAAATATCATGTTATCCCTCTCGTATTTCCTGTCAATGAATGAGAAGGCATGGTATTTTAACATGGCGTTAACTTTAACATTGCTTGGTGAAATACGCCCTTAGGCTCCATAGGAACAGATCATGATCTCGAAGTTTGTATAGCAACGTAATAATAAGAACATTCGATCAAATACACATCCATCACATCGGAAATTGCCTCTCTTTAACAAAACCTCAAGCGGAAAAGATAAAAGATAAAAGTATAGCCACCCCCCCGGGGCCACTTAATTTAATCCCGAATAAAGATGTTGGATTTTGTAGCCAAATTCTTATAGATTTGTGCACTCACTTCTCCTCTTTATCATTAGTAAAACATATTATATATTAACATAAAACTAAATTAAAAACCCCCGACTTAGGCCGTGTGTAGGAATAGTATTGTGATAGGAATTTTACACGCTAAGGGCGTGTTTCACTAAGCAATGTTAAAGTTAAAGCCATGTTAAATATCATGTTATCCCTCTCGTATTTCCTGTCAATGAATGAGATGGCATGGTATTTTCCCATGGCGTTAACTTTAACATTGCTTGGTGAAATACGGCCTTAGCGTGTAACATTCCTATCACACCTAACAAACGACCTGATGACCTTGAAGACTGTCTGATTCTCTGTATCTGTCATCAGGCTAACACATAGACACATGATCGAGGCCAGTAATATAATAATGATAATAGCATCACACACATCTAAGCTGTGGTGGATGCTATTATTACCTAAGTAACAAAATCTGTAAATACACTTTGTGAGAAACAGGTTAGCGATTTAAAATTGACACAATAATGATACACAAAAAAACGTTAAGTACCTAGGTGTAGTTCTAAACAAGTCGATGAATTTTTCAACTCACGTCACAGCCGCGATCCGAAAAGTGAAATTTGTACTTTATAAATTATATCCGTTATTAAATGCGCGTAGTAAAATGTCCTTAAGAGGAAACACCACGGTTGAGAGAAATAGAAAATAGGTATTTATAAAATCTATTGCTGTCTCGCAGTGCCTTAGCTAGCCAGCACTAGCGCGATAGAGACAACTGCAACTTGGACTGAAATTACCTATTAAAAGTACCAGAAATCGACGTTTAGGGGATTCCTGGTTCCTCCTCCAAAACTTAATCGATTTAAATATTTTTTTCTTTATTAGCTAATAAAAGAAATGAGCTAGGTTCCTATTTTTTGATTTTGTTGTTTATTGTAGTCAAATCTGTTTCCTAGATGTTTAAACATAGCGGAGAGTCTGGCCATTTCTCTTAGGTTTTTGAACGTCCATATCTCTTTTAATAATTAATTTAATAAAAAAAGTAAAAAATAGGGACGTACAAACAATAACCATTAATATTCAGGAAAATAATTGTTACTCTAGCAGCACTATCCAGGAAGGAAACAGGAATCCCGTAGACCCCTATTTTTGTATGGAAAAAAATTCGTGGTGTTTCCTCTTAAGACATAAACGCACCCTATACGTAACCTGCATAAGAACAATACTCACTTATGCGTGCGTCTCTTTCGCACACATAAGCGACAATCAAATGGACCGATTGCAAAAAGTCCAAAACCGGTTTTTACGTCTGGCAACAGGCGCCCCCCGGTATATGCGTAACATCGACTTGCATAGAGACTGCGAACTTGTCACTATTAAAGCCCACATCCAGGAACTCACCGGGAGATTCTTTGATAGAGGCAAAAGGCACCCCAACCCGCTCATTCGTAAGGCTCAGGATTACGAACATGACGCACGGACTTTCCGACATCCTTTCAAACGACCTAAGCACATCTTAGATGATCCCATAGATAGTATTACAAAGCACGTACTGCAACATATGCAGTCACGTAAACACACCACACCACAAGCACCCGCGTGGTTAGTACTGCACCAAGGCCGGCGCCGGCGTTGTCCCAGGAGACTTTCCACACTCACTACAACACGTACCGACATACAGACCGACTCACACGGGACCGAGTTCGAACCCGAGTTCGAGCCCGCGTCCTAGCAGTTTAGGAACACATCTAAACGACCGCGATCGCGCTTTGGATATAGAAAGCTCTATAAACAACGATAACCTAGACATTAGAAATTACGCGCGCGTACAAACCCGACCACTCGCGGAAGGGTGAGGCACAGCACACCCTAATTCTAGCCAAGTCATTAATAATTAAAAAGAGCTTCTCTAACGCGATAACTCGTTCGACGATAGTTTTTGCTACCGCGCGCGAGCTACCTCACTCGTCAGTGAGTGAGGATGGGGTTCGGGCCCCTCAGCAGGGTGGACACGTGTCCCACAGACCGCATAATAATAGTCTACCACCGTAGCTATCCCCAATCCGGTATGAACATCACCCGGGTGATGTAAGGGGGGTCACACCCCCCCACATCAATCCCTTCTAAACAACTAGCCACCCGGCTAGTTATAGTCCGACACAACTAAATCGGCTCTCATGCCATTGTGAGTACACTTTCGAAAAAAAAAAAAAGATACACAAATTCCCTGCACTCTTTCCACTTTATTAGTTATTTAAAATAGTCTACCTACATCTGATGATGAGTTAGTCGAAACCGGTCGTATATATATATATATATATATATATATATATATATATATATATATATATTTAATAAATCTGATATATATGATAAATCTCATAACTAATAAAGTGGAAATAGTGCAAGTGATTAGTGTATTATTACTGTGTAACACGTATTTTCATTAAGTACCTACAGTACATTCAATAACATTTAAAATTGAACTTTAATCACTACAAAATACTTATAGGTTACAATGAAAATGTGAACTACATAGTTGTTACGCTGCACTGCTGTTGAAATGAAACGTGTACCTTTTCGTTTAGTAAAAAATATTTCTTCTAAATTATTATTACTTGCTTGTTCTATAACCTAACAAATAGTTGTAATAAAATTTGAGTACTTTCTTTTTATTAGTTCATATAACATAAAATTGCTAAAACCTAACTGAAAATAAAACTACGCATAAGATAGCAGCACAAACTTTAGATTCTTATCTCATTTCAGCTGACTGAAAGTTACTTTATTTGTTAATTTCATCGTAAAATATAAAACTATTATTTTTTTCAACCGGATATCATAGGAGCCAAATATTAAATCTTTAGTTCACACTGTATTGTTACTTATGGGAAACCTGTTATTGGCTTATTATTTGTAAAAATACTAACTTGTAAAATCATATAAGTATATTAAGCTGTTGGTTTTCATAAATAGATAAATAAAATCTGTTGCGCAAAATGTTATCGCGATTTAAAATTAACAACGCCATCTATCGAGCGTATTAACAATCTTTGCAATTCCTAATTTTGTTTATTATCTTTATGATTAATTAAAAATTGTTATGTGTTACAAGACGTAATTATGGAACCCTAAAGCATGCCTTAAGTCGTATCATGGTATGATATAGTTATTTAGCTAACTTTTTAAGCTGCTCCTTAAAAGTTGAAAGATTTACTCGTTGATGTATAGATAAAAGAAGCATTAAATAACATTACACTTGCCAATTACATTAAAACTAAAGACACATTAAGTGAGTCTGCAGTACAAGTTACAATGGGCTGCACGTGTGCCGAATGTCATTACGTTGTTAGTAATTAACGAAGTTGGTTCCGGTAATCCGTCTCTTGTCGCTGTTGTCGAAGTTGTCGTGTCTATGAAGACGTATAGATCGTAGAAACATACTAAAGTGACATGTAATAAAAATGTCATAAAGTCATAAATAGATTACAATGACATAATAATATATATTCCCGAAGTGCTTTCCCTTAATTATTTGGCCTTTTGCGTCATTACAATTTTGTACTGTCTCCCACTTTGCTTGGGGAGGGAAACTGGAATACTCCCTACTCCTTTTTTTCTTCTGAATAATTTCGTTGTGGGTCAAGATCACAGATTTAGCTTGTCCCTCGGGCACCTCTGAGATTATATCAAAGGGTTTGTCGTGGTTGGTTACCGCTGTTGATCCTGGCTCACAGGAGTTGCAGTGGTAGGAATGTGAGGTGGGCCAATGCCCGTTAAAAAATATGTAATTGAATAATACTGCTTTTATTTTTGCCTAAGTTTTTTCCCGTAGTTTATTAAATAAATAAAAAACGTTTTATTTCCAAATTAAACTTAACAAGCTATTATCGGAAAGTCAACAAGAAAAACAAGCTACCACTGGTTCAACCCTAACCCGCCGAGAAGAACCGGCGTAAGAAACTCGCATATTATAATATGTCCAAATTTGAACAATACATGTCCAAATTTAAACAAAATAGGTTAATAATTTCGTAGTCTATGAATCATATTCGAATATTAACCACAATATTAAAGAAATAATAATTAGCTTATCATACACTAGCTGTGCATTGCATTGGCGCCCTGTAGTCTCTGTGATTAACGCGTTCAAACAAACATACTCTTTAGCTTTACAATATTAGTATATATTCGTAGCACCGCTACGACGTCAAGGCTGTACCGTAGAGGTGCTACGAACATGCATTAGTTTTGCTCAATAATGATACAACTTTAAGGCAATTATATGTATATAAGATAATTTTATCACTACTGCGTTATAAAATTTACTACATTTCAGGAAATATAATTGTACAAATTCATTAAAATCCCGTATCGTTCGATCTCAATACAAAAACAAGTGTAAAACATGTCCGCGTGGTATATGCCATATTCATTGGTTTAGTAATTAATTGAGACAAAAGTTTTGAAACATTTCAAATTTGATTTGGTGGCTTAAAATTGCTAATAATTTTACATAATTTAAGTTGTAATATTATATGTTTTAATTTAAATTTAAAGTAACATAATTAGCGATTGTAAATCAAGTATTGTGACACGTTTTGGCAGTGTTCCAAGTAACTAAACGAAATAACAGTTGACTTTTTATGTGAGCTGATATTCGCCGAAACAGATTTATTGTGCTGACACGATATTATGTAGTGTATTTTTATACGAAGCCCGTATCTGTAGTTTCTTCGATCTATGCAAATACGTGTCACGCGGAAACTATGTTGTTCATGAGTTTAAGGGTCAGCTCACACTGAGACGCGGTATGGCATTTTTAAGATAACGTCACTTTTTTATTTCTTTAGTATTAATAAATAAAAAAACGTACTAAATAAATACAGAAGTATACATACAATTTTACCACACGGTAGAGAGAGAAGGGGATATTACTTCCTCTACTACGTCTCGTTGACGAGAGTAGACCACTCTACCTCTGTCTTACGAATTTGCGATCAGGGCACATGACGCGATTTTGATATTTTTAAAAGTGCACAACGCGCCTAATGAAGTTATATTCGTTTCAGTGCAGCCAAAATTAGAACTCTTGCAACGAAACGTGTATCCTCTGGCGTAGTAAATAAAGTTCAATTCCGAATAGTTATCCTAAAAATCCCCCGTGCCACTCGTCTCAACGTGAACTAAGCCTTATGGAACTAGCAGGGTTATTATACGAGCGGAGTAATCCCAGGTTCTATTGTACATTAATTACGAAAACCCTTTATTGACAGTTTATTATTTACATTTTGCCCGCGAGAAATATATTTTACCCCCTGGGTGGTTGAATATTAATGAATATGGAAAATTATATACGCTTCCATCGTAAGAGGAATACGTAGACAAAAACTTAAATTTAGAGCGTTAAGGGTTTGTGTGCATTAATAAATCATTTAATAACCTAAGAGCAAACACGACGGTGTAGAGAAATGCAAAATAGGTATTTGAAAATTCTATTGCTGTCCCGCTACTGCCCGATCAAACCGATAGAGAGAACTATAGCTTGAACTGAAATTACCTATTAAATTCACGAGAAATTGACAATTAGAAGACCCCTGTTTTCTTCTCTAAAAATTAACCGATTTAGGTATTTTTTTCATTATAAACTAAAAAAAGCCTTTAGCTATGTTCCTGTGTTTCAATTTTATCATAAAATATACTCTAATTTGTGTCCTGGATGTATAAACACAGCCGAAAATCTTGCCATATTTTATGTTTTTGAACGTCCGTATCTCTTTTAATGATTAATTTATGAAAAAAAGGGACGTACTAATAGTATACATAGATACTCTGGAAAAAAAATGTTACTCTAGTGTCATTATCTTGGGAGGAAACAGAGGTCGGGTAGACCTCTGTTTTTGTATAATATAATAGCTCTCCTCACCGATTTCGGTGTCGGTAGCCGATTTCATTGAAACCAGGCCAGCTACGCAGGAGTTATTTTATAGTGCCCAAGTGTGTGCGCAATACACAAAGACACTCTCTCTTCCTTTTACTCTCATAACCCAGTGGGACGGTAAACCGACACGACTGGCAAGTGAACAGGCGCAGGACCGACTTTTTACATGCCCATCCGACGCATGGATCATCTTTCTTGTCAGACAATCATGTTATCAGAAAACTACAATATTTATTGTTCCAATCGCGCGGGGATCGAACCCACGACCTCCTGGTCGAGAGCGAAGCTCTGAACCACTAGACCACGGAGGCGATTGATTGATTTTTGTATGGATAAACGGCTGCTGTGTCTTAATATTATTTATTAGTAGAGTAGAGTTCCTTCATCTCCTATCAGCTTCCTTACCCTTTGAAGACAAAGCCAAATTCCTATAATACAGGCTAGGACTTGAATCTGGAAACCAGCCTTAGCCACTGATATCTAGATCGATTGCTTGTTAAATACACAATGTCACCTGCACGACGGTCGTAAATAAAGAATAGCTATAAAATAAAGGTTTTATCTCAGACATCTGTAGCACTGAGCCGTAAAAAGCGGTTTACATTTTTATTTACAGTTTTAATCTCGTCCACTTGAACGTCTCATCAAATTTGCAAGTCAAAGAAAAATTCAATTTATTAAAAAAAAGGTAGATCGTTATACAGGGTGTAAAAAGAGCAGTCACTATAACTTTGAGATTAGATTATACGACCTTTCCTTATTTTGGAAATGTTTTTTTTAAATATTTTTTTGTCAAAAACTAATTTTTTTTTTTTGTATTCACCATTTCTTATTTTTTTGTCTGAAAAATAACAATAAAGCAAAAAATTATATTATTTTTTAAATTTTTTGTAAAAAAAGAAGTACATTTCTAGAATGAGAAAAGGTAGTATAATCGTATCACAAAGTTATAGTAACTGCTCTTTTTACACACTGTATAGTAAAACACAAACTACTTGCACTTTTTTCCGACTTTATTTGTTCTTTTACATTAATAAATACTTAAAATACACGACCGGTTTTGACATAGTCATCATCAGGTGTCTGCTACTATGTCGAAACCGGTCGTGTATTTTAAGTACTTACATATTAATGTAAAATAACAAATAAAGTAGAAAAAAGTGCAAGTAGTTTGTGTTTTACTATATAACATGAATTTTCACCAAGAACCTACAGTACATTCAATAACAAAAGTAGATCGCTCTGCGGTCCAAAATCACCGACAATAATTGAAGACTTGGATGAAGGTGATATGTCGCAATAAATATTTACTCAGAAAGATGACATTAAACTGTCACTTAAATATTCGGTTATGTAGTAACGTATAATATATATTTTTTTTTATTTATTTATTTATTAAGTATATTGATTCTAGAGACGGATCTTGTATATATGTACACTGATCTTTAGTTACCTATCATAACATAAAAAGTATATTTTAATTATAATTATTATAATAATCGCATTAAAATGACAAATTAACCAGCAGTATATATGTCGCAGTCATCTGATTGAATAAGCTATTTAATTGAATATCCTGAAGGCAAACGTTGATTGAACAAACGTCATTCAACGTCCAACTAGTTAGCGGACTGTATCAAATAACTTTAAACAAAGCGGACGTAAAATCAGTCAGATGATTGGAATTTAATCCATTTTTTCCCGCAGTGGCGCTAGTAGTAACCAAAACAGCTCGCACAGTTAGTACATAGTTGACATTTTCATTTTCATTTGGTGTGACAAGTCATGTCCTCATTTTTAAGGACCTTTTAAGTTGCAAACTTATGGTCAAACCTACCCCTACCAAACATTAAACGACTATGCTAAAGGACCTTCAGTCAAGACGTTGCGTTCAGTCAAGACGTTACGTTCAGTCAAGACGTTACGTTCAGTCAAGACGTTACGTTCAGTCAAGACGTTACGTTCAGTCAAGACGTTACGTTCAGTCTTGACGTTGAACATTACATAAACAACTCGACGAGTTGTCCTTTAGTCATTCAATTAAATGTCTTCATTTCATAAACGAGCTAGTCGTTCAATTAAACATCTGATTCAATCAGATGACTGCGACATATATATATAGCAAGTACAATCCGACGTAGACACACAGATTACCTCCTCGCCGCTGCTGATGAAACAATATTAGCTTTGTATCACAAAGGAGCTAAGTCCTTACTCAAACACCATTCGGAACGATACACAGATATAATATTTAAGGCGAGGAATAACCGCAACTAGCGCCACTTTTTTTTTAATAAATTTTACAACGACACAAATATCTTATTAAAAAAAGTAATCGGTTCAAACTTTAAGTTAATAGTTAAACTAATTTATTGGCATTTAATTACAGCTCTAAATCCTAATACTGTATTTACTCTCATAAGTAACTAAAGTGGCCGTTTTAGTTATTACTTATAGAGCGAAGATTTACTTTTACTTTTTTAAAAAAGATCTTTGTGTCGTTGTAAAATTTATTTTAAGAAGAGTGGCGCTAGTTGCGGTTATTCCTCGCCTTAAGTATAGTTGGAATGGATACCGTTCATTTGCATGAGCTTTTGACTTTGGAATAGTTTTTCGTTTGGAATAATTTTGTATATTGAATACAAAATTAGCTTGAATACAAACATAAACATATTCACTAGAAGTCGCCCTGTGGTTGAAATTCGACAATTATTTTTACCCCAGCACAAGTCATCTCTTACTCTGTGGGGCAGCCTCATGATTATGTTGTGAATGATTATTTGAGAAATAAAGATATTTATTTATTATTATTGTTTTCAATATAATGGAATATCGGTATCGTTATGTGAAACGCTCTAAGTTAGCCGCAGTGTCGTATAAAAACTACCTTACACCGCATCGCCTGCACCGTTGTCGTGTGATAACCACCTTACTATATTTGAATCCATAGAATCGCTATGAAAAAGTTTATTAAAACATTTTCAATATCTGTCAACAAAAGCCGGCTTTAAAAACAAATTATTGAAACAGCTTAGCTGGATATTCTATTCAAACTCACCTATCTAGTTGCGTCACTTTGTGTGCACTGCAACGAATATATTTCACTTTTGGTAAATAAATTTTCACAAACTGAATTTGTGAGCTCTGTATACTCTACTCTAAAAGTTTGTGAGTTTGTGACGTTGTAGGGATATTACTACTAAACCGATTTTGATAATTATTTTACCAATATAAATCCACGTTGCGGGTTGCTACTTACGTACTTGATATTTTTAATGCCTAACGAAGTAGGTAAGGTCATCTAGTAGTAACTCTATAGTCTTTATCCATACTAATATATATTATAAGCGTGAATGTTCGTATGTTCACAAAACAGATAAGTTTCTACCCTGGTCAGGTATTAGGTCAACGACCAGTGCGTTTGTGTGTCTATACACAGTATATTAGGAGCCCACGAGCCCCAGCATAGTAAGATTCACTCCTTGTGGTAATTTTAGACCTTTGCAATTTTTTTATCGCGTTATGGTAAGTAATTTATACTCGTATGAGGCGCCAAAACAAAAAATGCTCTACGCGTCCTCTTCACACTATATTCGGCTTTATATATGAACCATGAGGCACCCTGTTATACGAAGAGAGATCTGACCGAATGTTTTCATGCCCATCCGACGCATGAATTATCTTTCTTGTCTGAAAATCAGGTGATCAGCCTCCATTGTCGTAAGCATACTTAGAGAACTTTTTGTTGTTCCATCGTAATCGAAGCCGAAAAAGTAAGCGACGTGTTTCGTCGTTATGTAAAAACGAAACGTGCTTCAAAACGTGCATAATAAAACAAAAATGGCCAAAATGTCTTCCATAAAATTAATTGCTTAAATGCCTGTGATATTGTGTCATCAAATTTATTTTTTTCCAAATAAAACATTACAACGTTTTTAGGAAAGTCAACCGGTTCAACCCTTTGAGTAGAACCGGTAATCATAAAATCTCAAACAATATACTAATATAAAAACTGCAATCTGTTACACAAGCTGTAAAATATATGAATGTGCTTACTATGTAGAGTTTATTGTGAAAGTACCAGCGCTGAAAGTCTTACATTTTACCTTCTTGTTTCTATGAGAAATGCCCTAACACCATACATTTGTCCAAACAATAATAAAAAAAAGTAACTGTTTCAGCGCTGGTACTTAACGTAAACTATACATACAGGACTCACACATACACACCCAAAAGTCTTATCACACACTATCTGTCCCCGCGACTTCGTTCGCGTAATTTTTGAGTGACTTAAGCCGTTTTTGCAGAGCACGCAACGAAAGTCCCCAAATGTGAATAACTTTCCCCGTTTTTGCAACATTTCTCACAGACGCTTCGCTCCTATTGGTCGCAGCGTGATGTTATATAGCCTAAAGCCTTCCTCTACTCCCTTCCAAACAACTAGCCACCCGGCTAGTTATAGTCCGACACAGCTAAATCGGCTCTCATGCCATTAGTGAGTACCCTTTCGAAAAAAAAAAATAATAATTTATCAAATCGGACCAATATTTCCTAAAATTTTTAAACAAACAAACAAATAGACAAACTCTTCCGCTTTATATTATTAGTATAGATTAATAAGACAGCCTGTTCCGCGAGTAACTACTATTTTCCATTTAACTCCATAGCTATGGGAAATAGATCGTAGGCCTATTTTATATCGCGGCTGCTCAAAGCGCCGACTAAATGGATTTTGAGAACCCTATCTATACGAGGGCTTTCATAAAGGACAAGTGTGCTTACACAATGTATTAAACCGCCCGAATTTCATTAATCTATTAATACTGTAAGCACCTTTTGTTCCGAGGAGCGCTTAACTGCTCATAATAACTGGATTAAGCAATAAAATGTTATTACGGCAGTTATTAGTTTTTTCAGCTTACGGGCCCAACAGATTGTTGCGAGGTTATTTCGAGTGGATTTATATATTGTTTGGTAAAAAATAAAGGAAAATATTGGCACTACCGCTTTTCTTAAGACTTAGTAAAAGATAGCAAAAAATTCAATCATGAAAATAAAAACATACAAAAATAGGTTTTAATTCAGCTCTAACGTAAATAAGCTGGGCCCTAAGTCTAGAAGCCATCATTATTATCACTTACGAACTTCGAAAACAAAACGTATGGAATTTGACATAAGATTCGCTAAATGCTAAGCGAATTGGTATGTCACTTAGCGAAGCATGAGTCATATCCCACGCAATCTTGTTTTCGAACTTTGCTGGTGATAATAGCGACGACAACTTGAATCATTGCCCAGACAGGACTATATTACAGGATATACAGCAGTCACTATATCTTTGAGATACGATTATACTACCTTTCCTCATTTTGGAAATAGATATTTTCTTATATATTTTTTTGTCAAAAACTAAAAATTTATTTTTTTATTTTTCACCAATCTTATTTTTTTGTCACAAAAATAACAATAAAGCATTTTTGCAAATATATATTTTTTTAATTTTTGGAAAAAAAAAGAAAATAAAATACATTTCTAGAACGAGAAAAGGTTATATAATCATATCCTAAAGTTATAGTGACTGCTCTATTTACACCCGTTATATTACCTCGGCGTAGATTATAATGTTATTTTTTAACTTTCTAACTTTTTCTGCAATTACATCTGTGGGTAGGTCGGAAAGACGATTTGACGACAGAAGCCAAAATTAACTATATCGCTGGATTAATGTTTATCTTCTTTCTTTTTATATATAAAAATGAATTGCTGTTCGTTTGTCTCGCTAAAACTCAAGAACGGTTGAACCGATTCGGTATACGATATTTTTCGTCTTGAAATATTCGTGGAAGTCCCGGGAAGGTTTAAGCAGTTCATTACAAACTGTTTATATGCTCAACGAAGTGGGCACGGGTCAGCTAGTATAAAGTTTGAAAACAACGCTTAATATAATTTCGAAAACTTAATAATTCCGAATTAAATGACTTAAATTAATATTAAGACATTTTTTACCACGAAGGTAAGAAAGAGCTACCCGATTAGTTTCGTATTTACTAAGGCGAATGGATGGTGTTAGAAATCTATCTGAAAATGGATTCTGAGTTTGACATCTAATTCTCGTGTGATATGTGAAATAGGATTCCATACAATATTGGACATTTTATACTATAATAGTAGTTCAATACTATTCTATAGAGAAGCAAAATAATTTTGTACTAAAATAGACTTTTGCTTTCGATATTGGATGATTTAATCTAGACTAATATTATAAAGCGGTAGAGTTTGTTTGTTTGTTTAAACGCGCTAATCCCAGGAACTACTGGTCCGATTTGAAAAATAATATTTTTGTTGGATAGTCCATTTATAGAGGAAGGCTTTAGGCTATATAACATTACACTGCGACCAATAGGAGCGAAGCGTCTGTGAGAAATTTTGCAAAAACGGGGAAAATTATTCATATTTGAGGACTTTCGTTGCGTGCGCTGCATAAACGGTTTAAATTACTCAAAAAATATGTATGAAAGAATTAATTCTTTTTAATAATCATAATAACAAAAACGAACATGAGCAATCAAAAAATAATCGCGATAGTGTTTCCGACAACCACGCGAACGAAGTCGCGGGCACAGCTAGTATACATTTTATCGCCTCCGTGGTGTAGTGGTTCTGAGCTTCGCTCTCGACCCGGAGGTCGTGGGTTCGATTCCCGCGTTGGAACAACAAAAAATGTTGTTTTCAAGTTTGGTTAGGACAATGCAGGCTGATCACCTGATTGTCTGACAAGAAAGATGATCCATGCGTCGGATGGGCATGTAAAAGTCGGTCCTGCGCCTGTTCTCTCGTCAGTCGTGTCGGTTTACCGTCCCACTGGGTTATGAGAGTAAAAGGGACAGAGAGTGCTTCTGTGTATTGCGCACACACTTCGACACTATAAAATAACTCCTGCGTAGCTGGCCTGGTTTCCATGAAATCGGATACTGACACCGAAATCGGTGAGGGGAGCTATAATATATTTTATTATTGTCGGAGCAAAGTAAGGTCTTTAAATATTGTAGTGTCTGGGGCTTGTCGCTTGTAATGCCGCTTGTTAATTAATTAAAATAAGTAGCATATTTTTGGTACGCCCACAGTCCACACGTTTCGTGTGGGAGCCAGGTATACACGTTAATTCACGATTATTGCTTCGTAAATGTTTTTATACTTATTCCAATAATGTTACAACTTATCAAATTCTAAATACACCTTCTTGCGGATTTATTTTTGATTCTGGGAGTATACTGTGTAATGGAATTTGGAAGCAAATAATTCATTAGAATTATTCAGATTAAGGATTATAAAGCTGCTTATTATATTTTATGTGTTTTAGACTTGTATATATCTGTTTGTATATTATATTATTATTTTATTTTGCACATTCATCGCAAATCTTCCATTACTTTTGTCACAAAGTAGATATATAACAGAGACACGACCTAGTACCTACTAGAAAATGGTATCACCCTAATACTGGCAATTCGACTGGCTATTTTTATTTTCTTCGATTTCTAGGCCCAGTACTCGTCACATAGTACATACGAACCGAGTACTCGGTCGAGGCACTCTCTCGCCACTACTCGGTACGTGTGATCAGGGTATTATCAAGATAAGCTATATAGTGTGTAAAAATAACAGTCTATAACTTTGAGATACGATTATACTACCTTTCCTCATTTTGGAAATGTATTTTATATTTCTTTTGACAAAAACTATTTTGCTTTTCTTTTTACCATGTCTTATTCTTTTTTTTATAATAAATTTTTTGTAAATAAAAAAAAATGTATTTCGAGAATGAGAAAAAATGGTATAATCATATCACAAAATTATAGTGACTGTTCTTTTTACACCCGTTATAAATAATCACGCTAAGACAAATAAGGGCTGAGAACCGATGAAGAATATTTCAAATTCCGTGGCATTATTTTACACGGACGTAGTTGTAGGCAAGGCTTGTATACCTATTCTCTACCCATTTCGTGTTGTGTAATGTCTTTTACGTGTTTCAAATAATAAAACAAAAATGGCCAAAAATCTTCTGTGCCTTCCATAAAATTAATGTCCCGCATTCATTTTATTGCCCTCCGAAAGATTCATGTACAAAATATATTTTGTATCTATAAGTACTAATATTATAAAGCGGAAGTGTTTGTTTGTTTGTTTAAACGCGCTATTCTCATAAACTACTAGTCCGATTTGAAAAATTCTGTTTTTTTTGCATAGTTCATTTGTAGAGGAAGTCTCTAGGCTATATAACATTACGCTGCGACTAATATGAGCGAGCGTCAGTGAAAAATGTTGCAAAAACGGAGAAAATTATTCACATTTGAGGACTTTCGTTGCGTGCGCTCCATAAACGGTTTAAGTTACTCAAAAAATATGTATGAAAGATTTATTCCTTAATAATCATAATAACAATAACCAACGTGAGCAATCAAAAGATAATCGCAATAGTGTTTCCGACAACCACGCGAACGAAGTCGCGGGCACAGCTAGTTGCACAATATTCAAACAGATAATATGGATCTTGTATTGTATTGTAGCAAATAAAAAGTTACTTTCTTACTTTATATTTGTATCACGTAGGTGTACTTAAGACTAAAACTTAACTCTACAGTATTATTTTCTATTCCTGTAAACGAGCCCTAATAAATACTAACTCTCCAAAGTCTTTTAATAGAAAATTTAATTTTCCAATAAAATTGTGCCCAATTAGTGCTACAATCCTGAATCGCGCTATCGAAGCCTTCACAGATCGGCACTATAATAATGTGGGAATACTAGTGGAAGCCCTAAAGAGAGATCTCCGACCGAGCGAGATGGTATGCTCGGTCAGGCCGAAGCCTACTGTACTAGTTTTCAGATGTTGCTGATTTTGATGTTCTAAATTTCCCTTCGCCATGCCACCTGCAGGGTGGAAATTTAGAAATTTAGAACTACATAATATATTGTTTAAAACTTCCCCGTCCAGAGAAAATTTAATGTGCCGAAATTAGAACTAAACAACAAGTTAACAAGAGAGTTCATGAATACAAATCGAAAACGTTGTCGTCTCAAACGTCAATGTCAAATTTGACAACTCAACACCGGTCTATTGAAATTTCAACTCTATTGTATTAGCTCAGAGTTTTAATTTAAGTAATCTAACGGCCAACTTTGTGAAACATCAAACTAATAATGAACTAACATGGCATTTGACATACGATTTGAATCAACATAATCTGTGGGATTTTATATCTAGGTACTTGCGAGTATGATATATCTGTTCCTCCCTTTCTCTCTGATAAATGTTTCACCAATCAACGTTACTTGTTCATAGATTTGATTAGCCTTTTACACGGTCCTCAATTTTCCCCAAACGGAGAAACTCAGAAAAATTAAGTCCGAGACATATACAAGGTGTAAAATATATGAGTGATAATACTCTAGGGTGTGCGCCTCCTATGTAGAAAGAGAAAGTAATTCTGTCAGTGCCGGTACTTTTACAGTATACATACTGTGAAAGTATCGGCACGGACCCGGATGTCGAGGGTTCGATTCCCGCGTTGGAACCAACAAAAATGTTGTTTTCAAGTTTGGTTAGGACAATGCAGGCTGATCACCCGATTGTCTGACAAGAAAGATGATCCATGCGTCGGATGGGCATGTAAAAAGTCGGTCCTGCGCCTGATCTCCCTCCAGTCGTGTCGGTTTAACATAACCCAATGGGACGGCCATTGGGTTATGATAGTAAAAGGAAGAGAGAGTGTCTGCGTAGCTGGCCTGGTTTCAATAAAATCGGCTACCGACACCGAAATCAGTGAGGGGAGTTATTATTATTATTATTGAAGTACAGTCACTCATTAATATTACAGCGTGTAGGGTCATAAGAAACTAATTGTAATCCTACATAGGAGGTCGTTATGGGGGATTATCACGGCTGTCCTACACTAATGGCTACTAATTCCGTATAATACTCGCATGGATGGGTACAAATATTTATAAGGTTTTCTTACTCAACTACGTCGTAGCCAAGGAAGTGTAATGATTTTGGCAGTTATTTTGTTCGTTCCACCTTAGCCCTAATAAAACTGTTCCGATTTCAATGATAATTATAAGCAAAAAAAAACCGACTTCAAAAGGTAAATTTAAAAGCAAAGAATTGGCCATTTGTTGAGCACATACTTAATGTAAATTTCAGACTTATTTCATGGATGCCATTGTCAGAACTGGACCAAATTGTTATGGGACCAAACGGGGAGCCCGTTTGGTCCAGCTTTCAAATAAAAAAAAATATCCAAATCGGTTCACCCAGGCGAAAGTTCTGAGGTAACAAACATAAAAAAAAATACAAACGAATTGAGAACCTCCTCCTTTTTTAAATCGGTTAAAAGTATTCGGAATAATTAGCCGGGTGACATAGGCAATGTAATTTACATAGTCGGTTAATTTTTACACAAATTTTAGTTATTATTTACTGGTTGTGTGCGTGATGTTTTGTAATTTAAATTAATGTATAAATATTTTATGCTATTTATGACACAATTTTATAATAATTAGTTTATTATAATTTTTACTTGTCTACGTTGTGAACTGTCATATTCGCAACATTATGCTGAGTGAACATCATAATGTTGCGAATTTGGAAAATTTTGTTTTTTTTCTTTAATCTTTTATTGTTTTGTTTTTATATGTTTACCAAATAGATTTTCTTTTCTTTCTTTCTTTCTTGATGTCGTCCGCGTAGAATAGTGAAATAAAACCCCTGATTTCAACATTCTACATTTCTAGTCCACTCCTATAATTATTCTTAGCGTGACGGTATAACATTTGACGGGTGCAGCTGGTTTCTAAAGGCTGGTGGAAATGGTCAGTCTTGTTCCTTGATCGTTAGAGGGCGCAGCTAATAATAGCATAAAGCCTTCCTCGTTATATGGCTATTAAACATTTTTTCGACTTCGTTCGCGTGGTTTCTAAGTGACTCAAACCGTTTATGCAGCGCACGCAACGAAAGTCCCCAAATGTGAATGATTTTCCCCGTTTTTGCAACATTTATCACTAACTCGCTCCTATTGGTCGCAGCATAGTGTTATATAGCCTAAAGCCTTCCTCTATAAATGGACTATTCATCAAAAAAAATTTTTTTCAAATCGGACCAGTAGTTCCTGAGATGAGCGCGTTTAAACAAACAAACAAACTCTTCCGCGTTATAATATTAGTATATATGTAATTACCTGGCCCAATTATACGGTGACATTAATTACTTATGATATTTCATGTCTGGGCTAGTGTAGCGAGTGTAGTTACGATAAGATCTACGGTCACGGAACCGAAGCCCTAATGAAACGGCAGCCATGGCCGCGTCGTTAAATAAATTAACTGACCTCGCTACTTCGTTATCAATGGCTTCTTCAGCTGTGAAATGAACACTTTCTACTAATTACTATCTTTCAGTAAGAAGGCTTGTTACAGTTTTGTGGAAAAGTTTTTTATTTATCGCCTTAGAGGGTGAAACGATAGAGCCTTCGTGACTTGTACTATCTTGTTTTAAAAACACTTTTTTTATCACCTCTATTTACATTTTAAATCATTATCTATCTGATATTATTACCAAATATAATATTATTGCAAACCTAACTTTTAACTTACTTACGAGTACTTAAGTTCCGATTTCATCAACGCATGTTAGTGTTAACGGCATGTTAAAATACCATGCCTTCTCATGCATTGATAGGAATTACGAGAGGAACAACATGATATTTAACGAAGGATTAACTTTAACATTGCTTGGTGAAATACGCCCTAAATAATTATAAATAAATAAATTCTAGTTATATCGAATTTAGCATATTAGACTGTGAGGCGTATCGAAGCAAAGTTCGCAGTTGAGTGTGGCATTTTTTTATATTCAAGGCACTTGAGGTTTGAGATTTATCATCTAAGGCCCGTATTAATAAAACAATTATCACGAAATATATTTCACGATAAAACGTTTCATTTCATTTTTGAAACTTAACATTTATAATAAATATTATAAGTTACGTATTCGTATCGTATTAAACGTAAAAATAAATAAAAATAGTATGTGACATAAGTAAAGTTGTTCATTTTTAGAAATTTATATCTGTCAAATAGATTCTCATGTTGATGTTGCGATCGCAATTTTTTTTTACAAAAATTTAAAAAAATATATTTTTTAGCTTTATTGTTATTTTTGCGACAAAAAATAAGAAATGGTAGCAAGTAAAAAATATAATTTTTGGTTTTTGACAAAAAAAATACATTTCCAAAATGAGGCAAGGTAATATAATCGTATCTCAAAGTTATAGTGACTGCTCTTTTTACAACCTGTATATAAACGCTGTTCATATTTTTTTTATTTCCGTCAAAACGTACCCCCCCACATACAGAGTATTTTAAAAGCTTTTATTTAACTTGCAATGTATGTACTCGTATGTTCGGGTGGAAACTTGCGACCCGATTTTGAAGCAGATACTCTCAACCGATTAAGTTGAAATTTTGTAGGCACGTTTAGATTAGATGACAATATTATACGATTAGTTGTGTGACGTCATTCTAAATTCAATATGGCGGACCATCCAAGATGGCGGAACAGTTGTTTTTAATGCAATATGGGTATCAAATGAAAGGGCTAAAAGCTTTCTTAAAAAGGGTTTTTTGTTTAATTTATTTTTATTCTAAAGATACAAAATCATTTCCAGCATGTATATCACGTTGGCTCCTTGTTCCAGGTATTCGACATCATGTGGTCGGACCCCCAGGCGGTGGGCGGCTGCGTGGCCAACTCCCTGCGCGGCGCCGGCACGTACTTCGGCCCCGATGTCACCGTGGACTTCCTCAGCAGGAACAAGCTGAGCTTCCTCGTCCGTAGCCACGAGTGCAAGCCTGGCGGATACGAGATCATACACGATGGGAATGTTAGTATTACAAATTAATAAAACAGTTATTTCGAACATTAACCCTTGACCACCTACCACTTATTTCTGTAAAATAACCAGCTACGTGCGGTCCTGGAGACCGCTCGTGAATAACCACCCTAAATTTGGGTTCTATAGCATTAACAAAGGATTTAAATGAGTAAAATACTTGTTTATACTTTAGACTTTATTTCAGACTTTCAAATAACATAAAATACAATAAAATCTTGATTTAGATTATAATCTTTCAAAAAAATTATAAACATACACGGAGCAGATAAGAAAAAAACCTTTTACTTGCCGCTAACAGCTATACTAGCTGACCTAAATCTTCGGGCTTAAAATTAAGTTTCTTGACGCACAAACACTTACCGGGTCCAATTAAAACACAAAAACCTTTCTCAAGAACCACTCTATCCATTGGTGAAAGCAAAATGAAGATCGGTTTGAATTCATCCCGAACAGACAGACGGGCAATATAATAAGTATGTGTAAGAAATTGGAATAGGAAATGGATTATACCTAGTCCTGCTATAAATAATGATACAAAGAAAAATACGCGACATGGTTCTATTCTAGGGGGCTATCTTCCTCTCCCGAGATAAAATCTTTTGTTTTCGAACCGGATTTCTTCGAATTCTTTCTCTTACTGCCTTAACCTCCTTTTCCGTCGTATCGTGTATTTCACACACCGAGAGCTCCCGAACAGAGCCCCGGGCGGGAAACCACGGCCAGGGGAAATATATCCCCTCTACGTGGGGTAAAGACCTTTTCCGTACGAACACAGCGTGGACGGCCAGATCTTTTTCTGTCACAAACAGAGGAGGTCTTATTGTACCTTATTAATAGCCCGGTACACAAACATTTTGCTTATACCAAGCGTATGGAGAGTTTAAAAAATTGCATTGGGCTCCATACCTACTTTGTGTAACGCAATCATAGCGATTCTGTTCTCTTTATCACCCCACTCCATTTCAATATCGCAAAATAATGGCGCCAACATGAGAAAACACATTACACAATGAATAATCATGTAAAAATGACAGATTCCAAATTCAAATCGCATATTTGATTTATTTTTAATTGTAACAGTATTTATGGCCAGACTAGGTATATATATATATATAATGGATTATATAGATAATAGTGGGAATGGCTGCGTCCACTTACCATCTTAACGGACGCAGCGAGCCCCACATACCGTGGTAAGAAACCCCATCTTCGAACAACTAGAATGAAGTATGTGTAGAAGTATGTCCTAACTCCGAAGTTAGGATCCCGACTCCAGAAACAACATTAATTGTAATTTAATTATAAAAATATTATCTTATACTTTTGTTTGTTGAAGTCGGTTTTCTTAAATCGGTTGTTATAAGATAATGATGCTGCTTTCATAAGATCGTGAAAACATGTAATAGCGACATAATGGCTACAATTATAATGGCCGAACATTAATCATAATTGTCCAAACATTTACGTTATCTAAGCCAACTGCATTTTGTATTGTAAACAAATATGCCATTACCGCGGAATAGGGTATCCGATACTAAGGGTATGCTTACACTGAGACACGACGCGAAATTTTTCGGGTAAGAGTTTAAATATCGAACTTTATTCACTACATACCTAATATATAGTTTCATTGCAAGTACGGCGCTGGAAGCGGCGGTGCTAATAACAAATAATTATAATTTGGTAAAATTTCATGTGTGTTATTTTCGTTACATCAAGTAAGTATGATAATTTTGTGTATATTTTACCAAATAAATTTTCTTTTCTTTCATTTTTTTCTTTTTAAAATAATGAAACTAGTATTAAAAATTGGATCCTCTTGTGTTGTAAAGTTCAATTTATTTTAAGATAGCGATTGTAAATTAAACTTTATTTACTACGTAAAGTATATACTTTCATTTTCTTTTTTATTCGAATAATAGTAATGCAGTGCGTGCAGTGTGGCTAGATCTGCGTTTACCTTTATTCCGTCTATTTCTCTAATTTAGTGTAGTCATGTGTAAAATCAATACAATGTACGGAAAGTTTCTTGTTTACCCGTGACGTAACGACGTAACTTAGAAGTTAGTTCGGCATTAATTATAGTTATCACATTCCTAATGAAATTATCAGAATAATTTATTGGATTACTCGTTACAAACTAGCATGTTTCATTTGAAAATATTCACGCCAATGGATAAGACTTGTTTTGTTACAACGCGAATAGATGAATAATGTGAAATGTTACTAATCCTAAATGAAAATAAATTGATGATTCATAATGAAAAAAAAAAACTACCAACTAGTGGATTGAGAGCCTAAATCTCTATACTTATGGCTGTTATTCAAGATTTTAGAATTAAATTTCCTCCAAAACCGTATGGTTTATTAGTGTTTGCTGCTACTTTTTGTATAAAACGTAACCCAACAATAATAATATAATGAATAATAATAATAAGATAATGTTTACTAATTTAAACTTTTAGCTCTGCGTATAAACTGCTGAAAATAAATGATACCTATGTCTGAATAAAATATTACAATATGCCGTGTAGTTTCCGAGATATATTATACTTGTTTCTGATTCTCGACGTCATTTTACAATACTGAAATTTGAAATGTCTGTAAACTCATTAATGCTAGGTTTCTTTCAATGAAATAAATATAGTGTATTTGTATATAAATATAACAAAAATATAAGTAAAAAAAATATTACTACGTTTAACAGTTTTAAACAATTTTGTATATCTAGTTACACATTCTCCATTACGCCAGTAAACTATCATTCAGTATTGTTAAACGTTGTATATTTTATGAAACTGGTTATTTCAGGTCATAACCATATTCTCCGCTTCCAACTACTACGAACTGGGTTCCAACAAGGGAGCATACCTCAAGCTCAGAGGCAACGCTCTCGAGAAGCAGTTCGTGCAATACACTGCGGCGGTATCGCGCACCCGTCGCCTGACCTTCCGCCAGAAAGTGGGGCTGGTGGAGGCATCCGCGATGCGGGAGCTGCACAGCCACATCGTGATGGCCAGGAGGACGCTGGAGGCGACGTTCCGCAGCATGGACACTGATGGTTGTGGTGCGTATTACTCCGACCCACTTCTGCCAGAGGCACCGGCGATGCAACTGAGCTATAGTACGTCCGAGATAGATTTAACCTAAACGTAAACAAACCCGTCTATGACACAACCAAAGACTAATCAGTCATGCCAATTGGCCAATATTAATACAATGACTTTTGTTTTTGCTATGAATCCATATTATTTATATAGGCTTATATTCTACAATCGGCAGTGTCAAAATGGCGTATTTTTTCTGAAAGATTTTCATTTGATGTTTAAACATATTAATTATTGTTTAATTGTTATAAAAAGTATTGGATAATGAAGTGTAATCCTTTAATATACCTGTGTGTAAGTGTGCACAATAAGTGAAAAAGGAAAAATTTCGTTGTTTTCTGTTTGTTGATCTTTAGGTTAAATTCATCAGGGACGAACTATACATTTATTATTGAACGGAAACAAATATTTTAAAACATTACGAAGTTGATTTGGTAATTTGAAATCAATTGCGGTGTTAAAATAAAATATTGAAAATTTATAAAAATCTAAATTGAAAGTTGAAACACACATTGCGGTGTTTAAATTTAGATTTTTATAAATTTAAAGCATTGTAACACATGTGGACGACGGCAGTGTTTCAAGCAACTAAATCAAATAACAGCTCACTTTGTAAGTGAGCTGATATCGAGTCGAGACGGATATTTTGTGCTGACACGATATCTAGTGTATTATCGATCGAAGTCATTTTTAGAAATAAGCTAAGGAGCTTATTTCTAAAAATGACTACGTCAGATCGTAATTGATTACCATAATTAATATTAAAAGCAGGCTTCATTTCAATAAAAGTATATTTCACTTAATAGTACTTATTACAAATAAATATAATAATATATCTATGGACGCTTTACACCACGTCAATCTGGCCCTGTGCTAAGTATCCGAAGAACTTGTGTTACAGATACCAGACAACGGAAATATATTTCATACTTTTATACTATACACATATTTAAGGTTTTAATTATATTATACACAAATTTAATACATATTCATGACCCAGGAACATTGAAAACATTTTATTCCCTCGGCGGGATTCGAACCCGCGACCTTTCGTTCGAGCACCAAGGCGCTCAACCAACTGCGCTACGGAGGTCGTCACTACAAATAAAGTATCAGAAGTGACTGGTAAATGTTAATATTTAATTAAATTCTTAGTAAAGTGAACGCGGTAATTATTATTAATACGTGCTTACGTCATGGAAAAGGGAAATTATACCGGGGAAAGCGAACAAATAAAATAAATATTCCAAATTTAAAAACGTAATTGCTATTATTTTAAATAGCGAATGTCACAAACATTTTGTTATTTCTTTTCGCGCCAACGTCTGGAGTAAATTTAAAATTTTAAAAGACACATAAAATAAATATAAATTTTGGAAATAACAAAAATACAGTTTAGGAAGAAAACAAAACAAAAAGAATAATAAAGGTCACATCTCATCCTTGCTAGACTTAGGAGAAAGTAGTGATCCCATGGAATCTTGTTTCTACGTAGGCGGTTCAAATCCCATAACATTAAAACGTATTCATTAGCGTCATACGATAAAATTTACCGAGACTAAGAAACTGATCAATCAATCAATAATTTGTCTGATCTGAAAGCGGATCAAACTCAGCTAATTTTACTCTCTAATTGTATATGTAAGGGTGTTACTAGTGATAATACTGACCGGCTTTGTGTAGTTGAAATATAATGATGCAATAATGCAACAATAATTAATTATTGGTAAGCAACTTTTTGTATGACGACATACAGGGTGTAAAAAGAGCAGTCACTATAACTTTGGCATATGATTAAAGGACCTTTTCTCATTCTAGAAATGAATTTTTTTCATTATTTATGTTTTGAATAAAATAATTTTTTTTTGAAACAATTTATTATTTTTAGTCGCAAGACTGAACTGCTTGGAACAACGTTCTGCATTAAATTCTTAAATTTTATAATTTTTGCCCTAGTACGTAATGAACGTCTTACGCGTGCTATTAGACCTCAGCGTATTCAGCTGTGTTGTGCACGTTGTACATTGCCTATTGAAATTTTTTAAATTTTTAAAACAGTGGATTAAAAGCAAATGACTAGTACCAATGGGATTTTTTTTTTCGAAGGCTGGCCTTGTTAGGCCCTGACGTCACTCCCTTTTGGATCTATTGTGACTCCTTCGGTTTAAAGTACCGTCCCCAGTCCTATGTTGCTCATGAAGCGAACTATATGATGGGGGTCTACGCCGCGGATTTCCTCTGCTGTAGAGTATTCATGCAGCCCGAGGTACTTGCTCCTGCTTATATGAAGAGCTGGACAATCAAGAAGAAGGTGGAGGGGTGTCTCGTCTTTCTCCTTGCAGAATCTGCAAGTAATTTGGCCACCTATGCCTATCCTGTGAAGGTGTTTGTTTAGCTTGCAGTGCCCGGTTAGGGTTCTGGTTAGGATTCTTAGTTGGTTCCTACTCCACCCGGGATCAGTGCTTTGGAGTGCTCTTGTCCTGGGGCCACAGCCCACCGCTCTATGCTTAGCTTGCGACTCCATTCCTTGAGCACTCGTTTGGTAGTGCTGGGAGGTATTCCACAGACTGGTTCTGGGCCATACATGGGGCTTTCAGCTCCCAGCCTTGCTAGTTCGTCTGCAGTTTCGTTGCCGGGGATGTTGCTGTGTCCCGGTACCCATACTAGTCGTATGTTGTTGTTACGTCCTAGTTTGTTTAACGTCTCGGTACAGTCCAGAACTAATTTTGATGTGATTTCGGCCGTAGTCAGTGCTCTAAGTGCAGCTTGACTATCGGAAAATATCAGGATATTATTGTGGGCTATTTCCATTTCTTGGCTCTCTGTCGCACAGCCGATTATGGCAAAGATTTCAGCCTGAAATACGGTTGCAAACTCCCCTAAGCAGGCATATTTGCCTATTGAGGTCTTTCCACCGTAGAATCCAGATCCCGCTCGGTTGTCCTTTCTGGATCCGTCTGTGAACCATACGATGTCGTTCGGGTGGACATTTACTGGAACCTTTCCTTCCCAGTCCGCCCTGTTAGGTATGAGAACTTGATAGAACTTCGAAAAGCTGTGCACCTTAGTTATGGCGTCTGTTGGCATAGCCGCGACCGGTGTTTCCAATACAGAGGCATCTAGTTGTCTCATCATGGTGGAGGTCGGTCCTGCCTGCCGTCCTGGCTCTGAGGACCGCTCTCCTGGCCTCCA
The DNA here is from genome assembly GCA_905187575.2 of Celastrina argiolus. NCBI lineage: Eukaryota > Metazoa > Arthropoda > Insecta > Lepidoptera > Lycaenidae > Celastrina > Celastrina argiolus. Next base: position 13,871,563 of record LR994599.1, on the reverse strand, counting down.
TCTGAACATGCAGATGTAGTGGAGTTAGGTCGATCAGAGCTTCAAGTGAAGCGGTAGGTGCCGTCGAGAGCGCTCCCGTGATGATCATACAGGCTAGTCTCTGCAAACTATTCAGTGTCTTAATGCTGCTTACTTGTTCAGCTTTTTTATACCACACTGCACAACCATGTGTGGCCATCGGTCTCACTACTGCCGTATATAGCCACAGCATTGATTATGGTCGGAGGCCCCATTTGGAGCCAACTAGTCTCCAACAGGACCCTAGAGCACATTTTTGCTTTTTTTGTGATGTGCTCTATGTGTTTATTCCAGGTTAGTCTTTTATCAAGAATGACTCCTAGGTATTTAACCTCACTCGCGAACGCTAGGGTTTTTCCAAAGAGCGTGGGTGGTTTTAGTCCCTCTAGCTTTCTCTTTTTGGTGAAGGGTATTAATATTGTTTTATCTGCGTTTACAGTTAGTTTGGCCCTCTTGCACCAATTTTCGACGACTCGCAATGCAGACTGCATGAGCCCAGCCACTACCAATGCGCATTTGCCCACCACTAGTATTGCTAGGTCGTCAGCATATCCTTGAGCGTAGAACCTTCTATCATTCAGTTCCCTTAGCAGCTCGTCCACTACCAGGGACTACTCTAGAGGCGATAAAACCCCTCCCTGTGGACATCCCTGGGTTAGTCGGCTTCTGAGTGTCAATCCTGTAATAGTCGATGATGCTACTCTGTTGCTGAGCGTGGCTTTGATCCATCTAGTGGTCGTAGAGTCTATTTGTCTTAAGGCCAGGCTGTCAGTGATAGAAGAGGTTGAGGTGTTGTCGAATGCGCCTTCGATGTCCAGGAAAGAGCATAGTGCGTACTCCTTATCCTCTATAGCTCTATCTATGCGATCTACCAAATCCATCCATAGATTTGCCTTTTTGTTAGGCATGTTGTCTCTCGTGCAGAGGTCTTTCGATGAGGTAGGTGTCTCTTATGTGCAGGTTGACAAACCTTCTCCATCGCTTTGAGCATGAAAGAAGTGAGGCTTATGGGCCTGTAGGACTTGGGTAGAGCTTTGTCTCTGTCACCGCCTTTGGGTATGTAAGACACCTTCACCCTTGTCCATGTTTGTGGAATGTAGCCCCACGCGTAGCTCGCTCTGAATATCTTCAGTAGCGGAGGGAGGATGATTTCTTTCCCTCGTTGCATGAGGGCCGGAAAGATTTTGTCCTCACCGCCGGTCTTAAAAGGCTTGAAGCTGTCTATTGCCCATTTGACTCGGTCTGGTTTTAAAATCGTAGAAGCTCTTCTCCAGTCGTCCGGAGTTGGTCTATGTTCAATTGACGTGTGGTAGAAGACTTCGTTTTCAGCCAGGTGGACACTGTTGGGGAAGTGCACTTCGGTAAGCAGTTTTAGTGTGTCCTCCGCCGTCTTTGTCTAAGTGCCATCTGGTTTCCTTAGTGTGCTACGATGGGAGCAAGGAGCTTTAGATACTATTTTAAAAAGTCTGGAAGTTTGCGATGTGTTGTTAACTTCCTCACAGAACTTGCTCCAGGAGCTTCTTTTGGCTTTTCTAAGCTCCTTGTTAAACCTCGTGAGTGCGGTTCTGTATACGTCCCAGTGCCCGTCTCGTTTTGCTTTGTTGAACAGAGCACGGGTCTCTTTCCTGAGACTTGCCAGGGTACCACTCCACCACGGTTCGTTACGTTTATTGGTTGTTTTTTTGAGAGGACAGCTTCTGAGGTATGCTCCATTTAGGCCATCCTCAAGCTCGCCTACCGTCTGTTCTAATTGTTCTACGGTTTTAACAGATTTGTTTATAGAGGTGAGGTTTGACTGTAGTTCTTCTCTGAATGTTTCCCAGTTGGTGGCTTTGGGGTTCCTGTACAAAGTATTTTGTTCTACCGTACTATTGTGTATGTCAAACCTAATGTACCTGTGATCGGACAAAGAGTTGTCGTCCGATACGTGCCAGTTGTTGGTGCGGTCCCGTATTTTGCCCGTACATACTGTGATGTCAAGTACCTCCTGTCTCAAGGGGTTTATAAAAGTTGGTTTGGCGCCTTTGTTTAGAACTAGAAGGTTGTTAGTGAGTAGAAAATCAAAAAGCTTCTCACCTCTGGAGTTCGTATCGGAGCTGCCCCAGCTAGTGTGGTGGGAGTTGGAGTCGCTTCCCATTATTAGCTGGTTCTTCTGTGTCTCGACATGGTCCATCAGTGGTGTCAGCTGAATGGTAGGATCAGGAGTATTCCCAGGCAGGTAAGCGGAGCAGACCAGTAGTCTTCCCCCGGTTCCGCCAGACTCCTGGATGTATGCAGCTACTGTGTCGTCTGTACATAGGCATGAGATGCATAGGAAGTTTATCCTCTTGTTGAAGAGGATACAAGATCTGGGCCTAAGGCCGTGGTGATTATAAAGTACCTTACCTGCCAATCCCAGGCCCATCACCGTGTTTCCGTTGATCCACGGCTCTTGGATTAAAGCAATGTCGATCTTGTCGTTGATGAACTTTTGGCATAGCATGTCAGTAGCTACTTTTGCATGCCTCAAGTTGACTTGTATTACTTTAATCATTTTTTTTTTTTTGGTGTGTTACTGTTTAGTGTTACTGTTCTTTGTGTTCTCTTGTGTTTGTGTAACTGAGTTTATGTGTGGTAGTCTCAGTAGAGGGTTTCGCGCGGCTTTGCGACTGGAGTGTTCCTGCGCTAATGAGGGTAGCTGGGTTGGCCTCCTCACTGCGCACACGCCTCTAGTGCCGCCGCGCCCCCTTCCGCCTCTGACTTTACCAGGTCCGCCTCTGCCCCGATTTACCCCTTGCAGGGATCCTCGATTGCTAGGGCCGACCTGGGTAGCCAGGTATCCGCCTCTACTGGTGTTGGTGTGGGTGTGAGTGTAGGTGTGGGTGTGTACAGTGCTTGTTTGGGTTATGGCAGTGGCAGATGTCTTGCCCCTGCCGCCCGTGATAGGTGTTGTCGAGCCCCCGCGTCCCAATGGGTGCATTAGGAGCGCTGGCTTCGGCGCTTTGTGCTGTGTGTGAGGGTGTGAGAGTGGGGTGTTGCGCGAGACAGTGGCGTGTGTTGGTGTAATGCCACTGCCGCCCGCTTGCGGTGTCTGCGTGACTACCGTTTCCAAGGGGGTTGGGAGTAGCGCCGGTTTTTGACCCTTCAGGCGAAGCTGGACTCGGTTAAAGCCGAAAAAGAGTCTGAAATCTCGCTCGGAGAGTGGCTTAACAGCGGATTCGTCGAAGGAAAGGGTAAAGGTTTGACCATTTTCTTCGACTTTCCTGTTGACCACTCTCCATTGCGAGATTCCCATACCCCCATTCTGCGAGGTCAGTCGCTTCAGGATACTCACCTCGTCTACCCTAAGGTCCGGAACCCATGCCGTGGCATATCGGGGTTTGGGCAGGTGTGCCTCATCTACAACGCGTAGTGCTGCTCCATCCCAAGGGTGGATCATCTCAACCAACTGCTCCAGCCACCGTTTCGACGCGGTGTCGATGCAGTTGAGGATGAGTCCCCCGGATCTGTGTGCGCATCCTAGTAGCTGAGGTCCCTCTCCTTCCGGAGCTTCGTCAATGAGCTTAAGGATACACTCCTTTAACTCCTCGGCGTTCTCCTGCGAGAGAGGATCCCGGCGTCCAGGGTGCCCACGCGCTGGATGCCAGTCACCTCACAGAAACTCGGCTTGGGCGTCTGCACACTATTGTGCTTGGCTGCCTTTGCCGGCTTTTCTAGTGAGGAGACTTTGTCCGAGAGTTGGCGCTTGGTGTTCTCGCGCTTTTTGATGTCCTCGGCGTACTCAGGAAACTCACTGAGCGGTTTCAGGCATAGAGTTTTCGCATCATCGAGGTTCTTGCCCCTTGCCATCCACCAGTCAATGCGTCTCTTGGCCGCACCGCTCAGTTGTCTCCTTCTCCTGCGTGTGTGTGTGTGTTAACGACAGCGTCAGACCCTGCTTGTAAAGAGGGTGCAGCAGCGCTTGTCGTCGGGGGGTCTGAAGGGGTAATAGGCATGGAGATGCCTTCTGCCCCAGTAGGCAAGGTGGACCAATGGGATGGATACTCTTGCCTGGTTATTACCCCCACGAAGTTATAGTGACTGCTCTTTTTACACCCCGTACATATAAAAAGTTGCTTAGCAATAATATGATGGAAAATTCTGCCCGTTTATTTGTCCTACAGAAAGTAGTCCATGGGTGGACCTTTAAGCGGTATACAGTGTGTCAAGAGAACAGTCACTATAATTTTACTACCTTTCTTCATTTTGGAAATGTACTTATATTTTTATTTGTCGTTAACTTTTTACCATTTTTTATTTTTTGTCGCAAGAATAACGAAAAGGCAAAAAAAATTTTTTTTTGTAAAAAAATAAAGTAAAAAATACTTTTCTAGATTCAGAAAAGTATTTTTTTAAGAAAGGTAGTTAAATCATACCTCAAAGTTACAGTGACTGTTCTTTTTACACCCGTTATGTTTTTTTGTAGTAAGTATGTATTGTAAACTTGTGACTGACGCGTCTGTATTTGACTATGCTTAGCAAAACATCGATGTTACACAAACACGCAAAGTGATGTGCATTAGCCGGCTAAAACATGTTGACTAATGACTAGTTTAGTGCGCTATGCGGTAACTGTGATCGATTTACTAGCAGATTACCTAGCTGTAAAAGTCGACCCAATTTATGCATATTGCTGTATTAAGTGTGGAATTACCGGACTTGTAGCTTCATAACTTTGAATTTAGTTGTGCTATTTATTTTAACGAACCTTAAACTTAGGGTTTGGCCATCGCTTATACCAGCAAAGAATTTCGAAATCAAAATTAATGAGATCTAACATAACCATCGCTAACAGACATAACGCGAGTTGTCATTACTATGCTTTTTGGTTTCTAACTTCGTTATCGCAATTAGCGATAGCAACAAGGCTTAAGGCTCAGGGACATGATTCAAGATGCTATCGCTTACGAAATTCGGAAATAAAATGTTCCATACATTTTATTTCCGAACTTCGTAACTTTTTTTTTATTTGACATAAGCTTCGCTAAATGACGAGCGTATCCGTGCGAATGAGCGTGTATTACGAACATTCGTACTTCGTAAATAAAAAATAGCGATGGTATCTTGAATCTCGGTCCAGTAAACTCTTAGTAAACACGGTCATAGTTCACAAGAAACATGCCTCCTTACGATTATGTATTTAAATAAAACTAATTTAAAGATAATTTTTAATTTATTTACAAGCAAATATTTTCACCCCAGCAATTTAAAGTACGATTTTCGAGGCGTGTAAAAACACGACGAAGAGGATTATAAATCTCTTTAATTGTCTGTTGAGTTTGTAGATAAGATGTTTATTTTTTACTTGCGTTAATGACTTTTTTCCACGAAGGTCAAAAACCTGTGAAAACCTTTTTCTTCAGTAGAGTAAAGGCCATATGAAAAGGCAGGGGCAAGTTGGACATGGCAGGTTCTTATTTATTAAATACTAGCTGACACGTGCCCACTTCGTTGAACATAGAAACAGTTTGTGATGAACCGTTTAAACCTTCCTGAGAATTCCACGAATATTTCAAGACTAAAAATAGCTGAATCGGTTAGGAACGAACATCAATTCATTTTTATATATAAGAGAAGAAGATAATTATGACCTCATAGGATTTAATAAATCAAAAGAATATATTGATTACTTGATGAGAAAAATTGCCATGTAAAAACTATATTTTTAAATAGATACGGTTTTTATTGTATTTAAGCATTTATTCTAGTCTGTTTTCAGAATAGTATTATATTTTTATCCAAATTTATTTTGTATTACTCTCCGATATTTAATATTTAAACCAACAGAATGAACCATCCTAAACATGATCTCTCTGATGAAAATAGCTAAAACAACATATATTTAAAAAATATTTTTGAAACGAATTTTACATAAAAGTTTACTCACTTTATTGGTGACAATTACTAGTTTTGTACGACCAGCAGGCTTACTTCCGACATAATCGAGAATTGAATTAGTTCAATCTCAACGGCTATTGGTGTTTTAAAATCGTTAGATGGTAAATTTTTGTACTTCCCACCATTTGAATCTATTGAGAATCAAAATTAACTAACCTCAATTTATTCGGGACTATGCGACACGAACGAATCTAAATCAAAATCGAATCAGTTTCGAGAGTAATGGCGTGTTTCACTAAGCAATGTTAAAGTTAATTCTTCGTTAAATATCATGTTGTTCCTCTCGTATTTCCTGTCAATGAATGAGAACGCATGGTATTTTAACATGGCGTTAACTTTAACATCGCTTGGTGAAACACGCCCTAATGCCCATGGTTTCATTTGATCGGAAAACCGACTGAAAAACAGAACCTATGTCAATTTTGTAAACCTGTAAGGACCATTCATCTGTTGGAAAAATTCGGGGGTGATCCTTAATCACAAGTGGGCTCAGTAAATGATCTTTCACTCGATCAAAAGCCCCGAAGCCCCGTGTATTTTGAGGATAAAAATTCAATTTATTTTTAAATAAAATCTTTTGAGCTCCTCGTAAATTTCATTCAGGCAACCGATTCAGTTGATTTTTTTCATCAATTGAAATGTTTCAACAATCTCCATCGAACCTTCTCAAGAATTACCATGAATAAGTAGCGGCAGAATTAGTTTAAGTAGCTCTTAAGTAATTGTCATTCTGCCAAGCAGTGACCGCGATAGCCACTTTTCAGTATTCAATAAAATTATAAACACTATTAGTCAAAGTTAGGTACTCTGTACTTAGATGAAATAATATCAGAATCAATCCGAGTGTGATATCTCGGTATTGATACGAGACGCCTATGTCGCTTTCTTTTATCTTCGCTTTCTTTTTCCTCTACTATTCATCTGTTTCAACTCGGCTATATAGCTAGCATATACGTCCTTCACCGATGTAGCTGGCGGTGGCTGGTTTCATTGAAACCAGTCAGTAAATTTTATAGTGCCACCTTTTATTTCCTCTCATAACATATTTTAGGGGTAATCGCACCCTGGTAGGCGCGAATACCCTTGAAAGGCCTCTGAAGAGTCCTGGGGGCCTATTACAAGCTCTTAATTCCAGCCATTTTACGCCATACAACATGGCTGCCTGGAATTTTCGATGATCACATATTGATAGCCAGTCGGCGATCTCTTGACACTTGACTTGCTTCCGATTGTCACTTTCAGACAACCAAACTAGGGTGGATCCATTCAGAATAACGTGTCGTTCTAATATGAAAACGAACAAGGCGGTTTAAGGCCGTATTATTGAATTGCCTGGAACCAGGCTGGTATTGTAAAAGATCGTAATACGGCCCCAGGCCCCTGAATAACATTTTGAATATTGCTCCAGGGTACATATCGATAAGCGACTGGTGCTACGCGATGGAGGAGACCACGCACCTGGGGCTGCCCTGGCGCATGCTCAAGGACAAGCTGGTGCGGACGGAGGCGGAGACGCGCCGAGTGCGGTACATGGACACCTTCGACTTCTCGGCCAATGTACGTGGAACCATAGGGCCTACTCAAGATGCCATCGCTAATTGTCGCTTGCAAAGTTCGATAACAAAATGTATGGGATGTGACCTAAGCTACGCTAAATGATCGCGATTTAGTATGTCATTTAGCGTACCTTATGTCAAATCCCATACATTTTGTTATCGTACTTTGTAAGCGATAATTAGCGATGGCATTTTGAGTAGGCCCCCATATCTCATTTAATCGAAAAGTTACTTCCTACTCATAAATTCTTCTTAAGCCTTTGTATGACTTTGACACTTCAATGATAATATCTATGGACGCTTTGCACCACATCAATCTAGCCCTAAGCTAGGGCTCCGGCATCCGAAGATGTTGTGTTACTGGTACTAGACAGTGGAAATATATTTATACTATACATAATATATTACATTTTTTTATTATATTATACACATCCATGACCCAGGAACACCCGCACCCGTAACCTCCCGCTCGAGCACCAAAGCGCTCAACAACTGCCCTACAGAGGTCGTCGAACTTTCTAGTTCTATTGACGTTGGCACCGTGCCTGTCGAAACTGTATTGAGTGCGAGTTTTCACTACTCGACGTAAAAGACAACTACAATTTTTGTATTGAAAACTACAATTTTTTCCGAGGACTTACACAATACACAAATCCCTCTTTCTTTACTCGTCTAATTTACTGTTGAGTGATCCCGATCCTGCGCATGGATATTTTTTCTTATCCAGGTCATCAGCAAGACTATACGTCTTATTGATAAAAAACAAAAAAAAAATTAGAGAGATAGATTAATGGACAAGTCAATCACATTTACCGGCGATAATTTTTATTACCCGGTAATCGAAATCACGATCTCCGAAGACCAAGCGAAGACGTAGACCTATTTCTGTATGGAAAAACGCCCGTTGTGTTTCCTCTTAAGAGGAAACAGCACGGTTGAGAGAAATACAAAATAGGTATTTATAAAATCTATTGCTGTCTCGCAGTGCCTTAGCTAGCCAGCACTAGCGCGACAGAGACAACTGCAACTTGAACTGAAATTACCTATTAAAAGTACCAGAAATCGACGTTTAGGGGATTCCTGTTTCCTCCTCCAAAACTTAACCGATTTATAGATCTTTTCTTTATTAGCTAAAAAAAGGATTGAGCTAAGTTCCTATTTTTTGATTTTGTTGTATAATGTAGTCAAATCTGTTTCCTGGATGTTTAAACATAGCGGAGAGTCTGGCCATTTTTTTTTGGTTTTTGAACGTCCATATCTCTGTAAATAATTAATTTATTAAAAAAAGGAAAAATTGGGACGTACAAACAATATACATAAATATTCAGGAAAAAAAATTGATACTAGCACCATTATCCAGGAAGGAAACAGGAATCCCGTAGACCCCTATTTCTGTATGGAAAAAATTTCGTAGTGTTTCGTATCGTCAGCACGAGTGCCAAATCATCGCTCGCCGTTAAACATGAGTGTTTGGAGAAAAAAAAATACGTGCACGAACGGGACAGACAGAGATTGGAAACAAAGAATCCCTGAACCATTGAGGCGACTAAGATTTTTATTAGATTACAACAAAGGCTTTTTAGATCTAAAGTATGTAATGAAATACTGGCCTAAGGCTGATGTTCCTTTGTCTCAGACTAAGCGCTTTTTATTTGCGATTCACAAAACAAATGAAGAAAAATCACATTTAAACGCAGGAGATTCGTCGGGCAAATCTCGAATACATAAATGTTTAATGGAATGTAAATTCCTTTATCTTGCGTTCGGAAACACTGTGGGCGTACTTCCATGTAATGTATATTACAGTACTCAGAAATAGGGTAGTTTTGAATATCGTGTTCCAATTTGATTTAATGCCTTATAAAATACACACTCGTATTATGTAAAAGAAAAGTTATTTCAGTTCGCGGGATTGAAAGGTGTAGTGGCCTAGTGTGTGTATCACCTCCCTATATTAATAGGGAGGTGATAAGTATTATACGAGTATAGGCAACTTCCCCCCATTCAGTGCATCGGGGAGACTCATGTCTAGTGAAGGTCATAGCCAAAATAATGATTCACTTAAAAAGGAAAAATTAAAATTAAAATAAAAAAACTCCCAACTTATCGTGTAACATTCCTATCACACCTAACAAACGACCTGATGACCTTGAAGACCTGAACCGATTTCCACCAAACATAGCTAAGAACACTCTCAACTGATATACCTTTCAAACAAAAAAACCACATTAAAATCGGATCATCCGTTTGGGAGCTGCGATGCCACATACAGTTTCTTTCAGTTGCCCCGTCGTTTTTGCGTCGGGGGTTAAAAATACGACGCTTTTACGAAATTATACGTTTCTTTTTTTTTTTTTTAACACCCGAAAATGACATTATTCGGCTTTGTACTGGATCCAGGATCTCGGACTCTGTTGATAAAATAGAATCAATTTGTCAAATAATAATTAATACTAATAATATCTATGGACGCTTCACACCACGTCAATCTGGCCCCGAGATAAGATCCGAAGAACTTGTGTTGTGTTACCAGACAACGGAAATATATTTAATACTTTTATACTATACTCATATTTAAGATTTTTATTATATTATACACAAATTTAATACACATCCATGACCCAGGAGCATTGAAAACTTTTTGTTCCCTCGGTGGGATTCAAACCAGTGACCTCTCGCTCGAGCACCAACGCGCTCGAACACTGCGCTACGGAGGTCGTTTTTTGTACAATATATATATACCTATATAGGAATGTAGGAAGTAGTAGGATAAAAGGCTTTTTTATTTTATTTTATTACTCTAGGATAATGCCCTAAAACTTTTCCCACTACTCTTTACGCTGGCGTGCCTGTGGGTAATTGAAGTTACGTGTCGTTGGGGAACTGGTGTGTCATTATACCGCAATACCGTGTTGTTTGCCGAACACCTGTACTTCGTATTTTTAACCGACCTCCAAAAAAAGGAGGAGGTTCTCAATTCGACTGTTTTTTTTTTATGTTTGTTACCTCAGAACTTTCGCCTGGGTGAACCGATTTGGATGATTTTTTTTACGTGTCTGTAGGCTCACTCTCGACACGATGGAGAATCGAATCAGTTCAATCTCAACGGGTTTTGGTATTTTATTTGGAGGATTACTTTGAAACCGATCAGGATAAAGAAAATCTTTAGATCGTAACTTTTTGTACTCGCGACCATATCAATAGATTGAGAATCAAAATTAACAAACGTCAATTTATATGGGAGTACGCGGCACGATAGCATCTGACTCAAAATCGAATCAGTTTGGAGATATTGCCCCTGTTCTCATTTTCCGTTTTTTTTCCGATTGATCCGTAATCCTACGTACGAAACTACTTTCAGTGAAAGAAAACGCGGAGGTCTGATTGCGTAGCGCAATGTCAAAATTATATCCTTGTCATATATAATTAGATAAACATTTTATTAGAGCTTTTTATTTATGTTATTCCAACAAATAGTTAAATACTGACCTCCATTATGTATATAATATACATAGCAGGAATGAAATTTCGGATACGGATAGTAAATTATTTCGGATTATCCGTTTATTTCGGATAATTTCAGTTACGGATATTAAAATTTGGTTTCCTTTTTACAATAGCAAAACTTTCATTTCGGATTCGGTTACGGTTACTGATATTTTTTATATCGATAGTAAAGCGGGGTTCGCCAGTAAGCGGGTTGCCTGGAGATCTACCCACTTCTAATAATATATGAAGGTGCTCAGGCGAGAGAAATTCAAGCTGCGAGCCAAACTTATTTATTACACATTTATCTCAGAGCCGACAATATCATGAATTAATTATAAATTTATAAACTTCAAAATGTAAACATGTCAAAAATTCTTTTTAAAATACACATAGAGTAAAGCGTACAAAATATAAAGAGTTTTATAAAAGCTACGCTACAATAGTTTCGGTTACGGCTACGAAGCTCCATAACATCCCTGCTACACAGTGATTCATGGTTTATATTATGTTAAGCTAATATAGTATTAATAAAATGAAACGTAGAGCGGTTTTTGTTTTGGCACCTCATATAAATTACTTACCTTTCATTTCGCGACCTTTCATTTGCGCACCAACGTGCTCAACCACTGCGCTACGGAGGTTTGACGACCTCCGTAGCGCAGTGGTTGAGCACGTTGGTGCGCAAATGAAAGGTGGTTCGAATCCCGCCGAGGGAACAAAAAGTTTTTCAAAAATGTTCCTGGGTCATGGATGTGTATTAAATTTGTGTAATATGTAATAAAAATCTTAAATATGTGTATAATATAAAAATATTAAATATATTTCCGTTGTCTGGTACCTGTAACACAAGTTATTCGGATACTTAGCACAGGGCCAGATTGACGTGCTGTGAAGCGTCCATAGATATTATTATTATTATATTATTATTACCGACATTAGAAGAAAAGAATGTTGTAAGACAAAGTGTAGATAACAATCAGTTAAATAGTTTTGGAGACGTATTAAATCCAGTTTAAAATAATATTAGTAGAGTTGTAATATTGTATCTTCGTATATCCTATAGATATAATTAAGTACTTAACTCGTGTTATGGTTTTCTAAAAATATTTCCTCTATGCTATGATCGATGTTATAACATCATAAGTGTTCACCCCTCGTCAACATTCTGTACTTCCCGGTTCCTCGTTTGCGAATATAATATAATACATCACGCTTATAATATAAATGCAAAAAATTTGCCATTTTATACCGAATAAAAAAAACACCTTAAAACCTTCGCAAAAAGGGAGTCTGAAATGGCTGATACAAGAAAATAATTCAATTTCAAATCCAGAAATTCATAGGTAGAAAAATGGTCAAGGAAGAGCCATGGTCGCCGCTATTGGCATCAAATACTGCAACAGCAAGCGAATATTATATGCTTTTTGAAGTTCTATTTTTTCTACCGTATTTTGGTGTGAGCTGACGCTGTATTTTATTAACTGTAATAAATACCACGGCTCTACTTCCACCATTTCTAGATTTAAAATTGAATTATTTTCTTGTACCAGCTTTTTTAGATTCCATGTTTGCAAAGTGGTCTGGACTTCCACGAATATTTCAAGACTAAAAATAGTCGAATCGGTTTAGCCGTTCTCGAGTTTTAGCGAGACTAACGAACAGCAATTCATTTTTATGTTTATGATTACAAGCGTGAGCCACGCTTGCGTGTGGGACAAACACCGGCCAAGTGCGAGTCGGGCTCGCGCACGCACGGTTCCGTTGTTGCCATTAATCTTTATTGATATCGAGAAAATAAATATTTATTTATTTTTTATAGTATTTGTTGTTATAGCGGCAATAAAACAATTGAAAATTTCAACCGTCTTGGCTCCCGCTATTCGCGGTTCTTGAGATACAGCCTGATGACAGACAAACATCGAAGTTTAGTAACAGCAAGGCCTACCATCCCATACAATCTATGTTTAATACAAAAAAAATGCTATAGATGTCACTACTGTTATCGTTTGTAAATTATAAAATGTAAATATGCTGAATTAAGTACAAATATTGACATTAAAATAAAGATATTTTCTAAGCATAACAGCACATTAAGCTAAATTCAACTCCTTAATTAAGAAAAATATATGAAACGAAATTAGTAATTAGTAGTTTATTGTGGCGCTAGATGGCGGTTTCCAGAATGTCCCTGGAAATCGAAGAAAACAAAAATAGCCAGTCAAATTGCCAGTATTAGGGTGATACCATTTTCTAGTACTAGGTCGTGTCTCTGTTATATATCTACTCTGTGCCCTCAACCTTTTCCCACTACTCTTTACGCTGGCGTGCCTGTGGGTAATTGAAGTTACGTGTCGTTGGGGAACCGGTGTGTCATTATACCGTAATACCGTGTTGTCTGCGGAACACCTGTACTTCGTAGTTTTACGTGTCAGTTCTCATTTTCCTTACTAGGAATTCGTAGGATGGAAACTACAGTGTTTTCTATACAGGGTGTATATAACTTTGAGATATGATTATACTACCTTTGCTCATTTTGTAAATGTATTTTTTTAAATATTTCTTTTGTCAAAAACTAAAAAAAAAATTTTTTTTTTTCTTACTTTTTTTATTGTCGCAAACATAAAGCAAAGAATTTTTTTTTTAATTTTTGTAAAAAAAAAAGAAATAAAAAGACATTTTTAGAATGAGAAAAGGTAATATAATCATATACCAAAGGTATCGTGACTACTCTTTTTACACTATTATAGTATCTAATAGGGTAGTTTTACCCTTCGGCTACGGAACCCTAAACGAATGACTTTAAAAAGGTCTTCAGTTGTATTGATTAAGGACAAAACGTAATTGAAGCCAAGACAAAAAACAAATTCCATTCAGTCTCGCACTTTATGTTCCTTAGTTAAGTTTCAGACATTTTCATGAATTTAAATGAAGTAGTAAGTAGTGATTACCGTCGTCATAAAGTTTTGTATTCTTTGTCGTTTGAATTGCATTATTACTTATAGTATAATTCATGACCTTTGTGGCTCAGTGGTAAAATCGTTGGTTCAATCCATAGTTAAAGAGCGTTTGTGTGCTAAAGCTTATTATAAGATAAAAGATTCTGTTAATGATTAGCACACAAACTAATATTAAATGAAAACAAATTATGAAAGAACGCTGAACTTTGCACCGACTTCAAAATTATAGAATAAATTTATTTACTAATATAAATATGATCTAATATAAATTTATTTAGTGAAAATAAGTATTACTTACCCTGGGAATAAGGTGGCCACTTTCAAGGCTACTTCTATATACAAAGTATACTATTTTAATTTTTAATTTATATTAAGTTATACTTATATTTTTTTAAATAACAATTTTCCCATCTTTTTGGTAAAAGGTGGCCCGAGCGAGTTTCTTACGCCGGTTCTTCTCGCCGGGTTAGTCCCCGAACCGGTGGTAGGTCATGATGTAGGACAATTCTAAAAGTGTTAATATCTTGCCTATTTCAAAATAAAAGATTTTTCATTTTCATAAAATGTGTGCATGAAAGTATTTAGTACCAGATGTTTTACCCGACTTCGGCGAAGACTAAAGGAATAGTTTTGTATTTATTCGTATCAAAAATAGAAAATATTTTTCTTCTCATATTACATATATACAGGCTGTAAAATTAATGAGTACTTTAGGGTGTGTATGAGTCCCGAAAATAGAGTTTCCAGCACTGCTCGTACTTTCACAGTTACTTTTTTTTTAATTATTGTATCTATAGGAGTATTTATGATGTTGGGGCATTTCTTATAGAAACATGAAAGTCAAAAGTACACCTTTCTTAGCGCAGGTGCTTTAACAGTAAACTTTACATATTAGGCACATACACACCTTAAAGTATTATCACTCATTTATTTTACACCTCGTATATAGTAGATATATAATAAAGAGGAACGTATAACTTCTGAGGGCTTGTGTTAAAAAACTACCTATATACTTACCACATGGCTATATTTCAAAAATATTATTTTTAATTCTCAAATATCATATAATATCATATAATATAATGCAGTGAATGAATTCTGAGACAGTAGTTTTCCTTTAGCCCCGGCGTTTAGGGTCAACTCACATTGGTGCAGAATTGAATCGTCGCGACGCTTCATTTTTCTACGCATTCACTACAAAAACGCACGTTGACGCGACCCTCGCTATACCTACTATAAGGCATAGTCATAATTTGTACCTATCCGTGGGGTGCCGCAGAAAGAATAACACCTCCCCAGCATCCCCATGGGGGTAAAAGGCGATTAAAAAAAAACCGGAAATGGGCTGCTGCTCGCCAATCGGCGAGCCAGGCGTGGCGAGTATAGGCAACTACCCTATACAGGCTATAAAAAGAGCAGTCACTATAACTTTGAGATACGATTATACCACCTTTCCTCATTTTGGAAATGTATTTTTTTTTGTCAAAAACTAAATTTTTTTTTTCATTACTTCTTATATTTTTGTCGGAAAAATAACAATAAAGCAAAAAAATATTTTGTATTATAATTTAAAAAAAAAAAAGAAAAAAAATACATTTTTAGAATGAGAAAAGGTAGTATAATCATATCCCAAAGTTATAGTGACTGCTCTTTTTACACCCGTTATAATACTTTAGGGGATTTATTTATTATTTTATAGTTAAAACACTTTTGGGGATGCTTATGTCCTGTCGGCTGTCGAGGATGTCATAGCTGAAATGATGATAGTGAATTTGTACCTATTAAGGTACAAATTCACTATTTTAAATTGAACACATGAATGGATGAAGGTGGTAAAAAAAATATCTAGAAAATTGAATTTTAACTGTCACTCAAACATTTTAGGATATGAAGTAACGTACTCGTATTAGGTACATTGATTCTAGAGACGGATCTTTAGATTAATAAACTTAATACATTACGACGTATTTTAAAATGTTTAAGTGACAGTTTTAACTCAATTTATTCGAAATCAGAATTTTGCTACATATCACCTACACCCACTCATGTCTTCAATTAGAAAACAGAGATGATGATAACATCCAGAATCGCAACGCTTCTGCTCTGTGCCAATGTGAGACGAGCCTTACAACAAAACTCGCTCATGAAACTGGATGAGATCTGATACGATCATCGTTATTGTTTTCTTAATTATCTCTTTTCTTTTATAGAAAATTGGAAGAAAAACTGACACGACCACGGTGGTGGAGACTCTCTACAAGAACAAGAGAAGTTTGGAGGCCATTTTCAAGATATTGGACAAGGATAATTCGGGTAACTTTACACAAACAGAGGATATTAAAAACAATTGAGATTAAATTTTAGATTGTTCTGAGAGAGATGGTTCTGAGCTTCGCTCTCGACCCGGAGGTCGTGGGTTCGATTCCCGCGTTGGAACAATAAAAAATGATGTTTTCAAGTTTGGTTAGGACAATGCAGGCTGATTACCTGATTGTCTGACAAGAAAGATGATTCATGCGTCGGATGGGCATGTAAAAAGTCGGTCCTGCGACTTACCTCCCGCCAGTCGTGTCGGTTATCCGTTCCCTGGGTTAAGAGAGTAAAATAAAGAGAGAGTGTCTTTGTGTATTGCGCACACATTTGGGCACTATAAAATAACTTCTGGGTTGCTGGCCTGGTTTCATTGAATTCGGCTACCGACACGTTGAGGGGAACTATTATTATTAAGGAGTTGAATTTAACTTAATGTGATGTTCTGTTTAAAAATATGATTATCTTTATTTTAATGTCAATATTTGTACTTAATTCGGCGTATTTACATTTTATAATTTACAAACCTTATTATGTAGTAGTGACATCTATTGAATTATTTTTATTAAAGATAGATTGTATGGGATGGTGGGCCATGATAGTGCGAAGAGAAGGACGTGCAAAGCATTTTTTGTTTTGGCACCTCATATAAATTACTTAGCGTAGCGCGACAAATCGTGAGATCTCCATTAAAGTCACAAAAATGAACAGTTACAATAAGTTTAGGATGTGATTTACCTTTTCTCATTCAGAAAATAGAGATCTCATTTTTTGCAACAAAAAAAATAAATAATTTATACAACTTTTCAATCTTGTTGACGAAATATTATTATTTTTTATTATTTTTCAACAAAAAAATAAATAATAATTGATACATATTTTTGTAACTTTTGATGAAATATTATTAAAAAGAATTACATTTTTAGAATGAGAAAAGTTAGTATTATCATATTGTCGACCTCCGTAGCGCAGTGGTTGAGTGCGTTGGTTTGCTCGAGAGGTTGCGGGTTCGAATGGCGCCGGGGGAACAAAAAGTTTTCAATGTTTCTATATCATGGATGTGCATTAAATTTGTGTATAGTATAATAGAAATCCTAAAGATGCATATATAAAAGTATAAAAGTATTGAATATATTTCCGTTGTCTGTTTCCTGTAACACAAGTTCTTCGGATACTTAGCACGTGGCCAGATTGACGTGGTGTGAAGCGTCCATAGATATTATTATTATCCCAAACTAATATAGCGGGTCTTTCACACCCTGTATTTTACCAATTCCAGGCTACATAACCCTGGAGGAGTTCTCCGAAGCCTGCAACCTCCTGGGCAAGTACATGCCCAACCCCATGACGCAGGACCAGCTGGTCGACATCTGTCGCCTGATGGACATTAACAAGGACGGGCTGGTAGACCTCAATGAGTTCCTGGAGAGCTTCCGGCTCGCCAACAAGACTCTGAACGAGGAGGACGAGGTAATCATCATCATTTCACCAATATCCTCCCATAGTGGTCATAAGCCTCCCCTATATTCGCGATGGCGAGCGCAGTTTTCAGCGCAGTTGCGCGTTTGCTCTGAAAACTGCGCCCTGTTTGCGCTGCTCGTGCTGCAACAATAAATATATAGTGGTCATAAGCCTCCCCTATATTCGCGATGGCGAGCGCAGTTTTCAGCGCTAATGCTGCTCCACCAAGAAATATTGAAAAATAGAAGTGAGTGGTTTGGTGGGTTGATGCCTTAACTAGGAGGTTCCTGTGTAACCAAGTAACCAACCTTCCTTTCCATACAGTGGTCACTATTCCAAATTTTCCACTTACAAACAAATTGTAACTTTTATGACAGATCGAGTATAAACAAAAATTTGAATATTAAGAATACAAAAATGTAACTGTAAGGTTGCCTGCGTACAGCCTACTTTTTGTAAGGTCGAATATCGGGCAGATTTTTCCTTCATATTATTTCTGACCGACGTTTTCACTATAACTAATTTGTTTACTATTAATCAGTAACTAATTGTTACCCTTGTGCATCTAAAAAATTATTTTATATGTTTTTCTTAGTATGTAAAATATTTTTTACACGCGCACAGTTTTACCTTAAAGCACTGGTTGTGGTCCAAGTTACGAGTTGCTGGCTGGAAGCAATATGAATAAGCTAATAGTAGCACAATTTATGTTATAGGTAGACGACTACCGGGCCATATGACAGGAGCTCGACCGCTGTCCGTCGAGGACGGCGGTCGACAGAGACGAGACGGGCGTCGACATCGAGATACTCAAGTTGGACGAGGCGACGAACGCGAGGGCAGTTGAGGACATAGAGCTGACGGAGTATAGACGACGACCCGGGCTGTTGGAGAGCGACATATAAGATTAATGTTGACAGTCGCCTACGACGAGACGGGCGTCGACATACGTTAGACGAGGCGACGAGAGACGAACGGTGCTGCTGAAGAGCGAGATTGTTATACGAGACAGGCGTCGACATACTGAAGGCGACGAGAGGCATAGAAAAAAGGAAAAAAGATCTTGGCTACTGGAAATGGACTATAAGTGAATAAAAAGTGCTGATGTTCTGTACTTTAACCCTACACAATCTACAGCGAACTATAAGACGTGCTTTTGTGATTTCTGTGTGCTGTTATTTTAATTAGGTGAGTAATTTCGATGTCTATTGTTTGTAAGGTTACCGTTCTTTTTCAAATAAAATATTTTATGTAAATAAACATGATATGCGTAAAAATATAGTAACTTTAAATTAATTAAATGTATAATTATAAACTTAATTAGAAAACTATTTTTGATCATTAGCCACATATTTTAGAAAAAAAATCGTGTTTCATAAAGAAAAATCTATAGAAATGTAACCATTTTTCGCAACTGAATTTAAAGCATTTTAAAAAAATCTAGATAGATCGAAAGCGTTTGATTGTAGAACAGTATGAATTTCAACTAGAGTTAACAGGAACAAGTAAAAGCCTATTTGTAACGTTTGAATCGAAAGATAATTGTATGATAATTATGAAAGCGGCCGTGCAATAGACATTCGATAACGTTACGAGTTCGTCAATTGCTCCTGCTTTCCACATGGGTCATTAAAGAGTTAATATTTTGTAGTACTTTTGAATATAGAACACTGTCGCTTAAACTAAACTTCAATTGAAGACATAAATGGATGAAGGTGATAAGTGGCAAAAGAAAAACCTAGAAAATTGACTTTAAATTGTCACTTAAACATTTTAGGATATCTTGTAACGTATTAAGGGCATTGATTCTAGAGACGGATCTTTTAGATTGATGTACTTAATTGTTTAGGACATATTCTAAAATGTTTAAGTGACAGTTTGAACTCAATTTTTCGGAAATCAAAATTTTTACTATATATTTTTTTATCCATTCATATCTTCAATTATTATTAATAATCATAAATTGAGCCTAATTCACTGTGTATACTATACTTCGTTCCGACTTAATGTAAACAAAGCTAACCATGGGCCATAATACTTCCTTAATATTTTTTTTTTAATTCTTCTCCGAATTGTTCTTCGCAATGAAGAACAACAATGACACATTCATTTTTCTTTTTGTGTACATCACATTGCATCGGAACGAAGTAAACATGGGTGTGAAAAAACAGTTTTAATAACTTTGAGATATGATTATACTACATTTTCTCATTTTATAAATGTGCTTTTTTCAAAGCACAAAAAAGGAAGAAAGTAAAAAAAAGGTATTCACTTTTTACAATTTATGTTTTTTTTTTAATATTGAAGGAAACTTGCGACTGAAAGTAATAAATGGTAAAAAATATGTTTTTTTTAGTTTATGAAAAAATCAATGCTTTTGCAGAATTGAAGAAGGTTGTATAATATCTCAAAGTTATCAAAACTGTTTTTTTTTAAATTTTGTTATAATATAAAGAGATATCTACTATTTATCAGTAAAGTAGCTTCATTTAATAAATGCTATTTCTGCGATAATATAAAACATAATTTATCGAAATATATTGGTGCCAAGTAACTAGTGTCGCGGGCTGTAAATACTTTGTATGTGGGTGTGGTAGTACAATATTTATGTTTTCGGTGAATGAGTTAGAACTTTCTTTCACATTAGGGTGCCCACTTACGGTATGCCTACTTTTTGCCGGACCGATAAACGGGGAGATATATAACGCCTCCGTGGTCTAGTGGTTCAGAGCTTCGCTCTCGACCGGAGATCGCTCGATTCCCGCGTTGGAACAACAAAGAATGTTGTTTTCAAGTTTGGTTAGGACAATGCAGGCTGATCACCTGATTGTCTGACAAGAAAGATGATCCATGCGTCGGATGGGCATGAAAAAAGTCGGTCCTGCGCCTGTTGTCTCGCCGGTCGTGTCGGTTTACCGTCCCACTGGGTTATGGGAGTAAAAGGAAGAGAGAGTGTCTTTGTGTATTGCGCACACCCTAGAGCACTATAAAATAACTCCTGCGTGGCCTGGTTTCGATGAGATCGGCTACCGACACAGAAATCGGTGAGGGTTATTAGTGTGCGTTGCAATATTGCAATCAGTATGTTTTATTTTTCTCCTGCAAAATGTTTGTCATCGATTATCGCTCGTGGGCACCCGAATGGAGAAGGAGATTGAGAAAGAGCGCGTATTTTTGTATAGCGAATAACATATTTCAAAGATTTTAATATAACTTTTACATATTCTATAGAATGAAAACCTATTGCGCTATTCATTACTAAAATATATACATTCAATGTATTAGCTTCTCTAGTCACATATAAATCTAGTCAATATAACATATCTTTGTAATCTCTTATTAATAATCATTCCAATATTTATCTCGATCACAATTATTTTAATACGACACACCTAAGTGAAACATATAAGCAAATATGTTGTAAAATATAAGCATAAATCACACATTATAAGTAGGCCTTTGCATTCGTTATTGGATGATGATTACCATATTCTACCTACCGAAATGGCGGTATCGAGAAAATAGCACTTACGTAAATATCTACACTAATATTATAAAGTTTGTTTGTTTGTTTAAACGCGCTAATCTCAGGAACTACCGGACTGATTAAAAAAAAAATTTTTTTGTTGGATAGTCCATTTATAGAGGCCTTAGGCTATATAACATTACGCTGTGATCAATAGGAGCGAAGCGTCAGTGAGAAATGTTGCTTAAGCGGGGAGACTTTCGTTGCTTGGGCTACGGTTTAAGTCACTCAAAAACCACGCGAACGAAGTCGCGGGCACAGCTAGTCTTTAATAAAGTGCTATTTCCTCGAACGGACACTCTGGTTACATACACACACACATTATAAGACAGCTGTGAAATACAGCACATCTTGTTATGGATCTACTCGACCTCAAAATCTAAGACAATTC
Organism: Celastrina argiolus; assembly: GCA_905187575.2. NCBI lineage: Eukaryota > Metazoa > Arthropoda > Insecta > Lepidoptera > Lycaenidae > Celastrina > Celastrina argiolus. Next base: position 13,849,939 of record LR994599.1, on the reverse strand, counting down.
CACAGTGAAAAATGACGATTCCTCAAAGACATTAAGAACGTTTAAAATAGAAATGGAAAAGTAAAGCTTCTGATGTTTTTCGGAATCTCTTTTTGATTTTGTATTCACTTCACCCAGATGCACTCTATCTGCATAAATAATCTGAGGCTAACACCCAGTTTCTGGAATGCCATTCAAATCAATGATCAACTAGCATGGCATTGAATTCAACAACCCATATTGAATGCTGATTGGTGGAATGTGTTGATTCAAATCGTATGTCAACTAATCAGTGTCTTTGGTGATTTAACTTTTCTGTGGAATTTTGACAAATGTTGCAAGTGCGAGCGTGATGTAATTATAAAATATCTGTCCGTTCCTTTCTGTCTGATAATGTTCTACCAATCAGCGTTCAATATGGGTTGTTGATTTGAATGCCAAGTTGATCATTCATTTAAATTCGTTCGAGAAAATGGGTTAGACATACATCATTGTAAATCTAAAATCCAGATCGCTACACGACATTCTAGAAGCTTACACACATGGGGGCCAACATACAAACAAAAATTCCTTTTGTACCTAAAGCATTTTATATCTATACCTAAATAAAGCTGCTACCTTTAAAGGATAGAACTATTTTATGCTAAAATATGCTAACTATATTGATGAAATTTTAATAATAATATACAATCACAGATTACCATCAAAATTTATTATGCAGGCTATAATATAATTCAGTGATAGCACTTTATGGTGTGTAATGTGTATGGGTCCCGTATATAAAGTTTAGTGTGAAAGTACCAGCGCTGAAAGAGGCACTTTTGTTTTAATTAATTATTGAATGGGGAAATTTATGATGTTGGGGCATTTTAATACAAACATGTAAGACAAAATTCTATTTCAGCGCTGGGACTTACACAATAAACTCTACCTAGGAGGCACATACACCCCCTTAAGTATTATCACTCATTTATTTTAAGCCATGTCGCGTTGTTTCGTGTTTATCCCCATAGCATATTCATCTCTATTTTCTAACTATTAAGGTACAAATTATGAATACGACGCGTCGACGAGCGTTGGATTCCGATACTGATCTTCCTAGTGAATGTATAGAAAAATGACGCGACGCGACTCTGCGGCAGTGTGAGTTGAGCCTGGTTGAATTTACCGATTAAAATTTTTCTTTGATTAAATATCATCTTAGCTATCACGTTTTTCGTATTAATGAAAGAGAAGGAGTGATATATAGACACAGATTAATAACACCTAGATATTATAGTCTTCATAAAAAAGCATTACATAGTTTGAAGCAAACAGCCATGCATGCTTAAGGCATTTACGTATAATTACCGAATGATGGGCTTTTGGAACAAACTATGACATTTTGTCTTAGTTAACAAATTAACGGGTGATTTCTGAAAGGCTGAATGAAGGCTGAAAGCTGATAAATGTTTCATCAATCAGCGTTCAATATAGGTTGTTAACTTGAATGCCATGTTAGTTGATCATAGATTTGATGAGCCTTGCAGAATCGGGCCCTGAGACATTTTGTCTTAGTTTGATTTGCGTCAATTTCTCACGCTTTCATAGGTGTTATTATTCTATGTTTAGACAAAAGATTAACCCAAACTCATGTTGGTGATATTGGGACTTAGGTAAGTTGCAAAACAACAATCTAAAATCAATTTCTGAACTATTTGAATTTTCAGTACCAAGTGAACCTTCATAATTTGGTAGTCCCACGGCGTTAAATTAAGTAGTGGTTATGTTACATGCTTTGTCTCTTCGCCAAGCAGTAACATTGACATCCTGTGAGCTCGCTTTGAATGAAAAAAGTAAAATATATGTAAAGTAAGTGAAGAATAACTAAAATGAACATATGTTATTACAATTTGTAACACAATGTTAATTTATTATGTTTCTGCAGCAGTAGTTGGTCACCTCTGGTATGTCTCTCCCAACTGGAAGGCCAGATCCTTCTATTTTTGCCTTTGCTCATCCAGTCTGCCCCACTTTTGAAAGTAAATTCTATTCCAATCTGATTCCAAGGTTAATATTGCTGACATGTCAATTGCAAATGGCTGCCTGGAAGAAACTGCTTTTAGCATTAAGTACGCCCATTCGAATTTCGAACAGTATTTTTTCTATTTTCATCAATGTTTTTAATTTTATGTTCAAATAAAGTTTATTACTCTTGAAAACATTATTGTAGACGAGATTTTTCCTATCTAACTTCACTTAGTTCCGATAGAATCGAAAATTAATTATAAAAGAAAATTTAGTTTCAAGCCAACTGTGAAAATCCAAATCCACTGATCGATTGGAATTAGTTTCAAGAGTAAGGGAATTCCGAGATAAGCACTCTTAAAATATTAAAATTATAATTTAAATAATCTGTATAATGTAACAAAACTATATCCTTAATGTGTAACAATGTCATAATATTTCTGTAAGTTTTGTCCAATAAAATGTGATACATTACTGTTGTGTTTTTTTCCTTTAACTCAAACTTATCTTTACTTTGACGACCTCAGAGGTCAGGGGTTAGTACTTGAGTCTTGGGTTTGAATCTCGCTATACGAATAAAAAATCGTATGTGTTCTTAGGTAATGAAAGGGTTGAACCGGTGCCGCGGTGGTAGCCTTTTTGTTGACTTTCAGAAAATAGCTTGTTAAGTTTAATTTAGAAATAAAATATTTTGATGGATTTATTGATTAACCGAATTCCATACCTTCTAAATAGTTTACCAGAAATACATTAGATTGGAACCATATTTATGCAAATTTAAAAGTCTTTGCGGGGCATGTTTAATGTAAACTTAATATGTATAATAAAAAAAAAGTAGAGTTCGGATTTGAGAGAACCTAGCACAGTGGAGTAATGGTATAAAAGCTGTATAAAATATATAATCCCACCAAAAACATTTTCATGTAAAAATGTTGCCAAGACGAGTCTATATAGCTTACCCTGTGAAAAAGTTATCAGATATCGTATAAAGCCAAACTCTAAAGACTACTCGCCCTAAATCTACAAGCACCTTGATCAAAATCTATCAAAAAGTGGACAAATCCCATGTAGAACCAAAGTTCTTGATCTATGCGCCCTTACTTTACTAGGCTTAGCTTCACTTACTCTACATTTCAGTTAAAACGTGATGCTTGGCCGTTTTATTTCACACACGATAAATGAATGCCTATAAAATCTTCGTAACGGTAGCAAAACGGCCGAGTATCACGTTCTAACTGAAATGTAGAGTAAGTGAAGCTAAGCCTAGTAAAGTAAGGGCGCATAGATCTTGAACTTTGGTTCTACATGGGATTTGTCCACTTTTTGATAGATTTTGATCAAGGTGCTTGTAGATTTAGGGCGAGTAGTCTTTAGAGTTTGGCTTTATACGATATCTGATAACTTTTTCACAGGGTAAGCTATATAGACTCGTCTTGGCAACATTTTTACATGAAAATGTTTTTGGTGGGATTTCATTTATTTTTGTAAGTTGGTTAATGGACTTGTTTGACTTTAAAAATAACCTATTTTGACCCCGTGCAATTACTTTCGCCTTATTCTTCGTCTGGTATTTAGATGATTTATTGTATTTCTCTTTCATTTGATACCCATATTGTGAGAGTACCTGTGAAAACGATAAATCGCTATTTTGGATTAAAAATAGCGGCATTCATGAAATCTTGTATGAATTGTATTTGTTTTCTCAAACTCTCTCATCATTTGTTACCCATATTGTAGGGGTTGATATGAAAACTATAAGTCTCCGTTGTGGCTGTGTAACACCGAACTTCAATAAAACACCTCACTACTATAATTGAACTCTCTTTATACTGTATTCTTGTTTTTTTTTTCGAAAGTACTATAACAAGCTTATGACTAAACAACTAGCCAGTTTTTTAGTCATAAGCTTGTTTAATAATTTTAGTGTTTGCTAAAATAATAATAATATCTCCCACACTGATTTCGGTGACGGTGACCGGTTTCATTGAAACCAGTCCAGCAACGTAGGAGTTATTTTATAGTGCCCAAGTGTATGCGCAATGCATAGAAGCACTCTCTTTTTCTTCACTCTCGTAACCCACTGCTGCTGCTGGCGTCACGGCGCTTGGCGTCGGTAGGCGTCGCGGCGCTTGGCGTCGGTAGGCGTCGCGGCGCTTGGCGTCGTGCCGCTGGGCGTCGGTAGGCGTCGGTAGGCGTCGCGGCGCTTGCCGACGCCCAGCGCCGCGACGCCAAGCGCCGCGACGCCTGCCGACGCCCAGCGCCACGACGCCAAGCGCCGCGACGCCTACCGACGCCCAGCGCCGCAACGCCAAGCGCCGCGACGCCTGCCGACGCCCAGCGCCGCGACGCCAAGCGCCGCGACGCCTACCGACGCCCAGCGCCGCGACGCCAAGCGTCGCAACGCCTACCGACGCCAAGCGCCACGACGCCAAGCGCCGCGACGCCTACCGACGCCCAGCGCCACGACGCCAAGCGCCGCGACGCCTACCGACGCCACGCGCCGTGACGCCTACCGACGCCCAGCGCCGCGACGCCGAGCGCCGCGACGCCTACCGACGCCCAGCGCCACGACGCCTACCGACGCCCAGCGCCGCGACACCGAGCGCCGCGACGCCTACCGACGCCCAGCGCCGCGACGCCTACCGACGCCCAGCGCCGCAATGCCACGCGCCGCGACGCCTATCGACGCCCAGCGACGCGACGCCTATCGACGCCCAGCGACGCGACGCCAAGCGCCGCGACGCCTACCGACGCCACGCGCCGCGACGCCTACCGATGCCCAGCGCCGCGATGCCAAGCGCCGCGACGCCTACCGACGCCCAGCGTCACGACGCCCAGCGCCGTGCCGCTGGGCGCCGTGCCGCTGGGCGTCGTGCCGCTGGGCGTCGGTAGGCCGGTCGGTACGCCAGCGCCGCGATGCCAAGCGCCGCGACGCCTACCGACGCCCAGCGTCACGACGCCCAGCGCCGCGACGCCTGCCGACGCCCAGCGTCACGACGCCTGCCGACGCCCAGCGCCGTGACGCCTGCCGACGTCGTGCCGCTGGGCGTCGGTAGGCGTCGGTAGGCGTCGGTAGGCGTCGCGACGCCAAGCGCCGCGACGCCTGCCGACGCCCAGCGCCGCGACGCCAAGCGCCGCGACGCCTGCCGACGCCCAGCGCCGCGACGCCAAGCGCCGCGACGCCTACCGACGCCCAGCGCCGCGACGCCAAGCGTCGCGACGCCTACCGACGCCAAGCGCCGCGACGCCTACCGACGCCTACCGACGCCCAGCGCCACGACGCCAAGCGCCGCGACGCCTACCGACGCCCAGCGCCACGACGCCAAGCGCCGCGACGCCTACCGACGCCACGCGCCGTGACGCCTACCGACGCCCAGCGCCGCGACGCCTACCGACGCCCAGCGCCGCGATGCCACGCGCCGCGACGCCTACCGACGCCAAGCGCCGCGACGCCTACCGACGCCCAGCGCCACGACGCCAAGCGCCGCGACGCCTGCCGACGCCCAGCGCCGCGACGCCTACCGACGCCTACCGACGCCCAGCGCCACGACGCCTACCGACGCCCAGCGCCGCGATGCCACGCGCCGCGACGCCTACCGACGCCAAGCGCCGCGACGCCTACCGACGCCCAGCGCCACGACGCCAAGCGCCGCGACGCCTACCGACGCCACGCGCCGCGACGCCTACCGACGCCCAGCGCCGCGATGCCAAGCGCCGCGACGCCTACCGACGCCCAGCGTCACGACGCCCAGCGCCGCGACGCCTGCCGACGTCGTGCCGCTGGGCGTCGGTAGGCGTCGGTAGGCGTCGTGACGCCAAGCGCCGCGACGCCTGCCAACGCCCAGCGCCGCGACGCCAAGCGCCGCGACGCCTGCCGACGCCCAGCGCCGCGACGCCAAGCGCCGCGACGCCTACCGACGCCCAGCGCCGCGACGCCAAGCGTCGCGACGCCTACCGACGCCAAGCGCCGCGACGCCTACCGACGCCTACCGACGCCTACCGACGCCTACCGACGCCTACCGACGCCCAGCGCCACGACGCCAAGCGCCGCGACGCCTACCGACGCCCAGCGCCGCGATGCCAAGCGCCACGACGCCAAGCGCCGCGGCGCCTACCGACGCCCAGCGCCGCGACGCCTGCCGACGCCCAGCGTCACGACGCCCAGCGCCGCGACGCCTGCCGACGCCCAGCGTCACGACGCCTGCCGACACCCAGCGCCGTGACGCCTACCGACGCCCAGCGCCGCGACGCCGAGCGCCGCGACGCCTGACGACGCCCAGCGTCGCGACGCCTACCGACGCCCAGCGCCGCGACGCCAAGCGTCGCGACGCCTACCGACGCCAAGCGCCGCGACGCCTACCGACGCCTACCGACGCCCAGCGCCACAACGCCAAGCGCCGCAACGCCTACCGACGCCCAGCTCCACGACGCCAAGCGCCGCGACGCCTGCCGACGCCCAGCGTCACGACGCCTGCCCACACCCAGCGCCGTGACGCCTGCCGACGCCCAGCGCTGCGATGCCTGCCGACGCCCAGCATCGCGACGCCTGCCGACGCCCAGCGTGGCGACGTCTAGAGCCGCGACGCCTGCCGACGCCCAGCGCCACGACGCCCAGCGCCACGACGCCAAGCGCCGCGCTTACTGACGCTCAGCGCCGCGATGCCTGCTGACGCCCAGCGTCGCGACGCCTGCCGACGCCCAGCGCCGCGACGCCTGCCGACGCCCGGTGCTAATATTAGCTAATATCGGCTAGTATTTTCAACAGTACCTTATATCTAATAGTAGTAGTGATGATGGTAACTAGCACAAGGAATTCTATAGAATATTTTGAGTCACTGACAAGCTAGTTTCTTACAAATCACATTATAATAATGCTAAGCATACAAAGAACTTTACAAAAAAGAAATTTAACAACAGATGGAGCTTGTGCCGGACCTGTTCCATACACCGACAGTTATTTTGTGACCGACAGCAATTTACAACTATTAGCTGCCTGCATATTCGCGCTAATTTTAAATAAGTGGATAAATAACAAATTTTCCTCTCATAAATAATATAATAATATATTTTTCATCTTCGGTAAAAGACGGTCACCGATTAATAATTGGTGACCGACTTTTTGTAGATGAATAATAGAATATACTGATTGCAGTAGTGCAACGCACTCAACATACATATAGTCGGACATAAATTATATGGAGCAAAACTCTGACCGATTATGGGTCCTACAAAAAGTAGGTCGTAGGTTTTTTATGTGCTTGTATATTATATTCCTTTTATAAATTAAAGTTCATCAGATCCTTATAATAAACATCCTTTTCAATCCAATATGGTTGTCCAGCATATTGGATTCAAAATGGCGGCATTTACATTTAAATAATTTTTTTGTTGGTTTTGTAGCAATAACACCTTACATACATAACTTCAGCTTTCTAAGATTTCCGGAAGTAACCTAAGAATTTTGATGATCTATAAATGAGTCAGTGACGAATTCAGGGGTTTTTACACATCGATAAAATCTAAAGTATAGTAGCTACGACATTCAAACTTTGTATAATTCATGTATTTACTGGTGTCATTATATGTTGAAATTTTCAACCATTTAGCATCATCCAAAGCAAAGTTATGGGAGTTCAAAAAAACGACGAAACCTTTCGAGAAAAGGGAGGTAGTGCCCTTGCGCTTCGCTTGGCTCGTCTTGACGGGGGCACGACCGTGCCCCCAGATATAGTATCTATGATTGCTATAATGGACGATAAATCATAGCTATTAATATTATTCACAATATTCTATTATAACCCTATACCGATTTACCAACAAGTCTCTTGCCTTGCTTATTTTAGTAATATAAAAACAAAGTAAAAACATTTTTCTGTGGGTTCACCCAAATATCTCTGCTATATTTTTACAAATTATAGAGATGATTGTAAAACCTTACAGGTAATATAGCAGGTATGTAAAATTCTAATCTTACATAAAAAATGAATCGCTGTTCGTTAGTCTCGCTAAACCTCGAGAACGGCTGAACCAATCCGGCTATATTTAGTCTTGAAACATTAGTTGAAATCCCGGGAACGTTTAAATGGTTTGTATGCACAACGAAGTGGTCACGGGTCAGCTAGTTGTTATATAAATATCGAAATCCGTCCAGTAGGTTTTGAGTTTCAACACAAATAAACATAGGTTCAATACGTAATTTATATCCTTTTTATAATAGGTATTAATATAATAGCATACAAGTTCTTGTAAAAGCTTTTTGTGTTATTAAATAATAGTTTCATTGTTCAATGAAACTATTATTTAATAACACAAAAAGCTTAATTACTGTAATACAAAGCACTACTACTGTATTGTTTCTGAGCTTCATTTATACTGAATGAGAGCTTTCTGTTTATACAAGCAAGGTTCGACAATTACCTTATAGGGTGGCCTGGCCAACTTATGGAACCGATAATCGGCCAGATTTTTTCTTCGACCGACATTTGTATTAGGTCGTGTTTAAATAAATAAATGTTAATTCGACAACACACACAATGATTAGCAATAATATGAGGTCCTTACATATGAAATTGGCGTTTTGTATGGGAGGAACATAAAGGCGATTTTTTCATATTAAAATATATTTATACACTTTTGCCATCTTATAGGTAGTTCATTGATCCCTTTACTAAAAAAAACATTCGGACGGGAATCAATGATATCTTTAAAAGCGGTTTGGACTGCCTCATCGGATTTTTTATTTTTTTATTTTTTTTATGGTTTCATTTACGATCAGTCTCTTGACTATAAGCAAATGTGTTGTGTTATGGTTATTGTCGCTTCAGGTCACTCCTCGCCAGGAGATTACTTCCATTTTTAAAAACGATCCTTAAGGTTTTGTATATCAAAACGCTTAAGACGTTTACTGTAAGTAACTTTTAATAGGTGGTTTGCCAATTCATTAGGGTGGTTTTGAAGCCGATCTTTGTAGGTTAAAGAGGCATGTTTTATTTCTTCTTTCACTGTTCTCATATCTAGTTTCTCATGTATTTCAGCATTTGTTATAAACCATGGTGCATTAGATATAGTTTTCAATATAGTGTTCTGAAGTCTTTGTATGATGGCAATGCTAGTGTTGCATGCACTCCCCCACAGTTGTAGCCCGTAGGTCCATATTGGTTTGAGTATAGCCTTATATATCAGAAGCTTGTTTTCGATCGATAGTTTTGAGTTTCTTGCTAATAGCCAGTATATTGACTTTGCCTCATCGGAATTGAATTTTTTTCCATGCAAGAAGTTATCCAAATAAATAAATAAATTGAAGCTCCTCTAATTTGGTAGCCGTCTGTTGGGCCGTGTGTGGTCTAGCGTTGTCTTGAAGCAGCAGTTACTTCACGGTGGTGTTGCGGGCGGCAACACTTAACGAACATTGTTCGCAGAGTCAACATCCTGAGGATGCTCCGGGGTCGGAGCGAAACGCGCGTCGAGTTTTGCAACCTGCATGGTGGTGGGACTTCGCACGATCGTGTTAACATTATTGCTTGTGTGGTGGTGGTGTTTTCATTTTTTTTGCTTGCGAGTGTACGCATAAGCAGTGTGGGAGGAGGGAGGTGCATCAAACGCATGCCTATGCGTACACTCACTCATCTGCTTGCAGGTTGTGGTTATAATTGTTTCGCGGGATATTGCTAGATATAATATATTTAAATTGTATGCTATGGATTTCCGCAAAGTAACGCCTGATTCCATTAACAAACTAAGTCTCGGTTGGTTAACGGCGAGCTTTTCCATCATGGTTTGCAGTTGCTGACAATAGACATCAGCCGTAATCGTCTGACCAGATTTAAGAAAGCTATAGTGTACGACACCGGCACTAGTCCACCAAACGCTTACAAGTAACTTTTTTTTAGTCAATTTTCGCTAGGGGCAAGACTTTGCTGGTTCACCAGGGTTCAGCCACTGCGATGAGCGTTTAAGATTATCGTACAGGATCCACTTTTCATCACATGTAATGATCCGATTTAAAATTTCTTCATTATTGTGCCGGTTGAGCAATGTAACGCAGCAGTCGACGCGCGTTTGTCGGTTTGCTTCACTCAATTCATGAGGTACCCACCTTTCAAGCTTTTTCACCTTCCCAATTTGCTTCAAGTGGATTAAAACGGTTTCGTCACTAACACCGCAGCCTGTAGCTAACTCTGATGTGGTTGCGATGGATCTGCTTCAATTCATCATTATCATTATCGACCTTGGTCTCCGGCCGTCCACGGGGCTTGTTCTGCAGGTCGAAATTTCGAGAACGAAAGCGTTGAAACCAAAAACGCACCGTGTTTTCTTTTGCGACACCACCCCCATACACATCATTAATCCTTCGAGCCGTTTCTGCAGCACTGGTGCCACGGTGGAACTCGTACTCGTAAATGATGCGATATTTTAAGTTTTCCATTTTGTGAAATGAGTGACGCAGAAAAAAAAGCAAAAGAGAAAAAAACAAATGAATTACGGTTTTCAAAACACAAATGCATTACTAAATAACTGTTTAAATTTGAATTTGGAATTCCTAACCAAAGAGGATAATATATTTAAGATCAAAGTTGCCAGTAGGACAAGACGCCAATTAAGGACCTAATAATAACAAACAGAAACAAAATGATAAAATCCAGAAATATATTCCACTTGCAGACAAAATTAGACATAATATGTGGCACCAAAATACTGTTAAAACCTAAAACCCACGGTTTTCTCTGAAAACTCTTGACATAAAAAATAACCCGACTTCGCAAAAAAGGGGTCTAAAAAGGCTGAAACAAGAAAATGATTCGATTTGAAATCCAGAAATGCATAGGTAAAAAAATGGTCAAAGTTGAGCCGTGATCGTACCCGCTATTGGGATTGTATATTACAACAGCAGACGAATATTATGAGTTTTTATTTTTTGAGCGGGTCCTGTTATTGTGTATATCGATTTGTCATTACAACACACACACAATAGGTCAGTATACAGACGCCTCCGTGGTCTAGTGGATCGGAGGTTCACTCTCGACTGGAGGTCGTGGGTTCGATTCCCGCGTTGGAACAACAAAAATGTTGTTTTCAAGTTTGGTCAGGACAATGCTGATCACCTGATTGTCAGAAAAGAAAGGTCCATGCGTCGGATGGGCATGTAAAAAGTCGGTCCTGCGCCTGATCTTATCTCTCCTACGAGAAAGAAGGAGAGCTGAGAAAGTGCTTCTGTGTATTGCGCACACACTTGGAAACTTGGACACACACACTTGTCCTAACAAAACTTGGAAACAACATTTTTTGTTGTTTCAACGTGGGAATCGAACCTTCGTCGAGAGCGAAGCTCAGGGGGCCTACTCAAGATGTCATCGCTAATTATCGCTTACAAAGTTCGATAACAAAATGTATGGGATTTGACATAAGGTAAGCTAAATGACATACCAAATCGCGATCATTTGTACGCTAAATGATCGCGATTAATATGTCAAATCCCATACATATTGTTATCGAACTTTGTAAGCGATAGTTAGCGATGGCATCTTGAGTAGGCCCCCTGAAGTCTAAACAACTATACCACGGAGGCGTTATGTTATTTTATTAAATTTATTGTATTTTTATTAACTCATTGGCTCTAGTTGTTTTATGCAAACGAATCCAAATTGAATAAAACTCCAGCATTATGCAGAACAAGGCTTCGTGGCGACTGCAGTAGTGAATACAAAACTGCATTAAACCAGGCGTACATATTAATTAATTGCGACCGATCTGGAGCACGATTCTCGGGTAGTGGAAAAAAGTTCGAATATTGGTATATCCCGCTCGCACGCGCGCTAAATCTCATTTACATGAGCGGGACAGACCGATAGTAAAAACTTAGTTCGAGGCCTGAGAATTAGGGCCCTGGCTTTATGCAGATTCTGAACGTTTTTTTCCGATCCGGACCAATTTAGTTGATGAAAAAACGTAGCTGGGTTTTTCCGGACTTCAATATGTGTCATGGGCGATCAATATTATTAGTAGGGGGGCGATTTACCAAAGAACTGCATCATTAGATTGGTAAATACATTTATTTTAAACAAATTGAATAGTAGCTGTAGATGTTGGAGAAATAAATGAAACGTGGAGTCCCAATTATAGTATTATCTATTCAAATATAAACGAGTTACACGTTTCAATATACTAATTATAATTAACCATTCTAGTCGGAGGTTAGGACGAGACTGACTTACAGTCGTTACGTTAATTATGAGAATGCTTGGAACCAAAGTGCAAGCATGCACTCTTCTGTGGTCCACAGTAGCTATTGTAAAATTGTATTTTATTTGTTTAGGAAAACTTACAGCTGGATTATTCAAGATGGAATCGCTATTATCACATAAAAAGTTCAACAAAAATGTATGGAATTTTACATCATGTTCGTCCAATCTCATACATTTTGTATTCGAACTTCGTATGTGATAACAAATGGCATCTTGAATCAGGAGTCAGGATCCGTGGCGGCAGTCTTAACATAATATCACAAGAAAACAAATAACAAGTTTTCACAGAAAATACGTTCTTCGTTCTTCAACGATATGCTATTCTGAATGGATCCACACTAGTTTGGTTGTCTGAAAGTGACATTCTTAAGCAAGTCCAGTGTCACGTGTCCGCTGACTAGCTGTCATCATGCAGTTATTATGTGATCGTAATACGAAAATTCCAGGCAGCCATGTTGTATGGCGTTAACTGGCTGGAATTAAGAGCTTGTAATAGGCCCCCAGGGCCAAAGTATGTTAAAGTTTTACGGGACCAAATGCCAGCTCTAAAAGTGTTAGTTACTAACCTATTTGGAAATAAAAGATTTTTCATTTTCAGCTTTTCTGCGTCGAATAAAATTACGCAAATCTGATCATTAAGAGGAAACACCACGGTTGAGAGAAATACAAAATAGGTATTTATTAAATCTATTGCTGTCTCGCAGTGCCTTAGCTAGCCAGCACTAGCGCGATAGAGACAACTGCAACTTGGACTGAAATTAGGTAGGTACCTATTAAAAGTACCAGACATCGACGTTTAGGGGATTTCTGTTTCCTCCTCCAAAACTTAACCGATTTAAATATTTTTTTCTGTATTAGCTAAAAAACGAATTGAGCTAGGTTCCTATTTTTTTATTTTGTTGTTTATTATAGTGAAATCTGTTTCCTAGATATTTAAACATAGCGGAGAGTCTGGCCATTTTTTAGGTTTTTAAACGTCCATAACTCTTTAAATAATTAATTTACTAAAAAAGGAAAAAATAGGGACGTACAAACAATATCCATAAATATTTAGGAAAAAAATAGTTACTCTAGAGGTATTATCCAGGGAGGAAATAGAAATCCCCTAGGGGGGAATAGGGGTCTAGACCCCTATTTTTATATGGGAAAAAATTCGTGGTGTTTCCTCTTAACCTTAGATTATCTATCTATACATATAATAAATCTGTAGAGGGGTCATGTCTGTACATTAAGAATATTTAAGTGAAAATTAAAAAAAGGGGGTCTATATAAGCCACAGAACCTAAAAATAACATTTTTGAAAAAAATGTCTGTCTGTCTGTCTGTCTGTCTGTCTGTCTGTCTGTCTGTCTGTCTGTCCGTATGGGAATGTTTGTCGTCGCATCACGCTAAAACCACTGTATGGAATGAAATGAAATTTGGCAGGCAGGTAGCTTACGACCTGAAGAGCATTATAGGAAATTATTATCCCGAAAAACGAAAGGGTTCCCGTGGGATCTTCAAAAAATTGTAGCTACCTATTTGACGGTATTTCAGCCAAACTACTTAACGTATTTAAATGAAATTTGGCAAGCAGGTAGCTTATGACCTGAAAAGCATCATTGAAAATTATTATCCCGAAAACGAAAGGGTTCCCGTGGGATCTTCAAAAAATTGTAGCTAACTATTTGACGGTATTTCAGCCAAACTACTTAACGTATTTAAATGAAATTTGGCAAGCAGGTAGCTTATGACCTGAAAAGCATTATTGAAAATTATTGTCCCGAAAAACGAAAGGGTTCCCGCGGGATCTTCAAAAAATTGTAGCTACCTATTTGACGGTATTTCAGACAAACTACTCAACGTATTTTAATTAAGTTTGGCAGGCAGGTAGTTAATGACCTGAAGAGCATTATTGAAAATTGTTACTCCGAAAAACGAAAGGGTTCCCGAGGGATCTTCAAAAAATTGTAGCTACCTATTTGACGGTATTTCAGCCAAACTGCTCAACGTATTTAAATGAAATTTGGCAGGCAGGTAGCTTATGATCTGAAGAGCATAACTGGAATTTATTATCCCAAAAAACGAAAGGGTTCCCGCGGGATCTTCAAAAAGTTAGCTACCTATTTGACGGTATTTCAGCCAAACTACTCAACGTATTTTAATTAAATTTGGCAGGCCGGTAGCTAATGACCTGAAGAGCATTATTAAAAATTGTTACTCCGAAAAACGAAAGGGTTCCCGAGGGATCTTCAAAAAATTGTAGCTACCTATTTGACGGTATTTCAGCTAAACTGCTCAACGTATTTAAATGAAATTTGGCAGGCCGGTAGCTAATGACCTGAAGAGCATTATTAAAAATTGTTACTCCGAAAAACGAAAGGGTTCCCGAGGGATCTTCAAAAAATTGTAGCTACCTATTTGACGGTATTTCAGCTAAACTGCTCAACGTATTTAAATGAAATTTGGCAAGCAGGTAGCTTATGACCTGAAAAGCATTATTGGAAATTATTGTCCCGTAAAACGAAAGGGTTCCCGTGGGATCTTCAAAAAATTGTAGCTACCTATTTGACGGTATTTCAGACAAACTACTCAACGTAATTTAATGAAATTTGGCAGGCAGGTAGCTTATGATCTGAAGAGCATTACTGGAAATTATTATCCCAAAAAACGAAAGAGTTCCCGCGGGATCTTCAAAAAATTGTAGCTACCTATTTGACGGTATTTTAGCCAAACTACTCAACGTATTTAAATGAAACTTGGCACAAAGGTAGATTGTAACACGAAATAACCAACACAATATTTTTAATCGACTTCCAAAAAAGGAGGAGGTTTCTCAATTCGTAAATATATGTTTTTTTTTATGTTTCTTCGCGGGTATCTTCATCGTTTATGAAACGATTTTAATTATTTTCTTTGTATTGTGTAGGGTATAATTTAAATTTGGTCCCATTGTCACCAAAATGGTGACCTGATGATGGGATCCGTGGGAAATCGAGGGAAATCCTCAAAATTTATATGGAATAATATATTGATTTTGATTTTTTCTGAAGTAGTCTAAGCATATGTTACCAAACAGTAAGGTTTTGCACCATATCCTTGATCTAAAAGTACTGAACAGAACTTCTGAGTCCTTAGAGATACAGGTTTAAAGATTTCAGCGTTGTTTAAAGGAATGCAAGCATATGCGTCGTAAGCATATACTATGTCAATTACATTCGAACTTGGTCTCATAGTTATCAAAGTGGAGACCTGATGATGGCGTCGTGAGGAATCGAGGGAACATCTCGAAATTTATAGGGACACTCATAGTAATTTTGTATTTGTTTCGAGTAACACAAGCATATCCGACTAAAAACATAATTTTGAATCAATTATTATCAATGTAATACCACTACTACTTAGTCTTTGAAGATATACGTTTAGAAATTTCGACATCGCTTATACTGCAAGCATATTATTATGTCATTTACAATATATATATATTATCAATTACAGTAGTCATCACTTCACCACCCCTGTCTTCACCAGATAGTAGGTATCCATATATACCATCATAACAATATGATGAAATAGGCAAGTTTTAAAAAAGGAGAAAAAATAGTTTTAAGCCAAATAAAAGAATGTAAACCGACTAAAAATAATAAAAGAGTTCTATTATAGAACTCATGATATCGAGTTTGGCTGGTACCGACTTTAACATTCTGAAAATTTGTATCTCATTTTATAGTCAATCTACTTGATCTATATATAAACTTTTCTTCTTATATGAACTATACATATATTAAAAAATTTTGCCTATATATATTGACTATATATATAGGTATATTAAAAAAATTCGCTGGCTCACGCCAGAGCAGCGATGAACTATATATATAGGTATATTAAAAAAATTCGCTGGCTCACGCCAGAGCAGCGATGAACTATATAAATAAGTATATTAGAAAATTTTGCGCTGCTCTGGCTTAGGTCAGAGCAGCGATGAACTATATAAATAGGTATATTAAAAATATTCGCTGGCTCACGCCAGAGCAGCGATGAACTATATAAATAAGTATATTAGAAAATTTTGCGCTGCTCTGGCTTAGGTCAGAGCAGCGATGAACTATATAAATAGGTATATTAAAAAATTTCGCGGATGCTCTAGCTCACGCCAGAGCAGCGATGAACTATATATTATATAGGTGTATTAGAAAATTTTGCGCTGCTCTGGCTTACGTCAGAGCAGCGATGAACTATATATATAGGTATATTAAAAAAATTCGCTGGCTCACGCCAGAGCAGCGATGAACTATATAAATAAGTATATTAGAAAATTTTGCGCTGCTCTGGCTTAGGTCAGAGCAGCGATGAACTATATAAATAGGTATATTAAAAAATTTCGCGGATGCTCTAGCTCACGCCAGAGCAGCGATGAACTATATATTATATAGGTATATTAGAAAATTTTGCGCTGCTCTGGCTTACGTCAGAGCAGCGATGAACTATATATATAGGTATATTAAAAAAATTCGCTGGCTCACGCCAGAGCAGCGATGGGCTATGTATATAGGTATATTAAAAAAAATCGCTGGCTCACGCCAGAGCAGCGATGAACTATATATATAGGTATATTAAAAAAATTCGCTGGCTCACGCCAGAGCAGCGATGAACTATATATATAGGTATATTAAAAAAATTCGCTGGCTCACGCCAGAGCAGCTATGGACTATATATATAGGTATATTAAAAAAATTCGCTGGCTCACGCCAGAGCAGCTATGGACTATATATATAGGTATATTAAAAAAATTCGCTGGCTCACGCCAGAGCAGCGATGGGCTATATATATAGGTATATTAAAAAAAATCGCTGGCGCACGCCAGAGCAGCGATGAACTATATATATAGGTATATTAAAAAAATTCGCTGGCTCACGCCAGAGCAGCGATGAACTATATATATAGGTATATTAAAAAAATTCGCTGGCTCACGCCAGAGCAGCTATGGACTATATATATAGGTATATTAAAAAAATTCGCTGGCTCACGCTAGAGCAGCTATGGACTATATATATAGGTATATTAAAAAAATTCGCTGGCTCACGCCAGAGCAGCGATGGACTATATATATAGGTATATTAAAAAAATTCGCTGGCTCACGCCAGAGCAGCGATGAACTATATATATAGGTATATTAAAAAAATTCGCTGGCTCACGCCAGAGCAGCGATGGACTATATATATAGGTATATTAAAAAAATTCGCTGGCTCACGCCAGAGCAGCGATGAACTATATATATAGGTATATTAAAAAATTAACGATGAACTATAATATATATAGGTATATTCAAAAATTTCGCGCTGCTCTGGCTCGCGCCAGAGCAGCGATGAACTATATATATAGGTATATAAAAATAAAAAATTGAAATTTTTAGAAAAGTTATGTCAATATAAGTAACATTTATGTTTTTCATGATATTTTTATTTATTACTTTTCATGCTAGGTACGACTTGGGTTTTTTCTTTCTTTTGGACTTTTGTTATTTTGTCGTCTAAAGGAAGTTAGTACTTTAACCGTAAAGTCCCAAAGTACGACAGTTCATAAACTAAAAATGTATTTAAACTGCTGCCCTAAATCACTTTTCCACGCGGACGAAGTCGCGGGCACAGCTAGTTATTAATATATATTTATTATATAAAGAGTAAAGACATTGTATGTACTTGTATTTTATGTTTAGTATCCTATTAAACTACTCCCGCTAACAAATCAAGCTATCCTTTGACACAAAGGTTGTCTGGAAGAGATCGCTTTTAGCGATAAGACCGCTTTTGCCCACGTTTTGTAAAATCGTTTTTATTGTCATGTTGTTTATTTACTGTGTTATATGTGAGCAATAAAGTGTTTTAATAATAATAATAATAATTAATCGGTGTACAAACCGAAATTGAGAACCTCCTCCTAATTTGGAAGTCGGTTAACAAAATACATGCCAACTAGTTTATTTTTAATGCGCCTTCCCTGCGGCTGTTTGATTTGGAGTTGGTATTTGGAAGTTATCTATTATTCAAACCCTAACGGAGTCTATACTAGGTGATATCGTTTGGGCGTACGATCGATTTCCGCCTACTTGTAGGCCTAGCAGGACAGTTGGAAACTACGTATTCGTGACACTATCGGGTGCAAGATACTTCATAACGGAGACACGAATTTAGAAAACAATCTCAAAGTCATTAATATTAACTTCCGGTTTACTAAACGAAAAATATTGTTTTTTTTTTAATTTCAATTTATTTTCTATAAAAATTATTAATATACTCAAACAAGCACTATTTACGTATAGCATAATCCATCTGATTACCTTCATTAACAGGTTTTCAAATTTTGACGATTCTTTGAAGGCGCATAAATTCGTAATTAGGCATAAAAAAGAAAAATAAGGACGTACATTTATTCAGGTCCTATGGAAGTGCAATTGGTCCAATCATGAACAATGTGCGACATCTGACTTTCTTTTAGGTCCGCTTCACGTTTCAAATTTAGCATTATAATAATAAATAAAGAAAACTTTAGTAAACTACTACCGGGACTTCGGGTAAAAAGGCTAAAACAAAAAAGCATAGATACTACAAAATAGGTAGAGACGTGGTCGCACCCGTTAAAATAACTAACCGGTAAGTGTAATGTTGTGGCGAAATTACATTACTGCCATCTATGTTATTTTAGTGGCATAGTGAACAAGTTTAGTTAGCTGCAGGTCTTAACAAGTACCAAAGGTTTTAGTCCTACTGTTGGTCGCTAGATAGCGTCATCATGGCGCTGATTAAATAGTTCCGAAATAGACCGCTAGATGGAGATTTTTAGAAACATAAATGTTGGTGTATGAACTAGAGGGCGCTCTGTTGTTGAAATTCTGATTATAAAATGATAAATGGATATATTTAATATTATTGTTATTGTATTAAGTTTAACACATTTTATAGTAATACTGTTATAATGTTTCGTGTAAACTTATTAGCTAAAGCTAATACCTTTATCTATCTTCTATACTTATATAGGTACCTACTTTATTAAATCTATAGAGGGTCCATGTCTGTACATTAAATATATAATACATTGAAAATCAGAATGGGGGGTCTATAAAGGGCACAGAACCTAAATACAATTACCAAAACCTAAAACATTTAAGGGATAAGGAGGATCGGAAGTAAATAATGCTCTCTCAAAGATAGTACATTGGTTTAGTGTCAATAATCTTTTACTAAATAATAAAAAAACAAAATGTGTCAAATTCACATTGCCAAATGTAAGGCAATTTGAAACCAATGTGCTATTACATAATGAACGTATGGAACTAGTGGATACAGCAGTATTCTTAGGTATAACATTAGATTCAAAACTTCAGTGGGGCCCTCATATTGCTAGGCTGGCCGACAGACTCAGTTCAGCAGCATACGCAGTTAGTAAAATTAGACAATATTCAGATGAAAGTACAGCACGTCTAGTGTATTTTAGTTACTTTCATAGTATAATGTCCTATGGCATTTTGCTATGGGGCAACGCTGCAGATATAAATAATATATTTGTGCTGCAGAAGCGAGCTGTTCGGGCAATCTACAAACTGGCCCCTAACACCTCACTTAGAGAAAAGTTTAAGGAAACAGGAATCTTAACTGTACCTTCTCAGTACGTCCTTTCAAATTTAATTTATGTTAAAAAAAAATTACACTTATTTAAGAAGAAAAGTGAAAACCATAATAGAAATACTCGAAATAAGCATAAACTTGATGTACCAGAAAATTCACAATTTCACATTTTCGTACATAAGTAGGTACTTATGTACGAAAATGTGAAATATAAAGTTACTATTTGTGTAAAAACAAATTAGACATACCTAATATTATTATGTACATGTATGTATAAATGGTACAGAAGCACACACACGAAAAGCATTGAAATTCTTGCTACTAGGTATGTTGTCGAATACCTAATAGAATTCACACAACAAGGAACATGGGATATTGCGTGTCACCGGTTTATCCGTTTTTCAAAGTTATTTTGAGTTCATTTATTGTTAATTTGCGGTAAACGGCTAGCTATGTAATTGCATACTTTAGCTAAACGCGGTCATACAGCCGCCTTGTAATTTACCGTTTATCTGTCAAACTAATAGCGGTTTTAAACTGACCGGGGATCTATGAGATCGCGAAGCTATTAATACAACAATTTACGGTAGTTTAATATTGGCCCCGTGGAGGTTTTTTGTGGACCCAAGGATCGCGTGTCGCGTGCTTCCGAAGGCTTTTTTGGGTCCAATTGGGCCCCACAAAAACTGGCCACTGACTACCGGAATATAATTTTTGATAATTTCATAAAATTATACGGTCTATCATTTGATAATGAGCGGGTAGCCGCACATCATGGTTCAGGTTTAGGCATGGCAGGCAGCCATTTTATTTACGAGTTGCCGTGTGCCGTGTACTGTGTACTTACTACTTAGCAATATGTAACCAATTCACAAATAAGTGATTGATTGATAACATGTGCGTTTTAATGAGGGATTCTCTTAGCATACGTACACTCGGTTAGGTTTTAATTTAATCTAAATGCGAACAAAAAAACAACCATATTCATGTGTCGTTGTTTTTCTGTATTGCGCGATAAAAAAATACAAAATATACTTTATTGTGCACACAACTAATTACAAAAGAGACAAAAAATATACATTACAAAAATCAGAGGCGGCCTTATTACTAGATAGCAATTTCTTCCAGACAACCTTATAGTGTTAGAGAGAGTGTTAAATGTGAGTAGAATGAGTCCCGATTTCACCAACGCATCTTAGTGATAACGGCTTGTTAAATTACCATGCCTTCTCATTCATTGATAGGAATTACGAGAGGAACAGTATGATATTTATCGAAGGATTAACTTTAACATTGCTTGGTGAAACACGCCTCTTAGATTTGTTAATATTTAAATCAAATTGATACGGAACAGGTATACGAAAAAAAAGACAGATTTCCTTCACCAATTTGTTATTTTTTCTATTCTTCTATAAAACATGAAACCATGTCTACGGTCTACGGTGGTCATACTGCGCGTGCAGGATAACTATGCAAATAGTTTTACGATTGCAGAAATTTATATTTCAAGCTTGCAATATTAAATTATATTATACTTTAACAGAGTAGATAGCTACTATAAACATGCTATATAGGTACAAGGTAAATGAGTGATAACACTTTAGGGTGAGTATGTGCCTCCTATGTAGAGTTTACTGTGATAGTACCAGCGCTGAAAGACTTACTTTTGACTTTCGTGTTTGTATGAGGAATGCCCCAACATCATACATTTTCCCATACAATAATAAAAAAAGTACCTCTGTCGATAGAGATACGAGACCCATATATACCCTAAAGTATTATCACTCATTAATATTATAGCCTGTATAGGCATCTGAAAGTTCTAGAGAAAGCTTTTAATTTCTTCTTACGCTTCTTACCAACTGTACTTCAGAAAGCGAGGATGACAAACCAAGTTTATAACAAGAAACTTATTATGTTTCGAGATTGAACTCATAACTGTTTTTATCGATGCTCATCTAGTCAAGGTGAGAAGTGGCTCCGAAAACGTCGCGTCAGATCGCTGTTACGTAGGCAATGTTTGTTTCTAGCTTAAGAGGAAACACAACGGTCGTTTCGGCATACATGATAATAATAATATCTATGGACGCTTCACATCGCGTCAATTTGGCCCCGTGCCAAGTATTCTAAGAACTTATGTTACAAGAAACTTATTGTAAATATATATTTTTAAAAAAGAACAATTGTTGACTACCCTTTTTTTAAAATGTGGCACTCGTGCGAGTTGTTTACGCCGGTTCTTCTCGTCGGGTTAGGGTTCCGAACCGGTGGTAACTGGTAACTGTAATTGTAATTTATTTTCAAAATTTAAGTCCAAAAAACAAACTTCATGTTTTAATTTTGAATAAAAGCTTTTTTATTATTTTATTTACAGGTACCAGACAACGGAAATATATTGAATACTATACACATATTTAAGATTTTTATTATATTATTATACACAAATTTAATACACATCCATGACCCAGGAGTGTTGAAAACTTTTTGTTCCCTCGACGGGATCCGAACCCGGGACCTCCCGCTCGACCACCAACGAGCTCAACCTAGTGGTTGAGCTCGTTGGTGGTCGAGCGGGAGGTAGACGACAGCTACATAGAGAAACGGTCTCCGCGACCCATGTTTCCTTTCTGGATAATGGCACTGGACTAACATTTTTTCCTGAATATCTATGTATACTAATTAGTACGTCCCTATTTTAACCTTTTTTTTAATTTTCAAATGAATTAAAAAAGAGATTTGGACGTTTAAAACCTAAGAAATATGACCAGTTTTTCATCTGTGTTTAAACATCCATTAAACAAATTGGAGTACGTTTTATGATAAAATCGAAACAGAGGAACATAGCCTAACCTTTTTTTAGTATATAATAAGAAAAGTACTTAAATCGGTAAAGTTTTGGAAGAGGAAACAGGGATCTCCTAATCATCAATTTCTCGTACTCTTATTAGGAAATTTCAGTTCAAGCTGCAGCTGTCTCTATCGGTTTGATTGAGCAGTTGCGGGACAGCAATATACTTACAAATACCTATTTTGCATGTCTCTAGTTCGTGATGTTTCCTTTTAATAATGTACCGTGAGCTGATGGATTTTTTCTGCTCACGTGACCGCGGCGTGGCGCCCGATGCGCCCAGTAGCTATGCCCTGCTTTTTTGTATCTTCTGACAGGTCGAATTAAAATAAACGCTCCGATAAGGCATTCTATAATATTGTTGACTTATATTTTGTTACGCGCTAGGGTTGGCGATTTCTGAATCTACTTATTTTAAGGTTAGTTTTAATTGTACCTTTTGAACGGGATTGGATTTCATTACATTTTAATCGAAATTTAAAAACTTAGGGCCGATTTTTCAATCGTCAGATAACTTTTATCTGTTGAATAAACATGTGACTTTGATATTTGTTCCATACAAAATCTGCCAAAGTCAAATATTTATTCAAGTTATCTGACGATTGAAAAATCGGCCCTTAGAGAAACAGTGTCTATACCAAAATACCACCGCTACTTATCTATAATAGCGATTTTGGACATAATAAAAAATACATGACCTTGACATACCTAACGCGCTGTCATACCACGTCATACGTCAATACCCAATACCACACATTTTTGATTTCTAACTTCGTCAACCCCCGTTCAGGGCCCTGATGCCCTTCAAAAGTCAAAACGCCATCGTATTCATCACTTACATAGCTCGAAAACAAAAAAGGATTTGACATAACATTCGCTAAATAACAAGCGAATTCGTATGTTAACATTTTGTCCAGACAACTTAAAAAAATTAAAATTATCTTTAAAACTACATATCTACCTTCGTGTTTGTGTTATAATAAAGAAAATTAATGTTAATTATTGTTTTTATATTATTTAACGTTAACATTAGGTACACCCTACACACATTAAGGATACCTAAAGGTGTAATGATAGCAAATATTTTGGTACATGTGAGTACTTAAGTAGACATATATTTAATGTACTACATATTGTGAGATGTGTGGATCGTTGAATTAACGTTCTGAAACTTTATATGCAAAATTACTAACATAGATATTTAGTTCTAAATTATAAGATTACTAACACATTATATGGACTGTAATTGTCTTAAGTAAATAATTTTTATTTTTATTTTAATGTTGACCATCAACATATTTATTACATTTTGACAACCCTATCAATATAAGATCGTCTGGGAACCCGGTAGGTGGGAGGCAACGATTTCGATCAAAAATCTGTGTTTTTTGTAGATGACTCCGATACAGTCCTTTATGATTGTGTGTTCATATTCGATGTGGAATTAAGTAGATAACCTGCGTCTTGCACGCAAACATTCCCTTGGCTTTAAAGGGGAGTTATAAATTTGTCTGTAGCACCCATGGCCCGTATGGCCCAGAACCAGTCTGTGGAATACCTCCCAGCACTACCAAACGAGAGCTCAAGGAATGGAGTCGCAGGCTAAGCATAGAGCGGTGGGCTGTGGCCCCAGGACAAGAGCACTCCAAAGCACTGATCCCGGGTTTTTACAAACGACACGCAGAATCGGCGCTTTCAATGAGTAGGAACCAACTAAGAATCCTCACCAGAACCCTAACCGGGCACTGCAAGCTAAACAAACACCTTCACAGGAAAGGTATAGGTGATCTAATAACTCGCACATTCTGCAGGAGAAAGACAAGACACCCCTCCACCTTCTTCTTGATTGTCCAGCTCTCCATCTGAGCAGGAGCAAGTACCTCGAGCAGCACGAATACTCTACAGCAGAAATTCGCACCGCAGACCCCCACCATGTCGTTCGTTTCATGAGCAACATAGGACTGGGGACGGTACTCTAAAGAGAAGGAATCACAATAGATCCAGAAGGGTCACAGGGACGTCTGGGCTTGACAAGGCCAGCCTTCCATAAAAAAAAAGTAGCATCGTACCTCCGAAACGGATGTACCGATTTTGATTTACTTTTCTGTTTGATAGCTGACGATTATACTCCCAGAATGTCAGCGTTTTGGTAGGAAACTAGACAATGATCTACGTCTAATCCTAGAAATAAAAGAAGAGAACGTAAAGTTTATCATAGACAACGAAAAAGAAGGAGGTTTTTGGAATATGCCAAAGAGAATAAAATCATTGCAAGAGAGAACGGTTATTGATAAACAAGGTGTAAAATAAATGATTGATAACACTTTAGAGTGTGTATGTGCCTCCTATGTAAAGTATACTAAAAATACTTAATATAGTGAAAGTACCAGCGCTGAAAGACTTACTTTTGATTTTCCTGTTTGTATGAGAAATGTTCATAACATCATAAATGTTGTCTTTTACAATAATTTAAAAATTACCTCTTCAGTGCTGGTACTTTCTCAGTAAACTGACCCTTATACACCCTAAAGTATTATCACTCAATTATAGCGTGTATATAAGAAACAAAAAAAATAAAAATTGAATCAATGGTGCTGCACTTTAAAAGCAGCAGACACATAATAAAAAAAATAGCTTACGTGATCACGAGTGTCCTAAGCTATACTTCATCATCATCAGTTTGCCCACTGATAGCGGTTACTTTTTTTTTCAGCTATAATTAATTGCCGTAACGAAGTCAAGATGAGATCATGAGTTCCAAAAACTAATGAATTATCATGTAACTCGACACAGGCCAACGCTCTAAAGCTCAGTCTCGGCACAACAACGAAAATACTAAAACAAAAGCAATTTTATCTTAATCGCACCGAATACTCGAGCGGAGGCAGACCGATATCCACCTTCTCAGGTTACCTAGGCTACTGGGCAATAGCACCGCCGCCGAGAACGACGCAACTCTTAAACTAGGCATTACAAAGTGTATTCTATAATTAACTACACACAGTTCAAAATGGATAAATTGTATGTGAGCACATGCCACGGCGCGTAACGGCTCAATGATAGTCGCTCCGATGGTTTTATGGAAACGTGATACCGTGTTCGCCTCTCACAAAAAGTACAAAGCAAAACCCGACCAAAATTATTTTAATCGTCTGGAGAGTCATCATCGTCATCATCGTTTTAGGCATGACGTCCACAACTGGACATAATATCCCCTAAAGCATGGCCCACCATCCCCTACAATCTATGTTTAATACAAAAAAAATGTAATAGATGTCACTAGTATTAAGGTTTGTAAATTGTAAAATGTAATGCCGAATTAAGTACAAAGATTCACATTAAAGTAAAGATACGCTTATTTTTTAAGCATAACATCACATTAAGCCAACATTAACTCCTTAATTAAGAAGAAGATACGAAACGAAATTAGTAATTAGTATTTTCCAATAGTGGCGCTAGATGGCGGTTTCCAGGAGGTGCCTGGAAATCGAAGAAAACAAAATAGCCAGTCGAATTGGCAGTATTAGGGTAATACCATTTTCTAATACTAGGTCGTGTCTTTGTTATATATCTACTTTGTGCCCAAAGTATGGGGGTAGTTGCCTATACTCGCTTGGCAGGCGGGATGGCAAGCGCAGTATTCAAATAACAACAAGGTCCGCGTAAACGCTACCGCCCATTTTGCCGCCCTTAGCATAAACATCGCACTTGCTTGGAGTTTACTTTCGAGTAAATCACGATCAAAGTTTTTTCTATATTTTGTTGTAAGTATCTAAGTAACTAATAGGAATATCTTTGTTTTGTTTAGTGCCTTTGATTGTGCAATTTTTTTTTTCATTTTTCAAGTCATTTATTTGCAAGGAATATGGTACATTAAGATGTTAGTATTTTACATTTCCACATTATATACATTTATATAGTGTACAAATAAGTTAATTTTATAAATTTAAAATGATTAATATAAGATTATGTGCAATATTATGTACATATTCAGTTAATTTATGATATTTTTACGATGGTTACGACTAGTTATTAGTTTGGAATGGATCCACATATTTTGTTTACGAATATCAAATTAAGAAAAATTATAACAGCTATTAAAAATGATTGATCCTGGTAGATCTCGTTGCGGTGTTTCGCCAAAAAATGTCGATTAACGCCTGGAGAGTACTCAAAATAATATACTTAGTAGCATATTAGACGTGTGGTTCAGTGCTTAGCTCTCAAGCCGAAGGTTGCAGGTTCTAATCCCGCCGAAGTAACCTTCTCGAGAACATTCACTGTGGTCGTCTTGTATATCTTAAATCAAAGATATCAATTAATGTATCTACTCGCTACCTACAGCTAGCTGAAGACTGATCGTGTCTGCCTCAGCAAGTGATTATAATTGACACGGTGACACCACTGAATACTAGAAATACCGCTCATCCTCAGATAGAATAGAATCGAAATAATCAGAAAATATAATATGACTTTATGGTTTGTTCGTCTGTGAGATACCTAATGAAATATAGAAATATAATTAAAAGTATTATAGAAGTAGATAATAAATGTTTTTTATACGTGTTTATTGTTTGGCATCCGTGGCCTAGTGTGTAGACCGCTGATTCACAATTGAAAGGGTGCAGCTTCGATTCCTCGGTTGTGGCATATTATACCAATGAGACTTGAGATACAGACGCTCTATCACTGAAGGAGGTACCTACTATGATTTATGAGAATGCCTCTGGCAACCATGCTACATTTAAATTCGCCTCTTCCAGGTCACTAGAGAATTTAAAAGGGTGGTCACTTCGCTTGGATACTGTGTAAAATATAAATCATCTATTAACGATGAAAAGGCCTATTTTATATTGTTCAATGAAATGTTCTGCGAAATAAAAAGGTATGATTTTTTTCTCAGTGCCTCGGACTTGATTTGACTGATTACATAATATTTATGTGTTTATAGGGTTGTCACATTTTGCAATGGTTTTATCTAAATATATAAATACTTATGTTCGTTAGTCTCGCTAAAACTCGAGAACGGCTGAATCGATTCGGCTATTTTTGGTCTCGAAATATTCGTGGCTGACCAGGGAAGGTTTCAACGATTTGTATGCTCAAGGAAGTAGGCACGGGTCAGTTAGTCTTATAATCAAAAATTAATTGCTATTCGTAAGTCTCGCTAAAACTCGAGAACGGCTGAACCGATTCGGCAATTTTTTGTCTTGAAATATTCGTGGAAGTCCAGGGAAGGTTTAAACGGTTTGTCTCTTTAAAGAGACGCTCAACGAATCTAGTCGTTTCTATTTTTCAATCGCAACAAAGATTTTTTTAAGTAAATCAATGTACATATAATAAAATATTCAAGACAAAACCGCGTTCTCGAGCTTGTATAACAATAAAATCAATACGAATGCAAGTTAAAATTTGTAAGTTGACAGAGTGATGGCTCCCGCGGCGGGCGATTGATACATAGCCCTGCCCGCGCGCCCTGACATGTTCGTTTGACCCTTATTCCTCGGTAATAAGGCTCAAAAGATGTGCAGAAATGTCGGCGACTGTACCAACCTTAGTTCCCATGATCAGTTTGGTCAGTCTTTAGTCTGTTATTGTCTGTGGTTACACATAACTTGACAGGGGGTAGGGGTCCTTAGTGAAATTAATAATGTTTTAAATAGTGGGTATAACCTTTTTTTATTGTACATACAATGCAGTACTCCTATTAATACTTGCTGTTTTAACTGACTTCCAAAAAAAGGAGGAGGTTGTTAATTCTTTTATAGTGTTGAAGTCGGTTTTTTTAAACGTAGTTTCTTTCTTTAGTTTCAGCTTCAGCCTTTTTAATATCAAGCTTAGGCTGTCTATCATGGTCGGCGCGGCGGCGTGAAAATAATCATCGACTGCAGGCGCTGCGGCGTAACATTCATACAAATCTTAGTGCAACGACACCACGAGATCTTCGGTCACGTTAGCGTAATACATACAATAGACGGTAATTTGGCGTGCTGGTAGTAGGAATTGTCAGCATTTTCATAGGGAAAAAAACGCTACAAGAACGAGCCGTGTGGGATACTCGGAGGCGGCGGCGCCGTCCGAAATCAGCGCGGCGTGCCCGGCGCGGCGCCCATGTCTAGGATGGGACTAAAGAGTCCGTAAAATAGACTAAGTAGTCATTCAATGAAAAAATTTAAGGCTTTAAAAATGGAACTTTATTGTATTAGTGTAGAATCCTATATCCTATTATTTTGGTAGGCGATATCCGAAACTATAGCGAAAAATGCTAAAAGGTGTTGCGAGCTCTAACTATAGGTATACCTATAGTCCTATACCTCGCATTTTTATATAGTATTGGATGTCGCCACCGATGTCGACTGTCGCCAACTATTAAACGTAATTGATATATTTTAACTGTATACAGGGTGTAATAAGAGCAGTCACTATAACTTTGAGATACGATTATAATACTTGGGCGATATTCGAAACTATCCTGTACCTATAGTTAGAGCTTAAGGAATGGTAGAGAGGCTATTATAGCTACCCTATCTGTTGGCTACGCCGAAGTTTAACATGCCACGTAAAATAAAAAATAAAGGACAATAAACTTAACATTTAAACGACCATTAAAACCCGAATGTGACCTAATCTTTCAAAAGTCTTGATGGGGCCGTTTGACCCCATGTCGTTTCCGCGGGCGATCGATCAAAACGTTTAACAGACAATCGCGGATAGCGATCTGGCGCAGGTGTACAACCCTACCCCTTCCCGGGATTATGGTGACTCGCGACCGAAACATGCTAAACTTCGATTAGGGCTTGCTAAAAATGTTACCTTATTATTTGGAACTTTCTTTTCTTAATCTGGGGGCACGGTCGAGTCCCGCCAAGACGAGCCAAGCGAAGCGTAAGGGCACTTGTTTAAAAAAATTTTACCTTTTCTCGAAACATTTCGTCGTTTTTTTTTTAACTCTCATAACTTTGCTTTGGATGATGCTAAGTAGTTGAAAATTTCAAGATGTAATGACACCAGTAAAACATGAAACGTTTGTAGTTTAAATGTCGTAGCTCGTATACTTTAGATTTTATCAACGTCGAAAAACTTTCCAATTTCGTCACTGACTCACTTATAGATCATCAAAATTCTTAGGGTACCTACTTCCTGAAATCCTAGAAAGCTGAAATTTTTCTTTTAAGCTGTTATTACTACAAAAAGAACAAAAAAATTATAAGAGCCGCCATTTTTAATCCAAAATCCATTTATCGTTTTCACAGGTACTCCTACAATATGGGTATCAAATAGGGTATCGAAAACAGGTATAGTTTTAGGAACCCGGATATATTTCCGTTATCTGGTACCTGTAACACAAGTTCTCCGGATACATAATATATATTATTATATATACCTACCCTATAAAGAAAAAAATACAATTAGCCTAAATTAATTTTGACCAATCATCAACACTTTGTAGAATATTAAATGAATCCTCTTCATGTTTGACTTCTTCAATTGGTGCTGGTTTATCTACTTTTATTATCTACTAATTCACTACAAGTTTTTCAATAGGTACCTTTTCGGTTAATCCAGTTTTATAACTATTAACATTATATAAGAAAAAAGACATGGTCCATCTTGAGCAGACTGCGATCGAGCACCAATAGTATCCTGATCTTCAGGATACTATCGGCGAATCTAGTTTATCAGCCAACATCTTGTTGGCTGTTAAACTAGATTCGCCGATACTAGAACACTAAACTTTATGAGAGTTCTTGTAAGGTGAATATTACTATATAGAGTGTGTTGCAAAAATAAACTAGAAATATTCTACTAACATAGCTTTAAGTCAATTATTGTAAACTAACAAAAATTTGGGCCATAGTTGCTCCTAATAAAGAATTTATTTATTTATAACGCTACCCCTTTCAAACGTTTCAGCTGTTAAACCGAATATGTTTAATATGTCGTTACTCGTTAGTAGTTAATTTATAACAGTTATAAACTCGTCACTCAATTAACTCACACTACCAACACCAGTCGAAACGTTTTATAACACAATAAAGTACCTATAAAACTTACACTAACTTGAAGAAATTAAAACTTAATGTTATGGGTCAACGCAGACGTGGCACCCCGCACCGCAAGCATCGCATTCAACTTATTTACATTTGACAACCTCCGCGCAGTGATTGAGCGCGTTGGTGCTAAAACGAGAGGTCGCGGGTTCGAATCCTGCCGAGGGAACAAAAAGTTTTCAATGTAGGAACATTGAAATCCAGGAGGGTCGTGTATGTGTATTAAATTTGTGTATAATATAATAAAAATCTTAAATATATTGTGTATAGTATAAAAGTATTAAATATAATTCTGTTGTCTGGTACCTGTAACATAAGTTCTTCGGATACTTAGCACAGGGCCAGATTGACGTGGTGTGAAGCGTCTATAGATATTATTATTATTATTATTAAAATGTTACGATTTTGAAATAAGAAGTAAATTGTATGTAGTATATCAGTGACAAAATTAAGAAACTTTGAGAAGTAATAATTCAAAAACTTCTATTTAAAATTAAATAAAATCCCAAATGTATCGTGTTTATACAATGCTTGCTTAGCTTTAATATAAACAAAGGGGTCTAGATTTATCCACAACGAAGTTATGGCCTGAATTGCTTCGAGAAATGGATGATACCGCCATATTCAACTTGGCGAGGGTACTGTCGTGCGTTCAGATGCGTCCCTATAATGATTGTATTCCTTATTTACCACATAGAGAAACTCTGTACAACAACTAATATACTGCCTCTAACCTAATGGTAACCTCTATATTAGAGGCAGTGTAAGTCAGATTTGTATTAAACAGATTTCAACGAATGAAAATGAAATGTAGTTCTTCGCTACCATACACCCGCGCCTGGCTGCGTTGTATGTAGGTTTTGTAGAAAACTCATCATATGACGGTAAATAAGTATTTCCATAGAAACAAAATGCCACTACTGGAAATGCAGCTGTAATAATGGCGATAAGGCTCTGTAAGAAAACCAGGGAGTGCATGCGCCCGTGCGACCCGCGCGGCTAGATCTGCGTTTACCTTAAATAGGTAGCCGCAGATGCGTCTATATCTTCTACCAAGAACCTACAGATTTTTAATATAATTTCTGGTAATATCGAAATTCTCTAGATTCTTGGTGCAAGAGCTGAGACAATTGAAAACATGAGTGAATGAAGCAAAATTTTGACTTTAAGAAAATTGATTCCAATTCCATTCCTGTCACTTGAACATTTTAGACTTAGAAGTTCTTTAGACGTCGTAACGTCTAAAGAACTCAGGTTCTTTTGGCCCGTATAAATAAAACAAACTCAAACCCAACCTCACCTTGAGAACCTATTTGACAGATGAAACAACGTTTCTTTTCGCTTTTAAAAGTAAACAACTTTATTAATGTTACATAGTACTTTAATTTATTTTCTTTTAATACCGTTATAATCATATTATAGATTACCGGAAACAATAAAATAAATATAATGTATATTTTTATAATCTTTTTTTTACGTTTTAATAAAGAAAAAAATTTTAGTATAAAATATAAGTAATATTCTATATCTGTCAAATAGGTTATCAAGGTGAGGTTGGGTTTGAGATTGTTTTATTTATACGGGCCTTAGAGAACCGCCTTTAGAATCAATGTACATAATACGTTACTACATATCCTAAAATGTTTAAGTGACAGTTTAAACTTTAAACTCAATTTTCTGTGTATTTTTTTTGCGATATCACCTTCATCCATTCATGTATTTAATTCTTATAGAACATGTTAAATAAACGATTGTTAATTTTAGCAAACTCGATGTTAAAACGTATTCTCACCGGTCACGCAGTTTTTTTTACCGATTAGGCGCCTGTTAGAGCACACGTTAACAGGTTTCGGTGGAGTTTTTGCTCGCGCCGTGTCGCGTCGCGGTCGTTCAAAAGGTGTGCGGTTTCATTTGCGGTTTCCAAAACTTCGAGGATGCCATTCCTTATCCAACACCTCGGAACCTATTAAGGCTCCGTCACCTGTGTGGACGCGCGCCATGTTTTTGCGTTTACGGGTTAATTGTAAGCGTTTAATACTTGATTTTGTCCCATTAGGGTCGCGCTTTTGAGATTTTGTTTTATGATTAATTTAAAAAGTATATCGGCTGGAATGACTTTACTTGGTTATTTAACAAATTATATACTTTAAAAGAATACACAATACACAATTTTCATATAAAAGATACCTAGTTAAGAACAATAAACCATTAAAAGTTGCATAAACAAGTAACCTAATGTGTCTATACTGTATTAATAACAGAAACAATTAACAACTAAGAAGTAAGTACAAATTTGTAACGTTATTGAAGGAGAATTGTATAAACATTATGATAGCGCTCGGTCCATACGATTGACTTTTGATAACGTTACGAATACGTATCACAAACCTAGTTGTCCAATTGTTGCTTATGATTTTACTCTTTGCCGATTAAATACTACTACGATATTCTATACAAATTTAGAGTATATGAAAATATAATATAGTACTATACAAATGTAGAGTACCTATTTAAAAAATATAACAGCAGTGAAAAGTCATGGAGATCAAAGACTATCTCTATATAGAATATATTGACCCACCATCTTAAACCTACACCTTATACACTGATCTTATTTAACATAATATAAAGCTGAGGAATTTGCAACAAAAATAATACAGTAGCCGCAACACACGCGATGCTGTTCACAGAATCCCAGGTCAGGTAGGCGCCGCGCACCGGCGGACGGGAAACGGCCTCAACATAGTGAAGCCATATTCTTTCATTACTTTAAGTCAGTATACCTCGACTGATCTTACTAGTGACTGTACTGATCTCACTAGTAAAATAGAGCTGCGAGTGCCAGCAATTTTATTACTAGCCTTTGCCCGCGTTAAGTCAGTATACCTCGGATTCTTAAATAGCCTTTGCTCGCGTTAAGTCAGTATACCACGGGAACACTTATGTGGTGTGGTTATGTGTCTTACTTCTCACCAACTTTCGATTTTCAGATTTTAAACGATTATTTGGTTTTATTTTTTTCGGGTTCAATTCCTCGACTTTCTACTCTCGTCCTTAAAAGTTACGTAAGAATGAGGCCTACCCTACCTAGAACATAGAACGAGGACGTCCTCATTCCAGTTGCTTTGTCCCCTAGATTTTCTACGACGTAGGCTTTGTCTGTCGTAGTAAAGATACGAATAAAAAATCTAGGGGTCGAACAGGGAACATCTTGTTAACACCTCCTTCGTATCTCGTTTAATAGTGCGAAAGAGACGGATTGTAAATTGAAAATATATATTAATAATATAACTAATTATAACCTATATAAATATTTTATAAGAATGGCCCTCCAAGACTCCAGCACTTCTGTCACTCACTCGCCAGGAGTCAGTAATTATGATTTGCACTGACTTCAAACTAGAGCTGAGTAAAGGTTTAAAAAAACATGAGCGTTGACCTTAAGTAGAAGGAACTGGACCTATATTGCTTTCGAAGTATAAAATTGCAAATAACTCATAAATTTTTAGGGTTCCGTTACCATACACAAAGATTTAGCTGTCTGTCTATCTGCCTGTCTATCTCCTTTATCTCAAGAACCACGTAAGCTAGACATTTGAAATTTTCACTCAACTCAACTCATACATAGTATTTTTTTTATTTTACTAATTGAGGCGTGGAATTTATAAATGGGCTACGTGCCAAAAAAAAGCATTACTTAAATTTCTCCTTTCAAAGGACCTATGTTGTGCAGCCATTTGATGTCCAAGGTGCAAAGTGCCTACAAAAAATTTTAGACCATTTCTAAATTCCATGCCTCAATTTATTTCTCACCTATTGTTTACATATAATTTATTTACGGGTGAAACATGGATGCCACCAGGTCTAACGCAACACATGGAACAGCTCTACCTGTACGACAAAAAAGTGAGGAATTCGCTACCCACTTTCAAAATGTAACCCTAGTAACATGAAACCGGGTGAAATATATCGAAAAACAAATAAATATTTTGTATCGTACCCCTGATTTTTTACGAACACAACAAATTATCACGTGCGATTGCACACGCATTTGACTCGATGGAATCCGAATGCCTCTGCCGCGGTAGGCAGCTCCCGGTAGCGGGCCTGTACACGCTCGCCGAGCACATCACTAGACGTCACACATCACGTCGATCACAGCCAATGTCTGGTCTAGCGTCATGTTTGACTTGTAAAATTTCGACGACCTCCGTAGCCCAGTGGCGCGTCGATGCGCGAGTCGCGGGTTCGAATGCCGCCGGGGGAACAAAACGATTTCAAAAAGTTCCTGGATCATGGATGTGTATAATATAATAAAAGTCTTAAGTTATTATAATATAGTATAAAAGTATTAAATATATTTCCGTTGTCTGGTAACAGTAACACAAGTTCTTTGGATACTTAGCACAGGGCCAGACTGACGTGTTTTGAAGCGTCCATCGCTTATGTACATATAGTTTTATGGGGCGATTTCACCATTGACACACGGCTTTATCAAACTCAGCTCTCACTAAGCGCGCTTATTATATTATATTCTCGTTTTATGTCAAACGGATTTCATCATGTTTTTAAGCAAAGCTTGGCTTACGAAAACCGAGTTCAAATAGTATAGATGTAAAATACCTTTACACATAAGTGTTTTGTAATTTTTTACGCGTAGTGAGTTACCTATTGCAATATTATATACCAATTAATGCGGAATTTTAAAATACAACCATCACAATTGTTATCTCATGACATTTGGTGATTGACAACTCTTAAGCTCGCTCAACGAAGTTAAGCCGACGAATTCCTAAGCTCAGAACTATAAACTCGGCTTAGCTAGAGGTGCGTTTAGTTTTTGTTGGTGAAATGCGATTCCGAGTTTTAAGTGCGTTTAAACGCGTAAAGCGAGTTTAACGTATACTAAGCCAGCTTAATTGCATTGGTGAAATTGAACCCTTAGTGATGTAACTATAAAGATGTATAAGAGTAGTTGGTAAATTGAAAACTAGTTTGCCCAATAAGGAAATATTCATATTTGTAAGACGATAGAATTTCTTCTTAAGCTAATTTGAGTAAAATTAATGATCCGTGAACATCAGCATTAAATACTGTGATGGCGAGATAACCGCAGTTTGATCTCAGTTTAAATATAGCACTGGGCCACGTAGGCAGCGCCGCGCAGAATCGCCGCTGATTCTAGATAAAGACGTTTATGACATGGCGCTCGTAATATCGCACTAATTGATTTTGACTCACTTTTAAAGGTGAACGCAGAATAGACCGTACACACTGC
Source organism: Celastrina argiolus (assembly GCA_905187575.2). NCBI lineage: Eukaryota > Metazoa > Arthropoda > Insecta > Lepidoptera > Lycaenidae > Celastrina > Celastrina argiolus. The sequence continues at coordinate 13,813,934 of LR994599.1, read as the reverse complement.
ACGCGCTTGTAACTGTAGTACGGCGGATGCTGGAGGTAGCACAGAACGTCATATAAATAATCAAAACTAGCGATTTTTTTAAATATAATAGTTATAATATCTATGGACGCTTTACACCATGTCAATCTGGCCCCGTTCTAAGTATCCGAAGAACTTGTGACAGATCAGATAACGGAAATATATTTAGCACTTTATATGCTATAAACATATTTATGATTTTAAACAAATTTGATACACATCCATGACATAGGAACACAGAAAACTCTTTGTTCCTTCGTCAGGATTCGAACCTGCGACCTCCCGCTCGAGCACCAATGCGATCAACCAGTAGGCTACGGAGATCATCAAATGTTCATTCTATACCTACTCAATCAATTCTTTTAGTGTTCGCTCGCATCCTCTTGTTTTGGTGTAAACGTTTTCAGTTTTTATTTACACTAAAGGATCAAGAAAGAATGCTCTTGTCTCTCTTTTTTCTTTTGACGTAAAAACCTCATGAAGAATGCGTGAAGTGCGTTTAGTGCGTCCAGATCTGCGTTCACCTTTAGTCAAGCTCATGTATTTCTTGTCCGAGTCGAGTTTGCGCACTGGCTTGTTCTTACCTGGATTTTGCGTAATGTTACGCCAACATTCATAAAGTAAATGCATTTCAATATTAAATATATTTCATATTTTTTTAACTTTACTACTACTGTTTTAAAATGAACTCAGTTCTATTTAGCTTCTGTTGATTTTACTTGCATACACTTCATCGCTACAGCATGCAATTCATCGCTATCAATAAATTATATTACATATAATTTATTGATAGCGATGAATTGCACAAAGTAATTAAGCGGGAAAATCTAAAAACGAGCTACAACTTTATTACGTTCAACAGTAAAATAAATAAATAGGATATAATATAACAGGATATATATCATCATAATAGGATATAAAATTTTCCCTGGCAAAGTAAGACTCCTGTGTCGTGCAATAAAATTATTTTAAGGATCTCTAAATTATGTGGAATCTAGACTATAGTAATAAGACAAATTTAACTTAATACTCATTAAAATCTCTATCATAAGGCTGGGAATATGTGATCTGGAATCCGAATGCCCGGAGAAAACTCTGATCACAGAGAATAGAACTCTGAACAGAGCTAAAAATCGAACATACGGCTGTCGAGTGAAATGTCAATAGCAAATTTGACAAGTCGACACTTTTTATCAGGGGGCCTACTCAAGATGCCATCGCTAATTATCGCTTACAAAGTTCGATAACAAAATGTATGGGATTTGACATAAGCTACGCTAAATGATCGCGCTTTGTTATGTCATTTACCGTACCTTATGTCAAATCCCATACATTTTGTTATCGAACTTTGTAAGCGATAATTAGCGATGGCATCTTGAGTAGGCCCGCAGTTAATTTTTACCCGCCTGCGACAGAGCCTACGGAGGTTATGATTTTGGCAGTTAATGTACGTTTGTGGGTGTAAAAAAAAAGTAACTTTGGGATGAAACTACCTTTTCTAAATATCATTTCCAAAATGAGGAAATGTAGTATAGTCGTATCTCAAAGTTATAGACTGTTATTTTTACAGGATAAGTATGTGTGTTTGTATCTATATTGTACAGATAAATAGATGTACCGCCTAAACTCTACATAGCCTGAATCTGCATTCCATTGGCGTATAAATATCGTAATATAATCAGCCAGGGTAAAATAGGCTTAACGTTTTGGTGCAGAGTTCTATTCTATTGTTACAGAGTTCTATTTCCAGCATCACGAAGATTCTCCGGACGTCTAAATTCCGGACAATACAGTCCTAACTCCTATCCTAACATAGATATCGAATAAATGAAAATAGATTAACTAATAATAGACGCGGTGTTTCTGTTGGTGCGGGCAATTATAACGTTATCTCAGATAAGGGATAACTAATAGCCGGTAATTAGCGCCGGTGTTAGATCAACATATCGGACACTCGCCGGTCACAAAAACAGAAACAAAAACCGTGGAAAGGAACACTGCAAGTGATGTATTGATATAGATAAACTAATGTTAAACCCTTTTTGTAGCAGGTAAGTAAGGGAGTGTGAAACTTTTATGCTTTGATGCGATATAAAATATCTATGTTTATTGTCAAAAAACTGAAATATAAAGAAAATGATAAATCTTTATAAATTAATTTAACTTAGTTACTTATAGTTTAAGATGTATTTTATAGTAGTCGCTAATGTCCCAGATGTTGAAGCAACATTAATAAAAAAAATAAAAAAATCAAGTTGATAGGTATAGGTAAATGATATTTTAATAATTTAATTATATTATCCAGGCAAGATTATCAGAACGTAAATATTACTATTGTTTGTACAAAAATTTCCTTGTTTTCACACAGCTGTTTACAATGCGGTAGTTTAGGTACAATTTATAAAACGGCTATGTAAAAAAGTTTATAAATACATAAGTAATATTATTGAACACAGTTAGATAATTTTAGACGAAGGAATATGAGAAGAGTATTCTCTTTATCATTCATCAAAAATTAAAAAATATTATAGCAAAGAGAAAATAAATACTATTGTTATTTTTGCCTATTTGCAATCGGGTTTGCAACAGGTCATGTAGAGAAAAATCCTTTTAACCACATCCAGAAAAGAGGCCCTTATAATAATTTGTTCAACACTGGATTTCACGCAAGTCTAGACTAGGATTGAACCTTTTTTGTTGACTTTCCGAAAAAACCTTGTATAGTTTCATTTTGAAGTAAAATATTTTTTATATTTATTATTTTTTATATTTATTTTTTATATTTATTATAAAGAAAAAAGCTTGTATAGTTTCATTTTGAAGTAAAATATTTTTTATATTTATTATTTTTTATATTTATTATAAAGAAAAAAGCTTGTATAGTTTCATTTTGAAGTAAAATATTTTTTATATTTTATTTTATTTAGTATATTATGCCGTGGCACTTTCTTCGTGTATCTATCTTTTATAATACGTCGCTGTAGTTAAAATGCTGTCGGTGAGCGCTTCACCTGTTCGACGTTTGGCTGGCGGCGAGCGGCGAGCGGCGCGGGCACATCCCAGAAGGTTCAAATATCACAGCTTTTCATGATAATAGCCGGCCATGTTATAAATCACACATTATAATAACCGCACTTGTAAAACATACTGTTGAACGATGATTTATCGAAACAATACGTAATTTGTTCGTCTTTTTTGTAAGCTTTTATTTATTAAATCGATGTTTACGATAAGGTTAGCGGTTTTTTGTTCGGTTACAACTTACTCTGTAATTTTACTATTGGTGATCTATTATTGAGAGATTATAATTAAAAGTCTATCGTAGTTAATTTGTGACTTTTAAAGGTTGATTTGGGTTGATAACGCGAGAGTAACTGTAAGTTGTAACCATTTGTTGTTAGATCTAAGATAGAATAAGGTGGAATATTGAGTAGGTACCTAAGAATAAACTTTACTTAGTTATTTTAGAAGACCTTCATCCATTCATGTCTTTAATTAAAATCTAAGTAGGTGCCTATTATTAGGACATAGAGACATGCACAAATATTTTGGAGAAATTAAATAACTTTTTAGTTTATCTATTACAATCATACTGTAATTAATGTGTTTCATTTTTTATTTTGTTTTGACTATTAAATAGCATAACATTTTTTGGCTTGATATTTCCCCCGACTACTATACCAAAATAAAGGGTAATATCATGATAATTTGACAGTCTATGAATGTATGTTTGTGCGTAACGCTGCTATATACCTACTAAGATTTTACGCCATGAATTCGTTATTATAGCCCCAGTTACCTCCTAGGTTATATGATTTGAGTAGTCAGGTTATAGTTTTTTGTTTATTCCGGTCTTAAAACGCATGGGAGACTCTAAGGCCCGTATTAATAAAACAATCTCAGCCTCAGCCTCAAGGCAGCATTTGGGATGATGTTCAAATTAACAGATAGTACTTGAGCACCTAGCTCAAGGAAGGTGTCTCAGCTGATACGAGCGTTGTCGACAGCTGTCAAACTGCTACTTGTGTGGGTTAACTTACGTGAGTGTCAGTTTTAGTTGTCAATGTGTTTCCGTGTTTTTCTCCCCAAATTTTCAACGTTTTAGCTGTTTTTATAATTAGGTACGTTGGCTTAATCTGCTACTTTTAAAAGTATAACATATATGTTATACTTTTAAAAGTATACGACCTACGACCTTAGCCTGTTCATCATGAACGAACTTATAAAAAACAGTTTTCAAAGGTGAGGCGACGTTTGTTAAGACAGTGTTTCTAAACTCGGTTTAGCTGAGATTAGACTATTAATCAAAGACCACCTTGAGAAGCTAAACGCACTAGAGTTATTTCCCCTGACTACGATACCAAAATAAACGGTAATATAATGATAATTTGACAGTCTATGACTGTAAGTTAGTGCGTAGCGCTACTACGAGTATATAACTACTAAGATTTTACGCCATGAATTCGTAATTATGGCCTCAGTAACATCTTAGGTAGATTTGAGTAGTCAGGTTATAGTTTTTTGTTTACTCCGGTCTTAAAACGCATGGGATACTCTAAGAAAGCCTGCGTCTACATCTGTTCACGTTCAAGGACGAAGAGAAGAACGAATTGCAATTGTATCTGCATTCGTCTCCGGAGGTTACACAGACTACGATTACATAGAGACTTTAAATGTTTTAATTTATATAGGGTACGTAGACAAATCCTTCCCTAGTTTTGATGTTGATGCAGCTCCAGCCTCGACGCGCGACAAAATCTTGTAGATAAGAAAATAAAATACCTGATGATGATTCGTTTTTTTTTTTTTTTTTTTTAATTTTAACTATTTTAAAATACATATTGCCAACCGCTGACGGGCAGACCAAACAAGCTTGAGCATTCGGTCATAAACTAAAGAACTAAGGAGCAGGGTGTGAAAGGAATGATGGACCTAGTTCGCTTAGTTTGTATATGGGAATATTCTCATGAACTAGTTCGTTCACGAACTACACAAGGCTAATATCGACAGAAACTTATCGGTTGCTATAGTAACGTATTAGGTCGAAAGTGCATTTGCTCATGTTGTATCAGCACTACCGTCACTTGGTGCTGGGTCTGAGCGAGACGGACGTAGCGATAAATCCCGCCGTCTGCCGTTTTGGGAGCCATCCATCATCCTGCCCGTCTCCGGAGGTGACACAGACGGTGGTATGATAGAGACATCAGTGATTGAAACGTAAAGGTTGTAGTGATCATGGTAATTTTATCCACATCTATGACACTTAACATAATCATTTTGGTTGATTTTTACATTAGTTAGAATAATTTTAGCAGTATATATTTTTGATTTGTTGATCCACGATTTTTAATTGCTTTCAATTGTGTAATTTTACTTCAATGATTCGCGTTAGAATAGATAATAAAAAACCGACTTCAACAACTAAAACATATAATTTTTTTTATACGTTTTAGTTGTTGAAGTTGTAGTTTATAATGAAAAAAAATACTATTTTTACTTTTTAATGTCTCTAAAGTAAATTACAAAGGGGGAAAATCAGTTCATCCGTTTAGTAGCTACGATGCTACATATTGTGTCAAAGGTCAATTATAAATGCGAAAGTAAGAAATTCCTAAATTAACCGTGCTGAAACAACATCATCCATTTATCTACACCAAAAAACGAAAATGTTCAAAATAAAACAAAAATGTCCATAAAAACTACTGAGTCAGTCATGTAACATTTATAGAGGTCCAAATGACAGCTATTCTGCGTCGAATCAAAATAGATACAAATAGATTTCAATTGTCCTGTGCTAGAAGAATTTGTATTATTGTATGTTATATACAGTGATTTCTAAGTTACGATTAGTTGATTCGATAAGCCAACATTATGAGTCCGTACGGGATCAAAAGTGTGTGAGTCTTGACATAAAAAGAATTAGCTCTGTTGCGTAACTACTCTGTGGATTATTCTAATGATTTCTTATTAAAAGCTCAACTGTTTTTAAACCGAAGGTTGTCAGTCGCCGTGATACATGATAACTAGAGGCATCACATTAAACCAACCCACTCACTTAATATCACTTAACCTGCAAAATTGCGAATCATTCATTTTTACCCTCATAAACTTCACAAATGAGGATCATTAAATTTTTTCTCATTTTATTTTAGAACCACTGGGTACATTTTCAAAATGTTGTTTCGTATCTAACTCTTCAGTTTTACTTCGATCATACGCCATGTTTACTTTCGCCATCGTAAGCTAAAGTCAGAAATAATCAAACTATTCGAAACGAACATTTATCACGACAACTAAGAACTAATCAATTACATATTTAAACATCTTTATTAACTAGATCTAGTTTATACCTTAGATAGTAATATTTATACATGGTGTAAAAAGAACAGTTAGGTATAGTGATACCTAACTTTGAGATACGATTATACTACCTATCCTTATTTTGGAATGTTTCTTTTTTAATTTTACCAAAAACTAAAAAAAATGTTTTTACGTTTTACCATTTCTTATTTTTTATCGGAAGAGTAACGAAAAAGCAAAAAAAAAACATAAAATAGGTACATTTCTAGAATAAGAAAAGGTCGTATAATCATATCCTAAAGATAAAGTGCATGTTCTTTTTACATCCGTGTTTTTTTTTGTTTCTCCTATTAGGTATTTTGTTTTTATTATTTTATCAGTTTTGTTACATTTATGATCATAGCAACCTTTCGCAATGGTCTCAGGACATTGATAAGATTAGTTTAAGGCTCTGCTGGTTTTCTTCCACATATGCCTCCCACAACGATTTAGTTGAAGGTGTCACCGTCTCATTGAAACCTGACCAGCTATGCAGGAGTTATTAAATAGTGCTCAAGTGTGTGCGCTGTAGGTACGCAGAAGAAGTTTCGTAGCTCAGGGGGACGGATAACTGACACGACTGGCGATATCAGGCGCAGGACCAACTTTGCACATGCCCATCTGACGCATGGATCATCTTTCTTGTCAGACAATCAGGTGATCAGTCTGCATTACCCAAACCAAACTTGAAAACATTTTTTGTTGTTCCAACGCGGGAATCGAACACACGACCACCGTCGAGAGCGAAGCTCTGAACCACGGAGGCATTCCACAGATAGTAGTATTAATAACGATGTAGACAGTGCTCGTGAGAGGCCGCTTCGGCGATCTCCTCATTATCCTGTCGATACTTCGCCCGCGCGCACGAACATTGACTTACGCCTCTATTTACTGTCAAACTTAATTCCCTATTCGTGTCGCTCGGAGTTCACGTCGAACGATCTCTAGCCGATTACCGGGGAACCGGTGAAAATATTAATTGTCATGAGAATGTAAAGCTAGCAGAACCCTGATTCTCATAAATCGAATATCGTTTCTATTGTCAGCCCGTTCCGCTCGCTCGCGCATGATCTGGGACCCGATTCTCGAACTCGAACTTCGATTTGATCGTCAGTCTTTCTTCCTCGCATATCATAATATCACACGTACATGAGCGCGATAGACTGTGATTCATAAGTTCGGGGCCCTGACGTGCCAACGAGCTACGAGAATCGAGGCCCCGGTATGGTGATGTACAAGTGTGAGCCAGATCTAACTTCACATTGTGACTTGATTATTTTTTGAGAAGCTTGACAGCCCTCAGGAACTCTTCTAGCGTAGTCTAGGTACTCACAAAGAGTTTAAAAATGGTTTAAATTAAACATTTTGTATCATTTATTGAGTAACCTATACCACCACTGCCGCGATATATTTACCAAATACTCAATACTCTTTATTTGCATAAAACATGGATTTAGGTGTTACAAAATAAGGAAGGCTAAGTACATGTTTCGCCAATCTTGGCATGCAAAAAATACTATCAATAATAATTATTGATTAATTGACTATTTATTTGTTGACCAAAGGAGGTGTATATCGGGAAATGAGTAACGACAATCAAAAATCCCATTCGTGTCTGATTCAAAAACTTGCGATTATTAAATAAAAATAAATATTTTTTGGTACGCAAGGGTTTATTGACTGTTCCACATGGAAGTTCTCGAATGCAAGTCGAATTTGTTGCGTGAATCAGGCTCCAGGGTCCTTATTCAAGATATGGCATCTCTATTATCACTTAAGAAATATCGGATTTGACATAAGGTTCGATAAATGACAAGCAAATTCGTATGTCACTGCGAAGCTTATGTCAAATCCCATACAATTGGTTTTCGAACTTCGTAAGTCATAATACCGATGGCATCTTGATTCGAGTCTAGGTTCCTTATTTAAGATGCCATTTATCACATATGACGTTCGAAAACAAAATGTGTAGGATTTGACATAAGGTTCGATAAATGACAAGCGAATATGTATGACACTTAGCAAAGCTTATGTCAAATATTGAAAAAGCGATGGTATTTAGAATCGGGGCCCTAATCCCTGATCCCCTCACCAGCATTCATGTTATTTACATATGGTTTTCGAACTTCGTAATAGACAAATGGTATTTTGACCAGGATCCTGATAACATACAGGATTTCATCTAGCCACACTCACAAAACATACAAATCAATCAAATCAAAGTTACAATAGGATGTATCGAAACTGATGCTATTTATCTTGGGCAGCGATATATTTACCAAAGGAGCTGTAAATTGAGATAATACGAGAGATGAGCACGTGAACAAAGACCTCAGGTCCGCTCACGCGTGAAATGCACGATTCGATGATGACTGATTATTTACTGGGGCCATAATTTAGGCTTAGTGTTCTGTGCGGGCTAGTTAGAGAGCCTTGTTGTGCGCGCCTCGTAAAGATTACGTCGGCGAGTATAGAAGCGGACTTTTGATGGAAGTACAGCGCAGTTTTTGTATTTAATTGTAAAATTTTGCTAATTTATGGAATTAATATTTCATGTCACTAAATCCTTTTTAATGATTAAAAAAGTTTTAAGAGCTTCGAAATGTATGATGTAAAATAAGAATGTATAGTTTGATTTTATTATAATACAAATGACTTAAAAATAACATTAAAAACTATTTATGGTAAATTATTATTATCTAAACTATAAACTAAAGAAGTAATTAAAAAAGTAAAAACCTCTATCTACCCTAAATAAGAATTTTACAATATAAATAATTGATTAATTTAATTATGTTTTATAAAAACGAATAAATAAAAGCTTTCAATAATTACTGTACCTTTTTTATCCAGAAGCTAAACTGTCTCAACTATTTTTGAAGTTGGTTCGGTTAACGAGTTGACTCATTCGAATACGCGCATTTATTTTTTTGCATTCGAAATTTTTCGTAAGCCTAAAATTTCGAATTAAAAAAACAAACTAAAATAATAAAGAGAATTTCCGCCCACTTTATCTCAAGTATTGAAATTCTTCGTAAATTAAGATGCTTGTAGGAGATAAATAAATAAAAATATGATTCGAATAGTAAGTCATTACAGTAAAAAAACACGGAGAGACAAAAACAAAGATTTTGCCAGTTGAGCAGTGAAATGTATAAAAACGTTTTTTAAAGTAATGAAATGATTCCATACCTCCACAGCTGACTGGACAGTGAGTTATCGCTGTACATTTGTTCATATTAGCATTATCTTCTTCATCAGTTTATCAGTTATTGTCTAGCGCGGCTATTGAGGCGTGATGTGATGAGTTCGGGCACACAGTGTACACACAGCCTTATATGTGTTGCCTAAGCCCCGGAGGTTAATCGCCCGGCCATTAAAAAAAAACATGAATCGGATGATTAACCCATGAATCAGACCTTAGTGGATCTATCAGACCATCATATTTTTGAATTTTGGAAGCGCTGGAATAATCGCAGCGAGCTTATTATTATAGGTAGCGCTTCTCAGTACATGAAACTTGCTGAAACCTCTTCTGTGAGAAGGACGTTTTGTCCGCTACCCCTTCGAAGTGCTGCGCCACACCTATGAGCAAAGTATGTAGTGCCACAAAGTAGATATATAACAGAGACACACCCTAGTACTAGAAAATGGTATCACCCTAATACTCCGAGTTTCTTACGCCGGTTCTTTCCGAGTTTCTTACGCCGGTTCTTCTCGGCAGGCTAGGGTTGAACCGGTGGTAGCCTTTTTGTTGACTTTCCGAAAATAGCTTATTAAGTTTTATTTGGAAATAAAATATTTTGAATTTTGAATTTTTGAATTTTTGACTGGCAATGCGACTGGCAAAGGGTGAAGTCCTTAGAAATTCCGGAAACCGCCATCTAGCGCCACTATTGGAAAATACTCATTATTAAATTCGTTTCGTATCTTCTTCTTAATTAAGGAGTTGACTTTAGCTTAATGTGATATTATGCTTAAAAAATATAATGCTCATATTTATTTTAAAGTCAATTTTTGTACTTAATTCGGCATATTTACATTTTATAATTTTCAAACGTTAATATTAGTGACATCTATTGCATTTTTTTTATATTAAAGATAGGTTGTATGGGGTGGTAGACCATGGTGGTGCTAAGGTAGTGAGGGCGCAAAAATTGTTATACAATACTAAATTAAAAAAAAACTCCGACTAGCGTGTAACATTCCTATCACACCTAACAAACGACCTGATGACCTTGAAAACCTGAACCGATTTCCACCAAACAAACAGCTAAGAACACTTTCGACTGATGTATCTTTCAAACAAAAAAAACCGGATCATCCGTTTTGGAGCTACGATGCTGACACATACATATTTACGCAGACATGTCAAACTTATAACACGCCGTCGTTTTTTTGTCGGGGATTGAAAACCGGCGTGAAATATGAAGATTCTTAAAAATAAGAGGCGGTTAATGGATTTTGCACAGAAATAAAAATAAAAAAATAAATAAATATATATTTTTATACTACAATACATTTGAACACCGATAGAAAAACATATACTCGTATGCCAATCAAATCTCATCAAATCCATCTGTTCAATAACGAACTGAGACAAAAGTCTTAAAACATTTCAAAGTTGATTTGGTGACTTGAAATCGCTAATTATATAAATTCAAAGTTTTTAAATTTTAATTTAAATTCGCGTGTTCTAAACAAACTAAATGAAATAACAGCTGACTTCTCAAGTGAGCTGATATTTTCGGATTTCTTGTGCTGGCACAATATCTAGTGTAGATGTGTCGAAGCTATAGATATATAGATTATTTAGATCATTTCTAAACAAAAGTTGGTTAAAGTTAATTTAACTCCAAAAAACCACCATGTTTTTATCTTTTAATATCGCTATACCAATTACCATTCTGTTTATGATGCACAACACTGAACGCTAGCGACAGAATTAAGAACCGACTGTGCGAGTCCAATTCGCGAGCGAAGGGTTCTGTACCAATTCGCGAGCGTAGGGTTCTGTACCAATTCGCGAGCATAGAGTTCTGTACCAATTCGCGAGCATAGGGTTCTGTACCCATTCGCGAGCATAGGGTTCTGTACCAATTCACGAGCATAGGGTTCTGTACCAATAAATTCTTATGACAATAAACGTCTTAAACCACTGCCCGTTCAATAGAGAACGATTAAAGTCTTACCCTCAATCAAATCAACTAATCAGTGTTCAAGTTTCTCGTCAGCTGTCATATTCAGTACTTACTTTTAAACTTGACAAGAGATTTGAAGACTGATTAGTTAATTTTGGGTTGATTTGCCTTTCAGAAACCGGGGGTTAGAAAAAATATTTATAATAATATCTATGGACACTCGAAACCACGTCAATTTGGCCTCGTGCTAAGTATCCGAAGTACTTGTGTTACAGGTACCAGACAAAGGAAATATATTTAATACTAATATATACTAAACACATATTTAAGATTTTTATTATATCAGACACAAATTTAATACACATCTGACCCCAAAACATAGAAAAATATTCCTTCGGCGGGATTCGAAACCGCGATTTCCAGCTACAAAAATTGTAAAGTTGAGACTTATTCTACTACGGGTTACTCTACTACTAATATGTAGCATTGGTAAAGGCGATAGTATTAATAAATCTAATAAAAAATCGCGCTTCTTAGGGCGTGTTTCACCAAGCAATGTTATAGTAACGACATGTTAAAATACCATGCCTTCTCATTCATTGGCAGGAAATACGAGAGGGATAACATGATATTTAACGAAGGATTAACTTTAACATTGCTTGGTGAAACACGCGGTGAAACACGCGGTAATAGCTCCCCTCACCAATTTCGGTGTCGGTAGCCGATTTCATTGAAACCAGGCCAGCTACGCAGGAGTTATTTTATAGTGCCCAAGTGTGCGCGCAATACACAGAAGCACTCTCACTTCCTTTTACTCTCATAATCCAGTGGGAAGGTAAACCGACATGGCGAGATAACAGGCGCAGGATCGACTTTTACATGCCAATCCGACGCATGGATCATCTTTCTTGTCAGACAATCAGGTGATCGGCCTGCATTGTCCTAACCAAACTTGAATACAACATTTTTTGTTGTTCCAACGCGGGAATCGAACCCACGACCTCCGGGTCGAGAGCGAAGCTCAGAACCACTAGACCACGGAGGCAACACGCGCTATCTGACAGACAAACAGATAGGACAAGCCCAAGTGGAGCCTTAACAATAGGTCCCGTTTTTAACCCTTCGGTGGACCCCAAAAAGGATTTATGTCATTGAGTGTACCAGCGCGGGGGGCTTTTGTGTCCTAATAACTGCTTCAGAAGTTCATAAGTGTTATTTGTGTTTTTTTATTTAATCATTGGAGTGGCCTTTGTAGATGGCCTTTCAACCCGGGCCTTTCAGCTCGTATTGTGAGTTTATTTTGACACATTGCCCGCTATTGTCTAATTAGTTTGAGGTTGTAAATTATATTTCGGGTGACGAGGGTCCGTGTTTGTGATTTATACGAATTCCTTTATGTCATCGTAATTTATTGTGTATTAAAATGTAGCGTTCTTTGGGTCAGATTTCATTAGGTTTTTATATATTATAACCTTTGTTAGGTTGGAAAATACATACTACTTATAGTTAATATCGCATTAATATAGTACGTTCCTTTTGAATTTAACATAAACGTAAACAGGCACATATTCACTTATTCGCACACTTATCAACACTTTCACCGGAATATTAAAGGATCATACTTCATTATCGAATACATTTTGTAACAATCGATCAATAATAAATAAATACGCCATTTTGTCTCTGCCGACTGTAGAATAGTCTATACCTAGTCTATGGATTCATAGTCGCAAACAATGGCCAATTGGCATCACTGACTAGTCTATGGTGTGTCATAGACGGGTGTGTTTACGTTTGGGTTAAAATTGAACGGGACATTACCTATTGTAGATACCTATTGTTGCATAATATATAGGTATATAAAATAATAATATAGTATTATATAACGTGAAAAGTTAACATGCATTGATTAGGTTTTGCAATTACTTGAGAGATTATGGTGAAAGAAACAGCTGATGACAGAAAGAAAGTAGACCACGGGGAAGGAATTATAGTATAGGTACCTACTGTTTATCTCAGCAAAATGTACCGTTTCCGTGGGATGACTTTTTGGGCTCTCTAAGTCGACCCTATAAGATTGTCTGTCACAACTCACAATTTGTAGGTAGACATAATTTTCTATCGATTCTTTTGCGATAACTTTACGAATAGGTACGTAGCTGTCAATTGTGCCTGCTAGGCCCACTGTTCCCAACATTAACGCCCGGTTTTTGAAAGGCTGATCAAATTGATCAATTGATCAAATCAGCTAATCTGAACGCTGATAGGTGAACATCACTTCGCTGTCACTGTTTTCACCAAAGAGCGTTCAGATTAGCTGATTTGATCAATTGATCAATTTGATCAGCCTTTCAGAAACCGGGCGTAACTCTAGTCGGACGCGGTCTCACTCATAATTTAACAATTACGCCGCCGATTCATAAAAAATGTATTATGGGCGTGTGTGGACAGGTGACAAAAGTGTCGGCACTTTTGGTGACACAAAACAACTGTGACGACCAACTCGACACAATGGGTACAGTAGCTGGCTTCCGTGTCGCTAGCCACTGGCATCTATCGTGTACACATAGAATTACGAAAGGGTAATTTGTGTGTTACAACTTACAATTGAATACATGAATTGATGAAGGCAATTTGTAGCAAAATTATCATTTTGAGAAAATTGAGTTCAAACTGTCAATCAAACATTTTAGAATACGTCTTATTAAGCACATTAATCTAAATATCCGTCTCTAGAATAATTCCATGCGGATGGCGCCCTAGAGGTGCCATAGTTATTTTCTGTGAATGGCGTATGGCGCCCGAGGGGTGCCAAAATGTTTACGAAAAATTTGTTCGCTGCCAGGCGCTACAGTTTGAAATATTTACAGCCGCACTGAATCGGTACTACATAATATCCTGGGGGCCTACTCAAGATGCCATCGCTAATTATCGCTTACAAAGTTCGACAACAAAATGTATGGGGTCTTTTTTTGTGACATATCACCTTGATCGATTCATGTCTTCAATTCCATATGACCCGCTTACTCCCGACACAATCGAGAACCGAAATTCGATCTCAAAGCCTTTTGGTGTTTTATTTGGTGGATTACTGACGGATTACTATTTTGAGTTAAGTATATTATATAGTAATTTATATGAGGTGCCAAAATAAAAAATGCTCTACGCGTCGTTCTCTTCACACTGTATTCGGCTGGACATATGAACCATGAATCATTCTGTATAGCATACATATCCCATATATTACATTTGACAATCTAATGAAATTTCTATGTCCATTTCAGATTTTTAAAGTCTATGGTCAGTTTCGTTTTGTTGTTGAAATTTGAATGTCGAGGCGCACTCGAGCTACCGTAAACAATAAGAATACGTTTGAACCTCACCGACACAGACTCATTGACAACCGCTATGGGTCAGTGGTTAGGTGGTAGGTAAAGCCTCGGGTTCGAATTCCGCCGAGAGTCAAAATTATATTTCAATTTTCCTACTTCCTTGGTCATGGGTGTGTATAATAAAAATGGTTACTTTTAGGTCCTTACATATGAAATTGGCGTTTTGTATGAGAGGAACATAAAGGCGATTTTTACATTAAAATAGTTTAAGTACTATTAAAAATAATGAACATATAAATTATATTAAACTACAATATTAAACTATTATTATATTTGAACATTTTATTTCAAAAGAACAATTTTTCTACTTTTTGATAAAAGATGGCCTCACGCGAGTTGGTTATGCCGGTTCTTATAGCTGGGCTAGTTAAACAATATACAGATTGTTTTGTTTTGATGAAATATAGTGTGGGAACGAGAAGGGAACAACCGAGTATAACACGTTGTTACCCATTCATCATAGATATTAGGTAGGTACACCTGCGTAAGATAAGTAAGATAATTAGTAGCTTAATAAATTCTTTGATTCTTTACCTATCTAGTGGTGTCATTTAAATTTAGATTCGGTTGATAGATATGTATGTAGCATATAGCTAAACTGTACCCATTTTGTTTTTATAAGCTTGGACTTTTATGGACCAGAAGGAGAAAGTGATGGTAGGGTCGTATCAAGAGGTCCAGAGAAGGGCGGAGTGCAGAGAGGAATGGAGAAAACTCCACCGACAAGAGCGAAGCTCTTAAGTTAGAAGAAGAGAGAAGCTTGGGTTGTATGTATGTAAGTATGTAACGGAATCTTTGAAAATAATTTTAACTAAGTAGGTAATTTTCTAAAGTATCAGACTTTTGGATTTCAAATTTTGCATACGTGTATACGTATAACCTACCAGAACCATGACAAAGCAATTACAAAATATGTTTTTTTTAATTCACTTATAATTATTAATTTGTTTTTTTTTATAGCTTCTCAAGTTAATAACTTAATAGACGCGTTCACGTCAAAACATCCAAGACCACCAACGGATTAAATTAACCATTCAATAAAAAAAACTACATGAGCATTGATGTAATTAATGTATACATTTGTGAGCATTAATTGATAAGAATGGTTAATGAGGGCTCTAATTGGCTGACAGTTTCGCGCGTCAGAGCTCCCTAATGCCTACCCATTGGTGAGCATTCCCCTCGCAATTAGCCCTTTATGGGCTCGCCCATTGGCCCAAGCCCCGTTTATATACAAAGCCTGGATTCAGGTAAATGTACTTTGTAATAGACGTATTGTGTTTGAATTTGTATGCTATTGTAATATTCACCATATTTTTTCAAGTGCGCTATTGGTTAGTGCTTTGGAGGCGTGCCTATTGAATTATGACATATTCCCTGTGTTCCAGGACCTGATAGTAAACGAAAAAAACGTTTTTTTCATTCAGTTTTGCGTTTCTTTAGCACTGTTTAGGGTCGTTTTGAACTGTTTTTATAGGCACTGACAGCTGTCAATGTCAGCGTTATGAATGATCTGAACGTTTAGAGCGTCTCCTGGAACACGGCCTTCATTGTGTAAATTTTTGGTACCAACTTGGAGTAATTGAAAGTGCGAATAGGTATAGGTACCAAGATGAATAGAAAAGTCAGCACCGTAAGAGAGCTTGTTATACGTATACCCCTCTTATGAGGAATCAAGCATTAAGGAATATACTTTATGAGAAGGTAGAGTTTTCTCACAATTTATGTGTATAATGGTATAATATTAAGGCTTTTTATAACGCCAATGACCTTGAACAACTATTTGTATTGCGAAAAAGGGAGACCACGCCGACCGGCGCGTGTTATAATCGTATAAAAACTCGTTGAAAAAAGACAAAAGGTCTTGTCTTACTTGAAATAGCTCATCACGCACACGCTATCGGCCTAGAAGCTGGGGACTTCAAATAGATAAGAGCTTAGATAGACCCAAACTTACTGGACCGTAATGGACGCGAGTGGCCAGTGGCCACAGTACACCGACCACTAAAATAAAATAAAAAGCAAAAACGATAGCTAAAATTGTTATTAATAAAATAAAAGATAGTAAGGACTTCGCAAAAATAGGGGTCTAAAAAGGCTTCATGAAACAAGAAAATAATTTGAAATCCAGATATGCATAGATACAAAAATGGTCAAGGTAGAGATCTTTACCCACTAAACAAATCTAGTGAGGTAAACTCAAATTTTTATTTCATGTATTAATGTGATAATTAAAATGAGTTATATACTCGTACAGGTAATTAATTCCGTTACTAACAATTCAAACGGCACAGAATATAATAATATAATATGAGGTACAATCTACAAACCGAAGTGATAATCAAATACTGGCATGTAAATACTTAAGTAGGTAGATCAAGATCGTCACGGTGCGGCGCGGCTGCGCGCGGCTGCGGACGGCCGCGGGCGGCTGCGCGCGGCGTCGCGCGGTTTTTCGGTTGATGTGTTTTTAATTGCGACGCAAGGAGCCCGCCTTGTAGCGTACATTCAAGGAATTATTTGATAATTCTCGCATACATTTGGTCACGCCAGATGGTCGACGTTATTTTATTCAAATTTTTAATTGTATGCGATAATTACGTTTAAGCGTTTTAAAATTTGATGTAATAAATTCTGTTTATATGGCGCATATTACCTTTGTTTACATTCGACCTGCGTGTTATGTATTTAATTATTTGTTAATTAAGGTTTTTTAG
The DNA here is from genome assembly GCA_905187575.2 of Celastrina argiolus. Taxonomy (NCBI): domain Eukaryota; kingdom Metazoa; phylum Arthropoda; class Insecta; order Lepidoptera; family Lycaenidae; genus Celastrina; species Celastrina argiolus. The sequence goes on along the minus strand of LR994599.1, from coordinate 13,796,327 downwards.
AAGTAGAGTGGCGAACGCTGATTCTCCTTCAGAGGCTGCTTATATTTATTTACTATAATATGTATTCTAACTTTTAAAATTTTAATAAAGATTAAGTTAATAAGATTAAGGGCTGATTTTTCAATAGTCAGATAACTTTTATCTAAAAAAATAAATATTATGTGGTGACTTTGGCAGATTTTGTATGGAACAAATGTCAAAGTCACATGTTTATTTAACAGATAAAAGTTATCTGACAATTGAAAAATCAGCCCTTAGTTAATATAAATTTATCTTTTTTAAAAGTATATCTTTTAAAAACTTTCCATCATTTTGCTAAAAGATGGCCCCGTGGCCCCGTGCGAGTTTCTTACGCCGGTTCTTCTCGGCGGGCTAGGGTTGAACCAGTGGTAGCTTGTTTTTTGTTGACTTTCCGAAAAAAGCTTGTTAAGTTTCATTAGCAAATAAAAACGTTTTTTATTTATTTTATTTTTAATTTGGGAAGCCTAGCCTGTAGATGTTTGGATGAGGAACTTCAAAATTATTATATTTATATTTATTTTTATATCGGCGTCGCGACGCCAACTCCTGACGCCGTGACGCCGACGCCCGACGCTGCGACGCCGACGCCCGACGCCGCGACGCCGACGCCCGACGCCGCGACGCAGACGCCCGACGCCGCGACGCCCGACGCCACGACGCCGACGTCGTCTCGACGCTGACGCCCAACGCCAACGCCTGACGCCGCGAAGCCGAGGCCCGACGCCGCGACGGCGACGCCCGACGCCACGACGCCGACGCCCGACTCCGCGACGCCGACGCTGACGCCCGACGTCGCCGTCCGACGCCGCTACCCCGACGCCCGACGCCGCGACGCTGACGCCCGACGCCGCGACGCCGACGCCCGACGCCGACGCCACCACGCCGACGCCCGACACCGCGACACCGACGCCCGACGTCGCGACGCCGACGCCCGACACCGCGACGCCGACGCCCGACGTCGCGACGCCGACGCCCGCCTCCGCGACGCCGCGACGCCGACGCCCGACGCTGCGACGCCGCGACATCGACGCACGACACCGAAACGTGTAGTGTATTTAGTATCAGCATTGTACCCATGCGAAGCCGGGGCAGGTAGCTATTCTTATCTATACTAATATTATAAAGAGGTAACATTTGATTGTTTGTTTGTTTGTTTGTTTGAATGGAATAGGCTCTGAAACCACTGAACCAATATGAAAAATTCTTTCACCGTTGGAAAGCTACATTCCTAGCGCTGAACATAGGCTATATTATATGTTTAAAAAAAGTAGGGTTCCTTACTAAAACCCCAAAAATGTAGCCCAAAGTGTAAAAAAACGACCTCCAAAATTTCTTACATCGTTTGCGCTTCGACAACGGCTTGACCAACGTCGCAAAATTTTTTTACGGTATGTTCGTTATTGTCACGAAAAGGTTATTATGAAAGAAAATGTTAAAAAAAATTAGCAGAAAATTAGAAAAAAGAAGAAAATACGTGATGGTCACGCGGGGTTTGAACCTGGGCTCGATCGATTCACGTCGTTGCCAGTTTATATGACACGGGTGTCATGGTAACGATATTGTTTACAAATGGAAAATAAAAATTATGAAATGCTATAAATACCGTTTTTATATCAGCTTAAACTATTTGGATTAATAAAATTATTAGGATTAAAAAAAACATGAATCCAAATAGTTTAAGCTGATATAAATACGGTATGTATAGCATTTCATAATTTTTGTTTTCCATTTGTAAACAACGTTGTTACCATGGCGACCGTTAGACGTTATAGACGTTTGGCTGCGTTTCCATTGACGCGGGGCGAGACGGACAGGAGCTTGCGGTACCCGAATTGACCAATCACTATGCTCGAAATCTCCGCTCCACTCCGCTTGGGAACCACTAAGTTCCTATGCGCCCCGCTCCGCGTCAGTGGAAACGCCAAGATTGGGGAGGTTTTCCAAATCTATACATCTATACAAATAAATAAAATTGAAGTGTCAGTAAGTATGTAACTTTCAATTAGCAACGTTTTTCTAAATACATATGACATTTTAAACGATATCTTCTGCTTTTTTTTGCATTGGCAACGATATTTACTGAAAACGAAAATGTAATTTAAAAAAAAAATTCTGTCAGCGTCTCTCTTTGCTCCGGCTAATCTCTGGAACGGCTGGACCGATTTTAACGAGACTTTCACTGGTAGATAGCTAAAGTTATAAGGATTAATTTAGGCTACTTTTCATCACCATCATCATCGTCATCTAACTAATGATCACCGAATTGGCTGGACCGACTGTGACGGGAGCATTCACCGGGCATAGCTTATGTTAGTAGGAGTAATCTATACATCTATATGTATAAAAGTAAGTCGTGTTAGTTAAATTATTTATAACTCAAGAACGGCTTTATCGATATGGCTGAAAATTGGTGAGGAAGTAGCGCAAGTAGACGGACATAGGATACTATTTATTCCATTTGACAGCGTTTCCGTGAACGTTGCGGGTTCTGCGTTAGGGTTTCGCGTTGTGGGTTCCGCGTTGCGGGTTCCGGGTTTCCGTGATGCGGGTTCCGGGTTCCGCGTTGCGAGTTTCGGGTTCCCATGCTGCTGGTTCCGCGTTGCGGGTTTCGGGTTCCCATGCTGCGGGTTCCGCGTTGCGAGTTCCGGGTTCCCGCGTTGCGGGTTCCGGGTTCCCGCGTTGCGGGTTCCGGGTTCCCGCGTTGCGGGTTCCGGGTTCCCACATTGCGGGTTCCGGGTTCCCGCGTTGCGGGTTTCGGGTTCCCGCGTTGCGGGTTCCGGGTTCCCGCGTTGCGGGTTCCGGGTCCCGCATTGCGGGTTCCGGGTTCCCGCGTTGCGGGTCCGGGTTCCCGCGTTGCGGGTCCGGGTTCCCGCGTTGCGTGTTCCGGGTTCCCGCGTTGCGGGTTCCGGGTTCCCGCGTTGCGGGTTCCGGGTTCCGCGTTGCGGGTTCCGGGTTCCCGCGTTGCGGGTTCCGGGTTCTCGCGTTGCGGGTTCCGTGTTCCGCGTTGCGGGTTCCGGGTTCCCGCGTTATGGGTTCCGGGTTCCCGCGTTGCGGGTTCCGGGTTCCGCCTTGCGGGTTCCGGGTTCCCGCGTTGCGAGTTCCGGGTTCCCGCGTTGCGGGTTCCGGGTTCCGCGTTGCGGGTTCCGGGTTCCCGCGTTGCGGGTTCCGGGTTCCCGCGTTGCGGGTCCGGGTTCCCGCGTTGCGGGTTTCGGGTTCCCGCGTTGCGGGTTCCACGTTGTTTTTTTTTAGTTGAATTTCATCATAAACGCTTTTTATGCTCAACGAAGTGGGCAAGGGTCAGCTAGTAGTAGATAAAAATTAATTGCTGTTCGTTAGTATCGCAAAACTTTTTTTTTCCCGTTTTTGCAACATTTCTCACCGGCACTTCGCTCCTATTGGTCGCAGCGTAATGTTTTATAGCCTAAAGCCTTTCTCTATAAATGGACTATCCAACAAAAAAAGATTATTTCAAATGAGACCAGTCGTTCCTGAGATTAGCGCGTTTAAACAAACAAACAAACAGATAGACATATACTGTCATGGACTTTTTGTTTTGATTATTAAAAAGGAATTATTCTTTCATACATATTTTTTGAGTAACTTAAACCGTTTATGCAGTGCACGCAACGAAAGTCTTCAAATGTGAATAATTTTTCCCGTTTTTGCAACATTTCTTACTGACGCTTCGCTCCTATTAGTCGCAGCGTAATGTTATATAGCCTAAAGCCTTCCTCTTTAAATTAACTATCCAACAAAAAACGTTTTTTTCAAATCGGACCAGTAGTTCCTGAGATTAGCACGTTTACACAAACAAACTCTTCCGCTTTATAATATTATAGTATTGGCCAATTGGCATCACTGACTAGTCTATGGCTGTGTCATAGACGGCTTTGTTTACGTTTGGGTTAAATTTATCTCGGACGTACTATACAAACCTTCCGACAAACACTTTACAATACATACCATGTATTGTAAAGTGTTTGTTAGTAGGAGTAATCTATACATCTATATGTATAAAAGTAAGTCGTGTTAGTTAAATTATTTATAACTCAAGAACGGCTTTATCGATATGGCTGAAAATTGGTGAGGAAGTAGCGCAAGTAGACGGACATAGGATACTATTTATTCCATTTGACAGCGTTTCCGTGAACGTTGCGGGTTCTGCGTTAGGGTTTCGCGTTGTGGGTTCCGCGTTGCGGGTTCCGGGTTTCCGTGATGCGGGTTCCGGGTTCCGCGTTGCGAGTTTCGGGTTCCCATGCTGCTGGTTCCGCGTTGCGGGTTTCGGGTTCCCATGCTGCGGGTTCCGCGTTGCGAGTTCCGGGTTCCCGCGTTGCGGGTTCCGGGTTCCCGCGTTGCGGGTTCCGGGTTCCCGCGTTGCGGGTTCCGGGTTCCCACATTGCGGGTTCCGGGTTCCCGCGTTGCGGGTTTCGGGTTCCCGCGTTGCGGGTTCCGGGTTCCCGCGTTGCGGGTTCCGGGTCCCGCATTGCGGGTTCCGGGTTCCCGCGTTGCGGGTCCGGGTTCCCGCGTTGCGGGTCCGGGTTCCCGCGTTGCGTGTTCCGGGTTCCCGCGTTGCGGGTTCCGGGTTCCCGCGTTGCGGGTTCCGGGTTCCGCGTTGCGGGTTCCGGGTTCCCGCGTTGCGGGTTCCGGGTTCTCGCGTTGCGGGTTCCGTGTTCCGCGTTGCGGGTTCCGGGTTCCCGCGTTATGGGTTCCGGGTTCCCGCGTTGCGGGTTCCGGGTTCCGCCTTGCGGGTTCCGGGTTCCCGCGTTGCGAGTTCCGGGTTCCCGCGTTGCGGGTTCCGGGTTCCGCGTTGCGGGTTCCGGGTTCCCGCGTTGCGGGTTCCGGGTTCCCGCGTTGCGGGTCCGGGTTCCCGCGTTGCGGGTTTCGGGTTCCCGCGTTGCGGGTTCCACGTTGTTTTTTTTTAGTTGAATTTCATCATAAACGCTTTTTATGCTCAACGAAGTGGGCAAGGGTCAGCTAGTAGTAGATAAAAATTAATTGCTGTTCGTTAGTATCGCAAAACTTTTTTTTTCCCGTTTTTGCAACATTTCTCACCGGCACTTCGCTCCTATTGGTCGCAGCGTAATGTTTTATAGCCTAAAGCCTTTCTCTATAAATGGACTATCCAACAAAAAAAGATTATTTCAAATGAGACCAGTCGTTCCTGAGATTAGCGCGTTTAAACAAACAAACAAACAGATAGACATATACTGTCATGGACTTTTTGTTTTGATTATTAAAAAGGAATTATTCTTTCATACATATTTTTTGAGTAACTTAAACCGTTTATGCAGTGCACGCAACGAAAGTCTTCAAATGTGAATAATTTTTCCCGTTTTTGCAACATTTCTTACTGACGCTTCGCTCCTATTAGTCGCAGCGTAATGTTATATAGCCTAAAGCCTTCCTCTTTAAATTAACTATCCAACAAAAAACGTTTTTTTCAAATCGGACCAGTAGTTCCTGAGATTAGCACGTTTACACAAACAAACTCTTCCGCTTTATAATATTATAGTATTGGCCAATTGGCATCACTGACTAGTCTATGGCTGTGTCATAGACGGCTTTGTTTACGTTTGGGTTAAATTTATCTCGGACGTACTATACAAACCTTCCGACAAACACTTTACAATACATACCATGTGACATGTTCATACAACAGCCCTTAAGCTGTCACTGTTGCTTTGAAGTGGAACTGTAATAATAGGGGTAGTAAGTTCATGTTATAACCGAACCAAGTGCGTGTCAGAGCGTGTCTATAGCGGGTTCCGCAACGGCCATCGAGCTATAGTTTTTTTTAGTTATTTTAATAAAAAAAACGACGAATTGCTGCTCCAGCCGGAAGTCGCAGTTCCGAATCCCGTCGAAGAAACAAAAAGTTTTTTGTTTTCCTGTCATGGGTGTGTATTAAATATTATGTGTATAATATTAAAAAAAATACGTAAAGTATAAAAGTATTAAACATGTTTCCGTTGTCTGGATTTCGTAACAAAAGTTCTTCTGATACTGGAGCCAGAAAAATTAGACACCTACTTCAAAAATGTATGTCAGCTTTGGCAGATTTTTTTTCTAAACAATAAATTACAAGATTTAATAATTTTGAAAATCTCTTATTGTTTACAAATACCAGGTAGTTTACAAGTTGGCTTGTAAAGAGAAAGGTGTACAATATTAAAAATGAAAAAAGAAAACACAAAACGATTCACGATACCATAAACTAGAGGAGAAAAAAAAACAAAATCACATTACTGCATTTTATACAAAATAATAATAATTTTATACAAAATTATGACACCGAAAAAGAAAATCTATAAATGCATCTACAACGTTCGTCTGAGCGGTAAGACGTGGCAAGTTGACACCGCTGGCACAAAGTAGATAATAATATATAACAGAGACACGACCTAGTACTAGAAAATGGTATCACCCTAATACTGGCAATTCGACTGGCAAAGAGTGAAGTCCAGGCACATCCCGGAAACCGCCATCCTGCGCCACTATTGGAAAATACGAATTACTGATTTCGTTTCGTATCTTCTTCTTAATTAAGGAGTTGAATTTAGCTTAATGTGATGTTATGCTTAATAATATGCTTATCTTTATTTTATTGTCAATATCGTACTTATACAATATTCGGCATATTATTTTATAATTTACAAACTTTAATAGTAGTGATATCTATTGCAATTTTTTTGTATTAAATATAGATTGTATGGGATGGTAGGCCATGCCGCTGGTAATTAACTTATAATAACTAAAGTTAGAAAGCTTCCTTGTAATTAACACGGAATCCTAAATTGAAGCGATAAAATCGTAGACACAATTGCCGTAACGTGCCGGGCGCGGGCCGCGGTAATGACGCAGTTAATAAAACCAAAACCCTTTTCCACCTGTCCATCATCAGATCGGTTAAAGATCGAGTGATCTGGTGCCTTGGGTCTTTTGAATTCTAAACGCTGGCCATCAAAACATCGCAAGGTGCGCCCCTGAATATGATTAGCAGCTTGTCAAAAGTAAGTTAGGGCCCCAATGTATTTAAATATAATCAAAGGGTTTAACAGATATTTTCATAAATAATTAATAGGCCCTTTTTGTTTCCCGCGTCTGGGCCCTTTAACGAGAACGCAAAGTTTCACATTGGAGGTAAATTAAATTTTGTGTTTTTATAATTGTGTTAAATTATTTATGGAGTGATTAGAATTCAATTGTATGCGATAAAAATACAAACTGCTACAGTTTGTATGTTTTTCGACCTTAAATTAATTAGTTGATAACCACAGAAAACATCTGTAGGTAGCTTTAACAGATAATCATATTTTTTTGTAAAAAAAATGTATCTACTACTAAGTACCTACATTTTTATATAACATTATATTATGTTCTACTATTATAACAAACTAGCTGTTTCCGCTACTTCGTTCGCGTGGTTCTTAAGCGACTTAAACCATTTATGCAGCGCACGCAACGGAAGTCTCCCCGTTTTTGCAACATTTCTCACTGACGCTTCGCTCCTATTGGTCGTAGCGTAATGTTATATAGCCTAAAGCCTTCCTCTATAAATGGGCTATCCAACAAAAAAATAATTTTTCAAATCGAACCAGTAGTTCTTGAGATTAGCGCGTTTAAACAAACAAACAAACTCTTCCGCTTTATAATATTTTATACAAATAGAAGTCTCGGCAATATGCCGGGTAAATGATCCAGGTACGGGCGTGTGCCAAGTAACCTGATTCATATTTTATGAAAAAAGAGTTATGATTGTGGTGAATTAGTGAATGAAGACGAAGGGTTCATGAAACGACGAACTATGGAACTGGTATCAATGACGACGGACTTCTGCATTTGTATGTATGTATTTTTATGAAGGTCTATTGTTTTCAGTGCTGCGGTGAGAGTTTTGGGGATGACGCCGGTCGAAGATATAATGATAGGTATGATTTTTACAGATTCCTGGCGCCACATTTGTTTTATTTCGTCAGCTAGAGGTATGTATTTTTGAATCTTTTCACTATGTTTTTGTTTCAGGTTGTTTGTGTTCGGAACGGCTATGTCTATAAGGTAGGTGATTTTTTCAGGTTTTATGACGCTGCTGGGTTTATATTTATAATAAGGTGTTGGTGTCTCTATGAGCTTGTATTTAGTGGCTAGCAATTGGTGAATATGCTTGGCTACGTTGTTGTGACGGTACGTGTATTCTTTACTGGCTAAAGCGCTACATCCTCCAGTGACATGGTCTATAGTTTCGGTGGTTTGGTGGCATAATCTGCACTTGTCAGTTTCTATATTTTCTTTAAGGATATATTTAGAGTAATTACGCGTTTTAATTATTTGGTCCTGTATTGCTATTATAAAGCCTTCTGTCTCACTGAATATATTTCCTTTTGTGAGCCAGCTGAATGATGCCTCTTGATCTATATGTTCTTGTTGTACCTGGTGTGGGAATTTTCCATGTAGTGCTTTACTTTTCCATTTCGTTATTTTATTATTGTCGCTTAATATTTTGTGTCTTGGGTCAAATTGGTTATTGTTTAGGTGTAGAGGTGTCCCTGAGTGGGGAATATTTATAATGGCATTATGTAATTCACTTGTGTTAGCTTTATTTAGGAAATATTTCCTTAGGTTATCAATTTGATTGTAGTGTAGGTTTTTGATATCCATAGCACCACGGCCTCCTAGTTTTCTTTTTAGTGTAAATCTTTCAACTGCTGAATGGATGTGATGGATATTATGTTTATAGCTTGAGGTTCGGGTTGCAGTGTTAAGAGCTTCGAGTTCTGTATCTGTCCATTTAATTATTCCAAATGAGTAAGTTAATATCGGTACCGCGTATGTATTAATAGCTTTTATTTTATTTCGACCTGATAATTGAGTAGATAGTATTTTGTTAAGTCTCTCTTTATATTTCGATTTTAGTGTATTCTTTATTTCTTTATGATTAATTGCTGTACTTTGTATATATCCTAAATATTTATATGTATCTTTTGCTTGTATACTGTCTATTATACCTGTCTGTAGCTCTAAATTAAGTGATTCGGTTTGTGTGTGCTGGCCTTTAGTGATGCAGTTAATCTTACATTTTTCTATCCCGAAAGTCATTTTAATATCGGTACTAAATTGTTCTGTTAGTTGTAAAAGTTTTTCCAGTTGTTGCCTATCCGTTGCATATAGTTTAATGTCGTCCATGTAAAGTAAGTGAGTTATTTTAATATTCTTTGTTTTATCTATTACATATCCGTGACAAGCTTTGTTAAGGATTTTTGAGAGAGGGTTTAGAGCCAAACAGAACCATAAAGGGCTGAGTGAATCTCCTTGAAATATACCGCGTTTGATTTTGATAGGAGATGTACAGAAGGTAGTATCAATTGTTTTTAAATTAAGCTTAGTAGACCAAGTGCACATTAAACTTTGTAGGAACTGAATTAACTTACAATCAACTTTATATATTTTTAGGATATGTAGAAGCCAGGAGTGAGGGACACTATCAAAAGCCTTTTGATAATCAATGTAGGAGTAGTACAGGTTCTTACGGTTTTGTTTGACTTGGTTATGTATCTCAGCATCAATAATTAGTTGTTCTTTGCAGCCCATAGACCCTTTAGTGCAACCTTTTTGTTCTTCCGGTATTATGTTATTTTGTGTAATGTGTGCACTAAGTTTATTTAAGTTATTATTATTATTATTATTATGTATGTGTATAACTTCCTTGCTCACGGGCAATTAAATCCCGGACCTTTGGAAGGCATGCGTGGGGCCGAAGCCAACACGCAGAGGCCCCGTTACACAATTTTAATTTAAATGTAATGTGACACTAGCCGGCGACTCTCCCTGTACGCACCATGGGAGTGCGCCCACGGAGACCCACCGCTTAGTGTAGGACTATTGCAAGGAATGTTTATAAGAAAAGATTATGGGCTATAGGGGTGAGGTGCTAGTGGACTGGGTATCTATGACTATGGGAGGACTATGGCGTCTGCCAGATACCACGTGGTTACATGTATCATAAAGTAGGCAGACGGTGACTCGCCAACTCATCGTATTATTATTATTATTATTATTATTATTATTATTATTATTATTATTATTATTATTATTATTATTATTATTATTATTATTATTATTATTATATTTTAAAGAAATAGAAGTCTCGGCATTATGCCGGGTAAATGATCCAGGTACGGGCGTGTGCCAAGTAACCTGATTCAAAATGTATGAAAAAGTTATGATTGTGGTGAATTAGTGAACGATGACGAAGGGTTCAGAAAACGACGAACTATGGAACAAGTATCAATGACAATGGACTTTTGCATTTGTATGTAAGTATTTTTATGAAGGTCTATTGTTTTCAGTGCTGCGGTAAGGGTTTTGGGGATGACGCCGGTAGAAGAGATGATGATAGGTATGATTTTTACAGATTCCTGGCGCCACATTTGTTTTATTTCATCAGCTAGCGGTATGTATTTTTGAATCTTCTCATTATGTTTTTGTTTTAGGTTGTTTGTGTTCGGGACGGCTATGTCTATAAGGTAAGTGATTTTTTCGGGTTTAATTGTTAAGGTTATGTCTGGTCTGTTACTTAAGATGGTGCGATCTGTTACTATGTCTCGGTCCCAGTAAAGTTTTGCGGTACTGTTTTCCAGAACATTGGATGGTTTGTATTTGTAGTAGGGTGTGTGTGTATCTATTAGTTTGTACTTAGTGGCAAGAAGCTGGTGAATATGTTTGGCTACATTGTCGTGACGGTGCGTGTATTCTTTGTTGGCAAGAGAACTACATCCGCCAGTGATGTGGTCTATTGTTTCAGTGGTTTGGTGGCACAATCGACATTTATCGGTATCTATATTTTCTTTAAGTATATATTTTGAGTAGTTACGGATTTTAATTATTTGATCTTGAATTGCTATTAGGAATCCTTCTGTCTCACTATAAATATTACCTCGTATTAACCAACTGAAGGATGCTATGGGGTCTACATGGTCTTGCTCGAGCTGATTGGGGAATTTACCATGTAGGGCTTTAGATTTCCATTTGACTATTTTATCGGAATCTTCTATTATTTTCTGTTTTGCATTAAATTGACAGTTGTTTAGCTGCAGCGGTGTTCCTGAATGGGTCAGATTTGTAATGGCTTTATGTAATTGACTAGTATGCGATTTAGTATTGAAATATGTTCGTAGGTTGTTAATTTGACTATAGTGTAAATTTTTGATGTCTATCATGCCACGTCCACCATTTTTTCTCTTTAGGGTAAACCTTTCAACAGCTGAATGAATATGGTGGATATTGTGCTTATAGCTAGCTGTTCGTGTTGCAATATTAAGGGCTTCAAGTTCCGTATCTGACCATTTTATGATACCAAATGAGTAGGTCAATATTGGTATTGCGTAGCTATTAATAGCCTTTATTTTATTCCGACCTGACAGTTGTGTACATAATACTTTATTTAGTCTCTGTTTATAGTTAGATTTTAGCGTATTTTTTATATCTTTATGATTTATACCTGTACTTTGCATATATCCTAAATATTTATATGAATCCTTTGTTTGCATGCTATCTATTATTCCACCTTGCAGTTGTAAGTTATATGAATCTGTTTGTTGGTGTTGGCCCTTTATCATACAGTTAATTTTACATTTATCAGTTCCGAATGTCATTTCGATATCTGTGCTGAACCGTTCTGTAACTTTTAAAAGGTGTTCTAGTTGTGATCTATCAGTTGCGTACAGTTTTATATCATCCATATATAGCAGGTGCGTAATTTTTATATTATTATGTTTATCTATTGTATATCCATGAGATGATTTGTTTAAAATTTTGGAGAGTGGATTGAGTGCTAAACAGAACCATAAAGGACTGAGTGAATCGCCTTGGAATATACCACGATTGATTTTTATCGGAGACGTACAGAGAGTGGTGTCAGTTGTTCGAAGATTAAGTTTAGTTGACCAGATACACATTATATTTTGTAAAAACTGCACTAATTTATCATTAACTTTATATATTTTCAAGACCTGTATTAACCAAGAGTGTGGAACACTATCAAACGCCTTTTGATAGTCGATGTAAGAGTAGTAAAGATTTTTACGATTTTGTCTCGCTTGATTGTGTATTTCAGCATCTATTACCAACTGTTCTTTGCAGCCCATAGACCCCTTAGTGCTGCCTTTTTGTTCTTCGGGTATTATTTTATTTTGTGTGATGTGTGTATTAAGTTTTTGTGTAATTATAGCTGTGAGAAGTTTATAAAGAGTCGGTAGGCAGGTGATTGGGCGGTATTTTGTTGGATTAGTAGTGTCATTTTTATCTTTAGGTTTTAAGTATGTGATTCCTTGTGCAAAATATGAAGGTATGATCTGGGGGTCCTGAATGAAAGAGTTAAAAATTTTAGCAATGTGGTCATGTGTTGCGGTAAAATATTTTATCCAGTAGTTTTGCAATTTATCAGGTCCGGGGGCCTTCCAGTTGTGTGTTTTTTTTACAGCATAGGTGACGTCATCTTTATCTACTATAATTTCAGGCATTGGGCTTAAATTCTGACAATCCTGGGTTTCGGTATTGATCCATGGAGAGTTTGTGTTATGCTGACCTGCTTTGGACCAAAGATTTTCCCAATAGTTTTGCACTTCATTTATATCCGGTGGTTGTGTGATTTTTATATTTTCAGAATTGAGTTTTTGATAAAATACTTTTTGATTTGTGCTAAACAAAATATTATCTCTTCTTCTTGAATTACTTATTTTTAGTCGGCGTAGGCGCTTACATTGGGCTTGTAGTTTTTGTTTTAAATTATCAAGGTTATAGAGTAATTGGTTATTAGTTAATTTTTTCGGGTTTATTTTTTGCTGTTTTCTTGAGGTGAGATTTCCTTTTAAGTACAATACAATACAAATATACTTTATTGTGCACACAACAAGTTACAAAAAAAACAAAAAAAAAAATATACATTACAAAAATCAGACATGCACACAAAGGCGGCCTTATTACTAGATAGCAATTTCTTCCAGACAACCTTATGGTGTTAGAGAAAACAATGCTAGAGAATGGGAGTTGCGCAAAAGTATATTTAATAAAATAAAAGTAAATAAAATAAAATAATACATAAACACAATAAATATATAATATATGTATACAATATAATATAATATATATATCTATATATATATATATATATATATATATATATATATATATATATACAATAGATAAACCTACATGATATTTTAATTTATAATAATAAGTGTTAGTTACATAAGTTAAGGGTTGACACAATATGATTCCAGATAATGATTTTTTATAAGAGTTTTAAAGCGATGTATAGTTTCAGCCTGCCTTATATGGATAGGTAAAGAATTCCAAAGGGAAATGGATTTTACAATGAAAGAGCAATTAAAGTATTTAGTGCGGTGGATAGGAATGTCAAGAAGAAGATTAGATATAGATCGTAGTTCCAGTCTGTCAGAGGTACGGAAGTTAAAATTACTTTTTAAATAAGTGGGACAATGGGAGTCAAATAGGATGTTATAAAGGAAGGAGAGAACACGAGAGTCACGGCGGTAGCGGATTGGCAACCACTTTAACTTGAGGCGATACTCGGAGATATGGTCAAATTTACGTAAACCGAAAACAAACCTCAAAGCCAGGTTTTGAAGGCGCTCCAATTTGTTCAGTTGTTCCTCCGTCAAGTTAGTGAAAGAAGCGTCCGCATAATCTAAATGGGAAAGGAGTAGGGATTCAGCCAAAACTACCTTAGTGGGTATCGGAAGAACATATCGTAGACGTTTTAGGGAACGCCAGGTAGAAAAAACCTTTCTACTAATCTCTTGCAATTGATGCGTCCACGATAAATGTTCATCAAAGTACACTCCCAAGTTTTTAACCACTTTACTGAAAGGTATTGTTACACCATTTATAAGGACAGGAGGTAAAGAATCATGGTCAACTCTAGAAATTAGCCCGGGGCTACCAATTACAATTAATTGAGTTTTAATAGGATTAATAAGAAGTCCATGATTCTTGCTCCATTCACAAATATTCGACAAATCGTGATTCACTAGATCAAAAGCGGAATTCAGATTGTCCAAAGGAGACTGTGTGTATATTTGAAGATCGTCCGCATACAAGTGGTAGGATGATGAAATCGATATTGTTATAGGGTTTATAAAAATTGCAAACAGAAGAGGAGATAGCACACCACCCTGAGGCACGCCGGCATAGATATAACTCCAATCGGAGAAATAATCAGATGATTTAACTCTCTGCCGTCGTCCTACAAGGTAGCTACGAATTAAATTAATTATTGATGGTGAAAGATTTAAAGATGCAAGCCGGGCTAGCAGAATATCGTGGTCTATGGAATTGAAGGCATTACTAAAATCCAGAAGTGTGAGAATAGTAAGCATTTTATCATCCATACCTGACCGTATATCATCAGCTACCTTTACCAATGCGGTAGTCGTACTGTGACCAGTGCGAAAACCGGACTGGAACGGACTGAGTAAGCTGTTGTGGGTAACAAATTGCGTAAGCTGGTGATGAATGATTCGCTCTAAAACTTTTGATAAAAAGGGTAGGATGGAAATAGGACGGAAGTCAGACACAGTCTTAGGACAGGAGGATTTAGGTAAAGGAATTATGTAAGCTGCCTTCCAGGCATCAGGAAAGGTACAAGACTCTAAACATGAATTAAAAATGTGTGCAAGAACAGGAACAATTATATCTAATATTGGTGTGATCATTCTACGACTGATACCGTCATCTCCTACTGCGTTTGACGATATGGAAAGGATGTGCTTTTTAATCTCACACTCGGAAACTGGAACAGTAAGGAACGGATCAGAATTCAATATAGGTAGCGAAGAAATATAATTTAACATTTGTGATTTAATTTTGGGGTCGAGATTAAAAGAGGAAGTAAAATGGTTATTAAGTGAATCTATATCTATATTATGTGAGTCTTGCGGTTCAGAGCATTTGCCCACGCCGAGGGATTTGAGAAATTTCCATGTTTTAGCCGGATCCCCGTTCTCAACGGAGGCGTGAATATGACGTCTTTGTGCGTCACGACACATCATATTACAGCGGTTCCGGATTTTAATATATTTGTTACGATATTCTTCTGTCTTTTTTATTTTAAATTTGGCTTTGGCTGCATGCTTAGCATTTATCAGAGATTTGATTTCGTCTGATAACCAGGGAGCGGGAAGATGTTTGATTTTAACGGGCCTAACAGGTGCATGAATATCATAAAGAGATTTAAGTTTAGCGTTAAATATTATATCAATTTTGTCATTAATGGAATCAGCTGAGAGTAAGTTTGACCAGTCTATGTTATGTGCGTCCTCCTCTAGGCTTTCAATATTCATCGAAGAGAAATTTCTTTGAAGAAGAGTTTTTACCTTAGCTTTGGGGGGGCGAACATTATAGGCGACATAGATAAGATCATGGTATGAAAACATATCAGCTGAGACTTGTCCATGCGTAGTAACACGATTAGGAGAGGAGACTATGATTAGGTCGAGCAGGGAAGGACGGGAACCTGGAAAGCAGTGGGTAGGATTCAGAGGTAGTAATTTCATATTATATGAATCTAAAATTGAACTAAGTTTAGTCGATCGACTATCACCCTTAAGTAGACAAGTATTGAAATCGCCCATTATAACACAATGATCGTAGTACGGTGTAAAAGCATCAAGCGTATTTTCAAAGGATGAGAAGTACTGTGTAAGCTGTCCTATTTGTTTTCGTAACTTTGTGATTCTGTTTTCTATTCTTGTCTGCCATTTTGGGTTATTTTGGTCTACTGTTTTGCTTCTTTCTTTATTTTCAGAGGATTCTTTTATTATCTTACTATGTAAAGTTGTAGTAGTTAAGGCTGCACAGTACATAGCACATTGTATATCATCCAGACAAGGTACTCCCTTTTCCTCTAAGTATTTTTGTAATATATCATTTAGAAGGTTTACTGTTTTAATAATTTTACGTGTGACTTGAAGTTTTGGAATAATAGGTCTAAGGGTTGGATCTGTATCAGTGTATTTAATTAACATTTCTTTGAAAACATTTTCTACTTTTTGGGTCTCGGCTGAGCCGGGATTTGTAATTGGGCTATTTCCTTCATTTGTTTCCATAATAATTATATTATGTTCTGTGGTGCTGGAAACGCTTGTTAGAGTATTTGGTTGATGTGAGTGTGAAATAGACGAATTTTGTGAATATTGGTCGTCAATGAAAGATTGGTGATTTGGATGTATGTTCAATGATATAGTATGTAGAACGCTTGAATCTATTAGAGGTTGGGATTGTAGGTGTACTGATTGTTTAATTTGTTCTCTTTCAGCAGCTGCAATTCTATTATTTCTATGTATAACACGGATTTGATCAGCTAGTCTTTGTTCAGAAATATGGCAAAGTTCTGGAAAGGTTTCGAGAAACTTTTTATGGAGTAATGGTCGAAAAGCTGTCAAGTTTGATTCACATGATGTGACTATATAGTAGCAACGGAGAAGTTCTCTGTTAATTTGAGCAGTCCATTTCATCCGTTGTCTACTTTTGCCAGCGAGAGTGGTTGGAGGAAGCATGTCCTGCAAAACACTTCTTACTGGTGTATTGATGAAGTGTGATTGTATGGGAGTATTGTGTTCTACGAGATGTTGGTTATTATTTTGATAAGAGCTCGTAGATGGTATGATGTCAGGGATGGACACAGGATAGTTAGCAAATGCTTCCCGTGTATCAACGTCTGACATTGGTGACAATGTGGTGGATCGTGATGATGTTGAATTATTATCAAGCATGTAAGACTTTGGCGATGAATGAGGTGATGAAAACAAGCTTGTTGATGAGGTAGGTGATACTGAAATGGGGTACGAGTATGTGTTGCTCGTTGTTGTGAAGATATTGTCTGCAGCAGTACTAGACTGAGCAGGAAGTGGCGATACGGTGCCCCCCCCAGAATACGAGGGACAGCCCGAACCCGAAGGCCCGGGGCGGGATTCTCCATCGCTTGTCGCTCCGGTACCCGCCTGGGGTATATTTCTATTTCGCAGTCGCATTTCATAAAATCTTCTTTACACTTCTCTTCTACTTCTTCTTGGGGCTTGGGACCGTTAGTTTGGGAAGGGTGAAATTAATATGTAGCCAAGGTGTTAGTGGCATTAATAAATTTGGCGTTACTGGGTCTAGATGTAAGTGACCCATTTATGGTTCATGCCTTCCCTAAGCCCCCCCACCACGTCAAGGTGGCCCCCCGGGGGGGTTATTATTATTATTATTATTATTATTATTATTTAGAATGAATCGTTGTCTCGGCTATTTGCCGGATGAATGACTCAGGTACGGGCTGGTGCCAAGTATCCTGATTCATGTTAAGTGAAAAGAAGTGTTATTATTATTATTATTATTATTATTATTATTATTATAACAAATGTATTGACCCCTCATTAAAATTAGATCAGTAATTTAGGTGTTTTAGTGGAATAATCATACATACATATAAACAAACATTGCTAAAATCATTACCCCTCCTTTTGGCTTCATCAACAATCTGGCCCCGTGATAAGTATCAGTGGAACTTATGTTACAGGTACCAGACAAAGGAAAAATAATTTAATACTTTTATACAATACACATATTTAAGACTAGCTGTGCCCGCGACTTCGTTCGCGTGGTGTTTGTTTGACTTAAACCGTTTATGCAGCGCATGCAACGAAAGTCCCCAAATGTAAATTGTTTGTTTGTTTAAACGCACTAATGTCCCGTATATGATGCCCAACGCCGCGACGACCGACGCCGCGACGCCCGACGCCGCAACGCCCAACGTCGTGGAGTCGACGCCCGACGCCGCGACGCCCGACGCCGGGACGCCCGACGCCGCGACGCCCGACGGCGCAACGCCCGACGGCGCGACGCCCGACGGCGCGACGCCCGACGGCGCGACGCCCGACGGCGCGACGCCCGACGGCGCGACGCCCGACGGCGCGACGCCCGACACCGCGACGCTCGACACCGCGACGCCCGACGCCCGACGCCCAACGCCGCGACGCCCAACATCGCGACGCCGACGCCCAACGTCACGACGCCGACGCCTGACGCCGCGACGCCTAACGTCGCGACGCCGACGCCCAACGCCGCGACGCCGACGCCCAACGCCGCGATGCCCAACGTTGCGACGCCGACGCCCGACGTCGCGACGCTGAAGGACGCCACGTTGCCCAACGTCGCGACGCCGACGCCCGATGCCCGACGCCGCGACGCACGACGCCGCGACGCCCGACGCCGCGACGCCGACGCCCGACGCCGCGACGCCCAACGTCGCGACGACGACGCCGCGACGCCCGACGGCGCAACGCCCGACGGCGCGACGCCCGACGGCGCGACGCCCGACGGCGCGACGCCCGACACCGCGACGCTCGACACCGCGACGCCCGACGCCCGACGCCCAACGCCGCGACGCCCAACATCGCGACGCCGACGCCCAACGTCACGACGCCGACGCCTGACGCCGCGACGCCCGACGCCGCGACGCCCAACGTCGCGACGACGACGCCCGTCAGCGCGACGCCCGACGCCGCGACGCCAGACGCCGCGACGCCCGACGCCGCGACGCCAGACGCCGCGACGCCCGACGCCGCGACGCCAGACGCCGCGACGCCCGACGCCGCGACACCCGACGCCGCGACGCCCAACGTCACGACGCCGACGCCTGACGCCGCGACGCCTAACGTCGCGACGCCGACGCCCAACGCCGCGACGCCGACGCCCAACGCCGCGATACCCAACGTTGCGACGCCGACGCCCGACGTCGCGACGCTGAAGGACGCCGCGTTGCCCAACGTCGCGACGCCGACGCCCGATACCCGACGCCGCGACGCACGACGCCGCGACGCCCGACGCCGCGACGCCGACGCCCGACGCCGCGACGCCCGCCGTCGCGACGCCGACGCCCGACGCCGCGACACCCGACGCCGCGATGCCCAACGTCGTGACGCCGACGCCTGACGCCACGACGCCCAACGTCGCGACGCCGACGCCCAACGCCGCGACGCCCAACGTCGCGACGCCCAACGTCGCGACGCCGACGCCCGATGCCCGACGCCGTGACGCCCGACGCCGCGACGCTGACGCCCGACGCCGTGACGCCCAACAACGCGGCGTTGGGCGCCGCGACGCCCAACGTATATCTTCAAAGACTAAGTAGTAGTGGTATAACATTAATATTTAAAATCGATTCATAAATGACGAAGATATCCACGAACAAATATAAAAAAAAACATAATATATTTACGTATTGAGAAACCACCTCCTATTTTGGAAGTCGGTTAAAAATATTATGTTGATTATTTCATGTTACAATCTACCTTTGTGCCAAGTTTCATTTAAGTACGTTGAGTAGTTTGGCTGAAATACCGTCAAATAGGTAGTTACAATTTTTTGAAGATCCCACGGGAACCCTTTCGTTTTTCGGGATAATAATTTCCAATAATGCTCTTCAGGTCATAAGCTACCTGCCTGCCAAATTTTAATTTAAATACGTTGAGTAGTTTGGCTGAAATACCGTCAAATAGATAGCTACAATTTTTTTAAGATCCCCCGGGAACCCTTTCGTTTTTCGGGATAATAATTTCCAATAATGCTCTTCAGGTCATAAGCTACCTGCCTGCCAAATTTCATTTAAATACCTTAAGTAGTTTGGCTGAAATACTGTCAAATAGATAGCTACAATTTTTTGAAGATCCCACGGGAACCCTTTCGTTTTTCGGGATAATAATTTCCTATAATGCTCTTCAGGTCATAAGCTACCTGCCTGCCAAATTTCATTTCATTCTATACAGTGGTCTTAGCGTGATGCGACGACAAACATTCCCATATGGACAGACAGACAGACAGACAGACAGACAGACAGACAGACAGACAGACAGACATTTTTTTCAAAAATGTTATTTTTAGGTTCTGTGGCTCTTATAGACCCCCTTTTCTTGATTTTCACTTAAATATTCTTAATGCACAGACATGACCCCTCTACAGATTTATTATATGTATAGATTATTATTATACTACTAGTTGACCCGTGCCCACTTCGTCGAGAATACAAACCGTTTAAAACTTCCCTGGACTTCCACGAATATTTCAAGACTAAAAATAGCCGAATCGGTTCAGCCATTCTCGAGTTTTAACGTGACTAACGAACTGTAATTCATTTTTATATATAAGAGAATACACAATTATTACACATCCATGACCCAGGAACACAAAAAATGTTTGTTACTTCGGCGGGATTCGAACACGCGGCCTCCAGCGTGGCCGACGTGCTCAACCACTGAGCTATAGACGTCATTATATTCTTCACTACTGTAACAAGAAAAGATTCTTCCGAAAAGTTGCTTACGACAAGCATAAAAAAAATGTTGTCTAGCATAAAAAAAAATCTGAGACGAATAAAAAATGAATCACGAAAATCGGATCATTAACCTCGGAGTAATCGGCGTGCCTCCTTTTTTTGGTAGTCGGTTAAAAATGACAACCATTTCATAAGGGCGTGTTTCACCAAACAATGTTAAAGTTAATCCTTCGTTAAATATCATGTTTCCGTCATCCGTTAACAC
This sequence comes from Celastrina argiolus, assembly GCA_905187575.2. Lineage (NCBI taxonomy): Eukaryota > Metazoa > Arthropoda > Insecta > Lepidoptera > Lycaenidae > Celastrina > Celastrina argiolus. The sequence continues at coordinate 13,775,712 of LR994599.1, read as the reverse complement.
TACATGCGTTGGTGAAATCGGGTCTCTTACTCCTTATCTGTTTTTACGAGAAATGTGTTAACAGTTTAATAAATATTTATAGAATGTAATTAAATTATAATATCTCGATCTGCCTTATTATAAACGGTTCATTTTCAACATTACACGTCGTACAAGCGATGGTACATCTTGTCGCTTGTAGATGGCCGATACGGGACCCTTTATTGGCAACAAATGATACACGGGGGTGTTAAATCGTCCCATCAGCATATTAACATACTAACATACGACATATTAACATACAATCAGACGGCGTTTTGCATAATTACCTGTCTGGTTTAATTATTTTGAGACGAATATCATATTTTTGCGATGTCACATGTGACTTTTCTAATTAAAATCATTTTGCAATGTGTTAACTTTTAATACCTTCTTGTTTGTAAGCAATTTGTTTATTTAAATTTATGCAAATTACTACTTCTACATTAGACAGTTATATTTCTTTAACTAGAGTTACGAAACACAATTGTTACATACACATACAGGGGCCTTATTCTCCAAAATGATTCGATTTTGATTCAGATTCGATCGTGCCGCATACTCCCGAATGAATTGACGTTTGATTATTTTGATTCTCAGTCGATTGTTATGGTCGGGTACAAAAAGTTACGATCCAACGATTTTATTTATCCTGGTTAGTTTCAAAGTAATCCACCAAATAAAATACCAAAAGCCGTTGAGATCGAACTGATTCGAATCTCGATTGTAATTGTAAGACTGCTGTACCTACTTTCAGCTGTACCAATTTAAAGCACAACTAAAATGAACTAGTAACATTTAAGCTAATTAATCTCCAGAATTTGAATGTTAAATTTGTAAAAAAATGATATACCCACGACACTATACTAGCAATCATAACTTTTAAAATCTCCGTTGAAAACTTGTGTTAAGTGTCGGATAACCTATTCGGATATTTTGTCGCTTACTATATGTTGAGCGACATGGTAAAACATGCGTATCTGAATAACCTGCGCATACAGCTTGTGCAACGGGCCAGCTACAAAGACTATTTAATATGACCACGAATTTTAAAACGTCGAACGCAAAACGCAGTTGCAATTGGCAGAGCTATAAATTGCGTCCCCTAATGACGATTATCAGCGACGTATGCTAATCGTACAGCGTTACTAGCACATCACTGCGCCTGCGCCCTCGCGACAATATGCAAATACACTCGCATACAAAAAGCTCGCGGTGGCGACGCGACTGTACATCAATCGATCAACGCCGGATACTGGTGGAATACGTCTTCATTGTGTTCATTAGAGCCACCTGCCCCCTCACTATGTCCGGCATCCGAGAACGGAATTGTTGCTTTTTACAAATACTCGTGAATGTTGACATGTGTTTGAATATTTTTCGTTCTATCGATTTATTTGATGCAATAAATTTTTGGCGAAAATTTAATTGTAATATTGTTTGAAAGATTAATTGTACAATATCGCTTAAAAATTTAATTGTACAATGTCGCTTGAAAAATAATTGTACAATGTCGCTTGAAAATTTAATTGTACAATGTCGCATCAAAAATTAATTGTAAAATGACGCTTGAAAATGTAACTGTACAATGTCGCTTAAAAACTAATTTTACAATGTCGCTTGAAAAATGAATTGTACAATGTCGCTTGAAAATTTAACTGTACAATGTCGCTTTAAAAATTAATTGTACAATGTCGCATCAAAAATTAATTGTAAAATGACGCTTGAAAATTTAACTGTACAATGTCGCTTTAAAAATTAATTGTACAATGTCGCTTTAAAAATTAATTGTACTATGTCGCTTGAAAAATTAATTGCTTGAAAATTTTCATGACTCGTATATTCCGTTACGATTTACTAGTTCACCGGTCGAATTTCCATTTTTTGTTTTCGTACAATAAAGGCTAGATTTCCGGCTCGATCTACCTTCAGTTTGGACTGAACAGATTCCAAATCTTATGGTCTATGTGCATTTTGTATAGGTAGATCGCATTAGTCGGATGGACTAACGCGATATTTCAATACATGTGCTCTCATCCGTTCAGGCCAAATTGACGTCAGTTCTCTCTGATTCTTCTCAATATAATCTCAATGAAATAGAACTTCTCATATTATATACTGTTAGTAACCAAAAATATGTAAACATTAAAATACAGGGTGTAAAAAGAACAGTCACCATAACTTTGAGATACGATTATACTACCTTTCCTCATTTTGGAAATGTTTTTTTTTTTTTTTGTCATAACTTAAAATTTTTTCTTCTTACCAATTCTTATTTTTTGGTCGCAAGAATAACAAAAAAGCAAAAGATATTTTTTTTAATGACTGTAAATTTAAATTTAAAAAAAAATACAGAATAAGTAGTATAATGTTATCCTAAAGTTATAGTGACTGTTTTTAATACCCGTTAAAGCTTGAGCATTACTTTAGCGGAAAATAAAAATCTGTTTTTCAATACAAAATCGATCTACTAGAACACCAAATAAAATCCACGTAAAATTAAACAAAGGTGAGGCTGAGTGGGTATAATTATCGCGTGTATTATTCGGTAACAGATCATTACGGCGTAAACCACATTTAATTCTACTAATTTGAGTATATATTTTATGCTTTCACGGCCATTAAAAGTGTTTAAGCGGTCCCGAGCAACAATACTATCTGATGGAGACCGTTACGCCGCCATTGTGGTATTAAATACTCTAATTACGGATCGAGACGTCCCAGCTCGCAACCGCAGCTCTCGCAACGCATTCACATCACTACGTCGGGAGAGGTCGGCGGTTAGCCAAATTACACGCTTCCTTTATTGAAACATGAAGGTTATATTAACAGATTTTCGAAACATTCTCGGTGAAATGCAAAAAATTGAAATTTTACCGCGGAGAGGGTTTTCGTTACGCATTGTTATTTTTTTGAGGTTTTGACAAGGCAATTATTAACTATATTTTTGACCTATATTAAATATTATGTTGAACTAAACGAAGGTATACTACTGGTGGTGCTACTAAGTACAGATATTTCATTTAAAAATGTTAATACATAATTACCTACCGCAAATTTTTGTAACCAAAACACAATAGTAGTAGGATAAAATCCATAGAAAAAGGAGGGGAATATCATAAAATAAAAGGAAAAATAAATACAATAATACAATACAATAAAATACAATACAATGTCTTTATTCGCATAAAACATGTTTTAAAAGTTGTTACCAATAAATTTGTTGAATATGGGTTGTTGATTTGAATGACATGTTAATTGATCCTACATTTGAATAGCGTTCGAGAAACCAGGAGATCATGGATGGAAACTTTTTCTTCTTTTTTATAAAATTGTGTCAATTTCCTACCTGAACTCCCAACCAGGAATCCAAAAGTTAATAGCTCCCCTCATCGATTTCGGTGTCGGTAGCCGATTTCATTGAAACCACGCCAGCTACACATAAGTAATTTTATAGTGCCCAAGTATGTGCGCAATACACAGAAGCACTCTCTCTTCCTTTTACTTTCATTGTCCAGTGGGACGATAAACCGACACGACTGGCGAGAGAACAGGCGCAGGACCGACTTTTTACATGCCCATCCGACGCATGGATCATCTTTCTTGTCAGACAATCAGGTGATCGGCCTGCATTGTCCTAACCAAACTTGAATACAGCATTGGAAAGGTATTTAATTTGAGATAAAAAAACAAAACCAACATAATATCTCTTGTCTTCTTTTGTTGTTCTTCTGTTGTGATGTTCTATAAACAAAGAACAATGTATTGACAATGCGATGTTACATTGTACTTGTAATGTTTTACAGCAATTTGTAGGGTAAAGGCTTGAAACCACAACATTTCCTCTTTTCTGTTGTGATTTCAACAATCACCTCCCAATACATTATACGTGCGGTAATTATTGTCTTTGGACAACAAAAAGACGAGTTATTAAAAGCATTTTTGAAGTGTTTACTTTTGTTTCATTGTTCTTTTTAATCCACTTACAAAAAAAGGAGTGTTATAATAACGACCTCAGTAGCGCAGTTTCACGTGTGTTAGAATCCCGCCGAAGGAACAAAAAGTTTTCTGTGTTCCTGAGAGATGGATGTGTGTCATAGGTATTACAATTTACAATGGTCAAGGTAGAGAGGTGGTCGTACCCGCTAATAAAATCTAAATATAAGTTCACACCGAAATACGGTAGAAAAAAAAGAACTTGATAGAGCATATATATTCGTTTGCCGTTGCAATATTGCCAATAGCAGGTGCGACCATGGCTCTACCTTGACCATTTTTGTACCTATGCATTTCTGGATTTCAAAAAGAATTATTTTCTCGTTTCAGCCTTTTTTGACCCTTTTTTTGAGAAATCGGGTTATAGACATCTTTTTTTTAAGTAAAATAAAATTAATTAACTCCAACAGAGTTCTTGTAGCTGAAACGAGTGTATGCGTTAAATCTAATCGCACACCGTAAATGTAGTCAACCGTCCATTTTCCCGCTATCACAGCAATAGGCACCGAACACGAAGCTACCCAGGGCAATTAACTTCTAAAGGTTATAACTAAAATTCGAATACTCCTCGAAATTAAACTCTATGACTCAAGTAATAAGTTAGCAGTTTGAATATTCGATGGAAGTTGTTCGGTGGAGTTTATAGAGTAATAAGTTGATTAGCATAACGACCTGCGCACCTTAACGCAACATGGCTGGTCACGCTGCCCTCCCGTCGCAATTTCCACCGCCTGGGCTTTTGTGGAAAGTAATATATTCAGAATAGCAAACGAGGTACATAGTCAATACGTCTTTAAATTGCTTTAAAAGGTACTCGAGTCAATAAAAACGGTGATTTGAAGCTAAGCAACCGAATGCATTTCTATAGTAAATATTACGTACGATACCCTTCAAGCTAAAATCCATCCGTTCAGCCTGTAGAGTCTAATAATTACTTATACATACATACATACTCTTGAAAAACAGAACCCTCCTTCCAGCACAGTCGGCTAAAAAGCGAACAGCAAAATTTGGGCATTTACAAAAAAAGGACAGTTCAAAATTTGGGGTTACAAAAGGATCAAATTTCAAAATCAAGTTCCTAGCTTACTAACCGTATCAGATCAATATGCTACTGGATGACAAGAAATTGCCTATAACGGCAATGAACTTTTATTTCAGGTCATGAAAATTCTGGCTTTTTCTGATTGACCAATGTGACCACGTGGTAGAAGTGTGACTGCACGAATCTTATGTTGACCCTAAAAGTTGTTGGCGACTTTGTAGGCAATTGAAATTTTGACATAGCCTATTTCCTGAACCGTTCCCTGTTGTCTGTACTTTAGCACTTGTTGACACATACTTCAATCCGTCATATTGTAGAAGCTCTATAAGAAAATTTGGGCTATTGATTCACTTATTATGCCTTTAAGACGTTTGGCAGAAAAATAAAACGCCATTAACGCTGTTTACGTACCTTACGATCAGATTATTGAATTGTAGCAGTCGTTTTTAAATCAGCTATGAGGTGAATCAGCTGAATGAGGTCACAAGCCTCAGCGTTTATGCTTACGTCTTTAAATGTCAGTAAATCGTTCGCCCACTAACCTGATCAGACGATTTTCCCAAACCTAACATAACATGGTCATATATGCATATTCAAATAACAACCAAATGTATTTAGTTTTTTGTAATTTCCGATTCTCTTATCGCCACTCCGTCAAGTAGAAGTCGCGTTTCATGCAAAACCAATTTACAAAGTCCCTTAGAAAGGGCGATTCGTGGCTGGACGTAATTACTCACGTGTTATGACATCCCATTAGCATACGGACACGGTGCGTGAGGCAACTTGCAGGCCATTCACACGGCCTATCTTGATTCTGGCCGGCCTATGAAAAGACGGCAATTAAAAACTAAACTACCTATATGGAAAGCATTTACTAATGCAATAAGGAAGAAGGTAATTATGAGATGGTAGAAGAGTTCGAGTGTAAATGATTATAATAATGTATTGTGTAGATTAAGGAAGTTTTATCGCCTATCAAAAATTTCGGAGTTGAATTTTGAAAATCCTTTATTGGATGTCTACGACATTAGAGGAACACGTATGCGATTTTAGAATTAAAACTAAAGTTAGGCTTTAGCCTATTAAAAAGTTTTCAGGGTTGAATTTTGAAAATCCTTTAGTGGAGGTCTATCTACGACATGAAAGGAAAACACGTATGCGATTTTTGATTTTCAACTCAACTTAGGCTTTAGCCTATTAAAAAGTTTTCAGGGTTGAATTTTGAAAATCCTTCTTTAGTGGATGCCTACGACATGAGAGGAACACGTTTGCGATTTTGGAGTTAAAACTAAATTTGAGCATATTGGCGATCGTGATTTTCAGAATAGGCTTAGGAATTAGCTTAGGCTAAGCTAATTGTGCTCGAGCGAGAGGTCGCGGGTTCGAATACCGCCGAGGGAACAAAAAGTTTTCAATGTTCCTGGGTCATGGATGTGTATTAAATTTCTGTATAATATAAGAAAAATCTGAAATATGTGTATAGTATATAAGTATTAAATATATTTCCGTTCTCTGGTACCTTTAACACAAGTTCTTCGGATATTTAGCACGGGGCCAGATTGACGTGGTGTGAAGCGTCTTTATATGTAAAAAATGATGATGACATACCACTTAGCCAGACAGGTCTTCTGATGAACGAAATGTTAGGTAGTTTTTACACGACACCGCAGTGACGGGGCTGCTGTTTTGCCGCCGTGTTTTTTGCCGCGGTGTCGTGTGAAAACTGCCTTACACTGAGATTTATGTGTGTGGCGCGAGCGGCGAATTACCATATTGGTATGACCTGCGCCGTTTAGCGCATATCTATGTATATTAGCTTTCCGAAACCCATTGTGCCTGCTGCCTAGCGAGTAGCGAACTGCATCGCCACCTTTATTTGCTAGACACGTAGCGTCTGCAAAAAAATTGTGTCGTTCGAAAAACGTGAAAAGTGTTGATCGATAAACGGGAAAATCGTTAATTGAGGATTTCGGAAGGATCTATGACGTCCACTGCTGGTTTAAAGCTTTCCCCAAAGTATTTTGTAAGGGGGTAGTTCCCTATACTCGTCACGCGTAGAGCATTTTTTGTTTTGGCACCACATAATATAAAAAACTTACCATACGCGATAAAAAAAATAAAAAAGTATAAAATGACCACGAGGAGTGAATCTTACTATGCTAGGGCTTACAGGCTCCTAGTTTAACTCATCTGTATGGTCACAATACAGATGAGTTAAACTAGTAGCGATTAAAGATCTTCATAAAAGTCATTTTATGAAGATTCTATATCGCGACTTGTCACGATAAAGTAAGTAATTTGTATGAAACACGCTGTATAAACAATTTTAAATCCTATGCAGGACCTTTGCACGGCAAAATTTACCTATCAAGAGTACGAGAAATCGACGACTAGGAGACTCCTGTTTACTCCTCCAAAAGTTAACTGATTCAGGTATTTTTTTCATTATTAACTAAAAAAAGGCTTCAGTTTTGTTCCTATGCTTTGATTTTATCATAAAATGTACTCCAATTTGTTTTCTGGATGGTTAAACACAGCCAAAAATCTTGTTCTATTTTTTAGGTAAACGTCCATATCTCTTTTAATAATTAATTTATAAAAAAAAATAAAAAGGGATATACTAATAGTATACATAGATACTCGTATTCAGAAAAAAATGTTACTCTAGTGGCAATATCCACGAAGAAAACAGGTGTCGCGTAGACCCCTGTTTCTGATTTAAAAACGGCTGTTGTTTCTACTTAAGGATTGAGAAACGTGAGACAAATATGAGATCTGTTTAATGATTGTGAGTACTCGATCCCATTAGCATACAGTTTCAGAATAGACCCGTGGAAATCGTATGTGAAGGCGATTAAGTACAGTTGCTTTGTCCGATCTCCAGATAACTCTATTGTGCCAACTAACTGTATACACTACACAGTGGCTCCCAATCTTCTGGAGGGTCGCGGTACCTATGGCCTTTTAGAGACATTTTAGTGGGTGCGTTCCTTACCCCGCCGGCGAGTCCAACATACCCCGGTGGCCTTTCCCAGCGTCATCACGGGTTAAGCATTTCCCAACGAAAAAAATACGTTACCCATTGCACGAGCCCCATTCGGTAGAAGGGCGTTCGGTGACTCGAATTGCTCTCCTGGAATTTCTTCCCTGGGGAAAGGGACAGGCTGTGCGCTGCCGGAGTAAGAATAAGCACCCTCAAATGTTTCCAGTGGGTGTCGTTAAAGACTACATACAGAATATATATCCGTAAATAGACAGTAGGTTGGATTTGGATATTAAAACTGCATTTGCCAATGCACCAAGGAGAAAGTGAAGCTGATAGAAACGGAGTTACAAATACTATTTCGCTATTTGATGATGAAAGCGATAAAAATGGTATTAAGTAACCAATAATAATTTTGGTTAATTTATGTGCATAGAAAAAAGTGCGTACCTTTTCTCAGCGTTCACACTGGTAAAGAACACCATTCTTGTGACCAAGTACCAGTTGTACCAGTGTGAACGCTGAAAAAAGCGACTATTTGCGGTTTCGAATAATACCTAATCGTCGTCGTTCTCGTTTCAACTATGACGTTTACTATTGTCCTACCTATTTCCGGATGTAAATTCTCTTTGTCGACACCCATGGGTAAGATGGTTAGTGCTATTCTTACTCTGGCACTCCATAGATAAAAATTCAGATATTAATGATTTTTATACTCCTGCGCACTCTTTGGGAACCCCTGTACATACATGATTGTTGCAAGGGTGCTATGAGAAAACACTTTACATACACTTTCCAAATGTAATTGTATGAGAGGTAATTAGGGATTTCTAATAATGTACCGTCTTTGATGTTTGAATTGATAAAATTGAATGCAAGTACAGAATGACTTGTTGATTCTAGTACCGTTTTCCGCATGTAAAACCGATTCTTTAGAATCGTCAAAGTCGTAATCTGTAAATGACATCACACGAATTAAATTATTTTTTGACCCCTCCCTCGTCTTTTTTTGTATGTGAGTCTCATTCCCTAGTGTGACGTCAATTTTACATCTAAAATTCCAAAATATCCGTCTGCGTGGTCTAGTGGTTCAGAGCTTCGCTCTTGATCCGGAGATCGCGGGTTCGATTTCCGCGTTGGAACAACAGAAAAAATGTTGTTTCCAAGTTTGATTAGAACAATGTATGATAAGAAAGATGATCCATGCGTCGGATGGGCATTAAAAAGTCAGTCTTGCACCTGTTCTATCCCCAGTCGTGTTGGTTTACCGTCCCACTGGGTTATGATAGTAAAAGGAAGAGAGAGTGTTCTTGTACTGCACACACACTTGGGCACTATAAAACTACTCCTGTGTAGCTTGCGTAGCTTGCGTGGTTTCAATGAAAATCGGCTACCGACACCGAAATCGGTGAGAGAAGCTATTATTATTATTATTATCTAAAATTATATTTTTGCATTTTATCGATAAAAAGAAAGCTTGGGTAGTTTTCGACATTACGATCATTAGGACTCCCTTTTATCACTTCATATTTATTATTAGCCTAAACACTGCTGGGCAAAGGCCTCTCCCGGTGTCCTCCAGGTATTTCTTTCCTGCACCATCGCCGACCAGCCATGATGGAATGCGTCCAGCTTGTCGCGCCATATGTTCTGTGCCGGCCGCAGCGACGTTATCCATCGTCTGATGCATATGTATCTTTACCCAGCGCACGGAGTGCATGCGACTTATGTGTTCTTACCAGTTCCATTTCAGTTTGGCTCCCTTTATTCCTACGTCAGTGATGCCTGCTTTGGAACGCAGCGTGGTTTTTCGTACTTGGTCAACTAGCTGAATTCCCAGGATGCTGCGCTCCATCGCTCTTTGGCAGACCCCAAGCCGGAACTTTTGTCCTTCGGTCAGTGACCAGGTTTGAGCACCTTAGATTAGTTTAGGCTAGTTAGGAGATTGGTAAACCTTTTCTCAACGGCTGATGGCAATCCGCAAGTGGTTTTAGTGGGTAAATCGGCCGCTTTGAGCCGGGAGTCCCACATACCCCTGTGGGACCCTCTCTGAAGGATGCGTAGCGCATTTCCCTTGCGAAATAAAAAAAAGGATATTGGTAAACCTCCCTTCATTAGGTTCTTAAATCTTCATGGTATTCAGGTAGCTTGTCCGGGCTTTAGCAACCTGGCGATATTTTATCATGTAGGACAATTATAAGGTTATTTTCTAACCTATTTAGAAATAAAAGACTTTTCATTGTCAGAATAGGCGTCTTAATTAATAATTGATAACTACGTTTTCCAATGGTATTTTACTTTACGTATATTTTACGTTTCTGATTTAATTAAAGCTTCTGTTGTAGGTACGATGTTCTTAGACAATTAATTATTAGGTATCCACGTAAATAATACGTTCATTAATAATAAAAACGATAATGATAGGACTAACGATTTAGTTAAATTTTGTATGTAACAATTAGAATTCTATAACATTTGTAGTTTCAATAATTTGACTGGTGTAATTTTCGTGTTGTCATCCTTGATTTTGTAAATTATCTATTTGAAGACGAATGAAATTGATACTTAAGTAACTGTAATAATAAAATATGGTTTTACAGTTTACAATCGTAAAATAGACTACACCTATATTATACTTCGAATATAATAACAACAAAATACCCTTATTTGAGGTGCCATCACTAATGTCACTTAAGCAGTTCGAAAAAAAGTGATGATACGAATTCCTGTGTCACTTAGCAAAATATGTTATGTCAAATCCCATACATTTTGTTTTCGAACTTCGTGATAATAGCAATATCATCTTGAATAAGGGTCTAGATGTTCCCGCGACTGACTCGTAAGCCCCGTTCTTTATTGGTGATCTGCTCATATTGCGCCTCAGTGCCTTGATAATGTACAGCCGATGGCCTAGCTTTCCTCAATAAACGAACAATCATACGCTGAAAGAATTTTTCAAATTAGACCAGTAGTTCTTGAATAATTTCAATAACAACTGATTTGAAAAAGTCTTTTTCAAGTATGTTTTTGTGTTATTTTGAGATATAATGCTCTCAAAACAATAAACAAGCAATCTTTTTACATGTCCCACCGACGCATGCCTGCTTTGCCCTTATCAGACTTGACAAATGACAACAGCTTTAGTTATTCCAACCCGGGATCGAACCTCGATCACTGACCACGGAGACATTGTTTAGATTGCATTAAATATATTTATTAGGAATTAGGAACCATTAGCAAATGCGTTTCAACAAACAATATAATATTTGATATCCTAAATCTTGCGTGTTAAATTTAATACACAAAATGGCGTGAGCTGCAAAGTGTAAAGAAAATTCTAGAATAATAAACTAATTAGTTATTATTTTTCAGGTCACGAGCCCAATAGTTAGGTATTTGCATATGTATGTTGATCGTATCGTAGTTTTGACCGTAAATATACCTAATAGGTAACTAGGTTCCTACTACAGCTCGTGAGCAAGGCTTTTTCTGGCTAAAAAGCTTTAGTTTTCTTAAGTAATAAAAGGTATGCAAATTTTATTTCACTATTAAAGGTGAAATGTTAGTATAATATGTAACTTGTTGAACTGTTTATGTTACTCACACATATATTTGAGTGTTTTGTGAAAACGTCTTATGAATAAGTCACAAAAATGCTTCCAACAACTTCATGATTTTTAAAGAATCGATTTCTTTAAAAACAGTACAACAAGTTACATATCTATTATACTACCATTTCACCTTATCTGGGTACAGAATTGTTTGAAAGCCTACCTACCTAGATTAACTGCTCTTAATTTACGGGTAAGTTCCAATAGTATTTGTTACGTTTACAATAACGCATTTTAATTGGAATTAAAATATTAAAATAAGTGTAATATTTTTTTACCTAAATATAAATAACTTAAAGTAAGTACCTATGTAACAAGAGTAAAATTCTTCATTTTTGAAAGTGAAACGAAACGTTGTTTTATCTGTCAAATATGCAGCTTCTCAAGTAGATATTGCTCGCTCTATCGCCTATCGCTGACGCCTCCATGGTCGCGGGTTCGAATCCCGCTGAGGGTACAAAAAGCTTTAATTGTTCCTGAGTCATGGATGTGTGTTAAATTTGTGTATTAATGTAATAAAAATCTTAAATATGCTTATACTATAAAAGTATTAAATATATTTCCATTTCACACACAACACAAGTTCTTCGGATACTCAGCACGGGGCCAGATTGACGTGGTGTAAAGCGTCCATAGATATTATATTATATAATTATATTATTGCGATTTCTTGAGACCGAGTTTGAGATTGTCTTAAACTAGAAGTAAATTCAAATATTATTTTCATAATACGATAATCCAAAATACTAGTCGTAACCTATAATTGGAGAGTAACGGCAATTGATTTCCGTTAATGTAATTTGGACACTGTACGTCCACCCCTAGCGTGAGGCTATGTAGCCATATTATTTTACCTCGCAGTATCATGAAAATAAACTTTATGTCGTCTACATAAGGGCATTGCCAGGGGTAAAATACTTGTACTGTAGTATTTACATAGTGTGTCGCGTACTCGCGTCAGTTGCGTGAGTTTTTCTGTTAATGTATGTAAATGGGAAGCAATTAGGCGAGTTAATACACGGGGTAGGCAGCGCCATGTGTTGTAGGCGGCGACCGGCGACCGACGCGGCGACCGGCGACCGCGACTGGCGACCGCGACAGCAACTGTTTGTTTCGAATTAGTTATTAACTAGTAATTGTCATGTACGAGTACGAGTAATGTAATTTAATTATAAGCTGTTTTTTGTCTTAGCGACATTTTAAATGTCATGCTACATTGTGTTGTACTTTCGGTCTAACGCTGTTCATACGTCGTTATATCCATAGAAAACCGATGATTTTCTCAGGAAATTAGCTGCTGATTATGTGATTAGTTTAAGTCGCTTTATCTTCACAACCACGTATAAAACAAAAAAAAAATCAATAGAGTCAAAAAACTTAATCATTTTAGATTTTGATATAACATGGATTTTGTTTTAAATGAGGTTCAGTTATGTACAGTATTCATCAAAAATCCAAGTCATGTTATAATCTAAAATTATTAGGTAAATTTTTTGACTCTAGGTAATGAAACGTTGTACTTAGTTTTATAGATACGATGTTGTGAAGGTAAAGTGACGTAGGTAGGTAGTATTGTTATTTTGAACCTATTATTGGAAACAAAGATTTTAGTGTAAATTAATACATTTTTAAATCACCAAAAAATTGTTGCCCTTATTTAGTACTTTCATAATTTGATATTACTTCTACTTTTTAGAACATACCAAAGCGATAATTTATAAGATAAGTATATAAAATAAGCAAAAATATGCAGATTTCAAATCCATACCTACAGTCATTATTAAAACAAAAATCCCCCAGACCGAATCCAATTTTGTCCAATGTTTGGTTTGGTCTTATCAAATTAGCGCGTCCAAGATCAGAGGGGGCGGGGCTTGGTTGGTCCCGCCCCCCGAGCGCGCGCGGGGCGGGACGCTGTACTCTCACTCAGCTCTACTGTAGTCTATGGGATAGATAACCACAGATCTGCGGTCGCACACCATTGAACACCATGTTCGTCGCATCCGTTTTGTCTAATTTAATATCTAGTTTGTTGTAACTTAGTACTTTTTTATTGCAGAGTAATAGAATAGAAGGTAGAAGAAAACGTGGAAGGCCAAGAAGAACTTTTATGGACCAGGTGAAAGAGAAAGTAATGGTCGTGTCGTATCAGGAGGTCAAGAGAAGGGCGGAGTGCAGAGAGGAATGGAGAAAACTCCACCGACAAGAGCGAAGCTCTTAAGTTAGAAGAAGAAGAATAGAATAATAGTCGATAGTATGATGAGTGGTATATTCACTGTACAGATTGGTGAAGGTGATTCGAAGAGTCTTAACTTTTGTGCAACTAGCTACCTTTTATCTTTTCAGAGACAACAATATTTGAGTATTGATTTAGGTTACATAAAAATAAGTTATCTACATTAAATATACAAAATACCTACAATTATACTTAGTACCTCTTTTATATATTTTTAAGCGAATATAAATAAAATTAAATAATACTGTTGTAAACATGATTAGTGTCCGGATGTTTTTAAACACATATTTATTTTCAAAAAATTACTTAGGAAATAAAATAAAAATAAAACCTCAAACAAGGGTGATTCCTCTCTGTATGACTGTATGACGATGCTCATTTATGCTCATAACGTATGTCATGTCATTACTTTTTACGGGCGCTGAGCAAAATTATCCGACGGCGGCGCGCCGACAGATCATGTTCGGAGCGGCAGCGCCGCGTCAGCGTGGGAACGATCATCGCCTGCAGTCGCTGCGGCGCATAATCTATACAAATCTTAGTACAGGGGTCTTCAGCGCGTATGTAAGTGTTCAATTAAGTAGTCCCGCGAGCGCGGCAAGCTGCTAGAAGGATATGTCAGCTTTATCATAGAAAAAAATGCCACTAGAACCGTTCGGCATGCCGAGTTGGATCACGGCGGCGGCGGCGTCGACTAAAACCAGTGCGGCGCGGCGCGGCGCCCATGTCTATTTACAATTCACTTATTGCTAAAATGAAGTGATACGATAATGGCTTATTTTATTCTAATTTTTAAACTTACATTACACCTACTCACTAATAGTGTAAGTAGATACAATAATTGTATACTGTGCGACGTAAAACATAATCCTATGAACATATCAATTGATAACAATAATATTGTTTTTGAAAGTAGATATTATAGTAATTAAATTACTAGGTAAAATAATAAAATCAGAAAACATTTATTTATTTCAAAGAAAAATATTAGTGTGGCTTTTTTAATAATAAATAAGAGAATTAAACATGCAAGCAGACTCGGAAACCTACCGTCTTGTTTTTTACCGACGGCATAACAAATATTTCTTACACTCAATTATTGTACCTTTATAAGACAAGCAGGCTTACTCCCGACACAATCGAGAATGGAATCAGTTCGATTTCAACGGCTTTTGGTATTTTATTTGGTGGATTATTTTGAAACTAACCAGGATAAAGAAAATCGTTACATCCTAACGCTTTGTACTTCCGACCATATCAATTGACTGAGAATCAAAATAGACAAACGTCAATTTAATCAGTTTGAAGAGTAAGGCCCTTGTTTATGTTTACAAAACAACATAACAAGAACGAGTAAGAAGTTTAAAGTTGCATTTCTTTTTTCTATAGGTCACCACTTTGACTCCATATAAAACAGGGTTCGATTTAAAAAGCCAAATTGAGTAGGGTGCTGATCTAAATATGAATAGAGCGTTTTGTTCTAACAGGTAGCGGATCGTATGTCAAGATGGGTGGTCCCACAGATCGCGTAGATATTTTAAAGGCATTATGATGGAAATGTCCGTACGTCTGTAGCCCGCCGACTTTGTTGCTGGACCACGACTAATGTGGACCAGAATACCTGGACCCCTGCGAGACGGCAGCTATGGTGGACCAGACGTGGAAACTTTTCAACAGGGGGTCAAGATAGGTGTCACGTTACGATGGATGTGCAACTAAACGGGTGATGCTCAGAATTCTGATCGCTGTTTGTTGGGTGACACCTAGTTCTGTTGCAACTGTTAATTCAATTCAATGAAAATGAGGATGTATGAGGATGAAAAACTAGATAAATAAACTAAGTATCTAAGCCTTATTTTCTGAGTATTGACATTGCATTGCATTTCATTTTCGTATGTTGAAATGTATCTTAAATTAAATTCAACAAATATTACTACTTAGATCAAGACATAAAAGAGACAGAGAAACAAAAAAATATGAAAGAGACAAAAATAGAATAATTATAAATTGGAAGACAGTGCTATAGCCGAAAAATTTATATCTACCCGTAATAATACTGAGAAAGAAAGAAAGAGAAAGTAAATAAATAAAAAAAAATTAATGTAAAAGTAAAATTTAAATTGAAAATGACTGATCCCATACACCAAGGGTTAAATAACCTATAGGTAGTCCCTTAACACAAAGGATGAATAAAAATCTGAATTTATTAACAAACTCAGATTGGTGCAAGTTGTCTACATAATATATTATTGAATAATAATACCTCCCCTCACCGATTTCGGTGACGGTGGCCGGTTTCATTGAAACTAGGCCAGCTACGCAGGAGTTATTTTATAGTGCCCAAGTGTGTGCGCAATACACAGAAGCACTCTCTCTTCCTTTACTCTCGTAGACTAGTGGGACGACTGGCGGGAGATCAGGCGCAGGACCGACTTTTACATTCCCATCCGACGCATGGATCATCTTGTCAGACAATCAGGTCACCAGCCTGCATTGTCCTAACCAAACTTGAAAATAACATTTTTTGTTATTCCAACGCGAGAATCGAGCCCACGACCTCCAGATCGAGAGCGAAGCTCTGAACCACTAGACCGCGAAGGCGTTTATTGAATTACATTACAATTTTATATCATACATAGTGTAAGAACTAATTTAATTCATTGCTTGTTTCCGTTTTGTTTTTACTTCTCATAATTGAGTAATTAATGAATAGTTTTAATTCATTGTGATAAACATGAATGATACCGGTATACAATTACAAATGCAACAAACAAGAGAAATTGTGTTTAAAATAATTATAATAAATTGTAGATAATATTATATTTTACAAGGAGAAATATATACAACATGATTTATATAAAGCAAATAATAAAATCATAGTAGGTTCTCATCTTTACATTTCTCAAATAAATAAAGACTTTTAGACTTTATTTATTTGAGAAATGGCTTTGGCTACTGGGCTTACTACCAGAAAATTGCTATACAGTAAAGACTTATAACTCCTTATTATAAAGCCGAAAGTTTGTGTGTATGTTTGTTAGTTTTTGACGTACATACTAACAGTAATTGTATCACGGATACTAAGCACGGGGCCAGATTGATGTGATGTGAAACGTCCATAGATATTATTATTCTTATTATTGTGTAGGCTGTATATATTCTTTAACTTATGAAAAAGTACATTAATGTCGCACACCATTATTTTGCGGGCTAAGTTAACAATTTTGAACCAAGATACCCGTCCATCAGTGACAGAAACCAACCGAAGGCGTAGTTAGCCGTTCTAGGGCTACTTTTAATCTTGCTTTAAACAAACTGATCTCTATCAAAACACATAATATTCAA
Organism: Celastrina argiolus; assembly: GCA_905187575.2. Lineage (NCBI taxonomy): Eukaryota > Metazoa > Arthropoda > Insecta > Lepidoptera > Lycaenidae > Celastrina > Celastrina argiolus. Next base: position 13,758,478 of record LR994599.1, on the reverse strand, counting down.
ACGCATGAATTATGCAAGAAGCATTTAGGTAAGCCAATGATCAATACATTTGAAAGGCTTCCAGCATAGGGCACCTGTAGACCATAGACTATAGAGGTTCTTGTATAGTGCACCTGTAGACCATAGACTATAGAGGTTCCAGTATAGAGCACCTGTAGACCATAAACTATAGAGGTTCCAGCATAGAGCACCTGTACACCACAGATTATAGAGGATCCGGTATAGAGCACTTGTAGACCATAATAGACTATAGAGGATCCGGCACAGAGCAGTTGTAGACCATAGAATATAGCAGTTCCAGCATATATCATCTGTATAGGCTATAGAGGTTCCATAATAGAGCAACTGTATATCATAGACTATAGAGCTTCCAGCACAGAGCACCTGTACATCGTAGACTATTATAGTCTACGATGTACAGGTGTTCTATGGTCTACAACTGCTCTGTGCCGGATCCTCTATAATAGAGGATCTGGCATAGAGCACCGGTATTCTATACAGTACAGAGGCTGTAGACAGTAGAGGCTGTATCCCGATAGGAACCTGTCCCCGGCAGTGTCAGATAAAGGCGCCATTACAAATAAATATATTCATTAGGTGACACCTACGCGTTATCGCGGCACTAAATCCTGCGATGTCGGCGCCTGTCGCGGGTTTGAAAAAAGAATACAACGCCATTAAATAATAAAGGCAATTATACGGCTCTTGCTGTGAAAATTAATTAGTTTATTGCTTACGGAGGTTGATGGGAGCACTGGAGTACTGTGGACTGTGTTATAAGTGATCGCCGACAAAATAGATTACGTGCTCATTGGACGAGTTCACAAAGGTCGTGTACCTAAGTTAGATGGTAACATAAAGTAATGTTGATTTTCTTACATTATGTTGTATAAGTTAAGTACCTGTGATGATAGTTGTAGTTTGTAAATGAATAAATAAAAAAATGTAATATATCTTAGATAACATTATGAACGGAATGTTTTAATAAACTATTCATCTAGGGTAAGAAACCATTGTGACAGCCAATCGCATAGCTAGATATAATATTTTATTAAAGCAGGCCGTAATACTATATTACTTTAAATTTTCTTATGTTTCGGAGATTGTTTTTTTTTTCTGAGTGATATTGCTTTGATATTTGTTCTAAAAAATTGTAAAGCTTATATTATAATACATTGCAAAATAGGTACCAGTTTTGTACATCATCTACAATATTTTCTACCACTTCGAGTGAAGCTGAAATTATTTATATTTAGATCCACTGCTACTTTATGTTTTAAATTTATTAAGATAATAAGTAACATAACATTTTGTTATTCAACACTCCAATAACCATTAAGGTTGGTCGGGAGTGTAAGAAAACTAATATACCTACAATAAAATATAATATATAAAAAAATCTAAACATACTTACTAACAAGTAAGAAATGAAAACTCTAGCATAAAATAGAATAAAATAAAGTAATCTGCGAGTTAGACTATTTATGTATTCCAGGACTTTAATCGCTCGATAGTGGTTTACATTTTAAAAATACATTTTTATTGTAACCATAATTACACTGTGAAAGTGATTCGTGGTATTTTTTAAAGAAAAAACCTTGGCAAGTTGGTATATTGTTTCTCTTATTTCATATGCTTCAACGGAAGTGCCTTTACAAACCTCTGTGGCAAGTAATTACCAGGGGAAAGGATTAAAACCGCATATCTATATAATTATAAAGCAAAAACTTTTTATCCCTTTTTATGAATATTCTAGGGTAAATATAATAGTTTTTACAATTATAGCTTTTATAGAGAAGTAGAGCATACATAAAATTAATAAAAATAACAAGAACACACGTATAAAAATATAGGTAGGTTTGATACTTTTTTTTTGTTATGGTCAAGCATTTGAAAGAGGCAAGAGATCTTAAGAAATAAAAAAAACCTCAAGTATAAATAAATTTATAAATCTAATCAATACGAGTAGTATTATAATAGTATAAGCTATACCAACCTACAATATTGATACGTAAGAAAAGTGACTAAACAGACAAAATATATTTTCCAGTGTGTAAATATTTTTAATAGGAAGTCATTTAAGTGAATTCAAAAGAGAGCTATTATCTGTGAACGGAAACCGCATCGATCGAGATTGCTTCAAAATTAAAGAGCAACATTGCATTTACGATCAAAGGACTTGAAAAGCTGAACGGCAGTTGTTTCGGCTGTCCCCCCCGGGGGCCTCCTCCCTGTAATTACCAGCACTGATATTCTCTGCATAAATCGATAAAGGATTGTTTTGTGTCGTATCGCTGGAAATAATTACCGTAGACTTCTGAGGTGAAGCTAATTGCAATATATTGCTCTACCTTTTTTCTACAAAAATATTTTATGTTTTTATTACATGTGGCTCACGTTGTTTGATCTTAGTAACTTCAACCTACAATAATTTCTACACCTACAAGGTAACCTACACTTAATAATATAATTAAAATCGCTGTGAATAAATAGGGGTTGCTGGCAGAGGAATCGACAATTTAGAATGATTTAATTAATTTCAATATTTCATGAAAATTAACAAAATAAATATACCTATTAGATTTAAGATTTAAGGATGGACGAGTCGCCCACTGCGGTTGTTATAACTTAGGGGTATAATAATAATACTCGACAGATTTCCAAAACCCACTAAATATACATGAAATTTTCATTTAATTCGGCCATCGGTTTCGGAAGAGTTCGGCCGCAAACACAGAGTTGGAAGTTGATTAAAAATTAATACAGTTGATAAAATAGTTTCAAAACTTTAAAACAAGGTTTCAAGTTTCTATTCAATTAGAACGGAGCGCCCTCGTCACAGTAGAATGCTAGGCATGATTAACTACAACCACGTTTAATTAAGAATCCATGATCAAAGTAACGCGATCTCCAGTAGCAGCGGCAATTAGTTATTAGATAGAAAGAGACGCGTATATATCGCGTCGCTCTATTCAAATTGTGAAAGATCACCTGTGCTCACTACTGTAATTCTGCCACCGGGCGGTATAGCACCTGTCCCTTTCATACGGTTCATGCTTAAGCCGACTCGAACGAGTGTGAGTAGGAGTAGTTCCACCGAAGCCAATAACATAAACGACGTAAAGTAAACATCGCGCATGCTAAAAATAACCTTGTGGCGACGGTCTTAAGGCTTTCGATGCTGCGCCAAATAAATAACGAACGTAAAGAACAGGACGGAAGGCTGCAAATGAATCGAGCGGCGTGGTTTTGACGCGTTCGGAAATCGAATTAAGAGCGTTAGAGTGAGAGGTTGGAGGTGTACGCGGGTGCGGAGGCAGTTTTTTGTTATTGTCCGAGGTTTTTTCCGAGGCGTGCTAATGGGAGTAGGCGCGAGTGGGCGAGCCAGGCGCGCTTCAGTGTTCTGGCTGAGCTTAGGTTGGTGTGTCGCGCGTTGACTTCGGTCTGTGAACTGTGGCTAGGTGTAACTTGCGTATGCCGTGGTAGCTCTACCATGTTGATATCGGCGGGCAGCGGCCCCACACCCGAGTTCTCTCCTGCTTCGTGCTGCTCCACGTGGAAGATGGAATCGGCACCACCTGCATCCTTGTCGCAGCCTCTCAATATATCACCAAACGGTAAGTCCAGAAAGTTAGCAGCATATTTACAATGCTAGTAAATAATAATCTTGTCAATGTAGTTGCTAGGATTTTTTTTGTTTATTTACTAAAAAAACAATAAACGAATAAGGTATTTCAATTTATATTACCTACGTGCTAAAAGCGCTCTACAATATTTGGAGAGTTCCCGCGCCGGTTTAAATTATATTTTTACTAATGTTAAAAATGCTTAAATATAATAATATTACGAATACATAAAAAATACTTTGTGAAAAAAAAGTCTTAGCATTATGTGTATATTAGTAGGTACATATTATGAACTACTCATGCATAGGTTATATCTTCATAATATTATTGTTGTATACAAAAAAACCTAAACGATTATCAAATTAATTGACTAATATTAATAAGTACCTAATAACTGATAAGTCATGATATTTATAAAACATTTTAATATCACTCTTCCAAGAAAATATAAATCCTTTATAAAATGTAGAGCAAGCCGACGGGTAACTTAATTAGGTAAATTATTATTTTTATTTGTATTTTAATAAATATTTAATTATTACTGTTATATAAATATAAACTAAAATATTATAAAAGAAATATAATATTATTTTTTTTCGCGTTTGCATTAATTGGCACAAATTACTTACACCACAATTATAGGACATAGGCTTTATTTTATCACGGTAAAATGTACGGTTCCCCGTCACATACATAAAAGTTAGGTTTAAAAAATATCACACTAGATTAGGTACCTGCTTTATTTTAGAAGAGGATGTATTTTTTTGTAAATTATAATATTCTTGTAATAATATCAAAGTTGAAAGTAATTTTTTTTATATTTCATAGTTATGACCCGTTTCAATAACCTATCTATAACTGAGGTTTAAAAACCAGAAAATGATCTCAATCCTAGTCATAGGTATATACTATATAGGTATTATTTTTTAGATCATTTCATAACTTTCATTCTTCTCTAGATTTCTATATTCTTTGTTTAAATATTTGACAGCCTAAAGGTATATTGCTAGTTATTTCACTATCATAACTTTTAGAAATAATCTAAGAAAGAGTAAGAAACTGAACCTACTATTTGGTTCTAATTTGATGTGCCTACCGCCTATATAGCCTGTAAAATTATAGTTATTTTGGCAACCACATTATCGTAGGTAATTATTATTAGCTACCGTTGAAAAGGCTTTTATCATAATTAAATATTAAATAAAAATAGATAATATTATCATAATAGGCAGCGTATTGATTAATTCATATCCAAAAATATAATATTCGTGTCCTATTGTTTATGATTCTTAAAATAATAATATTATGCTAAATGTTTAAAATATTATACATCCGCATTCTATGCATCTTAATAATTATTATTGAAGCTATTTTTATATTATTCATTTAACTTTTATCTATTATTATAAAAATATGTGTATATTCTTTGTTACAAAATATTATTCTTAAATAGCAAGATAAATTTATTAGTATTTGTATAAGAATATTGTTGAATTAAACATAATATTTAATAATTATTTATCAATAATAAGGTACAAAAAGCATTAAAGCGTTTTGACACACACAAGAAAGCAGTAAATTAATCTGATTACAAAAGTAACATTAATTATTAACAATTTCAATGTCCGTGAAATAAAATATGAGAAGTCTTTCCTCTGCAATGGGTTCAACAAGGGTTCAACCCGTGAAGATACGAAGCGTCAAGTTTATCAGCTATAGGTAGCATACATTATTTCCATATAAATAATATGTTGACAAACATAGACGATCGTGACAAATAAAGACGCTTCAACGCTGTCAATTTTCCACTGCCGGGCATGTAACCTCAATTCTCGTATTTAATGGTTAACTCTACTTTAATAAAAATATAAATAATAATAATAATAAAGATTTTTATTCGGAAAACCAGTTCCATTTTGTTAGTTTTACATTTTTTTTTTGTTTATATTTAGCGTTAGTAGGTACTGTTAATTATGTTTGGATCAAATAACCCGCTCGTTTGAAGTCAGTTTGACGTTTATGAGGATATCATTCTACTTAAGCCTTACTCTCCAAACTGATTCGATTTTGATATTAGATTTGATAGTGGCGGAACTATAAAAAAAATTGACGTTTGTTTATTTTGTTTCTCAGTCGATTGATATGGTCGGGAGTAGAAAAAGTAGCGATCTATTTCTTTATCCTGGTCAGTTTCAAAGTAATCCACCAAATAAAATACCAAAAGTCATAGAACTGGTTCGATTCTTGATTTTGTGGGAGTAAGCTACAATTTTGTTCACATTTTATCTTCATCTAAACTTTGTTATATAAAGCGGAAGAGTTTGTTTGTTTAAACGCGCTAATCTCAGGAACTACTGGTCTGATTTGAAAAAATCTTTTTTTGTTGGATAGTCCATTTATAGAGGAAGGCTTTAGGTTATATAACATTACGCTGCGACCAATAGGAGCAAAACGTCAGTGAGAAATGTTGCAAGAACGGGGAGACTTTCGTTGCGCGCGCTGCATACCTAAACGGCTTAAGTCGCTCAAAAACCACGCGAACGAAGCCGCGGGCAAGCTAGTGATTTAATAAGCAGAATCGACACTGAGATATCCCTTATGTGTTTAATAAAGATATTTTTATTTCTTTAAACCTTTTAAAAAACAGTTTAAGATATTCGAATGCCTCAAGATTTTCCTTACGCAAGATGGCGCCGATATTTTGTCGTAGCCAGCTGCGATGAGTGAGCGAAACTCGGAGGACATTGTTGGAATTGCGCCGCCGATCGGACCAATTAATCGATAGATTGGTCGATAGATAGGCTCTATCGTTTCCGGCGGGGCTGCTCAATATTCACCAACTCGTTGTGTCACAGTCCCTGTCATTAATCAACGTAATTGATTTTATTAATGCGTAATATGATGATGTAGATACGTGTAATTTGATATCGGCAATTCTTGTGTATGTAGTGACGTTTAATTTTATGTACCTCTAGTTCTTGCAATAAAACTTAGATAATGCATTTTAATAATTCAAATATGAAATAACATAATTATTCACGATAAACATCGTAGATAATTATTACTATTGAAAAATCTAAGTTTAGATTCTATGTTTAAAGTCAGTTTTATATTGTATTTTGCTTTTTTGTTTTTACCTAGGTACGTAGGACCTAGAAAACTAAGAAAACTGCTAAATTTGCTAAAATTAATCTGTTTGCAGCTTTTATTATACAGTTACTGATTTTATTTAAATAATAGATAGCTTTGTTCTCTATACATTTTACTAACACTATTATTCTACGTGTAGATATTATTCCTTATAAAAGTAAGTACTAACATTATCCCACGGGAACACTACTTTTTCGGTATATAAAACGGAGAGGAACCAAATTTTATCAAAATGAGTCTATTGTACACAAAGTTTATAATATTTGTTTGATTAACAAAAACCTTAGTGTACCTACAATAATACATAAGCCAAACATTTCTTTAAAGTACTTAACTATACATACTTAAATTCAAATCAACCTAGACCTTTTTTTCACCAGTTTTAAATAGTTATAATTAATAATTATAATAATATCTATGTACGCTTCACACCACGTCAATCTGGCCCCGTGTTAAGTACTTTTGATTTTTACTATATTAATACAAATATTTAATACCCATCAATACCCAGCTTATTATTGTTCCTTCGGCAGGATTCGAACCCGCGACCTCCCGCTCGCTAAACCACTGCGATACAGAGGTCGTTAATTGCCTATATAGAGCAGAAGAAAAATACGTACAGTAGTTTTTAACTGAATGAGTTTTTCTTTGATTTTCACAGTGAAAACATCATATAAATGCAAAATAGATAAACAGGCATTATGGTTAGGTAATCTATGAACACGCATTTTATAGGCTTAACTCAAGAAGCCAACCAAGCCTAGGCGCCAAGAAGCAAGTCTGAGCAGTGCAATAATATTACTTAGTATTATTAGGCACGATAATAGCTTCCGATTTTTTTTGTTAAAACCGGGCCAGCTACGCAGGGGCTCTTAGTGTCCAAGTGTGTGCCTAATACACTGTGGGTATACGAGTGGAAGCCTCAAAGGGAGATCTCCGACTAAGCGAGATGGTATGCTCGATCAGGCCGAAGCCCCACTGTACTAGTTTTCAGATGCTGTATCTATATATATTTGATGCTGTATTCAAATTCAATTCAAAATTCAATTCAAAATATTTTATTTCCAAATAAAACTTAACAAGCTATTTTCGGAAAGTCAACAAAAAGGCTACCACCGGTTCAACCCTAGCCCGCCGAGAAGAACCGGCGTAAGAAACTCGGGCGGGGCCATCTTTTAGCAAAAAGATGGAAAATTGTTCTTTTTTAAAAAGTGTATACATAATATGTTTACAATGTAAAAACTTAATCTACTTATATATTATAACAAAAGTATCTATTCACATTAAAAATAAAATTAAAAATTCAAACAATAAAGTAAAAACTACATGGCAAATAATTGCAAATGAAACTGGAAAAGTCACCAGTCGCAACTCAAATTTTAAATTGAATATAGATGATAAAATCATTAAATCTGACATTGAAGTTGCTACTGTTTTTGAAAAATATTTTGCTGACATTCCGGTTTCAACTACAAAAAATTTAAATGCCTCTTCCGTTGATGCTGAATTACTTCTGAAAGAAAATGTAAAAGAGTATGAAGTCGACTTTCGATTTAGAGAAATAGGGCCCCAAGACATAATAAAAAACATTAATTTGTTAAATATTAAGAATACTACAGATTTATGGGGCCTATCAACGAAAGTTATCAAATCGATAGTCGATATTATTGCACCTTACTTATCAACTGTTTTCAATGATTGTATAAAAAGTGGCTCTTTTCCTGATTTAATGAAACATAGTAAAGTAATACCTCTGTTTAAATCTGGCTGTAGGTCGGATCCATCTAATTTCCGACCTATATCTATTCTACCAACGCTAAGTAAAATATATGAAAAAATAATACTTAATCAATTGCTAGCACATTTTAATATCAATAACATCTTGCATGATAAACAATTCGGGTTTACAAAGGGACGCTCTACAACAGATGCAGGCGCCGATTTGATAAGTAACATTTTTGATGCTTGGGAGGGATCGCGGGATGCTCTTGGAATATTCTGCGATCTCTCCAAGGCATTTGACTGTGTGCAGCACACAACGTTGATCAGGAAACTAGGCCACTATGGGGTAAAGGGTCAGGCACTCGCCCTCTTGAAATCATACTTATCAAATAGAACTCAGAGGGTTGAGGTAAATGGAAAAAGATCTGTAGGCTCTAAAATAGAGATGGGGGTCCCACAAGGATCTATTTTAGGTCCTTTTTTATTTTTAATTTATATAAATGACCTACCATACTTCATAAATGAAAAACATGGGATAGTATTATTTGCTGATGATACGTCTCTTATTTTTAATATGAAACGACAAAATACATGCCACGACGAAGTAAATAATGCTCTCTCAAAGATAGTACATTGGTTTAGTGTCAATAATCTTTTACTAAATAATAAAAAAACAAAATGTGTCAAATTGACATTGCCAAATGTAAGGAAATTTGAAACCAATGTGCTATTAAATAATGAACGTATGGAACTAGTGGATACAGCAGTATTCTTAGGTATAACATTAGATTCAAAACTTCAGTGGGGCCCTCATATTGCTAGGCTGGCCGACAGACTCAGTTCAGCACCATACGCAGTTAGTAAAATTAGACAATATTCAGATGAAAGTACAGCACGTCTAGTGTATTTTAGTTACTTTCATAGTATAATGTCCTATGGCATTTTGCTATGGGGCAACGCTGCAGATATAAATAATATATTTGTGCTGCAGAAGCGAGCTGTTCAGGCAATCTACAAACTGGCCCCTAACACCTCACTTAGAGAAAAGTTTAAGGAAACAGGAATCTTAACTGTACCTTCTCAGTACGTCCTTTCAAATTTAATGTATGTTAAAAAAAAATTACACTTATTTAAGAAGAAAAGTGAAAACCATAATAGAAATACTCGAAATAAGCATAAACTTGATGTACCAGTGACTAGACTTAGTAAAGTAAAAAAATCGTTTAAGGGCCAATGTATACGCCTATACAATAGGATCCCAGAAAACGTTCAAAATTTTTCTAACAATAAGTTTAAGAAAGTAGCCAAAGAACGTTTGTATGCAAAAGCTTACTATACAGTAAATGATTTTATGAATGACAGCACACCTTGGGAATAAGGTAGCCCTCTGCAAGGCTATACATTTTGGACAATATAATGTATGTCAGAAATTTAATACATTTTGGACAATATAATGTATTAGCCTCTCAATACATTTTGGACAATATAATGTATGTCAGAAAGAACTTAAATAATTTTAAAACGAAAAGCGACAATCACTGTAGAAATACAAGAAATAAACACAAGTTAGATATACCTATGATCAGGCTTAGCAAAGTAAGCAAATCTTTTAAAGGTCAATGTATACGCCTATACAATAAGATCCCAGAAAACGTTCAAAATTTTTCCATCAATAAATTCAAAAAAGTAGTTAAAGAACGTTTGTGTGCTAAAGCTTATTATAAGATTAATGATTTTGTTAATGATAGCACACCCTGGGAATAAGGTGGCCACTTTCGAGGCTACTTCTATATTATATAGTATATATAAATTTGTAAATTGTAATTTATTTAAGTTATAACATTGTTATATATATTTTTTTTTTTTAAAAAGAACAATTTTCCCATCTTTTTGCTAAAAGGTGGCCCCGAGCGAGTTTCTTACGCCGGTTCTTCTCGCCGGGTTAGTCCCCGAACCGGTGGTAGGTCATCATGTAGGACAATTCTAAAAGTGTTAGTAACTAACCTATTTGGAAATAAAAGAATTTTCATTTTTCATTTTTCATTTTCATATATTTAAATACTATAAAATTACTGTACTTTTGTTATTTAGTTTTAGTTCTGACATTTGTAAATCTTAAGAAAGAGCAATTTTCCATCTTTTTGGTAAAAGATGGCCCCATGCGAGTTTCTTACGCCGGTTCTTCTCGCTGGGCTAGTTCCCGAACCGGTGGTAGGCATCAAATAGTCTCGACGTTCAGAAAACATTTTTTAAAAATTTATTCTGAATAAAATGTTTTGATTTTGATTGATTTTTTGATAGCGCCGGATTTAAAAAACTTCGATGGCGCGATACAGGATTGAGGTGCTAGTAGTACTGACACAATACAAATACTCTATGTTCCTTTTACTCTCATTACTCAGTGGGACGGATATCCGACACGACTGGCGAGAGAACAGGCAGGATCGACTTTTTATGTGCCGACGCATGCATCATCTTTATTGTCAGACAATCAGGTGATCAGCCTGCATTGTCCTAACTAAACTTAGAAACATCATTTTTTGTTGTTCCAACGCGGGAATCGCACCCACGACCTGCGGGTCGACAACCAAGCTCTATACCACAGAGCCAGAGAACATAAAAGGAACAGCTGTAGTACCTACTAACTCCTTATTAAATAAACTATCCAAGGTGTAAAATAAATGAGTGATAATAATTTAGGGTGTGTATGTGCCTTCTATGTATAGTATACTGTGAAAGCGCTGAAAGACTTACTTTTGACTTTCATGTTTATAAGAGAAATGCCCAATATCATACATTTTAAAATACAATAATAAAAAAATGCATCTCTTTCAGCGTTGGTATTTTCTCAGTAAACTCTATACGGGATCCATACACGCCCTAAAGTATTATCACTCATTAATTTTATAGCCTGTATGTACAACATCTGAAAACTAGTACAGTGGGCTTCGGTGTGACCGAGCATACCATCTCGTGAGGTAAGAGATCTCCTTTTGAGGCTTCCACTGTCCTCAATAATGTTTACTTTTCAAATCACACATAGAACAGGCACGACTTATTTATTTATTTATTTTGAATAAACAACTGCAGCCATCAGTCTTAAAGTTATGTACATCTACACTAATATTATAAAGAGGAAAGATTTGTATTTTTGTATGTAACGACTTAACTCAAACAGTACTGGACCGATTTTAATAATTCTTTTTTCATTAGAAAGCTGAGTAACATAGGCTATATAAAATCAATTGCTGATCGTTGGTCTCGCTAAAACTAGAGGTCAGCTGAACTGTTTCGGCTATTTTTGGTCTTGAAATATTCGTGGAAGTCCCGGGAAGGTTTACACGGTTTCCATGCTCAACGAAGTGGGCACGGGTCAGCTAGTAAGTTATAAGTACAACAATGAGTAATGTAAGGCCAATAAGAGTTATTCACCTATTACTATAGATTCCTAAAAAAGTTTTTACTAATAAGTACATTTTAATAATAAGTAGTAGTTACTAGTTAGTACTTAAATATTGTTTTCTTTTGGAAATAAAATATTTGTATTTTGCAAACTTACCCACCAAAGTTATTACTCATTTTAGTTTGATTGTATTTAAAGGAACTGCTTTTAATACATAGTAATTTTTTGTATTAAAATAGCTTTTCGTTGGATAACTAACCTAACCTATTATACATTAATGTTACAACATAAATTAATATTTTTATACTGCTTAACCTTAAAAATAACTTTTAACTTTAATCACTTTACGCTAATTACAGTCAATAATATTCGTGAGTAATAAAAATTGGGTAATTTACATCCAGTCAATCCAATTGTAGAATAGTTAAAAAAAAAAACTTTAAAGTTGTATGAACAAAATCGGCTCAGTTCGAGTCGATCTCCCGCACGGAGGGTTCCTAACATAATAACCAAATGATCATAATATTGTATGTGTTACAGAAGCCACACTTAGGCCGTGTTTCACCAAGCAATGTTAAAGTTAACGCCAAGCTAAATACATTTTATCCGTCTCGTATTTCCTGTCAATTAATGAGATGGCATGGTATTTTAACATGGCGTTAACTAGTGCCACTCTTTTTAGCATGAATTTTACAACGACACAAAGATCTTATTTAAAAAGTGATCGGTTAAAACACTAAGCTATTTAAACTAATTTATTGGCATTTTATTACAGCTCTAAATCCTATAGTGTAGGTATGTACTATCAAAGTCACTGTCAATGTTTAAAAAAAAATTACATTAATTTTAAACCTAATACGCTTATGCTATACTATGAAACTTAATTAAAAACAACCTAAGTAACATCTTTTCTAACTTGTACCTTTTGCCACGGGACCCTAAAACTACTAACTTCACTTCAATGTACTCTGATTGGCCGCAACTTAAAAATTTAATAAACTTTGGCGTAATTAACTGTTTCTTCAAGAGAGCTAATTACAAATTTTAATCAAGTTAATCAGACGGCGCTAATTAAAACACAAATAATTGAGTGTGAACACGGCCGCGACTTTAAAAGGACCTACAGACACTTGTACAAACTGAAGTGAATAGCAAGTATGGTTAGTAGTTACGTATTTGTCGGCCTAGCATAGATGATCATTGTCGTTATGATGATTTCTAACTGACTTTAAAAATGTGGTTCTCAGTTTGGTTAGGTGTAAGTGTAGATATTTAATAGAATATCACATTATAAGAGGAATACTATTTTTAATTTTTAATGATTTGGAACTAATAAACTCAACTTTAATGTAAATTATAATTCATTTTGAAACTATCCAATATTTTTTAAATACTTGATATGTTTTTATGCGCGTTTGTAATAGACAACAATTGATAATAGTAGTAGGTAGTTTTAAAACTACCTACAATTAGTAATACCTACATATTATAACATTTTACTAAGTTGTTTTTGAATATAACGGATGTAAAAAGAACAGTTATTATAACTTTGGGATATGATTAATCGTATAAGTACTACCTTTTCTCGTTGTAGAAATGTATTTTTTATATTATTTTTTATGGTTTTGCTTATTTAATATTCTTGCGACAAAAAAAAAAAGAAATCGTAACAAGTAAAAAAAAATTTTAGACAAAGAAATATACTTATAAAAATACATTTCCAAAATGAGGAAAGGCAGTGAAATCGTATCTCAAAGTTATAGTGACTGTTCTTTTTACACGCTGTATAAAATGTGAATATTAACATGTAGGCTTCTTACAAATACTCTGTTATTCAATTTTATCTAATGATGGCGTTAATAAAAATAGTGTTTAATAGTCACTATAGTTGACTACGGAGCTCAATCGCGCCGGACGGCCGCGGTAATTAATTAAGTAAATTAGAAATTTGAACTGTTATATCTCTTGGTACTTTACACCAGCGCAACGATAGTAAAATTTTTTTTTGAGGTAAAAACTTATTTAGCGTCGTTACGCATTTTTTAAACTAGATGAAAAATTTTAAACTCGTCACGTGACCTGATCAAAAATTCGTAAGACATTTTTTTTTTGAAAAGCAAATACAAAGTATCACATAATTGAAGATGATGACGATGTCGAAACCGGTCGTGTAATTTAATAATTAGTGTAAAATAACAAATAAAGGGGGGAAAAAGTGCAGGTAGTTTGTGTTTTACTATAATATATGTGATGTTGTTTATTTTTAAAAGTGAAACGACATATTTTATGTCAAATAGGTTCTCAAGTAGTGGTTGGGATCGCTATTCTTGAGATTGTTTTTATTAATACGGGCTTTAGTCATATTAGACAGTGTGACACATTAATAGATACCAGTAGTTTAGGCGGTACGCTGAAACAAACGTAAATACATAGGCTGCCAAAATCATTACCCTTCGTTTCAATTTCGCCGTTGTTGGGAAAAAAACACCCGCATACTAAGCTATGTAATTTACCCCTATACTTTACATTGCCTACTATTAAAGGTATTATTAGATAACTGAACGTTTAATGTTCAAGTCGTAAAACATATCTGTGTGGCTTTCAAGAATAAGTAACGATATCGAAAGAGAATTTTGTACAATAATAACTAATAAACAAAACTTTCCATTAGCCTCCAACTATGTAAGATTCTTTTAATTTTCGACAATTCAACTGTTATTGAATTACAGCTAAGAAGAACATTGTCAAGCAACTTTCAAACAAAACCAATGTCACCGACATACACGGAAACATGTCAAACATATCTCCTCTTTTTCTTATCGGGGGTTAAAAAATGCCCATACAATTGACAGACATGTTTACGTATACGTAGCTGCCAATTGTTCATGCTAGCCCCACTGCACGCATACGTCATAACATGTCATACTGCAAAGGACAGGCTGTGTTTAAACTTTAATATGTAGCTATTAATTTGTGGTAAACTTATGCCTAATCAACAATGTTGTACTTCTAATTGCTATGTACTGACTTTTCTTGACAATTTTATTTGATACTTGGTCCAGGTGATTATGCGGGTAAAATGAATAATATCTGTCTATATCGGACTAATTTTGAGTAAAATGAGGATTGTTATAAAAAATGTTTTTTGCTATCTTGTATGGTAGGTAATTAATATTATAAGTTGCTGAAACAAAAAGAGCTCTACGCGTCCTTTGCGTAGTCTTCGACTCTTCACACTATATTAGGCTTGATATTATATGAATAATAATAATAATAATATCTTATATGAACCATGAGACACCATTAAAGCATCTCCATGATCTAGTGGGTCAGAGCTTCGCTCTCGACCCGGAGGTCGTAGGTTCGATTCCCGCGTTGGAATGAAAAAAGATGGGCATGTAAAGTCGGTCCTGCGCCTGCTCTCTCGCCAGTCGTGATGGTATACCGTCCCACAGGGCTCACAGAGTGATAGGAAAAGAGAGTGTCTTTGTGTATTGCGCACACACTTGGGCACTATAAAAATAATTCCAGCGTGGCTGGCCTGCTGCCATCGGCTACCGAAACCGAAATCGGTGAGCTATCATTATTATAAGACACCCTGTACAGACACGTCAAGCTTAGGTAGGTATATGTTTTTGTGAGGGGGAAAATGCAGAAAGTAGGCACTGCGGTAGGTAATTTGATTTGTAAAGTCTAGCTTTAAAAAACATTGGTTTCTATTACAGCCACTGAATATGCAATGTCCTATTTGTATTCATACACTTTTTACTTGTTCTGTGGCTATACTTTCTTGCGAATGGTACGGAAACAATTTTCGGTTCTGTAGTTACAAGGAACTATAATAGTGTCGCTATGTTCATTCGTCTGTCCTCTCTTGAGTAATTATATACAAGGTGTAAAATAATAAAAATAATAAATAAAAATCGTTTATTTTCTCACCAAAAGAATTACAGTACAATATTTTGAACAATCACTCTGTTTACATAGAGTTTGCAGGAGACTGGTACCTAAACTAGGCGTGGCCTGTATTTCAGGACACCAGAACCTCCGAACAATTAACATTTCAAACAATTGTTGCTGTTGAGCAGACTGTACAAGTTACTTTAAAATTAAAATTTTAAATAAGCGAGTGATAATACTTTAGGACGTGTAATGTGTATGTGCCTCCTATGTAGAGTATACTGTAAAAGTACCAGCGCTGAAAGACTTACTTTTGAGTTTTGACTATCATGTTTGTATGTGAAATGCCACAACATCATCAATTTTCCCATAAAATAATTTTAAAATGTATCTCTGGCGTTGGCACTATCACAGTAAATACTGAATTCATAAATAAGATACATATATCCGGAAATTAGCAGCAGCGTTTCTGCGGACATTTTTAATCTGTAAACTGTGCTCGCCAATCCGCTTACAAATCGTGGCGAGAGAGGCAGTTTCTTGGCAAAACCCCGAATGAAATACTGGAAGCCAAACGGAAGGTTTTGATTGTAGCGTCGCGGAGTGCCTAAACCACTGATCCGATTTCAAAATATAGGTTGGTAAAAACTGACCGGGTAGTATGGAATATAATTTACGTACCTAGTCGGGTTTATTTTATAAAAGTTGGAGTTATTATGTAAAAAAGATAACATTTTACAAGTAAAAAATCCATATTCATGATAATATGCACAAAAAGATAAGTTTTATATTATATTCGATCGCCAACATGGAAGACTAATTGGATTGTTTGTGAGCTTATAATTGACACAGAAAAAAAAACAACAGAATTATAAAAACGTCTAAACTGGCCATAAAAAACAAAACATGGCGGCTACATACAGTTTGTAACTTGATAATATTATCCTCCTAGTGTTGTCAATGAGAAAATATGTATGTATGGATGTATTTGTAACTTGATAATATGTCTCTTTCACGCAAAAACTACTGAACAATTTAGTGTGGTAGTAGATTACATGCTGAATTATCACATAGGCTACTTTTCACCGCAGCAAAATGTACGGTCCTCCGGGGTACATTTTGCGCGTACAAAGTAGCGAGATACGTCTATAGTATAATTTGAATGAAATCTGCAATAAAACCTAAATGGTTCAATGTTAAATGCATGACATTGTTTTCAGTTTAAACGGAGTTACTTATAATTATTATGTTTTTATCAAAATAAATTCGAAGTGTATAGGTAAGTGGTATTTTATTGTTTTTCAAGTTTTTGAAATGAAAAAGTCATAAAATATTCATAACTTTTATTGTACGTAATAATAATGTTATCTTAATTTTTAAGGTTATGTTAATTTACATTGATATATTTTTGAATACGGTTTCTTTAAGAGTCGAATTAAAAAGACACATATTTATTATTATTGTAATTAAAATTTTAAACATTCCCTGGACTTCCACGAATATTTCAAGACTAAAAATAGCCGAATCGGTTTAGTCGTTTTTGAGTTTTAGCGAAACTAACGAGCAGCAATTCATTTTTGTATATAAGAAGATAAGAAGAATATAGAAGGTGGATATAATATCGTAAGACTACTAGAAGTAGAACATTACTATCTGACGCAGACGAAGTCGCGGGTATTACTAACAGTATAATGTGAAAAGATATAATTCAGATGTAAATACATCCATTTTGTATTTGATGATTGCATTACGCAAAGATTCGATGCCGTTGAATCTCGCAGTCCGTTATTTAATCGGACGAATAAATTCACGGATTAACTCCTACACTCACCATTACAAATATGGACACGAGATATAGAAACTGCGAACACGCAACAAATAAAATTATTTCCCACTCAATTAAACACAAATCGCTTCGTTTAAAATCAAAGAATACGAGCGTCGAGTTCGCTATCTTCGTTCATTCGCACGAAACCACAGGTATTATAGCACTCTATGATTATAAGAATGCACTTTCGATTTTGTATTGAAATTTGCACAAAAGGTGGTAATTTTACGGCGCGTGATGACAATAATTGTGCTTAAACTCGAATGTTTTTGCATAAAAGTGTTGCGTAGTGCGTACGGCGCATCGCTAATGCCCCGCCACACCTGCGAGCGAGCGCAGTGTGCAGTGCGCACGTAACATTGTATTGTAGACGTGGTTCAGTGGTCATAGACAGTAGACACCGTCACCAACTTTGAAGTAAATTTTGCACTAAATTAGTTTAAATAGTACGAGTACTTACCAAAATAGCGACATAGGGGAAATTATCTTCTCCTTTGCTAATAATAAAATATCTTTTTTCCTTTATAAATGTCATCAAAATGAAAAGATACAATTTACTTATAATATAACAGCATTTTTAAACCACTGAGGTTTGTCCAATACTGTATACTGTATACACATAATCTGTTAGTAGGCAGGTAGGTACTAGCTGTAGGCTTCGTAATGATAATAATTTAACATTGAAATAATAATTAACGAACAGTTAGGAATTAGATATAATTTAAAGTTATTTATCATATTTTAAGATTTGTTTATAAGGCTTTTTTTTTTGCTAAGGAAATGTGTTTTTATTTGCAAATCTAAATATCTGTTATCAAAATTTTAAATATTTTGTTGTAATAAACAAAATATATTTTTTGGCAACCCCAAACCCCCTAAATAAATTGGGAAGCAGTTAGCGAACTGATTATGATTAGAACACTCCATCACGTCAGTTTGCAAACAGAAAAAATACATCAAAACTTGTTCATAAGTTTGGGAGCGACGATGCCCCGAACACACACACGTACACACGCAAATACATCAAACTTATTACTACCTCACTTTTAGTCGGAGGTTAAAAACAAAAAGGATAAAGAAATAATTGTTTTACTATTACAAAATTATGGTTCAGCGCAGACGGACCACAAGGGACAGTCACGCGACAACCCATTCACTTACTTTGAGTCCTTTTTTATCCGACTTTAAAAAAAATATTAACATATCATAATATTTTGAGTTAAAGCCCTGTAGTATGCACATATTTAATTGACTCTGTGTACCGCTAGTTTTAACCACCATATCTGCCAGGCACGTCTGTCTATCACTACGGTTATGGTAATACTATCCCCACTCTATGTGTCCTGTACATGGTATATATTCCGGCGATAAAGAGGCAATCAGTTATCAAACACTACAGGCCCCTTTACTTGAGAACGATAACGTGGGACTAACCTAACCTAACAGGTTAAATTCACATTGCCTCAGATCCCAAGCCTCAAGTTCGTCACAGAATCTCTTTTTCCATTATTAAGGTACTTTTTAGAATGGAAATGTACACAAACATAGACAGACATATTTATATTTCCGTAATACAAATTTGTGTCTTAATGCTGTAAAATTAGCATTGAATATTATGTCACAAACGATTTTTTGTTTATTGTTATTCTTGTGATATATAAACAATAATTGTAAAAGAAAAAAACAGTTTTTTCAGTTTTCGACGAAAAAAATTTGAGAAAAAATACCGACTATAATAATATCTCAAAGGTATAGTGACTACTCTTTTGCACCCTGTATAATGAGTAAAGGCAGCTTTTCCTAGACTAAGTTTCCTAAGTTAAAATTTGCCAGTAAATCGTTCACACTATGCTAATATTATAAAACGGATGTAAAAAGAACACTCACTATAATTTTGGGATGATTATACTACCTACCTTTTCCCTTTCTAGATTTTTTTTCTTTTTGGTTTTTCTTGCGACAAAAAAAAAAGAAATGGTAAAAAGTAAAAAAAAATAGTTTTTGACAAATAATAGATTATCAAAATATGTGGAAATGAAGTATAATCGTATCTCAAAATTATAGTGACTGCTCTTTTACACCCTGTATAAAACAATGGATCATTTATCACCGCTTTTATACTCGAGCGTACTTAAGTCATGTTTGGTAATTCAATTAAAAGGTAATAAATATTGAGTTGCGTCCAATCTCCTCGCTTAAGAAATTGCCCATATCGGCGACCGGTCCTTGATATTAAAATTATAATGACACTCAGCTTGGCGAATTTGTAAAAAAGTCATATTTGCATTCGCGTTTGGGTGTAACAATGACTTATCATGAGATACGGTGTTTGTATTTAGTAGCAATAGCTTTTTTTTTATTGTTGCATTGTGATTATATTTTAATAATTATCTACACTCTTATTACAAATACGAGGATGATAGTTTAAGCAAGTTATATAGGTACTTAAAATTAGGCAGTTTCAAAGTTGTAAACGTTACGAACTTTAGGAACTCCTTGGGACCCCCATATGACGTCACACTCGATCGACACAAACCGTGTGACGTAATTTATGGATAGTCCCCAATATCAAAGACAACCGAATACTATTTATTCCGCCCCACTATCGTGTTTCGAAAGCTTTAAGTGTCTCAATAAAAAAACCCTTATTAATAAAGTCATAAAACACTAACAGTTATCGGTCAGAGCGAGGAGCCGCAGCAACGCCAGTCAATACATTCTAATCAGTGATTTATTGTAGCTAATCCCTGGCGGAGCACAAATAAGCTATCTTGTCGACTTAATGTTGTATCAGCCAGGCGTGAAACTCCCGCGCACTAAGTGGTCCTTCCAGTTTCCACTCGAAATATTTTAATAAGGCCTCACTGCGCACGCACCGAAATAAAAACACATACATGCATTAACCGACACGAACGTCGGCGCTCGGATCGGTTCGGCTCGGCTCGGCCCGCGTCGTACACGGACGACATTAGTCCATAGGTTTTTGCTCTAAACGGTGTTAATTTATGGACAGTGGGTAGATAATATCACTTTTTTCATTCCATTATGGAGGCGATTACACTGAGAATTATCGAACTCCAATCCTCGGCCACGTACGGCGATACATGCCGTATTAACGCTCACTAAGAATCGATTTCGCGCAACCGCTGGCTTCTCTCGATTAAATCGCCATATAGAGTCGCCAATAAAAGCGTAAAGTTATGAACAGGTTGCGCCACTTGCATTAATTTCGATGCTCAACCTGTTAAACAAATTATTGTATATTAACTTAATAGCTTAATTTATAATTGAAAGTGTTACGATGTGTTCATAAGAATGCATTGTTACGAGCGGCCTTTAGCATATCAGAGTGGTTGGGGACAAATTGCGTGGATTAAAATATGCGCGGCGTCGTGAGGCGACACCTTAAACGCGATAGCTTTTTATTTTATCCCGGCCCACTTAACGGACTCGTTTGTGCATAAGTTTTTATTAGGATCACAGATAGTGTTGCCAGTTGCCAGCACTCGCCACGTACGAGCCGAGTGTTGCTAGTGCGAAATATTATATGATAACATGCATATATTATAACTTCCATCTGTATCCAAGCTACACTGTACATGTTACAGCTAAGCTATGTGATATGTTTCGTCCCGATTTTACCATCGCTTGTAAGTGTTAACGGCTTGTTAAAATACCTTCTCATTCATTGACAGGAAATACGAGAGGGACAACATGATATTTAATGAAGGATTAATTTAAACATGTGTTGGTGATATTGGCACTTAATCTAGTATACTTAAGTGCGCTGGACCCTTATTTATAATCCCATCGCTGTTTAACTTATACAGGGTGTCCCAAAAATCAACGATAAACCGAAAACGGGTGATAGGCCAAGTCATGACAGTTATGAGAAAAATGTGAAAAAAAATCTTTGTCATGTATTTTTCACATTATAAGGACTTTTAAAAATATCGGAAAAACTGACACCCTGTGATGGTCTTTCATGTCCTAAGACTACAAATATTACTTTTTTGTGATTTTTTTTTCGGTATTGTAGTCATGACTAACCCTTCTGTAAATCACAATTCATAATTTAAACATACCTGCCTCAGTTTTCAATAAAATGGTGTGTTTTGCCCAAGATTAAATTCAAAATAATTACTACACCCAACTTTAATCGTCTGTACTGTAAAAAAAAATTACTACAGTATTTTGGCAAGTAACTTTAAAAGATGGCGCATTTAATCTGGATTCCAAAATGGTATGATACTTGCTGGATTACTTCTTTGTTGAGGAAAAAAAAATTTTTTTAACGGAACCGGATGTTAGGCCAACTCTGTTTAAATTTTTAAAATGTTGGTATTAAGTTGTTATGTGACGACGATGAGTGACATCATCTTGTCTAGAGTGAGCGAGACAGACAGTGACGCTAAGTGCGGGTGCTTTTTTATTAAAAAAAAATTGTATTGCAGTGTAGGCATTTTTAAGACTTCAATTTTCAGGTATGAATACAACGCTCTTTTGAAAATGTGAGTGGTTGAGATACAGAACAGACGCCACCTTGTTATCAAGTATGTAATTAGTTAGTTTTAGGTGCAAGTTCGAAATAAAAGTCAGTCAATGGATTTCTTCAGTTATTACTTTAATTTACAAAGATTTACAGCAAATGTTCGAACTGTTTGCCTTCAGCTCTAATGCAAGCCCTACATCTTCTTAAAAATGATCGCGTAATAAGACGGGCGTATCTTCTTGAATTAATGTGTTCAGCAGCTTCTGTAATTTTTTGGCGCAGCTCGGCTAAATCTCGAATTGGTTTAGAGTACACTTTTTCTTTTATTGTTCCCCAATAAAAGAAATCAATGGGATTTAAATCAGGTGAACGGGCAGGCCACGAAATTGTACCACCCCGCCCAATCCACCTATCGGGGTATTCTCGGTCGAGAAACTCTCGTACTGTGCGAGCGTAATGTGCTGGGCAGCCATCTTGTTGGTACCACATGCTGCCGTAAATGTTTAGTGGCACTTCTTCCAACAAATCTGGTAATTGGTTCTGTAAGAAGTCCAAATAAACCTCGGCAGTTAAGTTCTCCGGTAGCTCAAATGGACCAATAACAGTACCATTCAAAATTCCCGTCCACATGTTCACCTTAAACCGGTACTGCGATCTGTCTTCCCGCATCAAATGTGGATTATCCACGTGCCATTCGTGCAAATTATGGAGGTTCATGTAACCATCTTTTTTAAACGTGGATTCGTCAGACCACAGAATTTTTTCAAAGAATCGCGGATCATCTCTGTATCTCTGCAACATCGTTTGACAAAATTGCAATCTCTCTGGGTAGTCTCGGGGTAACAGGCTTTGTACTCGTTGTACATGGTAAGGATGAAACTGGTTCTTTTGCAAAATACGATGTGCAGTACTTTTGGGCACTCCGATGTTCTCTTCAATCCCACGTACTGAGATACTCGGGTCTTGTTCGACCGCCTCGAGCACTTCGTCCTCGTAGGGTATGAAAGGCCTTCCCTCGCTGGTATTTTGATTAGGGAATCGACCCTCTAAGAGTGACCGATGCACGTTAATAAATACCCGATAATCAGGATGACGCTCAGCGTTTGGGTATCTCTCACGATACATTCTAGCTGCAGCATTAGCGTTGCATAAGCATTCTCCATAGATGAGATGCATATTGGTGTATTCTTGTGCGGTGTATCGAGATGGCATGATAACACAGTACAATGGAATCACACACTACAACCGAAGATACGACAATAAAACAAGTCCAGGGTCGTCAGAAACGGGGCAGATAAAACCAAATCACAAAGCAAATCAAGTCCAATAAACAGAAGCACAGTTGTAAGTACGAAGTCAATACGGATACAGAAAGATGCGCAATGAACGAAAGATCGTAACGTACTGCAGTTTTGCACGTTCATCACTGTGTTGTCGGGTTGGCGTCACTATCTATCTCACTCGCACTGAGCGTCACTGTCTGTCTCGCTCACTCTATACAAGATGACGTCACTCATCGTCGTCACATAACAACTTAATACCAACATTTTAAAAATTTAAACAGAGTTGGCCTAACATCCGGTTCCGTTAAAAAAATTTTTTTTTCCTCAACAAAGAAGTAATCCAGCAAGTATCATACCATTTTGGAATCCAGATTAAATGTGCCATCTTTTAAAGTTACTTGCCAAAATACTGTAGTAATTTTTTTTACAGTACAGACGATTAAAGTTGGGTGTAGTAATTATTTTGAATTTAATCTTGGGCAAAACACACCATTTTATTGAAAACTGAGGCAGGTATGTTTAAATTATGAATTGTGATTTACAGAAGGGTTAGTCATGACTACAATACCGAAAAAAAAATCACAAAAAAGTAATATTTGTAGTCTTAGGACATGAAAGACCATCACAGGGTGTCAGTTTTTCCGATATTTTTAAAAGTCCTTATAATGTGAAAAATACATGACAAAGATTTTTTTTAACATTTTTCTCATAACTGTCATGACTTGGCCTATCACCCGTTTTCGGTTTATCGTTGATTTTTGGGACACCCTGTATTTAATAGCTATAACAAAATGTATGTGATTTTACATAAGCTTTGCGAACCTAATCCCATTCGTTTTATTTTCGATCTTCGTAAGTGATAATAGCGATGGTTTTGAATAAAGGTACAATTTACGTATTGTAACGTGAAGTTATAATTAATTGCACTACCAAAAATGTAAGTTAAATAATAATAAAAAAAATGAATTTAAGAATCCGTTCACATTGTAAATAAAAATAAGAATGATACCTCGCTGCATAGCGCTATGCCGCTTACGCAATGAAACATATAACTTCTTGTGTAACAAATAAAGTTCAATTTTGAATCGCTACAATAAAAATGCAACGCCACGTTTCGTTTCAGTATGAGCAGTGCCAATTTCACCAACGCAAGTTAGTGTTAACGGCTTGTTAAAATACAATGCTTTCTCCTTCATTGATAGGAATTACGAGAGAAACAACATATTTAACGAAGGACTAACTTTAACATGGGATGGTTAAATTAGCACTAACTCCCGGTACAAACGGGCCGACTTTACAAGATATAGGTATTCAACATTTGTTTTATTTTATTTTTAGTATTGTAACGGCATTAGAAATATCATGTGTGAAAATTTCAATTATCTATCGCTGTTCATGAGAAACAGACTGGTCACAGACGGAAGGACAGACAGCGAAGTCCCGTTTTTACCCTTTAGGTATGGGCCTCTAAAAATATTTGAGGTTCAACTTAGTTTCGTTTGCGTTTCAGCTGCGTTTCGTTTCCAATCCAGCTGAATATTTTTGGTCCTTTACTCAATTTAGATTCAAAAACATAACTTATATACGATCACTTTGTTCCAAACGCTCGAGCTGCGTGCGAGTTAAACTACGGCCCAGCTTCGTCTCATCTAGCTGTCAAAAGGATAGCGCGATACCGAATACGTCATAAAGTCGAGTAACGTTCACTTTTCGGTTGCGATTCAGCTAAAGTTTTTTAGCTCGATTGCCCTGGTTTTTGTCGCTCGTTTGCGCTGTGCAATAGTTTATGCAAGGTGAACTGTCATAACTGACACAAAGCGGGTTCTCACGCCGTCTGCCCGACTGCCCTGTATTTATCTAACTCTTTGCCCACTAATACAAAATGCTTCCATCGCGTAATGAGTGAACATAGAATGAATACTCAATGTGCACAAAGTGATGCCGGCGGCGAACGAGTTATAAAAGAATCAAAGCAAAAAACCATTTTCATAACTTCTTTAGGTCGGTTTGGTTCTATTTTCGTATAGGGTAAGCTGTCGAACAGTGGCCCAGAAAAAATTTTAATGCACATAATTCCACTGAGAGTGATTATAGTCGTGATTTTTTTGATATCACGACTATAATCACTTACTTATTGTTTATTAAACTTTGAATTTCCATAAAATGTAAGCTTTAAGTCTATTGCAAATTGGACAGATACTGTTTTTTTTAAATCAAAATGGTACTTACGTCATTTTTAAGTTTTTCGAATACGATTATTGTCTCTTTTCTCGACTCTTTTATCTTTGGCGATAGGAGCCGTCGATTAGGCGCTTAGGATTGGGTCGAGAAACAAGTATATTCGCGTTTGCGGCACGAATGGGCTAGGTCGCATTCGTGAGATATGAATGGTGGGCCACTACTGGTTCACTGTTTAACATCTGACCCTACGGGAAGTGCTGAGAAATTAGGTTATAGGAATCAAGAGTGGTCACTATATGTTTGGGATATGATTAAGTATTTATTTCTGTCAAAAGTGATAAAAATTTTTATTATGATTTCTTCTGTCGCAGTAATAACAAAAAAGCAAAAATTACTTTTTATGTTGAAAAAAATGTGGGTAATTTTCTTAAATGACAAAATGTAGTTTATTCATATTTCAAAGTAAGTGACTGCTATTTTTACACCCTATATTTTGCCATCGATAATTATCGATCTTATAATGATTTCAAATATTAATTCAATTTACATTCGAGCATAATATAATACTACACACTTATACCTACTAATCCAGACAAACGTCCAATAATATATTCTCGTACTCATGTAATATATTTATTGACTACCACGTACCTATTATATGATACATATTATTACTAGGTACATAGTCCTACTCTTTTAAACCATCTTGGATATCTGACATATCTTAGGCATCAACGCCATTGTGACATAACATTGTTTTAAACCTAATTCACAATATAGTGCCAGAGCCCGTGAACGCCAGACTTTCGTTATTTTATAAAAGCTGAAAATTTCAGCTCATGCTCCCAACACAGGTAAGAATGATGGCCAATTACGAAGTTTGGGTTGCGGTGGCTTTGGGAGGTAAACGGTACTTAAGGTGTGAAAAAAAAACTACTTTTGTTATTAAGTGTGATTTTTTGGTCCTTCAGAATGTTATTAAAATTCACGACACTAATTGCCAGACACTTTACATGGTGGCAACCCTTTGCCACCACGACCCAAACTTCATAATAATTGTCCATCATTCTTACCTGTATTGGGAGAGTTGGGAGCATGAGCTGAGAAATTTTCAGCTTTTATAAAATAACAATAGTCTGGCGTTCACGGGCTCTTAGACGAACAGTATATTATGCAACAGAAATTTTCCTTAAACATAAAAACTTTACGTAGTTTTTATGTTTTAGGAAAATTTCTATTCTCTGAAAATCTGAACATTCTCTTACGTCGTACATTTTCGTTTCAGTGCCTGTATCTCCATCATCGTCCGGCGGCGGGTCCACCACCCCCCTGTACCCCGGCTCCCACCCCCTCTCCTCCCTGCTGTCGCAGCAGCGCCTCCTGGAGCTCTCCCGCTTCGGCCTCAGGCACTACGACATCGCCCACCACGTGTTGTCGCAGCAGGGCGCCGTCACGAAGTTGCTCGGTAAGCTTCTAAGTTAATAACCGCCATATTATAATCCGCGTTACGAGTTCCGCGTTGCAAGGTCCGCGTTGCGAGTCCAGCGTTGCGGGTTTCGCGTTGCGGGTTCCGGGCTAGAATTTCATCACATACATATGTATGCTCAACGAAGTGGGCACGGGTCACCTAGTTGAAGATATAAATGGATGAAGAATTCCGATTTTCGGAAAATTGAGTTCAAACTGTCACTTAAACATAATAATTATGTAGTAACGTATTTAGTATCTAAAGAACCGTCTTTAGAATCAACTTACTTAATACGTTACGTATTAAGTAATTCGTAAGGATAAGTTGTAGTTGATTAAAGACATAAACATAATAATCGACTCTATTTGAGATTTGATAAAGCTTGTCAACCTATGTGTTCTACGGCCGCCAAATTTTTCTATTAAACACATATGCTATGTTCAGCACAATATTGTTACAAGAAGAACAAGAAATATTTTAACGATCTTCAAACCATTTTTCAATTAATTAAACAGTAAATTATATCAAACAGATAAACAGAACTGACATAAATATACACACATAAAATATTTAACTTAAAGGAATCTCTTAAGTGGCTAATTTGATGTTAAAACTGCCCAAATCATTACAGATTCAGCAGTAAAAGTAATGATAATACCTAGTAGTAGCAGACGTCATAAAATCTAAATATTTTAAAAACCTTTAAACTGAGAAATGTTTGGGAAACACTCAAAAAACGCAATCATTATTTAATTGCCCAGTTATCGTGTTCCTCAAATCTCTATCGTGTTTACGTGATAGTAATAAACTTTACAATCTAGCAATTATAGTTTACCTTAAGGCCTTCTCACATATTTACAGAGTTTATGCGACGTTTTTGTCTATAGATGCTATTTTACCGCCCGTCCGTCACCGACAAATCCGGGGTTCCACCTTTGATAATTATTTACAAGTACTCGTAAAACCCTATACCTACATTTTATTTAACGGTTTTCGTTATATAATATTATTTATAATTATTTAATAATTTATGCTAATTTTTGAATTCCTAATTTAAGGGCATTGTAAGCGTAAAGGTTACTGTGTCAATATCTATTTATGTAAACCTCTATTACAAACTATTATATACTTACTATTAATTAAATCATACTAAGGAACTAAAAACTAAGATAGCGTATGGATTCAAACTTTAACATCAATACATTAAATGTACTGCAATATTTTGTACCTGATCTAAGTGAGAATATGTGAGAAAATATAGGCATAAAATGTATGTAAGTTACGAAAATTGATTGCTTAATAACACGTGTAATGCGAGGCTGTATCAAAGCAAATGCTTTATCGCAGTAAAACGTTGCTATCGTTGGTGTAGTGTGCATAGAACCTTAATAAGTTTGCACGCGAACGCTCGGAGGAAGATAATAATTGATAACAACTGCGGCCTACTGGGTATCCTCCCCTGCAATTAGCACATATATTATTTATGTGTCTTTCGTATCATATTTACAACCGCAGAGAAATGCCCGAAGATATAAAATATATTTATTGTATTTACTTCATACGTATGCGTTCCTCTATCGAAGTGCAATAATGTTTATATTATAATAAATTTCTAAGCAGACGGTTGGTATGTTTCCACCCAAAAAAAAATAGTAGGTGTGCTTGTGACTTCGGGTGAAATTGTGAAGTGAATCCCCAATTTTGAAATATTCTTGATTGGCTTTCTGTTCCTGTATTAGAGTAATCTATTCCTATAATTGGTCTAAACGTGATGATATAGGTATAGCCTGTAGCCTTCCTTGATAAATGAGTTATCCAACACGTAAATAATTTTACTATCAGACCAGATTTAGTTCCTGAGATAACCATTATCCAACAAACATTTTTCAAACTTCAATATATAGAGTATAGATTTCAGCAACGGTTCAAAGTAAGTTATTGATGTAAAACATTTGTAAGTGAGGTTTGGCAGTAAAATTTACGACGAATGGCGTGACGGAAAACGGCATGACACTGTCGTAGTTTTACATCTGTCGGGAGTCCCTCGACGGCCAAATTTCATTTTATATTAATACCGTTTACATCACGGCTTTATCACATTTTTGATGAAACACAAAATAATATGTGTCATAAGTACCAAAAGCCTATAAACTGCTTAATTAAGACATAAGATTTGCTTATCAAACTGGGTTAATATCTGTATAATTTGTACTAATAGGGACGTTACAACAGCGACCTAAACTTTTATATTAATTTCTTAACCTTTGACTTTTGATAAGTAAACGATCGGTTTCAATAACCTGCCTATCTTTGACTTAAACTTAAAACAGATAGATAGGTTATTAAAATCATCCATAAGTGGTATGGCTTCACTAAAGTTTTCGTAGTTAGAAATTTTATTTACCTTGGCGACTAACCAAGATAGAGCCAAGTTCAAAGATAAAAAAATGTGAAATCTAAAGGGGTGCCAAGTCATGATATTTATTTATTACAACAAAACATATTTTATAACAACCACAGCCTTTTTTATAGAAGTCTGAAGTGAAGTTATATTTGTGGTTGAAATAATAGAAAAATAGTGGTAAATATTATGCTGGTGGCATCGACTCTGCCTCAAAGTAAAAAAAAAAGACTATGAGATTGATTTAAAGGTATCACATCAAATGAAATAAAAAATGAAAATGAAAATATACTTTACTAGCTGACCCGTGCCTACTTCGTTGAGCATAGAAACAGTTTGTGATGAACCGTTTAAACCTTCCCGGGACTTCCACGAATATTTCAAGACTAAAAATAGCCGAATCGGTTCAGCCGTTCTCTCGAGAAGATTGAGCAAAAAAGTTACACATGCTCACAAAAAAACAAACAACACAGAAACACGATATTATCCACAAAAAGTCGGCTTTATTACTAATAGCAATTTCTTTCAGACAACCTTTGAAAGAATGAATTGCTGGATAAGAATGCACTTATGATAGTGATGCGACAATTATCATTATCTATTTATATTATAAATTATTATAAATATGTAGAATTATACGCGACACTGGAACGGCAAATTATTTGGTATTTAAATGAAATATTAATAAAGCATGAGATATGAATTAGCTTGGCCACATTTAGTTTTAGCTATTCGGAGATAATTTATTAAAATATTTCTTTTATCTTTATAGTAGGTAATGTAAATGAAAAACACTTAAAATCTCTTCACCTGCTCAAAAAAATGTAATAAAAGCTCTATTTGAGACATACCACTTGGAATGTGGCGATAATACGAGTATGTCTCAATAAAAGCTCAAACAAAAAGAAGTTACATAAATAATAATTAGTAGGTATTTTAATTTTTATTATATTTTTTAATTCTTACTACTATTATTAACCTAAAAGTTTGTGAGCACAAACATCCATAGGTAGGTTAAAATAATAATACAATGTTATTCTGATATTATATAACTAAGTTATATTATTATAATATACTGGGTGTAAAAAGAGCAGTCACTATAACTTTGAGATACGATTATACTACCTTAACTAATTTAGGAAATGTATTTTTTTTGTCAAAAACTAAAAAAAAATATTTTACTTTTTACCATTTCTTATTTTTTAATTGCAAAAATAACTATAAAGCAATTTTTTTTTTATTTCTTGTATTAAAAAAAAAAATAATACATAATATCTAGAATGAGACATGGTAGTATAATCATATCCTAAAGTTATAGTGACTGCTCTTCTTACACCAGTTATATTATTATGTATTTAAAAAATATATAGACTACAAGATACCTATTGTGTTAACTGCCTAAAATACAACAAAACCTATTGTATGATATATTATAATAATATTGACTAGGCCTGCAAAAAGTGAGGCAGAGTGCCAAAGTTGCCAAGACATCTATTCTGAGCGAAGCAGCAGGCAAGAATATTAGTATTACTACAAAAACAATAGTTTTAAATGTTTGCACTAATCGTTTCACAATAAAGATCAAATCAAGCCTTTACAAACTTTGTGTCAAAATCCGCCCCAACACATTCAGAATGCAAATCATAAGTATAGTCCAAATGATTTGTTGAAATTGTAATCTTAACGCGTATATCTGTCGTAATGATACGGTTGCAGTTAAAAACACCGATTGGTATTAATCAACGATAAGCAATCTCGCTCAGGCCGCTATTGACGAAAGCTTCGATTCTAATCGGCTTATAAAAAACCGTGTTAATTATAAGCCACTGCACAGCAGCGCCTCTAGCGGCGGGCGCCGACAACTGCGGAGTCATATCGATGAGATGCATAAATGTTTATTTATCCCCTTTGTAATTATCACCTCACAGTCGTTATCGCCATTTTATGCGCGGTTTATATACAGAAAGCTGCTGGGGCTTTACGCCCGAAATGAATAATCAATGTTGATTGGGAGGGCGGATAGCAGATTAAAGAATGACCGCTGTTCGAATATGACAGTTAGTGCATGTGATGTATGCAATCTGTCAAAATAATATGTCTATCTTTAGATCGTTTCTTGACAGATTTTCAATCTGCAATTGCAATCCGATAAATTTCGGGGATTGCACTTTAAGATTGAAAATCTGTAAAGAGATGATCTAAAGATGGACGTATTTAGTTTAGACATATTATTAACATGCACTAAGTGTCATTTTCGAACTCAAATTCCTAAAATCTCAGATTCCTAAAATTGGATCAAGATTGTTTATTAATTTCGGGCGTAAGTCCACATGCCTTCTTTATTTTTCAATCGTGACTTTTACCTGAGAAATAAATGTGACTTTGACAGATTTTGTATCAAACAAATGTCAAAGTTACAGTTTACCAGGCACACCAATGTCCACACACTTGCTAAGGCACACACTGCAATTAGGACGAGCACTTTGTGTATGCTCAGGAATCGTGAACGATTTCCAAAGCAGCGGAGCGTGGCGCGGACACTGTAATCATGTGACGCGGCGTTTGTGGTTATGAATCATAAAATGGTATAGAATGTTGCTAATATTGCTGGGGTATCTGGGAGCCAATCGCACTAAACGATCTGGGGCCTTACTCTCCAAAACTGATTCAATTTTGATTCAGATTCGATCGTGCCGCGTACTACTAAATAAATTGACGTTTTGATTTTCAGTCGATTGATATGGTCGGGAGTACAAGAAGTTACGATCTAACGATTTTCTTTATCCAGGTTAGTTTTGAAATAATCCACCAAATAAAGCACCAAAAGCCGTTAAGATCGAATTCATTTGATTCTCGATTGTGTTTGGAGTAAGCCTGCTTGTTTAATATGTCACTTGTGATATAAATACTATGTTGTTTTCATGCGATTGCCAAGTCAATCTACTTATTTATTTAAAACACGAAAGATTTTTAATTA
Source organism: Celastrina argiolus (assembly GCA_905187575.2). Classification (NCBI taxonomy): domain Eukaryota; kingdom Metazoa; phylum Arthropoda; class Insecta; order Lepidoptera; family Lycaenidae; genus Celastrina; species Celastrina argiolus. Next base: position 13,726,047 of record LR994599.1, on the reverse strand, counting down.
TATTGATTATTATCACTATAAGATGTTGTTAGACCGACCGACTAACCCCGACTTGGCATAACATGTATCTCAAAAGTTTTTACGGTAGAATAACTAAGTAGCGATGCTTGGCACTTTTTACAAGTTATATTTTTGGTGGGATATATTCTACGGAATCATCCCCGTCAAGGCCCGTCCGAGTTACATCGGTTCTTCTCGGCGGGCTAGGGTTGAACTGCTGGTAGCCTTTTTTGTAGACTTTCCGAAAAAAGCTTGTTAATTTCATTTCAAAATAAAATACTTTGATAGATGTTTTTAGACCGACCGAGTCCGACTTGGCATAAAATATAACTTTTTTTGAAGAACTAACTATGTCTCTGATGGGATATTTTTTACAAATTCCTTCATGAACTTTTCACCTTGGTAAATGAACCCAAAATGGTATGAATATGTAAATTACTGACACGTTTATTATGTAATATGTATGCTCATTATTTAATTGATTACATTTTTAATCACCACTATTAATATAACAAATGACATTAACCTGTTTTTATATTGACAAACCTAGAAATCGAAACTCGATCGTGGAAAGCGAACGAACATATTAAGATAATGTTAAGAAATTAAAACATAAAATCCCTTAGTAATGAAAATATTTACATACTAGGTAGTATTGGTAATCATTTCTCCTTATCAGATGGGTTAGAAAGGTCACTTGATAAATAAGGACAGAACAATTTTTGCTTATCCAGAGTATAAAATATATTATTATTAATAGTAAGGTGACATTTATGTAACCATATTAATATTATTGTTATGATGTAGTATTATTGTTAAAATGCTGTCAGAATTAATTTTCAACTTTGACTGCAGTCACTCTTCCATGTATATTGTATATTCTTCATCTTAGGTATACATAAACTATTACACACATGAATTGTCAATTAACAACAGATGCTGTTTAAAAATAAATTTACAATATTACTAGGTATTACATCAATACCAATTAACTGAATAGTTTTACAATTTAATCCCAGGGTTAGAAATCCTTTAACTAGACCTCTGTTAAACTTTGTTTAACGAACCCCACTGTAGGAGAAGTATATTTAAGTACGATCCAACTAGCTGACCCGTGCCCACTTCGTTGAGCATACAAGCCGTTTAAACCTGCCCAGGGCAGGTTTAAACGGTTTGTATATACTTCCACGAATATTTCAAGACTAAAAGTAGCCAAAATGGTTCAGCCGTTTTCGAATTTTAGTGAGACTAACGAACAGCTATTTATTTTTATATATAAGAAGAAGAAGATATGGAAATATATACTAAAATAATTTCAGATTATCCAAATATCCATCTAGCCCAGAAATGTGTCAGCAGAGCTTGCAAACTACTAGTATGAAGTGTGCGAACCGCATTGAAATAGTTAAGGAAATATCCAATAAAATATTACACGGCTCGGCAAAATGTCAATCAATTTTTGCCGTCGGTGGTTTCGTAACATGTGTCAGGTTCCCATGGTTGATGGAGCCTCGCAACCGCCCTGGGCCGTCATGTAGGCCACTTAGGTCTTTAACATAGGCAGCTAGTCTTAACTCCAATGTTGTAAAACCTAAATAGCTGAAAGCGCTACATGGAAATCTGAATGGTAATAATAAGCGGGTTTGAACTTTCTCGTGAATGCAATTTATCTTACCCGAAACTTCTTGCAAATTTCAAATGAATAGTATTTTATTGTATAGTATACTTAATTTGTTTGATGTGAATAGATATCAAGACCAAAAGATCTTTTCGAGAAAAACAGTTCTTATTTTATTTAGTAAAGTGATTTAGCCACTTTTATAAAATAACTAGCTGACCCGTGGCCACTTCGTTGAGCATACAAACCGTTTAAACCTTCCCGGGACTTCCACAAATATTTCAAGACTAAAAATAGCCAAATCGGATCAGCCCTTCTCGAGTTTTAGCGAGACTAACGAACAGCAATTCAAAAAGATGAAGTAAATTATTACGAATTTTATGATTGCCAGAAAAGTGATATAGCCAAGAAAATATTCTACAAAACAATTTGTTTCAATAAAACAAAGCATTGTCAGAATTTAATGAGCTGATTGTTTTAACATTCGATTGTAATGACCAGTTAAAATTACATTAAACAAATGAAATCACTGTACCATTGTGCCGTGATTGTGGTCATTTCACCCGAATTTGGGTAATGACAGCTCAAGACGACCGCGGATCGCCGCTGCGGCTAATAGAGATAAGGTCCTATAATCAAAATTGAATTACTAAGGTTGACATTCTACAATCTATGCTTTTTCTTTTTCCGCTCCAATTCCCGCCGGTTAATTTGAATATTTAACTATCTGTGCCGTCGATACGGTGTTATTTTTAGCTGAGTATTTCATGGTAATGATAGAGTGGGTGACAGTATGGGATCTTTGACGTGTCGTGTGTTACCCCATACGTCCAATGAAATAATTATGAATTGCGACTATTATTTTTATTGTTTTCATGTGTATTTTTTGTTTTCCTATTTGTTTTTCTTTTAACGATTTAAATCACAAAAGGTTTAGTTCTCGTTTTTTTTTAGGTTTAGGTAATATTTTAATGTTATTATCTGAATAATAAAAAAATATATATACTGCTATAGATATTATTTACTTACAATAAGAAAATAAAATAAGCACAATGTACAGCTTTTGTAACTGTTAAATAAAAAAAAAAATCATAACCAAATCTCTAAGCTGCTGTGAAAACTAAAACGTTTTCTACCGTAAATTTTAAAAAAATATTTTGGTATTATCTTAAGAGATCAAATTACATAAAGTAAAGAATATACTATCATAAACGTAACTAGTAATAAAAAAATAATAATCGTCATGTATGTGTCTTATTTCACGTCAATCGTAATTCATATTTTGGTTACATTCGATACATATTGGCTTTTTACAACAAAAACATAAATTAAAGGTCTTTTTTTTGGAATTGCAAGTGTAAAATGTTTTTTGGTTTCCAGCTTTTTTTTTTAAGAAAATGTAGACTACACTACTGAGAAAGGAATTCAGTAATTAAAATCACGCAACAGGCCGGGTGCGGTCACTGTGACCGCTGCCAACTTTTGAACAGTAAAATCTCGAAACAAAAGCCGCGTATGACTATTGCTAATCCACTCCTCGTACTAATCAGCTAAGATAGAAGTACCGAGAGGAGAAGGGCCATCGACTATTGGAAGAGTATAACACTGGTAGTGTTTTTACCTACTGCGGTCATAGTGACAGCACCCGGCCTGTTAAAGGTTAATAATAATAGCTCCCCTCACCGATTTCGGTGTCGGTAGCCGATTTCATTGAAACCAGGCCAGCTACGCAACACTTATTTTATAGTGCCCAAGTGTGTGCGCAATACACAAAGACACTCTCTCTTCCTTTTACTCTCATAACCCAGTGGGACGGTAAACCGACACGACTGGCGAGAGATCAGGCGCAGAACCGACTTTTTACATGCCCATCCGACGCATGGATCATCTTTCTTGTCAGACAATCAGGTGATCAGCCTGCATCGTCCTAGCCAAACTTGAAAACAACATTTTTTGTTGTTCCAACTCGGGAATTGAATCCACGATTCTGGAGGAGCATGCTGTCCTTCATACAAAAAGTTCAATCAATCACCAAACCAGGCATCGTTAACGCGCGTTGTATTATGTATGGCCCATCCATCCACTTTGCCTGAGATTCCGATCTATTAGTCGCATGACTTGCCGTTTCCCGATTCTAGTTAGCGCCACCTCTATAAAATCGCCTTTAATATGATTTTAATCAACTCAATGCGGCCGTTTTTGAGTCGTTTAAGTTCTTTGTGGGAGCTCCGTGTAATGACTTTAAGCCCCACAAATGACTTTTGTGTTGAAATGTATAGTCAGCTTCACTGGTACTTATAGTTACTTAAATGATTATTAATCGTTATGTGTTGTTGATTAATTTTTGTCGTTTATTGATTACGTCCACCTAATGTTTGCGATTATGTTTGGTCGGGTAAAAGTTTTGATCTTCTGTGTTATAAATCTGATCGGTGTTTCGTCTAGAATTATTTTGTCTCTTTCATCTCTATTTCAAATAAGGGTGCTCGTTTAATAGGGATAATGCTGCCCTGGTAATAAATAAAGCAGTAAGTCAGAAAAGGCGGTTTCGTGAAAATTGCACTTAAAAATAAAGCTTCCAGAGCAATTTTCTCGAAACTGCACTTAAAGATAAAGTTTTAAGTGTAACATTTTCGAAACAATTTTTTGTTATTCATTAAGGTGACCGACTCTTTGTAGGAGAAGAATAGAACATACTTATTAATAATAATAATAATATCTATGGACGCTTCACACCACGTCAATCTGGCCCCGTGCTAAGTATCCAAAGAACTTGTGTTACAGGTACCAGACAACGGAAATATTTTTAATAATTTTTATACTATACACATATTTTTATTATATTGTACATAAATTTAATACACATCCATGACCCAGACAACATTGAAAACTTTTTGTTCCGTCGGCGGGATTCGAACCTCAAATTCAAAGCTCAAGCACTAACGCGCTCAATGACTACGCCACGGAAGTCGTCAATAAGTATTGCAATAATTAACACGTCATTCGAAAAAACGAACTGAAGCTTCTCTTAAATCGCTACCACATTATCCTACAATTATACATAAGTTGGCTTACCTATTTTGACGCGGACAAAACTAGAATCTGAACTAAAACTTCATTTCAATCAGGCTGTCTCGTCCGCGTTTGCGTCAATTTATGTGAGTGCAAGCGGGGCAGACTGACAACCGACGTTCGAGGTATCGAGGCCTATTCTCCTAGATATCTCACAAGACCTAGGCAGAGCGGGTAATTGGCTCCGGTCATGCGATTACGTTCGCTGCGTATTTAATTACTGCAAATGATCAGTGTGGCGGCCTCCAGCAATTTACCTTTCAATCAATACTGCCTCGAGTTTAGCTTTCAAATAAGTAAGTGTAGATCTCGGTACGAAAGATTAGAGTCACGCATGTACATAGACAAGCTTATAGTTAATGGAATCCGGCGTTACTTTGCGGAAATCCATAGCATAAAATTAAAATATATTCCGCGAAAAATTGCGAAGAATTATGAGTGTACGCATAGACATGCGTTTGATGCACCTCCCTCCTTCCCACACTTATGCGTACACTCACAAGCAGAAACGTGAAAACACCACCACCACAGAAGCAGTAATGTTAACACGATCGTGCAAAGCCCTACACCATACTGCTGGTTGCAAAACTCAACATGTGTTTCGCTCCGACCCCGGAGCATCCTCAGGATGTAGACTCTGCGAACAATCTTCGTTAAGTGTTGCCGCCCGCAACACCACCGTGATCAGCCTGCATTGATCTAACCAAACTTGAAAATAACATTTTTTGTTGTCCAACGCGGGAATCGAACCCACGACCTCCGGGTCAAGAGCGAAGCTCAGAACCACTAGACCACGGAGGCGCATGGGTCTAATATGTTAGACGTCATTGAGTCGCTGGAGAGTCCAGGCGCAGAGGATATCCATTTTCCGCCCAAATTTTCAGTTTTTAGAGATGTTGCAGTTGAACTATTTGTATCTCCGTGTACCTACCGAGTTACACAAGATGAATTTGCACTATTTTGAAGGTTATATTTTTGCCTTGTCTTACAAAATAATAGGTAATAAATGTAGATAATTTATTGTTATTATTTACAACTAAGAATACAGTAGTTAGGCGGGTTTTTCAAACTCTAGCACCAGTCACAAAAAAACCCAACGCCTGATAAAATTAATCGGTATTAATATGTTATCTCTCTCATTCATCATATTATTGAAAGGGCGAGGAGATATTTTGACAAACGATTAACTCTACATGCGTTGAAATTGGCACTGAGTTACCCTTCCTTAACGAAAGCGCCGAAAATATTTTGACATGAAATTACAGGGAAGCACTTGTGGCCTCATATAGTATTACCCTTAAATTGGTACATCAATGCTCACGGCTTTGCCAATTTGGTCAATGAACCAGAGAAGATGCTACATGAACTTTTAATTCGCTTGTAAAATGTGACCAGATTTTTCCAACGATTTCTTGTTGCACTAAATAAGGTTTTTATCAGCCTTAAATTGACTGTGTTAAGTGGTTTACTGATTAGGAATTTAAAAAAGTGTTTGTTTGACGTAACATTTAATTTATAGTTCCAATGATTGCCACTAAATTGTTTTTGGCACTAATATCGTAGCAAAAATGAAGCAAATATGTATTGAAACACAACAGTTTTTTTGACGTTCAGCAATCGATTGCGCGTCTATTGTGCCATTTTTGCTAATCCCTATTTTTACGTAATCAGCCGGCCGGCATTATGAAAGATGTTTAGTGACTTTAAAACACCTAATATCTAAATTTATGAATGCCATCTGCTAATTTTTAGGATCGTAGATAAATTATCTCATTCAATTAATAAATATTAATGTTCCCATCACAATATTTGCACTAAAATGCTAATATTTCACGATTTTTGGCTATTATAATAACGAACACCTATTTACAAGGTGCATTTATTACGTGGGACGGTCATTAAATTTAATTACGTGGCATTAATACTGGTCCCGATATGGCGAGTGTGGCACCATGTGAAGTGCGAGCGATGTTTTTGTGGCGCGCCATTTTCGGCTTTAAGCTTTAGTTTTATCAAGACATAAAGACCCGTATGAATTCATCTTGAATGGCGTTGACAAAAATGAGAATATAAATAATGTGTTGAATAATTCAGCGTGATCGGTATGGAGGGCTGTGCCGGGAAAAAGGTTCGCGCGCCTGCCTGCCGGAATGCAGCGCTCGTTGTAGACCGAGATCGCAGGTCCGACAGATTATGCTTATATTCTTATAAGTACGGAAAAACCCCATTGTGCTCGCTCTTTATTTTCCAATGTGAGTTTAAAAATAAATAAATAAATATTTTTTTTACTCACAAAGAGAACTAAAACAAATAAAACAGTAATTACAATAATATGACAAGCTACAAACTGAAACCAAAATAAACAAAGAATATTTGTAATATTTATACTTAATTGAATAACTTTAAAAACTACAAATAAAAAAATCTTATATTATTACTTACTTATATTTTTTAATCTAGTATTCGCGTGTACTACAAATGCATACCAGCCAGTATGTAACCTACCTAATTCCTAGGTTATGCGTGGTTATGCCAAATATTTAAAGTGATTGTACAAACTTTTTTTTTCTTACAGACTTTGAAATGGTTCTTTCATAATATTATACACTAAAAATGTCAGTTGCTTATTTGAATAATGTAGTTTTCATAAAACATAAATTGCAAAATCATCCATGTAGACATAAAAAGAATCCTTTTATATCTGTTTATACAAAGTTCTTCATATTATTTTCTTATTCATATATACCGAAAATTAATTTTAACACTTCATCAGAGTTTACTTAAAATTAGTATAATTTTCCGCATCTTTAGCTCCTTAGGTATAACAAAAAATTGTCTCGCGTCACATCCTAGCGGATAGGCATGCATTGACACACTAATACTACAAAATGCTACATATTTTAATAGTAAGAATATAAGGGTACTCAGGTAGTCCTGGGATCTTAGTCCATCACCTTTTTGTGTAATTGTCTCGGAGCACGCACTCATCTAACTGATTTCGGAATTACAGAACCCGAATATTTTTTCCCTAGACATCGAACTCGATCCTGGATTCCTATGACGAAAAACGATAATATTCATAATGTGAGAAAATCGTAATATGACAGGCGTATATTTACCGTCGTAATGAAGCATTATCGCAATAAAATACAACATAATTTTTTAATTTTCCTAATTCGACCTGGCCTGCTTAGTGATTCCTCTCGCGAGGCCGGCCTCATTTAATCTGCTGTCATTGTTTCTATAATTAAAGTAATTTGCAGTTTCATTGTGATTCCGGACAGCCGATGTAATCGTCATTTTTTAAGAAAGCGTCCACCGTCCTTAAAGATGCCGCGTTATTGTTATTTGCTGAGCTTGACAGGTAATTTGAACCTTGCCCCGATAGCAATAGGGTCTAATCGGTCGATCTGTAACGATGACATTAAGGGGTACAGGTTGTCGCCGGCGTTAACTCACGTTTGGCGATCAATGAAATTGCATCAATCGTTAACGATTCGCTATTATTGGTATTTTTATGAAAGTCTTTAATTTCATTAAGCACTTAACTTTTTACTTGTCGCTATACTGGGTGATTTTATATCGTTTAGAGAACAGCATAGTACTTTAACAAAATTGGTTACTCTTTTTTCAACTATGCTTTTTATTAACTAATTTAAACCAAAAAGTGATGACTTTGAAGTTTTTAAATTATTGTCACTCTATTTTGACAGTAGGTTCGTTCAATTCGGTACCTTCGTTCAATGAATCTACCCCACTACCCACTCAGCTTATTGAACAAGTACTTACTTTACACAGTAACTGCAGAATGAACTTAACTTCATTATATTAAATATCTTTAAATAATTTTCATAATTTCCTATTCAGAATAACTTGACTTTAACTCAAATGCTTCCGTATATAAACTCCATTGATGGTACATACATTATTTTAAAACATTAAAACAATCGCCCACTGTAAATTTTACATTAGGTTTAGGTCATACTGTTTTCCGAACAGTAAAAAATCTGGTATCAGTCCAAGTTTAATACTTTTTGTCGTTGCTCCAGTTATTTCAATTTGTCGTGCGCCGATGCAGATGGTCATTATATGTTTTATATATTATATAGGTATTTTATTTATTTATTTTGGTTTTGTATTCGATTTCTGTACTTTAAAGAATTGCGCTTACTCACACTATCTCTCCGTCACCCTAAGGTTGGCTGGTAGATAATGCTATAAGCAGAAAGTAGATATATATAACAGAGACACGAGCTAGTACTAGAAAATTGTATCACTCTAATACTGGCAATTCGACTGGCTATTTTTGTTTTCTTCGATTTCCAGGCACATCCCGGAAACCGCCATCTAGCGCCACTATTGGAAAATACTAATTACTAATTTCGTTTCGTATCTTCTTCTTATTTAAAAAGTTGAATTTATGAAGCTTAATGTGATGTTATGCTTAAAATATGCTTATCTATATTTTAGTGTCAATATTTGTACTTAATTCATACTTACATTTTATAATTTACAAACGTTAATAGTAGTGACATCTATTGCAAATTTTTTTGTATTAAAGATAGATTGTATGGGATGGTAGGCCATTTTTGAAACGGGCATTGGCCCACCTCACATTCCCACTACTGCAACTCCTGTAAGCATCAACAGCGGGATGGTAGGCCATGATATAAGGCATTAAGTCCGCCTTTAAAATGCATAAAGTGTTGCATGTATAAATAAAAAAAAATGTTTTGTGCAGGGACCCTGCGGCCGCCGGGTCTGATCGGGGGGAGCAAGCCGAAGGTGGCCACACCAGCTGTGGTCTCCAAGATAGAGCAGTACAAGAGGGAGAACCCCACCATCTTCGCGTGGGAGATCCGCGAACGCCTTATCTCTGAAGGTAAATTAAATGAGACTTAATTTTAAATTGGTATTTAATTCCGGTGGCGCCTGAAAGAGAGACCTAGAGGACCTGGTCATAGCTATTTCAGTTCTCTACATTTTGGTTGGACTTGTTTGTAGTTTTGTACATAAGGCAATAGTTAATGGAATCAGGCGTTACTTTGCGGAAATCCATAGCATACAATTGTTTTGCTAGATATACGAGTAATAATAAATTGAAATCTTACACATAAGGCAATGCTATATATTAGATTTATTAAATAAAAGTTCGTGTATGTTAATGACACTTAGGGCGTGTTTCACCAAGCAATGTTAAAGTTAACGCCATGTTAAATAACATGTTATCCCTCTCGTATTTCCTGTCAATGAATGGATGGCATGGAATTTTAACATGGTAGACAGAGTTAACAGTAGTCTCAACTAGTAACAGGTGTTTCAAGCGCAAACTAGGGCTAAAACTACCACAATACAAACTATAGTTTTAATTATACATTAAAGGTAGATAAATGTACTAGGATGTTAAATTAGAAAATTCATAAAAGCTAATAAATTAGTAGCTCTATTGATGATCTACTGTAAATAATATAAATTTAGATTATGACAAGTTCTTAGGAACTACTTTATCACGTGTTATCGAAGTGACCATTTCGTTCCATGTATTCCCCGAAACCTATGGTAGACCAAACCTGTCACAACCTCAACAGTAGACCCGTTGGTACTCTCATCACAAAAGAACTGAAAAAGTGGTATTTTTCCCCAGGCTAAAATATGTCCATAAAACTAAAACTAGAGCGCCAAACTATGTAAAATAATTATGGGACCAAATGGCAGCTATTCCGCGTCGAATAAAAAAAGAATCACGAAAATCGGATCATTAACCTCAGAGTAATCGGTGTTCATACATTTAAAAAAAAAAAGTTCCTTTTCTTTCTTTCTTTCAAAAAAACCGGCCGAATTGAGAACCTCCTTTTGGAAGTTAATTGAAAATGTATGGCTTCGCTTACGGATTCGTCAGCGTATACATTTTTGTTGTCGAACTTCGTAAGTGATAATAGCGATGGCAGCTTGGCTGTAGGCCCAGGAGCCGAAGTGTTGCTGCCCGCCCCCAGCGCCCGCAGCGATCACGACTCGCGTGTAACTGCGCATTTATTTGTCCATGCCAACTACACGCCCTTTCTAATGTGTCTAGTGACAGCGGAATACGTGACCCAGTCTTCTGTATTGACTGCTTAATAATAAAGCATGCTCGTAGTTGTTTATGAATTAAAAAAAAAAACTTTTCGCTACTTCATCATAAGTAATTTTTATCTGAACAGCAATAGATATCTGCTTAAACATTTGACCTTCTTGAAATGAATTGCTGTTCGTTATGCTCGCTAAAACTAGAGAACGGCTGAATCGATTCGGCTATTTTTAGTTTTGAAATATTCGCGGAAGTCCTGGGAAGGCTTAAACGGTTCATCAGAAACTGCTACTATGCTCAACGAAGTGGGCACGGGTCAGCTATTTATTGTATAATCAAAATTTATAGTTATCTGGTTTTGAAACAATATCCCGTTTCTTTTCAAAATAAAGAGAAGCCTATAATATGATATAATAACGTCTCAAACTATTCATCATCATCTCCACGTCCCAGTTACAAATTAAGAAATCGACCCAACAAAATGACAAACGTACGAATAAAATAATTCACTAACTAGCTTTTCTATAAATTACATGTTGTCAAACATTTTGAGACAGAGAAATCACAATAAAAATGCAGAATAATCAGCGTATAATTTAAATAACGCAAAGGCCCACTTGTACCAGTCAGCGTTAAATAATAAATCCAAGTTATTTTATATAAAGAAAAATTATGAGCTAAATATGGAATTAAATAAAAAAAATTCTCGCCGGAGAGTTCCCAAACAGGTGGCAGACTTCATGACGTATACACGACGCGATGTACAGATTTTTTAGTAAGTATTATGTGAATAAAAATATTTGATTAACTAACCTCGAATGGCACAACTTACCATAAACCCAAAATAACGTAAAATTTTCCCGTAAAAGAGCCATTTACAAAGTTTTACATAAACCGTCTAATTGCATTACTGTAAGAAGTTTACATAACAAATCCTGCCCAAGCCGATCTCCTAATAGCCCTAATTGGATGGGCATTGAACTTTAGCCATTTCGTGTCGATACGTTTGGGAGGTCAGGCGGTAAAGCCACTCAAGTGCAACCCCGAATATGGTCTAATAGTTTCGGTGATGGTTGTCGGTCCGACAGCGGATACGCCCGTAACCCGAGATCGGTTAACTGCCTATGAAGTCTAGTGTACATAGCATATGCTTACATAGGCTTCGGTTGAGTTTATTGACCGCACATTTTGTGCTGCTGCCGTTTTGAGCGGTGACATATTTTTTTATGAATATTTTGCAAAAGAGTTCTTTGAAAAAAATCTTAAAAATTCTGACTGTTCGATATAACTTTTTTATTTGAAACTAGCTCTGCCCGCGACTGGTTTTGAGTGACTTAAACCGTTTATGCAGCGCACGGAACGAAAGTCCCCAAATGTGAATATTTTTCCCCGTTTTTGCAACAGAACACTGACGCTCCTATTGGTCGCAGCGTTATGTTATATAGCCTAAATAAAGCCTTCCTCTATAAATGGACTATCCAACAAAAAAAGAATTCTTCAAATCGGACCAGTAGTTATTGAGATTAGCGCGTTTAAACAAATAAACAAACTTTTCCGCTTTATAATATTAGTATAGATCACAAACTCTTTAACCGATTCCTTAGTTATATACAATTTTCAGATCGATTTCGTACCTATTCCTGTACGCTCCTTACGTAAAATACAATTGTAACGACGTATTATAAGCTATACATATTAAAGTAAATAAATTTTATATATCTAAGATATTTTCAATGTGTCACTTAACACATTTAAAAATAAGCTTAAAAAATTAGGTTCACATTATGTCATTTAATTTAGAAGCTATTGTTATCGATATTTATTATTATTATTATTTTAAGATTTAGTGCCAATTTCACCAACACATGTTAAAGATCAACTTAATGTTATCCCTCTCTTAATTCCTGTCAATGAATGAGAAAGCATGGTCTTACTTAATCGGGACTTACGCTTTAATATCAAAATTGAACAGAAAAAGAAATACCTAAATACGTTTTATCTATTATTTGATCACGATTTATGAAGCACATGAAATTGTATTTGTTATTGTGTACCTATGTTCTTGGTCACTGTTGGATATTAATTATATTTATTGTTTGTTTTAATACCTATTATGTACTGCATGACTATTTGTTGCCAAAATAAATAAAAAAAGAAACAAAAGTACCTACATAACCGTAACCTGACTGTAAGTATTTGATACTTCGTGAATTAGAAAAAAAAAACGTTTGTGAAACAAACATATTATCACATTAAACATACATAATTACAGTCCTATTTCCTACATATAATACGAAAATCAATATCCTTCCTTTTGGATTCGCCATAAAGCCAGGTCGTGTCAGACATCTTTTCATGTCCAACATCTTTTGGTTCTTAATTATATTATTAAATTTTTTTGCACAATGCACAATGGCGGTCTTAATGCCAAAAGGCAATGCTATAACTAATAGATATACTATCAGTATTGATATACACAGCAGTCACAACAGACAACAAAGATACCCATAAGAAACTACTCATGTCAATAACATGTGGAATGGATATCATAAAATTACCCCATGCTCGGGATAAGGAGATGGCACGAACATTCCGTCTGCATTCTGAGCATGATGGGCGTTTTTAGCTCACAGCGAGCGAGCCAATTGCGGTAATTGTTGCCGCGACACCTCGCGAGTCGCGCGCGACACCGGCAATATACACTCTGTGCGCGATCACGTGTTGTTGCACTTCAATTCGTAAGCCCAAGACATTAAGGTGTAATACCACTTAAATCGCGCTCGCTATGTCCTGTCGTGCCATTTTCTATTGTAGAATGCAATTCCGAGCAGGTTTAGTATGATACCTATTCTGGTATTGCGACTCCATTGGACACTCTGGCTATGGTTCACAGCGTTTTTAAGTCTACGATAAGATTTATAGTCGCGAGTTATGGACAGAAATGTGGAGACAACTTCGTAAGATACTTAATTAACGATTTAAAAAAAATTATCGAAACTAAGTATCTCATTCAATTGACTCGCTATGAATAAATATGTTAATTAATTACATTACTCGTTGGATAAGAATGGAGTGTATAAACGGTTATAGAGGTTGTAAATAATAAAGAAGAAAACAGAAATATATTTGGAGCAAAAAAAGAGTAGAGGTAGAGTAAAGAAAGGACTGGAAAGGTAGATAGACACTAGATACAACATGACGAACTTTTAATACCATAGTAGGAAAGAAGGTATAAAAGGAAGGCCTAGAAGAAACTAGATTAGAATCAAGAGATCAAAAAGTACAGGACCGAGAAATATAGCGATTAGGCACGAATTATATGCATCCACGCGATCGAGCGACCCGGCCGCTTCGTCGTAAAATTACAAGTATGCAACGATTCATTTAAAAGCGACCCAGTCGCAACTCTGAGTTGCCTTCTAATTTGGGCCATCGTCAACAAGAGCCTTGCTCAAAATATTTAAATGAATGAATGAAATGTATTACAATGTAAAAGGCACCTGACTATAGTATATTCACATCGAAATTATATTTATAGCAACATATTTTAAAAGCCAGTAACTTGTACCGTAATTACCAGTTATGGTTAAAATCATTGAGCAATGGTTACCACTTACCAGCCCGCAATTGTAAAAATTCTTATCTCCTTCTGACATTATCGTCAATTGTTGAAATGCGTTTAAAATAATTGCTCGCCCATGACTACCTTGTACGCGAAAATTGCACGCGATGTTTAAGCCTAAACGCTCTTACTAAAATAAAAATAATTTTGGGTTCTGTAGGAAAGAGAAACAGTTATGTATATACTCCGTTCGATTTAATGTAGATTTCATTCCGTGAAAGAAGTCCCGCGTTTGTGGAAACAAATCTTATCTATACTAATATTATACAACGGAAGAGTTAGTTTGTTTGTTTAAACGCGCTAATCTCAGGAACTACTGGTCCGATTTGAAAAATTCTTCTTTTTTTGGATAGTCAATTTATAGAGGAAGGCTTTAGGCTATAGAACATTACGCTGCGACCAATAGAAGCGAAGCGTCAGTGAGAAATGTTGCAAAAACGGGGAAAATTTATTACATTTGGGGAATTTCATTGCGTGCGCTGCAGAAACGGCTTAAGTCACTCAAAAACCACGCGAACGAAGTCGCAGGAACAGCTAGTCTTGACATAAATGTATTTAACTCTAGCTGACCCGTGCCCACTTCGTTGATCATGGAAACCGTGTACCTAAACCTTCCCGGAACTTCCACGAATATTTCAAGACCAAAAATAGCCGAATCAGTTTAGCTGATTTCGAGTTTTAGCGAGACTAACGAACAGCAATTGATTTTTATATAGCCTATGTTACTCAGTGATAATGTAACTTTCTAATGAAAAAACAGTTATTAAAATCGATCTTATCGATCAGTACTTTTTGAGTTAAGTCGTTACATACAAAAATACAAATCTTCCTCTTTATAATATTAGTGTAGATTTGTAGAAATAACCCGTAAATAAAACGCACTCGGTTAGTACTAGCTTAAACAATATTTCTTTTAGGAATCTAGGATAGGTTGATTTTACATCTAGGGAATTTCTTTAACAAAATGGACTCTCAACAAAAAAAAATTGAACATATAAAATGTACCTCGGTATTTCTTCATTGCGAGGTGTGTATGTGACATTTAAGTTGGTAGCATTCATAAGTTTTTGCATCAAAATTGGTACATAATGGTGTTACAGTATTATTATTAAGGCCGTGTTTCACCAAGCAATGTTAAAATACCATGCCATCTCATTCATTGACAGGAAATACTACAGGGATAACATGATATTTAACATGGCGTTAACTTTAACATTGCTTGGTGAAACACGCCCTAAAGATTTAACACTGTTGGCGACTGGCTAGATAGACCTAAGTATTTATGCCTTTTTTATTTAAATGTTTTTAAGTTAGGCATTTCACGCAGCATAAAGTATTTTCATTGTAGTCTATTTTCCTATGTTAGATCCATCATCATACCATACAGTCCACTCTCACTAGGTGTCAGACACTTTTCACTAGTTTTAGCATGCAAACATATAAGGTTAAGTCCCGATTTCACCAACGCATATTAGTGTTAACGGCTTGTTAAAATATAATGCTTTCTCATTCATTGATAGGAATTACGAGAGGAACAACATAATATTTAACGAAGGATTAACTTTAACATTGCTTGGTGAAACACGCCCTTAATTTAATACATTTCGAATTTAAAGTCGATTATTATTATTATTATCCATTACATTCAGTTGCATCTAATACTTATTAATTATTTTGAATACATTAAAAATATTACACCCGGAATTTTAACTAGTCAATAATATATTATATTATAATACTCGCTCATACTGAGTTCAGAGTTGTTTGCTTTGAGTTGAGTTGTTGTTTACTTATTTATAGATCTCATTTGAGTAAACCTAGACTTTGTATACGCATAAACGCATAGGCAAAAAGCTACATTTCGCACAATAACTTCTACTAATAAGTTCTCTAGTTTAGTCCAAGTGAAACACCCATAAACAACGTACAATATAAATATTATCTCGAACCCGTTATGTTTAAGTATAAAATGATTACACGTTGGGTCAGTCAATTATCGTACTTATATAATATTGATTGTGTTTTTGTGACGCCCGCCCATTGGACGTGGTTATGATTGATTCTATTAAACCGACGATTTCGGTGTATCAAAGCGTGCTGACCGGAGACCACCTGCTGCTGCTAGCTGCTCCACTGATTTGAAGATATAAGAAAAGTTAGAGATGAATTTTATTAGTTATTATCTATACTTAGGGCGTGTTTCACCAAGCAATGTTAAAGTTAACGCCATGTTAAATATCATGTTATCCATCTCGTATTTCCTCATTCATTCACAGGAAATACGAGAGGGATAAAATGATATTTAACATGGCGTTAACTTTAACATTGCTTGGTGAAACACGGCCTTAATATTATAAAGCGGAAGAGTTTGTTTGTTTGTTTAAACGCGTTAATATCAGAAGCTACTGGTCCGATTTGAAAAAAAAAAATTGTTAGATAGTGCATGATCAAAACAATTTAACTTGGTAATTTTTTAGCTTTCCATACCCATAGGGTAAAAAACGGGACCCTATTAGACTCCGCATTCCGTCCGTCCGTCACTAAGCCATACCTCATGAACCGTGATAAACAGATAGTTTTACAGATAATGTATTTCTTCTGCCTCTATAACAATACAAATAAAAAACAGAATAAAATAAACATGTAAGGGGCATACAAAACACATATTTTTTTTGCTCGTTTTGAACTCATCGTGCGGATCCGACTCGCACTTGGCTGGTTTTTGTTTATATTTAAATTACATTTAATCGGAACAGAGCGAGTTGTTCTGAAAAGTAACATACATTCAATTCCAACACACCGTTCAATCGTTTCGAATCTCAGTCTATCCCGCTCATGCACGTGGTATATACCGCGTGTGCGAGCGGTCAGACTGACGAACGAATCGAAATTCGTGGCACGAGAATTGGGGCCTTAAAAGATCCCTGATTGTAGGTAATTGTTAACTTATCTTTTCAAGTGAGTTGGTACTAAGTTTTTAGCCCACGTTTTTAAAACTGCACTTCTGATCATTAGCGTGTGTAGCCTGGTGTGTTTTACATAATACGTTTTGACACGGATAAAACTACACAGTACGCCAAGTAGAACATTTGGAAGCGCCGAAAAGTAACGTTACCGAATTATAAATGTATGAAAAACGTTTCAGCGCTATGTACTATGGTAGAGTAACTTATACTCTTATGGAGGTTCTAAATCTTTTTATATGGAGTTTTACATTAACCCTAAAATAGAGCTTTTAAATGTAGGCAGTATAAATCTAGAAATTATCTAATAAAAATATTTACTCATTTTAGAGGGTATGCGATGTTTTATCCTTGTCTGATACGTGAGAAAATCCACTTGATCGATAAGGAAAATTATTGTATAGCTTAAATAAATTTGATGTAAAAAAAAAAGTACAAAAAGTGCAAGAAATTTGTGTATTAGTGTAAATATTTTTATCAGTAACGGGGATACAGTGCAATATCTTTATACTAATACTAGCTGACCCGGGCCCACTTCGTTGAGCATGGAAACCGTGTAAACCTTCCTGGGACTTCCACGAATATTTCAAGACTGATCTCGAGATTTAGCGAGACTAACGAACAGCAATTGATTTTTATATAGCCTAATATGTTACTCAGTGATAATGTAGCTTTCTAATGAAAAGAGAATTATTAAAATCGGTCCAGTACTTTTTGAGTTAAGTCGTCACATACAAAAATACAAATGTTTCCTCTTTATAATATTATAATAATAATTAATAACTAATAATAATAAAAATACTAGACACATAAGTGTTAATAAATAAATACATATAATATTTCGACGATTCGGCTGGTATAGTGGTAATAGGTATAATTATTATACACTGGCTTGTGTCCTCCTGTCCACCTGTCCACCTGTAATCGAAATGTTTATTGTTGAAAACTAAAATAAATTAATATTGTCACGCTAAGACTTTTAAGACAATTTTCATAATGTAAGAGCGTTTTTATCTGACTTAATCTTAATATCCTTGAGTTAATGATTTTGTCTGTTTATATTTATATGATACAGATATGTTTGTGTGTTTCTACGTCTCGTCTAAACCGCTGGCTTTAAGTCTATGAAAACAGTATAGCAATACAGATTCAATTAAAAAAGTAGAGAATCGACTTATTGAAGACATATCTAGTAAATTCCTTCTCCTATTTCCCGCTAAAGGAGTATAAGTAGAATTTTAATCAAATCTACAACAAGATGGCGGACACAAAGCGGACTTTTTGTAAACGCGTGCCAACTTCTTACCGCGCTTATGAAACTAAATTGATTAAATTTCATAACAAACGGCATACTTACGATATTTTAGACTCGTGGCTTTTACAAAGACAACAAAAAGTACTTATTCTTATACATAAAAGAAGCTGAGATTTTTTGTTAGCATTAGGCCTACTTGCGCCGGACAACCCTGAGTTAGTTCATAAGCTTTGGGTTTACTACTTAACCCAAAACTTTAAAATAGTGATTTAGTGCATCCACAATTATTATCTAATGAGTAAGTAGTGAAACTAGTAAATTCACTAGTTGGTATTTGAATACCTAATAATATCAGTAGACCTACATCACATCAATATGGCACCGTTGCCCGTGTAACCTACATGGAAAATACCAAAAATTCATTGACTTGCAAAAGTAAGAAATTATTTTTATAAAAAACTTACAGATTTCGTTAATATAAATTATAACATAATACATGATCATTAAGTTCGTAGAAAGGTATAATTCAAAAATATTTATTCACTCCATAGGAAAACAACAATTATTTTCACAAAATCCGTTTATAACGATCAATTTTTTGTTCTCCTGCGAAAAGGTGTAGACTTACACGCGTTTGTGAAGAGGGGGCGGATTTACGAAAACACTGTGGCCCATCCAGTGTCGGGTTTAATAAGGTGCCCACTACCGCCTTTGCGGCCGATGACTCGACAATTCCACACAATAGGTTACGCAACTTATCAAGTTAATCGATAGCAGCTTACGAGGCGTTACAGATAGCTACCGACCAAATTTTGATTGATTGCATTCTAGAAATTTTTGTTTTTATTTAAGTTTTTTTAATGGCGCCGATTAATTAGTGAATATGACGTGAACTTTTATGGTGCTATTAAAATGGGAAGAAACAACAAAAAAAAAAACTTAACTCACCAAAAGTTTAAAGACTTTAAAGTAATATACTAATGATTATTTTTGATTTTTATGTTTTACAGGAATCTGTTTTGTATCTGATCATTGCAATATTATATTTGAATACGAATTTAGACATCTGTACCTATGTGTAACTATTAATTATAGACAAAAGGTATATAATATCTGATTTTAAGGTTTTGTAGTTTACGTCTTAACCATTACAGTTTCATCATAACAATCTGTCTGTCCGTCTTCGGTTTATCATAACTATAAACAAAACATAAAGGGGAATGTCAGTTTTAGGCCCCTGGGGCCGTATTATGATCTTTTACAATACCAGCCTGGTTCCAGGCAATTCAATAATACGGTCTTAAACTGCCTTGTTCTTTTTCATATTACAACCACATGTTATTCTGAATGGATCCACCCTAGTTTATTTGTCTGAAAGTGACATTCGGAAGCAAGCTAAGTGTCATGTTACTGCTTACTGGCTGTCAATAAGTGATCGTAAATACGAAAATTCCAGGCAGCCATGTTGTATGGCGTAAACTGGCTGGAATTAAGAGCTTGTAATAGGCCCCTAGTAATGCACACAAATGTATATATTCACAATTTACATCAGAATTTATGGTAGTCCTTCTTACTATTCATTATTCTGTCAGCAATTTTGGCGACTTGGCATGCCCCTTTGAAGTTCTAATTTTTAAGCAGTGATCTAACTGATGATGATGAATTATAGATGAGACCAACCGTAATCGCGTCAGCTTTAAAATATGCTATACCTATATCTACAAACAGACACACAGACATATCAAACTTATATCCACTGTTTTGTCGGGAATTAAAATATAATACAGGGTCTAAAAAAAAAGATTAAAAAACTATAACCCGACTTCGCAAAAAATGGGTCTAAAAAGTCTGAAACAAGAAAATAATTCAATTTGAAATCCAGAAATGCATAGGTACAAAAATGGTCAAGGTAGAGCCGTGGTCGCAACCGCTATTGGGATCGAGCCATAAAATTTCTTTTTACCGTATTTCGGTGTGAACTAATGCTTAGATTTTATTAGCGGGTAAGACCGCGGCTCTACCTTGACCATTTTTGTACCTATGCATTTCTGGATTTCAAATTGAATTATTTTCTTGTTTCAGACTTTTTAGACCCATTTTTTGCGAAGTCAGGTTATAGTTTTTTAATCTTTTTTTTTTATTTAATACATTTCTGTTTCCACATCAAATATAATAATCATTATATTTTTATTTACTTGTCCATTACATAGAAAGTATCAACTCCTAGATATTACTTGTACGTCCGCATTTTAAACCTTTATTTTGAATTTAACAATAAAATATAATAATAAATAAAAAATATAAATGCATATTCGTAATTTGCTTGCCAAGACCTATCTTTTGATACCAAACACGAGACAAATATCGTAATAAATTTTTTTTAGAGATAGTTTTTGTGGTATAATTTTCAAAGTCCAAAATTTTTCAAAAAATATATATAGCCTATATTACTCGCGACATTAATACAAATCGATTGACACCTTATTCATCAAAATCGGACCAATAGTTTAGCCGCTACGAGGGAACATACATACATACATACATAGACTGCCAAAATCATTACCCTTCCTTTTGGCTTCGCCGAAGTCGGGTAAAAAGAGCAGACGCTATTACTTTGGCATATCACATAATCATATCAGCTCTCCTCATTCTAGAAATGTATATTTTTTATATTTTCATCAGAAACAAAAAATAAAGGGTTTTTTCTTTTTTAAAATTAACGTATCTTTAGTCGCAATATAATAAAAAAAATCTTGATTGAGAAAAGGTATAATAATATCCCAAAATTATAGTGACTGTTTTTACTTCCCGTAAACCTAATGCTACTGTGAATTCTTTCTACCACGTATACCTCAAGTTCTGATTAATTCTACAACCGTTCAGCCTAAACGGGGCTCTTTAAAGCGGCACTTAAGTTTTTTGTGTCTAACAAGTTTTTTTGACATTTACTAACAAGCCTCGTTTTGAGACCGATGGAAATAAATCAAATCGAATCGCATAGCTTCAATAAACCGATACATTTATTGATTTGTTACACCGTTTAATTGGTTCCCAGCAGTGCATCAAACGCATTGTTGTGTATACATGTATTTGTGACGTAGGTAGCGGAGATTCGTGGAACTATTTCAGCTTGAGCTCATTTAAAGCCTTTACGGCGTAGCCTACCATCCCATACAATCAATAAAGTACAAATATTGACATTAAAATGAAGATAGAGTATTTTTTAAGCATTACACCACATTAAGCTAATACCAACTTCTTAATTAAGAAGAATATTAGAAACGAAATTAGTAATTAGTATTTTCCAATAGTGGCGCTAGATGGCGGTTTCCGGAATGTGCCTGTAAATCGAAGAAAACAAATATAGCCAGTCGAATTGCCAGTATTAGGGTTGATACCATTTTCTAGTACTAGGTCGTGTCTCTGTTTTATATCTACTTTGTGCTTTACGGTAAGATTTTATTTGATTCTTACTTGTAGTAATTAACTAAATAATACAGTGAGTTGCTCACTGGCGCTGAATTAAAACGTCAATGTGTTTTGACCCTGAAATCTTCCAGTGTGTGTACCTAATCTTACAGAAATAATATAAATACAACCACTTTTAAAAATAAAACTTAGTTCCAAATAAAATTCGGTACCATTTAGTCGAGATTAGGATCTGAAACCTCAACCAGACTTCGAAATTTGACAGCGAAGCCACCAAAAATATTGTGTCATTAAAATCAAGTTTGACGATACGGATCCAACTCGATGTTTATTTGAGGGGCACTTAATTAACGGCTACTTAATTTGCCAATTAACAAAAGTGTCGAATTAATTGGAATAGGTGAGAGTTTGGTCAACGGTTGCAAGCCCCCTGCTGCTTCGACACCTTTTTGCGTGCCCACGCCGCGGGTGCCGGGTGATTGGTTCAGATCCCGCTTTATATTGTAAACCCAACAATAATTCATTTAGATGACGTGACGCCTGTCGTTAACTGGTTCTGACGACGCAGTTCGTGCGGTCCGACGCACGAAAATTTATTGTGTCCGTTCCGATTAAATGTGAAATAATGTCAACAAAGTATTTAAATTTTATCATACTGTATAACAAGGGGTAGTTTGCCTAATCGCTACTTTTGGCAGGTAGCTTGGCGATCGCAATTTTCAAGTTTGGGGGAGACCTGTTATTTCCCTATCCATAAAATACTTTGAGGTAGTCTTATGGCGCAGTTTTAAGGTTTGTGGGAGGCTTACGCTCGGTTTCTGAAAGGCTGATCAAATTGATCAAATTAGCTAATCTGAACGTTCATTGGTGAAAACAGTGACTGTGAAGTGATGTTCACCAATCAGCGTTCAGATTAGCTGATTTGATCAATTGATCAATTTGTCAGCCTTTCAGAAACCGGGTGATAGTATACCTAACTACTACCTAACCATATCCATAAAATACTTCGGTGGAGGATTGCAGTAGTGGATGACATGTCTGAAATGATAATGAAATTATATCCGAAGTGGATGAAGACGGTGGATGTGTCATTATATTTCTTGCGGTGGATGTGATATTTAAATTGGTAGCATTAGCCCCGAGCTTTGTTTATATTTGAATCACATTGAATAGAAACGAAGTATAATTAACTGTTGCAGTAGTTAGCAACCACTTATACAAGGTGTAAAATAAATGAGTGATAATACTTTAGGGTGTATGTGCGTCCTATGTAAAGTACCAGCGCTGAAAGACGTACTTTTGACTTTAAGACACATCTATGAGAAATGTCCCAATATCATACATTTTTCTATACAATAATAAAAAAAGTAACTTTTTCAGCGCTGGTACTTTCACAGTAAACTCTATATATACGGGACCCATACACACCCTACAGTATTATCACTTATTTATACTACAGCTTGTATAAGTCTCGTTATGATCATGATAAGTATATCTGCCTGACCATCACAACACCTCGCTCGCAGCTCTTCCTTTAGAGGTCTTACTACACTACTTAAATTAGGAGGATAGTTAATAACCAAACTAGTTCACTTGATATCTAAAACTTTAGACGATTAAAATATATATATCACAAGTTTTTGCAATGCTTAGGTCAGGACGAAATTGACGTGATGTGAAATATTATAGGGTATGTTACTAGGGTTATTGGTATGAATCCATTGAACACTTATTAATCAAAATCAGATCAGTAGTTTAAGCGCTACGATGAAACAAATATATAAACTGTCCAAATAATCATTGCTCTTCCTTTGAGGCTTCAACGCAGTTTGATAATACAATAAAAAATGTTAGAAAATATAACCCGACTTCGGAAAAAAGGGGTCTAAAAAGGCTGAAACAAGAAAATAATTCAATTTGAAATCCAGATGTGCATAGGTACAAAAATGGTCAACGTAGAGCCATGGTCTTACCCGCTTTTGGGACAGCAGACGAATATATATATTATTATTTTTCAATTTATCTTTTTTCTACCGTATTTTTGTGTGAAGTGACTCCTATATATTTATTATATAACGTATGTTACTCGCAGGACCACTACGAATCGAATGACACCTGTCATTCGATTCGTAGATATTTATTATAATCGGACCAGTAGTTTCACCGCTACAAGGGAACATACATATATACATACATACATACATACCTACATACATAATACAATACTGCCAAAATTATGACCCTTCCTTTTGGCTTCGGCGAAGTCTGGTAAAAACAGCAGCAGTAAATATAATGTGTAAATTAATTGTGTCTTCTTCAGACTGTACAGCAAACACAAATGAGACGATTGAAAGATTTCCGGAAATCTCGTAAAATGCCATCGTCATTAGTCAGCCGCGGTTACACTCAAGTTCGGATTTAATTCCATTCGTAATGGGGACTAATCAAATTTATCGGGACCGGCTCGGCCCAAATTCATTCTGAACCATTAGGCACCAGATCCGATTGTTAATGTCTCAATTTGGGAGCGGACGTAAATCTTCAAAGGCGTGACAATTACTGTTGCTTTCCGGCAATACAAACAGAGAGGTTCTTCGTCAATTATCGATAAATTAACCCGATTAAACAGTCGACAGACGGCGCCGGTTATCTGGGACATGCCACGCTTTTAGGCACGACACTTTGGAGACGTTAAGGCGAAGCGGCGAGAAAAAACAGCCAAGTCGGTAGGACCCGACGACTATTTCAAAGTAATTTACAATCCAGAAACGCTGGACTGTATAGGTATTTTAGTTATTTATTTAGGTAAAAAACAGTCATTTAGAATTATTTTCCCATTTTATAACAATACCTAGCACCCAAGACCTATTAACTTACAATATATTAACATTCAGTTCAAAAATTTCAAAATTTACAAAAAAAAAGAAAGAATTTCAAAATTAACGCATAATATACCTTAATTTTGATTTTACTTTATCAAAGTAAAAAACAAAAACAACAATTTTGAAATAGGCATAATTTAAATAATCTATCTATATCTATTTCTTCTTCTCTTATATTATATAAAATGAATTGCTGTTCGTTACTCTCGCTTAAACTCGAGAACGGCTGAACCGATTCGGCTATTTTTAGTCTTGAAATATTCGTGGAAGTCCCGGAAAGATTTAAACGGTTTATCGCAAACTGTTTCTGTGCTCAACGAAATGGGCACATGTCAGCTAGTATAATAAAGTAATTTTATTGGATTTTTCGTCGAGAAGTTAAGGACCTTTAGAGGAGAAACAAAAGGGTTAGGTGTTTCAACGCAAAATTTTTACTACTTTTTTTGTTAAAACAACGTTGGGCATGGCAGATTTATATGTTGCATAACTATAAGTAATTGAACGGAAAAATTTACAGTAGTTATATTAAAATTATGTACTAAAATATAGTTTTCTTATTAAATATTTGGATTCACACTTTTCATTTATACAAGTCTGTTTTCGGGACTTTATTTAACCGTGTTAAGAACGTCCAATCGCGTAACATTTATCTATTCAATATCCTTGAAATTTTTGGTATCTACTTGATAGTAATAAATTAAATAATAACAATAAACACATAAACCCATAAATCTAACTTTGCACGCTTGTGGTGCATCGCCTTAACATTAATTTACAGCCAATTTGCTCTCTTAATGCCTATCAGCTGATAAGTTTTTATTTGTCGCTTGTAACTAATTTCGGTAGAAAACTATCCCAGGTAGAACTATCTCTGGTAGAACTGTCTCCGGTAGAACTATCTCCGGTAGATCTATCTCCGGTAGAACTATCTCCGGTAGAACTATGTCCGGTAGATCTATCTCCGGTAGATCTATCTGCGGTAGAACTATGTCCGGTAGATCTATCCCCGGTAGATCTATCTCCGGTAGAACTATCAATCAAATCAATCAAATATACTTTATTGTGTACAAAATATTTACAGAGTAACATATAAATATACAAAAAAATATAAAATCAGACATGCACACAAGGGCGGCCTTATATCTATCTCCGGTAGATCTATCTCCGGTAGATCTATCTCCGGTAGAACTATTTCCGGTAGATCTATTTGCGGTAGATCTATCTCCGGTAGATCTATCTCCGGTAGATCTATCTCCGGTAGAACTATTTCCGGTAGATCTATTTGCGGTAGATCTATCTCCGGTAGATCTATCTCCGGTAGAACTATCTCCGGTAGAACTATCTCCGGTAGATCTAGCTCCGGTAGATCTATCTCCGGTAGACCAATCTCCGGTAGTTAAAACAGCTCTAGAAGCGTCGGACTCTTCGGAGTCACTAATAATAGGATCGGGGCTATTGTGACTAATCATGATTAAACGACTTAGACAAATTGCGTTGCCGTGACTGGGCATTTGGGAGCTGAGACCGAACTCCGATCATTAAAAGAACAATTATAGATATCCCACCTGTAACCGGTTGATAATGATCTGTTTCTAAACAAATAGCTATCGTGTGTTGCGGGCTTCACAAAAAATACACATTATAAAGCAATTAGGAGGCCAGAGGCCTGATTCAAGATGCCATAGTTATCGCTTACGAAGTTCGAAAACAAAATGTATGAAATTTGACATAAGCTTCTCTAAGTGACATACGAATTCGCCCGTCAAATCAAGCTTAATATGTCAAATACATTTTGTTATCGAACTTCGTAAGCGATGAATAGCGATTGCATCTTGAATCTGTGCCCCGGTCATTGCTACATATTTAAGTTACGTGTAAGTAAATATTTGGTTTATGGAATTAAATAGTACTCTGCCAAAAATAATAAATCCCTTTGAAAGAAAATCAAAAGATTTCAGTATGTAAATATCTTCTTAGCAGACAAAACGCTAAAAAAACACTTAAATATTAATTTTAAAATAAAATGTAATTTAATATTTAAGGGTTTTTTGCGTTTTGTCCGGAACCCTTTGTACGCGAGTCCTACTTGAACTTGATGGGTTTTTTGTTTAACGTGGATAGATGAAATTACTTTAATACTAAACCAACTCTGAAATTGAAAATTAGTTTTTTACTAATCGTAATGGAAATTTTACAGTTGTTAAAGTTAAACGGATCCACGACAGTATTGTGCAAATTGGTACAGTATTAGCGCCCATTGTACAACAAAAAGTGGAGTAACCGTTAGTGAGGGTTTTGTTTTTAGTCTAGTCTTTTGTCGGCTCAGACGTGATCTATTGCAAATCTTACGCCTGGTTAGCCGACGAAGAAGCTCCAAATTATTTGTTATTCATTTAACATGAAGACTTTAGTGATAAATGTCAGGGAAAAACTCTTTTAATTTGCCGAATAAGTTATATATTATTATTAGCCGTGCCCGGGACTTCGTTCGCGTGGTTTTTAAGTGAATTAAACTGTTTTTATAGCGCACGCAACGAAAGTCCTCAAATGTGAATAATTTTCCCCGTTTTTGCAACATTTCTCTCTGACGTTTCGCTCCTATTGGTCGCAGCGTAATGTTATATAGCCTAAAGCCCTTCTCTATAAATTGACTATCCAATAAAAAATAATTTATCAAATCGGGCCAGTATTTCGTGAGATTAGCGCGTTCAAACATACAAACTCTTCCGCTTTATAATATTAGTATAGAATTTTCAAATTCAAATGGCTTCTAGACTTTATGTTATCAATTTATTATTTAATGTTTTATGCAACGTTATTCATTAAAAGCTTCTGATCAATTGATATTTATCAGAAGATTTTGAAGAATGTTATATAAGTAAAAAAAGCCGAGTAACATTACAAAAATGAACATTGATCAGAGCGAGATAATGTCTAATCCGTTTCTCATGGGTTTCTTAACACCGATTACGAGCCAAACAAACTGTGAAGAGGTTTTTGTGCGTCGACAAGCTCACAATGCGGAGGCGCTTGTAATCACTATGCAGGCTTTGTGTTTTGAGTAAATTATAACAGGCCGGCCATGCCGCCATGCCAGCTTCATGACGGGTCCGCACAATGGCGCTTCATTACTCACCGTGACCATAATATTAATTTTGAATCAAATTGAATGAGATCGTAGTCCGTAGAACAAGCGATTTTCGTTTCCTGCTGGTTAATAAAACGGTATTGAAAGAATAATTTTCTATCTTTTTACATAATTTTATTTACTTAAGTACATGGAAAACTAACAGCTATGATAACTCTATAGTAATAATTATATTAACCAGTCAGCCAATTACAAGTTTTCACTTCTAGGTTACATAACAAAAAACAAAAATAAATTGTGAAAGGTCATGATACGAGTTACGAACAGAAAAAGCTGAATATAATCTTAATTCATTGGATACATAAAAAAACTATAAAAAAAAAACACAAAAACAAAATAATAACAAAACGAGGGGGATTAGTTATATAATATTTTTTTTTTATAATATGAACTTGTCATAAAATCTCTTGGACCATGCCTATATTAATTGTATCTGGCTGATTTTGGTATCATTAAAAAGTTTAATTTTACAGAAGACAATTCCAAATTCAAATTAGATAAATGTGAGGTATTCATTTGTTTTTCTTATTGTTAAAATGAGTGATTCTAATGAAGAAATTAGATACATTTTAAAATTCTATTACAAAATGGATAAAAGGGATTAAAAGCTACAGTGTTCCTATGGTATATATTTACAGGAACGGAGTCACGGAAAATCACTAGTTTTATAACATTCCCCATTTTAATGTAACATAGCTCCTAATACATCCTACAATAAAACTAACCTGAAATTAAAAAATGTCTTCCACAACCGTATTTTATTTTCTATCGTTTTTTCTGTAACTATAATATACATTCTAAATTGCACAAAATGGCTTCGGCGGGGCGGTGGTTTGTTTGTAGGTAACATAATTGGTCACAACAAGGTAGATCTAGGAAAATGTGTTTGACAGAGCCAGCAAGTGTCCATTAAGCAATTACATTGAATTGTTGTTCCCGGATATAATTGTTGTACAACTGGTCTATAATGACAACAGGCAGAATTGATCTAATTTGCCTCAATGCGACAAAATTGCTACATTTAAAAGAATACGCGTCATTTTTCTAAGGTGGAATATTTTTACCCGACGATGAAACTAAATGTTACATTGTGGCAGTTTGTATAATATACGAGCTGTAAAATAAATGAGTGATAATACTTTAGTATATGTGCCTCCTATGTAGAGTTTACTGTGAAAGTACCAGCGCTGAAAGACTTACCTTTGACTTTCATGTTTGTGTGAAAAATGAGCCAATATCATAAATTTTGCCATACATTAATTTAAAAAAAGTACCTGTATCAGCGCTGGTACTTTCACAGCAAACTCTATATACGCGACCCTTATACACTCATTAATATTATAGCCTTTATATTATGCAAACATATTATGCATATTACATAGATTTGGGTTGTTTCACCGTAGCGCCTAAGCCACTAATCTGATATTAATTAATAAGATGTCAATATATTCGTCATAGCCCGGTTGAAATAGACTATGCAATTTATTGAATAGGCAAAAATTTTAATAAACCGTTTTTGTTATTTTTGCCTAGAATAAATGAAATATAAGCAACTTTTAGGCGTTTCGTAAAAATATTGTTTCTTTAAGATATTGGAAGACATGAATGGATGAAAATCATATTATGTCGTAAAATAATTTTACCCAGAAAATTCAGTTTAAACTGTCACTGATACATTTAAGGATAAGTAGTAATATTGATTCCAGAGACGGATCTTTAGATTAATGTACTTAATACTTTACGACGTATTCTAAAATGTTTAAGTGACAGTTTGAACTGAATTTTCTCGAAATAATAATTTTGCTACATATCACCTTTATCTATTCATGTCTTCAATCGTAAAGGAAGTAAGGAAGCCATCTTGGATTAAACGCAGTCCCATAAATCCCTACTGTATTAGCGTAACTCTATTTAACTCTATTAGATAGCCCCAAGACCGGCCTATGATTGTTTCGTAGTTCATTCGTTTAATAACAATATTTCATTATACAATACAGGCTATGACCAAAGGGCGAATTGCGCAATTCTTTAACTGAGACATCTTATTAAGGAATATACACTTGGTGTACAATCAACAAGAGATACACCTAAAAGAATAAAATACTTATTGTTGTTGAAAAGAAACTATAGTGGATAATAATATTGTATTTGTTGTATTTATTTTTATGTCGGTTTTAGTTTTTATTTTAATATGTTTTGTCCTTTTTTTATGTTGCACTTACTGTAATATTTAAGCTTAATTAATGTTGTGTATGGTTGAAATTGGACTGCAGTATTAATGTAATTTGTTCATATATTGTTGTTTGTTAAATGTTCTTATTCTGTGGTCTGTAATTGTCAATCAAAGATTCTACAGCATGTGGTGTTCAATCACAGTCTTCCATCAACAATACAGTATACACTAGCTTTCACGTGTCCCTTAAAAAAACAATACTAAAATCTGACCGCAAAAACATGTCAACTGGAATAGAGCTACATTTGTTTAATATCGAACTGTGACAAAAGTTTTAACACTTCAAAGTTGATTTGGTAATTAAAAATCGCTAATTAGTAATCACATCACTTCAATATCTTATAAATCCAAAGTGAAAAAAAATCCAAGTTACATAATTAGCGATTTCAAATCATGCATGTGACACAATTTTTCAAGTGAGCTGAAATTCACTGAGACGGATTTCTTGTGCTGACACAATAGTAACATTGTCCATTATCTAATTAAATCTAGGGGTCACCTTAGTACGCACATACCTAAGTCAGCGCTAGCACGGCCGCGCGGCCGCTCGGTAGCTCGGAATGAAATCTACGACAATTACAACCGGACAGGCCATGATTAAATTATGGCACTTACTTCGCAGTGTTTCCTGAAATTACATGGGATGCTCCAAGGTTGCGTCCGCACGCGATCGCAGCACGCATTACGTATAATGGCGTTTAAATGCGACCGATGACGCATCTGTTTTGACGCGCTGCTGGTCGCTCATTTACTGCTTATAATTGTTGCTTAAGAAATAGCGCAACTATAATCATACTACTTACATGAACTATTATATTTATGTTGTAACGCAAAATACATATAATAACAGGGTATATCGTTTCCTATTAATATTAATATTCATTGTTTGTGTCTTTTTTGTTGTGCTTACTTTAATAATTTATTATTTAATTTATTTACAACTTCTTGCAATGTAAGTATTATACAAATCTAATCTTTACTATTTTTTGGGTTAAATTAAAATAGTCTCTATTGAACAAAAAAACAATTGTTGTTCCGTAAGCAAAGCTGGAAAAACTAGTCTAAACTCAATATTTCTATCCTAATAATTGTATTATAAATGTGAAAATGTGTATCTATATAGACATAATATAAACATATAGGCATATTACACATTTAAAGAGGAAATATGCATTTTTTCAAATTTAGCGACTAAACTGATATTAATTAGATTTATCATAATGATCTTTGAGACCCCGGGAATTACTTTTATCCTAAAATATTTTAGTGCCGCAGGCTAGTATATTAACTAATTCTTGTAATTATTTGTGGCTATGGGTCACATACTTGAAATAAATTTATTTTATTTTCACAGTAATAACACACAACTTTTATTTACACTTTTCCACTTTAATTTTACGTTTTAATAAGTTTTTACAAAAACACGACCGGTTTCGACAAGTGATGATGATTTAATCGAAACCGGTACATTCAATCAGTCATTATTTTATTTTATTTACTAGCTTTTTCCCGCCACTCAATTTGACGGTCCCTTGCACTAAAGAACTTAGCTTCCATAACAGTTGTTTGCCTGTATCCTAATGTATAATTACATAAATATAATAATTTACTCATGCCCTTGTAAGCTAGTCTATTTTCCGAGTATTGCAAAGCGTTAATTTTCTTTAACCGTTTTGCGTAGGCCAGGCCATCATTATTGCAATAACTAAGTTTCCGAGAAAAACTCATACTGCATTAATATTAGTTGGAATAAAATAAAACCGTTTTCTTAGAAGTTCAGTATAATTTGCTTTAAAATAATTTAGGGAGACAGTTTTTTTATAAACTTTGTCGATATTTTACATCAAAACAAATCTCATAATCGTAGTTAGTACCTCGCTAGTGTGAGCTAGTACTAGCGAGTGCTAGGGGCTAGTAGTTCTGGTTTATAACCTCAACCATAAAATATATTTTTTTTATTTCTCTTTTTTAGATTAATTTTTATCATTACTGGAGTGGATATGCCTAATATCTTAGGCCTTAACGTATATCCTAGATGTATATTATTTAGAATCCGCGTACTTATCGCGAAATCATACCAACTTAATACCTACATTACGTCTTAAAACTACGTCTGTTTATCCTAACGCGCATATCATACTAAATTTGGCTGTCATACATAGCTCCAAAGCTACGTATGTAAACTTTAGCACGTAATTTTTAACCCTCGACGCAAAATCGACGGGGTGTTATAAGTTTGACGTGTCTGTGAAAATGTGTATGTGTTTGTCTGTGGCATCGTAGCTACCAAACGGATGATCTGATATTAATGCGATTTTTTTGTTTAAAAAGGTATATCAGTCGAGAGTATTCTTAGCTATGTTTGGTGGAAATTGGTTCAGGTCTTCAAGGTCGTTTGTTAGGTGTCATAGGAATGTTACACGCTAAATCGGTCTAACCGGCTAAGTCTTTTTTCATTTAGTTTTTCCATCAGGATATTAGTACTAAAAGTAAAAGTCCTTAGTACCTACTAAAAACCAACTTTCAATCACAGAAACCCACACATTACTCTCTTTGTTCTAGGTGTATGCACCAACGCAACAGCTCCTAGTGTGTCGTCAATCAACAGAATACTTCGGAACAGGGCAGCAGAGCGTGCAGCGGCGGAATTCGCCCGAGCGGCAGGTTACGGGCTGTACGCCGCTCCTCCCCACTATGGGGGGTTCCCCTGGGGCAGCGGTGGGGGGGTCTGGCCGCCGGGCAGCCTCCCCCTTCCGCCGGGAGTCCCACCACCAGCCGTGGGTGTTCACCATCCGGACGCGATGAAGCAGGGTTTCTTGTCTTCTGGAAGAGGTCTTATAGGTATGAAATTATATCAGTCAACTTTGCCCAGACTCAAATAATCAAAATGTTATAATATATCTTTTTAAATTGTTAAATATGTTTATAAATCTAGTGAATAGTTATTGAACCTGAAAAAAAAAATTATAAGTGCATAAAGAATAGTGTCCGTCTCTTTCACGCAAAACGATTTATTACGTCACGATCTGCTACCGCCATATTGACATCAAAATACTGTACCATTATAGCGATAGCGGATTGTAACGTCAATCGTCATAGCGTTTATATCTTCTTACACAGTCAATATGAACTTTTTCGTAACTTCGTTATTTTTCAGTAATTTCAAAAAGTTTTTCATGTAAAACAGTTAAGCGACATGCATATTCAAAAGCCAAAGATTGCAAACAAATATAGTAAATAGCCTTAAACCATATTTGAAATCAATATAAAAACTAACAAGCCATTAACGAATAACTGTTCATCAACAGACGTTGACGGTGATGACTCCGGATCGCTCGACGGTGAGCAACCAAAGTTCAGAAGAAACCGAACCACCTTCAGCCCCGACCAGCTGGAAGAGCTGGAGAAAGAGTTTGAGAAGTCCCACTACCCCTGCGTCTCCACTCGGGAGCGGTTAGCCTCGAAAACTTCCCTCTCAGAAGCTAGAGTACAGGTGATTTTTTTTATATAATGTAAAGCTAAAAAAACGATATTCCTCTTTTTAACCCCCGATGAAAACGGATTTATAAGTGTTTGTATAGTTCGTCCGTGATAAATTTAATCTAAAGGAACCGAAAACATCGAAAATTTCACTTATTCACGTATTGTGCACACTTATCAACACTTTCACAGGTATAATAAAGGATTATACTTCATTATCCAATACATTTTATAACAATTAAACAATAATAATTAATATGCTTAAACTGCAGATGAAAATCTTTCACAGAAAAAAATACGCAATTTGACACTGCCGATTGTAGAATATAATCATTGTATTAATAATGGCCAATTGGCATCACTGACTAATCTATGGTTGTGTCAAAGACGGATTTGTTTACGTTTAGATTTAATTTATCTCGGACGTACTATAAGTGTGTGTCCATGACATGCTCCTCAACGGATAGACGATCTGCGTGCGA
The DNA here is from genome assembly GCA_905187575.2 of Celastrina argiolus. Lineage (NCBI taxonomy): Eukaryota > Metazoa > Arthropoda > Insecta > Lepidoptera > Lycaenidae > Celastrina > Celastrina argiolus. The sequence goes on along the minus strand of LR994599.1, from coordinate 13,691,796 downwards.
ACTGATGATGATGAATGACTAAGAACACTCTCAATCACGTCAGCATTCAAAGAAAAAAAAAACTATACTAAAATCGGTTTATACGTTTGGAAGTTACGATGCTACTGATCGAAAGAGAACACACAACAAACTTATAAAACCCCTCCATTTTCGTAGGGGGTTAATGATTTAATATTTAATTCTTATTATTAAAGCGCTACAAGAATGGAATACTAATCAAGTTACCGTTACTGACAGGTTTGGTTTTCCAACAGACGAGCGAAGTGGAGGCGCCACCAGCGCATGAACCTCCTCAAGCGAGGTGGCGGCTCCCCCCCGCACCGCCTCCAGCACTCCCCCTCCCCCTCCCGCTCGCGTTCTTTGTCCCCCGCCCGCGTCTACCACCCCCAGATGGGCGGCGAGAACAGCGCCTTCAAGTCCCTGACGCAAGACTCGAGCGCGCTAAAGGCTCTGTCACAGCAGCACTTTGAAACGCACCCGCTGGACGGCGCGTTCAAGCCTCACCCGGCGCTGGAGAACAGCGCGTTTAAGGCGTTAGTACCGAATTCGGCCGCTGCGGCGCTGTTAGCGGCACAGTCGATCCAGCTGGCGAGAGGGTACGAGTCCCACTCGGACTCCGACGAGGAAATCAACGTCCACGACGAGAGTGACGACGAGGTCGACAAACGGAAGTCCAGATCTCAGAGTCCGTGTCGACAGAGGACGACATGCAACGACTTGCCGCTACAATTGACCAAACATGACCGTTCTTGTAGTAATTGAGGTTATTACGCTTATCATATAAATACTTCCCTAAGGCTCTACTCACAGTGGCACAGAAGGGTTTTCACCTATAGCATCATATTCATCTCTATTCATCCGATATTAAGGTTCAATTTGTATCACTGAAGTATAACGGATGTAAAAAAAACAGTCACTATAACTTTGGGATATGAATTATGATTATACTACCTATACTCATTCTAGAAATGTATTTTTTTAATGCTTTTTGTGATTAAAAAAAATATTTTTTTGACAAAAAAAAATATACATTTCCAAAATGAGGAAAGGTAGCATAATCGTATCTCAAAGTTATGGTGACGCAGTTTTTTACATTGCATTGTGTATATTTCAATAACACAAAATTGTATCTTGACACGGGCGAAATAGAGTTGAATATTATGGTATAGATGAAAAACATTCCATTGTGAGTAGAGCCTTGGGAAAATTAAAGTAAATTATAGACTATACTCGAGCACCGAAAGGCGATACTCCTGTACATTTGTAAATTTCTGTAAATATGGCTAAATAGCAATAAATGTTCTTATAAGGCTAACTTATTTATGAATGCACAAACGATTCTACGCCTTATTGCAACGGCGAAGAGAATATAATATAATAATATAGTTCTGTGAAGCGTATCACATGATAATCGCCACATAAATTTATTTTATTGAGACAATTAATGATTCAGGACACGTCTTGTACATTACTATATCTACCATAATTTATTAGATCAGTTTATTTTGTTTTCCCCATTTTGATTATGAGTAACTTATGGCCGTATTCATAAACAAGTCTTAAACTCGATCTCAAGACTTGTAACCTCTACTTGAGAACCAAAACAATTTTTCAAAATTTTAAAATTTTCTATTACTTTATTTGAAACGTAAAAAACAGGCCGAAAACCTTCTTCTCTTTTGGAATTTAGTTAAAAATCAAGATTATTAAAATAAATATTATGTATAATTATTTTATTATTTATTTATTATTTTTTTTCCCTGTACTTATTTATATTATGCTTGTACCTTTCAAAAAGAAAAAAAAATGTCACATTTAAGTAAAGTTGTTAATTTTTTAAAGTGAAATGAAAAGTTTGTTTTATCTGTGAAATAGGTTCTCAAGTAAAGGTTGCGATCGCAATTCTTGAGATCGAGTTTGAGACTTGTTTATTAATACGGGCCTTAGATTATAAAGCAATAAACAGATAGAGCGCATCGAACATCTGTGTGTGTCTTGTGATACAATGTTTTTCGCGAATTGTATTCGATTTTCATATTTTATTAAATTTAGTTACTATATCCAGATGTCTGTCTATTGTTGTATAATCTAAGATGAGTTATATAAACAGTAAACAGCATGCCAAAGTTATGTAAAGGGCTGATACTTACTTGAACTACAGTTCCTATATTAGATTAAATAGCAAGCTTAGCATAACCACCATAGAGATAGTTTGTTTCTACGGAAGAATAGACGAATTTACACATAAAAAAATCCAAATGAAACTTAAGCTTTTTTCGGAAAGTCTACCATATTATTTTGACCATGTGTCAGTCTAGTGTTGTGTAGACAAAACATATTTCTCGTATTGTTACGCTAAGCTTGAAGAAAAAGAAGGAAAGCCGAAAAAACACCACAAGTGCAATGTAAATTAATTTGTGAAATCGGTGTTATTAAGATGCTATTTTTTTAATATTACCTTATTTATAAAAATATTTACACCAGGGTGATGCTTATCTTTGATAGTTCGGAAAAGCCACTTGTTAGACAAAGACAGAAACATGGATTTGGCGGTCTAAGTGTAAATAGTTTTATCAATAAGGGTGACAGTCCAATTAATAATATTTCAAAATTGTATAAGTATTATTCGTGAAAATATAAAGTACCTATAATGTTAGAAGAATTGTAAATACATCACCCGCAATTTTATAAGCGGGTATAATAATTTATTACTAGTTGTAGACAAATGTAAAATATTGTTAAGACCTATGAAAGTTACTGTAAGACCTATAAAATATGAATATAAAATTTAAACAGTTACGAGCAGTTTTCTTTTTATGTTTTCAATTTTCATATCGAACTTATACAAGGCGATTCATGTTTCCTATATTAAGCCGAATATAGTGTGAAGAGATTTTTTTTTTGTTTTGGCACCTCATATAAATTACTTACTATAACGCGGCAAAGAACGATTAAAGATCTTCCTAAAAGTCAGAAAACAGATGAGTTGCAATCCTGGGGCCTTACTCTCCAAACTGATTCGATTGTGATTTAGATTCGATCGTGCCGCGTACTTCCGAATAAATTGACGTTTGTTTATTTTGATTCTCAGTCGATTAATATGGTCGGGAGAACAAAAAGTTACGATCTAACGATTTTCTTTATCCTGGATGGTTTCAAAGTAATCCACCAAATAAAACACCAAAAGCCGTTGAGATCGAACTGATTTGGTTCTCGATTGTGTGGGGATTAACCCTGCTGGTCAGGTCTTAGGCCAACAACCAATGCGTTAGTGTATATAGAATAGGAGCCCGCGAGCCCCAGCATAGTAAGATTCACTTCTTGTGATCATTTTAGATCATTGTTTTTTTTTAAGTTTATCAGGTAATTTATATGAGGTGCCAAAACAAAAAATACATGTGCAACATGTATTGATGGAATGTGATCGGGGCGAAGCCCACCGTCGTGGACTGGAACACGGGGACTCCAAAAATGTAGGATTATGTAGGTAATAGTTTTCTGGCCTCATCTAATTCAAGGGAGGCCAAAATTCTTTTGAATGTTTACATAGATTTTATTAAAAATAGTTTATAAGTTATTTATATGTGTTTGTAAGTCTCGTGGGGGTGACATAGTCGGTCTCTTACTGCTTGAGATATACCTAATATACCACGCGGACAGATTTTGGTCTTGCAATTTTATGGGATACGTTTTCTAACGAATATTAAGCGAAGTACTGGTTCTAGTAACATTATAAATGTGAAAAAATGTAAGTATGTATAGTTAGTTATAGATAGATACATTTGGTATGGAGTGTAAATGCTCGATTAACACATATTATGCTATTTTTACCGCAGAAAAAGGGTACGGTTCCTGCAGGATTTCCTTTTACACGTGTACGCAGTAGTGGGTAACACTTACGCTCGGTTTCTGAAAGGTTGATCGAATTGATTAATTGATCAAATCAGCGTTCAATTAGCTGATTTGATCAATTGATCAATTTGATTGTGATTTAGATTCGAGACACGTGTACGCAGTAGTGGGTAACACAAGTATACCTAAATTCAACGCTCAGTAGAACAGATGAGCGCAATCGACGCAAAATGGCTGCCTAAAATACACAAGATTGGTGGTAAATCAGACCGGCTCGTTTTGACCGTCACTTACTAGTAATAACTGCACGCGATGCCCGCGGCTGTAATTACGTCTGTGATTAACTTATTGGCGTAAACTAAGTATTTATGCGCAACTAGGTTGTTCCAGAAAATTATAAATTATATATGTAATTGTGGGTAAGGTGTGGTACACATGGACATGTAAGATACAATTGAAAGTTGAGAAGTAAAAACTATTGATAACACAATTTATCAATAGTTTTTACTTTTTTCCTTTTTGTTTGATTCATATTCCTTCCCAGTTCTCCTCTTGGGTTGGTTCTTGAAATCCTATTATAATAGACACACAGTTCAGAAAAAGAATTTGGCAAATTCATTTTAAATCAAATTATTTGATTTCAATTTCTAGTAAACATTATTACATAAAGGACGACTAAAGTGAAAACGCAGTAGAAGATTTGAAATCGTTTCTTTATAACGCTTAGTGCAAATTGGGTGATTGAGTGGATACCCATTTTATTGAGTTATGTATACTCGGATATTGAAATGTAAAAAGCTGTAAGTCTGGGTACCCTATAATATAGAATCCCGCTGGCTGATTATGTACAACAGCAATTCGACAGGCGTAAATTGTACAATTGTGTAGGTATATATATAAATATATATATATATATATATAATATCGCTGTCAAGTGTGTATGTTTGACAGCGATAATGTACACAATTATGCAATTCTTGCCTCTCGAATTGCTGTTGCTAGATACATAATCTGCCTACCTATTGTGGAATTTCACAACTAGACAGTCGTGCCCGTATGAATAAACTCAAAAATTAACAACTTTGCAAATGTTTCATTGGTTAATTTATTTCTTTTTTAAAAATAAAAATAAGGAATATAAAAACATACAATATATTTATTTTTATATTATCCTACAACCTATTTTATGAATATTACGTTTCAACACGAAAACAAATTAATAAAGTAACATTATTTAAAAAAAAAAAAAAAAAACGAAACGTTCTCTCAAATAGGTTTTCAAGTAGAGGTTACGATGGCAAATCTTGAGTACGAGTTTAAGATTGATATATTATTACGGGCCCTAGTTTTGGTTCCTGAAATTTCTTTGGCCTCTCGGTTTCCCAATATAGTATATCCGCGCAGCCTAACTAATAATTGTGCAGCGAAGATCGAATCCAAATCAGATCCAAATCAAATCCAAACCAAATCTAAAACATATCCAAATTGAATCCAAACCAAATCTAAAACAGATCCAAATCGAATCCAAACCAAATCTAAAACAGATCCAAATTGAATCCAAACCAAATCTAAAACAGATCCAAATCGAATCCAAACCAAATCTAAAACAGATCCAAATGGGATACAAAAAAGCTCCAAATCTAAATCAGATCCAAATCGAATCAAAGCCCTGTTAATGCTTTCAATTTAAAATATTGACACATCCACTTTATATACAAGACAAATAGCACATACCGTTTTAGAGGCATAATAGTCCAAAACTACTAGTATAACTATCCGTAATTAATTTATAATATAGTCATTAATTATAACGATATCTTAACTAATTTAAGTGTGTAATTAATTACTGTAGGAGCTACTTAAGTTTCTAACCTAAAAAGATTGGTATCGTGATGGGATCTCTTGACGCTGCCTTCGGACTGGTCATTTCTCAAGTGTTCGTCGTTCACTTCATCATTAGTAAGTAGTAAGTATACCTCATGAGGAGCTACTGCACAATGATTTGTACTTAAAAAACTACTGGGCATCCTTGATTGTGTATGGTTAGAGCAGCAAATAAATGTTTGGTAGCAGTAGACAGTTAAAACATTACTAACCTACATATAGAAGAATATTATTGATTAATAAAAAAATAAAGACCATAAAAATATTACTTTTTATACATTGATAATTATTTTATTGTCTGATTATCTTTTAAAATATTAATATTATACATAACTTAACTTAGTAGTAGACAAATATATAGCGGTCATCAATTTTGATGGTAGATATTTAGGTAGGTATACTAAAATTTTTAATGGATTTTAAACTCATATTTCGTTATTATTATTTGTCCAACTAACTTTGTAAAATAATCAAATTTATTGGCTCACATAAAAAGTTTCCAATCATATTTTAGACCACATATTTTTGCAATTAAATAGTTACTAGTTTATTACATGTCGTTAATAAAAGTCAGACCAGTTGGCGAAACATCGTAAGTACATTTTTGGGGAAGGAATTCTTTACGCCACTCCCACCGAAGTGTTTATTCAAATTCGGTAATCTTTTTCAACGCTTATGCATATAGTAATTTGTATAATACGATTGTAAATTTTCAATTTTAGTAACATCACACTTTAATATCTTATAAATAAATTTAAAGTTTTAATCTCGCATTCAAATGAGTTGTATATAGGTTTATGCTCTACAGGTGCTAATTCTTGTGGGCAATAAAACCATTTCTCAACGGAAATATATTTTGTAAAGGTCGCTCGGTGTTGCCGTTTGCGAAGAAAATCTATATAAATAAGTACATGCAACCTTTCTCTCCTTATGTGGATAAGGAGAGAAAGGTTGCATGTACCTATTAAAAAAGTAATACCTATATAATATGCAACGCAAAAAGTAATTTGTTTATTTAGTTGAACATATTATACTAATTTCAATCGTTATTAAAAAGCAATAATATAGACTTTAAATGATATTACAAGCTGATTTTAAACTTTGGGTCAATAAAGACAGGTTAACGTTTATGCAAACCATTTTTCTGTTTCGTCAAAATTGTCAAAAATGTTGGAAAATTTCTTATTTTAGTCAATAATGTTGGTTGTCTATGTAGATTGTAGGTATTTTTTGTTTCATCACAGCGCTTAAATGACTGAACCGATTTCACTGAAAGATGTGTAAGCTATTAAAAATAAAGTAATATAATTATGTCTGCTATTTTTTCTTTTAACACACGTAAAATTAATTTTGCAATAAGGTGTAAAAGTGCTAAATTATAATATTTAGCAGTAATCAAATATAAATCAATCTAGAGCATATTCAACTTTACTCCAGAAACTCTTAACATTTAAAGATGATCTTATAGATAAAAATCTAATAAAAACAGAACAGTGACCCAACTTTTAATGTGTATGGTTATTTTACTTTGTTTTATTAGCAAAATTTGTTATTTTAATTATATCAGTTAGATGATTTAAATATACTAGTAATAAATCAAACGAGTTATGAAAGATATTCACTGTTTTATTATAAGCTTGAGGATTTACAAAATGTACACGAAAATGGACACGTTGCGTAATATCTACTTTGTGGTAATATTTATATTAGATAAGTCATAAAAAAGCGCCAAATTAAAATGTATTAAAACAACTACTAACTAGAGGTAATTTTTGAATTAAAATTAATACATTTTATTAACCAATTTACCTCTAGTTATCTATCAGGACTGACAAAGATTTTAAATTTTCGTCGTCGTTTCAGCCTTTTAGAGTCCACTGCTGAACATAGGCCTCTCCAACACATTTCCAGTGTGTTCGGTCCATTGCCACCTGCATCCAACGTGACCCGGCAGTTTTCACCAGGTCGTCGGTCCATCTGGTAGGTGGCCGTCCCACACTGCGCTTGCCAGTACGTGGCCTCCACTCTAGGATCTTTTTGCCCCATCGACCGTCCAATCTTCGTGCTATGTGGCCGGCCCATTGCCACTTCAGCTGACTGATCCTACGGGCAATGTCAGCAACCTTAGTTCTTCTACGGATCTCCTCATTTCTGATTCGATCACGTAGAGAAATACCGAGCATTGCCCTCTCCATAGCACGCTGAGCGACATTAAGCCTTTTGAAAAGATCCTTCGTGAAGCACCACGTCTCAGAGCCGTAAGTCATCACTGGTAACACACATTGGTTGTATACCTTTGTCTTTAGGCACTGAGGTATTTTAGACGAGAAGACGTTACGTAATTTACCGAACGCTGCCCAGCCGAGCTGGATCCGTCTACTGACCTCTCTCTTAAAGTTGGACCTACCTAATCGGACAGCCTGCCCTAGGTATATATATTCGTCAACAACTTCAAGAGTAGAGCTCCCAACAGTTAGTGCGGTGGGTGCAACATGGACATTGTGCATGATCTTTGTTTTGTCCATGTTCATTTTAAGACCCACTTGTTGAGAAACTCTATTGAGGCCACCGAGCATGCGCCCCAAATCTTCCAGCAAAAATCTTAAATTTTAGGGTAGTGTTAATTTTTGTACATTAAGGGCCGATTTTTCAACCGTCAGATAACTTTTATCTAAGGAATAAATTTGTGACTTTGGCATATTTTGTATGGAACAAACGTCAAAGTCATGTGTTTATCCAACAGATAAAAGTTATCTGACGATTGAAAAATCGGCCCTAAGAGTTATCGGATTTCATAATTTTAGGGTAGTTGTTTACAATTATAGATTTAGGCAACATTTAAATAATGTTTTTTAAACCAAATTTTATACTCTTCCTTTCGCACAATTAACGTATCAACACAATAATTGAAGGTTTTAGATACCACCTAATAAATAGTGTACGTCCGAGACAAATTTAACCCAAACGTAAACAAAGCCGCCTATGACACAGTCAGTGATGCCAATTGGCCAATATAAAAATATTATAATATAAAATATAAAAATATTATAATATAAAATATAAAAATATTATAATATAAAATATAAAAATGTTGATACAATGATTATTATTGTTTGCTCTGAATCCATAGACCATATTATTATTGTTTGCTCTGAATCCATAGACCATATTATTATTGTTTGCTCTGAATCCATAGACCATATTATTATTGTTTGCTCTGAATCCATAGACCATATTATTATTGTTTGCTCTGAATCCATAGACCATATTATTATTGTTTGCTCTGAATCCATAGGCCATATTATGCTTATATTCTACAATCGGCAGTGTTTAATTGTTATTGTTTAATTGTTATAAAATGTATTGGATAATGAAGTATGATCCTTTAATATACCTGTGAAAGTGTTGATAAGTGTGCACAATAAGTGAATATTATGTGAAAATTTCGATGTTTTCGGTTTGTTTACCTTTAGGTTAAATTTATCAGGGACGAACTATAGTTAATATTTGCTAAAAGCAACATGACAAAGATTTATAACCTTTATTTGCTCTTTCTCTGTATGACGTAATTTTTTGTGTCTATTAATAAAGCAGGTGCAGTGTAGAAGGATCTTATATTGATTTAGAGATCAATAGTTGTTTTACATATTGATTCGATTATGATAATATTCTGCTCACCGTGTCGACTCTATCAGTGATATATTATTATTGTGTAGGTTTTTGAATACAAAACTCATAAACGGTCCGTGAATTGATTATCAATACCGTATTTGGAAAAATTTGATTGCATGAACATATGCATTTATTTGTTTTCGTAACCTTGTAATCATTTATAATAACACAAATGACTCTTTATAAGTAACATAAATAAATTAAAAAATTTTAATGTCAATTATTATTATATAAACTATAAACTAAACAAGTAATAAATTAAAAACTGTAACCCAACTTCGCAAAAAGGGGTCTAAAAAGGCTGAAACAAAAAAATAATTCAATTTGAAATCCAGATATGCATAGGTACAAATATAGTCAAGGTAGAGCCGTGGTCGGGTTATAGATCATTTTAAACTTTTTTTTAAACTTCTCAGTACGTCCTTACAAATTTAATGTAATATGTTCGAATGGCTATCTAAAGTATAGCTATCTAAAGAATAGATATAATCTAAAGAATAGCTATCTAAGTAATAGATAGCTATCTAAAGAATAGGTATCTAAAGAATAGCTATCTAACTAATAGCTATCTAAAGAGTAGATATTATCTAAAGAATGGCTATCTAAAGAATAGGTATCTAAAGAATGGCTATCTGGAGAATAGCTATCTGGGGAAGAGCTATCTGGAGATTTGCTATCTGGGGAATAGCTATCTGGGGAATAGCTATCTGGGGAATAGCTGTAAGGAGAATAGCTACTTGGGGAATAGCTACCTGGGGAATAGCTATCTGGGGAATAGCTATCTGGGGAATAGCTATCTGGGGAATAGTTATCTGGGGAATAGCTATCTGGGGAATAGCTATCCGGGGAATAGCAATCTGGGGAATAACTATCTGGGGAATAGCTATCCGGGGAATAGCTATCTGGAGAATAACTACCTGGAGAATAGATACCTGGAGAATAGCTATCTGGAGAATAGCTATCTGGGGAATAGCTATCTGCGGAATAACTATCTGGGGAATAGTTATCTGGGGAATAGCAATCTGGGGAATATTTAATTATCAAATATGTTTATATCTGTAAGGTGCTTGCCAAGACCTATCTTTTGATACCAAACAAAATACAATTATCTTCATAAAATTTTTATTTTGAGATAGTTTTTTGGGTATAATTTTCAAAATCCAAAAGTTTTCAAAAAATATATAGCCTATGTAACTCGCAGGACTACTACGAATCGATTGAGACCTTATTTATTAAAATCTGACTAGTAGTTTAACCGCTATGAGGGAACATACATACATACATACATACAAACATACATACATAGACTGCCAAAATCATTTACCTTACTTTTGGCTTCGCCGAAGTCGGGTAAAAAGACTATAAGTAAAAAACTATATCTTAATCAGTGACCGCAAATGTACCCAAAAGGCTGGCAGTATTACCTCGCTGTATCGCAAAACTGATACGTTGACTGATATGTATGTATATATACAGGCTATAATATTAATGAGTCATTAATACTTTAGGGTTTGTATGAAGCCAGCGCTAATAAAGGTACTTTTTAATTATTATTGTATGGGAAAATTTATGATGTTGGGGCATTTCTCATACAAACATGAAACTCTACATAGGAGGCACATACAGACTCTAAAGTATTATCATTTTTTTTACATCTTGTATGTATTTAAAAATTATCAGTTTTCCATCTTTTACCTAAAAGTGCCCGTGTACTTTTTTACGGCGTGTTAGGGTTGAACCGGTGGTATCTTTTTGTGTTTCGAGAACAACTTATTAAGTTTTATTTGGGTTTTTTTTTTTTAATTTCATTATAGCACTTCTCTGTTTTTGTCGGGTAAAAATTACCGGACGGTGGAATTCCTTGTCACATGTATACGCACCTTTAATGCGAATATTACGTTATTATCTTCACAGATCACCTTTTTGTGTGTTTGTCCGTTTGATCGTCGATATCCGGGAAGTAACGAATTGGGTTTTAATAACAATGGAAGGTGGATAATTACCGCGGATGATTCGATTGTTCGGGAGTTATGGGGTGTCTGTCGGATGTGCTGAACGGGTGTAACAGATTTTAATTGGTCCGATTTCATTGTTTTTTTCTGTATTAAAGTTATATACGACAGATAACAGGATAATATATCCTTGTACAGTAGATATATAAATTATTATTTTACATAATAATTTGTATGTTGTGTAATGTTTTTTATATGCTTCTGTTGTATGTATGTCCTTACTATATATTATTATATCAATCCTTAACTTTTAAATACTAAAAAAAACTTAAGTCTTAAAATATACTACATATTATATAGTGCCCAAGTATATACACAATTCACAAGAGCTCTCTCTTACTTAGCTTTTATTAACTCAATGGGGATTGTCCAATTTTTTTAATTGTGCCCATTACAAAAACATTTCGAGGAATAAAGTCAGAGGCCATTTTTCTGTATATAAACTAAAAAATTCCCATTAGTTATTCATATTTTTAAACAAATATGTTTAACCTTAGTTTGACCTTCAATGATTTCATCACTGGAAAGCATTACTATATTTACTTTATTCCGTATAGGGATTTGAGATAAGTATTTCATATGACATTTAACACCGTGTTGAATTTTGACAATTCTCTTTTTTAATTAATTTTTATGTATTCAATGCTGCCCGCCGATGACGACGTCATAGATCCGAAAACTTAAAAAAAAATATTTAAAAAAACTAGCCAAAGTTTTTCATAAATGTTTAGCTTATATTCTTAAAATACCCTATTTCAAACCAAAAAAAGTACATGTGATTTTCTTGGACAATGCCCATTCAAGTTTTGCTTATTTAAAACAAAAACCAACATCATATAATTGAAGCTCCTCTAACATACTCCGACAATGATTTAGAGGTTAGGCCTGGCTGCAGCATTCTCACAGGTACACAGGCGAATTAAAAGATGGAGGCTCGACAGAAATGCCTATTTGGGCGGATGTAGGCGCATGCGCAGGCTTCATGTGATGGGCATCGTTTATATTAAATTGCAAACAAAACCGATGTTTACAATATAAAGTCAGTATAGAATTTTGAGTTACAATAATATACAAAGTGTAAAATAAATGAGTGATAATACTTTTGGGTGTGTATGTGCCTCCCATGTAGAGTATACTGTGAAAGTACCAGCGCTGAAAGATTTTGACTTTCATGTTTCTATGAGATATGCCTCAACATCATAAATTCCATACAATAAGTAAAAAAAGTTCCTCTTTCAGCGCTGGCACTTTCACAGTAAATTCTATATACGGGACCCATACACACCATAAAGTATTATCACTCATTAATTTTCTAGCCTGTATTGAAACTAAATAAAATAGTCGAAAACAACATAGTTAATAGTGCTCTCGAGTGCTGTCCTCGTCATTTCGCCAAGCAGTGACAGCGACAGTTTCTTAATACTAGGACTACAAATTCAATTAGTAGTGCATCCTATAATATTTAAAACGAAACTTTTATTGTAATTTTATTGGACAAAGCTTTAAATCGACATTTTATGAATATTTTGCTTTATGTTACAGACCTATTTTATGAGGTAGGTGTTAATAAAATTAATTTAATCTTATTTCTGATCTAATCTAATTTTTATTACAAACGGGTTCATCTACAAAACACGTTACACTTTTAACCAAATTTGATCAATTATTACGAAACCATTTTCACTCGTTATTGGACTAATAATAAACACGTGTAAAAAGTAATAATCGTTTTTGTTATATTGTTTAATAATTTCCTTCTATATAGGTATTACAGTACTTATTATTCATATTTATTCCAATAGAAAATAAAATCCCATCGAAAACATAACTTGTAAAAAATGACAAGTTTCGCTACTTAGTTTTTTTCCATAAAAGGTTTGAGATCCATGTGTTTCATAATTATTATCCATGTTATTAAAAATCTTTCAACTAACACATTAGCTCCGTAGTGCAGTGGTTGAGCGCGTTGCTGTTCGAGCGAGAGGTCGCAGGATCGAATCCTGCCGAAGGAACAAAAAGTTTTCTGTGTTCCTGGGTCATGGATATAAAAATTGTGTATTAATAAAGTAAAAATCTCAAATAATATGTTTATAGTATAAAACTATTAAATATATTTCCGTTGTCTGGTACCTGTATTACAAGTTCTTCGGATACTTAGCACGGGGCTAGATTGACGTGGTGTGAATCGTCCATAGATATTTATTTATTTATTTATCTTTAATATTATTATGGACTATAACGGGTGTAAAAAGAACAGTCACTATAACTTTGGGATATGATAATACTACCTTTTCTCATTCTAGAAATGTTTTTTTTTACGAAAATAAAAAAATATTTTTTTTTTGCTTTAGGGCATAAACTGAGTTAAGCGGGCACCCGCGCGGCTTCATACAAAAGTGACCCGTCGCGGAAAGCCGCGCGGGAGACCCGTCGCGGGAAGGCGGGCCGCGCGCCCGCGCTACTGAGCCCGTCTCCCCGCGACGGGCACCCGCGCGGGTCACTTTTGTATGTAGCCGCGCGGGTGCCCGCTTCATGTTTCAAATAAATAAGTAGATTGACTTGGCAATCGCATGAAAACAACATAATATTTATCTCACAGTGATACGTATATTAAATCAGATCTTTTAGTGTGATTGCCAAGTCAATCTACTATTTATTTTAAATATGAAAGATTATTAATAATATTGATTATGATCACTATAAGATGTTGTTAGACCGACCGACTAACCCCTACTTGTCATAACATGTATCTCACAACTTTTTACGGTAGAAGAACGAAGTAGCGAGACTTGGCACTTTTTACAAGATATATTTTTGATAGGAACTGATTTCTTTTTGTAGAAAATTTACTAAAACGCGTGTTTTTGTTAAAAAGTGCAAATATAACTTTGTAATCCTATAGGTTTATTAGGGATTACAAAGTTAATTGTGCAGTTAGCGTATTTAGATAACTAGACAGAAATTCCAAAATGTTTAGGTTTTTCCGTCATTTATATACTAAACGCTTCTTGTATTCCAAATTTGAAGCTTCTATGTCTGCTAATACTTTTGATGCTCGGTCAGTGAGTGAGTGAGTTAGTGACAAAATTAAGTTTGACAAGTTATAATTCTTAAACTTCTGTTTCAAATTGAATGAAATTAGACCGTAACTAAAAATGCAGGCTTCTCGTTTAACCCACAACAAAGTTATAAGTTATAGGTTGAAAATGGCCTAAACTGCTTCGAGAAAAGGAGGGTACGACCGTGCTTAACTTGGCAGATTATAGACGTACATCCTCTACACCCTGTCATTTGGAACCAGGCGAATGAATTATATAAAGACCAAGGCGCGCGGACGGCAGCATGGCTCTAAATTTGCAAATAATTACCTATTTGAAAATTTCGAAAATTTCAGTGACGCAGGAAAATCATAATATTAAGTTCTCCATCGATACGACTGTTGAACGACGTACATGCAAACTGTTAAAATTAAACTGGAGACACTGCGTAAGTCGGGTCTCCGCGACGGGCTCCGCGACGGGCCACGCGACGGGCCACCCGACGGGCCACGCGACGGGCGCCCGTTTAACACAGTTTCAGGCCTTATTGTTATTTTTGCGACAAAAATAAGAAATGGTGAAAAGTAAAAAAAAAAAAATTTTTTGGTTTTTGACAAGAAAATACTTAAAATACATTTCCAAAATGATTCCTCATTTTGGAAATGTATTTTTAAGTATTTTTTAGTAGGTAGTATAATCGTATATCAAAGTTATAGTGACTACTCTTTTTACACCATTTATTGTGGTTTTGAGATAAACATAATTATATTATATTAGTTATTTATTCAATTAATATCGATACACATCTCGATGTCGTAAATATCCCGCTATCATTAACAAATTGTCGACGGTATAAGTGCAAATCTTTATTCACAGATTGTAATACG
Organism: Celastrina argiolus; assembly: GCA_905187575.2. NCBI lineage: Eukaryota > Metazoa > Arthropoda > Insecta > Lepidoptera > Lycaenidae > Celastrina > Celastrina argiolus. The sequence goes on along the minus strand of LR994599.1, from coordinate 13,676,451 downwards.
GTGAAAAAATTACATTCAGTAGATAAGTGCTACTTATCTATCGTATAATAAAACGTACAGGATTTTCACTGCTGAGATACAAATAATTTTGTAAACAACTTTTATGTTGTTTCTTTAAACTTATATTATGTTCTAATGAAAGGATAATATTCAATTGAACAGCAAATAGATATTGGGAATTTGTAAATTACTTTTAAGTTAATTGGTAATTAATTTAATATTTGAGAGAGGAGTATATAAAAGATTATTGTGTCTACGTAAATATATTGTATACATTATAAAAGTAATTGGATTAAAAATTCGTATATGATTTTATAATAAAGTGTTCACCAAGCAATATTAAAGTTAACGCCATATTAAAATACTATGCCTTCTGATTCATTGACAGGAAATACGAGAGGTATAACATGATATTTAACGAAGGATTAACTTTAACATTGCTTGGTGAAACATGCCCTTAATGTTCTAATGGAACTAGTAAACTATTTTAAATTTGTACAAACTGATCGATATTAATCACAAAACATTAACTTTGAAATTTTAATATCGAAGTTAAGGCTTTACAAAGTGCACATAAATCAGGGGTCCGTCAGGCGGGGTGTCGCAGGCTGTACGGGCACTCTCCGCCGTGATAAAGTTGTAAGGTCGTGATAGCCGCGGAGTGAGGATGCGTGTCCGAGCGCCGGCTATAACAATAAATTGAGCGCCCGCGTCTCAAGCGAGCGACAATCTCGAACAATAATGAAGGGACAAAGTAAATGTTCCCAGATAAAGTCGGTAGCGTGGTCACACGCCAAATGTGAGAAGTTCATTTCGACAATTATTACTTTATTAAGTACAAATGGAGCTGTAGAATGTATATAGGTATTAAATCATTGATATTACGATTGGCTATAACAATAAATTGAGCATCTGTGTCTGAAGCGAGCGACAATCTCGAACAATAATGAAGAAATCAAGTAAAGGGACCCAGATAAAGCCGGTAGCCTGGTCACACACCAAATGTGAGAAGTTCATTTCGACAATTATAACTTTGTAAAATCCGAATGGAGATGTAGAGTCTACGTTAGCTATGGTACATTTTGTTTAAGCTACATTGAGATAGATTGAAGTGCAGGGAGACAAAACAATCTCGAACAATAATGAAGGAACAAAGTAAATGTATACAGATAAAGTCGGTAGCGTGGTCACACGTCAAATTTGAGAAGTTCATTTCGACAATTATAACTTTATTAAGTACAAATAAATGCATGGAAATGAATTTCTGGCTATAGCCAGGATCACTGACATCCTTCAAAATAATCTACAGATAATATCAAAGGTTTTTTTGTGATGCTATAATTTTCTAGAGACCTGCAATTTTTAACAGCAGGTCTCAAGAAGGTTCTTTTTTCGTCCCCAAGCAACGTCTCCCACGTTGCTTGGTAACATAACAAAGTTGCAATGACAAAAAAGTCAGAACTAAAAGGAAAATCACAACGGGAATTTTAAAATAAATAAGACAAATAACTAATGAACAATAAAAAAACCGTTGGGAAAAAAATTCAAAGTAATATTGAGATCGGTAAAGAGATTTTTCTGTCCATCAACTAAAAGACATCAACGAGTGCGCACCCCTACACAATATTTACAACTAGAGACGCGCAGGCTTATCACATAAACTTGCAAAAGCAAAGGAATCGAAAAAATTACGAAATTTTTGCTCTAAAACTTTATCTATAGTAAATACTTAAACTAATTTATTGGAATTTAATTACAGCTCTAAATCCTGTAGTGTATTTACTCTCATAAAAACCGTCAAAAGTGGCCGTTTTAATTATTACTTATGAGAGTACATACAGTATAGGATTTAGAGCTGTAATTAAATGCCAATAAATTAGTTTAACTATTTACTTAAAGTTTGAACCGATTACTTTTTTTAATAAGATCTTTGTGTCATTGTAAAATTTATTTTAAAAAGAGTGGCGCTAGTAGCGTTTATTCCTTGCCTTAAGCCAAATAATGCGAAGAGGACGAACAATTTTTGTTTTGGCAACATTAAATACCATAATGCGACAAATTGCGATTAAAGAAAACTTTCGCATTTACAGATTAAAATTTCATACTTTTCACTAAACCGTATAGATATGAGAGATACCAACAATTACACGACCTAATTGTTATTACACATGTAAATATAGTTAACGTCTTATTCAATTGCCTTTATTGGTATTTAATGACATGATTAGACCACGAAAGTTACCAGCGAGAGCACAATTTGAATTATTTATACATTAGTATGCTAACGAAATTCTAACAAGTTCCGTCAGCTGTGTTTCTTCATATTTCCAAATGCGTGTTAACTTGATTAGGTTCTGTAAATATTTAGTATCTTACATTAATTAAAATTTATACTTTTTATTCCAGTGAGATTTTTGTTGTTTTGTATATTACATGATTAAACGGGTGTAAAAAGAACAGTGACTATAACTTTGGGATATTATTACACTACCTTTTCTCAATCTAGAAATCGTCGCTTCACAACCTCGTATGTATAAAACTACAACTTTTTAGTAGAGTAAAAAATAATAATTTTAGATTTTATTATGACATGGTGTTTTTTAGCGAGGTTCAGTTATGTATTATATAACTTTTACTGACCTTTGTATTTAAAAATTATGTTTTATAGTACCTATCAAGAAAACAAATCCCAGATTCAGATTTTTTTAGATTTTTAGATTTAGAGTTTGAGAAGTTACAGCGACGAAATGTAGGTATGTTTTTACAAAAATAAATTATTTTTTTTCTTTTGATAAGAAATAGTAAAAATACATTTTCAAAATGAGGAAAGGTAGTATAATTGTTACTGAAAGTTATAGTGACTGTTATTTTTACACCCAGTATGAGGGTATTAATTTATCCCGGAGTGGCGCAAGCAAAAATAGCTCGCACGATACATAATATTATTATTATGTACGTGTCGTTCGCCAAACCAACTGACAAGCGTGAAGAGTATAATAAATAATACCTTCCACACCGATTTCAGTGACGGTGGCCGGTTTCATTAAAACCACAGCAGCGCAGGAGTTATTTTATAGTGCCGAGGTGTGTGCGCAATACACAGAAGCACTCTTTCCTTACTCTCATAGCCCAGTGGGACGGTTAACCGACACGACTGGCGGGAGATCAGGCGCAGGACCGACTTTTTACATGCCCATCCGACGCATGGATCATCTTTCTTGTCAGACAATCAGGTAATCAGCCTGCATTGTCCTAAACAAACTTGAAAACAACATTTTTTGTTGTTCCAACGCGGGGATCGAACCCACGACCTCCGGGTCGAGAGCGAACTTAGAACCACTATACCATGGAAGCGCTTTGTGGTCCAATGTCAACATACTGAGCGGTGTGTTATACGACACTATAAAACTCAGATCAGCTGAGATAAAGTTTTACGAATCTCGAACACACAGTTAGTAATAATAATCATTGGACGCTTTCACACCACGTCAATATGGTCCCTGGTGAGTACAGAAACTTGTGTTGTGGGTATTATATGTCTGACGACAACGAGTAGTCCCATCAAAAACATAACTTGTAATTCCACGTCTCTTATTATTGGCATTTTTTACAAGTTATGTTTCTGATTCTCAAGCTTAGTTCTTCTACCGTAAAAAGTTGAGAAATCCATGGGATGCCAAGTCGAGGTTAGTCGGTCTAAGAGCACTTTAAAGTGATCGTATCAATATTATTAAAATCTTTAAAATGATATTATGTTACACATTTATGACCCAGGACATCATAGACAATGTATTGTTCCTTTGACGGGAAAGAACTCGTGACCTAGAGCATCAACGCGCTCAACCCACAGAGGTCGTCAAATCAGTTAGTGGCTAGTATAGTCGTAAAATAATTTAAATATTCATCAGTCTACATTATCGCGCAATTAAATATTATATAATAAATTATGTTATACGAGCAAAGTAGTCTTCTGATAAGTGATGGCATTAGCCTGATTAATTTTGAGTCGTCCACACAAGGGTGCTCACCCACTGCCTACTTTTTGTAGGCCGTTTTTTGTAGGACGATTTTTAGGCCGATTTTTTGTAGGACGATTTTTTGTAGGACGATTTTTGCAGGCCGAATTTTTGTAGGACGATTTTCCACGGATTCTCTCGCAGGTTATTCCATTATACAAAAAACTGATATATGTGATGATATATTTTTGTAGAACGTGTGCGTTGCAACATTGAAACCAGTGCGTTCTATTTCCACCTACAAAATGTATGAAGTGTGGGCACCCTAAAATACCACAAAGTTTGGCGACTTTATATCTTAATTTACAAGTGTTATCAGAATTGGCCGCTTGTTTAATATATTAATTCAGTTCACACTGGTCTCGATTTTGTAGGTAGAAACTTGTCTAAAAATGCTGTCTAATGCTTAAGGTTAAGGGCGTGTTTCACCAAGTTTAAAGTTAATGCTTCGTTAAATATCATGCTTTTCCTCTCGTAATTACTATCAATGAACAAGCCGTTGTTTGGTGAAATCTTAACTAAGGTGTGACCTGCAAAGTAATCCATGGGGTGTTACTCGCCACACTCAGCAGGCGGGTTGACAAGTGCAGTGTACAGATGACAACAACCATGGGAACGCTGCTCTGTATCTCATTTCCATTATATTCCCTCTATCGCCTTTTATCGCGTATGTATATATATATATATATATATATATATATATATATATATATATATATATATGATTTAATTTTGGTGATATGAAATCGCTAATAACCTAAAGTTAGTACATAAAAAGTTTAAAAATTCAATTTAAGCACCGCGATGTGTGATTACATTTAGATTGCGTTCCAAGCATACTAAATAACAGCTCACTTTTCAATTGAGCTTATATTCGACGAGACGGATTTCATATGCTATCACGATATCTAGTGTAGGGCCCCTACTGATAGCCCGACTGCTTAGTATACAATTTTTATGGATAGCTAAATAGATAGATAGATACATTTTATGGAGCACTACATAATCAGACGAATGAAATACAGAAGTGAATAGTTTGCAAGTGATTCACAGACATCGACAGAAAAACTTCACACCTCATATCGAAGAGATAGGGCGATATTTATATACCGAAAGATAACAACCCTCCTTCGCAGTCGGCTAAAAGATTTATGTACGACCTTAAGAAATGATAATATCGTAGATTCATAAAACCGTGAGCAGATTCGTATAAGCACATTAGGTTATCTCCGGAATTATCTGGTACAATATTTATTTGTCCCCGGGCCGATGTGGCTCTCCCAATTAGGTGGTTATTGACGTTTTACCGGTATCACGTCGATCTCATCGGCGGAATCTATAGTGGTCACTTTTAATTTTTTTTAAGTTGAGGCAAGTTGATGCACACGTTGCGTTTACTCAAGTTGAAAAATTATTACAAATTTTTGTTTGTGTCCGAAATTGGCTAATTATATTATCGTTCATCAGGTATGTTTTTGATGATTAGTAATTTATGTGTCATTGAAAAGCCGGTAAATCCGGTTACATCAGCAGTTTTAAAAACCTAGCTTCTGATTTTAAAAATGTATTTTTTTAGTTTTTGAGAAAAAAAATACATTTCCAGATTGCGAAAAGGTAGTTTAATCATATCACAAAGTTGTTATAACTGGTCTCTTTACACTTTATATGTATCGGAAATAAGGTTTTTATTATAATTTAATAAGCAAACAATACATTTGTTTACACATACTTACTGAAACAAGAGAATTTTTACTAAAAATATATTTTACGGAATCTCAACGTTGTGAACAACAAACTCACCAGCACTATAGATACGGCAACTGCGAGTCTAAAGTCGACATTTATCCCTAAAAGGGAAGCTGTTAATAGAGTCATTCAACGTTACCGCCCGAATTATCTACAAAGCGAGACCTGGCCGGTATCGGTCGGATATATAAATTTATTTGGTGGTGTCGCCGCGACACGGGCGCCCGGCCCCTATCTCAGCGCGTAATCTTGAACATTGGCGTTAAAGAATTTAAATTATACGCCGATACAAATGAACAGGCGACTTCGACATATTTATAGCCTTAATCCAAATTATGTCGACTAGCTTTATCGTATTTCGAAAATTGACACGTGATTTGTTCCCTGATGGGTGACTATCACAAACCAATTTTGTACAACAATAGAGTTTATGGAACGGTCACCGTTGATTAAGATGGTAAGCCGTAAGGTATGGCCGATTAATACTATAAATCTGACCGCCATATTTCACTTTCGAGAACTAATTAAGTGCTGCAACCGATTCGTATGCGCATCGCCACGAGTCGCCCGCAGACACCATTACTCTAAACACTTCGACTGAATATAGAGTACTCAGATTTGCGCAGTAAAAATAGTTTCATAATTAAATAATAACCTTTATTTGCTTTCAATAAATTAAATTACATAAAATTAAAATTATCTAAATTATGATAATACAATACGAAATGTTATGTAACATGACATTATAGACGAATAAGTAGGTATAATATTAAAAGCCTTTTTGTTTTGTAAGTAATATTCTTTGGTTTCGTCGTTTCTGTAAAATTTTCTCTAAATTACTTATTTCATTGGATGCCGATATATCTATATTAATTGATGTCTTCTTTAAATTTCGTATTCTTCCTCTTTCAGACAAAAAAGTATCATTCAACTTCTTAGTTGCCTCCAGTTCTTGTTTGTTTTGAAGATTTAATGTCTTAATTTTATTTTTCTTCTCATCTAACTCTTCTTGTATGCTTATTTTCATTGCGGCTAGCTTGTTTTGCAATTCAGCGATAGTCATCTCACAAAGAAAACCAAAACCCGGTGATTGATTAAAATTAACAGTCTTCTGCATTCTAGAATTCTTAGCAAACGTAGATAATGTTTTAATTTCTTTAATGATATTTATTCTACGTTCAAGATCAGCTTCTTTGTTCAACAAAATTAGTTTTCTAAGTAATTTAGTATCATAACGTACTGTCTCTGCTATTTCTTTCCTTTTTTCTATTAAAGAATTTTTAGAATTTAGTAAGTTTAGTTCAATTAAAGACATTTTTTCAACCTGTTTACGATTGTATTCAGTTTGTTTCAATTTCCAACATTCAATTTCTTTTTCCCACAGCTCTTTTTCCTTAGTGAATTCATTATATTTTCTTCTATTTTCTCTATAAACATTCTGTTTTGCTATGTATGCATGCTCATGAGATATTTGTCCTAGTAAATGATTTTTCTTCATATTCAGTAACCTTTCTTTTTTCTTTTCTTGTTGATCATATTCAAGTAATTTTTCAACTTTCGAACTATTTTCACAATTATCGATAATATCATGAAGCCATTTGAGTTCATTTTGCTCATATTTTTTTACTGTATTATTTAATCTTTTTACCACCGATTTTGTAGTTTTTGTCTTATACACAGAAGCTTTCTTTATTGAAGTTGAAACATTTATATTTCTATACGCCAGACTGGTGCAAGGATCTTTAAACTTCGAGTTTTTCTTTTTAATTTCCATGTAATAACAATAATGATTAGTCTTATTTTTCATATTGTAATGCTTCAGTACTTTTTTACTTTTTTCGCGATTGTGCTGTCGTATTTTGGTGTTGGTAAAAAAAATTGCTTTAGGTGTGACATTAGGTGCAATATAAATATGACCTTGATTTTTTCTTTTATTTTCAGTATTATTTAACTCATTTTGATTCGCGAGTAAGGTCAAACTTTCCTGATAGAAATTTTGTGCCTCATTCAGATATTTGTTATAAGCCTTAGATATTTGAAATAAAAACGGTTGCCATGATAATACAGGACCAAGTATATTTTCCGTAACAAAGTACTTATCATAGTCCTTTTCTGCTATTTCTGAAATAGTAGCTACGTTGTCTTTACTTTTGAAAAACATAATAAATGTATTTAGTAAGCGCTTACTTAAATTGAATACACATTTAAAAATATTAAGAGTATTCTTTGGAGAAATCTGAAATAATATTCCGTAAGCGATGATCACAAAATAATCTGCTTCTAGATCGGACAAACTTCCAGCCTCTCGGGTTATATTTTTAAGAAATGTTCCATGTTTATTCACACCCAAAAACACTTCTATGATCCACTTCACTTTCTGTTCTCCCATGTTCTGCAAACGACTTTCAAACGCGGGAATGTATTCATGAGGTGTTATTTCTGTTAATGCTCGATAATCTTGCATTAAACTTTGTATTAGTTTCACATTCCTCGACGTAAAATAGTATACCATGATCACAATATTTTGTTTCCTCTAAAATACTCGTGTATCTCACGTAATCTAAATATTTTGCATAATTTGACCATTTATTTGGTAAAGACAAGCCGTGACAAATATTTTACTTTTATTTTACTAATTGTGTGACAGCTTATCAAATTATGTCTTATTTGGATAACCGGCCAGTTCGTGTTTGTATTTTATTATCATTTTGTAACTGCCAAGTAGGAGAAATGATGATGGTGATGTTGCATATAAAAAGGGAATACTTAACAGCAGTTAGTCTCTAATAAATGATAATTATGTGAATCGTAAACCCCTCGGGCTCTTCACCGTGTTAAAGAAACCATGAATCATTTAACAGTCAATCTCCGTATTATGAGCCCGTCCGTTCTATCGGGAGTATTTAATTAGGTAGTCGTTCTGTTTTCGCCTGGCCCGTCATTAATCAATCGCCTGGCACAAAGCTATTTATTCGATAGCTCGACACCTCGAGAACAAAGTGCAAGTCACACGAGACCTGTTAAAATATAATAATCGTGTTAAAGACAACCATAAAGACCATATTCGATTAGAGGCCTCGAACAGGTTCCTGTCTCGTTATCTTGAGGCCATTGTGAGTAAGTTACACGTCATGTCGGATCTTTCGTTTGCATTCTCTTTTATAATTACTCTCGCTCCGTTTTGTCGGTAACTACTGATGTCCGCTTTGTGCTCACTGCGCGTGTTATGTCTAGAATACGATTCGTATTCCACTCATTTGTTTGCACTGTTTTATTTAATTGAATACTTTTATTATTCTGCTATAAAATATACACATTTGAAGTTAGCTTTGTGGCTAAAATACAAAGGAAATGCATTAGTTACAGCTCAGTAATATTTTTAAGCCCATAGATTAAATTATGTTTTGGTAGGATTTTCTTAGTTTTATTTTTCACATCTAAAATCTTTTTATTTGATTTATGTAAAAACGAGTTTATACCCACATAATTAACCGACTTCCAAAAAAGGAGGAGGTTTCTAAATTCGACCGTATATATTATGTTTTTTTTTATGTTCGTTCGCGGATAACTTCGTGGTTTATGAACCGATTTTAAATATTTTTTCTGTGTTGTGTAGCGTATAATTCCAATTGTCACCAAAATGGTGACCTGATGATGGGATCCGTGAGGAATCGAGGGAACTCCTAAAAATTTATATGGAAACACATATAGATTTTGATTTTTTCTGAAGTAGCCCAAGCATAATTATATTACCAAATAATCCTTTTGAAGTCGGTTTTTTTTTGTTTCAAATTATATTATCTAGCTTCAGTCTAATTATAATTTGCTATGACGATTATTACACTATTTGCATAAGTGAGTAGCGCCCTGTGCCAGACGGCATACAAAACAGCGGCAATATCGGCGCGGTTTCGACTTCGCATCAAACTGACGTCTTAATCGCGATGAGGTCAAAATAGTTCACAGTTTGGACTGCTGGTTTTAAGCTATATCGCATTTTGATATAATGGACAATGGTCCATTATTAGCTTAAAACTGTGGAAAATGTGAACCTTCAATATAAATCTGACTTACAGTTTTACGCAGTTACATTGACACGAAATAAAATACCAAGAGTTGAGATCGAACTGATTCGATTCTCGACTGTATCGGGCGTAAGCTGTATGTGTGGAGCGCTATTGTGTTACGCTGAGAAAGCGGTGGCTTATTAAATCTGTCAAAATCAATTCAACTTTTGAACACAAATCAATTCCAACATGATATTAGCTGTCAGGCACGTCAAGTTACTGCCCTTAATTATCGCTCGGTTCCCCATAGAACTAATAATGATAGACGAACAAGAAGTATTCGAGTTTGTGAGAATATTTAAGAGCTTTGTTAGAAACGATTGTTTCCATTTCGTTTTATCTAGAAAATTTAACTGAATTTTATGGGCATGGATGTAGATCCGTGCCTATAAAATTAGACCCTAGGAGTAGTCGTAGGGTCTAATTATATGCGTCCGCGCGACCGAGCGACCCGGCCGCAATGTCGTGAAATTGCAATCAACTATATGCAACTCAAAGATGTGGCTGGGCCGCTTTTAAATAAATCGTTGCACACAATTAGTTGCGATTTTGTGGTTTAGCGGCTGGGCCGCTCGGTATATAATTCGAGCCTAAATCTCGCTTTATTTGTACGACAGTAGGCAAAGCAGAAAATTTTTAAAGCTCCGTTAAGCGGCTGCCCCAATTTGAAACCTAGTAAGGGTCAAAAACAACATTTTACAGGAGAGCGCTTTAAAGTAAAAGTGGTTACTTAACTTGGCCGTTTTTCTACAAAGATTTTATAGGTATTCATCGTGTGTGAAATAAAACGACCAAACATCACGTTGTGACTGAAACTTATAGGTACATATCTTGGCTCTACATGAGATCTGATAACTTTTTCAATGGGTGAGCTATGTGGACTCGTCTTGGCAACATTTTTACATGTAAGTAAACGTTTTTGGTGGGATCATAACATTTTATGTTAAACATAACTAGAAAATTGTTATAGAAATTTACAGGTTACATGATTGTTATATATGATTGTTATATATGTTATATACCTATGTTCAATAGTTCAGGGTGCTCACGATACATAATCGGTGACCGATTTTTTGAAGATGAAAAATAGAACATACTGATTACAATTTGAGAGCAACTCACACGACATACAAAATATCGGCTGGAAAATTATTTGTTGTTTTGACCGACTTTGTATGACATTATCTATATTATTAGAGAAGAAAACCTGACTGATTATCGGTCTTAAAAAATAATAATAATAATAAATATACAGACCTCTCATTAGAATTAAAATCCCAGTGGAAGGTTGTGAAACAGTGAAAACCATACCTACCGATAGTCATCTCAACCACTGGCGTCATCCCAAAAACACTGCACACATCTCTCAAAACACTTAATATACATCCACTCACATACATCATATTACAAAAAGCTGTCATCCTGAACACATGCCGCATTGTTCGAAAATTTTTGGCTATTATTGGTTAATTATCATCGCACCTGAAGTTGTTTGACCACCAGCCCGCAGCTTCATTCAACCCCGCAAGGGAGAAAAAAAAAAAAAAAATCTATAGATGCTTCACACCACATCTTGATCTGGCCCCGTGCTAAGTATCCTAAGAACTTGTGTTACAGGCACCAGACAACGGAAATATATTATATTTAATACTTTTATAATATACACATATTAAAGATTTTTATTATATTAATACACATTCATGACCCACGAACATTTAAAACTCTTTTTGTTCCCTCGGCGGGATTCGAACCCGCAACCTCTCGGTCGAGCACCAACGCGCTCAACCACTGCGATGATGTGGGATGCATTCACTACATAACAACGTTGAAGACAATTATTTAATGTCAATTTCATTACAACGTTATATTCATAACCTCCAAAGTAAGGTGGCAATAAGGAATATGAAAGTGTCAACAATTAGCTAATTGACCTTATCACGCAGAAAGCGTTGAAATTGTCATCGCAATATCAATAATTGTAAGGGGTTAGCAGGAACTACTAACAACTACGTTTTCGTAGCGGAAACGACAGATAATTGTGTGAAAATTAAGAAAGCATCCAATTGACAAGAATTGGTATGAACTTGCATATAGATAACCTGTTTGTAACGTAATATTTTTTTATCTATCTAATATAATATATTTTTGGCCTTTTTCACACTACGTTAATCTGGTGAGTGATAAGTTATTGAAGAACTTGTCATACGGCCTTTTACTTTTAGGTAACAACGGAAATATATTTAATAGTTTTTTTTTTCGGTATAGTAAAGTAACCTACAAAATAATAATAATAATAAATCTTCATTTGAACATTACATTAGGTACATTAAGGAAAGTATAAAAGTAAAAAATAAAAACTGTTCAAATTAGGGGTTAACACAGGGGGCCTTACTGCTAAAACAATTTCTTCCATGCAACCAATTTATAATTTATAATGTTACTTATAATTAAAATGTAAGGCCGCTTAGTATTGTAAGTTAGTAATAATATCTTACAATATAGAAGTGTAAATAGACTATTTTAAAGATATTTATACTCGTACACATATTAAATACACATCCATATCCATTCAACCATAGAGGTCGTCGAATTAATAAAATAGTATAAAATAATAATAGTACAGCGCCCTCTTTATACCGCAGTTTACCTTCGCTTCTGCTTGAACTAAAAAGTATAGATCTCATTTGGAATCGTTCCGGTGTACTCACCAATATGAGCATATTGTAACAATACTGAAAGAGAATTGTGTAAAAAAAAGTTGCCACATTAAACCATTCGACGAAGTCGAACACGTAGTCACCATTGTTCCTGCTTGGGCCACAGATCTCATTTGGAACCGTTTCGGTGTACTCGCCAATTTGAGAGCTGTAATTTTATTTCGTGGAATATAAGTGTGTGTTACACTCGCCGACAATTAGCAAGGTGCAAGGTGGTAAACAATTCATATTGTTAGCGAGCCTTGAAGGAAATACAAATTATTGATTGTTTTTCGTGATGTAATGACAGCTGCTTCACCCGGGGGACATAGGCGATTCGGACATCGATTGCGAAAAAAATCTGAAATAATATCATGTATCTATACTAATATTATAAAGCGGAAAAGTTTGTTTGTTTAAACGCGCTAATATCAGGAACTACTACCTATCCGATTGGAAAAATTATATTTTGTTGGATAGTCCATTTATAGAGGCTTTAGGCTAATCAGTGAGAAATGTTGCAAAAACGGGGAAAATTATTCACATTTTTGGACTTTCGTTGCGTGCGCTGCATAAAACGGTTTGAGTCACTCAAAAACCACGCGAACGAAGTCGCGGGCACAGCCAGTTGTTAATATAATTATTTTATAAGAAATATAATAATTTAAAGAGAATATTATTTGAATCCTCAAATCTAAACGCGTTACGGAAATACGTTTCGCCGAAGATATTCAATTTAAGAGTACAATGTTAGTTTGAATTAACCAAAGCTTATTAGCAGCGGCCACCTAGGGAGACCCCATCAATCTCCGGGTACAATGGCCAAGAGTTATGGTTGTGTGTTCGCTACTATGTAAGTTATTACCACTATTTAATGGTCGGATAATAATTGCACATTATTTTTCCGTCGCACCACACTTATATGGGTTACCATAAAAATATCCGCTCATTAACGACTTTGATTGCTTTATTTTAAACAGTAAATCAGAAATCTATTTTGAGCTATTGTTATTCAGCGAAGTTGCCATCGCTAATTACGATGACGAAGTTCGAAAACGTAAAGGTGCGGTTACGAACATTGTCGTCGTAATCAGCAGTGGCAACTCGGCTAAAGGGCGGACCCTGATTCAAGATGTTATCGATTATGACTTAACTATTATAACCTAAACAAAAATGTATGGAATTTAACATAAGTATCGCTAAATGACAAGCGAATTTGTACGTCACATAACGAAGCTTATGTCAAATCCCATACGTATTGTTTTCGAACTTCGCAAGTGACAATCAAGGGCATCATGAATAAGGGCACTGGGCCTTTAGTAATACGTACCTACTTACAAACCAGTGTTTATAATTTTGACGATGAGAATGAGCGCGGTGTTGCTCGAGCCGGAGGTAGCAGGTTCGATCCAAAGGTTTTCTGGGTCATAAATGTAGTATTAAATTTGTGTATTAATATATTAAAAATCATAAATATATTTATAGTATAAAAGTATTAAATATATTTCCGTTGTCTGGTACCAGTAACACAAGTGCTTCGGGTGCTTAGCACGAGCTTGGCCTACCATCCCATATTATAATCTATCTTTAATACAAAAAAATTGCAATAGATGTCACAATTTAACGTTTGTAAATTATAATGCCGAATTAAGTACAAATATTGACATTAAAATAGAGATAAGCATATTTTTTAAGTATAAAAATATTAATATGATTAAGCAATCCAACTCCTTAATTAAAAAGAAGATACGAAACGAAATAAGTAATTAGTATTTTCCAATAGTGGCGCTAGATGGCGGTTTCCGGAATGTGCCTGGACTTCACCCTTTGCCAGTCGAATTGCCAGTATTAGGGTGATACCATTTTCTAGTACTAGGTCGTGTCTTTGTTATATATATATCTACTTGGCACGGGGCTAGATTAACGTGGTATGAAGCGTCTATATATATTATTATTATTGTTTTAGTTGATTTACTGAATGACAGGAAAATTCACCCTAATCTAAACATGAAATGGCATATGAAAACTAATGTTCCAAGCTTAAAAAACTGGATCACATCGGATTACGCATAAAATAATAATATGTCGCTTAGACCAAATTTTAATTCCATTAGAAGATCACAGATAACTTTTACGACCGTTTGTATAATTTCACATTAATATTTTAGCTATTAGCCACAGAACAACGCGAAGATAAGGCCGCGATATTTATTTGTTGAGTAATTTATATGAGGTTAGTTACTGTTTTATTGGCTGTATTAAATCAGGCCCCAATAAGGCAGCCATTCATGTTTATTTTTACCCAAGTTTGTGGCGGTACGATAAATTAATGTGCTCACTTTTATCGCGGTCGCTGGCAACATTTGTTCGACGCTAATAGACGTGTGGATTGACTCATGCGCAGCTTCAGATTTATATTTTTAATTGCGGTAGAATTTTATGTCAATAACAAATGCACTTTAATAGTTCATTTTAAATCAATAGAATTACATAAAAGCAAAGGCGTCCAGAAAGTTGATTGGGCATTGTTCGCGTAACATTATAAGCTATTTTAGAAACAAGTAAAATTTTTTATAAATAAATATTTATCAAGTCTGAACAAAAAACGCTTAGTATTAAAAAAAACATTTACGAAAAAAATATTTTCTTTCTTATTCTTTTCTTCTTCTTTCTTCTTTCTTTTTCTTTTTTCGTATGTCATAATTCTTCTTTCTTCTTACTTCTTTCTTCTTTCTTCTTCTTCTTTCTTCTTTCTTCTTTCTTCTTTCTTCTTTCTTCTTTCTTCTTTCTTCTTTCTTCTTTCTTCTTTCTTCTTTCTTCTTTCTTCTTTCTTCTTTCTTCTTTCTTCTTTCTTCTTTCTTCTTTCTTCTTTCTTCTTTCTTCTTTCTTCTTTCTTCTTTCTTCTTTCTTCTTTCTTCTTTCTTCTTTCTTCTTTCTTCTTTCTTCTTTCTTCTTTCTTCTTTCTTCTTTCTTCTTTCTTCTTTCTTCTTTCTTCTTTCTTCTTTCTTCTTTCTTCTTTCTCTCTTTCTTCTTTCTTCTTTCTCTCTTTCTATATGTCTCTCTTTCGTTGTTGTTACTATACACACGAGGTTTCTAACTACCATGTGCCCCTAATGAAATATGAGGTACCTAAATCAGGCACCGACAACACTCCGTACAAAGTCCTCTAACACGTGGTCATGTCCACACCAGCTAGCGAGGTGCTCGCGTCGCTCGTCCGCGTGTATTGATTGACAAACCCCGGGGCGATTAAGTGCTCGCGGCCGGCCCAGGCATTAGCTCGACATGGTCTCGAAAATACATTTTTTTTGTCAAATATTTATTGCCCTGCGCACGGTTACGAATCAATTAGCGTGAAGAATATAACTTGCGATTTATTGTATGACATTAAATCCACGTTTAATATGTTACTAGCTGACCCGTGGCTTCCTTTAGCATGCAAACCGTTTAAACCTTCCCTGTAACAAACATACTTGTTTACAATTTTTCACCTTTATAATGTTAATCAGTGTGAAGTGTGATTAAAGTGACATGTAAAAATATATTTAAATATAATTATCTAAGAAGTTTACCGTATTGTAATATTCGCTATATTATCACAATACATTCTTGGACTGCTCGGGACCCTGATTCGTGACGCCTTCGCTATTATTATTTTTTTTCTTTGACATAGGGCTTGCTAAATGACTAGTGAATTCGTACGCCACTTAGCGAAGCTTATCATAAGTAGCACTGGCATCTCTCCAAACTGATTCGATTTTGATTCAGATTTGATCGTGCCGCGTACTCCCGAATAAATTGATGTTTGTTAATTTTGATTCTCAGTCGATTGATATGGTCGGGATTACAAAAGTTACGATCTAACGATTTTCTTTATCCTGGTTACTTTCGAAGTAATCCACCAAATAAAATACCAAAAGCCGTTGAGGTCGAACTGATTAGATTTGAGTATTTTTTATTTATTTAATTGCATAACAATTGTACTTTTTATTTTGTTGTAGTATTGACTATTTTATAAGTACTTAAATAAAAGAAGAAATTTTACCAAAAAATTGGAAAATTTCTCTATATAATATGTATAGAGAAATTTTTCATCTTTTTGGTAAAATCGCCCATGCGAGTTTCTTACGCCGCCGCGCTGGTTCTTCTCGCTGTGCTAGTTCCTGAACTATGGTAGGCTTCTTATAGAAACGACGTTCCGAAAACATTTTTTGTAAAATTTATTCTGAATAAAAAATTTTGACTCCTGACTCTTGAATCTCTATCATGTGGCAGTAAGTAAGGTAACTATTATTTACGTAGCAGGTTCAAGTTTTTTTATAAAAATGTGTTATAATTTACATGAATCGCGTCGAAATCATCGATGTTATAGTCCACGTTTCTTATCTTCTAAATTTGTAGTTTAATAGTTTTACCGTTAATAAGTCACATAGTTCCTGATTGATACATAAATATTTGAGATAATAATGTAACGCGCTTATAAACAGAATCGTAAAAAATACAGGTCCCTCGAGGATTTTTATGAACTTTTAATATATTTTCATAGTATCCATTATCGCGGTTTGATGATCTTGTTATCGCCCAATCGTAGCGCCCGGCTACGTCGACTATTCGTAGATAATCAAAGACATAAAAAATTTGATCTTTTCCAAATCTAGTTTTTAAGATTCGTTCGACTTTCCCAGTGTTATCTAATTAAGCTTCGTTGTGACATACGAATTCGCTTGTCATTTAGCGACGTCGTGTGTCAAAACGATGCATGTAACAGCGATGGCAACTTGAATGGGTCCCGGGCATTAGAAGAAATTGCCAGAACTGAATTCCGTCTGCCTAATTTTGAATCTAAATCAAAGTTTTAGATTTCCACTGCATTATTTTAAGTTCAAAAATATTACGATTACTTATAATTTATGAGCAAAGGTTATAGAATTAGATATTTAACGCTAAGTTACTATTAATAACTTCAGAATATGTATTAATTATTTTATTGTTTGGAATAAATAGTCTGATAGAATCTGTTTTCGTAATTGTCAGTGAATTTTACTCATATATTGTTTAAGGTATTAATTTATTTCAATTGTTAATATTATTTTAAATTCCTTACAAAGTGAAACAAAATACACCATAAATAAAAAATAAAATAACATTCCAAATTAAAGATATCGATTCTTATATCAGTAGCGTTGCAATGTTAATAAAGCCTTCTAGCTTGGAAATAAATCTTTTGAGTTCTGATGGAGCCCAAAATCATGACGAACCCACTGTAATTGGGTTCACCGGCTCCATATAAAATATGAGCGGGAAGGTTTTATAGAGAACATAAATACTTTATTGTGTTTTTGTCCGCATCGTATGAGCGTCCTTAATCCTTATGGTCCTTTTACTAGCAAGAGCCAAGCGACCGCTCATTACTGTTTATTTACTCTTTTCGGCTGTCGATACTTTTAGTCTGTGGAGTCTGAGGTATTTTAGTCTGTGGAGTCTGAGGTATCTAGATATTACGGGACACAAGTGAAACGCTCTAACTAATTACCGACTGTTTATTCAATCTTATTCTAATACTAAAATCCAGTTACACTCGAATCTTACACACACAATAACATCTCGCACGCGTCAGCATACATGTTATAGTCATGTTACACAATATAATATACCCTTACAAGTCCCATTCGTTTTGAAACCTTATCTAATGTCTAGATTTTCCGGGGCTTAGCCCATGTAGAAAAATACTGCTTGTTTACCGATTACAGTAATATAATAACAGTCCGTCCTCACGTTGTATTGGTGCAATACAGCAGTTAAAAATTATTCGCACGTACTTTAGTGCCAATTTCATTACCACAGGTCTCCCAAGTCAGCTTATAGCCTTTCTCGATAAACGGGCTATCCAACAGTCAAATATTTTTTCAAATTGGGGCAGTAGTTCCTGAGATTAGCGCGTTCAAGTAAATAGAACAAGCTTTATAATATTAGTATAAATTGGGAAACATCTGCCATCTTTGTAAAAAAACTAGTACTATTGTCTGCAGTGTTGCCAGAACGTGCCAAAAAGTACTATCATTTAATCGTACCACTACCGTACATCAGTTTGCACCGTACCATTTTCGTACCTTATACATTATACTAGTAATTCATGTTTTAATACATACTACTATGGGAAGACTATATCAATTTAATGTTTTGGAAAAATCGTACTTTTGAGTTAAAATCCGTACCTTTTCAGAGAGTCAGTCGTACTTTTTTGAGAAATCTGGCAACACTGATTTTCTGAGGCATGAGACGTGGCACGGAATTTTACTGACCTAACGCTCACCAGTAACGACTAAAACACATAAATTCTACTTTTTCCATTTGAATTCAGTAGCGCAAACCAAGTCCACACTTGACAAATGTTACTGATACTGAATTGCGAAACGCTCGCAGCGATATCGCGAACAGTAGTGCTGTGGGGTTAGCACGAATATTATGTCTACGTAATCGTAACGCTACCGAAAGTGTTAAATACAAGGTGTAAATAAGTCATAATACTTTAGGGTGTGGTTGTGCTCCTATGTAGAGGATAATGTGAAAGTATAAGCATTGAAAGACTTATTTTTTACTTTCATGTTAGTATGAGAAATGCCCCAATATCATAATATTTTCCCATGCAATAATTTAAAACCCATACACACTAATAAAGTACTCATTAATAATATAGCTTGTATAAGGAAGAATTGCTTTCGAAGAAATTAATACAGCGGCCATTTGCAAACTGTATTTGACAATATTGTCGTGTTGTCTTCACTATTATCTACAGAGTATATACAGAAAGATAATGAAAAGTGTTATTGGGTATACAAAACCACTTAAAACTATTGTCTCAGTAGATTTTGTATAAATACACTAGTCGTTTCATTGAATACCAAGTATTCATGAATTTACAGACATTTCACATTCTTGAAATATTATAGCGCGGTCACGAATCGTACACTGCTAGCTTAATATAAAGCTAGCAGAATGCTCATTTCTGGTGCAACTATCACAGCACCAAATATCTGTTATCAGCGCTTAAGCAGCACTAAATGAGCACTAAATGATTAGCTCATGTGCCTTTCGCTGCAACTGTATTATAGCGCGGTGACGAATGGTATTCTGCTAGCTTAATGAAAAGTTAGCAGTGTTCTATTTTTTGGCCTACCTAACAGAGCACTAAATGTCTGTTATCAGCATTTAATTAGCACTAAATGAGCACTAAATGTTGAGATATAAAACGAGTGATTCTGCTGACTTGACCTTTCTAGCTTAACAGACGTTTGAAAATCCCGGTCCGTTGTAAGCGTTGTGCTGTGACGTCATCGCGTCGCGAATTTGAGATTAAATATGTCGAAAACTACACGACATAGCGTAATATTTTTTCACTATTTTTTTATTTTCAACCGAGTTTACGGCTAAATTTGAGAATATTCTTCTTTCTTATATATAAAAATGAATTGCTGTTCGTTAGTCTCGCTAAAACTCGAGAACGGCTTAATCGATTCGGCTATTTTTAGTCTTGAAATATTCGTGGAAGTCCAGGGAAGGTTTAAACGGTATGCATGCTCAACGAAGTTGGCACGGGTGAGCTAGTCATTGTATAAAAATTATGACAGCGCTTATACAATCGACATTGCATAAGTTGACGAAAACGCAGTTTATACTTACTCTGCTTGGGCTACTGAACCCACCCAATAAATTGCGATATTGGAAAGTTGTAACGCTCCTGTTGTATAACTACAATCGACGAAGACAAAGGTGCGACCAACTCAGCAATTTCCAAAAGAGTTCCACTTCAAATGAGATTCATTTGAGCATAAAATTACATTGTCTTCGGTATTGTTGGGTGGCAATGAACTGCACTTTGACATAAAATTGCTGCGGCTGGCATAAATCCGTTTCATTGCCTTAATAAAGGTCGATTGAGGTATGGTACTCAATTTTGCCTATCTTGCGCATGTCGTTAACGGGTTTATGGTCAGCAAAAGTGCATAATGTGGCTTAGGAATTTGCTTAGACATGGTAGCGTTCGTTGTCCCTGTCATTTACTATACTTAATTATATAATCTTCTTCTTCTCTTCTCTTCTATACCTTCTTTCATATGACGGGTGTAAGAAGGACAGTTACTCAACTTTTGTATATGATTATACTATCTTCTAGGAATGTATTCTTTTTAAAAATTAAAAAAGCTTTTTTCGTTATTCTTGCGATAAAAAATAACAAAAAGTAAAAAAAAAATATTTTTAAGTTTTTGACATGAAACACTCCATCACAATAAATTTGTGAACTCATAAATAGCTTCCAATGACTTAATCTGTCTCGTGGTGCTTTCCCCCTAATCAGGCACCCCTGAGATCATTTCAAAGGGTTTCCGCGGTTGGTCACCACTGTCGATTCTGGCTCACAGGAGTTGCAGTGAATGAGGTACCGTGGTCCTCCGTGGTCCAGTGGTTTGAGCTCTAATGTTATATAATAGCTCTCGAGTTTGGAGGTCGTGGGATCGTTACCGGCGTTGTAACAACTAAAGGGGTGTTTTTAAATGTGAATGCAGGCTGATCCGATTATCTGACACGGAATATAATCAATGCGTCGGACGGGTAATATGTATAATAGAACGCCTCCGTGGCTTAGTTGTTCATAGCTTCGCTCTCGACCCGGAGGTCGTGCGTTCGATTCCCACGTTGGAACAACAAAAAATGATCCATGCGTCGGATGAGGATGTAAAAAGTCGGTCCTGCGCCTGATCTCCCGCCAGTCGTGTCGGTTATCCGTCCGGCTTTGAGAGTGAAGGAAGACAGAGTGCTTCTGCGTATTGCGCACACACTTGGGCACTATAAAAAAAGCTCCTGGAATTAATGAAACCGGCCACCGTCACCGAAATCTTAATTATCTAAAACGGTAAACGTATAAATATTTACTCACAAAATGCACAAACTTCGGTAGTCGGATAAAAAACGAATATGAACGCATAACCCGCTCCCACAGAATCGATGTAATTATCCATATTGTCTGTACCTTTGTCAATCAGAACATGTTAAGTCTACATTTTGTGGTCGAAATAATAACCCTCGTTAGCTGTATCCAACAAAGAGAGGTATGTAAATTTGTGAAAGGAACGAACAAAAAATTCAGCCTCAACAGGTGTGTTCCAGATTTCTAATAGGATTTGTATTGTAGTTATTAGCTTCAGTTTTCATTTTGGGGTTTTTATTGTTCGAACTTTTCGTTTCGTTTGTTATAAAACGAAAGTTCTCTTTTAACCTTTGTATGCTTTTTGCTCTGTTCTTTTTATTTCGATTTATTTATGGTGGTCGATCAGTGGTTGAAATTATTAATATTAATATAATATTTTTCGTATTTATTTTATTGAATACTAGCTGACCCTTGCCCACTTCGTTGAGCATAAAAACACGCAACGCGCAACCCGCAACGTGGAACCCGCAACGCGCAACCCGCAACGTGGAACCCGGAACGCGGAACCCGTAACGCGGAACCCGTAACGCGGAACCCGCAACGCGGAACAGGCAACGCGGAACCCGCAACCCACAAACAAAAAAATACCCCTGTATTTCTGCATTGCTTATTAATATTGGATATGTATTGAGCGGTATCAACAATGTTTATCTAGAGCTCCTGAGCTGCGCGGCGTGGGCGCTATCCCGCCTCTGATTTATGGCTTACCGCCATCTTGTCTATGAGATGGACCCATACATTTATAATACACCGTCGTATAGATTTTATATTTTATTTTATTTGTTCAGAAAACTTACAGCCACTTTTACAAATTAATTAACCATGTACTAACTATAAGTCATTTACAAGTTTTCATATATAGCATATCATAGATAAAGCAGGAATGTTTGCTCCTGCTTGGCATTGAAAGCTCCATAAGAGTGAAGTTATCGAATGACGTATAAAAATCAGCGTCAATACAATTGACATTCGATAACGTTACTTTTAAGGAGTTTTCAAATGCCCTTGGCCTAGTAACAGTTCGAAAGATCAGCATGTCTAATAACGCCCGGTTTCTGAAAGGCTGATGAAATTGATCAATTGATCAAATCAGCTAATCTGAACACTGATTGGTGAACATCACTTCACAGTCACTGTTTTCACCAATGAGCTATAAGATTAGCTGATTTGATCAATTGATCAATTTGATCAGCCTTTCAGAAACCGGGCGCTAGTGTAATTTTCACGATTCTATGATTGACACTTCGATCACTCACAAAACGTGTAACCGTTGTTAAATTAGATTGTATTTAATAAGGATATAATATAACGATTTAAATAAGTAAATAAATAAAATATCAGCTTATCTTATTTCGGAATATAAGTTACTAAGTAGTTTGTGGTACAAGGTAAATATGGTGTAAACATAATTATGTTAATCATAATGTATATAAACAAAAAAATAATAAAAAAAAGTATATTTGCAACAAATTCAAAATATTCTCGCTAAAAATGTATCGAGTTGTGAGGACCTGTCAACTGAAAGTTGTTGCAGCGATATTGTCTATCTCTTTTCATCTCCTCGCTCTAACCCGTTGTTCGTCTATAAGATATTGTAAGTCTATTATATAACTCACACTTTTATTACCCCTATTACAGCTCTGGTCTTCCTCTGGATGATACAAGTATTATCACCTGCGCGTAGGCTTAATAAGGATTATTTATGACGGTAGATTCCTTGTAATCAGTGTGTTATTTAGATTGATAATACATTCACACCACGTCAATCTGACTCCGTGATAAGATGAGCTTGTGTTACAGGGACCAAAAAACGGAAATACATTTAATACATTTATGAATTTTATATTTGCATTTAAGATTTTAACTATATACTTACCTACATCTTTGAAATTTTTTTCGAATATTCCTCAATATAAACTCTTACAGTGGCAATTGAATATTCCTTCGCTCGCACAATTATTATTAACTAATATAATTTTTTGCAGCACTTATCTATACTAATGTTATAAAGCGGAAGACTTTGTTTGTTTAAACGCGCTAATCTCAGGAAACTATTGGTCCGATTTGAAAAA
This sequence comes from Celastrina argiolus, assembly GCA_905187575.2. Lineage (NCBI taxonomy): Eukaryota > Metazoa > Arthropoda > Insecta > Lepidoptera > Lycaenidae > Celastrina > Celastrina argiolus. Next base: position 13,652,868 of record LR994599.1, on the reverse strand, counting down.
ATCTTTTTCTGTTAAATAGTCCATTTATAGAGGAAGGCTTTAGGCTATATACCATTACGCTGCGACCAATAGGAGCGAAGCGTCAGTGAGAAATGTTGCAAAAACGGGGAAAATTATTCACATTTGAAAATGTTCGTTGCGTGCGCTGCATAAACGGTTTAAGTTACTCAAAAAATATGTATGAAAGAATTATTTTAATAAAAAATATTCCTTTTTAAAAATCATAATAACAAAAACCAACGTAAGCAATGAAAAGATAATCGTGATAGTATTTCCGACAACCACGCGATCGAAGTCGCGGGCACAGCTAGTTTAAGTTAATACATAAAATAAATAATAAAATAAAATAATAAAATAAAAATAAATTAATATCCAAGATATTTTTATATTCTAAAAAAACGACGCCATTTTGTAAATTGCGATGCTATCTAACGGTTGAGCTAATGGCTACTATAGTGCGTGTACGTCATAGAGTTGATAGCTTCTATCTCCAGCACTAAACGCGCCGAGAACATAAATCTTCTGTTTTACAGATCATCAACGCTGCGTATGAACTTGTCTGTGGTAAGAGATTCTTAAGAGGAAACACCACGGTTGAGAGAAATACAAAATAGGTATTTATAAAATCTATTGCTGTCTCGCAGTGCCTTAGCTAGCCAGCACTAGCGCGATAGAGACAACTGCAACTTGGACTGAAATTACCTATTAAAATTACCAGAAATCGACGTTTAGGGGATTCCTGTTTCCTCCTCCAAAACTTAACCGATTTAAATATTTTTTTCAGTATTAGCTAAAAAAAGAATTGAGCTAGGTTCCTATTTTTTGATTTTGTTGTTTATTGTAGTCAAATCTGTTCCCTAGATATTTAAACATAGCGGACAGTCTGGCCATTTTTTTAAGGTTTTTTAACGTCCATATCTCTTTAAATAATTAATTTATTAAAAAAAGGAAAAAATAGGGACGTACAAAAAATATTCATAAATATTCAGGAAAAAAATAGTTACTCTAGAGGTATTATCCGGGGAGGAAATGGAAATCCCCTAGACCTCTATTTTTGTATGGAAAAAAATTCGTGGTGTTTCCTCTTAAGGCTTAAATCTATTAAGAGTAGGTAGGTTAGGCTAGGATGATGTTGATAATATTCTTAATAGTCAGACACAAGGCGTGATATTTTAATGACTAACAAATATTAATATAATCCCGAATTTGCTAATCCGGGGTTGGTACTAAAATATAATAGTAGAAAGAGTTTAAAGTTAAATTAGAGTAACACTACACTCGTGTTCGATTTACAACTTAGTCCCGTATTAATAAAACCATATCGAACTTGATCTCAAGAATTGCGATATGCTCTATTCGAAAACCTATTAGACAATCACTTTAAAAAAACTTTATCCATTCATGTCTTCAATTGTTTTTAGATCATTTTTTTTCTGGGAATCGTTGTGCATTGTCCATACAGGTTTGATGTATGAGGTTCTAATCTTATAATATCTATACTAATATTTACGGATTATTACTACGGAAGAGTTTGTTTGTTTGTTTAAACGCGCTAATCTCAGGAACTACTGGTTCAATTTGAACAATTATTTTTTTGTTGGGTAGTCCATTTATAGAGGAAGGTTTTAGGCTATATAACATTACACTGCGACTAATAGGAGCTAGGCGTCAGTGAGAAATGTTGCAAAAACGGAGACTTTCGTTGCGTGCGCTGCATAAATGGTCGCTCAAGAACCACGCGAACGAAGTCGCGGGAATAGCTAGTCTACTATAAGAATATAAATTCACATTCATATCACATGCTAGACTGGCTTTATTCATCTCAATAAATTATATATATGGATGGTTTTTATTTTTTATTTGGATTAATGGAAGCACCAAAGGGAGATCTCCTAACGAGCGAGCTTTCTTAAAGGTTATATTTTACCGTTTCTTTAGTAAATATATTTCATACTTTCAAGAAACAATGTATTTATGTCTGGGCTTCATTAGATTTTTACTAGCCAGACGACTACTTACAGTAAAAGCTATTTTTACTGAGTTGAATAAGTAATTCACTAAAACGTATTACCAACTGATGCGTTGCATCGATCTGGACGTAACTTTATGATTATATGTATTTATGTATTTATATCATGTTTATAATTATTGTACACGCCCTATCTGCTAACTTTTATCCCATACAGAGATATGGGATAAATGTTAGCAGATAGGGAAATTTATTTTAAGAAATAAGCAGTACCTTTGTGTCTTTCTTTCTAAATTGTACTATTGTAAATGTCTTTCTTGTGTGCAATAAATTATTAAATAAAAATAAACCATATAGGTAAATCTATTTCATAATATATTGGACTGGTTGATCACCGTATTGTATGAGGGAGCGCACGCGCCGATCGAAGGTTTTATTCGCGGAGACTTTATTCCGGGATTGTGGTCCATAATACAGCCTCCTGATTTATACACGTCACCGCAATTACATTACTTGTAATCGTTAAGATATTCATAGCTTTTAGTCGGATTTTATTACGGTGGATCGATTGTTAGGGTCTATTCACATGGCAGAGAAGTGACTAGCATTTTTAGTGGCCAATATTTGAAAACTGACTGCGTGAAGTGCCTGTGTGAATTATTATTTGTGTCTAAATAATAACACACTATACAAGTCTACACTAAATTGAAGTTCGACACACTATAACTTTATGAACAGTCACTATAACTTTGAGATACGATTATATCGGCTTTCCTCATTTTGGGAATATATTTTTTGGTCTAAAACTATTTTTTTTAAATATTTTTGCCATTTCTCATTTTACTGTCGTAAGAGTAACAAAACAGCAAAAAAAAATTTTTTGCTATTTTTTTTTTAATACATGTCTAGAATGAGAAAAGGTAGTATATTCATATCCCAAAGTGATCCGAGTAACTGTTCTTACTACATCCTTTATAAGCCTAATACTTTGGAGGAATGGAACGTAATATCGGTCGGTCGGTCGCGTACCTTTCGTATAGTGTGTTCAGAGACCTAAGGACCCATTAGATTTCGCTTGTTTAAAACAATACATTTTATTCTATTTTGAAGGCAAACCGTTTATGACCACTGGGCATTTACTACTTTTTATGATGGCTGGGTACATGTTCAGTGGTCGCTGTTTATTTTGAACTGATTTTAATTGCAAAAGCTATAATCATTAATTAATTACCCGAGGCAAATAAAAAAAACTCAGATACCTTTACGCTTATTTAAATTCACTTTTTTATTTGAAACTCGATTTTATGTCTGTGTCGTTTGCACCCGTGGCTTCGAGCAGTTGACTGCTTTGATCTGTATTAGTTCTGGATCTATATTTTTTGCATTATCGTTTGACGTTTTCGAAAAACTTTGCTGTATTTACATTTCACTAGCAGCCCTTCCAAACTTCTTACCTTGAATTTAGTTTCTGCCTGGTGCAATCGGTAGGTTGGCTGGTTCTCGGGGAAGGTTTTAGTGTATTACCCAATTGAACTCTATCCATTGGTGCTTGGAGATCGGTGCAGTACTCTTTGAGTTTAACGTAACGTAGTATGCGGGGAAGTCTTTATTTCAAAGTATACTGGGTGTAAAAAGGGCAGTCACTATAACTTTGGGATAGGATTATATAGGACCTTAACTGATTCTAGAAATGAAATTATTCATTATTTATTTTTTTTGAAAAAAAAAAAAAATTTTGTTGCAATTTATTATTTTAGTCGCAAGGCTGAACTGTTTGGAACAACGTTCTGCATTAAATTCTTAAATTTTATAATTTTTACCCTAGTACGTAATGAACGTCTTACGCGTGCTATTGACCTCTCAGCGCAATCAGCTGTGTTGTGCAGTGTGCACGTTGTACATTGCCTATTGAAAATTTTTAAATTTTTAAAACAGTGGATTAAAAGCAAATGACTAGTACCAATGGATATATCTCTTGCCTGGTTATTACCCCACGAAGGTATAGTGACTGCTCTTTTTACATCCTGTATATAGTATAGTGTCCCACGGTTCATAAGCCAAGCCGAATATAGTGTGAAGATAATGACGCGTACAGCATTTTTTTGTTTTGGCACGCGATATAAAAATACAAAGGTCTTAAATGACTACAAGGAGTGAATCTTACTACTCTGGGGCTAGGGGGATCCTAGTCAAACACACGAACGCACTGGTCGCTGACCTAACACCTGACCAGGGTTAAAACTCATCTGTTTTGTGAATATTATGGAGATCTTTAATCGCGGTTTGTCTAGTTATGGTAAGTAATTACATGAGGTGCCAAAACAAAAAATGCTCCTCGCTTCTCTACACACTATATTCGGCTTGATATAGAAACGATAAGATATGCTGTATATATTTTATAAGCAATCAATTATTTATTTGTTCTAAAAGTGATACAATAGATGTTCAAATAAATTAACTTCTTAGCTCATATTGGTATTTAATATCTCAGATTTGGTATTTAATATCTCGATTTATATTTGATTCGCATGTAGCGAGACGGGGTGGTTTTGATACTTTGTCTGATATTCCCGTTCTGTCAATTTAGCCAACTGCCGTAATAGGTGTACGGTGTGCGGTCGCTGGCGGTGAGGACTGACGGTGAGGACTGGCGGGTGATGGATGATTACGTCTTCATCCCGGCCTCCCGGCTCCCACTGTCTCTGCGACGGATTCGCTGCGTGTAGCGAGACGGGACGGTATTGATACTTTAATGCAATTTAATGCCAAATAAATATTAATTGATATTCGTGAAATATAATGTAAAACTAAACATATTTATGTAAAAATCATTTATTTTATTTATTATTTATGTACGTTATTCTAAAACTAAGTAATAGTAAGACAAACAGTAATAGGTACACATAGGTGTGCTTATCTACAAGAGATCTCTGCCTTCTGGCAGGACATTGTGAGATACAGAAACGGACACAGATAGTACCTACACAAGAGAATGAAAAGAACATAGAACAACAATTATTATACATTAAGAAGTAATGAAGATATTAAACTATATAATATAATGTGCGAACAAGAAGAGAACAACCGACTGTGACGTCACGTTGTTAATCATAATATAATAACAGATATAACACCAACCTGCGTACAAATATTTTGCGGGAAAGATATAGATAATATATAATGGCTTAGAATTGCTTAAAATTGCTTAAAATTTTGCTCATGTTTTTGATTTCTGCGTAATGCATCTAAAAGTACCTAACTTTAATATTCATTCAATAACCCAATTCTTATCTAGGTATGCGTCTAAAATATAAATAATATTTATAAACGATTACAAAACTTTATTAACCATATTATTTTATAAAAACTCACGGCTCAAGATCGGTGCCTCCAAGTTGGAGCTAACTTGTGTCATTCACCGTGTTGTTACAGGTCTCTTGACGGACAAAAAAAAACTCTTTCAAATGTAAATCGAACGAAACCGACAAAGCAAATTGTCACAAATAAACACAGATACGTTTGGTTTTTTGTGAAAGTCCATAAAAACAGGGGGCTTACCCAACATGCTTTTACGTTTGTCGTTATCGAAGTACGCTATTTAAAAATGTATGGAATTGACTTTTGCGTACGACTAATGACGTCCTTAGTCGTAATCGATATTTGTAGTGCTACCCAACCTGTACATTTTTGTCGGAGACGATAACAGTAAACTTTTACGCTTTCCAATTGACGATAATGTTATATGAAATGGCTACCCAACTTACACATTTTGACATTTTGTCGAACGCTATCTTATACGTTATTGTTTTCAAGATAACGAAGTCTAAAGAGGTGCTTTTAACTCCGATATCGAACAATATGGCGGATATTTATTAATCAGCTGATATTCTTGTTTAGAGTACAATAGAGTTTAGGTGCTTTGCGATTATTGTTGGCCGCACAACACGAATAAACCTAGGAGAGGCGTATATAAACAGTAATTGAAGGCAATAGAAGACATTCCCGACATTATTTGTTATCTCCCGATATAAAACATTGATTACTGATTCATATCCTGTTACTGGCTTTGATCCTATCTATACTGTATTGTTAATGTATTACTAATAAGCTGTTGGTTACCCAAACAAAATAATGCCAAAACAATGCCAAAAACTTAGCAGTATTTGGCATAATTAGTGAATTACTTACAAGCAAGTGATCTGTAGGTAGTGCAAACTGCTGTTGAAGACAAGATAATATGAGATTTTGGCAAAATTACTAAGCTTTGGTTGGTAGGTAGGTACTCGGATTTGCAAACATAAAAACCAATGCTAAAGACTGCTAAGTGAAAGAGATGATAATGAAAAAGAAATGCTTACTGTATTAAAAATATTTTAGAACTAGAATTAGGTAAATAGAATAATTCATCAGGAATAAGAAAGCATTCATGAACAAAATGTGGCCAAATGGAACTGTAAAAACAAATCTTAGTATACTAAACTATTTCTCATTATACCTACTGACTAATTAAGTGTAAATAAATACAACAATAATAATTGTTAATAAAACATTTTTTCCAGTATTTGTAATTCATTTAATTCCTTTAAAGTTAAGTAACTTTACTTGTTAATATCTTAACATATAAAACATTGAAAACTGATTCATAAGCTTCAAATTACTTGTAAAACATTAGAAACTAAATAAGTATTAATATGTTTAATTGTTGTAAATCTTAGCAGTTTTTGGCATAATTAGTTTCAAAGTGAATTACTTATATTAAGCAACATCAAAAGCAAGTGAAAATCTGTAGGTACTGCAAACTGGTAGGTGAAGACAAGATAATATGAGATAAAACGTGGCCAAATGGAACTGTAAAAATTAACAAATCTAAGTATACTAAACTATTTCTCATAATAAATACAACAATAATAATTGTTAATAAAACATTTTTTTCCAGTATTTGTAATTCATTTAATCCCTTTAAAGTTAAATAAATTTACTTGTTAATAACTTAACAACTCACATGACGGTTCCAATCCTACCTAGGATTAGAACCTAGCCTACATGTTCCATAACAAGGTAGGAATTAAAAACCCACCGTATGACGGTGAGTAATAATTATGAAAATGGGATAAAAACACACCTGGCAGTATAAGTAAATATTTATTAATATGAAATGTCAATATTGAAAATTTGAGTGTCCCACGTCATTCTTTGTTTATTTTTCTTTTCAATGCCTTATCGCTGCAGGTCAGCAGGCACTAGATGGTGCAGGTGATGTGTCCTATTAAGGCTGCTGCAGCCGTTGTCTGAAAAAATATATATTATTAGCTTTATCAGGACTTAATATAGATATAGACTTATGTGCTTTCATTCACACAAATATATTAATTATAATTAAACATATCCATTTTGTGATTTGTGAAAACCACTTGTTATTTTATTGTTACCTAGACAGGTGATGATAATATGTTTATATATGGATCAAGTTATATAAATACAAATAAGTTTTATAAATAATGATTAATTAAACAATGACTTTATACAGTAGTTACTTCAATTATACCCAATATTATTATGCCAATCCCTACATAATATTATGCCAATCCCTACATAATATTATGCCAATCAATTTCCCATAAGGGTAGGCCGGCACATAATATCTAAATGTAATAAGATCCTAACATCATACTTCATTCACTAACTCACATGGTTATGTTACGGGTGACGATTTTATTGATCAAGGTACACAGTATGAATGGCTACTTTAGCCATTTGATATTCGTGACTGCGTAGTATATACAAAGTCTCCCATTACTCCCATACGAAGTAGATAATATTATACTTATTAATATCGAATATGATGTTATGATAAATGACTGGCTGCCAGGTTCCGTACGAAAGCCTTAAATTGTATACCTACTAAGCACCACTTTTTTGTTCTACCATAATTATTGTTGCCGTTTGCATAAACATTCCATTTAAACACGTTACATAAAAGTTTTATTTACTTACCTGTGTTGTTGTTAACCTCTATTAATGTATGAATTTCTCCGTGATTGTATTACTGATCTATGGCATCGTGCTTTTTTGCACTCTTCATAGTTTGATTACACATCTTCTTCACTAATTACTAATAGCTTCAATACAAGTTCATTGTCAAATGAACTTGTATTGAAAAAAACATCTAAGTAGCAACTCGTCGGCCATTCGGCAGTGTTACCAACTCTCATAAATATTTATGTCCAAACTTACAACAAAAGTCCCAAAATGGTAACAACTACTTAAAAAAAATCCCTAAATTTTCTTATGGCACTGAAAACTATAAATATAATAAAAATAAATTAATACTGATAAAAATGTGATTATGTCCATTATACGTTAAGATACACTACCAACATTATTTTTTATACAGATTGACTTTTAAAATTTTGGTCGTTATAGGTAAGTAAAAAAATAGGGACCCCAAATATAAACCTAAACAATTTTACACCTAAAAACTGCTTGTAGAAATTTTTTGCCACCGAATTTAGGGGAAAAACTTCTAGGTTGGCAACACTGGCACATGGTAGTTTGTTGTCTTGTAACATGATAGTCTAGTGACGGATTTGACAGTTGACACAGTTGACACTTGACAGCGAAAATTACGTTTTAGGGCGCCGGAACCAGAGACAAAACGTTTTAAAAATGACGCCAACACGAAGCGCAATCTTAGTGCATGTTGGCTACGAAATCAATGTCGCTATCTCAAAACAGATAACGTATCTACAGAACTTTACGTAACTAAGCGATGGCATCTTGGGTAAGGGCCCAGGCGCATCGGTAAAGGGTCAGGCTGCAATCGATCTTAGATAAAAATTTCTTTTATTGATTTTTTGTGGATGATTTTTTTATTTGTGATTGTTAACCGTGAGAATATAGATCATGTTCGTATTATTTTTGGCGATTATGAACTGTCGTTATTCAAATGTCCTGACTAAGTAGCTCTGTTCCGGTTGATTAGTTCGCTTTGTGAGTTCGCCGAATGCATTTGATGAAATCGAGCTAAATTAATGCGCAGTTCTTAAGGATTTTCGTCACTATAACTTTGAGATACGATTATACTACCTTTTCTCATTTTGGAAATTTATTTTATACATGCCCACCTGACGCATGGATCATCTTTCTTGTCAGACAATCAGGTGATCAGCCTGCATTGTCCTAACCAAACTTGAAAATAACATTTTTGTTGTTCCAACACGGGAATCGAACCCACGACCTCGAGACCACGGTCGAGATCGAAGCTCTGAACAACTAGACCACGGAGCATTAAGAAAATGGAAAAAAATTAAGAACATTTGAAGACGAAAACATTAATGTAACTAAACGCAAATGATTCATCTTGCTGATTTATGTAGGTACTCGTATTTAATGAAGTAGTTAAGAACATTATCCGCACCGTATTCTACCAAAAAACTAAAGTTTGAAGCATAATTCTGAGTATTGAAATGAGATGGTCCCGTTGCAAGGTGCCGTTTCCTTTGGAATCGCTTATAATACGCTAGCTGTGCCCGCGACTTCGCCCGCGTGGTTGTCGGAAACACTATCGTGATTATCTTTTGATTGCTCACATTGGTTTTTGTTATAATGATTATTAAAGGAATAATTCCCTCATACATAATATTTTGTGAGTAACTTAAACTGTTAATGCAGCGCACGGAACGAATGTCCTCAAATGTAAATATTTTTCCCGTTTTTGCAACATAGCCTAAAGCCTTCCTCTATAAATGAACTATCTAACAAAAAAATAATTTTTGAAATCGGACCAGTAGTTCCCGATATAAGCTCGTTTAAGCGAACAAACAAAAAAACTCTTCCGCTTTATAATATTAAGTATTAGTATAGATAGTATAGATTTAAAACTGTATTCAGTTTATATATCAAAGTTGTACACGTCAGTAAGCAACCAAAAAATAATAAATATCGATCTACAAATGGCATAGTATTTGTTGAAAGTGCAAAAAATCACCTCTTTTTTTAATCAAAAAAGAATTGTATACGTTAGCGCTCTTCATAAATATTATCATTAAATGATTATGATAATTAAAAAGTCCCTGTCATTTACATAGTACATTGTACGTATTTGTAATTTCTAACGACAAACGTTGGTTCCAAAATGATTGATGCAGTAAATAAAACAAAAGTCCCGTATAAATTAATCCAAATATTGATTTAACCCTTAACGGAAGCAGGTGGAAGGAGCACGCGTCCAGTTGAAATCACTGAGCGTTGTCTAACTATGAAATTAAATGATAATCACATTTTTTTTAGTTTGTGTAAAGATTTTAATAAGTGCATTTTGAGTAACCCAGGTGATACCAACCTTTGGCGACAGATATGTCTTAGAATTATGTAAACTTGTAACTAGCACTTGTTGTAAAACCCTACGTGGTTTTTAGTCAGTAAATAATTATTAAATTTACAGTGCTATTTTTATAAAATAAACAAAAAAAAAATAGATTTTTCTTGGGTATATTCCATTACTTTTTTAATAATGAAGGAAAAAAAATATTCTGGTTCTTCGTAGGCATATTCAACACATTTGGGTACCTACAAAACTTGCAGTAAAAAAATTTTACTGCAAAACTTATCAAAATTAAACCATAAAAATATTAAGCAAAGAGCCAAAATTAAGTAAACGACATCTATTGAGTATTTTTAGGTATTTTGAATACTGGTTATCAGTCCATTAATCCTTATTTATTATTTTTAAAAATATTCTCTACTGTGTCTGGCTCTCTGTTTGCGAGTACCGATCTTAATGCTGTTTGCTCCAAAGAATAGATTGGTTTTCAAGGAAGGTTTTAGTGTAATTGAACCCGGTTAGCGGTGCTTCTGGTGGTGCTAAAGGTAGCATGAAATGCGCCGGGACATCTATAAAATTTAAGTAATTTTACTTGCAGTTTGCTAACGAACGAATATTTATTGTTATTTGTCATTCAATGCACAGTTTGTTTAACCCAGCGTTTAACAGGTGGCGGTAGGTGCCTTAAACTTTGATACAGGTAACAAAAAAGCCAACCACGAATTGTCAAGTACTGGGGGAACTGATGATGATGAATTTCTAAGAACACTGTGGACGTCAAACCAAAAACTATAGCGAAAACGGTTCATCAATTTGGGAAATACGATTTAACATCTCATTTTTGTCGGAGACTTCAAAATATATCACTCAACATAATTTTAGTTATATCTTTTTAACAGTGAAACTTTCAATGATAATTCACATCCTTGTAGAATAATATTATCATCATATTTTGATATGTTAAGCACCGATTGGTTTTTAATAAGTAAATTGCAATTTTTTCGTTATCCATTTCAATCATTCATTTGTCATTTAAAATTTCATTTTCTCTGTCGCCAATAATTGTCAAAGCATGTTGTATTTCACCTGTCATTAGAACTCACTTTATCTATAATTGTTAGTTTTTTTTGGTGAATCAATAAATAAAGTAAAACAAAATTAAAGTAAAATTAACCTACACGAAACAGTTGAGTATCCCTGGCGCTGGTCATCACTCACGCTAACGGCTAGTACGAGAGGGTTAAGCCGGGAGCGTCATGGTCGATGTTCCGGGCTGATACTGGGCCAAGTTTTTTGAGCAGATGTGTCTAACCTCTAATTTCACCGTATCAAAACATTAGAGCGATGTCTAAAGATAGACATGCGCTATTACTTCAAGTCAAAATACATTTGGTGTACGGCGGGTGGCTAATTGCATTAAGTCATCTATAAAAAATAGGTTTTCAAATTGTATGTAATTTCCCATACAATAATTAAAAAAAATACCTCTTTCAGCGCTGATACTTTCATTTAAATGCCTTTTTATTTAAAAAGGCGTTTAAATGACATATTCATATACATTAATTGCGCCGAATTACTTTTTTTTATTTACAATATTATCATTTTTGTTTTGGAACGCAGTATGAAGATACATAATATATTGTTTATCAATGTTGTAATTATTACTTACACTCAAACGTTAAAACTCACTTTTGAGGCTTTTTATTTTTATTGACATACCTAAATAACGTAATCATAACTTGTATCTCATAATACACACATACCTCGTTATTCAAAAGCTATAAAGGTACAATTTAAGACATTATTGCGAAAATATTCACAGAATAAAACTATTATAACAAAGTATACAAGGTGTAAAATAAATTACAGATATTACTTTAGGGTGTGTATGTGTCCTGTATCTATAGTTTAGTTTGACAAAAATTTGTTGTTTACCAAAAACAACTTTGCTGATGACTCCGTTCCTATTAAAACTGACTCCAATGTAAACAAATCTTGCCTATTATATTATAAATTGTTTACATTTGAGTCACTTTATTTTTGGAAAACACAGACTCTACCTATTCTCTCTCAATTCTTATTTTAAGGTTCTTCTTGTAAAATAAAAAGCCATTTGAAATCACGTGTTCCAAAAGCGTTCAATCCTTTAACAAATCGAGCACAATTTGTATGGGCCGTTACGTTATCCACGATAAGGACAAAAATCCCTATCGTTTGCGTCAAATCTTAAAATAATGGGGTAATTTGTCCAAGTGCGGCGTTTTGCATATGAAATCCCGTTCCCGCCGCGGGGCTCTGATGACTGAACATGAATGAACTGCTCCTAGCTACGGACTACAGATGTAAGCTAGGCCACGAAACAAGCGTATCTGCGGTTGATAAAATAGAGTTATGCTAATGAGACAATAGACCCTTCCGTAATATTATAAATGTGAATTTATTTGTTATGGTTTCACGCAAAACCTACATTACGCATCATAAAACTTTGTATACATATTTTTGGAGTAACATAGGATTATAAGATACATTGAATCTGATTAATTTTGATAAATCAATACAAAATTATTATCTTCACCCTGAAACTATTTTTATTAACTGTACGCGACAGTACAGTGGCGTAGCGTGCCTTGGCCCCCTGTATAAAACTTTGTTTGGGGCCCCTTATGAAGTGTAAAGATTTCTTATAAAAGAAAAAAAAATTGCATACATAAACAAGCCCGCGATAACCGATGTAAGGTGTTGCCAAACTTTAACCGTACTCTTTACTCGGCAAAAGGAGGAATTGTTGTTTACTTTAGTCATTTCTGAAATAATATAAAAATTTGGGAAGTTTTTATAAATTTTTTGGTCCCGTTTATAAGGCTGATACGGCGGCAGCTACGCCTCTATCGGTTGAATATGTGACATAACAAGTTCGTAGAATGTGGAGATCGTTTTGTATTTTTCACAAAAACAATGCGTTTTTGTGTAAAATAACTGTCTTGATAAATAATTCACTTCATTATAAAGCAAATTCTGATCGTTTCCGCTGCCGCCGACGTTGCCGCTGCCCTCCACATTCGTGGCTCCACCGTAATGATAAAGCGTGATTGCAGCTTTCTAGCGTTGTTTAAACGCCATGTGTCGGTATGAGTAACTGGCGAGATTTGTTCGTGCGAGTGTTATCACCGGCGTCTTCCTTGAGATCTTTTGAGTATCAGCTATTCAAAAGAGGCAGTTTCAATAACCTATCTTTAGGTATATAAAAATGAATCGCTGTTCGTTAGTCTCGCTAAAACTCGAGAACGGCTGAACCGATTCGGCTATTTTTAGTCCTGAAATATTTGTGGTAGTCTAGGGAAAGTTTAAAAGGTTTGTATGCTCAACGAAGTGGGCACGGGTCAGCTAGTCTTTATCTAAAAGTTAAGTTTTATATGACAGCGGATCGATAGATGGTTTATTGTAACGCGCCATTAAACATGTTATTGTTAATTAGAATACCGAATTTAGAAATTAAAAAGACCACAGATTCTGTGCTCACAGCACAGTATATACAGTTGTTTGCAATCTCTATATAAATATATAATATGTCGCAGTCATCTAATTTAAATCGTTATTTCATTAAGTGACTAGCGTTTTTATCGAATAACGACATTAAATTGAAAGACTAGGCCGAACATTGATTGAACAATCGTCACTCAACGTCCAATTAGTTAGCGGATTAAAATCAGTCAGGTAATTGAAACTTTTTGTCACTGCGGCGCTAGTAGTCACCAAAACAAATATGGCGTCAAACAGCTCGCACTGATAGCACTGTGTTGATATATTTTCATTAAATCTACATTAAAGTGCGATACTCGTTATAAAATAGTGTAACAGCATGGATTTATCTATTATTACGTCGCCGCCGGCTACTCTTAAAGAATTAAAGAAATTTGAGGCGAAACTGACTGAGTATGAACGACATAATAAAGGTAAGTTTTAAACATGCTGTACGTCATCTTTTTACTAATTTAGCTTATAAAACATACAAAACTACACTAAATGGACGTATTTATGTTATATTATTTATACTAGAAATTGCAAAGTTACATTTATCGATAAAATATCGGTAGTATGAGCGCATATTAGAAAAAAAATTCACCTAACTAGATATTACATAAGTAGCTAATTCGTCGACTACGCTAAATGACTAAATGACGTTCAGTCAAGACGTTGGACGTTACAATAAACAACATGACGAGTTGTCCTTTAGTATTTCAATATAATGTCGTCATTCGATAAAAACGCTAGTCACTTAATGAAATGGCGATTTCAATTAGATGACTGCGACATATACACATTTACAGGCTATAATATTATTGAGTGATAATAATTTAGGGTGGGTATGGGTCCCGTATATAAAATTTACGTGTAAAAGTACTAGCGCTAAAAGTTAAACTTTTTTAAATTATTGTGTGTGTGTGAAAATTTATGATGTTGAGGCATTTCTCATACAAACATGAAAGTCAAGTGTAAGTTTTTAGAACTGGTACTTTCACAGTAAACTCAACATATACACCTTAAAGTATTATCACTCATTTATTTTACACCTTGAATATTGGATTGTCTATGGTTCTCTACGAGACAGCATATTATTTTTTATTCGGCATCCTTTCGTATTTATGAATGGCATTCTAATAAGCTTACAGGTTAGAATAAGTTTATTTGGATCCATAAAACAAGATAAAGAATTTTACGAATAGCAAAAAGATCACGTGTGTTCTAATTTTAAAATTGTTGTTATAGCTGCCATCTATCAGGTATAAAGAAATAAAAACCCAGGACTTACAGAAAACCGATGTAACACTTGCGTCCAGATTCGTTACAATTGAGGGTAGATACCATTAGCTCATAGCCCCGGTACGCATTAGTATAGCTGTTGTTGTTGATGTCCTTTGGCAAAAATACTTGTGATGCTCCAAATGTTGTTGATGTCCTTGGGCAAAAATACTTGTGATGCTCCAAATATCCCCAGCGTCCTAACTTATCAGAACACTAAGAAATTGTCAATGTGTAATTTAATTATTTGTATTTCTATGTATCTTATTTAAATTAACTTACTGCACACACACTTACTCCACATAAACTTTAACTTTACCAATACTCATAAAACTGTACTCAATATTATACATAATATTGAGTACAGTTTTATAATAAAATTTTATGAATGAGAAAAGTCTCTTTCTCAGAATTTATATCTACGTAGCGACATCTCTGGAGCAAACCTAAAACTATTGAAACAAATGAGCCGTGCGGACTTCCTAGCATAGTACGGCGCAACTTAGTTGAAGAAGCTCAGCACAGATGGCGCATTGAGTAAAGTATTAGTTCATAATTATATACACAGATGTCTCTTTTAAATTATGAAAATTGGCACTTATTTGTAACTCAATTATGAGACAAAAAACTGAACGATTATTTAATAATAGAATTTTGCCAAAGTACATAAATAAGAGATATTTAAAATACCTATGTTTTAAAAAATATTTGTTGTCTTATGATACAGCTTCCACATAATTATAATTGTAACAAGCTTGTTGCAAAGTTGTTAAATAGTACCTATAATAAATATTTTTTTTATTTTAAAATTTATTTTTAATGTACATAGGTATTATTATTATGTTAACACGTTCAGTGCGTTACCCTGCTGCCCTTACTTTTCAAAAAGTGCTGCATCAGGCTGTTTAGGCCTGTTGCTAAACTCTGTCAAAGTGCGTTATCGGGTTCAAATGACCTGTTCCGCATTTCCTTTTTAAATGTAAAAAGCATATGATATTTTTGGATAAAACATTGAATTCATGCTTGAAACATATTTATATTGAGTTACTCTATACTAAACTAGAATAGTCCTAGAATTCAGCTTTTACAACATATATAAAAAATTAAAACAATTTGTAGGGTCTTAGACACCTGATATCAGCACAGAAGGGTAACTATGTCGATAAATTACTAGTGTTGAGAGTAAAAATATCGATATAAAAAAATATATATTTTAGTTACATTTTATTTTGAACTAAGTATCTAGTTTTTTTTTTTGTTTTATATTAGTTTCAAAAGAAGAATGAGCTTCATTGTAACATACTCGGCAGTAAGTTTCAGAACACTTAATAACAATAGGTCATGAGTTTTTTAACTTTTTTTGGCCGCCCGTTTAGCTATTTAAAGTTTGTCTTAGCATAATGTCACACCCTACGCAATTTTTTTTATCTGCTTTTTCTAAGCTATGCCCATTATTATTTTTTGTTTCCATCGTCATCAAAGGTTGATTGAGTGTCAGCATCTATTCTATCTGTAAAAGGGATGTTTGTAAATTTGTCTATGATATTGTCTATAAAATCAAGCTTAGTCATTTTTATCTCATTATTCATATCTAACTATCCATGCATTAACGGAAGTGGTCCCGAATAACATCTCCATCATTACTTTTCTATACCATTTAAGTCCAATTTTTAGAGTAGTATAGAAAGAGGACAAACCGCTATGACGTAATTAGTAATAGGACATCACTAGTGTAATGTCCTGCAATTCAAGTGCGGTTATCGGGTCATCGGGTATCGGGTCTTTAACATCTGATGTACGCACCTAAGGGATATCATTTCCTTTCAGGCCGTATCAGGTTTTAACGACCTGATGCGTTTTTATTGGTTCTATGTCTACTATTTAAAAATACAACACCAATGTATATATTTATCACTTTCGTATTGCAAAAAATCCTATATTTATTTAACCCGTCCCGTGAGATAGCAATAGATTCAAAGGCCCGCACAGTAGGACAGTTACGCATCGGGCATTTTCAACCCAATACCGCACCGAACGTGTTAAATGTGTTTTGATTCAACAAGTGAATTACTCGTAGAATAAGATAACTAATTTGTTTTTATATTGTAAAGGCAATTTTTATGTTGGGACCACAAAGTAAGCTGCTTTAAATAAAGGAAGGAGAAGGTAGCGACCATAAATGAAACCATGCATTTTTATATTCTTTATTACCATAATATGCGTCTCTTCACAAACTCTGGTTTTTGTTAGCGCTATATTTTATTAAGACACTATGGTAGCCATGACCAGTCGCCATTAATAAAATGTTTACAGCTCTATATAGAGCAAACAGAAACCTAGTGAGTAACTAATGTAGATAGAAGCGGCGACTGGTAGGGATGTGAAAAAAATATCTTTTTTTATAATAATTATCGATTATCTTTTTCAAAAACCTATTAATAACAATCGATTTTTTTATCGATTGATTTATGGTACAGCCGCAGCCCGCAACCGTTTTTTGAGTTTGTCATTCAATCCTTAACCCACCATTCTATTTTGATAGGCTTATGAAAATATTTTATAGTAATAATATTTTTTTTTCATAAAAATTCAGGAATATATTTTATTACTTAATCAATTTTTAACTCTTCTCGTAATGTCACATCCCTAGCGACCGGTAGCGCCACAATGGTGTACCTGTAAAATATAGCTCTAAAAGTATGGCAGCGGGCGGGCATATGCAGATTTACTTGCGTACAGCTTTCACTGAAACTGGCCGGCTCTCTTATATATGTCGCCGGGTTATTCAAAATGGCCTAAAGGTTTCTAAAGCGCTTCCAATATTTAATAATAAAGTCCACACCTCTCTCCCCGATCATCACGCTTGGTGCAACAGTGTTACCTCCAGGTACAATAGGTGTGATGGAAGCGTCCACAACCCTCAGATTTTTTAATCCCCGTACCCTAAGTTTGTTATCGACAACAGCCTTCTTATCTGATATCGGACCCATCTTGCATGAACCTCCATAATGATACACCGCTCTTGTGTAATGTCTTGCGACGCATAAGTAATAATCATCAGTTCCCCATTCGTGGTCTTTACACGCCGGCAATGGATCTTTGACGAAATAAGCACCTATAGTTTTGAAGGCTTTCGTATTTTCCAGGGATCTTATGAATTTCAGACCTTTGAATATCAGCTGCAAATCGGCGTCATCGTCGAAGTAGTTTGGAAAGATTATTGGAGGGTCGTAAGTGTCTGTGGAATTTAATCGAATATAACCACGACTAATAGGCACTAAATTGATTACTCTTACTTGCAGACCATTATAAAAGGGCGACGGGAATATGTCTACATTTGTAAATGGAATGGGTTCTCGCAGGTATTCCCTCCAATCAGAAATTTGGCCGAACTGAAATTCTATATCGGGTGCAACCAAACTTGGATCAGTTTTGATAAATGCAATAGTATTTACAGGTCCGTTAGAAGACAATGGCCCAGATTTTACTTTCATCTGTTTGTATTCATAAATCTGTTTAAGCATTTCCTTACTTGTAACGTTCGTTGCCGTTTTATTTATAGCGACCACGACACCATTAAACGCGATGTGGTCCTGTAAATTTTCACCGACAGCTAAGTTTTGTATAACTGGTATTTTGAGTTTATCTAAATGTTTTTTAGGGCCTATACCTGATAGCATGAGTAATTTGGGTGACATTACGGCACCGGCGCAGATTACGACTTCCTTTTTTGCACGCACAGTGTGTATTTTATTACCATTTTTGTATTTGACACCAATTGCCCTTTTATATTTGTTGATTAGAATTTTTATTACTTCAGAGTCAGTTTTTACTGTAAGATTACTTCTTTTATATCTTACAGGCCGTATGAATGCTGAATTTGTTGAAACTCTCATACCGTTCTTCGAACAAACTTGTGCCTGCATCGTCCCGTCTTGTCTTCGAGCATTGTAGTCTCGTAATGGTATTCCCAGCTCGATTAATGCTTTTGTGAGCTGGATGGAAGTTTCATCAATAAAAGGGTATCGACCAACTGGCAGCTCTCCATCTACTCCATGATAAAATCTATTCAAATTCTTAATATTTGAATTATTTTCAGATTTTTTGAAAAATGGTAAAACCTGTAAACATGGATATTATTTAGTAAATTCCCCTGGATGTGCATTGTAATCAAATGCATACAAAAATACTACAAAATCAGTAAGAACTTTGTAAAAGTTTGATTACAAATACTGTGACAAGAGAATGGGGTTCCTCGTATATTCTAAATATTAATACGAGTAGGTAATCTATGGTCCTAAGGGTTAATTAGTTTATTTACTTACGTCATCGTAACTCCAGCCAGAGTTACCGAGATCAGCCCAGGCGTCATAATCTGCCGGAGCGCCGCGAATATAGACCATACCATTTATAGTACTGGAACCTCCCATTGTCTTGCCTCTGTAAATAAAAACCAGAGCTTATATTCAACTTGCTATTGCTAAATACGACAGTGTACATATGTTATAGTAGCTTCCCAGAAGTATAGTAATTAGAATCGTGACATCTCTCCTAAGGGTATGTATCAAGAATACATTTTGTTACCCTAATTATATAAAGTAATTAATTTTGATTACAAATTTCTTTGACAGTAGAGTTCTTTAATCATACTTATGTCAGAGCACAGAGAGATGCACCGCTTTACACCTTTGTTACTGTAACACCACTCTAATCTTATTTAACTTTTTGGCCGACACTTTTACATAAAAATGCGATTCCTTTCCTTTAGTTTCCTTTGTTAGCTCTATGTCTCCATGTGCTCTGACACATGGAAAGGCCAGTAGGGGTAATTAACACAAGGTAGGGTTTACTCACACAGACCAATTGCATGCGCCACCAATTTGAGACAGGCAGCTCTTTCCGTTAGGTTGGGTTTTGAAGTTCCAGTCAATGTTCGAAGCCTGAAGAGGAGGTGTTATTCCAGGTGGTATGCTCACCTCGGGCTGTTCTGGTCCTGCCTCGAGGAGTAGCACCTGGAAACACGTTATAGCACTATAGTGTGCGTGGGCACGATTAAAACTATTTCATCCTGCCTGGTCCAGCGGCCACTATTTTTAATTGTTTATGTTGTATCTTAATGCTGTGTACAGGTTTATGTCACTACTCGCTGTGACAAAGTTAACCATGATTTTTAACATCAACAAAACGCGTAGTGGCAACAATGGCATGGCAACACACAAATTGGTAGCTTATATTTGGCACAGCGAGCAGTGCCAAATATCTCTGCTATATAAAATACTCAGCGCACTGTACGCACAGTCCATTTCGGGTTCTCGGATAGCCTGTTGGCCACAACGCAGCCGGCAGCGCCAGCGCCGACCACTATGAAGTCATACTCCTTCCTATAGATATCTTTTTTGAAGTTCTTGTCTCTACAGATCTTCTTCTCAATAGAACCTCCGTACAGCTGTACCAGCAAGCTTAAATAGGTGAAGCCTACTTGTGTGCACGCAGTTAATTCTGTTTTGCCCGGACAGGCAGTTGACAGGTCTATTGGCTCCCATAGCATTGTATCTGCGGATGTAAAGATGTTTGGGGTTATTAAACCCAATGTCAATAAATGTCAATCAAGCTTGGCATGTTTTGTCTCTATAGAGGGTGATTCACGGTGCATATATTATGAAGCCGAATAACGCGTATAGCATTTTTTGTTTTGGCACCTCATATAAATTATTTACCATAACGAAATCACTATTAAAGATCCCCATAAAAGACACAAAACTGATGAGTTTTAACCCTGGTCAAGTCTTAGGTCAACGACCAGTACGTTGGTGTATTAATACACGGGCTCCCTTTCTGTAAATTATATAACTAGAAAGAGAGCCCGCCAGCATAGTAAGATTCACTCCTTGTGGTAATTTTAGATCTTTTTTTTATTGCGTTATAGTAAGTAATTTATATGAGGTGCCAAAACTCTTCACACTATGTTCGGTTTGATATAATATGAACCATGAGACACGCTTTATAGGTAATAGAAACTGCTATACTGCTACAACTAATACAACAGAATAAATATAGTTTAATGGCAGAGAAGTGACGAAGGCTACTTTTTTTTTCTGATATAAAGAAGCTCTAGTCTGTATAATTGGTATTTGGATGAGGGATTTTAAAAAGTGAATTAAGCCAAAAGGAAACAAGATAGCCACCGCAAAGCGCACCCCGCGCCACTGCAAAGTAGATATATGTATTTTGTTCAAAGACAAACCGTTCAAATGATATGAATATAACAACTCCTATGACAACACAACAACTAACAACAAAACTTCGTCGCACACAGTGAAAACTGAATTAAATTTCATGATAGTATTGATTATTTACATTGTATGTTTAAAGTGTTGAATATGTATGAGTTGACTCAATTTATGTGGACAAAAGGAGAGATAAGATAGTGAAATGTTTCAATTAGTTTTATAAATACATATTTATTTATTATTGAAACTTTATTTGCATGAGCACTATAATACGGGCGGTTTCAATTACCCATCTATCAATGACTTAAAGTTAAAATCGTTTTCCCGCGATAGCCTTAAGGTTGAACTATACAGGCTGACTGGTGAGACATGTGCAATACTTACGGAGAGTACTCGGTACTCGATTCCTATTATAAATATGTAATAAATTTAGGTACTTACTTCATTTTTTACCAAATTTTCCTTTAAATAATTGTAATCATGGATACTATGAAAATTACGCGGCTAGGCAAGTACATAGGCATACCTATGTATCCGGCGCGGCACCTCGGCGGCGGCGTGCAACATCAACGTAGGTAGTACGGGCGCGTGTCCATGTTTGGGTAAATGTCGTTGGGTAAAGAATTATTCTATAAATATAAGTTAAAGATACATTTACTCAGTGATAAATTGATATTATTTTTTTTCATCTCATATATAATAGCCAAATATCACGTCCTCAAGTATTGCTCATGTCTCACCAGTCACACTGTATTATTTACTAGACTTTCTTCCTTCTTTTTAACCCACGATAAAAACAGAGGGGTGCTTATAAGATTGACGTGTCTGTATGTTTGTGTTAGTGGCATCGTAGCTAACAAACGGATGAACCGATATTGATATAGTTTTTTTGTTGGAAAGCTTACTTAATCGCGGGTGTACTCAGCTATAATCTGACTTAAAAAAAATAAGTATAACCCTCAAAAACTCGAGCTATTCGGGGGTTACTTCATTTTTTTTATTTATATTTCTAGCGTCTGGAGTTTCGCCACAAAGTTAACTTTAGTTCTTTTGTGGTGAGTGTGCCGACACATCGCCTGTCAACCTTCGAGGTGGAGGAGTTCTGGCCGACGGGTGTGGTCTACTGGAGGTTCCGGGGGAGACTCCGGAGCGAGGCGCACATCACGTCACCGATCATAATACGTGATAAAGCTTAGTTATAATAATAATTATAATATGTTAGTCTGTAAGGTATTTATAATATGTGCCTATGCCGCCAGAATTAAGATTATTATTATATTTGCTAAACCATTAAGTAAGATCTGTGTAAACAGCATTAAAACTACTAACAACTCATTCCATTATTATTAAATAAGAATAGAAATATATTAATTGTATATATTGTTCTGAGCTGCTGATTGTATGAACTGTTTTTGTAGATTTTTCTTTTCTTAGCAAGATTCAAACAATTTACAAAACTATTCCAATAACTAGTTGTTTCATAAAAAACTATTGATTTTAAGTTTAATTTAAACTTTTTCTAAACTCTCAAACTACAAGTTCTAAGAGTCTCAAATTTTTCAGGGGATTTCCTTTTAGGACGTTGCTCACTAAGATCAATTTTGAGAACTTCGACCCCTAAAGGTAAAAAGGTACTCCCACCCCGAGTATGTATCATAGTAAATGAAGTAAGCCACTTGAAATTAGAATTTTAATCCTTTTTTTTTGCACCAACGCGCAACGGGACGGTACTTTACTATGGCATTACCTGTAAAGTTATTTAGTAAATTAAAATTTAAAAAATTAAAAAAACATTATTGGCACCAAAAAAAAATAAATACAACATTAGTGTTGTGAAGCCCCTGACCCCTGCACTAGTGACAACTGTATTGCAGACTATGCAGAGGCCAGTGTCTTCGCCCATAGTCATTAAGTTTAGGAATTTACACACATTTTAACAGATCTAAGATATGATGGAAGATAAAATGGAAGACAATTGAGGTAGGTACCTACCTCAATTGTCTTCCATGTGCCATATCACATATGTATATACATATAGCTAAATAATGTAAATACAGTGACTAAATAAGTTTTTTCCACAAACACAAGCTAGGTATTCATAAGTTTTTAAATGACTATTGTTAATACCTTTTCAGTATTTGTATAAAGTAGCAGAATAAGTCTCGCCGTTCGGCTCCATAAATTAAAAGGTGAAACGGCCCCAGTTCCACAAAAACTCCGATCGCGGGGCAAAGTTTGGCGATTAACCCGCGAGTGGTCAGGACTGCGCCTGGCAGTTACTGCCACCACTTGTTATCCAGAACTTTACTGCGTCAAGGTAATCGCAATGAAAATATAACGCCATTTTGACAACCTCCGTAGCGCAGTGGCTCAGCGCGTTGGTGCTCGTGTATTAATATGTGTATTTGTGTATTAATATAATAAAATCTTAAATATTATGTGTATAGTATAAAAGTATTAAATAGGTACTAGCTGTGCCCGCGACTTCGTACGCGTGGAAAAGTGATTTAGGGCAGTGTTATAATAAATCTGTTTTAATAACATACATTTTTAACAATAGACGTGCATAGGCAAAAGAAGTAGGCCGATGAAGTAATAATAATAGTTTACCATCAAATAACGGCTCGGACATGCCATATGAAGACATAGGATTACCCCCAATAGATGTAAGTATATCTTGAATAGTCAGACATAACTGCTCAGCATGAAAAAGTACACAGAACACAATGATGACTACAAACAAATGGCGCAACCGCTGAGGACTTTTGCTAATAGGTACTTGCCAATGTTGATCCCGATCCAGTTAGTGACATGCCCGGCAAGCCGCTTGTATGTAGGGTATATTAGGTATATTACCATCCTTTCGGAGCTCACAAAAGAAGTAGGCCCCGAACAACATGTAGATAGTAGAGAAGTTATTCGGATAATATTATTCGGATACACCGTATCTTCCCGGCCAATTTTTCTCGTTAATTTAGTTTAGGATTTAACTTCGTGGTCCATCTGTCTGTATTGCAAAACCCTTTATCTCAAAAACATGTGTAGGTATCAAGCTAAAAATCATATCAAATACTATCTATAACTGTTCCTTGAAGCTGTGAAAAAATCGGACTTCTTAGCCACCGCAACCAAAAGATACAACCGTTTATGTCGCAAATTTTTGTCATTTTCGACACTTGCAAGGGAATCAAAACCTAAAGGGACTCTTCTACTTCCCGGGAACTCTCAATCTTTAAAGATAAATGAAGCAACAACGTTTTAGTTTAGTGCTGACTAAGGATAAATTGCGAAACCATAAAAATATTATATTTTGTTTGAGCTTACTATCGTTTACTGTAATTGATTTTATACAAAAAACTTTCGTAATAAAGAAAGTCAAGAAAAAAAACTTAGATTGTCCTACCTAGTATAAAAACTAAGAAATAAATGATCAAAGAAATACATAAATCTAAGTTATATTGACCTAACTTTTTTAGTTTAACTATAATACGTGTAAATGAAAATTCTATTTATTAGGTATATTGTATAATAGTTTACTTGAAAACAAACTATCCTACGCCTATACAAAAATAATTGTTGTATTTACAAACCCTTTATAATAATAATAATAATAAATGAAATTCACATTTATCGAATGCCATTCTCCCCCGGTGCGTTCGCTGCGAATAAAATTTGAAGCGGTGCGCGGCTCCCGGGCCAGCGCGCTTCCTACAAATGTCCAACATGCTGTTTTTAAATTGTCATAACTTTTTTATTTATAAACCGATTTACATGAAATAAACACTTAATGTTAAGTGAAGCTTGCCGCAATATATTACTGATAATTACATCTAAATCGGATACGCCGTTTCTGAGATTAGCGTGCACAAACCCACAGACAAACAGACAAACAGATAAACAGACAAACAGACAAAAATTTCAAAAATCATTGTTTTGGGTACTTTTGCGTAAATAAAGGTCTCCTATAATATTTTTTCTCAAATATCTTCAATGTACAGACACGACTCCTCTACAGATTTATTATATGTATAGATAGATATTTACATTGTCTGGTACCTGCTAATCAAGTTCTTCGGATACTTAGCACAGGGCCAGATTGATGTGGTGTGAAGCGTCTATGGATATTTAAACAAAAAAAAAAAGTTTGAAAACAGTCGGTCTAAAGATCCTTACTGGCCTTACTCTCCAAACTGATTCGATTTTGATTCAGATTCGATCGTGCCGCGTACTCCCGAATAGATTGACTTATATTTATTTTTATTCTCAGACGATTGATATGGTCGGGAGTACAAAAAGTTACGATCAAACGATTTTCTTAACAACAGGTTAGTTTCAGAGATTGAACTGATTTGATTCTCGATGGTGTTGGGAGTAAGCCTCCAGGACCCTGATTCAAGAAGTCATTGCTATTCATCGCTTACGAAGTTCGAAAATAAAATGTATGAAATTTGACATAAGCTTCGCTTAAGCATTCGCTTGAGACACACGGATACTCTCGTCATTTAGCGAACCTTATGTCAAATCCCATACATTTTGTTATCGAACTTCGTAAGCGTATATAGCGATGACATCTTGAAACAGGGCCCTGATTCAATTATTAAGAGGCCTTTAGTTTTAATTCTCTTAAATAATATGTTAAGTTTATTTTTATTGTAACTTTAATATTATGTCATCATGGACAGTATTTCCAGTATGATTTACCGAAAAAGTACAACTGGCTTTCTGAGAAGGTACGGATTTTAACTCAAAAGTACGGTTTTGCCAAAACAATAAAATGCTGCCAAAAAGTACGGAAAACAACGCTTTTTGGTACGTTCTGGCAACACTGCGTATGGAACATCTTTCTAGTCAGACAGTCAGGTGATTGGCCTGCATTTTTCTAACAAAAATTGAAGACAACATTTTTTGTTGCTCCAACGCGAAAATCGAACCCACGAACTCTGAATAGGTAAGGAATAGGCTAGGCTCTAAACCACTAGACCGCGGAGGCGTTAGTAGCTATTATTATTACAAACAAGTTCACCTTTTGTATTAGTTCAAAACCGTAAAGCGCCTACGCGAAAATTGTGCGCAAAATGAAACAGGCCCGGATGTAATATGACAGGAAAAATTCGCTGCGCACCGAGGGACAATAACGGCAGGCAACAATTTATTTATATGACGCTTTGGGGAAACGTTAACTGCAGATCCGCAGATCAGAGGAACGAGGTGAAATCAAGTTCCTACAGAATGAAGGAAGGAATGTTCCAAGTAGAATACGAAAACATTGATATGGATGGCCTATCAATATTTTCGTATTCTGTTCGTATATGAAATGAAATAAGTATTTATTCAGAAACTAAAACAACTATTACATAATAACTAACGTCTGCCAAACTGTATAGCAGTTTGTTGGCAGATCTAGCTCACTTTATCATAATATACATTTTTATTTTACAAGCGATTACAAATACATAATCAGAATCAAAGTATTTTATTTCCTAATTAAATGTAACTTAACAAGCTTTCTTAGAACAATCAACAAAATAGGTTAGCACAGGTTCAAAGTTCAAACCTAGCCCGCCGAGAAGAACTGGCGTAAGAAACTCGGATTATTTATTACTAGCTGTGCCCGCGACTTCGTACGCGTGGAAAAGTGATTTAGGGCAACAGTTCAAATACATTTTTAGTTTATGAACACTGTCGTTTGGATATTTAAAATCACTAATTTATAGTAGTTAATGCTTCTTTATACACGGTATTAGACGTGCATAAGCAAAAGAAGTAGGCCGATGGAGTAATGATAATAATTTATTGTCAAATAATGGCCGTTTTTTTCTATGAAAATGCTAACGATTCCTATTACTACCAGCTCGAAAAATGACCGTGTATTATTAACCGACTTCAAAAAAAGGAGGAGGTTCTCAATTCGTCTGTATGTATAATATTTTTTTTCTTTTATGCGAACGGGACTACTTGATAGTACACTCATATACGCGACGAAGTTCTCTGTACTGAGATTTGTATGGACTTTACGCCGCAGCGACTGCAGACGATGATCGTTTTCACACCGACGCTGCGCTGCTGGCGCCGAGCGCCAAATTTTTTAAAAGTCTACTCTCGGTGCGCAATTCCAACTCGGACTTGCCCGGTTTTTTATTTATTAATTACCTACGCTAACAAACATGTAGCCTACTTTGGGACTTTACGGTTAAAGTACTAACTTGCTTTAGACGACAAAATAACAAAAGTCCAAAAGAAAGAAAAAACCCAAGCCGTACCTAGCATAAAAACTAATAAATAAAAATATCATGAAAAACATAAAATCTTACTTATATTGACATAACTTTTCTAATTCAAATGTACCTATGACATCTCATTCATATCTTGAAAAAAAACTATCCTACGCCTATACTTTATTAATCGTATTTGCAAAACCTAAGTATAATAATAAATTACTTCGCACAAAGTAATAATTATTTTCACTTGTACTGGAAAATAAGTATTACTTTGTGCGAAGTAAATTTAATTGTTCCTTTTAGTTTACCTTTTGAAGTCGTTTTTTTTTTTGTTTAAAATTATTTAATTTTCAGATTTTTAGTGATGGGTATAGACTGAGTATGGATAATTCTCGAATGATCAGACGACGATTATTTGAGGACGGAAAATGAAAAACAAAAACGATTAGATAAAAAAAAATAGTAGAAAGAGAAAAAGTCTACCGCAGCGCGAAATTTTTCAACACATATTATATATATATAGCTTACTGAAACGTGAAATTTTTTGATATTATAGATCCAGGATATGGTGCAAAACCTAACTGTTTGGTAATATATGCTTAGACTACTTCAGAAAAAATCAAAATCAATTCACATAAATTTTGAGGATTTCCTTCAATTCCTCACGGATCCCATCATCAGGTCACCATTTGGTGACAATGGGATCAAATTTAAAGTATACCCTACACAACATTAAAAAAAATTAAAATCGTTTCAGAAACGATGAAGATATCCGCGAAGAAACAAAAAAAAAACAAATATATATTTACAAATTGAGAAACCTCCTCCTTTTTTGTAAGTCAGTTAAAAATATTATGTTGGTTATTTCATGTTACAATCTACCTTTGTGCCAAGTTTCATTTAAATACGTTGAGTAGTTTGGCTAAAATAAGGTCAAATATGTAGCTACAATTTTTTGAAGATCCCACGGGAACCCTTTCGTTTTTCGGGATAACAATTTCCAATAATGCTCTTCAGGTCATAAGCTACCTGCCTGCCGAATTTCATTTAAATACGTTGAGTAGTTTGGCTGAAATACCGTCAAATAGGTAGCTACAATTTTTTGAAGATCCCACGGGAACCCTGTCGTTTTTCGGGATAACAATTTTCAATAATGCTCTTCAAGTCATAAGCTACCTGCCTGCCGAATTTCATTTAAAAACGTTGAGTAGTTTGGCTGAAATACCGTCAAATAGGTAGCTACAATTTTTTGAAGATCCCACAGGAACCCTGTCGTTTTTCGGGATAACAATTTTCAATAATGCTCTTCAAGTCATAAGCTACCTGCCTGCCGAATTTCATTTACATACGTTGAGTAGTTTGGCTGAAATACCGTCAAATAGGTAGCTACAATTTTTTGAAGATCCCACGGGAACCCTTTCGTTTTTCGGGATAACAATTTCCAATAATGCTCTTCAGATTATAAGCTACCTGCCTGCCAAATTACATTTAAATACGTTGAGTAGTTATGGCTGAAATACCGTCAAATAGGTAGCTACAATTTTTTGAAGATCCTACGGGAACCCTTTCGTATTTCGGGATAACAATTTCCAATAATGCTCTTCAGATCATAAGCTATCTGCCTGCCAAATTTCATTTAAATACGTTGAGTAGTTTAGCTGAAATACCGTCAAATAGGTAGCTACAATTTTTTGAAGATCCCACGGGAACCCTTACGTTTTTCGGGATAAAAATTTCCAATAATGCTCTTCAGGTCATAAGCTACCTGCCTGCCGAATTTCATTTAAATACGTTGAGTAGTTTGGCTGAAATACCGTCAAATAGGTAGCTACAATTTTTTGAAGATCCCAAGGGAACCCTGTCGTTTTTCGGTATAACAATTTCCAATAATGCTCTTCAGATTATAAGCTACCTGCCTGCCAAATTGCATTTAAATACGTTGAGTAGTATGGCTGAAATACCGTCAAATAGGTAGCTACAATTTTTTGAAGATCCTACGGGAACCCTTTCGTTTTTCGGGATAACAATTTCCAATAATGCTCTTCAGATCATAAGCTACCTGCCTGCCAAATTTCATTTAAATACGTTGAGTAGTTTGGCTGAAATACCGTCAAATAGGTAGCTACAATTTTTTGAAGATCCCACGGGAACCCTTTCGTTTTTCGGAATAATAATTTCCAATAATGCTCTTCAGGTCGTAAGCTACCTGCCTGCCAAATTTCATTTCATTCCATACAGTGGTTTTAGCGTGATGCGACGACAAACATTCCCATATGGACAGACAGACAGACAGACAGACAGACAGACAGACAGACAGACAGACATTTTTTTCAAAAATGCTATTTTTAGGTTCTGTGGCTTATATAGACCCCCTTTTTTTAATTTTCACTTAAATATTCTTAATGTACAGACATGACCCCTCTACAGATTTATTATATGTATAGATATATCTCTTATGAATATCATGTTGGTAATGTAGTTGATATATTCGATGTCAGGTATAGTGAATATTTTTGCCAATTTCATCAATAACACTAAGTTCTTTGTAACAATAATAATAGCTCCGCTCACCGATTTCGGTGTCGGTAGCCGATTTAGTATGAAACGAGGCCAGCTACGCAGGAGTTATTTAAGTGTGTGCGCAATACACAAGGACACTCTCTCTTCCTTTTACTCTCATAACCCAGTGGGACGGTAAACCGACACGACTGGCGAGATAACAGGCGCAGGACCGACTTTTTACATGCCCATCCGACGCATGGATCATCTTTCTTGTCAGACAATCAGATGATCAGCCTGAATTGTCCTAACCAAACTTGAAGACAACATTTTTTGTTGTTCCAACGCGGGAATCGAACCCACGACCTCCGGGTCAAGGGCGAAGATCATCCACGGTGGCGATAAGTTTAAGACGGAGGCGGTAACAATAAGATGTAGAAAACAAACCAAAAGTGAATATCCTTTTTACACTCTGTATACGTGAAGTGAAAACTTTAGGTACAATTTTACGAAAATTGTGCGAACGTACATACATATACTATTTCTCATAATTTTTAGAAAGTTGCGCAGAAAGAACCTTGAAACTTAAAAAATTAAATTACAGTCAAATTCCGAATATAAGCCATCCTATACTATTCTTAAAGATACTACTCAAAAATGTATACTGCTGATAAGAACAATATATAATATAGTAACAAAAAACATAATACTAATATTATTTGTCATCAAAATGACCCGTGCCCACTTCGCTGAGCATGGAAACAGTTTGTGATGAACCGTTTAAACCTTCCCGGGACTTCCACGAATATTTCAAGACTAAAAATAACCGAATTGGTTCAGAGTTTTAGCGAGACTAACGAACAGCAATTCATTTTTATATATATAAGAGAAGAAGATGAAAAGCGCTACAGCGACCAGCTGATCAAACAGTCATCCCATCCATGACCGATGTCCACATCTGCAGCATCTACCCAAAATTTCATATAATTACTCTAGTAGTTAAAAAGTTGGCATGTGTAACAAATTCCACTATAAAACATTTGCAAAGATAAAACAATATTGATAGAAAACACTACAATAAACAAGCATTTTTACATATAACAATATACAGAAGCACTCAAAAAATGTTATTAATGGCCGTCAAAATAAAACCCGATGAAGCGCGCCGCAGCGAGAGGATTAAACAGTCAAACTGGAAACTCCACAGCTTTGCAGTCACGGATAGACAACATCTGTCAGCTAACATGCGGATTGCGAGATCGGATGGATATTAAACAAGCCTCTGTGGCAGCCTATACCGGGCAAAAGAACCGCAGAGGCCCGACAATCGAGATTGCTCCCCGTTTGTGTAATGGAAATGAAAAAATCCTTATTAAGTTCCTCGGATATTTTATACGAGCTGTGATTGGGTTTGGTTTTGCTTTTTTAGTTTAAGCTTGAGAACATATTTTACAGACTTAGGGCCGATTTTTCAATCGTCAGATACCTTTAATCTGTCGAATAAACATGTGACATTGACTTTTGTTCCATACAAAATCTGTCCAAGTCACCTAATTATTCCTTAGATAAAAGTTATCTGACGATTGAAAAATCGGCCATTAGACACCATATTTTACATATTATCTTTATAATAAATGCTATGAATACATATGTCTGTAGTTTTTTTTTATTAATTAATGTGTTCTGAATATAGATGTTGTTCTGATAAAAAAAATTAACAAAACGAATACCAAGTCCCGATTTCACCAATGCATGTTAACTACTTGTTAAAATACCATGCCTTCTCATTCATTGACAGGAAATACGAGAGAAACATGATATTTTAATAAAAGATTAACTTTAACATGTGTGAAATTGGCACTAAGTTAAGTAAAAATCATGAGTTAATTGTCAACTGCTAATTGTCTGAAGTTTTTTGTGCGTTCTCACAAGACTTATTTAATAATTTTACACTACTTTAAACGTATCTTTAATATTTCTATTGTAATATACAATTGGACATGATCCATGAACACAGAAATCTCTTTCGTTCCTTCATCGGTATTTTTAACCGACTTCCAAAAAAGGAGGAGGTTTCTCAATTCAACCGTATATATGTTTTTTTTAATAACTAACCTGCAACTTTCGCACCGAGCGCTGACTGAGTTCGAGGTTCTAAAATTCGGTTCCAGAATAAACCACTATAGGTTGTGGTGGGAACAATCGGGCCGTGAAATTAAGAACCTGTTAGACGGCGAGGCACTGCAGGCGCTAGACAGGGAGCAAATGACTCCTATTTGATACCAGGCTGCATTTACCCATGTATACTGATTGAATCCAGTATTGATTTGTCGTTTCTCATTTTATTTCTTTTGCAATTTATATACACAATAATAGATTAACAAACTTAATTGAACTAGAAATACATTTCGTACAAGGTTCTGGTAAAACTTAAGTGATATTCTTTTTTTGGTATACACACAAAGTAGATAATAAAAGTACACATATAAGTATCTATCTATACCGATTGAATCCTAAATCCAGTATTGATTTTGCCTATATCCCTTAGCTTAAGACTTCAGTAGTACCTTTTTTGTGAAAACGTAAGTAATAATAGATAATGGTTTTATTAGTTTAAATATTATGATAAATTCATTTTAAACTACGGTAGTTAAGGTAGGAATCTCTCACGGAATCGACAAAAAAGAGGCAGTGCGGCAAACTGCCTTATATAATCTTTATCTAGTTCAGACAACAACCATCTCACTATATTTTAGATCAATTTGTAATATTTTAACCCTATGTACCAAACCTTTTGATGAAATAAATAGAAATTATTAAATTAAAATAAACTAAAAGTTAGCGTTTCTACGCGATTCATTAAAATTATTGTTGCTAAGCCCCGGTCTCTGAAAGGTTGATCAAAATGTCGGTCAGTTAACATTTGAGTTAACAATCCGTTTTTAAAGCTCATTGGTGAACATCATTCGCAACAACTTCGCTCACTCGCTACATTCACCTATCAGCGTTCAGAATGGCTTTTTTCAGAACTTAAATGTAAGCTGATCGATGATTTTACACCCTTTCTAACCAGCGGTTAGCGACAAGAATTTTAATGAATATTGAATGAAAGAACGCGTAGGAACGCTTTCTTTTAGTTTATTTTAATTTAATAATCTATTTATTTCATCAAAAGGTTTGGTACATAGGATTAAAATATTACAAATGAATCTAAAATAATATAGTGAGATGGTTGTGTCTAAACTACATAAAGATTCGTTAGTTAGAATACGGAACTTGGTATATACTCGCGGTATAACAAAATAACATTTATGTTACCAGCAACATGAAAGTAATAAAAATAACTGCAGTACAAACTAATTTTTTCTAAGTGGCTGGTTAAAGTTAAAACATTGAAAACGCTTGAGTTATAGATGAATTTCGACCACATTACGACCTATAGTAATAATTATTATTTAACTTTATTTCTATTCTATCTCACAAGGAATTATTTTTTATTATCTTACATAGACCGCGAGTATAATAATAATAAAAATAGACAAGTCCATATTGCTCTCGTTAATTACGATCCTGTCAAGTCAAGTCATTCGATTGGCTTCTGTTCCTTAGGCTCATGGCACACTGGCGTTGAATCGAAGCGTTTTCACCTGATATAAACCATTAATTATATATTTATTTATTTTTATCCCCGAAAACAGAGGTGTTTTATAATTTTGACGTATCCTTATATACGTGTATATTATTGTGTGTGTACGACATGACATCGTAGCAGCCATGCGGATGATCTGATTTCAATCTAGTATCGTTTTGTTTGAACGCTGACGGGATCAAGAGTTGTTCTTAGTTATAATTCATCATTATTAGTTCCGGAGTAACTTTTTTTTATGATTGCTTATAGTTTACTTTTAGTGCTAATTTCACCAACACATGTTAAAGTTAATTCTTCATTAAATATAATGTTACGACTGCTTGCATACTATGCTTTGGCTGCTTGTCCGCGTTGCGAGGAATATTTTTTTTTTTACCCAATAGAATCGCTTCATTTACGTAGAGCTATTATTACTCAGTAAAGCGATTATGTTGGTTCTTCAAAAACACATTCCTCGCAACTTATACTTGCTCATTACAGCCCATAGGTAAAAAACAAAACGCTACGATTCTACGCGAGTGTGAGTTGAGCCTTAATGATATTAACGGATAAGAAACACATTCACGTATGAAAATTGAGAAGCCCAATAACAAATGGGGCAGTGATGATTTCCCAGGTGGAGATATAAGGTTTTGCCTTTCCTCATTAATTAAGTTACAGTAAATATAAATCGCCTCCGTGGTCTAGTGGTTCAGAGCTTCGGTCTAGACCCGGAGGTCGTGGATTCGATTCCAACGTTGGAACAAAATATATTATGTTGTTTTCAAGTTTGGTTAGGACAATGCAGGATGATCACCTGATTGTCTGACAAGAAAGATGACCCATGCGTCGGATGTAACTGGGCTATGACTCATATGAGAGTAAAAGGAAGAGACAGTGTCTTTGTGTATTGCGAAAACACTTGGGCACTATAAAATAACTCCTGAGTAGCTGGCCTTGGTTTCAATGAAATCGGCTACCGACACAGAAATCGGTGAGGGAAGCTATTCAATATAAATCGCATAGTTTTGTTCGTTATTTCGGTTTAAAGATCTTTATTCTCAAAAAGACATTGTCACTTACATAAGAACATAATTAATATTAAAATATTTAAACAATTAATGTAGGCCCGATTATGTGGGTATACAGAAAAAAAATTTACATCGAGACGTGTCCAAGATACGAGTTCGCTGTTTAAGCCGGTGGTCCAAGTCATAAGCGATTTTATATATTATAGTTTAATATGTAACTTGATAGCTTTTTCTTAAAAATTATGATATTTCGTCAATTCTGGACATAAAAGTAAAAGTAATTCATGGGGGTAGTTCTATAATCGCCACGCTTGGCAGGTGGGTCGGCGAGCGCAGTAGATGATAACAATGTCCGCAGAAACGCTTCTGCTCATTTAAGGATATACGGAGTGATTCATGGTGCATATGTTAAGTCGAATATCGTGTGAAGAGAAGGAAACGTAGAGCATATTATTTTGTTTTGGCACCTCATATAAATTACTTACCTTTTATTTCCATTATTACATTTAAATGTCCTTACATTTCCGGATATATACAGAGGTAATATCCGGAAATAACACAGGAGGTCTATTCTGCCATTATAATTCTACAATCATGAATAATGAAAAGTTTTCAATGGGTCTGGGTCATGAATGTGTATTGAATTTGTGTATAATATAATAAAAATCTTAAATATGCATATCGTATAAAAGTATTACATACTAGCTGACCCTTGCCCACTTCGTTGAGCATAAAAACAGTTTATGATGAAATTCAACTAAAAAAAAACAACGCGGAACCCGCAACGCGGAACCTACAACGCGGAACCCGCAATGCGGGAACTCGGAACCCGCAACGCGGAACCCGGAACCCGCAACACGGGAACCCGAAACCCGCATCGCGGATCCCGCATCGCGGAACCCGCATCGCGGAACCCGCAACGCGGAACCCGGAACCGCTTCGCGGAAATCCGGAACCCGCAATGCGGGAACCCCGAACCCGCAACGCGGAACCCGGAACCCGCAACACGGGAACCCGGAACCCGCATCGCAGAACCCGGAACCCGAACCCGCAACGCGGGAACCCGGAACCCGCAACGCGGGAACCCGGAACCCGAAACGCGGGAACGTGGAACCCGCAACGCGGGAACCCGGAACCCGCAACGCGGGAACCCGGAACCCGCAACGCGGGAACCCGGAACCCGCAACGCGGAACCCGGAACCCGCAACACGGGAACCCGGAACCCGCATCGCGGAACCCGCAACGCGGAACCCGGAACCCGCAACGGACACCGGAACCTGCGACGCGGGAACCCGGAACCCTGAACCCGCTACCCGCAACGCGGAACCCGCAGCATAGGAACCCGGAACCCGCAACGCGGAACCCGGAACCCGCAACACGGAAACCCGGAACATATAATATAGCCTATGTTTAGCGCTAGGAATGTAGCTTTCCAACGGTGAAAGAATTTTTCATATCGGTTCAGTGGTTTCAGAGCCTATTCCATTCAAACAAACAAACAAACAATCAAATGTTACCTCTTTATAATATTAAGTATAGATATTTCCGTTGTCTGGTACGTTGTTTTCTGTTTCCGAAAACTTCGCTCGCCGACCCGCCTGCCAAGCGTTTTCAAAGTTTAGGCAACTCCCCCCCCCTCCCCCCCCCTCCTTATAAATTTTGTAGGAGGATTATGTTCAGTAGTCGATAGCATATTATGAGCATACCTGAAATGTTGATGATGATGATACAGTATTAATTCAGTTTCCATCTCTATCTAACAGCATAATGAACTTCATACAAGTACCTATCAGAGTAGACTGGGGACACTTGACGTTCAACCCCAATTTATTCTCCTCTCATCCGTTTAACTTTTAAAAATGTTTTTTTTTTCTTAATGTTAGGTATTTCTTAGTCTGACTATGCCAAACTACAAATTTCGTAAAACTGGACTAGAGTCTGAACCCCAGGCAGGAACATTAAAAAGTAACGTTATCGAACGTCTTTGCACTGTACTTTTATCATTCGATAACGTTACTTTTACTGAGCTCCCAATTATTCCTGCTTGGTTTATTGCAAGTTTTTGCATCACGTAGATATACATAATAGGTTTCTAATCAGTAGAAGAGACGATTATTACATAGGTTTAGTTGAACGTGTCATACAGCCAGGGGAGGCTTTGAGCTGATGTAATAACCTTAAGTGCAGAATACGTGCATCTACTAAACCCGCTACAGAATGATTAAGGCCCGTATAAATAAAACAATCTCAAACCCTACCCTTACCTTGAGAACCTATTTGACATATTATATTATAACAACGTTTCGTTTCACTTTTAAAAGTGAACAACTTTATTAATGTTACATAGTATTTCTCTTCTTTTCTTTTTATACCGTTATATTCATAATATTAACTATGTATTATATTACAGACAAACAATAAAATAAGTATAATGTACATTTTTATAATCTTTATTTTTACGTTTTAAGAAAGAAAAAAGGTATAGTATGTAACATGAGTAAAATTCTTCATTTTTAAAAGTGAAACGAAAAGTTTTTTTTATCTGTCAAATAGGTTCTAAAGGTGAGGTTGGGTTTGAGATTGTTTTATTTATACGGGCCTAAATTTCATAGTTCGTTATCAGTTCTACATTTAAATCAGGGATGAAATAGATATGGCATTTCGGATACAGATACGCATATGGATATTAAATAATTTCGGATTATCCCTTTGTTTCGGATATAAAATTTTGGGGTCCTTTTTACAGTAGCAAACTTTTATTTCAGATTCGGTTACGGTTACGGATAATATTTTTATGGTGGATTCCTTTGAAACTAACCAGAATAAAAAAATCGTTAGATCTTAACTTCTTGTACAACGTCAATTTATTAGAATCGAATCTGAATCAAAATCGAATCAGTTTGCAGAGTAAGCCAGGGCTCAGTATGATTCGATTTGGCCACAGCTTCAACTGCGTTAAATTGCGTCAATCGGTCCATTGTATATTTTCCTGATTGGAGTAGTAATAATAATGGCTAGTTAAATTAATATAAACTATTACCATACATGCTGCGCAATGCAAATATGTATGGCTACCTATTGATAGTTTTTTTTATTTAAGTAATTTTTAATGTAGATAGCTTCCTCGTTTTTTTAGTATTTACATATGTATATAGTAATAATACACTAAATACTTGCACTTTTTTCCCACTTTGTTATTTATTTTACAAATTATTTCTTAAAATACGCGACCGGTTTCGACATATTCGTCACCAGGTGTTTTTTTAGTATTGTTTTGTCTTATTTTATTAATAAATAAATCTTATTCTATCCCTCAATTGCCCTTGATACAATAATATTGTAATTTAAATACTCGAAATAATAATATGGTTTACAATTACTTTTCGTATAAAGTTTCATAATTACACCAATATTTTTTTATCACTCATTCCTGTTTTATACGTCTATTGTGACCGAATTAGTTTTGTCGTCCATAGCGGGCTTTACCTGGGGCGTCATTAGCGACAGAGTTGTTACATCACTGATTATTATTTAATAAGTATATGTACATACTCATTATATAACTTTAACTGTTCTTTAAATATTTATTTTATGATACCAGGTATCATGGCAGGATTGAAGTGCAGAAAGCAGTGCAAGACACGGAACCTTAAAAAATCAACAATACCTTATGTTATATCGCCTGTTGAAATAATTACTTTTAACAGATTATACGAGTATTATTTTTTAATTAACCCCGACGTTGTAAGAATGACCATACAGTAGGTATACACCTATGTATATTATCTAGATTTCAAATTGAGTTATTTTCTTGTTTCAGCCTTTTTAGACCCCTTTTTGCGAAGTCTAGTTATTCTTTTAAAAACTTTAATTTTATTACTTCATTAGGTCAGGTTATACAAAAATTGAAAGTTCATTTAATTGCAAAGACCCCCCAGAGTATATTTGCAGATATTCGTTAACTTTCAACCTTACTACTTTTACGGTAACTCATCCGTTTGCAGCTATGAAGTCTCAAACGGACAGGGTTAAACATTTTAGAATGAATTTTAATGGTGCATGCCACGCCTGTTCAGGCTAGCCCAGCCACGTGGGGCCATATTTACAACTAGATGTGCCCACGACTTCGTTCGCGTGATTTTTGAGTGACTTAAACCGTTTATTCAGCGCACGCAATAATTAAAAGGCCCCAAATGTGAATAATTTTCCTCGTTCTTGCAACATTTCTCACTGTCCCTTCGCTCCTATTGTTCGCAGCGTAATATTATATAGCCTAAAGCCTTCCTCTATAAATAGACTATCCATCAAAAAAAGATTTTTTCAAATCGGACCGTTTGTTCCTGACATTAGCGTGTTTAAACAAACAAACTCTTCCGCTTTATAATATTAGTAGTATGTTTTTATATCTCGATAAGGCTTTCTTCAACTCCAAAACTCTTCCGTAAATGACTGTGATAAATACTTAATGACGCTTTCCGGGGCATTAAAAAACTAGTTGTGTAAATTTGTGTCCCTCGGACACGCAAGTCCCGCTCGTCCCGCGGGACCGAACCGCACCGAACTACGGTCACGTATATTACTCTGAGGGGACGGTCTTTGTTGTCCGGCAAACTTACTCTTATGTTCAAATCCTGACTCGAATAAAGTAAATTTAATGAATGTGAAATGGTCAAAGATTAGCATTTTTGACCTCAGTAGCAGTGTTGAGCGCGGTGGTGCTCGAGATATCGAGTGTTCTAATCCCACCGGAGGCACAAAAAATTATCTTTGTTCCTGGGTCATGGATGTGTATTCAATATGTGTATTAATATAATAGGCCTTTACCCTAGTCAGGAGTTCTCAATAGTATAATACAAATAATATTTCTTTTAATTTAATTTAACTAATATATAAGAATGAAATAACTAATCATAAAAAATGTTGTAATAATATATTTAATAATTAAAATGTATGTATAAAATGTAATCATAATAAAGTAAATAAATATAATACAGGGTGTTTTGGGGATGAGTGTAGGCATTTTGCAAATGGATAGGGTCGGTCTATGCGATCATTTTTTAGTATGGGAACTATAGCCCGATATATTTTTTTGAATACACATCGAAATGTATGAAATACACTAAGATTTGTTTTATGATTATTTTCTTTTCACCACAATAAATTAAATGTAAATAAGAAAAACAAAAGGCTTATTTATTTTATTTTATTTATTAATGTAATTTAAAAATATGTTTAGTATAAAAATATTGAAAATATTTTCATTGTCTTGTCTCCGAAACCCCAGGTTTTTACTTACTATGGTTTTATTTACGTGGTATGAAGCATAGATTATTAGTATGAATCACAAGATTAGGCGCTACGGTGCAGTGGAAACATACATATTTCCAAATCTTTACCTTTCGTTAGAGAATAAATAAACGAAATAAAAATTCATTTACTTTTGAGAGCGACAGTACATGTACTAGATGCGTATCTATTTGTAATTTTTTGAAAATTGATTTTTTTCTTCAATACCATAGCCTAAGTAAAACAAAAAATGTTTTGTATGGACATACATAGGGAAGGTCACGAGATACACAGAAAGAGGGATAAACCAGCTTTTGAAGAAAGGGCTTAACGACCCTTGTAGTGAGCCTTTTGATAAGTGTGGTACTGCTATATAGTTCGCTCCTGATAACTTTAACCCAAAGGTAAACAATCCGAAAACAACTAAAATTTCACTCATTCACTTATTGTGCACACAAATCAACAGTTTCACAGGTTTATTAAAGGATCGTAGTTCATCATTCAATTTATAAAATGTATAACAATTAAAGAACAATTAACATATTATAACACCAAAATATGAAAAACGTTTACAGTAAAAATACGCAATTTCGACACTGCCGACTATATAATATAGTCTATAGTCTATGGATTCATGTAGCCAACAATATTCATTGCATTAATATTGGCCAATTGGCATCACTCTATAATCTATGGTTGTGTCATTTCATCAAGACGGCTTTGTTTATTTTTAATGTATCTCGGACCTACATATATCTATGATGTACTATACAACGCGGGGAGGGCTCCCTACAAAAAATTCCTTATTTAGTTGCCTATATCAAAATAAGGTTAATTTGGAGTACTAATTTATTTGAATTGCTTGAAATTTGTCACGGCAGCTGTACTTCCTTTGTCCAATGTAATGAGTCCCGTGTGTTTGTTCCTTTAATTAGTCGTTGCGGTTTTACCTAGCTCCACGCAACTTGTGCTTCAATTTGTTTTTAACCGACTTCAAAAAAGAAGGAACTGATTTGACTGGATGTTTTTCGTATGTTACGCGATGATGCTGTTTGTAGACTCTCACAATTCTTTTATTATTGTCTTTTTTATTTTTTTATCATCTATTCTATTAATACTAATATTATAAAGCGGAAGAGTTTGTTTGTTTGTTTAAACGCGCTAATCTTAGCAACTACTGGTCCGATCTGAAAAAAATATTTTTTGTTGGATATTCCATTTATAGAGAAAGGCTTTAGGCTGTATAACATTACGCTGCAACCAATAGTAGCGAAGTGTCAGTGAGAAATGTTGCAAAATCGGGGAAAATTATTTACATTTGGGGACTTTCGTTGCTTGCGATGCATAAACGGTTTAAGTTACTCAAAAACCACGCGATCGAAGTCGCGGGCACAGCTTGTCATACGAATTTTTTTCTTTTATTGTTCAAAATAAGTTACAAAATTTTCTTATACATGAGTTATCTTGCCGCAAAAACTTCGGATTGATATATATATGCATACTGACAGGCGCGTTAGCCAACGCAGTTTTCAGATAATAACGTTTGCGGAAACGCTGCTGCCTATTTCCGGATATTATTCCCTCTGTCGCTTTTTTTTAAAAAGTAATATAATATATCCCGCGACTTCGTAAGCGCAAAATTAAATCCCGCAAAACCGAACATTTTCTCGCGACAAAAAGTTTTCTTTGTCGTACCACTGTGGTATTTTCTATAGGTAATATATATTAGCAGTTTCGGGCCCACTGCAAATACACAGATGGCTGACTATTAAATATTACTATTGTCTATAATATATTATTATGATTGCTAATTTAATATTTTGACCTGTACTAAGTAGGTATATGATATTTGAAGATTTAATGAAATAATTAATAATACAATTATTTATAATGTAATAATGCCAATGGAGAATGTTCACTAGTTTTGTTTTTTTACGTTTCATATAGTCCATATGAAATGTACTACGAAATTACGCTAATATTATTCGAAATGTCGAATTCATTTAG
Source organism: Celastrina argiolus (assembly GCA_905187575.2). Lineage (NCBI taxonomy): Eukaryota > Metazoa > Arthropoda > Insecta > Lepidoptera > Lycaenidae > Celastrina > Celastrina argiolus. Next base: position 13,610,877 of record LR994599.1, on the reverse strand, counting down.
AAGAAAATCATGTGTTGTGCCAAAATGTGAAAGTAATACCACCATAGCATCGGAAAAGTATTTTTTTTTTGGTTCCAATACATATTAAAATACGTCAGAAATGGCTAAAAGCGATCTGAAATAGGAAAAATTTACAAAATGTCATAAAGTGTATGTGCATACATAATTTTTGTATTATGTGCGTTATCGCGAAAAAGGTTTTGTACACCTGTCCGAACAAAATTCATAATAACAATAAGTGCTACTTATTGTTAATATTTTTTATTAACTATTATGAACTAATAAATTCATCTACCACTGTCTATGTATCTCATTACGAGTATTTGTACGAGTAGTTATAATCCCACCAAAAACATTTTCATGTAAAATGTTGTCAAGACGAGTCTATACAGCTTACCCTGTGAAAAAGTTATCAGATATCGTATAAAGCCAAGCTCTACACTACACCTTAATCAAAATCTATCAAAAAGTGGTCAGATCTCATGTAGAACCAAAAATCTTGATCTATGCGCCCTTACTTCACCAGGCTTAACTTCACTTACGCTACATTGCAGTTAAAACGTGATTCTTCTGCTACGTGCTACCATCAAATCTACCCGCAGACTTGTTTTTTCGCATCTACCCTCAAATTTGTTTTTTTTTGCATCTACCCTCAAATATTTTTTTTGCGTCTACCCTCAAATTTGTTTTTTTGCATCTACCCTCAAATTGTTTTTTTTTGCATCTACCCTCAAATTTGTTTTTTTGCATCTACCCTCAAATTGGTTTTTTTTGCATCTACCCTCAAATTGGTTTTTTTGCATCTACCCTCAAATTGGTTTTTTTTGCATCTACCCTCAAATTTGTTTTTTTGCATCTACCCTCAAATTTGTTTTTTTTGCATCTACCCTCAAATTTGTTTTTTTTTGCATCTACCCTCAAATTTGTTTTTTTTTGCATCTACCCTCAAATTTGTTTTTTTGCATCTACCCTCAAATTTGTTTTTTTTTGCATGTACCCTTAAATTTGTTTTTTTTGCGTCTACCCTCAAATTTGTTTTTTTGCATCTACCCTTCAATTTGTTTTTTTGCATCTACCCTCATATTTGTTTTGTTTTGCGTCTACCCTCAAATTGGTTTTTTTGCATCTACCCTCAAATTTGTTTTTTTGCATCTACCCTCAAATTGGTTTTTTTGCATCTACCCTCAAATTGGTTTTTTTTGCATCTACCCTCAAATTTGTTTTTTTGCATCTACCCTCAAATTTGTTTTTTTTGCATCTACCCTCAAATTTGTTTTTTTTTGCATCTACCCTCAAATTTGTTTTTTTTTTGCATCTACCCTCAAATTTGTTTTTTTGCATCTACCCTCAAATTTGTTTTTTTTTGCATGTACCCTTAAATTTGTTTTTTTTGCGTCTACCCTCAAATTAGTTTTTTTGCATCTACCCTTCAATTTGTTTTTTTGCATCTACCCTCATATTTGTTTTGTTTTGCGTCTACCCTCAAATTGGTTTTTTTGCATCTACCCTCAAATTTGTTTTTTTGCATCTACCCTCAAATTGGTTTTTTTTGCATCTACCCTCAAATTGGTTTTTTTTGCATCTACCCTCAAATTTGTTTTTTTGCATCTACCCTCAAATTTGTTTTTTTTGCATCTACCCTCAAATTTTTTTTTTTTTTGCATCTACCCTCAAATTTGTTTTTTTTTGCATCTACCCTCAAATTTGTTTTTTTGCATCTACCCTCAAATTTGTTTTTTTTTGCATGTACCCTTAAATTTGTTTTTTTTGCGTCTACCCTCAAATTTGTTTTTTTGCATCTACCCTTCAATTTGTTTTTTTGCATCTACCCTCATATTTGTTTTGTTTTGCGTCTACCCTCAAATTGGTTTTTTTGCATCTACCCTCAAATTGGTTTTTTTTGCATCTACCCTCAAATTTGTTTTTTTGCATCTACCCTCAAATTTGTTTTTTTTTTGCATCTACCCTCAAATATTTTTTTTTGCGTCTACCCTCAAATTTGTTTTTTTTGCATCTACCCTCAAATTTGTTTTTTTTTTGCGTCTACCCTCAAATTAGTTTTTTTTGCATGTAGCCTCAAATTTGATCTCTTGCATCTACCATCAAATTTGTTTTTATTTTGCATCTACCCTCAAATTGGTTTTTTTGCATCTACCCTCAAATTGGGTTTTTTTGCATCTACCCTCAAATTTGTTTTTTTTTGCGTCTACCCTCAAATTTTTTTTTTTACATCTACCCTCAAATTGGTTTATTTGCATCTACCCTCAAATTTGTTTTTTTTGCATCTACCCTCAAATTTTTTTTTTTGCATCTACCCTCAAATTGGTTTTTTTTGCATCTACCCTCAAATTGTTTTTTTTTGCATCTACCCTCAAATTTGTTTTTTTGCATCTACCCTCAACTTTGTATGTTTCATGTGTCATTATATGTTGAAATTTTCAACTATGTAGCACCATCCAAAGCAAAGTTATGAGAGCTCAAAAAAACGACGAAACCTTTCGAGAAAAGGTAGGTAGTGCCCTTGCGCTTCGCTTGGCTCGTCTTGACGGGGGCACTCCCGTGCCCCTAGATATAAGATGCGGGTGATTAAACAATAGAATATTATTATTATATAAAACGGAGTGGAGGTATTCTGTGGGAGTTTTGATTGATTGGTATCGTCAGGAAATAATAAGCCGCACAAACAGTACTGGTTTATTCATTTTTAGATGACATAGTTTCACTCTAAAACATTAACTCAGATCGTGGATGCAAACGGATTCATCTCAAGACGTGACGAGGTCAGCTGACATATTGGCTAACGTGTCTGAAACTCCGCTTCATACGGTATCTTCCAATGGTCACTCCCAAGAGAATATCATCACTCCATTTTAGGTCTCCCTTCGACAATGCCATCTGTCATCGCTGACATAAGTGACACTTGTCAAACGAGCTGTCATAGCCAACTGTCACTGAACACGTCCAAGAGTGATCTTGTACGCCTCGAGACTTCTCCTTCTTCTTAGTTTTCTCCGACACGGCCATTCTGACCAGTCACACGTCCTCGTGTGCTGCTCCTGTAAAAGAGAAAACCAGCTGCAATATCACAAGCCTTTTGCTCGGCCTAACCTGACTCTACAATTTCAGACCAATTTGCTAGTTTATTCTCTAATATTAATCTCAACAGATACTTTAACTTCTTTAATGCACAACAATAAACTACGCAAAGTCTCAGGTAATGCCTATATGACCAGGGCTCTTTAGTCGAAATACGTTAACCGCGTAACACGACGTGTTCTCCCCACGGCTAACACGTGTGCATCACTCATTGAATACACATCATGTGGTCTGTGAAGACCCCAACCTCCAGCATCACACGCCAGCTGCGCTCCGCGTCCTACTTGAGTTGCCCCAAGAGATACCGACTTCCGATGGTTGCTGCTGCGAAATGATGCCTGGTAGGTCAAATATTGTCATCAGAATTTGACTTCTATGACACGGCTCCAACGCCGACATACGTCAACCGCTTAACACATTTGTGTTAACCGCGGCTACCCGTGTGCTTCACATGCACAGCGTATGGTCTGTGAAGACCCCGACTCCGCCAGTATCACACTACAGTCAGTAGATAAACAATTACGCTCACCAAATAATTTTGGTTTCGAATGTGATACTTCAACGAAGTACAGACGCCGCCGCGCCACCGCGCTGCGCTGCATCGCTCGCCGCGCTCCGTCGCGTCGTGTCGCGTCGCTAGCGTTGCTCGAAGCTCGATCCACTGTACACAAAATGAAACAGCACAACAAAATTTTCAGACTATCTAAAATTAAGTTCCTTTAGGGATTTATTTACTAAGACTTCGCTGTGTCTGTCTGTCTTTAATCAGGCTGTATCTCAAGAACAAAACTATCGCGGTTTAAATATCAGAAACAACAATGAGATTAAAATGTTAGATTTCACTATGCAGTAAAATTAATTTCATTTCCTTTCAATGATCTAACTGATTGAATGAAAATAAGCTATTACTTTAGAGTCACCCAATAACAAGTGATCAGATTGCACTGTCCTCACTAAACTTGACAAAAATAAACATTTTTAGTTGTACTATCGCGGGAATCGAACCCACAAAGTCGAGTACTAGGCACTAAACCACTGGACCCCAGAGTCGTTCATAATAATAATAATAGCTCCCTTCACCGATTTCGGTGTCGGTAGCCAATTTCATTGAAACCAGGCCAGCTACGCAAGAGTTATTTTATAGTGCCCAAGTGTGTGCGCAATACACAGAAGCACTCTCTCTTCCTTTTACTTTCATAACCCAGCGGAACGGTAAGTTGTCGGTAGCCAATTTCATTGAAACCAGGCCAGCTACGCAGGAGTTATTCTATAGTGCCCAAGTGTGTGCGCAATACACAGAAGGACTCTCTTCCCTTCACTCTCACAACCCAGCGGAACGGTAAGTCGACACGTCTGGCTAGAGAATAGGCACAGGACCGACCCTTTACATGCCCATCCGACGCATGGATCATCTTTCCTGTCAGACAATCAGGTGATCAGTCTGCATTGTCCTAACCAATCCTAAAAACAACCTTTTTTGTTGTTTCAACGTGGGAATCGAACCCACGAATCCGGGTCGAGAGCTAAGCTCTGAACCACTAGACCATGGAGGCGATTCATTCATCATTCATAATACCTGAAGACTCGCTAGTGCGTTTACAACCTTTTACAAAATCACCAAGTTTGCCGAAGCTAACTGAAGTCACTCAATGAACTTTCTAATCTTCCACCGCATCAGTGGACTGCCACGGCCTCTGAGACTCTTGGACCGTTGAGTGTGTGATGCCTTGTTCACCATTAGTACCAGCTTACATACAGTAACTTCTGAAACATGAAATTAAAATGTGTTAATTCCATAAAACTCATATCACAAACAATATTATCCTGTTGGACGAATTTTAAACTATTCCATATCGCATATTGTTCTAAAAAGTAATAGTCTGATAAATCTGTAGGTAATATGTATTCTAAATTTACTTTAACAGCTTTTTTTTTTTTTTTTTTAGCAAGCTTAGGAATAAATAACAATGTACAAGACATTATTTAAAGATACTCTTTTTTTTTCTTTGTTTTAAACTCACCGATGAAAATTACATTTAAGTATGTAGTTTCAACCTACTTATGTTAACCCTCAAGACCCCATGATCAATTTATTGATTTATTGACTAATCTTAAGATTTGTTGTAACTAGAGATTTGTCAAGCCCTCAGCACTTGACTTTAAAACGGACTTCACGTCAAACTAAGGGATGACACATTAATTGCATCCCAAGATTAATTATGACCAAAGCTTTGTTTATTTAACACACATGTCTTGTTGTATTTTGTTTCAACTATTATAAAGGCTCCCGATGGGGACATTCGATCGTGGCATGAATTTCTGCTTGGTTGTGTCCCGACAGAAGATAACTTGTAAAAGCTCTGCATGTTAACCCTAATTAAGTTTTAAACTTTAATAAGTTGTAACTTTAAATAAATTTTTAATTATTTTTGAATCGTCTTTCTCGCTCCCACTAACTTGTCTACCTACTTACTATCCTGTAAACAATATTTACAAAGAACATGTCAACATGTATAAGCCTGTTTGTTTACAACTTGCGCTCATCTGCAGAGATAAGACCTTTACTTGTTGTGTAATAATAATTATTATCATTAAAATCAAACTTTGATTTCTTCTTTATAAACTGTGTTGATTTCACTCTATTAATAAGAATATAGCTTGTATAATAACAAGTTTCAAAACTCACATAATTTAATTATCAAAATACTGTAAGGTCTTTTACTTTGAATCTCTTTTCTGTTACTAATACTGTGATTATAAAACCAGACTAATTCTGAACTTTACAATGAAATAAGTAATGATACTCATACAACCAGTTCACATCTTTGCGAAGCAAGTAGAATAGTCCATAAGATACACAATGCTCATCTGCGTTGGTTGGTTACCCAGCAAAGCTCGTTCTATGCATCGGGCAAGCATGCAAGCTATGCAAGGCTATGCATTGTCCAGTCAAGCACTATCCCAGTGTATTGTCCATCTACAAATAAAACAAAACAGCAATACAAACGAACACTAAACTTTAAAGTTTATTTAGATTTTTGGGCAAGCAATTTCATGGAAACTTTGAAATTGTATTTACTTTGAAGGCTTCCAAATTATTACGAGGAATAAAAAAATTGCTACCACCTGTTACCAAAGCCATCAAGCTTATAACCAAGACCTGTCGTTGACTAGCCACGTCAATCTTGTCATAATATCGTGGTTCTATTGTAAATCGTCACGTTCCTATTGTCAATCGTCACGTTCCCATTGTAAATCGTCACGTTCCCATTGTCAGCACGTTACCATCGTCAGCAGCGCTGTAATCCCATCAATTGTCTTTCTGCTATGCATATACCATGCTGCCTTTGGTAGTGGAGGCTCCGTAATATAATCTGTTCCGTCTCAACGTGATCTGAGTGTCCGCAAGGCCATATCCAATCCAACAATTTGTAGGTACCCTGTAACCATCTATCTTGATTTTGCGGGTAAATTCCACTCTGAAAACGGAGTGGAGGTATTCTGTGGGCGTTTTGATTGATTGGTATCGTCAGGAAATAATAAGCCGCACAAACAGTACTGGTTTATTCATTTTTAGATGACATAGTTTCACTCTAAAACATTAACTCAGATCGTGGATGCAAACGGATTCATCTCAAGACGTGACGAGGTCAGCTGACATATTGGCTAACGTGTCTGAAACTCCGCTTCATACGGTATCTTCCAATGGTCACTCCCAAGAGAATATCATCACTCCATTTTAGGTCTCCCTTCGACAATGCCATCTGTCATCGCTGACATAAGTGACACTTGTCAAACGAGCTGTCATAGCCAACTGTCACTGAACACGTCCAAGAGTGATCTTGTACGCCTCGAGACTTCTCCTTCTTCTTAGTTTTCTCCGACATATAGATATATATTTAAGGCGAGGAATAACCGCAACTAGCGTCACTCTTTTTAAAATAAATTTTACAATGACACAAAGATCTTATTAAAAAAAGTAATCGGTTCAAACTTTAAGTAAATAGTTAAAACCGTTTTAGTTATTACTTACGAGATATTTTATATATAATATTAGTTTAACTATTTACTTAAAGTTTGAACCGATTACTTTTTTAATAAGATCTTTGTGTCATTGTAAAATTTATTTTAAAAAGAGTTAGTAAATTTATTATTTAATTATACCTATAACCGCAACTATGGCGCTAGTTGCGGTTATTCCTCGCCTTAAATAGATAAAATGCTTTGGGAAGTAGGGGTTGCACAACGGCTGTGAGGTTATATTGGGTACCTGGGTACCTTGTTACTTAAGCTTAAATAAGCAAACATAATATGAGTTATGTTATCATATCGCATACTATTTTAGAAAAAGTTGTTGTATGTGGCAAAAAATATGCTTACTTACTAACAAAATCACTATTTTTTGCACAATAGATGGCAACCGTTAGTCCATCTATTTTGGGTAAATTATCTGATTGCCCTTTTTCATATCATTCATACATGTTGAAATAAAATAACAAATGAAATAAAGCAACAATTTACTGCGAAGCGTTAAGTTGACTCCGGACGTATATACGGCGCGCGCGGGCGGCAGGAGCTGTACGACCTGTGACGTCACACTAACACTGCGCCAACGCGCGACAATTTTAAATTATCGAGATTTTTAAATGTCTATAAAATCTAAACTAATTGATATTTTGTCATGAAACAAAAAGTAGTGTATTTATATTCATATAGGCTTTACTGTGACAAAGTTACAACCAATTTCGCATACCCATTAACATTCTCCATTGTTTATATTAATTTGACGGACAATAATTGTAATAATAAAATGACATATTTTCATGTAGGTATTTTGAATTGTTAATCGATTAATTTATAAAGAAAAGTATAAAATATTATCATAAAATAAATTAAAATTTTAATATATTATATCTAGCAATATCCCTCGAAAAAAAAAATCGCAACCTGGTAGCAGATGAGTGAGTGTACGCATAGGCTTGCGTTTAACTCCTTCCTCCTACACAGCCATACACTCGCAAGCAAAAACATGAAAACACCACCACCACACAAGCAATAATGTTAACACGATCGTGCAAAGCCCCACCACCATGCAGGTTGCAAAACTCGACGCGCGTTTCGCTCCGACCCCGGAGGATCCTCAGGATGTAGACTCTACGAACAATGTATGTTAATAAATTGCAAAATAACTACAGGATGTAACAAAAATCATTTTTTGTCATTACTATACTACGAGTATCTAACTGTATTGTGACTGAATAAAGCTAATTTTATTTGTTTATTTTTATTGAAATAAAGCATGACGCGTTTTTTCCGGACACGTTAAAACTACATACTTCATTTGGTGGGATCTAAAATCCCGCGCGTTAACGCGTTATTAACGTATTATTTCACCGAAAACGCATTCACGGGCCTAGCTTTTATATGCTTAGGGATTATGCACTATAATACGTTACTAATAACTACTAAGCGTCACAATAATCTTCCCCGGGGGACATCAGCGACACGAGTCTGAAGTAACCGGTCTCGGAGTGCATATCATGCATAAACGGTGTTTACGCTAAGAGCTGCGGCGAAGGTGTTTAGAATATTTTAGTTTCAAAATTTGTTTTACCAGAAAGGAAAAATCAACAAAACCATTTTGTATAGGTGGTCAATATTCGACCGACAATTTACTTAAGAACCTTAATGGCGTGTTTCACCAAGCGATGTTAACGCCACGTTAAATATAATGTTATCCCTCTCGTATTTCCTGTCAATCATGAATGAGAAGGTATGGTATTTAACGTGTCGTTAACTTTAACATTGCATGGTGAGACACGCCCTAAGTCCCGATTTCAGAAACGCATGTTAGTGTTAACGGCTTGTTAAAATACCATGCCTTCTCATTCATTGATTGGAATTACGAAAGGATTAACTTTAACATTGCTTGGTAAAACGCGTCCTTAACAAGACTAACAATTTTATTTTAATTATTAGTTTTGTTAAGGGTTTCATGCTTTTAAACGAATAACGAAAGTATGGGATCTCTTTATACTTACACGTTCATACGTGCTACTATGTGCATGTATATACTAAATACGCGCTAAATTGAGACCTTCAACTTATGTAATGACAATTGATGTACTTATAAGATATTATACTATATGATATATCATTTAATATAATTATGATACCCAAAAATTATATTCCATTTTCATTAAATTTAAAAAAAAATTACATTTCCTGAATAAGAAAAGGCAGTAAAATCATAACCCAAAGTTAAAGTGACTGTCACTCTACAGACATATCTGATGCATACATCTACATAACATATAATCTGTGTAAAACTATGCATAGCAGACTGTACACAATTTCACAGGGTTAGTTAATTTATGAATTGCATCTCACGTCATCGCTCATATTATGTTAAAGCCGGGCCTCGCGGTAACACTTGGCGCCAGCGGATCTTAACCTATGAATATTAAATTATGTACACATTACATTATATAATACTAATGCCCGCGAGTGATTTAAAATATTAATTTTAAATAATTCAGGTAGTTCATTTTAAATCTAACACTCAGTTTTTAAGCCAGAACCCATGATCGCCAGACTTTCGTTATTTTATAAAAGCTGAAAATTTATCAGCTCATGCTCCCAACACAGGTAAGAATGATGGCTAATTACGAAATTTGGGTTGCGGTGGCTTGATTATTGATTTTTTTGACCATTAAGGGTGTCTGGCAAGTGGTTGCCACTATGTAAAGTGTCTGGCAGTTACTGTCGTGATTTTTAATAACATTCTGTAGGAAATACCAAAAAATCACACTATATAATTTAACGAAAGTAGATTTTTTCCCCACCTTAGTACCGTTTATCTCCCAAAGCCACCACAACACAAACTTCATGATTGGCCATCGTTCTTACCTGTGTTGGGAGCATGAGCTGAAAATTTTTCAGCTTTAATAAAATAACGAAAGTCTGGCGTTAATGGGCTCTTAGACGATATTATGTATTGACGAGTTCTTTGTCTACTTCAGGGTGTGTATGGGTCCCATATATAGATTTACTGAGAGAGTACCAGCGCTGAAAGATGATTTTTAATTATTATAATAATTATGGAAAAAATTATGATGTTAGGGCATTTCTCATACAAACATCAAAGTCAAAAGTAAGTCTTTTAGCCCTGGTACTTTCACTGTATACTCTACATAGGAGGCACATACGTACCCTTAAGTATTATCACTCATTTATTTTACACCTTGTATACAGTATACACGGTTTCATAACAAAATTTATAATAACCAAAAGCTTGTTTAATGTTATTTTTTATTATGAGTTACAGTTATTTTTTAAATCTAAATTAAGGATTTGTTTCATAGCCACCCGTAATAAGCATGTCATACATACAAAATTAGATATTATTAACAATTTTCTTAAATATAATCCAGTTTGAAATTATTTATACAAAGAAATAACTTGGATTAAAGTTCGCCATTTTAAGTAACTAGACAATAAATTAGTACATACACAGTACAGTATGTCTTAAGTTTATTAGCGAAATTAAGATAAACCTCGAGCGACTTAGCTCACTGTTGGATGTTTAATACAAAGTTATGTGTGGGCTGGGAGCAGTAACTTGTGTATCTAAACAACATTTTTAAGTTGTTGTCCGTGAGATGTGATATGTTATAATAATAAAACAACTTATTCTGTAAATAACTAAATATTCAGGGTTATCCCATACATTATTTTCACTTGATTAGTATTAAGCAAATTTTTCTTGAGTAGTTTCATTTTGATGAGACGTCCAATAATTTCTTGGATGGAACTCTCGATTGTGGTATTTAACAGAGTTAGCAAGCACGAGAAAAGGTAGGTAGTGACCTACCTTTTCTCGAAACTCTTTGTAATTTTTTTGAACTCTCATAACTTTGCTTTGTATGATGCTAAATAGTTGAAAAGGGGGATGCCAAGTCATAGTAATTTAGGCCCTCACTGCACACCAATGTAGACTACTGATAATTATTGTAGTAGGCAATAGCAACAATTCATTCCTAAAAGAAGTGGTTTACCTAAAACTCGGCGAAAGTCTAAAAACTTACAATCCAAGTTCTCGCCATTCGTCGTCGTCATCGTGAGTAGCAGAAGGCATATCTAGGCAGCGAATTATCATATTAAAGTGTTGTATAATACATTATGTTGTTATGGCTGTATTATTGGTAGAGCTAGTGTGCACCGACTCTAGTCAAATTTATTACGACATAGCTTAACATTTAACTTAAACAAACGAAACACATTGTAATATTAGTATAATAATATAATCTGAACAATTAATGTTATAAAATACCATGATGGTTTATTATTATTTGTTTAATCAAGTACGTCTACGGACTCCGGACCGTATCTTTATTTTCATTTTATTACATTTTCTTTCTTTATCAAAGAATTTAATATATTTTTAAGTTATTATTTACTTTTAGTAAGTACTAATTTCACCAACGCATGTTAGTGTTAACGGCTTGTTAAATTACCATGCCTTCTCATTCATTGATAGGAATTACGAGAGGAACAACATGATATTTAGCGAAGGATTAACTTTAACATTGCTTGTTGAAACACGCTTAGTCGTCCATCACGCCACAGACGATTTTTCCATACTATAAAGGTAACCTTACATACATATTTTATTTCGACTAAGAAACCCATCAGACTTAGAAACAATATGATTTAAGACACCATAAAACCGGGCAATAAATCTAAAAACACCTTCGCAAAAAATACAATGTGTCTGAAAGAAACCCGCAAGTGTCTTGGGATCAATGAATCCCAATGTTAAAAAGAAACAAAATCGAAGTGTTACGGTTCTCATTACTTCGCCCCGTTTGGACCGTCCCAGAGCGTCCTAAAGCTCTAACATAAATTTCAATATAACTGGGACGAGATGGCCAAAGAAATAAATTCCACAATGAACCCTCCAGAATGAGCAACTAACTTCTATTTGTTCATATAAGAGACGAGCGACATAATATGTGTATCAAAATTATAGCTAATTTCATGGTCTACCATCCCATACAATCTATCTTAAATACGAAAATATTGTAATAGATGTCAAGACTATTAACGTTTGTAAGGTATAAAAGGTAAATATGCCGATTTATTAAGTACAAATATTGACATTAAAATAAAGATAAGGATATTTTTTAATCATAACATCACATTAAGCTGAATTTAAATGCATATTTAAGAAGAAGGTACGAAACGAAATTTGTAATTAGTATTTTGCAATAGTGGCGCTAGATGGCGGTTTTTTGTATTCCTAGATTTCCAGGCACATACCGGTGCCTGGAAATCTAGGAATACAAGAATAGCCAGTCAAATTGCCAGTATCAGGGTAATACCATTTTCTAGTACTATGTCGTGTCTCTGTCTACTTTGTGCTAATATAATTTACTAGCTGTGCCCGCGACTTTGTTCGCGTGGTTGTCGGTAACACTATCGCGATTATCTTTTGATTGCTCACGTTAGTTTTTTTAATATGATTATTAAAAAGGAATAATTCATTCGTACATATTTTTTGAGTAACTTAAACCGTTTATGAAGCGCATGCAACGAAAGACCTTAAATGTGAATAATTTTCCCCGTTTTTGCAACATTTCTCACTGACGTTTCGCTCCTATTGGTCGTAGCGTAATGTTATATAGCCTAAAGCCTTCCTCTATAAATGGACTATCCAACAAAAAAGATTTTTCTTTCAAATCCGACCTGTAGTTCCTGAGATTAGCGCGTTTAAACAAACAAAAAAAAAACAAACTCTTCCGCTTTATAATATTAGTTTATATAATATTAAAAAATACATTTCCAAAATGAGGAAAGGTATTTTACTTATAATACCTATATAATCGTATCTCAAAGTTATAGTGACTGCTCTTTTTACACCCTGTGTATACAATATACAAGTAAATAAAGTTTCGTTTGAGGCGATCTAGCAGGCGCTGGTTCGTTTAAAGTTTTAATCGCCTTCAAGCCGTGATAAACAAATTTTAATTAAGTTTTAATATCACCGCTTAATTGCTGAGGCGAGGGCTGTCTCAATATCATTGTCTATAGCCTGTACTTCTTGCCCCGAACCGTTGTTTGATTGACTCTATTAAAATTTACTTAGTTATATTGAGATTGTAACAGAATTAAGTTTGATATTCTAACGGCTGGAAACTGAAACAATGTAGCGTTTAAGTTACATGGTTTTATTGTTATTCCGTCTAGTAGCCTATATATGATCAACTAACATAAGGCATTAAAGTTGTCCACCCATATTGAACGCTGATTGGTGAAACATTTGTCGGAGAGAAAGAGAGGGATAGATTATACTGTCCATAAAATTACATCACGCTCGCACTCACAATAAATAATAATATGTAGTAACCAATAAATAACTAAAAAAAACAAGGCTATCACATATAAGCTTAATTCACCAATGGGCATCAATTTGTTTCTTTTCCTTTATCTTTTTTGACGTATGATAATATGATATTAACGATAATGCACAGTTCACGTACAAACATACTTATAGTTGCGCACGATTTAACTGCGCAGGGCGGTAACTTTGTTAATACACGTGATATAACAATAATAATGCAGTATAACATAACTCTCCTTCTGGTGCATTCGGGTAAAAACTACTCTAGGTGCTCCCCGGAGAAGCAAAAACGAGATTATGCGACCGTTTTTCATTCTTATAGCAGTGTGGACGATGCGACGCTTTTCTGAACGAATTGTACCTCGGGGCATGAATTTAATCTCGGAATTTGGAGTGTCAGATTCATAAGAACCGTCACTTGCACGGTGTTTGAATTCTTCAAGTTCTCACTTCTCGCAGCGTGACGCGTTTTGTTCATTGCAGACTCTTTTGCAGATGAATAATTTATGTTACCAAAATATCACTATTGGATGTATAAAAAATTAATTGCTGTTCGTTAGTTTCGCTAAAACTCAAGAACGACTGTGAACCGTTTCGGCTATTTTTAGTCTTCAAATATGCGTGGAAATTCCAGAAAGGTTTAAACGATTCATCACAAACTGTTTCTATGCTCAAAGAAGTGGACACGGGTCAGCTAATTTAGCTATAAAACATGCGATTTTAAAACATTATTCTTTGGGACTTTTTTTACTTATTTTATAGGCAAATATATGATGTTGAGGCATATCTCATAGAAACATGAAAGTCAAAATATGTAAGTCTTTCAGCGCTGACACTTTCACAGTATACTCTACATAAGAGGTACATGCACACCCTAAAGTATTATCACTCATTCTTTTTTAACCTTGTACAATACTACATACCTTGTATATGTTACCGGCCAAACCCGATTTAAGGACAAACTAGTTTTGTCTAGGCACAACTAGTTCTTCCTATACGCGATAGGATTAACCAGTATAGCCTAGTCCAAACTAATTTGTCCTAAGCCCGATAGGATAGACCAGTTTAGACTAGGCCAAACTAGTTGATCCTGTTATAGGTACGCACACTCTAGGATAAACTGGTATGGCCTAGTCCAAACATTAAAGTATATCAAGAATATAAGTATACCTTTCTCAATATGTGAATTATCCAACACTGAAATAATTTTTTAAATTGGACGAGTAGTTCCTGAGAAAAGCGTTCCAACAAACAATTAAACTTTATTTTATTAGTACAGTACAACCGCAAGTCATCATGTTAATAGACTAACAGAGTTGTTTGGGATTTGTCTGTATAATGCGGATTAGTGTTGTTCTGCTAAGCTGTCAGATTATGCACGGAGCCCACAAGGAACTTTATGATACAGAATCAATCTGAAAATAGCACTGGGAGGTGCTAATTGTAACATTTTTTTCTATTTTCAGAGTGCTGAATATTTCAAGTCTTTTAATCAAAAGGGAATTTTGTTATATTATTTGTATGTATTGCTTCAATATTTCTGTTATTACTATAATGTACAGGGTGATTCATGGGTCATGTGGTAAGAAAAGTATATTGTGAAGAGAATGACGCGTATAGCATAATATATACACACGAACGCACCGGTCGTTGACCTAAGACAAAAAAATGAGGGTATTCAGTAGTCAGTAGCCATACACTGCCAATCTCTGATGGCCATGACAGGCAGGTTTGACCCAATGTGCAGTTTGTGCACCACAAACCTAAACTGCCATGCCAATTCATACCCAAGTCCGATCAGTACGAATACTCTTGAATCTCATTTCTATAGTTTAACGTAGAAATTATACAGTTCTCTAAAGTTGAAAATTACACTATTGCAATGTGGTTTTGGAATTATTTGTCGATTTTATGAAATCAAGCACGTTGATTTCATTTAGTTCCATCATACATCATAACTAACTGAAATTGACGTACTTATTCAAATTTAGAGAACTTTGATCAAATTCCAAAATCGATCAGATACAAGGTGTAAAAAATGAATGATAATACTTTAGGCTGTGTATGTATCTCCTATTTATAGTATACTGTGAAAGTACTACGCTGAAAGACTTATTTTTGACTTTTATGTTTGTGTGAGAAATGGCCCAATATTTTCCTATACAATAATTTTTAAAAAGTACCTCTTTCAGCGCTGGTACTTTCTCAGTAAACTCTATATACGGGACACATACACATTAATATGTAGAAAGTATTAATGTGTAGAAAGTAGGTTCAAAAGTAAGTCTACTCAACTGACAGAACAGTTGAGTAGACTTACTTTTGAACCTACTTTGTACCTTAACCCAGTCAACTGACTGCCAATCGGCATATCAAGCTGGTGTATCACTACCCTTACATGAAAAATAAAACATGGCGGCTGCGGAGCCGACTGGAGCCGACAACGGAGATTATAAGTTGCAGTTACACTGTCATAATGAATGCGGGCGGGATTACCTCCGCAGCCAATTACATAAAAGTTGTCTGACATCCGGAATCCCACGATACGTTATCCGATATTACGTGCTAAGCTCATGTTGTGTCAAAATTGCGAACAGATTTAATTATAACCAAACGGGAATTATTTATGACTGACTAGATATTATGGAGAATTTCATCACAGTAAATAAGTACATGCCTTTCCTCCCACGGTTAATCGTAGTACTGACTGACACTTCGCAGGTTCGAATCCCGCCGAAGAAACAAAAGTTTTCTATATAACTGGCATGTATATTAAACATGAAGAGAAGGACGCGTAGAGTATATTTTTGTTTTGGCTCCTCATATCTGGGGGCACGGTCGTGCCCCCGTCAAGACGAGCCAAGCGAAGCGCAAAGGCACTACCTACCTTTTCTCGAAAGGTTTCGTCGTTTTTTTGAACTCTCGTAACTTTGCTTTGGATGATGCTAAGTAGTTGAAAATTTTAACATATAATGACACTAGTAAAAACTTGTAACATACAAAGTTTGAATGTCGTAGCTATTATACTTTAGGTTTTATCAACGTCTAAAAACCCCAGATTTCGTCACTGACTCATTTATAGATCATCAAAATTCATAAGGTCCTTCCCGGTGTCCTATAAAGCTGATATTATGTATGTAAGCTGATTTTGCTACAAAACCAACAAAAAAATTATTAAAATATAAATGCCGCCATTTTGAATCCAATGTGGTGGATGGTTCAAAATGGATGTTTATTATACGGATCTGATCTTTGATACATAAAAGGAATAATATAATATATACAAGTACATGAAAAGCCTACGATCTACTTTTTGTAGGACTGATAATCGGTCAGATTTTTAATGTAGCTTTCCATCGGCGAAAGTATTTTTCATATTCGTTCAGTGGTTTTAGAGCCTATTCCATTTAAACAAACAAACAAACAATCAAATGTTACCTCTTTATAATATTAATAATAATAATTAAAATTAATATAGATTATACATTACACTACACTGACGTTATCATTATATTCGTCTCACATCATATTGTTGTTTTATTTAACAACAGATGGAGCTTGTGCCGGACCTGTTCCATACACCGACAGTTATTTTGTGACCGACAACAATTTACAACTATTAGCTGCCTGCATATTCGCGCTAATTTGAAATAAGTGGATAAAAAAGAAATTTTCCTCTCATAAATAATATAATAATATATTTCTACTTTTATCTTCGGTAAAAGTCGGTCACCGATTAATAATTGGTGACCGACTTTTTGTAGATGAATAATAGAATAATATACTGATTGCAGTATTGCAACGCACTCAACATACATAAAGTCGGACATAAATTATATGGAGCAAATTATTTAAAAAAGTAATTTATAGTAGTTACATGCTTCTTTATACACGATATTAGACGTGCATAGGCAAAATAAGTTGGCCGATGAAGTAATAATAATAGTTTACGTCAAATAATGAATCGGTCATGCCATATTGAGATATGAGACGGATAATTACCCCCAATAGATGTGATGAACTATATCTTGAATAGTCAGACATAACTGTTCAGCATCAAAAAGTGCACAGAACTCCAGCATGACTGCGAACAAATGGCGCAATCGCTGAGAACGTTCGCTAATACTACTTGCTTCGGACAAAGCATCATCATCGTCATGTGTCCGGCAATATTATTTGGATGCGTTGTATAATCCCTATTTACTAATTACTAAATTACAATTACGCGCATAAACATTAAGCATAAATGAACAAAATATATATACTTAGTAAGCATAACAAAATAATAAATTATAACAGGAATCTTAACTGTACCTTCTCAGTACGTCCTTTCAAATTTAATGTATGTTAAAAAAAATTTACACTTATTTAAGAAGAAAAGTGAGAACCATAATAGAAATACTCGAAATAAGCATAAACTTGATGTACCAGTGACTAGACTTAGTAAAGTAAAAAAATCGTTTAAGGGCCAATGTATACGCCTATACAATAGGATCCCAGAAAACGTTCAAAATTTTTCTAACAATAAGTTTAAGAAAGTAGCCAAAGAACGTTTGTGTGCAAAAGCTTACTATACAGTAAATGATTTTATGAATGACAGCACACCTTGGGAATAAGGTAGCCCTCTGCAAGGCTATATTTAAATACTATAAAATTACTGTACTTTTGTTATTTAGTTTTAGTTCTGACATTTGTAAATCTTAAAAAAGAGCAATTTTCCATCTTTTTGGTAAAAGATGGCCCCACGCGAGTTTCTTACGCCGGTTCTTCTCGCTGGGCTAGTTCCCGAACCGGTGGTAGGCATCAAATAGTCTCGACGTTCAGAAAACATTTTGTAAAAATTTATTCTGAATAAATGTTTTTGATTTTGATTTTGATTTTGATAGGTAATTTTCAACCAATGAGCTAGACAATAAAACCCCAATAAACCGAGTTATCGAATATATACTTTGGACAAAGAATCTTTATAATATTATATTAATATACCTAATACATTTTTCATTTTATCATATTTCCTAAGATATTAATACAAACTGTATGGTGTAAACAGCAATAATTATTACGTGTATTAAATGCTTAAAAGTGACTAACGTATTTAATTTGATAAGGATTATTATTGTATTTGTCTTATAATTAGCATCTCAAACTACCACAATTGTGACCATTTTTAGGGTAAAAATCATAGCGACATACGCCGTTCTTTTAACACAATTATTGCTGGGGGCACATTTTGCTTTTGCTGTGCTTGGTTAAATTCAAACTACCGGTACTGCCTGTTATTTAGATTAAAATTTTAAATGTTTTAGGTACATTTTAATAGCATTTTTTAACCAAGCTACACGGGTTTTGACGTGATTTAAATGTCAGTCATTGGTTGAAAATTATCACGTAATTCGAAACATTCTCAAAATCCACTTCATTTGTTCAAGCGTAATGTTTTGTGTGCGTAATTGTAATTTCAGTACTAATTATTTGTAATAAATTATTTAATGAAAAATAGTTATATAATTCTTGTAATTCTTGTAATAAAATATGCATGGGGTCCTTACCTACCAGCATTCGTCTGATTGACCATCCCGGCGGACGGCTCGGACGCGAGCGGCGAGACACGTCACAACTCGCTGTGCCCGGTCGAATCACGGCGAAACGATTTTAATTTTGCTATATCTCCTAAGGTATTCGTTATATTTGCATGATTTAAAGGGAAAAGGGTCTTCATGAAATTCTTAATCCAACTAACGTATTTAAAATGATAAGGATTAATACCGTGATGGTATAAATAATTTTCCAAAAACCGCTTTATTGACCATATTTTGATCCTGTTAGTTATTTAGTAATTCTTAAGAGACAGACATATACTTTCATAGATTTTTTTTGACTATTAAAAAGGATTAATTTATTCATACATATTTTTTGAGTAACTTAAACCATTTATGCAGCGCACGCAACGATAGTCCTCATATTATGTCAATAATTTTTCCGTTTTTGCAACATTTCTCACTGACGCTTCGCTCCTATTGGTCCCAGGATAATGTTATATAGCCTAAAGCCTTCCTTTATAAATGGACTATCCAACAAAAAAATAATTTTTCAATTCTAACCAGTAGATCCTGAGATTAGCGCGTTTAAACAAACAAACAAACAAACTCTTCCGCCTTATAATATTAATTAGTATAGAAGTAAAGATTCCTTTTATAAATTAAAGATCATTAGATCCTTATAACAAACAAGCCCAGCGCCGCGACGCCCAACGCCGCGACGCCAACGCCCAGCGCCGCGACGCCGAGCGCCGCGACGCCTGCCGACGCCCAGCGTTGCGACGCCTGCCGAAACCCAGCGTCGCGACGCCTGCCGACGCCCAGCGTCGCGACGCCGAGGGCCGCGACGCCTGCCGACGCTCAACGCCGCGACGCTGAGCGCCGCGACGCCTGCCGACGCCCAGCGCCACGACGCCGAGCGCCGCGACGCCTGCCGACGCCCAGCGTCGCGACGCCTGCCGATGCCTGCCGACGCCCAGCGCCGCGACGCCTGTCGACGCCGAGCGCCGTGACGCATGACGACGCCCAGCGCCGCGACGCCTGCCGACGCTCAGCGTCGCGACGCCTGCCGACGCCGAGCGCCGCGACGCCTGCCGACGCCCAGCGCCACGACGCCGAGCGCCGTGACGCCTGCCGACGCCCAGCGTCGCGACGCCTGTCGACGCCTGCTGACGCCCAGCGCCGCGACGCTTGCCGACGCCCAGCGCCGCGACGCCGAACGCCGCGACGCCTACCGACGCTCAGCGTCGCGACGCCAGCCGACGCCCAGCGCCACGACGACACGCCACGCCACGCCCAGCGCCACGTCGACGAGCGCCGCGACGCCTGCTGACGCCCAGCGTCGCGACGCCTGCCGACGCCCAGCGCCGCGACGCCTGCCGACGCCCAATGCCGCGACGCCTGCCGACGCCCAACGCCGCGACGCTGAGCGCCACGACGCCTGCCGACGCCCAGCGCCGCGACGCCTGCCGACGCCCAGCGTCGCGACGCCTGCCGACGCCCAGCGTCGCGACGCCTGCCGACGCCCAGCGTCGCGACGCCTGCCGACGCCCAGCGCCGCGACGCCGAGCGCCGCGACGCCTACCGACGCTCAGCGTCGCGACGCCTGCCGACGCCCAGCGTCGCGACGCCTGCCGACGCCCAGCGTCGCGACGCCTGCCGACGCCCAGCGCCGCGACGCCGAGCGCCGCGACGCCTACCGACGCTCAGCGTCGCGACGCCTGCCGACGCCCAACGCCGCGGCGCTGAGCGCCGCGACGCCTGCCCACGCCAAGCGCCGCGACGCCTGCCGACGCCCAGCACCGCGACGCCTTTCTGTATGGTAAAACGGCCATTGTGTTTTCTTTTAACATAGAAAACGTAGGTCACCGTAGTATCAAAATATTATAATAGTCATATTATATCTTGATGCAGCGTCATAATGTTGTGGCGGTACCTATTACTAGCGCCACAATCCTGCATCGCGCTATCGAAGTTTTCTAAGTCCGGCGCTATATATACGACATCTCAAAACTAGTACAGTGGGCTTCGGCCTGACCGAGCATACCATCTCGCTCGGTCGGAGATCTCCCTTTGGGGCTTCCTCTTGTACACCCACAATGTTATTTTCAAGTTTGGTTAGGGCAATGCAGGCCGATCACCTGATGGTCTGACAAGAAAGATGATCCATGCGTCGGATGGGCATGTAAAAAGTCGGACCTGCGCCTGTTCTCTCGCCAGTCGTGTCGGTTTACCATCCCATTTGAGGTTATGAGAGTAAAAGGAAGAGAGAGTGTCTTTATGTATTATGCACACACTTGGGCAATTTAAAATAACTCCTGCGTAGCTGGCCTGGTTTAAAGAAATCGGCTACCGACACCGAAATCGGTGAGGGGGTCTATTATTATTTATAGTCATAATTACTGGTTTGGCTTCCTATTTCATTCGTTTCCAAAACCTTGATGTCAATCAATGGAAATCAAATTTGCATAATTTCGAGCTAAATATTTCTGGACATAATATGTACGACTTTAATATTAAAATTATAATAATCTCGAAACTACACCGTACAGCACACACAAACATAATCACGTGTATTTGCCCCGCGTACGTAAGTTCTGCAATATGCGTTTAAACAGAAAAGCAAATATTATACGATAGTGTATCGCAGTTCCCGGTAGAAATTACTGGCCGTAAAAGCTTTTTCCGTCGACATTTTTATATTGCACACATCCGCTCGTATTGTGCTCGGAAATAATGCACGATCATTTTATCACATCCAATATACAATTGAAAAGTGGTCATTATGTTTCCACAACGTAAACTAGATGAATTTATTATTGTTGTACATGTTACAAGTAAATCCCGAGAAATCGTACAGTTATTATTGCTATATGCTTATTTTACCGCGTTTTCAACTCTGTATCTGTATTAAATTTCATAAAAGTTACAGCGCAATCCCCCAGCATTTAGAAAAAAAATATTACCTTCATCACAAAGTAGATAATAAACCTTTATCGTGTTTCTGTATTGTAGTTTTCTATATTGTTTTTTTTTTATTATTGTATACCTGTATTTTATTTGGAAAAATTGCAAATTTTTCAAGTGCCAACTTAATAATAGACAAACTTAAAATAACTCAAAATTATTTCTTTATTCTTACATGCTTGCCTGTTTAAATGTTATTCTGTTGAAGATGTGTGTATCTTCTTTGTTACTTGTTTTTAAATGTAACGTGGTGTCCAACGTATTGTCCAAGTGTGTTATGAATAAATGTATATTATTATTTATAAACAGTATTTTACCTACTCGTCAACAGGGCAAGCCAAACCAACTCTGCGGTACCGCAGCGGCGCCGTAAGAACGTTGCGACACCGCCACACTGCTCGTGTGGCCTAGGCCTAACGTATACTTGAAGAACCTTTTTAAAATATGGAAACTTGAGATTAGGAAAGTTTTCTAAGCGTCATTTATGTTAATACGTTCTAAATGTTAATATTTAAATAAAACTTGTGCTTAATAATAATAACGGACGAGATAATCTCCCACCATACGTTGCCGAAGCAAACGTTAGTAATTTATTTCTTTAACAGAGTTTTTTTGACGGGAATCAATAAACTGTTAATTACCTTAGTTGTTATAACACAAAAAGGACATGGATCACGCTGCATACATGAGTGGGCCACGAAGTCAAGTAAAAAAATGTAATATAAAATATATAAATGTACATAAAAAATTTAATTTGAGCCAACTAAAATTACTGGGTATTTTGGGGCACTCTAGTGCCCCCGCTAAGTTGAAATGACAGCAAAGCGCATAGTTATCTTCTGATACAGTAACAGCCTAATAACGGTAAGCGTTATTCAAGTTGGGTCATTTCGCATGTTAATTTTGTTCATAGTCTATCATTGATTATATCAAAAGTATAAGGCACTTTTAGCAGACATAGAAGCTTCAAATTTGAAATAAATAAAAAATGTAAACATTGTCTAGTTATCTATATATTACTGCACTAATAATGTAATCGAGAGAAGTTTCTAAATCCATATAATATATGTAAGGGACTTCAAAGTTATATTTGCACTTCCGGACAAAACGCTAGTTTATGTTAATTTTCTATAAAAAGAGCTGAGATCCCATTTAACTAAACGATCAGATTAAATATGTATCACTTGTCATATGGTACATTGTGTTTTGATGCAATTGCCAAAATGTACCTTTTTTAAAAAAAAATTGAAAGATGTTTAATAATATTGTTATAGATGACCCCGACTTTGCATAAAATGGATCTCACAACTTTTTACGGTGGAAGAAATTAAGTATCAAAACTTGGCATTTTTTTACAAGTTTTTTTTAGGATTTAACCTTTTAGATATTGAAGGTACCTTTCATGTACCTGCCTGTAACACTAAACATGTCATTTTATATTTTAAATTATTAGCGTAAATTTTTAGATAACATGTTAGTATTTTTTTTTGTATTTTCTGGTGAACAAAAAAAATGGCTTCATCATTCACCACCGCATCCCGTACTTCCTGGACACTTGAAATTTATGGAGGTTGCTTTCGTACAATGGAGATAAAAAGTAGTCACGCGAAACACATCTTACGTGGTTCAACAAAAACACGCCATTGTTACAGTATGAACTTGAATAAAGCACGAATTAAAATAAAACAAACGCCCCGACCCCTTTAAGCGTAAATGATTACAAACTTAATTCAAATTTTAGATTATTCCTGAATTGGGCTAGTTAATATTAAATTTATTTACTTTTGGTCTCATTATACTGAAAACCAAAAATATGAGCAACATCTGAAATAAGAATTAGGATAAGTTTTAAAACATTTGAGTTTTAAGCAATTAACTAAAGTTGTCTATCTCTTTCTCGCAAAACGATATTAAATATTGAATAAAGGCCATGACTTAAATGGACACTTCACACCACGTCAATCTGACCGTGATAAGTATCCGAAGCAAGTGCTTTTGTTTTAGTGGATGTGTATTGTCTAGTACCTGTAACACAAGTGTGTTACAGGTAATGTCTGGTACCTGTGACACAAGTGTGTTACAGGTACCAGACAATACACATCCATGACCCAGGAACACAAACTTTTATTTCTCTCGGCGGGATTTGAACCCACCACACGAAAAGTTTCGACCGGCTTCGCTGTGTCCGTAAACCCCTTTTTGTCTGGTTTGTTTGTTAATTACCTATCCACGTCTCAATAATGCAATGGGACCTAAGTTTTAAATCTGCTAGTAAATCCCCAGTTCGTGCCCCGGTATAAGCGCGCGGATAAAGAAGAGTGATCGTCTCTTTCCTTGCTCGTTTACTAGATATCATAACATAATACTCGCAATATACGGATCACGGAATATGCTGATTTTATTGTTTTATTCTTTATGAACCAATGGAGGGATGTTTTTATATTTTGTAGTCCAATTATTGTTAATATTGATAAACTATTGTCGCAAACATTTATATTTTCATTAAAAAAAGGTTGTGTTTAGCATCAGTTTTCTGACGGAGAAAATACTTGAAAGCGGATTAAATCGGCTCAATAATATACCTTTTATTTGAAAAAATTATAGATTTCAAAACTTTTAAACTTAAAATAAAGGGATAGTATACTAAAAAAAGTCCTCTGCCCCGACTGCCTGTCTGTCTGTTCGCGATAAATTCAAAAACCACTCCACCAATTCATACTGTTTCCACTAGTAGATAATTCACAAGGAAGGTTTTAGTAGATTTATTTGTATAATTTTTGTATACATTGCCTAAAATATAGGTATAATGAAATTTGTTGGAGTCGTCAACATTTTACGAGAACTCTGTCTTAGCCCTAAGTCTATAAATGTTTGTAAGGTTCTATATAAGTGCAGCGGTGGCAGTGCTGTTACCGCTGCGATGTCGTGTGAAAACTATCTCAGTACATATAGGCAGCTGTGAAACGGCTCATTTTGCGGGGACGGCAAACGGGGATGCAAATAAAAACTTAGGAATTTTGTCTTTATTGGTGTAATTATAAACCAAAAAAATTTAAGTGACTTACGAATTGTCAAGCAAGCGAGCTGCAATGATGAATTATAGCTAAGACTCTAGGTAATGTCGACTTTAAAACAAAAAAAAGTAGATCATCGGTTCATGCGTTTATGATCTGTAACATAGACACACACATACACCTCCCACTAATAACTACACCAACATAAACAAAAAAAAAGTTGAAGTGACTTACGAATTGTCAAGCCAGCGTGCTGACGATAGTGAATTATAGCTAAGACTCTCGACAGTGTCAACTATTAAACAGAAGAAACTAGATCAAAATCGGTTCATGCGTTTATAAACTACGATATACCATAGACACACACATACACCTCCTCCTGCACCATTCTGATTTCATTGGAGATAAAAAAAATCTGAATTCCGATAAAGCAACAGTTGATACATTCCAACGTAGACCCGAAACGATACAGCTTTTAGGGGATTTATTCCTTTCTCTCCCAGTGATAAATGAATGTTAATTCTTTTTGGGCGCGTGGATGAATGAACTCGCTAACTAACGAGCGCGGTTGTGATCGCTCACAATTAGTGACCACGTAACGACCACGTGTTATTTACGTTTATTATTATTACCGGCCAGTAATGTACTATTTTTTAACCTGCGCCCGAATATATTTTCGGGAATGGTGCAATTAAACGCCATTTTAGGCTAATTACAGTATGTGAGTTGGTGGTCGATTACAATAATATGTTTTATTCTGAGTATATTGTAAACTAAGGGTGTGTTTCACCAGGAAATGTTAAAATAATCCTTCGTTAAATATCATGTTCTTCCTCTCGTAATTCCTATCAATGAATGAGAAGGAATGGTATTTTAACACGCCGTTAACACTTCATACAACTGATTAGCTGATGTGACGGAAAGGTCCATAAGTAAAATAATATATTATTAATACCATTATAATCAAAAGTAAAAAACCTGAAAGCCACGATCGAAAGCTCCAAGGCCCTTACTCTCCAAACTGATTCGATTTTGATTCAGATTGTATCGTGGCGCGTACTTTCGAATAATTTATTCTGATTGTCAGTCGATTGAGATGGTCGGGAGTACAAAAAGTTACGATCTAACGATTGTCTTTATCCTGGTTTGTTTGAAAGTAATCCACCAAATAAAACACCGAAAGCCGTTAAGTTTGAACTGACTCGATTCTCGATTGTGTCGGGAGTAACCCTGCAGTTTGGAGAGTAAGGCTCCTGGCCTGATGCTGATGATGTATTTCGTACAGACAAGGGAACATTGTTGGTGTGGTTCACACAGCTATGATTTGGCATTGTTCGTACGTTCTGTAATAGTAATTAATTTATACGAAGCTATTAGGTCGGCGCACCCTCATCAAAAGAAACTACAATAGTTGGGTAGAGACGTCCAAAGTGTTGAATATTCCTGCAACGTATATTATTATTTATTACGTAAATTAAACTTTACAAATGAGGCATTTTGCCAATCACTGTTGTTAATTATAATAACTGACAGGGTTTGATCGTATGAGTGTTTGTAATGCGTGTTTAAGGCCAAATAATGAAAAAGTAAAAATTAAATATGTACGAAAAGATTGTGTGGATCACAACCTTTACATTTAGGCGTATGAAAAAAACAGGCAGAATAGAAAACCTCCTCCTTTTTTGGAAGTCGGTTAAAAATAGACCTTGGGTGAAATTCGAACCAGAGTTGCAAAAGTGCGAGATTGATGTAAGTATAAAATATCTGTCCCTTCCTTTCTCTCTGACAAAAGCTCCACTAATCAGAGTTAAATATGGGTTGTTAATATAAACGAATTGTAAGTTGATCATACTTTTTATAATATATAAAAATGAATTGCTGTTCGTTAGTCTCGCTAAAACTCGAGAAAGGCTGAACCGATTCGGCTATTTTTAGTCTTGAAATATTCGTGGAAGTCCAGGGAAGGTTTAAACGGTTTGTATCTTTAACGAAGTGGGCACGGCTCAGCTAGTTTATATATAAAAATCAATTGCTGTTCGTTAGTCTCGCTAAAACTAGA
The DNA here is from genome assembly GCA_905187575.2 of Celastrina argiolus. Taxonomy (NCBI): domain Eukaryota; kingdom Metazoa; phylum Arthropoda; class Insecta; order Lepidoptera; family Lycaenidae; genus Celastrina; species Celastrina argiolus. The sequence goes on along the minus strand of LR994599.1, from coordinate 13,583,802 downwards.
GAACGGCTAAACCGATTCGGCTATTTTTAGGCTTGAATTTCGTGGAAGTCCAGGTAAGGTTTAAACGGTTTATATCTTCAACGAAGTGGGCACGGGGACCCGTACAATATAATTTTCCCCTTGTTAGTATAACTTAGCCAATTTTATTACTATTTGCTATTAAATTCTAGTTTCATGTATTTTATAAGCTCTGCTACTTTTCTTGCCTCTTAAGTAAATGTTATTGGTCTAGTTACAGGATATAACTTACAGTTAAAGGTTGGCGATTCTGCTCTAGTCCTTGGAAACATATAAACAGCGTTTATTTTAAATCTTTCTAACTCATACCCACATTTTTATTCATTAGGACAAATACTTACAACTATCACGTCACAGGATTTTGAACGCTAATTTCATGTAGCGAAGGTCTGAAGTGGTTCAGTGAGGTATTAGGTGGAATTGTAATGTTTGTTAGTGAGGCTTCCGTTAATGTTCTTTGTAAAGGTAACAAATAACGTCTAATCAGAGTTCAGACCGACCGCTATTTGTTCGGCCCAAGACATATTGCACTCTACACCATTAAAAATATATGAACGTACAGACCGCTTCGTCACTATCAGATGTAATTTATTTTGAAACGAAATAGGTTTTAATGTAATAATAAAGCCTCCCACTCCGATTTCGGTGACGGTGGCCTTGTTACATTGAAACTAGCTACGCAGGAGTTATAGTGCCCAAGTGTGTGCGCAATACACAGAAGCACTATCCTTCCTTCACCCTCGTAGCCCAGTGGGACGGGTGACACGACTGGCGTGAGATCAGGCGCAGGAGGGACTGTTAACATCCGACGCATGGATCATCTTTCTTGTCAGACAATCAGGTGATCAGCCTGCATTGTCCTAACCAAACTTGAAAACAAACATTTTTACTATAATAACACACAACTTTTATTTACACTAGTTTTTTACAGCAAAAAATGACCCAATAGCATACATTTTGTTATGCTGTTATGTATGTTACAATAATTTAAAAAAGTACCTCTTTCAGCACTGGTACTTTCACAGTGTACTCTATACAGGGTGTAAAAAGAGCAGTCACTATAACTTTGGGATAGGATAGTAGGACTTTGACTGATTCTAGAAATGAATTTTTTTCATTATTTATTTTTTGAAAAAAAAAATTTTGCAATTTATTATTTTACTCGCAAGGCTGAACTGCTTGGAACAACGCTCTGCATTAAATTCTTAAATCTTATATTTTTTGCCCTAGTACGTAATGAACGTCTTACGCGTGCTATTGACCTCTCAGCGTAATCAGCTGATCGCTGTGTTGTGCACGTTGTACGTTGTATTGAATTTTTTTTAATTTTTAAAACAGTGGATTAAAAGCAAATGACTAGTACCAATGGATATATCTCTTGCCTGGTTATTTCCCCACGAAGTTATAGTGACTGCTCTTTTTACACCCTGTATAGGAATCAGATACACACCCTAAATCACTCTTATTTTTCACCTTGTATAGTTTTATGATGATCGATTTCTTTCATTAAGGCATATCTATACAATTGACAATACATAAGGTTCACCCGAGTCGGGCTCAACTTTGAAAAAGCTGATTAATGATGATATGAACAGCATTAACCTAGTGAAATGGAAAATTTCTGGATCCCTTAGCACTTGATAGTTCGATGAGGTGGAAATAACCGCGACCCTTCTGGGTACTTGTGGTCTTAACCCAAATTATGAATATAGAGGTTACCCGTGACGCACAAAAGGAAATTACGAGGCACCGTACATTTTCCAAATAAGTTCTTTAAGCACACTTGATCGTGGAAGACCCTATCGCCCGGTTTCTGAAAGGCTGATCAAATTGTTCAATTGGTCAAGTCAGCTAATATGAACGCCGATTGGTGAACATCACTTCGCATTCACTGTTTTCACCAATGAGCGTTCAGATTAGTTGATTTGATCAATTGATCAATTTGATCAGCCTCTCAAAATATCTATTCAGAATATATATCTGTGAGAAATCGGCCCATTAGTTTTGAAGCCTATTAGCCTATTCATTGTAAACAAAATATGTGTTCTCTTGATAATATTAGTATAGATCTAGTACGGCTCTTCGCTTGGAGACCTTATGATCGATTCCCGCGTTGGAACAACAAAAAAATGCTGGTTAGAACAATGCAAGCTGATCCGAGTTGATCCGACCTATCGGTCAAAGATGTCTAACCGACTTTTTTATACATAGGATGGCTAAATAGTCGGTTTTTTGTCTGATATCTTGTTGTATGTCGTAATTTTGATAAAATAATCTCTGGAATTTTTATACCTTAAAAATTGTTGTTTAATATATTTTTTAGATTAATAAGATTCACTCCTTGTAGTAATTTTAGACCTTTGATTTAAATTAAATAAAGCAAGAAAGTAATTTAAATAAGGTGCCAAAACAAATAATGCCAAATGTCAAAAAAACTAAGCAAAAACGTGTAGAGACACGTCATTCTCTTCACACTATATTCGGCTTAAGATATGAACCATGAATCATTCTGTATACGCGCGTGGGGTAAATTGAATAGGAAAAAAAGATATAAAACTAGCTGACCCATGCCCACTTCGTTGAGCATAGAAACCGTTTAAGCCTTCCCGGAACTTCCATGAACATTTCAAGACTAAAGATAGCCGAATCCCTTCACCGTTCTCGAGTTTTAGCGAGACTAACGAACAGCAATTTATTTTTATATAAAATTAGCTGATCAGTGCCCACTTCGTTGAGCATACAAACCGTTTAAACCTTCCCTGGACTTCCATGAATATTTCAAGGCTAAAAGATAGCCGAATCGGTTCAGCCGTTCCCGAGTTTTAGCGAGACTAACGAATAGCAATTAATTTTTATATATAAGACTAGCGGACCCGTGCCCACTTCTTTGAGCAAAGAAACAGTTTGTAATTAGCGTTCAAACCTTCCCGGGACTTCCACAAATATTTCAAGACTAAAAATACCGGAATCGGTTTAGCCGTTCTCGAGTTTTAGCGAACAGCGATTCATTTTTACACTAAAAGTTCGCAAACGATGTAAAATGCACAGTCGCTCAGTCAAGTAAAAGTTCAATCGTACTTTAAACGTGTTAATCCGCTTAATAAGTGTTGATGCCGGCTCGCCGCGGCGGGATCGCTCCTCCCGCCAGCTTCCACTCCATAATCTTTGCCGTCTATTGTCAAACTTTGACTGACTGAATTCGACAGACCATTAAAGGGATGTGCGCACGATAAACCTGAAAATTGGAATTTGAAAATTGTTTTTGCAATACTTGATACCCACAGTTGATGTCAAGGAGGATATAAGCAGATATCGTGCTAAATATAAAGAGAGACTAATAATTCACACAAGCTAGTGATTTAATACTCCCTAAGAAGAAGATAATAAGAGTTAAAAGATGGCAAATACTACAATTAGATAAACAGCAGTAAAATCCAAACTAGATGGGAAAAACTTAGGGAGCAAATGTTGATACGCCCCTCCATAATAAGTATAACACAAAGCCAAAACATCTGATTATATTAGATCGCAGATAAAAATAATAATTAAATAAAAATCTTGATATCTAAGACTGAGGCAGGCTCAGGCTTATAATCTGAAATGGGACGGACAGAGTCAGCCGAATGCATGAACCGCTGAACAAAGACAATCCCTGAAGATGGACGATGCCGCTGGAGCTGGCCAAAGAACATATGATACGACCACGTGGATATACATTAGCCAGGCTGGCTGGCGGTGGTGGAGAAAAGAGATAGAACCTTGCTGAAGGTCTTTGCCCGGAAATAGCTATTCAACTAATAAAAAATAGACATCTTCTTTCCCATCAGCACGTGTGGTACCTAAGGAGCTTCTTACTACTTCTCATTCATTCTTCTGATTAATTTTCTTGCAGGTCCCAAGATAGATCTAGCATGTCCCTCGGGCACCCCTGAGATATCAAAGGGTTTCTGCGGTTGGTTACCACTGTCAATCCTAGCTACACAGGAGTTGCAAATTTGTGGTGAGCTATTTCCCCTTTCTCTCCTGCTAAAAGAAATGCTTTTTTTAGCAGGAGGATTTGCAACCACAATCATGTTTGCGACTACGATTACAATAACACTAAATTAGAAATTTAAAAAACCCTCCGACTTAGCGTGTTTTATTCCTATCACACCTAACAAACGACATGATCTTGAAGACCTGAACCGATTTCCACCAAACATCTAAGTATACTCTCGACTAATATTATATACCTTTCAAACAAAAATCGTATTAAAGTCGGATCATCCGTTTGGGAGCTACGATGCCACAGACACACACACATTTACACAGACACGTCATACTTATAGCACCCGGTCGTTTTTACGTCGGGGTTAAATATAAAGATTGCGTTAAAACGATTAAGCCATACATAAAGTACCTTTTTAAATTAGTTGTTACACAAGTATTTTGTGTTTCCGCTTTGTAGTAATTTGCAGTGTCATCGGGTTAAAGTACGCCGAGCAAATTAGGGCACGGGGAAAAATGTGAGAATTGTGTAACGAGATTTTAAACAGATTATTTTTTTTTGTTTACCGCATTGAAAATTTATAAAACTTTTTACCCATTTTGTCGAAAATTTAGAGATATTTTAATTCCCTTCATTTATTGTTTATATAGAGAAGAAGCAGAATGATAATAATCTATGCCTATATATATATCTTATCGTATCTTATATATAAAAATGAATTGCTGTTCGTTAGTCTCGCTAAACTCGAAAACGGCTGAACCGATTCGGCTATTTTTAGTCTTGAAATATTTGTGGAAGTCCAGGGAAGGTTTAAACTGTTTCTATGCTCAACGAAATGGGCACGGGTCAGCTAGTCACTATGACACATTTTTGTTTTCTAGTTCCATCATCGCAATTAGCGAGTGGATAACGATTCATTCGCTAATTATTGTGAACCAAACATTATTTGATTATAATTTATCATCAGGGTGCCCAAGGCCTACTTTTTGCAGTATATATAATCGGGTGCATTTTCAACCATTTTTATTTTGAGCAACTTTTTGAATGACGTGTACGTTGTACAATGTACATAATATAATATTGCGATCAGTTTGCAAAAAAGTGATTTATTTTTTCACCTACAAATAGTCGGACACCGACTACAGCGGGCACCGACTATGGTGGGCACCCTAATAGGTAAAATAAATAATAGGTTGGGGAAAAAGTATTTTCGCATTATAGTATGTATGAACTTGTCATAAAATCTCTTGGGGGTTTTGCAAAAATTGGTATCAAGTGTATCTGGATGATTTTGGTATCATTAAAAAGTTTTACTTTTACCGAAGACAATTCCAAATTCAAATTAGGTCAATGTGAGATTTCATTTGTTTTTCTTATTGTTAAAATGATTCTAATGAAGAAATTCCATAGGTACATTTTTTTAATTTATTACAAAAAAGGTAAAAAGGCAACACGAAACCGCGCTAAAAAGCCGTGAAAAATTTTTTTAGTTTCGGTGGTAGGTGGTGTTAATGCGTCCGCCGTATTGTCCTGACCTTGCACCTTCAGATTTCCACCTGTTTCGGTCGCTGCAGAATTCCTTAGGCAGTGTCAGGTTGACATCACAAGAGGACCGCCAAAACCACTTGTCACAGTTTTTTCATCAGAAGCTTCAAACTTTTTATAGCAATGGGATCATGTCCCTACCAACAAGATGGCAATAAGAACAATATTACACCCAGTAATTTTGTTCGATATACATCCTGACTGGTGAGACATGTGCAATACTTACGGAGAGTACTCGGTACTCGATTCCCATTATAAATATGTAATAAAATTGGGGTACTTAACCTTTTACCAAATTTTTCTTTAAATAAATATATACTATCAAAATTACGCAGCTAGGCGCGGCACCCCGGCGGCGGCGTGCGACTTCGACGTAGGTAGTACGGGCGCGTCCCTACCCGCGGTGTCCATGCGTTGGGTAAAGAATTATTCAAGTTCAAGATACATTTACTCAGTGATTAATTGATATTATTTTTTATATTATTTTTTTTCATCTCATATAATAGCCAAATTTCACGTCCTCATGTTTCACCAGTCACACTGTATACTTTAGTCAATTGTAAAAAAACTTTATAAATGTAGCATGTGCCACTATCTACGCAAATTGAAGTGGCTGTGTGTGTGACCCGTCAGTCATAAAGGTTTATTTACATTGACTAAACAATTTGTTTTATACATCATAAAATAACGTTCGAGTTAATCCTCGTTGAATCGTTTTTACGATTTCCCCAATTTCTGTAAGGGTTTATATCACCCGGCGGTATCGTCTCTACGAAATTGTTTCTCGTAACACGCGGGGTGTGGAAAAGATTTGATTGCCAATCTGTACGTCAGTGTTTAATGTTTTCATGCTCAAAATCGCATGAGAACCTTAATATTTTTGGCACACGATTTATTAGATGACGACCTCCGTAGCGCAGTGGTTGAGCGCGTTGGTGCTCGAGCGGGAGGTCGCGGGTTCGAATCCCGCTGAGAGAACAAAAAGTTTTCAATGTTCCTGGGTCATGGGCGTGTATTAAATTTGTGTATAATATAATAACAATCTTAAATATGTGTATAGTATAAAAGTATTAAATTTATTTCAATTGTTCGGTACCTGTAACACAAGTTCTTCGGATACTTAGCACAGGGCCAGATTGACATGGCGTAAACCGTCCATAGATATTAATATTATTATTTAATGCTGTGTAAGTTTTTAATGGGTATAAAGGGTGTAAAAATATCAGTCACTTTAACTTTGGAACACGATTATACCTTTAAGGGCCAATATTCAATCGTCAGATAACTTTAACCTAAGGAATAAATATGTGACTTTATCAGATTTTGTATGGAACAAATGTCAAAGTCACATGTTTATTCAACAGATAAAAGTTATCTGAAAAATCGGTTCAAATACAGAAAGGTGCCAAAACAGAAAATACTCTCACACGTCAATCTATTCACACTATATTCGGCTTAATATATAATAGCTCACCTCACCGATTTCGATGTCGGTAGCCGATTTCATTGAAACCAGGCCAGCTAGGCAGGAGTTGTTTTACTCAAGTGTGTGCGCAATACCCAAAGATACTCTCTCTTCCTTTTACTCTCATAACCCAGTGGGACGGTAAACCGACACGACTGGCGAGAGAACAGGCACAGGACCAACTTTTTACATACCCATCCGACGCATAGATCATCTTTCTTGTCAGACAATTAGGAGATAAGCCTGCATTGTCCTAACCAAACTTGAAAACAAAATTTTTTGTTGTTTCAACGCGGGAATCGAACCCACGACCTCCGGGTCGAAAGCGAAGCTCTGAATCACTAGACCACGAAGGGCTTAATATATGACTTCTGATCCTATACGAATGATATACAGGTATCACTCGTATACGATCAGAAGCCACCGAACGAGTACGTTTTCGAGATAACTCGCCACGCGGGATCATTTCCGTTCCGTCAATCACCCGTCTGCGCTGTCCGGGGTGACACTAATGAGCTTCGAACCCGCTGACCATCGCGGCAGATATTAGAAACAAATTGCTTGCTTTTTTTGTAGAAAAAAAATACAGAGTAATCAATTTATAGTTGGTTGTCGTCATAGAGTTGTAGAAGTTTTATCTAAACGGTTATTAACTTATGATACATAGAATAAATAATTAATCCAAAGCCATTTTATTAAAATCTACCTAAATCTTATATATAAAAATGAATTGATGTTGTCTCGTTAAAACTCGAGAACGGCTGAATCGATTCGGCTATTTTTATTCTTGATATATTCGTGGAAGTCCAGGAAAGGTTTAAACCGTTGCTCAACATAGGGGGCACGGTTCAGTTAGTATATACTTATACTATATTTACTTTTGTTATAAAATCCCAAAATATGTAAATTTATACATATTTTTTTTCAATTGAAATTTACTTAGTGAGAAATGTTTGACATGCATTTAACGAATATTACGAATTAATAAATACATAATGGATACAAAATTATATCGTACCTTTGAAACAACAACACGTTTTAAAAATAAAGCACGTGCAATAATAAAACCATTACAAAAAGGAGCGTTAAAAGTACGGACGTTAAGTTGTTTCTAGACAAAATGGCGATGTAGTGTGTGGTGAGTTTAATAGCACTTCGAAGGCTGTCGCGGCTGACCGCCAGTAGCCGGGCCAAGTCGGAAACATTAAGGTTCCATCAGCGCCATATTTTCCGGCGAGCGGTGAATTTTCACGGCATCGGCCCGACTCGACACGCCTTTGCACTCACCGAACACTTGTGTACCGGCTCTCCTTCGCCAATATTTTCACACATTTTTGTATTTTAAGACGTGACACGAAGTTTACGGGCGGACTTATTTGACTTTATTTCGGCTACGTTTGTTCTGCTTATATCCATTAGAGCAGACTCCGCCGGGCGCGTTCGGGCGTGCAAGATTTAAGCTACTTATCGACTACCTGTGTGAACTTAGTTGCGAAACTTTATTCGAAACTGCAAAGTTTGACATATTGCATTGTGTCTTACGTACTATTAAAATCTTCGTAACTTCGTGCCGGCAAGTTGATAGGAAACTTGGGAAAATGCCTGAATTTGTATTTATAGAGACGAGATGTAGTAGACAGTTTTTGAATTATTTCTGGAGATATGTATGTATGTATAATATTATGTCCCCCCCCACAAGATGGACCGACGCGACGATCTGGTCCGAGCCGCGGGCAGCCATTGGAGGAGGCCTATGTTCAGTGGATGTCTTCAGGCTGATGATGATGATGATGACGTATGTATGGTAAAACGTTGATGAAAAATTTTCTGGTAAAAAAACTACGTTTATAAAACCGACTTCAAGAAATAAAAAGTATAAAATAATGTTTTTGACGTTGTAGTTACAATTATTAATGCTCTTTTTGGAGTCGGTGTCAGCAAAGGTTAGTTTGTTTAAAAAAAAAACAGGCTGCATTGAGAACCTCCTACTTTTTTGGAAGTCGGCTAAAATTGCTAATATAATATTAGTCATTATTTATTAGCGAATACAAAATTATTAGTCTTTTTTTAAGTAAGGCAAGGCATTATTTAAGACAGACAGTAGTGTAATAAAGTGCATAGCCTTAAATCAAACATCTTTTTACCTTTTAAGTAGCATAGTATCCTAGAGAACACGTGTCTATCACGTATGAAAAAAATGTGTTGTCTCAGTGTTTAGTTTTAGTAAATCATTTTAATTTAGTAAATTATTTTATAATTGATCTTGTAGCCAAATTCCAGGTATTTCAGTGTCAGTGCCGATTTTTTCAAATTTGACCTATGCGTAGAAAACAAGGTCGAATAATAATGTATCTAGTGTTCCAATGTCTATCAAAATTTAAAACAAAAATCTTTTGTAAAAGATACTTTTCCACAGCGTCTTTTTTTTGTGAAAGTATACAAACATTTCCTTTAAAAATACGCATATACCGAGATGATCCCTCCTTGTGTGTAATAAAATTACACCTTTGGGCATCTTTGACGTCCGACAAACGCCCCGTGAAATTGAAACGCCCGTCCGCCGCGACGGGGAAATGCCGCTAGTTTTTCTTTTACACGGACTATATATTTTTTCCTGACTGGACTATATAATGTAATGGGGAACTATTACGGTATATAGTGTAAAACTTTTGCTAAAAAGAACAGTCACTATGACTTTGGAATATGATTATCCTACCTTTTCTCATTCTAGAAATGTATTTTTTTTACAAAAATTAAAAACAATAGACTATATTTTTTTAACAAAAAGGTTAAACCCAGGTTAACACGCAACAGGATTGGAAGGGCATTATTCATTATGAGCTGTTACCACCAGGCAGGACCATCAATTCTGAACTGTAATGTGAACAACTGATGATATTAAAGCAAGAAGTTAAGAGAAAGCTACCTGAATTAATCAACAGAAGGGGTGTACTTTTTCACCATGATAACGCTAGACCTCACACATCTATATCCACTCAAAAATTACGGGAGTTTGGCTGGGAGGTGTTAATGCATCCGCCGTATATACTGACTTTACACCTTCAGATTTCCACCTGCTTCGGTCACTGCAGAATTCCTTAGGCAGTGGCAGTTTTTTCATCAGAAGCCCCAAAACTTTTATAGCAATTGGAATCATGTCCCTACCAACAAGATGGCAAAAAGTTATCAAACAAAATGGCACCTATATACTTTAGTCCTTTAGTCCTTTAGTCCTTTAGTCCTTTAGTCCTTTAGTCCTTTAGTCCTTTAGTCCTTTAGTCCTTTAGTCCTTTAGTCCTTTAGTCCTTTAGTCCTTTAGTCCTTTAGTCCTTTAGTCCTTTAGTCCTTTAGTCCTTTAGTCCTTTAGTCCTTTAGTCCTTTAGTCCTTTAGTCCTTTAGTCCTTTAGTCCTTTAGTCCTTTAGTCCTTTAGTCCTTTAGTCCTTTAGTCCTTTAGTCCTTTAGTCCTTTAGTCCTTTAGTCCTTTAGTCCTTTAGTCCTTTAGTCCTTTAGTCCTTTAGTCCTTTAGTCCTTTAGTCCTTTAGTCCTTTAGTCCTTTAGTCCTTTAGTCCTTTAGTCCTTTAGTCCTTTAGTCCTTTAGTCCTTTAGTCCTTTAGTCCTTTAGTCCTTTAGTCCTTTAGTCCTTTAGTCCTTTAGTCCTTTAGTCCTTTAGTCCTTTAGTCCTTTAGTCCTTTAGTCCTTTAGTCCTTTAGTCCTTTAGTCCTTTAGTCCTTTAGTCCTTTAGTCCTTTAGTCCTTTAGTCCTTTAGTCCTTTAGTCCTTTAGTCCTTTAGTCCTTTAGTCCTTTAGTCCTTTAGTCCTTTAGTCCTTTAGTCCTTTAGTCCTTTAGTCCTTTAGTCCTTTAGTCCTTTAGTCCTTTAGTCCTTTAGTCCTTTAGTCCTTTAGTCCTTTAGTCCTTTAGTCCTTTAGTCCTTTAGTCCTTTAGTCCTTTAGTCCTTTAGTCCTTTAGTCCTTTAGTCCTTTAGTCCTTTAGTCCTTTAGTCCTTTAGTCCTTTAGTCCTTTAGTCCTTTAGTCCTTTAGTCCTTTAGTCCTTTAGTCCTTTAGTCCTTTAGTCCTTTAGTCCTTTAGTCCTTTAGTCCTTTAGTCCTTTAGTCCTTTAGTCCTTTAGTCCTTTAGTCCTTTAGTCCTTTAGTCCTTTAGTCCTTTAGTCCTTTAGTCCTTTAGTCCTTTAGTCCTTTAGTCCTTTAGTCCTTTAGTCCTTCAATTTCGTCAAATTCGTCAATTGTAAATAAACTTTATGAAAAACCTTTTGAATTTTTATATAAAATTAGAAGAAACTTTTTCCCCAACTTAATATTATATCATATTTTTTAGTCTCCAAAATGCAACCACAATTAGATAAGTTAAATATTAAAAACGCAAAGATTAAGTTTATAATCACTCTCCTCTGCAATTATGAACAGTTCAAAGTGTACTACGTAAGCAATCATAAAGTTTTTATCGCACTTAAACAAATCGCGTAATGAATACGCGCGATCTATCAGAATTAGAACCTCCCGCCGGATGATCGATGCGAGGAAATGAACTCGATATTTTCTGAGAGCGCGTGATGCGGGACCGGCACTTCATCACAACATGTCATGATACGATCTATGATATCGGCAGATACTGATTTTACTGTTACGATATTATGGTAAAGTGTTATGATACAATTTTATTAATATTATCATGACATCTGTGGCTATATGATACAATATATTATGATGCATTTAGGCCCGTAAAAATAAAACAGTCTCAACCGTAACATCTACTTGAGAACCTATTTGACAGATAAATAAAAACGTTTCGTGTCACTTGAATCAATGGAGAACTTTACTTATGTTATAGTACGTCCGAGATAAATTTAACCTAAACGTAAACAAACCAAAAACATCGATTTACTTAATGTACACACTTTGACCGGAATTTTAATGAATTACCCTACATTATCCAATACATTTTATAACATTTAAACAATAAATAATCGAAAAAAAAAATTACAGAAAAAATACGCAATTTATTCATTATCATTGTATTAATATTGGCCAATTAGCATCACTGACTAGTCTATGGTTGTGTCATAGATGGGTTTGTTTACATTTGGGTTAAATTTATCTCGGACATACATACTTTATTTTTTTAAACCCAAAAATAAAGATTATAAAATTATAGATTACACTTATTTCAATGTTTTCCTATACATACATTAAAGAAATTAAAGTACTATGTAACATTAATGAAGCTGTTCATTTTTAAAAGTGAAACGAAATGTAATTCTATCTGTCAAATAGGTTCTCAAGTGAGGTTGGGTTTGAAATTTTATTTATACGGGCCTAAGAACACTGAAACATTTACTATATGGATATGCAGGGAACGGAATATGGGGGATATTTAAAACATTTATCTCGGCCACACAACGTAAATACACGTTATTGCTTTTTCTTTCTGCACTCATCCGCTCAGAATAATTTATTACAAAGAGGATTTAAAAAACACGCGTCGAGCGGAGCGGGCACATTCACATTCTTAAAGCCTTAGCGTAAGACTTTAAGAATGTGAAAATATTCCGTATGATTTTTTTGTCGCGGGTTTTAGGAATTCCCTTTATTGTTACAAGACTTTATCCTGATCGGAATCCGTTTTGCTAGAATTGTATATTTACAAGAGATTTATTTTTCACCACAATTGAAGACATGAATCGATGATATGTCTTAAAAAAAATACCCAGAGAATTGTGTTTGAACTGTCACTGAAACATTTTAGGATATGTAGTAACGTATTAAGTACATTGATTCTAGAGACGGATCTTTAGATTAATGTACTTTGCGACGAATTTTAAAATGTTTAAGTGACAGTTTTTACTCAATTTTTTCGAAATCATAATTACCAAAATTCATATCACCTTCATCGATTCATTTCTTCAATTTATAGTTTAATACAATTTGTCAACATTTTTTGTGATTCTATTGCCCCTTGAATCACTCCTTAATTAAATAGCTTAATATTATTTTAATTTATTTTATTTATATCTAAGCGTGACATTAAAAAATATTACCATTCTGCACCCCTTCTCTAATAAAACTAGTTAGTGTGAGAAATTTCATACTCTTCCGTCCGCGCTATTCTCCTAAAAAGGAGTACTAAAGTTTTTGCTTCACGTATTAATAGTCAGGGTTCCCCCATAAATGTTTTTCACTTGATTAGTATCAAGCTAATTTTTCGTGAGTAGCTTCATTTTGATGAGTCGCCCGAGAATTTCTTGGACGGAACTCTTGTTTGTGGTAGCTAACAGAGGTAGCAAGAATAAAGTTTGTGCATTTTGGTGATTCCAAAATATTTATAATTTTTTTTTGATAAATCTCAAGATAATGATCTAAATTATCCGAAAAACAATTTGTCCTACAAAATCTTTGGTTTGATCATAGAGAGATCTCTTGCCAATTTGTATCGATAACAAGGTCATCTTACATTATTAGTAACCAGCTGATTTTGTTTTTATTACTTAGTTAATATTAATGTAATTCAACTGACATAATTGTCCTACAAATTGCACGTTATCCCAGTCCTACGCTCGAAAGTTGAGATTTTTTTTTATCCTTGCTAACTGTTAGCTACCAAAAACAAGAGTTCCGTCCAAGAAATTCTTGGGCGACTCATCAAAATGAAGCTACTCACGAAAAATTTGCTTGATACTAATCAAGTGAAAACAATGTATGGGGGAACCCTGACTATAATATATACTAATCCCTACAGCTAATTGTAGGTAGAAACTGACATTATTGATTGAGCGATTTATTCTATTACTAGTATGGATGTTTTTAAACTCTTCTATCCCAATGGAACCCACATAACAACATAATGAATGACGTCATAAATTTACCCAAACCTGGCCATAATAATATCTATGGACGCTTCACACCACGTCAATCTGGCCCAATGCTAAGTATCCGATGAACTTGTTTTACAGGTACCAGACAACGGAAAATATTATATATAATACTTTTATACTATATACCTATACATATTATTTAAGATTTTTATTATATTATACACAGATTTAATACACATCCATGGCCCAGGAACATTGAAAACTTTTTGTTCCCTCGGCGGGACTCGAACCCGCGACCTCTCGTTCGAGCACCAACGCGCTTAACCACTACGCTACGGTGGTCGTCAAATGAAACAAAGTCATACGTGATTACGTAGATTTAATTTTTGAGACACAACAATTAATTATTCTAAAACTAGGGTTGAGCGGTGGTAGCTATTTTCCGAAAAAAACTTCTTAAGATTGATTTGGAAATAGAATATTTTTTATTTTATCTATTCTTAATAATCAGGTACCATCAATATTACATTTATATCACATTCAATCAGAACGGAGTATATCCGTCGGAGGTCGTCAAGGCCATGAACTCATGATGTTCAGTGATCAAGGAAGATATTGATATCATATTTTATTGCCGTTATTAGTCCAACAATTGTATTTGTGAAGTAGATATTATTTGCGCAGCTCTCAGTCGCGTCGCGATTCGATCGCCCCCTCGCGATGCATCGTGTTTACCGAACGCTCCACGGCTGATGTCGATTGCCAATCAAAAGGAACTCGAGGCAGCCATTTGCAACCAGTAATCGCGGCTAATAACGCTCTTGTAATTACGATTGTATTGTTACAATGAAATGTGTGTATTTACAGTCTGCGCTGTTTCAGTTTTTTACGTAAGGCGTGTAAAAAACAGTCACTTTGGGATGAATGAATGAATATAATATACTTTATTGTGTCTAAAACAAAAAACACACAAAATATACAGGGTGTAAAAATAGCAGTCACTATAACTTTGAGATACGTTTATACTACCCTTCCTCATTTTGTAAATTTAATTTTTTTTTGTAATTTTTTCAAAAAATAATATACTTTTCTAGAATGAGAAAAGGTATAGTTCGTCCCTGCTAAATTTAACCTATAGGTAACAAACCGAAATCATCGAAATTTTCCCTTATTCACTTATTGTGCTCACTTATCAACACTTTCACAGATATGTTACACTTCATTATCCAATACATTTTATAACAATTAAACAATAATTAATATGTTTAAACATCAAATGAAAATCTTTCACAGAAAAAATACGCCATTTTGACACTGCCGATTGTAGAATATAACCTTATAGTCTATGGATTCATAGCAAACAAAAATCATTGTATTAAATGTTGGCCAATTGGCATCACTGACTAGTCTTTGGTTGTGTCATAGACGGGTTTGTTTACGTTTAGGTTAAATTTATCTCGGACGTACTATAGTATAATCATATCCCAAAGTTATTGTGACTGCTCTTTCTACACCCGTTATATGTACAGTAAAACATAAAAATAAACACAAAGGGCGATTGAAGATTGAACATGAAGCGATTTCTTCCAAGCAACCCTTGGCATAGGAAAAAGAAAAACAAAATAAATAATATGAATCTATAACTACTTAGAAATAAAACAGTTCTAACGCTAAAACCACTAGGTATTTAAATTTTTAATAGTCACTTTGGAATAATATGATTATACTACCTTTTCTCATTCTATAAAATATGTATTTTTTTACATAAATTAAAGTCCTTGGGATAGAAAATAAGTAATGGTAAAATGTAAATATTTTTTTTTAGTTTTTGACAAATAAAATATACATTTCCAAAATTAGGAAAGGTAGCAAACTCAAAGAATTACTGACTTTTCTTTTATACCCTGTATAAGTGCATTCAAGTTACAAGGAAACAAAGTTTTGAACAAATTGTTATTGTCAGATTCCTGATTCATAAAAAACAGAATGTGATTGTAAATTTCTTTCAAACGTTATTTCCTTGCAACAGAAATGCACCTTATAATTCGAAAAGGGCGTTTAGGTTATAACTATCCAGGGTCCTCAGTCAAAAAGGTATCGCTATCATAACTTACAAAGTTCAAAAACAAAAATATATTGTATTTGACTTATTATGTTTCGTTTCCGAACTTCGAAAGTCATTATATCGAATACGGCCCCTAGGGGCCCAAAAGATTTTTAGTTACCTATCTAACTAAAATAAACAATTTGAGAGCCTCAAGCTTTGGTGGGTTTTGTTGAAATCCAAAACATAAAACAATTTCTATTCCTTGATTTTGGATGTGCATCAAATATAATATGTATATTTTGATGAATAACATTTAATATTATTATGCTGCAAAAGTTCTTCGAGAACTTGACACAGGGATTATCACTTACGAAGTTCGAAAACAAAATTTATAGGATTTGACACAAGCTTCACTAACTTGCAAATTCGCTTGTCACTTAGCGAAGCTTATGTCAAATCTCATACATTTTGTTTTTGAACTTCGTAAGTGATAATAGCGATAGCATTTTGAATGAGAGCAGTGAAAGCGTCCACAGATAATATGAATTTTATTTGTAACGTGATTTTACAAAGTAATTGTACTTGTAAAAATTTCGGATTATAGTGCGAGATAAGGCTCAATTAATTAAAAAAAGGTACAGGGACGTAAATAAAGTACATCCCTGAGGACTGAGCAAGTGCGACTAGAGTAATTGGCTTGCATCGCGGCTGGGCGGCTAGGGCGGCTGGGGCGGGCGGCGCCTTAATTACGCGGCTTGCTTCGTGAAAATTTAATTTTTATAATGCGTATCACCTGCAGGGTTATTACGCCCGTAATTAGAGATCTAAACTTCGACGTCTGTTATAACGGGTGTAAAAAGAGCAGTCACTATAATTTTGTGATATGATTATACTACCTTTTCTCATTCTAAAAATGTAATTTTTTTTACAAAAATTAAAAAAAAAATTTTGTTTTTCTGCGACAAAAAAAATGATGAAAAGTAAAAAATTTTTTTTAAATATTTTAAAAAATACATTTCCAAAATGAGGAAAGGTAGTATAATCGTATCTCAAAGCTATAGTGACTGCTCTTTTAACACCCTGTATATTGAATCAGTTTGGTTACATTTTTTTTTTTAATTAAATGATTTTTTCAAGTGGGTGAAATCCGAATATAACAAAAAGCGAACAAGGAGTGTAGCCCGATTTAAAAAAAAAAATCTAAAAATAATAACATTTTTGCAAACAAATGTCTTTAATCAGGAAGCAAACCTGATTGTGGAAAAAATACACATTTGTATTACACCGTAATAATATGGTGTTTATTATTTTAATAGCATCGCTATTTAGGAACAACAGTTTGTCTTGGAAATCAAGCAATGTTTGCTAAATGTCTGTGGTGTTAGGGACCTGGTGACCAGTTAGGTCAACTGAAGTCCCTTAAATTTGTTCATTAGGCTACACCCTAATACAGACAGCAGCTCCTCAATTTTGTAGATTAGCTTTTAAGTAAACATTGAGAGAAGAAATAAATTATTATTATATAGAATACAGGATGTAAAATAAATGAGTGATAATACTTAGGGTGTTTATAGGTTCCGTATATAGAGTTTACTGTAAAAGTAAATTTGCCCATACAATAATAAAAATTTTTTTAACTTGTTCAAAGTTTAATTTTTTTTATTATTGTATGGGCAAATTTATGATGTCGTGGCATTTCTCATACAAACATGAAAATTGAACTAAGTCTTTTAGCGTACTACGTAGTACTTTCACAGTAAAATCTACATAGGAGGCACATACGTAAGTATTATCACTCACTTATTTTACATCCTGTATTTCTATATACACCCTGTATACACTTTTGTAAATTTATATATATTTAAGTCAGTTTTAAGGTTTAACTGAATGCTTAAAAAAATAACTAAGTTACCATATACTCAGAATTTTAGCTGTTATAAAAATTTATATCTTAACTAAAATTATAAAAATCGAATCGCTGTGAAATGAAAAAGCACTATAACTAATAACATTTAAAACTTTGACGTATAAATCGAAGCCAAATAAAAACTAAAATGAAATAGTTAAAAAAAGCACACGCGGTGATATTTCCATTCAAATATTTGATAGCTTTCCGACATGTTGTTTCAGTGGTTAAAAAAAGCAATTATATGGATTCCTGCCGAAACGATTCCGATATCGGTCATCGGTCAACTATTCTCGTGTTCCGCGTTCGAACTAGGGATGTGACATTGACTAAACATCGATTAATTAAGGCGAGAAATAGCCGCGTGGCGCTAGTAGCGGTTATTCCTCGCCGTAATAATCGATTTTTTATAAGCCTTCGTTTTTTTCCTAAATTTAAATACAAAAAAAAGTTTTAAAGTTATTTTTCATTATGTTATTCATTAAGAATGACACAAAGTTAATACAATATGATAAAAGTACATTTTAGAATCGACTTAGAACGATAAGCGTAAAATTGAACGACAAACTCAAAAAACGAGCGCCTGTGTTAAATAAATAAATAAAATACAAAATAGCCTTTACTGCTGTCATTTCTTTCTTTACAGTTATTTCATGCCTATATACAAACAAACTAAATTGAATTAATCTATGGTTTTAAATCATCGGCAACTGGCTGTTTATGTGGAACAGCTTGTCTGTCGACAAAGGCCACCTCTAATGATTTCCACTTATTCCTGTCTTTTGCTAATCGTGTCCAGATAGGACCAGCTTTTTTCCCTATAATCATGTTCCCATCTTTAATTTGGTCTACCTCTACTTCTTTTTGTGTCTCTTGGATATCATTCTGTTACTAATTTAATCCATTTGTTTTCTTTTTAATTTCTTGTAATTTCACTCTATCTTTTCTTTTTATTTTGACATTTCAATTTACTCTCTAATTTAATTTCTTGTAGTTCTGTTAACGCCCATGTCTGGCACCCGTACAGTAAACATGGCGTAATACATACTTCGTATACTTTCTTTTTCCTGCGCATATCTTTACTCTTCATTATCTTCTTATTAAACGCCTGTGTTAAACAATAATTAATAAAAAGATGATTATTTTTAATTAATTATTTTTAATAGAATTTCAGAAAACAGTAATCGATTATTTAAAAAATCGATTATTTTTCACATCCCTACTTCGAACACAGCATGCATGATATCCCATAGAGCTGCGGTCCGTTGCATGTAAATGTTTAAATTAAGATGTACGAGTTCAATACTCGAGCTTGATTATACAAGATACAAGAGCTTGTTTAAAAGATATTTATCCCCCGACGAAAACAAACAGGTGTTATACGTTTGGCGTGTATGTGTGTGTGTATAACATGAATATTATGGTATAAAAAAATGTACTTTGTAACATTAATAAAGTTGTTCACTTTTAAAAGTGACACAAAACCTTTATTTTTATCTGTCAAATAGGTTCTCAAGTGAGGTTGGGGTTGTGAAACGAAACGTTTATTTCATATAATATTATTAGTGAAGACTATTTTGTATTTCCTTCAACCGTGAGGTTTCCTCTTAATGACCAGGCGAGCTACTCGTGAGCGCGAATGTATCGGCGTCGGCTCCTGGACCATAAATCCCCGATACTGCCCTCTGCGGTGTTGCCCTAACTACACCCGTTTGTTTGCACCGCGCCTGATTACGCCACGAAATACAACGATAATAATATTATTGATTTTATAAGCCTGCAGCAGCCTCTGTGCTTGGGGAAAGTTTAAAATTCCACGTTGAATATTACGCGTTAAGATGAGGGATTTTGACTTTACGCTGAATTATATTTAAGTACTCGTATTCCATAGCATCGTAAATGTTCCAGGATGAAATAGCATTCAAGCAGAAAATAATTAAAATATATATATATATATATATTCTTCGACATATATATATATATATATATATATATATATATATATATTATGTCGAAGCATCAAGATGTTTATTACTCTGTTTGAAATATGATTTGAATAATTATTACGAAATGGTTGCAACGTCAGGCGCTTAGCTTGACAAGGTGACAATTGTGTCGATATGAAGTTGACAATTGACAGTTGACAGATAGCAACTGTCAGATGTGACAGGTAGCATATTGACACATTAGATCGGCGAAATCCGTTGCGTTACTATCGAAACGTATTGTATCTGGCTAATCTCAAATTAAATGGTGGTTATTGTGATTTTTTATATACACACTACGTGAGAGACTACGCTTTTATTTCAAAGCAAGCGAGTGTACGCATAAGCGGTGTGGGAAGGACGAAACTAAAAACTTGACATTGACTAATTTGCTGCCAGGTTGTGGTCATAATTTTAGACTATCATTAATATTAATCCTACTAAACATTGAGATACCATTTTACTACCTTTCTTCAATTTGTAAATGTATTTTTTTACTTTTTACCGTATCTTACGTTTTTGTCGCAAGAATAACAGAAAAACATTTTTTTTTAATTTTTGTATTAAAAAATAAAATTCTAGTAAAGTTATAGTGACTGTTCTTTTTACACCCGTAATAATTAACATAGTAGGCTTTTTTTCATATATATTGCCAATATTATTTATAATGATACGTTGCATACGTTCAATAAAGCGATTTCTGCATAAATTGAAGCCAGAATTAGTAAGGTAAGGTATGACCTTTCAGACTATCTCGAATGGCGGCGTCTGGTTGACTCAGCTCTCCAAGCGCCGTGTTTTGAATGAGGAGCTCCCGTGCGTTGTCCCAGACGAGTGTCTGCACTGATGTTCAAATGAATTAGCGAAAATGTTGCTAGAGTATAAAAATGTTTGTTGATCTCGGGCAACATTCGCGCCAGTATTTAAGTATTTATTGATTTATTAACCATTCTACAACAACTTATTTTATGCAATCAGTTTGCATGTAATATAATCATATAAATAGTTTCATAGAATATTATAACAATGGAGAATGTTACTGGGTATGCGAAATTGGTTGCAACTTTGTAACACAGTAAAGCCCATTTGAATATAAATACACTATTTTAATTTTTTAATTTTAATAACAAATTTAAGGGTAGATGCAAAAAAAAACTAATTTGAGGGTACATGCAAAAAAAAATTAAGGGTTGATGCAAGAAAACCAAATTGAGGGTACATGCAAAAAAAACAAATTTGAGGGTAGACGCAAAAAGAAAACAAATTTGAGGGTACATGCAAAAAAAAAAACAAATTTGAGGGTAGACGCAAAAAAAAACAAAAAATAAATTTGAGGGTAGACGCAAAAAAAAACAAATTTGAGGGTAGATGCAAAAAAAACCAAATTGAGGGTACATGCAAAAAAAACAAATTTGAGGGTAGACGCAAAAAGAAAACAAATTTGAGGGTACATGCAAAAAAAAACAAATTTGAGGGTAGACGCAAAAAAAAAAAACAAAAAATAAATTTGAGGGTAGACGCAAAAAAAAAACAAATTTGAGGGTAGATGCAAAAAAAACCAAATTGAGGGTACATGCAAAAAAAAACAAATTGGAGGGTAGACACAAAAAAAAACAAAAATCAAATTTTAGGGTAGACGCAAAACAAAAACAAAAAATAAATTTGAGGGTAGACGCAAAAAAAAAACAAATTTGAGGGTAGATGCAACAAAAACCAAATTGAGGGTACATGCAAAAAAAACAAATTGGAGGGTAGACACAAAAAAAACAAAAATCAAATTTGAGGGTAGACGCAAAAAGAAAACAAATTTGAGGGTAGACGCAAAAAAAAAACAAAAAAAAAATTTGAGGGTAGACGCAAAAAAAAAACAAATTTGAGGGTAGATGCAAAAAAAACCAAATTGAGGGTACATGCAAAAAAAACAAATTTGAGGGTAGACGCAAAAAAAAACAAAAAAAAAATTTGAGGGTAGACACAAAAAAAAACAAAAACAAATTTGAGGGTCGATGCAAAAAAAAACAAAATTGGGGGTACATGCAAAAAAAAAAAAAATTGAGGGTAGACGCAAAAAGAAAACAAATTTGAGGGTACATGCAAAAAAAAACAAATTTGAGGGTAGACGCAAAAAAAAACAAATTTGAGGGTAGACACAAAAAAAACAAAAACAAATTTGAGGGTCGATGCAAAAAAAAATCAAATTTGGGGGTAGATGCAAAAAAAACAAATTTGAGGGTAGACGCAAAAAGAAAACAAATTTGAGGGTAGATGCAAAAGATCAAATTTGAGGGCACATGCAAAAAAAACAAATTTGAGGATAGACGCAAAAAAAACAAAAAAACAAATTTGAGGGTAGATGCAAAAAAAACAAATTTGAGGGTAGATGCTAAAAAACCAATTTGAGGGCAGATGCAAAAAAAAACAAATTTGAGGGTAGACGCGAAAAAACAAGTCTGCGGGTAGATTTGAGGGTAGCAGGTAGCATAAGGTAGTAGCATCACGTTTTAACTGCAATGTAGCGTAAGTGAAGTTAAGCCTGGTGAAGTAAGGGCGCATAGATCAAGAATTTTGGTTCTACATGAGATCTGACCACTTTTTGATAGATTTTGATTAAGGTGTAGTGTAGAGCTTGGCTTTATACGATATCTAATAACTTTTTCACAGGGTAAGCTGTGTAGACTCGTCTTGACAATATTTTACATGAAAATGTTTTTGGTGGGATTATAATAATATCTACTCGTACAAATACTCGTGATGAGATACATAGACAGTGGTAGATGAATTTATTACTTCATTATTATGAACTAATATAATAAAACTAAACTAAAAAATATTAAAAACTAAACTAAAAACTAAATAATAAAAAATAATAATTCATAATAACAATAATTAGCACTTATTGTTATTATGAATTTTGTTCGGACAGGTGTACAAAACCTTTTTTCGCGATAACGCACATAATACAAAAATTATGTATGCACATACACTTTATGACATTTTGTAAATTTTTCTTATTTCAGATCGCTTTTAGCCATTTCTGACGTATTTTAATATATTATATTGGAACCAAAAAAAAAATACTTTTCCGGTGCTATGGTGGTAGTACTTTCACATTTTGGCACAACACATGATTTTCTTCTAATTGAATTCGACATTTCGAATAATATTAGCGTTATTTCGTAGTACACCGTACTGGAGCGCGCAATGTACTGCGTGAGCGTATGACTCGTGACGTCACCGCGCCGAGCGCCGGCCGTCCGTCACTCGCACCCTTTAAAGTTCAATATCTCGGGAACTAAGTGACATATCGAAATAATTTTTACACACACTTTTTTTATTTCATATGGACTATATGAAACGTAAAAAAACAAAACTAGTGAACATTCTCCATTGTGATTACATGTACATATTGTGTATTTTGTTAGTACATTAAGATAGTGGCAGTAGACCCCAAACTAGGCGGAGCCTGTGTCTTGGTGGCCCGAGTTGTCTTTTTATTTATCATAGTCTATATCGTTACATATTTTATTTATCTTAAAATTGACGCGCTCACATAGGTAGGTAATGAAGGGCAACTTAAGATAACTGGCAACATTAGCGCTAAGTTTTATAGTTTATAGAATTAAATTAAAATTACAAAATTATTAAATTTCAATTTAATTTAAAAAAATTGTTAAAGTAGTTGTAGATAGATTATAGATAAAAAAAAATAACTTTATTGTTATTTATGCGACAAAAAATAAGAAATTGTGAAAAGTATTTTTTTTTAAATAGTTATAACCAAAAAAAATATAAAATAATACATTTCCAAAATGAGGAAAGGTATATTCGTATCTCAAAGTTATAGTGACTGCTCTTGTATACGTCGTAACGTATTAAAAACATTAATCTAAAAACTACATAATAATAATATCCTAAAACGTTTAAGTGGCAGTTTAAACTCAATTTTCAGGGTAAAATTTTTTTCTTCGTCCATTTACGTCCATAGTTGTGTTTTATATATTATTTGCTTTTGGCCGTGTGGAGATATCCTATGTTACTTTTAATACCTGTAAGAATAAGTGCACAAAGTTTCATAGTGATCGGTATAGTAGTTTTTGCGTGACAGCGTAACAAACAAATGGACATTCCCATTTATAATATTAGTAGACTAGCTGTCCCTGAAAACTCCATCGTACTTATCATACCACCTTAGAATTTAGTTTCTTGATGCACTGACAGCAGCGACACCTATTGGGTTTAATTTATACACTAAAACCTTTTTCTAGAACCACTCTATCCATTGGTGAAACAGCATGAAGATGGGTGTTGAAGTCTTTGAGTTTATTCGCAATAGCGAAAAGACCATCGCGGCAGAGGAGTTTGGTTTATAATATTTTACTTATTTATTTTATTTTATTAGGAAAACTTACAGCATATTACAATTTCTTCAAAATGACCTACTCGTATTAAAGAAATAAAATGCCAACTACAAGTTTTCACTGGTGTAAACCAAATTAAATTACATAACTTTAACACGTCATGCTAAGGGCGTGTTTCACCAACCAATGTTAAAGTTAACGCAATGTTAAATATCATGTTATCCCTCTCGTATTTCCTGTCAATGAATGTAAAAATATCATGTTATCCCTCTCGTATTTCACAGGGACACAGGGAGTTAACTTTAACATTGCTTGGTGAAACACGGCCTAAGCATCTAAGCATGGAATTACATAACTCTTATTCTAACAATCTATAGTAGTAACTAACACAATGCATGCTTAAACCACAAGAAAAGGATATTGTAAGTATGTGGTATACGTACTGTTATAGAAACTGAACTGCTATTTCCCGCGTTCCGAACTGGGGTCTTACTCTCCAAACTGATTTGATTTTGATTCAGATACGATCATGCCGCGTACTTCCTAATAAATTGTCATTTGTTTATTTTGATTCGCAGTCGATTGATATGGTCGGGAGTACAAAAAGTTACGATCTAACAATTTTCTTTATCCTGATTAATTTCAAAGTAATTCACCAAATAAAATACGAAAAACCACTGATATCGAACGGATTCGGTTCTCGATTGCGTAAGCCCGCTGGATGTTTAAAGGCCGCCATGTTGATTACAAATCTTTATCCATAATCTATATCGAGACTATAAAAATCCGTAAAATTACACCGTGCTTTAATATTTATTAGCTCTCCTCAAGAAATTCAATTTTCTCGACGGCAATCGAACGTCCGTTATCTATGTAGAAGGTCCTTTTATTTGATGGGCTTGTTGAGATGTTGTTTCTAAAATAAAGTACGAGGTGAAGAAATTGTGGATACGATTTTCAAATGTTTCTAACCTTTTTTTCACAATAATGTTTCCATTGTTTCGTTTACCACTAGCTTTACAGAATATGATAGCTTTGATGTATATTGTAATATTAACATTATAAGTATCACGGAAAATAATTTATCGCATTTGGTAATAAACACAAAATAATTATTGTATTTATCTGTGTAAAAACAACCTTAGGTATTTTGAAAGGAACTGTACGAAACGTGAAGTATGAAATTCGACTCAGTTAATGTAAAGGAAACACTTTCCTTCAAGCAAAAAGTTAATATTGAAAAAAAAAACAATATAAATATTGACGTCGATGTTTGTTTACACACGATAAAAAGAGGCAAAGACCCTTCTAAAATTAAAATTACCAATGTTGAAAAGTAGCCTGTGTTAATCCGATGTGTCATCTTTATGCATACAAAACTTTATTACAATTTTTTCTGACGTTGCACGTGAAGAAATAACAAACATATTACACAGTCACAAAGTTCTTCATAAGGTTAGTTTGATTTACCGGTACTAACTATTCGCAAATAAATGGTC
Organism: Celastrina argiolus; assembly: GCA_905187575.2. Taxonomy (NCBI): domain Eukaryota; kingdom Metazoa; phylum Arthropoda; class Insecta; order Lepidoptera; family Lycaenidae; genus Celastrina; species Celastrina argiolus. The sequence continues at coordinate 13,558,164 of LR994599.1, read as the reverse complement.
ACCAACGAAACTGTAAACCGAACGTTTCAACGTAAAATGTTCTCATCAGCAATTAATTGAAAATCAACCCGGGCGGGCACATCCACGCTAAACCAACGCGATGAATATTCATCACATTTAGATAGAACGGAGTGATAGACCCACATCAGAAAAACATCAAAAATGCATCAAGCGGAAACATCCGGGTATATTGTATGAGCAATATTGTGTCCTTCGTCCGTGATCTCCGCTCCTCAAGCCTGCATCGGATGCAAGAGAACGCGATGGAGAATAAGAGGGATTATCGAAATATTCAAATACTCCTTCTGATTCTATGTGGTGTAAATGTTACACAGTTTACTTTTTCCACTTTATTAGCAACTCGCTTTTGCTAGCTTTTCCATTCAGCTTTTGGTACCATCCACGTGGAAAAGGCATATGCATATGTTCTTTCTCAGGGGACCTACTTAGACTATCTGTGGACCAAATTAAATTTATATCGATTCAGTAGTTTTAGCGTGAAAGTAAGAAAAAAGAGAAAGTTAGGAGTTAATATTAAAATAAAAATATTAAGTACTTACTCGAATTTTCAGCTGAAAAATCGAGTACTAATATTGTTGAAAAATCCCATAAAATATGTAATTTATCGTTTTGTAAATAAATATTTTTGAGCTAATTTTAACTTTTATCCCATATCTCTCCGTAGGGCGTAGAAATTTCTTTTAGAAATAAGAAATACCTTTGTGTCTTTCTTTGAGTGTGCAACTTTAGCACCTGGTTCTTAATAAAATTGTTCTATTGTAAAATGTGTCTTGTGTGCAATAAATTGTAAAATAAAATAAAAAAACTTAAAAACATAATATTTATGATTAGAAATTAAAAACTTTATATATCACAAGTTTCAGTTGTAAACACAAAAAGGTTGAAACTTTAAACAATTCGAAATAAGCTGTTTACATAGCGGAGGGCCTGAAACAAAATTAATTTATGAAAAACATTACTTTGGTGAATTCGTTAAGGGCGAACAAATTGCTGGGCGGCGACGTGACAACGACCGCTCACTCAATGTTAATGAGAGGTCGCCGCGCCGGGATACGTTTTTGTTTAAACTTAGAACAAACAATTGTTTGAAGATTGTTTGAAAACTTAAAAAAAAAAAAACTAAATAATAATAATAAAATATATTACATTATATTTATTATTTATATTAATATCTATTGAATTTAGAATTATTCCTATGTCCGATATCTCGTTTGGAATGCATCTTTTATCTCTAAATCACCTGAAGGTTGACCGGTAAAAAAAGCCTTGAGGCATTAAGTCCGCCTATGTACAAAATGTGCATGATGTATAAATAAAAAATAATAAATACACATACATCCAGATGCAAAAGTCCATTGTCATCGATACCTGCTCATTAGTTCGTCGTTTTCTTAACCCCTCCTCATCTTTCACTAAATTTCAATCTTAACTCGACTTTCCATGAATCAGAATACTTGGCTCAAGCCCGTACTTGAATCATTTTAAATCCGGCAAATAGCAGAGACTCCTTTAACTCCGAAGAACTTGTTTTACAGGTACCAGACAACGGAAATATACTTAATAATTTTATACTATACACATATTTTAGATTTTTATTATATTATACACAAATTTAATACACATCCATGACCCAGGAACATTGAGAACATTGAAAATATAGGTAAAAATTAATCCTTACTTAAATATCATGATATCCCTCTCGTATTTCTTGTCTATGAAGTGTTAACGGCTTCAGAGGAAATTGACACTAAAACCTTCTAATTGATGCCACCAGTTGGCAGCACCGTCGATGTACCTTCGTTTATAGTACTATTGTATAGAATGTCGAACATTTTAATAAAACGCCTGTAAAAATACCAGAGAATAGAGATACTCATTTCAACGTATGCTTTGTTCGCAATATTGTTTTGCGGAGCAAATGCAAAACACAATCTCAGCATTCAAATCTTTACGTCCCATTCGGAATATTCCAACAAAACCATGCCTTTCGATACACCAATTGTTATTATTGGTTTTTATATTACTAAGAAAATGTTGGTTAAAAATATATGTAATATATTATATCGTAAGGTATATTGGCAACTTTTATATGTGTGTTCCCTTTAGTACCTTTTATAATACGTTATCTTAGACGATTGCAAGGGCACAGACAACAGATAGACAGATATACAGACACATTGATAGACAGACACACAGATAGACAGACATACACAGATAGATACACAGATAGATAGACACACAGATAGAGCGACACACAGATAGACAGACACACAGATATACAGACACACAGATATACAGACACACAGATAGACAGACACAGATAGACAGACACATAGAATAGACAGGCACAGATATACAGACACATTGATAGACAGACACACAGATAGACAGACATACACATAGATAGATACACAGATAGACAGACACACAGATAGACAGACACACAGATAGACAGACACACAGATATACAGACACACAGATAGACAGACACAGATAGACAGACACAGATAGACAGACACATAGAATAGACAGGCACTGATATACAGACACATTGATAGACAGACACACAGATAGACAGACATACACATAGATAGATACACAGATAGACAGACACACAGATACACTGACACACAGATATACAAACACACAGATAGACAGACACACAGATAGACAGACACATAGAATAGACAGACATAGATAGACACACAGATAGACCGATGGCCATATATAACGAACTATGTTACCTAAGAGTTTTAAACTATCTTAAAGATTTAAGTGATTAAGCGTCTGAAACAGATTTTGTAAATGATTTGCAGTTTATCAAGTCTGTTACAACTAGAGGCGGGCAACTGAAAATCGTCTTACACGTAGAAGAAAACAGTTAAAATCTTTTAGAGAAACCTTTCAGTTAGAATCTACTTTCTACTTGGTACAAAGTGTGGTTTAGTTACTTTTTTTGCAGAATTTGGAGACACTTTATGCGGAAAAAGGATTTAATTTGCCAAATAAGTGTCAATTATATCACACAAATTAATGGCGTAAGTTTGTAAGTGTACTTGTTACGTTCTTTACGAACAAACGGCTTAACAAATTTTCATGAAATTTGTTATGCAGGTAGCTCCCTGGATTAACAAATACACCAAGGCCAAGGCCATTTAAACTCAATTTTCTGGGTATTTTTTTTGCGACATATCATCTTCATCCATTCATATCTTCAATTACGTTACATATCCTAAATTACCAAGATATCATGGATAATAATATGCACAACCTACCCTCAAAATTATCTTCTGGAATTCAATCAAATCCGCAACTAAATAGCTGATGACGATAATACGTAATAATAAGCCGAATATTGAGTAAACATTATAAATAGTGCGGTGGAGGGTTATAAACTAATATTAACCGACTATCGCTAACCGCAAGATCACGATACCCGATCCCTCGGTATGCCACGGATAACTTGCATGTTTGGGTTGTGTACATTATTTATTATTACTGAACCCTGTTTGTTCAGTGTTAAACGTGACTCGATGTTAGGACGTTACGGTCAAGAAGGTCCCGTTTTATTTGTTTGGTCAGACTTGGCATTTTCTTGGCAACCTTGGAGTCCCTTTTCCCTCTTGAATTATTAGTAATTGTTTAAGTAATAAACTACTAACTAGAATAACTAAACTCGGTTGCCCAAGAATACTTTGTTGCAAACATGTTATATAATTCAACTAACGTTGAATTTATGGTAACATGAATATATATTTTTATAGTCAGACAAAATTAATATAGTATTCTCTATACTGAAATTATAAATGCAAAAGACTGTCTGTTATCTCTTTACGCTTTATCTGCTGAACCGATTTTCGTGAAATTTGGATAGAGATAATTACGGCCGATTCTTGAAAGATAATTCAAATATCCGTCTCTTTCACTCTGATAAATGTTTCACCAATCAGGGTTCAATATGAGTTGTTAATTTGAATGCCATGTTAGTTGATCATACATTTGAATAGCCTTTCAGAAACCCGCCCTTAAAGCCCCTGAAAAAGACAGTGCATAGTTATTATCTAGAAAAAATATACTATCTATGTATACTGTGTTATGCAGACTGAGCTACAGGAAATAACTAGTATGTTTAATAAAGCAGTATTTGAATTACTATGTTCACAAAGTGTCAATAAAACAAGCGCAACATGAATGCTACATGAAATATGCGCAATATGTATACAGCTCTGATGGACGCTCATGAACTACAATAAAATTGCCGCATAGCCGTAACTCAGTTTTTACAGAACGGACCAGCAATAGATAGAATAGACAGCCGGATTTAAATATATTTCAACTAGAATGGATATCGCCGGAGCGCCGTAAAGTCCTACAATGGGACGTACAGCACTCACTAATCATACTTTGCTTTCTGTTTTATTTCATATTTCCATTACCGTATTTCAAAAGGTATTGACGTATGAGTCATTTTTACGGCTTCTTCGGGCGCGCCCGTTACTCTTCCCTCAGAATGTTGTTTATTAAAATTCTGAAATACGGCTCGTATGCATTTGCAGTTATGACAGTATTGTTCTTTTCTTTGTATTGCGGTTTTGAGAGAATCTGTAGCGTAGTGGGTAAACACAAAAGGGTGGTTTGATTTTCAGGTATACGAATAAAAATTTCAGAACCACAATTTGGTTGTTGAATGAATATTACTTAAACGTGTAGTAAAACTCCGGATCTCTCATAGTGTATTTATTATAAATTATCTATTCATCATAACTCAAATATTTTTAAACATACCTACATACAATATGTTCTATTATAACATTAATTTCCATATTAATAAATTATAACTGGTTACTAATATTTACTGTCATCACATTTTCCATTAACACTATATAATTATTAATTATAATCACATATAATCACATAAATCTTTAAAATAACACATTTAATACTGAACAGCAAATCTACTTAACAATATTAACATTAACAATTTTATAAAAGAGACTATGACTTAGCAATGAGCTGCTGAAGCCACCGCTGATACCAGAATTGAGCTCACAGGGCTCAAACTCCCTATTTTATACTAAAAACCCCTGCCTGTTCCCTCCAACTGGTATCAGCGTTAACTCTCTGAAGGAAGTCAAATATAAGTCAAATATGAGAATATCAAATGTACTTTTAAGTTTACAATAGTATAAAAATCCTCACACAGTCTTAATAAATATTGCACAATTACATAATTTTAATAATGATATTTCCTAATTTTTATACAGTTGATCTGATTAATTATATTTTACACTATTTAACAACTTATTATTTGTCACTTCCGCTAACAAACAAATTATCAATCAAATACATTTAAAGACTTATAAAACATTCTAAAAATCATAATCCACACCAAATAATTATGCAATAATTACCGTGTAATAACTTTTCTTAAAAATAATAGTTTACAATTTTACCATAGTTAAGTTATACAATTAAACCACGCTTTTAGTATTGCCAATTACAAAAATCCTAAAATTATAAATGTTACTAAATAAATAGTTAATACAGTTATTTGCTATAATAATAATTTATAATACATACATTTCTAAAATTTGACCTAACAAACGTTTGCTTCAATTATTAAAAAACCAAAAAGATAAAATAAGAATTTATTTACAAGATAACACCAATAAGAAACATTAAAAATACTAATTAAAATGAATTAAAAATCGTCTTGATTACCTGCTGATTTTATAGTTTGGATAGTAAAAAAATATAATGCTGGATAAAAAAATCAACGTAGGTTGAAAAGGCAATGGTTTTTTATTTTCACGAGTATGATTTGCAAAAGTTTCTAGAACTATAAACTATTAGCTAGCTACATTTTCTAGAATAGTCACAAATGTTTACACTTAATTAAAGATCATTTCCTCTTGCTTTATAGGTATTGGTATAATTGTAAATGAACAAACTATTTACAGTTAACATTACTCCAAGTTGAAGAGAACGTAAAACAATAATCCGGCGGTTCATTTAATACCCGGTTGGAAGTTGTGAACCGTTTTGCGGCTGCCGACATAATTATAATATTAATACTCTGAGAACCAACAAATCTTTGAAAATGTAACTTTAATTAATACGTCGCACTTTGTAGTGGTCTGTTTAAATTGCTTTGCCCTGATAGATGGAGTTTTGATTATTGATATACCAAATTAACCTTTCTTTTATATATTTTTTATTTTATGATTGACAGCACAACTTGGGAGAAAAGTAGTTCTCAGCAAGGCTATGTTTATATACTATAAATTATTGATATTTTGATATTTAGTTTTGACATAGGTATTTTGTAAATTTTATTCGAAATGAGCAATTTTTAATGCAATTTTCTTAGGAGGGTTTTTCGGTGTCAACTGACTAGTTTCCAAATCATGTAGAAATTACGTTCAGAGAACATTTTTGTAAAAAATTATTATGTAAAAGAATCTATGCCGAAACGACAAAAGCTCATTGAAATTTCTTATTACATAATAAATTTAGGTGCTGTATTTCTCAAAACATATATATTTCGGAACGTAGGTATTTTTGTGGGCGTTACTTTATAGGATCGAAATAATAACACCAAGCTGAACGTGTTTATATTATGAACAATCAAACCTATTGCTACAAGTACTTAATGCAAAGCAGACATTGAACGTAAGCGAATTTAGTCAACCATTTTTCTCAAGCCCCGCCATCCATCGCGCGCCACCCTGAACAGTCCTCTCTGTCATCGGTGACACACGTCTTCTCCTTCCTCTTTTGTAAGCGGCAACAGGCCTCTTGGGAAATATGACTAAACTTGCTAGGCTTTCTTTTTTTTTTTTCTTTGCAAGCCTTACGTTTCAACTCCGACACGGCCATTCTGACTAGTCACACGTCCTCGTGTGTTGCTCCTGTAAAAGAAAAAAAACCAGCTGCCATATCACAAGCCTTTTGCTCGGCCTAACCTGACTCTACAATTTTAGGCCAATTTGCTAGTTTAATCTCTAATAGTAATCTCAACAGATACTTTAACTTCTTTAATGCACAACAATAAACTACGCAAAGTCTCAGGTAATGCCTATATGACCAGGGCTCTTTAGTCGAAATACGTTAGCCGCGTAACACGACGTGTTCTCCCCACGGCTAACACGTGTGCATCACTCATTGAATACACATCATGTGGTCTGTGTAGACCCCAACCTTCCAGCATCACACGCCCGCTGCGCTCCACGTCCTACTTGAGTTGCCCCAAGAGGTACCGACTTTTAATGGTTGCTGCTGCGAAATGATGCTTGGTAGGTCAAATACTGTCATCAGAATTTGACTTCTATGACACGGCTCCATCGCCGACATACGTCAACCGCTTAACACATTTGTGTTAACCGCGGCTGGCTACCCGTGTGCACATGCACAGCGTATGGTCTGTGAAGACCCCGACTCCGCCAGTATCACACTACAGTCAGTAGATAAACAATTACGCTCACCAAATAATTTTGGTTTCGAATGTGATACTTCAACGAAGTACAGACGACAGTCGTCTAGCCGCCGCGCCACCGCGCTGCGCTGCATCGCTCGCCGCGCTCCGTCGCGTCGTGTCGCGTCGCTAGCGTTGCTCGAAGCTCGATCCACTGTACACAAAATGAAACAGCACAAAAAAATGTTCAGACTATCTAAAATTAAGTTCTTTTAGGGATTTATTTACTAAGACTTCGCTGTGCCTGTCTGTCTTTAATCAGGCTGTATCTCAAGAACAAAACTATCGCGGTTTAAATATCAGCAACAACAATGAGATTAAAATGTTAGATTTCACTATGCAGTGAAATTAATTTAATTTCCTTTCAATGATCTAACTGATTGAATGAAAATAAGCTATTACTTTAGTGTCACACAATAACAAGTGATCAGATTGCACTGTCCTCACTAAACTTGACAAAAATAAACATTTTTAGTTGTACTGTCGCGGGAATCGAACCCACAAAGTCGAGTACTAGGTTCTAAACCACTGGACCCCAGAGTAATTCATAATAATAATAATAGCTCCCTTCACCGATTTCGGTGTCGGTAGTAAATTTCATTCAAACCAGGCCAGCTACGCAAGAGTTATTTTATAGTGTCCAAGTGTGTGCGCAATACACAGAAGGACTCTCTTCCCTTCACTCTCACAACCCAGCGGAACGGTAAGTCGACACGTCTGGCTAGAGAATAGGCACAGGACCGACCTTTTACATGCCCATCTGACGCATGGATCATCTTTCTTGTCAGACAGTCAGGTGATCAGTCTGCATTGTCCTAACCAATCCTAAAAACAACCTTTTTTGTTTCAACGTGGGAATCGAACCCACGAATCCGGGTCGAGAGCTAAGCTCTGAACCACTAGACCACGGAGGCGATTCATTCGTCATTCATAATACCTGAAGACTCGCTAGTGCGTTTACAACCTTTTACAAAATCACCAAGTTGGTCGAAGCTAACTGAAGTCACTCAATGAACTTTCTAATCTTCCACCGCATCAGTGGACTGCCACGGCCTCTGAGACTCTTGGACCGTTGAGTGTGTGATGCCTTGTTCACCATTAGTTCCAGCTTACATACAGTAACTTCTGAAAAATGAAATTAAAATGTGTTAATTCCATAAAACTCATATCACAAACAATATTATCCTGTTGGACGAATTTTAAACTATTCCATATCGCATAATGTTCTAAAAAGTAAAAGTCTGTTAAATCTGTAGGTAATATGTATTCCAAATTTACTTTAACAGATATTTTTATGGCCAGCTTAGGAATAAATAACAATGTACAAGACATTATTTAAAGATACTCTTTTTTTTTTTCTTTGTTTTAAACTCACCAATGAAAATTACATTTAAGTGTGTAGTTTCAAACTACCTACTTATGTTAACCCTCAAGACCCCATGATCAATTTATTGATTTATTGACTACTCTTAAGATTTGTTGTAACTAGAGATTTGTCAAGCCCTCAGCACTTGACTTTAAAACGGACTTCACGTAAAAGCCTGTTTGTTTACAACTTGTGCTCACCTGCATAAGACCTTTACTTGTTGTGTAATAATAATTATTATCATTAAAATCAAACTTTGATTTCTTCTTTATTAACTGTGTTGATTTCACTCTATTAATAAGAATATAGCTAGTATAATAACAAGTTTAAAACTCACATAATTTAAGTATCAAAATACTGTAAAATCTTTTAGTTTGAATCTCTTTTCTGTTACTAATACTGTGATTATAATAAAACCAGACTAATTCTGAACTTTACAATGAAATAAGTAATGATACTCATACTACCAGTTCACATCTTTGCGAAGCAAGTAGAATAGTCCATAAGATACACAATGCTCATCTGCGTTGGTTGGTTACCCAGCAAAGCTCATTCTATGCATCGGGCAAGCATGCAAGCTATGCAAGGCTATGCATCGTCCAGTCCAGCATTATCCCAATGTATTGTCCATCTACAAATAAAACAAAACAGCAATACAAACGAACACTAAACTTTAAAGTTTATTTAGATTTTTGGGCAAGCAATTTCATGGAAACTTTGAAATTGTATTTACTTTGAAGGCTTCCAAATTATAACGAGGAATAAAAAGATTGCTACCACCTGTTACCAAAGCCATCAAGCTTATAACCAAGACCTGTCGTTGACTAGCCAATATCGTGGTTCTATTGTAAATCGTCACGTTCCCATTGTCAATCGTCACATTCAGATTGTAAATCGTCACATTCCCATTGTCAGCACGTTACCATCGTCAGCAGCGCTGTAATCCCATCAATCGTCTTTCTGCTATGCATATACCATGCTGCCTTTGGTAGTGGAGGCTCCGTAATATAATCTGTTCCGTCTCAACGTGATCTGAATGTCCGCAAGGCCATATCCAATCCAACAATTTGTAGGTACCCTGTAACCATCTATCTTGATTTTGCGGGTATATCCCACTCTGATTTCGGAACGTAGGTATTTTTGTGGGCGTTACTTTATAGGATCGAAATAATAACACCAAGCTGAACGTGTTTATATTATGAACAATCAAACCTATTGCTACAAGTACTTAATGCAAAGCAGACATTGAACGTAAGCGAATTTAGTCAACCATTTTTCTCAAGCCCCGCCATCCATCGCGCGCCACCCTGAACAGTCCTCTCTGTCATCGGTGACACACGTCTTCTCCTTCCTCTTTTGTAAGCGGCAACAGGCCTCTTGGGAAATATGACTAAACTTGCTAGGCTTTCTTTTTTTTTTTTCTTTGCAAGCCTTACGTTTCAACTCCGACATCTATATCTATACATATAATAAATCTGTAGAGGAGTTGTGTCTGTACATTGAAGATATTTGAAAAAAAATATGATAGGGGACCTTTATTTACGCTATAGTACCCAAAACTATGATTTTTGAAATTTTTGTCTGTTTGTCTGTTTGTCTGTTTGTCTGTTTGTCTGTTTGTCTGTGGGTTTGTGCACGCTAATCTCAGAAACGGCTTATCCGATTAAGATGTACTTTTCACTAATATATTGCGGCAAGCTTCACTTAACATTTAGTGTTTGTTTTATGTAAATCGGTTCATAAATAAAAAAGTTATGACAATTTTAAAAGATCATGTCGTTTTTGCTGGACGTTTGTAGGAAGCGCGCGCCGGGTCTGGGAGCCGCGCGCCGCCCGGCCCGCGCCGCGCCGCTTCAAATTGTATTCGCAGCAAACGCACCGGGGCCGCGGGGGTGATTTTTATTTGTTAGTTTTAGGCTTGCTAGGATCTAATATTTTTTTTAAATAATCTAATTTTTTTTTTCTTGAGTTTATTACGAAAGTTATTTGTATAAAATCAGTTAGTACTTTTACTGTAAAGTCCTTTGTGATAAGTAGGTACTGTATACATATTTGTTAGCGTAGGTTAGTAATAAGTAAATAAATAAAAACCGGCGAGTTGGACTTGCGCACCGATAGCTCCATACAAACCTGATTGACATAGAATTTTGATTTGGTTACAGCTTAATATATTAGAGACCTAAGTATTTGTTATAAGTTTCAATTATACACATTCGTGACAAACGGTACTAAGTTTTAAAAAATCAAAATATTTTTACTATCTATATAATGTTACTAAAAACGTATGGTTTTAGACGTTGCTTGGTTTCAAATTTTATGATTTTGAGTTCACGGGAAGTAACCTTTAGGTTTTGATTCCCTTACGAGTGTCGAAAATGACGAAATTTAGCTTAGGTTGCATTGGCTAAGAAGTCTGATTTTTTCACTGCTTCAAGGAACAGTAGGTATCCTGAGTATTTTATATAATTTTCATCTTGATACCTACACGCGTTTCTGAGTAAAAGGGTCTTGACAGACAGACATGGAAATGATCTTATAATATGTGTTTCGTTTTTTCCTTTTGAGGTACGGAATCTTAAAAACAGTTTTAATATTTTCATAAATATATTGCTCTTTTTTTGTTTTTTCTATTTTATAATATATACGTTAAAAAACATCTTGATAGTTACTAAACTGTGTTACAGGGGAAAACTGTTGATACAACTCGATTCCAATCGAGATACCTTTTGAAATTCTAGCCTTTTGCGGCCTGTCCTGGATATGTGTTAACAGATTATTATGGGTTTTTTTGCCAAATATCATAATATTGATAGAGTATTCTCATATACAAATCTATCTTACAAGCGATAGCGCGATGCAGAGCAGACCATAATAGCGACATCTATACGCCAAATGCCGTACTTTTAATACAATTATAGCAAAGTTGAGTAGGTACCTACATTTATACAATACGTTATCCGAGAGTTATACTCAGCGTGCATCATTCGCAATGTATATTATTTTGCATAGTTCTCATTCCGTCCGTTAAAATTCATACTACAGCCTACTATTACTGTACATTTTTATAGTCTTCTTTGTCCAAATTATGTATTCGATAACTGCATAATACATAGAATTTTGATTAACATAAGTATTGTGTTTACAGTTAATCTAAAAAAGTTATGTCAATATAAGTTAGATTTATGTTTTTCTTGATATTTTTATTTCTTAGTTTTTATTATGGACCGAATGGTTTTTATGTTAGGTACAACTTAGGTTTGTTTTCTTTCTCTTGGGACTTTCTATATTTTGCTACTTTTCTGTATAAAATCAGTACTGTAACAGTGAAGTGATTTATAATCAGTACCTACATGTTTGGTTATTAATAAATAAAAAACCGGGCAAGTACGAGTCGGACTTACGCACCTAAAGGCTAAAAGACCGCAAAATTTTGCGGCGCGCTGTCTTAATATCATTGTCGCCAAACCAGCAGCGTCGGCGTGGAAACGATCATCGTCTGCAGTCGCTGCGGCGCTACTAGATGTTCGTCGTGTATGTGAGCGTACTATCAAGTAGTCCCGTTCGCATTATAGTAATTGTACACGGTCGTTTGTCAAGCTGGTAGTAGGAATTGTCAACATAAAGTAGTTTTTTAAATACCTCGACGACAGTTTTTATAACTTAAAAATATTTTTAAAACAGATTTAATATAACACTGCCCTAAATTACTTTTCCACGCGTACGGAGTCGCGGGCACAGCTAGTATATTATAAATTGATAGTCTAAAATTTACGTTAGAGAAAATCGTAATGTCAAAGACTGCAAAAATATATTGAATGTGGGAAATAATCATTTTAACAAAACACAATTTACGGGGCCTTATTATGTCTAGTAACAAAGTGTGCGCATTTTAAAAGCCAAGATATCCTTTTTGTTATTACATGACCTGTATTACTTTTGCCGTATTGAAGGCTTTTTTAAAGCATTTATTTATTTACTAGCTTTTGCCCGTGAATCTGTAGTTTTAGCGTAAAAGCGAGATAGACAAATAGAGATAGTTAATTTCGCATTTGTAATATTAGTTAAGATTTTGATTCATCACATTTGTCGTATTTAAGCTAAGGTGAGGTTTCATATACGATTTAAAGTAATCGTGTAAGTAAAGTGTTAATATATCATTGGTTTATTGGCGTCCTTAAATAAATAAAACAGAGACTATCTAAATATTTATTTCAACTTATCCTACGATACCAATTTTCTGACTTTGCAAACGTAGTCTAGACCTGGGACCTGGGACCTGGTATTATAATATCGGTTTTAATATTTACAGTACAATATCGGTCGTATTCCAGTACACAACGGAATGGCCTCAAATGCAATCAGACGAGAAATAGGAACGTCTGCCTTCTAATAATATTGGTCCCTACAGTCCGATTTGAAGTTTTTACTTTAGATATTATATTTTTGAACTTCTTAGGTCCTTAATAATAAAGAAGTCTGTCTCAAAGTAAGACCTAGTTTGAGACTTCTTTATTATTAAGGACCTAAGAAGGCAGGTCTTGGTTGATATTACCTCAAACTGCGATTAGTTTCTCAAGATGGTATTTGATTAACAGGCTCACTTCAAGGGCGTCTCAGCTGAACTGGGTTTAGAAGCTCTCAACTAAGAAAGTCATCTCACCTTTGAAAACTGAATTCTAAAGAATTCGATTATTCCATAAATGTAACATATTTTTAATTAATGAAATAGAATAAACAGACGCATCTACTAATATTACTACTTTTTGGTTTGTTGAAAAACAAAATTGCCATACCATGTCTCAAGTCACGGTTTGACGTTACTTACAAAAGGTCAGCTGCTCAAGTAGTAGTTGGACAGCTGTTGACAACGCTGTTTTAAGACATGTGCTAAAGTGCTCTCTATTAATTCAACTGTAATCTCAAATGCTGTCTTGAGTTTGAAAATATTTTTATTAATACGGGACCCGTCTTAGGCCTTAAAACGTAAAAAAAGATTATAAAATATAGATAATACTTACTTTAATGTTTAACTGTAATCTATACTAATATTATAAAGAGGTAACGTTTGATTGTTTGTTTGTTTGTTTGAATGGAATAGGCTCTGAAACCACTGAACCAATATGAAAAATTCTTTCACCGTTGGAAAGCTACATTCCTAGCGCTGAACATAGGCTATATTATATGTTTAAAAAAAGTAGGGTTCCTTACTAAAACCCCAAAAATGTAGCCCAAAGTGTAAAACAACGACCTCCAAAATTTGTTACGTCATGGTAACGACATTGTTTACAAATGGAAAATAAAAATTATGAAATGCTATAAATAACGTATTAACATAAACTTAAACTATTTGGATTCATTAAACTATTTGTCCACCACTAATAAATAGTCGGGTCATTTTAATAGGTAACATTTGACAGTTTATCAAAAATGAGCGACGTAACGTTGTAACGACGACATAATAAAATAAATATTTTCTTTTTGTAAAAACTGCAGAATTTACTAAACTTTATTTAATAATTATTAGATATTTATTGTCAACATAACCAATATGAGTTTTTTTACGATTTGCTTTCACTGATAAACGATCTTAAATATAATATACAAATTATGATTTAATGAAATAAACGTCGTAATAATGTTACGTCAGTTAACACTTTTTCTTATTAAACACTAGAGACTTACTCAAAAAATCGATTAATCTTTTAACAACTATAAATATACCTATTTAAAAAAAGTACTTAACTTATAAGTTGTAATAAGAATATATTATAAATGTTAATTTAAAAATCAGATCGAAGGAGTTAGATCCATGGTCATAATTCACGAACAATTAAAAAAAAATCGAAAACGTCATGATAAGACGCCACTATGTCTTTTGTCGTCATTTGTCTTTGTGCGAAGTTAACGTCTGTCTGTTCTGTCTTTTTTTTTTTGCTACTGAAAACGAAAATGCAATTAAAAAAAAATGTCTGTCTGTCTGTTAGCGTGTCTCTTTGCTCCGGCTAATCTCTGGAACGGCTGGACCGATTTTAACGAGACTTTCACTGGTAGATAGCTAAAGTTATAAGGATTAATTTAGGCTTCTTTTCATCATCATCATCGTTATCTAACTAATGATCACCGAATCGGCTGGACCGACTGTGACGGGAGCATTCACCGGGCGTTAGTTTATGTTAGTTCCATCTATACATCAGCTATTTGTATTAAAGTAAGTCGTGTTAGTTAAATTATTTATAACTCAAGAACGGCTTTATCGATATGGTTGAAAATTGGTGAGGAAGTAACTTAGAGCCAGTAGACGGACATAGGATACTATTTATTCCATTTGACAGCGCAGAACCAGCAACGTTCACGGAAGGGTTTGGCGTTGTGGGTTCCGCGTTGCGGGTTCCGGGTTCCCGTGTTGCGGGTTCCGCGTCGCGGGTTCAGGGTTCCCGTGTTGCAAGTTCCGGGTTCCGCGTCGCGGGTTCAGGGTTCCCGTGTTGCAAGTTCCGGGTTCCGCGTTGCGGGTTTCGGGTTCCCATGCTGCGGGTTCCGCGTTGCGGGTTCCGGGTTTCCGCGTTGCGGGTTCCGGGTTCCCGCGTTGCGGGTTCCGGGTTCCCGCGTTGCGGGTTCCGGATTCCCGCGTTGCGGGTACCGAGTTCCCGCGTTGCGGGTTTCGGGTTCCCATGCTGCGGGTTCCGCGTTCCCGCGTTGCGGGTTGCGGGTTTCGGGTTCCCATGCTGCGGGTTCCGGGTTCCCGCGTTGCGGGTTCCGCGTTCCCGTGTTAGGAGATGTTTTTTTTAGTTAAATTTCATCATAAACTGTTTTTATGCTCAACGAAGTGGGCAAGGGTCAGCTAGTCTATAATATGAACATTACGGTATAAAAATAAAAGAAATTAAAGTGCTATGTAAAATTAATAAATTCGTTCACTTTTAAAAGTGAAACTAAACATTGGTTTATCTGACAAATAGGTTCTCAATTGAGGTTGGGTTTGAGTCCGCCAGTCTGTCTGGCTTAAGTTATCACTTCTGTTGGGTGTTCCTACCCATGTACTACCCATTTTTTTAATTTTAATAAGTTTTTTTATTTTTGAAGGAATACCTGCTTATGAGAGGGTAAACCATTTCGTTCCGTAACGTAACGGCACTAGTCTGGCTTTAATTACTTATTATTTTTTTTGTTTTGAGACGTGCATCTTTTTTTTTTATTGTAATATGGTAAGTTTTGTTCCAATTATGTTTCCGAACGACATTAAGTAGATTTCAAAAGGAAATAGAACAGACAAACGCTGTGTTTGGTTGTTAGTCTATTTTCATTGTGAAATTCTGTTTTTTAATCAGCTAATATATTATAGTGTATAAAAAAATTCAACCTAACTAATTAAATTAATTAGTCAGTTTGAATTTTTATACACATTATTACTATTAATGTAAAGGCGATTTTCAAATGAACTAAACGATTTGGAAATATTGCGAGAACTAAAAGAATGCTCAATAATTTAAAATCCACGCAAGGGCCTGGTTATTAAACCGACCGAGGCTCGTCGGAGATTAAAAGATACGTTGTTGTTTGTGGCGGCGCTCCTGTAGAGTATAACAGTGGTTCCCAATCTTTTTCACGGCGTACAAATTAAGCTAATAAACAATTATACAGTGTGTAAAAAAAACAGTCACTATAGCTTTGTAATACTCATTTTGGAAATGTATTTTTTTGTCAAAAACTATTTACCGTTTGTAATTTTTTTATTTTTGTGAAAAAACATTTCTAGAATGAGAAAAGGTAGT
Organism: Celastrina argiolus; assembly: GCA_905187575.2. Classification (NCBI taxonomy): domain Eukaryota; kingdom Metazoa; phylum Arthropoda; class Insecta; order Lepidoptera; family Lycaenidae; genus Celastrina; species Celastrina argiolus. The sequence continues at coordinate 13,541,534 of LR994599.1, read as the reverse complement.
ACAATTATATCCCATTCACACCCGTGACCTTGCACGATTGATTTCTATGAAGATATCCCGACCGAAGAGAATTGAAATGATGTAGAAAATCGCATAATATTTTTTTTAAACAAAAATTACAATAACTTCAAAGGCTATGCTTGCAAAGTCTTGTCTCACTTAAAATACTAAATTCATTTTCACTCTCGTGACAAATATAAATTGTGAATAAAAAAAAATGTTTAAATTAAATAACTAAGGTTATTTGCTGAATTTGGTGAAAACTTTCACTAGATATGTATCTATACATATAATAAATCTGTAGAGGGGTCATGTCTGTACATTAAGAATATTTAAGTGAAAATTAAAAAAGGGGGTCTATATAAGCCGCAGAACCTAAAAATAACATTTTTGAAAAAAATGTCTGTCTGTCTGTCTGTCTGTCTGTCTGTCTGTCTGTCCATATGGGAATGTTTGTCGTCGCATCACGCTAAAACCACTGTATGGAATGAAATGAAATTTGGCAGGCAGGTAGCTTACGACCTGAAGAGCATTATTGGAAATTATTATCCCGAAAAACGAAAGGGTTCCCGTGGGATCTTTAAAAAATTGTAGCTACCTATTTGACGGTATTTCAGCCAAACTACTCAACGTATTTAAATGAAATTTGGCAAGCAGGTAGCTTATGATCTGAAGAGCATTATTGGAAATTGTTATCCCGAAAAACGAAAGGGTTCCCGTAGGATCTTCAAAAAATTGTAGCTACCTATTTGACGGTATTTCAGCCATACTACTCAACGTATTTAAATGAAATTTGGCAGGCAGGTAGCTTATAATCTGAAGAGCATTACTGAAAATTGTTATCCCGAAAAACAAAAGAGTTCCCGTGGGATCTTCAAAAAATTGTAGCTACCTATTTGACGGTATTTCAGCCAAACTACTCAACGTATTTAAATTAAATTTGGCAGGCAGGTAGCTTATGATCTGAAAAGGATTACTGGAAATTATTATCCCGAAAAACGAAAGGGTTCCCGTGGGATCATCAAAAAATTGTAGCTACCTATTTGACGGTATTTCAGCCAAACTACTCAACGTATTTAAATGAAATTTGGCAGGCAGGTAGCTTATGACCTGAATAGCATTATTGGAAATTATTATCCCGAAAAACGAAAGGGTTCCCGTGGGATCTTCAAAAAATTGTAGCTACCTATTTGACGGTATTTCAGCCAAACTACTCAACGTATTTAAATGAAATTTGGCAGGCAGGTAGCTTATGATCTAAAGAGCATTATTGGAAATTGTTATCCCGAAAAACGAAAGGGTTCCCGTAGGATCTTCAAAAAATTGTAGCTACCTATTTGACGGTATTTCAGCCATACTACTCAACGTATTTAAATGCAATTTGGCAGGCAGGTAGCTTATAATCTGAAGAGCATTATTGGAAATTGTTATCCCGAAAAACGAAAGGGTTCCCGTGGGATCTTCAAAAAATTGTAGCCACCTATTTGACGGTATTTCAGCCAAACTACTCAACGTATTTAAATGAAATTCGGCAAGCAGGTAGCTTATGACTTGAAGAGCATTATTGAAAATTGTTATCCCGAAAAACGTAAGGGTTCCGTTCCCGTGGGATCTTCAAAAAATTGTAGCTACCTATTTGACGGTATTTCAGCCAAACTACTCAACGTATTTAAATGAAATTCGGCAGGCAGGTAGCTTATGACCTGAAGAGCATTATTGGAAATTGTTATCCCGAAAAACGTAAGGGTTCCCGTGGGATCTTCAAAAAATTGTAGCTACCTATTTGACGGTATTTCAGCCAAACTACTCAACGTATTTAAATGAAACTTGGCACAAAGGTAGATTGTAACATGAAATAACCAACATAATATTTTTAACCGACTTACAAAAAAGGAGGAGATTTCTCAATTCGTATTCGTGTTTGTTTTTTATGTTTCTTCGCGGATATCTTTATCGTTTCTGAAACGATTTTAATTTTTTTTTATGTTGTGTAGGGTATAATTTAAATTTGGACCCATTGTCACCAAAATGGTGACCTGATGATGGGATCCGTGAGGAATCGAAGGAAATTCTCAAAATTTATGTGGAATAATATATTGATTTTGATTTTTTCTGAAGTAGTCTAAACATATGTTACCAAACAGTAAGGTTTTGCACCATATCCTGGATCTATAATATCAAAAAATTTCGCGTTTCAGTAAACTATATATATATATTATATATTGAAAAATTGTACGCAGTACGAAATTGTACGCGAAAGCGTACGCAGTCGCTGCGGCGTAAAGTCCATACAAATCTTAGTACAGGGATCTTCGTCGCGTATATGAGCGTACTATCAAGTAGTCCCGTTCGCATAAAAGAAAAAAAAATATTATACATACAGACGAATTGAGAACCTCCTCCTTTTTTTGAAGTCGGTTAATAATAAACGGTCATTTTTCGAGCTGGTAGTAGGAATTGTTAGCATTTTCATAGAAAAAATACCTCAAAACATTTACGACAAAAACGGCCCTTATTTGACAGTAAACTATTATTATTACTCCATCGGCCTACTTCTTTTGCCTATGCACGTCTAATACCGTGTATAAAGAAGCATTACTATAAATTAGTGATTTTAAATATCCAAACGACAGTGTTCATAAACTAAAAATGTATTTGAACTGCTGCCCTAAATCACTTTTCCACGCGTACAAAGTCGCGGGCACAGCTAGTTTTAAATAAAAAAGATACCCTATATAAAAGTATATTGTCAAAATAAATAGGCATAAAGTTAATTGTTATAATAGTATTTATATTTAACAAATAGACAATATAAACATGTTCTATACCGATGCGAGTGCTCAAAACCTGCGAATATTTTTGATTTCGAATAGAGATGGAGGATTGACTCCTGATGTATAATGGTATTCTTGTATGGTGTATGCTTGTATCCCTAATTATAAATGTGAATGTCTGTTTGTTTGGTGGTAGCTGGTAATTGTAATTTATTATCAAAATTGATCTTCAAAAAACAAACTTTATGTTTTAATTTTGAGTAATAACTTTTTATTTTTTTATTAATTTGTGATGCTTTTACGCAAAAACCACTTAACCAATCATGGCACTTTCTACACATATTCTTGGAGGTATTAGAAGTAACATAGCATACTTTTATTCCACGCGAATGAAACGTCAAAAGCTAGTAGTGTATCGATCCACAGCACCCCTTTACTCTACACTTTGGGAACCCCTGGTGTATACCTATTTGTATACTTGTATAATGTATAGTGCATACGCTCTACTGACGCCACCTTCTATCGTTATGATGAATGTGGCGGCATTCACCACTGTGAAGTATCGCAATTGATTGCAACTCCATTCTTTATACGTATTCGTATGTTTCCCTTTTATTCGAGTTGTTTATATAAAGCTTTGATTGTACCTATATAATGCGTATCATTCATTAATACGTTAATATTTTGAGAATACGAGAATTGTGTGAATATCTTTGTAGTTAATGTAGTTGTGTAGTATTTTTAAGTATATTATAGTGTGGATATGTTTGTAGTTAATGTGTTTAAGTTGTGTAGAATTTTTAAGTATATAAAGTTAAAATAAATAATAACAATACACCTACTTACTTTTACCTATATTTCTAGATCTACGTGGACTTAGTGTCAATCTGTAGATATTATTCATTTATTTCTAAATAAAACACGAAAAAACCTTAAAAAGATCAAATTTACAAATCATAATAATATGAAGCTTCATGGCTGAGTTTTGACCATAGGGTGACCTGCAGTACGACATGATATATGACAAAATATACTGATATGATATTATGTCGTTTGCTAGCTATTATGCCAGATGTATTTATTTTCATTATATTTTTTATACATTTATATCCAAAGCTTTTTATCATTTGTATCCAAAGCTGATATAGATCATCATTTATCTCAAAATATAAAAAATAATAATCGCGACACAGTTTCTAAATAATTCCAACGTCTCAAACGTCACATCGCCTTCTAGGAGCCGTCGTTTCTGCGCTAAAATCCAGCAGTTTCACCTCCAAAACCTGTCTCACTCGCGATGATTTACAGCAAAAACGGCGTATAAATCCATAACGTGTTGAAACAGCATTTAATTTTGTACACAGATCAGGGGATTATTTAGCGGAGGCTGTCCTCAAGGCGGCGTGTGGATTTATGGGCAACGGGCCGACCGCTAACGACGGTCCGAGCACCCCCTGACGCCGGCCCTGACTGATGTCTTACATTTGTTTCAACTGATTTACTTTCCGCATTCGCACACATTTGCACAACTTAATTTCTTAACACGTAATTGCGCCTTGAATAATGATTATGCTAGAGCCCTTTTTAGCTTAATTACACTTTTCATTGCCTTTAATATATACGTGAAGCCAAAACTTAGGTATTATTTTCACGAGAATTGTGCGATTGGAGGATTGTAAAATTTGGTACACGTACACAGTGTACAGTTTATACAACGTGTAAAATAAATGAGTGGTAATATTGAATACGCGTATTATCCCATGTGTAGAACTTACTTTTAAAATTGTAACACTGAAAGATTTACTTTATTTAAGGCATGACATCGGAGTGAAGTGAGGAGCATGCCTTTAATCGGTCCATTATCTATTTCTCTGATAGGAGTGGTAAATCATAGTGGCTACAAACTAGTCGAATGAAGTGTAGAATCACCATAAATACCTAGGAGTGTTTCAAATATTTTTTGGATAATTTTAAATTAGGTTTACAATTAATGTTTGCAACTACTTCTTGTAAAAAAACATCGCTCAATAATTTTATCACAAATTTAAATATCACGTTGCATAATAAAGAAGCCGAGTTGAATTTTGTAAATAATGCTTAAAAATATATTGAAAATAATGCAATCCAACTGCAAATTATATATTATATTAAGTTTCAATAAAAAAAAAAAGTCACATAGATTCCCAAGTAGCGGTTGCTATTGGAGTTCTTGAGACCGAGTTTGCGGCTTGTTTATTAATACGGGCCTTAAATAGTTTTAATTGTAGCTCTTACCATGGCCTACCATCAAAAAACAATATATCTTTAATACAGAAAAATTGCAATAGATGTCACTACTACGTTTACGTTTGTCTATACTTCTATACTTCTATACTAATATTATAAAGAGGTAACGTTTGATTGTTTGTTTGTTTGAATGGAATAGGCTCTGAAACCACTGAACCAATATGAAAAATTCTTTCACCGTTGGAAAGCTACATTCCTAGCGCTGAACATAGGCTATATTATATGTTTAAAAAAAGTAGGGTTCCTTACTAAAACCCCAAAAATGTAGCCCAAAGTGTAAAAAAACGACCTCCAAAATTTGTTACGTCGTGTGCACTTCGACAACGGCTTGACCAATTTCGCAATTTTTTTTTACGGTATGTTCGTTATTGTCACGAAAAGGTTATTATGAAAGAAAATGTTGAAAAAAATAAGCAGAAAATTAGAAAAAAGAAGAAAATACGTGATGGTCACGCGCGGTTTGAACCTGGGCTCAATCGATTCACGTCGTTGCCAGTTTATATGACACGGGTGTCATGGTAACGACATTGTTTACAAATGGAAAATAAAAATTATGAAATGCTATAAATAACGTATTAACATAAACTTAAACTATTTGGATTCATTAAACTATTTGTCCACCACTAATAAATAGTCGGGTCATTTTAATAGGTAACATTTGACAGTTTATCAAAAATAAGCGACGTAACGTTGTAACGACGACATAATAAAATAAATATTTTCTTTTTGTTAAAACTGCAGAATTTACTAAAGTTTATTTAATAATTATTAGATATTTATTGTCAACATAACCAATATGAGTTTTTTTACGATTTGCTTTCACTGATAAACGATCTTAAATATAATATACAAATTATGATTTAATGAAATAAACGTCGTAATAATGTTACGTCAGTTAACACTTTTTCTTATTAAACACTAGAGACTTACTCAAAAAATCGATTAATCTTTTAACAACTATAAATATACCTATTTAAAAAAAGTACTTAAGTTATAAGTTGTAATAAGAATATATTATAAATGTGAATTTAAAAATCAGATCGAAGGAGTTAGATCCATGGTCATAATTCACGAACAATTAAAAAAAAATCGAAAACGTCATGATATGGCGCCACTATGTCTTTTGTCGTCATTCTTCTTCTTCTTTTTTTGGCATATGCCTCCCCCTCAATAGGAGTTGCCAACGTCTTTTGTCGTCATTTGTCTTTGTGCGAAGTTAACGTCTGTCTGTTCTGTCTTTTTTTTTTCTTGCTACTGAAAACGAAAATGCAATAAAAAAAAAATGTCTGTCTGTCTGTTAGCGTGTCTCTTTGCTCCGGCTAATCTCTGGAACGGCTGGACCGATTTTAACGAGACTTTCACTGGTAGATAGCTAAAGTTATAAGGATTAATTTAGGCTTCTTTTCATCATCATCATCGTTATCTAACTAATGATCACCGAATCGGCTGGACCGACTGTGACGGGAGCATTCACCGGGCGTTAGCTTATGTTAGTTCCATCTATACATCAGCTATTTGTATTAAAGTAAGTCGTGTTAGTTAAATTATTTATAACTCAAGAACGGCTTTATCGATATGGTTGAAAATTGGTGAGGAAGTAACTTAGAGCCAGTAGACGGACATAGGATACTATTTATTCCATTTGACAGCGCAGAACCAGCAACGTTCACGGAAGGGTTTGGCGTTGCGGGTTCCGTGTTGCGGGTTCCGGGTTCCCGTGTTGCGGGTTCCGGGTTCCCGCGTTGCGGGTTCCGGGTTCCCGCGTTGCGGGTTCCGGGTTCCCGCGTTGCGGGTTCCGGGTTCCCGCGTTGCGGGTACCGGGTTCCCGCGTTGCGGGTTTCGGGTTCCCATGCTGCGGGTTCCGCGTTCCCGCGTTGCGGGTTGCGGGTTTCGGGTTCCCATGCTGCGGGTTCCGGGTTCCCGCGTTGCGGGTTCCGGGTTCCCGCGTTGCGGGTTCCGGGTTCCGGGTTCCCGCGTTGCGGGTACCGGGTTACCGCGTTGCGGGTTTCGGGTTCCCATGCTGCGGGTTCCGCGTTCCCGCGTTGCGGGTTGCGGGTTTCGGGTTCCCTTGCTGCGGGTTCCGGGTTCCCGCGTTGCGGGTTCCGCGTTCCCGAGTTAGGGGTTGTTTTTTTTAGTTGAATTTCATCATAAACTGTTTTTATGCTCAACGAAGTGGGCAAGGGTCAGCTAGTAAATTATAAAATGTAAATATGCCGAACTAAGTACAAATATTGACAACAAAATAAAGATGTGCATATTTTTAAGCATAACATCACATTAGACTAAATTCAACTTCTTAATTAGGAAGAAGATACGAAGCGAAATTAGTAATTAGTATTTTCCAATAGTGGCGCTAGATGGCGGTTTCCGGAATTTCTAAGGACATCACCCTTTGCCAGATGCATTGCCAGTATTAGGGTGATACCATTTTCTAGTACTAGGTCGTGTCTCTGTTATCTACTTTGTGGTACGGAGTGTAATTAAATTTTGCATTATGTATTGTGTATGTATGTATGTATTTTGTATTGTAAACACAATAATTGCAATTGAAACTATGATTCAAACATCGGATTGGATAGAGATTCAAAGTCGTTCACCTCGCAAAGTTTTCATTAGAAGCGGGCAGAAGTTTGCGGTGTGAGCGTTTGGCACGGAGCTGATAACACAACAGACAACTTGTTACAAACGTGTTTAGTTTTAGTTATTGCTTCGAGTTCGACGCCTTAACTCATTGGACCAATAATGAAGATGGTAGGGGCGGTAATTAAGCTCAGCTCTCCATTATTAAACTTCGACTATAAGGGCTAAGGTGCAGTCCATAAATTTTTAACCCCCAACGGGTGTTATAAGTTTGACGTGTGTTCGTGTTATATTATTTCCAAAATGGATAAACAAATTTTGATATAGTTTTCTTTAAAATTAATTGAGAGTGTTCTTAGCTATAATTCATCACTATCGATTCACTCACTGCTTAACAATTCTGGAGTTACATATATTTTAGGGTTAAGAACTAAATCCTTATAGGGTCACTTTTTTGTCCTTTTTTTCAGAAGCGGATGCATATCTAAAAAAAGGGCAATATCAAGCAAAAAAAATAATACTCAAGCCTACTGTTTCATAGTGCTGTGAAAAAATCAAACTTCTTTACTAATGAAATCAAAAGATACAGTCTTTTATACCGAAAATTTTTGACATTTGCGACACTCGCAAGGGAATCAACCTTGAAAACCAGTAGTTTGTACGGAACCCTTATTGCATGAGTGTCTTCGAGATTTAGAAATTATATTGTGGGATCGACTCTTCAATAATTTGGGCATATATGGAACAAGTAATCATGATAATATATTAGAAGATCATAGATTGCATATCTACTGAAGGTGGTGCATGCTGTGATATATTTAATCATATAGCACTTAATTTGGAAATATTTTGCTTGTTTAGTCATAATCACTACATAGTATAAAACAAAGTCACCTTATCTGTCCCTATATCCCTATGTGCGCTTAAATCTTTAAAACTACGCAACGGATTTTGATGCGGGTTTTTCCAATAGATAGAGTGATTCAAGAGGAAGGTTTATATGTATAATATATGCATAATATATTATACATATACTAAGGCAACATTGCTAATTTTAGAGGTTTCTAACGTGATGTCGTAAATTAACCTATTTTAGCAAAAACGCTGCCTAAACCCTACGAGTTAGATCAAATTAATGTACTACAGTATTGTACACCATAAAAAGGTCTACAAAAAAGTCCGCGATGGTATATGTTTATCTTTTAGGGATAACCCACATTAACCATTTTTATTGTTTACTTTTTACGTGAAAATAATGACTTATTTACGAAGCTATTATAAGCAATACGGCATTAATCCTTATCGAATTAAGTACCTTAAATACAGTGTGCAATTAATATAGATCAATATGGTTCCTTACAGCATGTAAATTAAACAAATATTTTCGGAGATATTACAAATTTAAAATACCTAGGTAAAAATGTAAAAAGTAAATAAGTAAAAATGTGTAATGTAATAAAAATTGTATGAATTTAGATATTCCAAAGATAGCAGGAAATCTTCATAGTAAGTATAGGGAAAGAGGAATTGTTTTACTCCAAATTGAATGCGTGCTGGCCAAGGGCAGTAATGAATGAATCAAAAATACTGGATCGATTTTAATCATGTTTTCATTGAGTGACATAGGCATATATATTTTATGCCCGTGCAAAGTCGGAGCGGGCCGCTATGTTTTTATATACAACGTTCATAGTTTTTCTGTAGTGTATTTAATTTAGTATCAGCATTGCACCCGTGCGAAGCCGGGGCGGGTCGCTAGTAATATATAAGGTGTAAAATAAATTAATGATAATACTTACCTATATAATATGTGCCTTCAATGTAGAGTATACTGTGAAAGTACCAGCGCTGAAAGACTTACTTTTGACTTTCATGTTTGTATGAGAAATGCCCCAACATCATACATACAATAATTTTAAAAAAGTACCTCTTTGCGCTGGTTCTTTCACAGTAAACTCTATATATGGGACCTACACATACTCTTAAGTATTATCACTCATTTATATTATAGCCTGAATACTATAAATATGTACTATACACTATTGCCTGGTAAATATAATGCGTTTCAAAAACAAAGTTTCATTAATCCCCTATTGAAAGTTGTCCGCCCATAACCGGATTGTATGTAAAGCCTTAGTCAAAGCGATACAAGATTAAATTACGTGCCTACGCCCGCACGTAGCGGCCCGGTAACAAATTTTTATTTTTTCCATCCGTTTGCTGTATGTCAAACAGATCTGTAAACCGAACGTAAATTGGGAATTTGGGTGGACGAGTTTCGGGTTTCCTATACGGCCGTAAGCTTTATTTTACGATGCGACTTTGAGAGAGATGTTCACGCGTTCGATTTAATCTATGATAGAATTTAAGCTTCAATATTTAATTAAGCTTTTGATATTTTAGAATAAACATTTACGTTTATTTATTTAACAATTTATTGTGCACATAAATAACAGATTAAACAGAAAGAAAACCACACAAAAGGACTGCTTATCTCTAAAAGAAATACGTTTAAAGTAATAAACACCGTATCACGCGGTAATACTATACTAATTGTGGCCTATTAGCGATGTCACATTAAGGGCCGATTTTTCAATCGTCAGATAACTTTTATCTGTTGAATAAACATGTGACATTGACATTTGTTTCATACAAAATCTGCCAAAGTCACATGTTAATTCCTTAGATAAAATATATCTGACGATTGAAAAATCGGCCCTAAACATTAAAATATATTTCAAGTTCTCAACTTCATAATAAATACTCGTATTAACTAATCGAAACGGTTCGGACCGCATAAACACAGTATCGCGCGGGAACGCTACTTTTTCGGGATGAAATGTAGCCTTTTAATCTGAATAAATGTTTTATTATTATTATTAATACTTCAACTACCACACCAATTTTCATCAAAATCAGTTTAGTAGTGTTTGCGGGAAGATTCACAAAGATTGGATGGCTAATCCATCCTCAAAAACTTTTACAATTATTATAGTTTTAGTAGTTATAGTTGTACTTTACCCCCGATGTTGGGCCTGCAACCCCACTATGCAGGCGCCCGTCGTCGGTGGGGTCGCGATCTTATTGTATTTCCCGTGGCTCCGTGGGCGACAGTTCTGTCTGAGTACCGCCGAGTTGTAGTGGGTATGGCTGCGTCCACTTACCATCTTAACGGACGCAGCGAGCCGATACCTCTAAGGAATGCGGCAAGTAGCATGTATCGGCGAAAAAAAGGTATACAAATAAAGGTAGGTACTGGAATAACAAACAAGTAATAAAAATGTTTGTAACGTGTCGTTACGTTTGGGTTGTCACCCTGTCTATTGTCTAGTTCGAAACTGATAGTGATTAATATGTTTCACAATGAAACGATACTCGACACTGCAATGTGTATCTTTTTTGGATGTAAATAAAGTTCGATTTGAATCGTTATCTTAATACAGTAAGTATCTGGTTCGGTGTGAGCTGACCCTTAGTGTTTCATTGTCTATCAGTGGCTGATACAAAGCATTTTTTGTATAATATAATTACCAGAAAAAATAGATCAAACTATAAAAAAATGTGAATGTATCTGTATTCACTTATACATTTCTGATACATAAACTTAATAAGATAAAAATAATGCATTCCTGTGTATTGAAAAAAAATATTATAGCTCGAATTCCTCAAAGAATTTTATAAAACCTGTGTTCCGTTTTTAAACATCTACCGTTGTCTGGTACCCGTACCACGGGACCAGATTGACGTGGTGTTAAAGCGTCTATAGATACTATCGGTACTAATATTATAAAGCGAAAGTATTTGTTTGTTTGTTTAAACACGCTAATCGCAGGAACTACGGGTCCGATTTGAAAAATTATTTTTTTGTTGAATAGTCCACTTATAGACAAAGGCTTTAAGCTATATAACATTACGCTGCAACCAATAGGAGCGAAGCGTCAGTGAGAAATGTTGCAAAAACGGGGAAAATTATTCACATTTGAGGACTTTCGATGCGTGCGTTGCATAATCGGTTTAAGTCACTCAAAAACCATGCGAACAAAGTCGCGGGCACAGCTAGTTATTTTATATTATCTCGTCCTTTTTCGACCAGTAAATACACTAGAGAGAGATATATATAAACATGCCAATATTTCACCTCCGCAACCTTAAGGTAAAACGATAAGTGAGGTGAAGAGACAAAGTACAGTCTTTTGTGTCGTCACGTAAGCCCGGAACCGGAAGGGGTTTATCTGCGCCGGAACGCCGGAACCCGCCGCCCGCTCCGGTCGTTCCTTTGGGCGGGGAGCCTAGGCAATTATATTCGTTCTTAGTATATACCTTACAAGTTACATTACAGAGAAAAACATGGTTGTTTTCAGTTTCGTTACTATAATAAATATTATACAGGGTGTAAAAAGAGCAACCACTATAACTTTGAGATACGATTATAATACCTTGCCTCATTTTTAAATGTATTTTTTAAATATTTTTGTTGTAAAAAAACATTTTTTTTTTATACTCCTCCAGGGAGGAGGGAGGTGCATCAAACGCATGCCTATGCGTACACTCACTCATCTGCTTGCAGGTTGTGGTTATAATTGTTTCGCGGGATATTGCTAGATATAATATATTTAAATTGTATGCTATGGATTTCCGCAAAGTAACGCCTGATTCAATTAACTATTTTTTTTTTTACTTTTTACTATTTTTTTGTCGCAAAAATAATAATAAAGCAAAAGATTTTTTTTTTAATTTTTGTAAAAAAAATTAAAAAAAAAATTACATTAATTTTTAGAATGAAACAAGGTAGTATAATCATATCCCAAAGTTATAGTGACTTTTCTGTTTACACCCGTTATATAAACTAAATAAAAAACGTTTTATATCCAAATGAAACTTAACAAGCTATTTTCGGAAAGTCAATCAAGAAAAACAAGCTACTCTAAAGTCTATTAAAAAACCCCCAACTTAGCGTGTAACATTCCAATCACACGACATGATGACCTTGAAGACCTGAACCGATTTCCACCAAACATAGCTAAGAACACTCTCGACTGATATACTTTTCAAACAAAAAACCATATTAAAATCGGATCATCCGTTTGGGAGCTACGATGCCACATACAGACACATTTACAGACACGTCAAACTTATAACACCCCGTCGTTTTTGCGTCGGGGGTTAAAAACATAACTTTACGTTTGCTACACACACAAACAAAAACACACACACATTTGTTAACAATGAAAAAAGTATATAAATTTACATTATAACTTGAGAGCAACGTAAAGTTGATTCTAGGAATACATTATTGCTGAAAATACAAGTGTGAAATAAATAAAACTGACACGTTTGAATTCGAAAGTCCTGATACATGTACATTGAAATAATATTTTTAATTGGATATTGCAATATATTATGCTCAAATAGGTCTACTGATTGATAATTATAAAGTCTTTAAATTAATTAATTTACCTACTATATACATTGTTTGTTAATACATTAAAAATTGCATCAGTCATAATTATAATGGTTACCCCGTGGTATTAAAAATGAAGTGGTCATAATATGAAAGCTGGTCGCAAGATACGAATACTTGTGTTTATTTAGATGATTGTTTGTTAATCTTAAGCAGCCTGAAGGAAATCAGCGAGGCACTCTGGGACTGGACTAGATTCGGATGAGGAAGCGTGGTGCAACAGTGGATTGGCAGCAGCAGGAAGTTTGGCAGCAGAGGAACTCAAGGTGCTGGACCAGGCGTCAGTCTCTACTCCTGCTGGCTGAACAGAAATATCCAACAAATTTGTAAATATAAGTATCAACGGATGAGGAAGCGTGGTGCAGCAGCGAATAGCAGCAGGGACTTGGCAGCAGAGAATCCCAAGGCGCACCGGGCGTCAGTTTCTACTCCAAGAGGCTGAACAGTGAACTGCAACATCTAACAAGCTTACAAATAAGTAACAAGTGAGCAATTTTAAACCTTCTTCGCTTTAGTTTAGATAGTGCAAGAAGGTAAAAAAATATTAAAGTGCTGTGTGAACATAAATTTAAGTTGCAAGGAATAAAGTTACATTCCTTTTAAGTTTCTATTAATAATAATATAATATTATAATAATAATATCTATGGACGCTTCACACCACGTCAATCTGGCCCTGTGCTAAGTATCTGAAGAACTTGTATTACAGGTACCAGACAACGGAAATATATTTAATACTTTTATACTATACACATAATTAAGATTTTTATTATATTATACACAAATTTAATACACATCCATGACCCAGGAACATTGAAAACTTTTTGTTCCCTCGGCGGGACTCGAACCCGTCTCGTTCGAGCACCAACGCGCTCAACCACTGTGCTACGGAGGTCGTTAATGTCAAAGTGAAAGTCAAAAATTTTTATTCAGAATAAATTTTACAAAAATGTTTTCTGAATGTCGTTTCTATAGGATGCCTACCTCCGGTTCGGGAACTAGCCCAGCGAGAAGAACCGGCGTAAGAAACTCGCATGGGGCCATCTTTTACCGAAAACATGGAAAATTTCTCTATTTTCTATTTATCAGCAAATAGTTAGAAACTAGTAGTACCAAAAATATAATTTGCATAGCCACAAATATAATTAGTAGTTCTTTTGAGGATGACCAAAAAATGAAACAAATCTGCCCGTCTAACGAAACACGTTTTTACCGTTTTTTCAAGGTACAAAACAATTTAATGTCCACGCGAATGTCTGGTAAAAGAAATACGGGAAATGCTAATGATGCCATTTCCTAGCCGGCTAACCGCAGTGCAGCTCAAATATTATATACGAAGGTGGCTAACGATAGGTAACACATAAATCGCTGAGATTGTATGAGGCCACTAAAGGGGCTTAATTTAGCTATCCAACTAGTTTCGAATCTAAAATTAAATACTCGTATAAACTCCCATAAATTACGTGTATACAAAATAAGTACGGTGTATCAGGGAATTTGATTTAGCGAGGCGATCATTAATTTGTTCGTATTATTAGTGTAGCTCAAGCGTAGATCCCAGAACGACGTCGAATCATCGTGGTGCTTATGTCACCCTCGTTGACCAATCTTTTTACTAAAAGATGGCGCCATCCGAGTTTATTACGCTGGTTCTTCTCGGCGGGCTAGGGTTGAACCGTTAGTAGCCTTTTTGTTGACTTTCCGAAAATAGCTTGTTAAGTTTTATTTGGAAATATATTTTTTTTTTTCGATGTAAATACTGCGTAGCACTCTTGTATAGTCCGATTAGAACCCGCGTAGTGCCTGCATAGAGACCACGTAAAACTGTAAAATCCGCGTAGCGCCCTCGTACCACCTGGTTTGTGACCACATAACAGTGTAAAATCTGCGTAGCCCTTTTGTAGTGCCTTTTTAAAGACCACACAAAATAGTAAAATCCGCGTAGCGTTCTCGTACCACCTGATTTGTGACAACATAAAAGTGTAAAATCTGCATAGCGCTCTCTTAGTGCCTGCTTAGAGACCACACAAAACTATGAAATCCACGTAGCGTCCTCGTAGTGCGTGCTTAGAGAACACGTAAAACTGTAAAATCCGCGTAGTACTGCCTTCTTAGTGACAACGTAAAATTATAAAATCCGCGTAGCGCTCTCGTAGTGCTTGCTTGAACCGCGAAAAACTGTAAAATCCTTCTAGTGCCTTCTTAGAGACAATCAGTGAAGCGTCTACAATTATTACTATACAGCTGAAGTTTATTTACCAAAGTAATATTTAACAAACGTCAAGTCTTTATCTAGAACACTGTGTCACGACTCACGGCTGGTCCTCATACATAATTCAACGTTATGGTTATAGAAGTTAGCCTTATTTAAATATAGTTCTTGTAGTTTTGTCAAGCCCACACAACTCTATTGTGTCGACACTTTGTTTTATTTTTACTTCTATGAGTAAATGTAAAAACATTTAATTAAAGCAAAAAGCATACCTATAAAGACACGTAAACGTTTTCTCAAAACTTACATCTGGCGCATTGATGGATGGATGCGAATTATGGACCTTAACTAAGAGAGATAAGGAAAGGCTAAAGGCGTTTGAGATGTGGTGTTGGAGAAGAATGGAAGGCATAAATTGGACGGAAAGAAAAACAAATATAGAGGTACTTAAAATAGTGGAAGAAAGCAGACATATAATTAAAACAATTGAAAACAGAAGGGGAAAGATGGTTGGGCACTTGATACGACACAACGAATTTCTTAAGAATATTATGGAAGTAAAAGTAGAGGGGAGAAGAGGAAGAGGAAGACCTAGAAGAAGTTATATATTATAGAACAAATAAAGGAGAAGATAAACGTTAGGTCGTATCAAGACTCAAGAGGTCAAAAGTAAAGCACAAGACAGAGAAACATGGCGATTACTAAGCCGACAAGAGCCTAGCTCTTAAGATTTGAATGAATGAATGAATGAGTAAATGTATTGAAATAATAATAGTTGTTTTCATTAAAAAAGTTTATTTTTAATTGTTAATTTTTTTATGTATTTAACATTATTTAATCCAACTGCATGAAACTTATACAATTTAAACATGATCCAATTATGATGAAAAATATACTACACTTATGAAAATATGTAGTCTGGAATACAGCACTGCTCCATAAATAAGGTGTTGGTAAAGTATTACATCACTGAGTTTTGTGCGGCATTGTTGTTAATACTTTATCGTTTGTTAATATAAATGAGAATTAAACATAAAATGATGTCTTGAAATATTTCATCGTAAGTATTGTGATAATAGTGGCTTACACTATGATTCATAGTCAGCAGTTTTCTTCACTAAAGAATAAAATTTGTAAAATAATTTGTACAGTCTGCTCAACAGCAACAACTGTTTAGGCATCAGTCTCGCACAAACTCTATGTAAACTGTGAGATTGTTCAAAATATCGTATTGCAATTCTTGTGGTGAGAATATAAACGATAATTATTATTTATTTTTTACTAGCTGACCCGTGCCCACTTTGTTGCGCAAACCGTTTTAAGCCTTCCCTGGACTTCCACGAATATTTCAAGACCAAAAATAGCCGAATCTGTTCATCCGTTCTCGAGTTTTAGTGTGACTAACGAACAGCAATTCATTTTTATATATAACATACTAGCTGTGCCCGCGACTTCGTTCGCGTGGTTTTTGAATGACTTAAACCGTTTATGCATCGCACGCAACGAACGTCCCCAAATGTGAATAATTTTCCCCGTTTTTGCAACATTGCTCAGTGACGCTTCGCTCCTGTTGGTCACAGCGTAAAGTTATATAGCCTAATAAAAAGTTAAAGTAAGTTAAAGTTAAAGTTATAGTAAGTTATAAATCCTTCCTCTATAAATAAACTATCCAACATAAAAAGAATTTTTCAAATCGAACCAGTAGTTCCTGAGATTAGCGCGCTTAAACAGACAAACTCTTCCGCTTTATAATATTAGTATAGATAGAATATAGATATAGAGTATTAATTTCAGCGCACATAGGCTACGATTAAACAGCTGAAGTATCATAAAAATGTGTTAGCAGCGAGTATTTCCCGGCCGACAAGTGCCGTGAAATTAACTGTGCAGCGCCCTGGCTATTTCGGACGCCGTTTACCCGACATCGCATACAGTGCCTGGAATGGACACTGATTCTAAGGAATTAGTAAATAGCAGTTTATAATTTTATGTTGTACAATTGTAACGCTGCTGGTGTGTCGTTCGCATAATAACTGGATCCACAGCAGCATACCAGGGATCGTGGTATCGGTTTTGTACTCGTGTCGCACTCCAATTCATCAGCAGTTTTACACTACACTACCCATTCGCATAATATAAAAATATACTAGCTGACCAGCTA